>JANCRC010000006.1:18132500-19472500 GCA_024362995.1 Heteromeles arbutifolia | reverse complement strand
ATAGTTTGTGATTATTTGTTTGTAATTATAAAGTTTACGTAAACACAAATATCTATGTTTACGTAAATTTTGTAATTACAGTTATTTTGTTAGTCGTGCAATATATTGCGCGACGACACCTTCGTCCGTCAATATATTGCGCGACGATACTTCATCGCGTAAGATATTTTTGCACGACGAATACATGTTTTTGTCGCGCAAAGCACGGTCAGACTGCGTTCAAACCTAACAATTTATTGCGCATTTATCATGCATTTTGTGCGACGGACTTAGAGGTTTGCGCGATGAAATTCGTTGCGCAAAGGTGTCCTACTGCTATATAATCACAATTTCAGAGGCGTAGTTTTAAAAAAAAAAAAAATTCAAAAAGAATGGCCGATTCTGGAGAAGGTTCTGGCAAAAAGAAAGTTATTGTGCGATTAAAGAGGTATAGATGGAAGCAAGTGCCGTACTTTGAAGGCAAAAATATGGCTGTGGCGTACACCGAATTTAAGTATGACATTGGGAATTTGGTGCGGAGGGATTGTTCTGCTGAGTTTGAGTCTTGGAAAAAGGTTCCTGAGGAGTTGAAGAAGTCCATGCTGGAAGAGTTATCGGTAAGTCTGTGGTAAATAATTAACAATTATTTTTGTTAAAATGCAATATTTTTTAAATTACTAATTTATTGTTATTGGCATTAATGTAGGTTCATTGGGATGTTGATGAAAACAATGAGAAGCAACGGATTTATGTGGATGGGCTTTTCAAGCAGAGTTTCCGGCAGTGGAAGTTTGAAGTGTTGCGGGCGATGGAGGATTGAAGTTGATGAGAGTTGTTTTTTATTTTTCTTTTAAATAAGATTTTGTGGACTTTATATTTAATTTAATGAATAAATATATGTTATGTGGATGAGTATTAATATTTGCATTAATTATAATTTCTATTTGGGATAGTAAATTAGTTTTGTTAATTAATTTAATGTTTCATTAGGTTTGAGTTTGGCTTATTATATTGAAACCCCACATATTGTTGAATACACCCCACGTACTTAATACACCCTGCATTTTCTTTTTTAATTAAAACTTATCTTAATACACCCCATTTACTTTCCCATAATACCCTTACACTCCACACTCTCACCATACACCCCACATTTTCTACATACACCCCACACTCTTCTAATCTTAGGTGCAAATACATAAGGTCATTCAAAGGCACCTTCGGTGTAAAGCTGAAGCTCGTGTGATTATGAAATTTTCTTAATTTTTCTAATGAAGTGATGCCAACAATTGTTTGATTATTTGCATGTGTTTATCCCTTCATGTTTTTCTATCCCTTCCATGGAAAAAGGTGGAAGGATGTGGGTATTCCATACCAGTAGATGAGGGAGATGATATTTGCAGTAGTGGATGAGGAAGATAAAAATCCAAAAAAAATATGGCAACTATAGAAATGTAGAGCTTTATATAAAGTAGCAGCAAATAAATATTGGGGATGATGATGATTCCTCTTCTTTTAAAATCAAGGGATCTTTGTGATCTGAAGTGGCTAAGGTTTATTAGGTGTGTGATTCTCATTATCAATCGTATTTTTTTTAATGGATATCATTCATAACGTAGCTATAGGATTGCTGATGCCGTTGAAATCACTAAAAGAATGAAATAGGAGTCTTACCTCATGTGAAGTTTCCAAAATGTTGATTTCACGTTTCATTCATCAAGAATAATTTTTTCAATCAATGTGTTCGTAGTTTCATTAATTCTAACATGGAGTGTGAGAGTGGTTTTGAGAGTTGAAAAAGATAAATGAATATACATGTGAAAAGTAATTTGGGGTGTATTTAGATTTTTTTTTAAAAACCTTATGAGGTCAAATTTGTCATTGCATAATAGCTATATAAGTTATCTAATATTAAATTTTAATGTGGGGTGCCAATAAAAAAAGCCTTGAGTTTTTTTATTTATAATAAAATAAAATTTACAATACATACAAATAAAAAAGAAAAACATAAAAAAAAATTTAAAAAATGGATTGCACGACGAATGTTCCTTTTTCGTCGCGCAAAGATATCTTACGCGATGAATTACATATTTCGTCGCGCAAAATCGTTCGTCTTTTTTAATCTAGATTCAGCAATGTGCAGAGGCAAACTGCAAAAAAATTGCAGATTGTGCCTCTGCACTCATCCTTTCGATTTTGCTCAATCCAGCATCCGTCATTTCCTTTTTTTCTCAATTTCATCATCTAATACTCCCTCCATCTTCTTTTCTAGGTTGATCGAGCTATCTCAATGTGTCTGCCACGCGTTTTTTGTCATTACGGTAAAAGTATTAATGTAAATTCATACTAACGCCATTAATTTCGTTGTCTATAAGGATATAGTGTGTGATTAGCGATTGGTGAAGAACGATTGAGAAGGTATTTTCTTCGTTTTATTTTTTAAACATATAAAATTAATTAAATTATGTTGAACTTCGTTTGTTATGTTTATATTGTGTTCTGAAATTATATTTATATTATGCTGTTAAATTTGTACGTGACGTACAAATATGTGTTGTGATGTACGGAGTTAATTGAAATTAACTTCGTACTTGTTTTTTATTTTTAGTAAAACTTAGTTTCCCATCCGAGGATTAGTTGGATTTCGTGCATGGATGTGAAAGCATGACTACAGTCATATTAATTCTTGAATTGTCCCATTATTTGGACAGTTTGGGAATGCACAGTTATGACACGTAGTTTATGGTTGAAGGATTAGGTTTCGGTTGTGGAGATTTCAGTGTCATCTCTATACGTTATTCAGGTCATACACCCAAAAAGCTGTATCGAGATGCTGCCGAAATTCATCCACGTCGAAATCTAATCTGATGTAGCCGTAAATTACATGACATGACTATGCATTCCCGAATGAGATAGGGCCCTTACCGGAGGCATAAGGTGACATTATGATTTTGTATGAAGTTGTTGTGATTGTTGTATTGTTATTGTGGTTCCAGGAATTATGGACAGGATGTGGATACAGAACCCAAATAGATGTGCGGACAAATACTTGGATGGAATCGAGGATTTTATTGACTTTGCACGTACACACAACCCGGGTGCAACTAGAATTCGGTGTCCATGTAGGAGGTGTAACAACACGTTAAGGGAGACAATTGAAAATGTTTGATTTCTTTTAGTAAGGAATGGAATGATTGAGACATATAAAACTTGGAACCATCATGGGGAACAATTAGACAATGCATCGTCTTCAAACGCCGCAATAGTGGATAATGTTGAACCTATTGTGGATCCTAATGAACAAGTCATGGATATTATAAATGATGCTTTTCCATTTGCATCGACAAACACCAATCAGGAAGGGAAAGATGACGTGCCTACACCAATGGACAGTGCAGAGTTCGAACAATATGAAAAACTATTAAAAAATGCCAACCAAGAGTTATACCCGGGGTGCGAGAGCTTATCCGTTCTCACGGCCATTGTGGAACTAATGCATGAAAAAATAAAGTATCGTATGTCGAACCAATGTTTCGATTACTTTTTGGGGGTTTTCAAGAGAATGTTTTTGAAGGACAATTGTTTGCCGAAAGACCATAGACACGCGCAAAAGGTGTTGAATGGTCTTGGATTATGTTATGAAAAAATTCATGCTTGCAAAAATAATTGTATTTTATTCTATAAAGAGAATAAAGCATTGGATAAATGCCATGTATGCAATGAGTCGACGTTCAAAATGACATCTCAGAATAGAACGACTAAGATCCCACAAAAAGTTATGCGTTATCTGCCCCTGAAACCTAGGTTGCAGCGATTGTATATGTCGACGCATACTGCCACAGACATGAGATGGCATAAGGAAAAACGAGTAGACGATGATGTGATGCGGCATCCTACAAATGGGGAGGCATGGAAAGAGTTCGATTGAATGTTCCCCGAGTTTAATGCTGATTCTCATAACATTAGATTGGGACTTGCCCTGACAGATTTAATCCGTTTGGGGTTTTAAACCAAAACCACAGTACTTGGCCGATTTTCGTATTTTCATATAATTTGCCGCCATGGAAATGTATGAAAAAAGAATACATGATGATGACTCTATTGATAACTGAGGATCCTGGTAGGTCAATCGATATATACTTAAGGTCGTTGCTGGATGAGCTAAAAGATTTATGGACACCCGGTTTGCGGGCTGCAGTGATGTGGACTGTGAACGATTTCCCCGCATATGCAATGGTTTTCGGGTGGAGCACTAGGGGTTATATGGCATGCCTTGTATGCAAGGAAGACGTAACATCTAGTTGGCACGTCGAAAAAGTTTGTTACCTTGGTCATCGAAGATGGTTTCCTTGGGACCACGAGTGGCGAGAGAAGGATAAAGAGTTTGACGGGGAGAAAGAGCATCGCCTCATACCCAGAGAATGGTCCGGTGCTCAGATTTTGGAACAGCTTAACCGTTTGGATTTTGCTCTTTTCGGGACTAATGTCAGTAAGACAAGACCATCTACACATATGAACTAGACGCACAAGTCTATGTTTTTTGAGCTCCCGTATTGGTCCAAACTAAAATTGAGACACAACCTTGATGTTATGCATGTTGAGAAAAATGTATTTAACACATTGGTCGGCACAACTCTAGATATTGAGGGCAAGACAAAGGACACGATCAAAGCTCGTCTTGATTTGGAACGAATGGCAATACGACGGGGTTTATGGATGAATAGGGACAATGATAAAGCCAGAAGGGATCTTGCTTTTTTTTCAATGAAACTGAATGACAAGAAAGAATTTTTGAAGTTTTTATCGTCTGTAAAGTTTCCTGATGGGTATACTTCAAATATCGCTCGTTGCGTGAACGTTGACGAGGGTAAATTAGCTGGCCTAAAGAGTCATGACTGCCATGTGGTTCTGCAATGCCTACTTCATGTGGGTATTCAACATCTCTTGCCAGCCGATGTAGTGAAACCAATCATGTTGTTGTCCAGTTTTTTTTCACAATTTACGTCAAGAACGTTGCTAAAAATGGACGTTAATCAGTTGCTCCATGACATTGTGCAAGTTCTATGCAAGTTTGAGATGATATTTTAATCAGTTGCTCCATGACATTGTGCAAGTTCTATGCAAGTTTGAGATGATATTTCCTCCAGCTTTCTTCACAAGCATGATACACATGATCGTTCACTTACCAGATGAGGCATTACTTGCTGGACCTGTCAACTTTCGATGGATGTATCCAATAGAAAGGTATATATTCCTCGTCTTTTTTATTAATCAATATTAAATATATTACGATTAGTAATATGTGTATCATATCCTTTTCTTTTGGCAAGCTTCTCGAAGACTTGAAGAAAAGTGTACAAAACAAAGCGAAGCTCGAATGATCCATTATACAAGCTTGGGTGGCATATGAGGCGCTTACATTTTGTGGAATGTATTTAAAGGATGTTGAGACAACTTTCAATCGTCTTCCTCGCAATAATGATGGGGGTGTGAGAAAGGAGAAACTTTCAGTTTTTACCCAAATCGCTCGACCATTCAGAGATTCGATTTCTGGCGAGTCGTTTTCCAAGAAGGACATGGAGGTAGCACATTGGTTCGTACTCAAAAATTGTGAGTATACACTGTCATACCTAGACGAACATGAAAATATGATGAAGCAGGCACATCATTCACATTTGTATGCCAAGAAACACCGTGAATTGTTTCCGCAGTGGTTTCTCGAATATGTAAGTTTGAAGTGTTTTGTATTGGACATATATATTGTACCAATTAAGTTGCTCGAACTAACAAATTTAAATACTTGTCTAATAGTAGGTGAATCAACTGAAAGCATCGAATTCCCCCGCGTACAGTGAAGAGTTATATAACTTGGCGTTCGAACGAATTCGCGTTGAATTGTACTTGGGTTGCCATGTGAACGGCGTCAAGTTCTTGGTGGGTGTATGAGATGACAAGTTGTGTACGCAAAACAGCGGTGTTCATGTCCCCGGGGGAGGCGAAAGTACAGACATTGAATTCTATGGCAAACTAACAAGTGTCGTGCAATTGCTTTACAAAGACCAGTGCCAAGTGATCCTATTTAAGTGTCGATGGTTTGATACAAACCCAAATAGGAATGGAAGTGTGAAAATAAATCATGGATTACTATTAGTAAACACTACCAAAACTTGGTACGATGACGACCCTTACATCTTAGCAACCATGGCAAAACAAATTGTGTATCTAGATGACCCTAAAGCCAGGAGGGTTTGGAAAGTTGTTCAGACGATGGATCATAGGAACGTGTATGCTATACCAAAACAAGACCGTACTGACACCGACGTCGACAATGTTGTTAACCAACGTCTTGAATCTTTGATGGAAAGTGGTGCAGAAACACTCCAATATACTAATCTTATCCAAGAACCATTTTAGATAGAAGGAGTATCTTCAATCGAAATACTGATTCAGTCGATCACAATTGACCTCGATAATATTCCACGATACGATGGTCCAGTGCGCACAAACGATGATGGTGACGTACCTATCGATGATGAGGAATGGGACACTAAAAATGATGATAGCGACGAAAGTGAAAGTTATTATAGTTCGGATGAAGATTAAGGCAATTTATTTGTAACTTTTTTTGTAAAACACATGAAATGGTTAATGCGTGATGGACAAAATGGTATGAATGATCCCCATTTTATATGTGAATTACTTTGTAAATAAATTTGGTACGTTTGTATTTTATAATAAATTGTAAACAAAATTAAAAAAAAATTAAAAACCATTTTAAAACATAATTGCATGATGCATAACAATTTTTGGTCGCGCAAGCTAGCCTGACAATTCCTGACACGACCCGATAACCCAACACGACAAGCAAAATATTAATTTTATAATTTTATAACCCTAAAAAAAATTACTATAATAATTATATATATTAATTTAACAATTTTATACCCCTAAAAACTATAATATTGTTGTAGCCTATTTTATCTGACAAAGGGAATAGGGTCGGCGGCAAGGAGAAGAAAAGAGAGAGATGTGTTTGTAGAATTGTAGGGGAATGTGTGTTGTTATCCCTCCTAAATTGTGCCTTTATTTATAGTAATAAAAGGAGAGAGGATATTCCTTCATCCCCAAGGAATACAAGATACAATAGGAAAGGATAACTAGAATCAAATCTAATCTAGGATTTACACAATCACACTTAAACTAGGAATGTTTACAACACTCCCCCTTGAGTGTGTAAATATTCAAGGTAGATTTAGCATCATGCAGAAGTTGAGGAAGTCGACTCATCGGCACTGATTCTAAGGAACAATGCTTATTTTCAATAAGGTAGGAACTTGCATAAGTAAGTAAGTCTCACAAAAAAACCCTAAGGCTATGGCAAAAGCCCGAGTAGGGACAAAATCCATAGTCTAAGGAAAAATGCGTGAGAAATGCAAAAGTCAAAAGAAACGTCTAGATGATGTCATCAGGGATATGACCAGCCCAAGGTGAGTGCCTCGTTAAAACCTAGTTAGGTAGCAAAAACCCAGTGGGAAAAATGCTCCTAATCATAGGGAAAAAGAGTACATTAAGATCAAGCAAGTATCTACAGGATACTCCCCCTGAGTTCGACATAATTCCAAAGAGAAATAGCAAAGTTACAACTCAGAATGTTTACGCATACCAATTCCATGAACAAGCTTCTGAAACGTCGTCTTCGGTAGTGATTTGGTGAAGAAGTTGGCCAGATTGTCTTGTGAATGGATTTGCGTGACTTCAATCTTCTAATGCTTTTGTTATTTATGTGAAAAGAAAAACTTCGGCGCAATATGATTGGTGTTGTCTCATTTGATGTAACCCTTCTTAAGCTGTTCGATGCATGCTGCGTTGTCTACAAAGATCGTTATCGGGACATCAACGATGGGATACAGATCGTAGGAGCTTCAAATATGGCCCACTACTGCTCTCAACCAAAAGCATTCCTGAGCTGCTTCATGTAAGGTGAGAATTTCAGCATGGTTAGACGAAGTGGCAGCTAAGATTTGTTTAGTTGACCTCCAAGATATTGCAGTGCCTCCAATGGTAAAGACATAACCTGTTTGAGAACGCGCCTTGTGCGGTTCAGACAAGTATCATGCGTCGGCATAACTAACAAGGCGAGAATCAACTCGAGGAGAATAGGGTGCGACACCATTCGAGGATTCGTAGGGATAGAACAAGCCTAAATTCGTAGTACCCTTAAGGTAACGGAAAATGTCTTTCATGCCAGTCCAGTGTCTGCGTGTAGGCGCATTACTTTATCTTACCAAAAGATTAACAACGAAGGAGATGTCAGGTTTAGTGCATTGAGCTAAGTATAATAAAGCGCCTATCGCACTTAGATAAGGAACTTCAGGCTCCAAAATCTCTTCAACATTAAAGCGGCGTAACACCTTCTGGGTATGGTTCGATTGATGTATTAGGATTCTATCCGAACAATGCTCTATCTCAAGACCGTGACAGTATCGATTCTTACCTAGTTTTTTCATCTCAAATTCTAACTTCAGGTGCGCGACAGTTCTCGCGAGCTCTTCAGGAGTTTCGATGAGATTCATGTCATTGACATATAATGCAACAATCGCAAATCCGGAATGTGACTTTTTAATGAACACACAAAGGCATAGTTTGTTGTTCACATATCCCTGACTAGTCAAATACTCACTCAAACGGTTATACCACATTCTTCCGGATTGTTTCAAACCGTAGAGTGAATGCCTCAGTCGAATTAAAAGCGTGTTCCGGGGTTTGGAAATATTTGAACCAGTCAATGTAAGTCCTTAGGGAACTTTCATATATATTTCTGTATCAAGATCCCCATAGAGATACGCAGTTACTATGTCTATCAGCTACATATCCAGTTTTTCGGAAACTGCCAAACTGATAAGGTTGTGAAAAGTAATCACATCCATAACGGGTGAATAAGTTTCTTCATAGTCAATTGTTGTGAGAAGCCTTGTGCAACAAAACGAGCTTTGTAACGCATAATTTCATTCTTCTCATTACGTTTCTGAACGAAAACCCACTTGTAGCGAACGGGCTTCACATGTGGAGGAGTAGGAGTTACAGGGCCAAACACCTTACGTTTCGCAAGCGAATTGAGTTTGACTTGGATTGCATGTTTCTAGTTTGACCAATCAATTCTCCGTCGACATTCATCAATGGAACGCAGTTCAATGCCATCGCTCAACATGATCTCAGTAGCTACTGCAAATGCTAATGCATCGTCAATAATCATCTTATTTCTACGCCACACATCATTTAAGCTAGCATAATAGACCGAAATCTCATGATTCTTGGGAAGAAGATTCGTATATTTAAGGACGCTTCCATAATCTAAAATTTCCTGAGCTGGGTAGAATGAGTAAGCGATAGTCGGATTCACGATAAGCGCTTCAGGACCTTGTGCCGCGGTTTTCCTCTTCTGGGGGTCTGAATCCTTTGAACCAAGTGGTCTGCCATGCTTTTGTGTAGGGGCAGATGATTGGCTAGCCGCTAATGTACGTGGATCACCAAAATTGGCGTCCCAGGCTTCCAAGAGGGCAGTCCTTCATACATTTGGTACATCCATCTTTGCAGGCGTATTCGTAGCTAAAATGTGTGATCTTGTTATGTGTGCTAGAACGGTGAAAGCATCTGGCATGCTCTGAAGATCTAATATGCGCTGCACTTCAGTTTCAGACTGAGCAGTGTGGGGATCTAAAAGAGACAAAGTGGGAGTTGTCCACGATAATTTGTGTCGCTCATCAAGAACGTTGACGTTCTTATCTCCCCCTAACGACGGGAAGACTGTCTCATAGAAGTGACAATCCGCCAATTGAGCGGTAATCGCCTATCAAAGGTTCTAAGTAATGAATAATCGAAGGAGAATCATATCCGACATAGATTCTCATCCTTCCCTGAGGCCCCATTTTTGTACATAAGAGCAGCGAAATCGGCACATATACCGCACAACCAAAAATGCTCAGATGTGATATATCGGGTTCGTATCCGGTAACCAACTGAAGGGCACTAAATGGTTGTGTCGCAACAGGCCTTAGGTGGACCAACTTTGCTACGTGCAATATTGCATGGCACCAAGCAACGATCGGGAGCTTGGTATGTATGACCAACGATCGAGCAATCATTTGTAAGGGCTTAATGAAAGCCTCTACCAGGCCGTTCTGGATGTGAACATTGGGTACAGGATGTTCAACTTCAACCCTAACCGATATGTAATAGTCATCAAAAGTTTTAGATGTGAATTCTCCTGCATTATCCAATCGAATAGATTTGATTCGATGATCAGGGTGGTAAGCCCTGAGCTTGATAACCTGAGCCAACAGTTTGGAGAATGTAGCGTTCCTTGTGGACAACAAGCACACATGTGACCAACGTGTGGAAGCATCAACCAAAACCATAAAATATCTAAATGGTCCGTAAGGAGGGTGAATCGGTCCACAAATGTCCCCCTGAATCCGTTGTAGAAAAATGGGAGAATTCGAACGAATCTTGTCATAAGAAGGCTTAGTAATAAGCTTTCCCATCGAACATGTTTGACATGTGATTTCTTGGATCGAACCTAAACTTCGGGTTAGTGGATGCCTGTGTGATGATTTGAGGATACAGCGCATCACTATTCGTCTAGGATTTCCCAAATGGTCATGCCGAAGTGTAATTTTATGCGCGGTCCTAGTAGTAGGGCCGGCCATACAGTGGCATTCTATGGGGCGTATGGTCGTAATATACAAACCACTCGGGATACGCTCCATCTTCTCTAGAATACGCTTCTGGCCATATTCATAGGAAGTTATGCACAGAAATTCAACTCCATTTTCTACGTGGGTTTTAGTGTGGTAATTGTTATCTCTAATATCCTTGAAACTTAATAACGTTCTTCCGAAACGTGGAGAATAAAGTGCCTCAGCAATGGTCAAAATTACACCATTGGACAACATTATACGTGCCTTACTGTATCTTTCTATCAGGTTGGATGGGCCTAAGAGGGTTGTCAGAGGTGCATTCTTAGGTATGAAGTTAGTGAAATAGATGCATTCATGCAAAACTGTGTGTGTGGTTGCACTATCTGCCAGACAACTAACTTTCCCACTAGTCATACCTAAAATGAAAAATTAATTTGAATCGGTCACATGCATAAAAGTTTATAAAAACAAATATCAATTCAAAATAATTTCATTTATTAAAGGATTAAAAACTTAATATCCAAAAACAAATCACCAACTAATAATCCAAAACATAAAGGAAAATTGTTCAATGATCAACCAAAAATAAGGGTGGTTGGCCACTAGGTGGAATTCGGCCCCAATTGTCTTATTTCAACTAAAAAATAAGTCTATGTCTAAGATTCTAATCTTCCATAAGGGTGGTATCCTCCTGAAAGTCATAAACCTCCATCTTTGTAATCTCTTATTCGCCCACTTGCATGAAGTTTGATTCAAACTTCTTACAACGAGAATGATATTCACCTACAACCTTCTTGGGAGATCGGCAAAGATGAGACCAATGGTCCTTTGAACCACAACGATAGCACATATCTGCATCCATGGTTTCAGGTGCTTTGCCCTTATTCTTGAAGTTCATGGCCTTGGAAGCAAGGTTTGGTCGCTTCTGGGCTTTGTTTCCTTCATTGGATGAGCCTTAACTCTGTTGACCTTGGTGCGATGGCTTCTAGCCGCCCCTACCACGCCTCTTTTGGCTTTTTGGGCGTTGGTTAGTGTTATAGTGTGTTTCAGGCACAGCAGTAGCCCCAATAGGTCTAGCTTGATGATTCTTCATCAACAACTGGTTCTGCTTTTCAGCGAAAAGTAAAACAAAGATCAAATCCGAGAACTTAGTGAACTTCTGAGCTCTATATTATTGCTGCAGGACAATATTAGAAGCAAAGAATGTCGAATAAGTCTTCTCCAGGAGATCTTCTTCAATCAAAGTTTGATTGCAAAACTTGAGAAGTGATCGGATTCGACAAACTTCATAATTATATTCATTCACAGACTTAAAGTCTTGGAAGCGCAAGTGCTGCCAGTTGTGTCTTGCTTCAGCCAAGAATATGTTTTTTTCGTGATCAAAGCGATCAGCTAAAGTGACCCATAATGCACGTGGATCCTCCTCAGCAAGATACTCAGTTTGCAGAGCGTCATGGATATGTCTTCGGATAAAGATCATAGCGGTGGCTTTTTCAGCTTCGCCAACAGGCTCGTCTGTTGCTTCTTCAATAGTAGAACGCAAGTTCTTTGTAGTGAGGTAGAGCTTCACTTCTTGAACCCACTTGAGGTAGTTTCTTCCAGAGACCTCCAAAGCGGTGAAGTCGAGTTTGTTCAAATTCGATATGTTCTTATCACAAAATAGATGGACAAGATGTGGTTAGTGTAATGGAGAAGAATCAATCCATTCACATAGGAGTAGAACATACAAGTTCTAATAGACATGTTTTGGTTTAATTTTGCATAAAAAACTTCAGGTTTTCATGGCTGATGTTTTTAAGTGAAAAACTTCAGGTTTTCAAACAAGGCATGTATATAAGAAACTTCAGGTTTCAAAATAATTATGAACTTTAGGTTCATATATTTCTGCAGGCAAACACAAATATATATGCAAGCAAATATGCAACAAGAATATGTAAAAATATAACTTTACATTTACAATTATAATTGAATTTTAATTATTTGGACTTCGGGCCAAATTAAAATGTGGGTGAAAAAATATAAAACCCATTGGTCCTAAAATAATTAGGCGAATAAAACTCGGGGCCCAAAAGAAAAATGTTCCATGAGACCTAGGCCTAAAAAATGGGCTATGGGGTCTTGGGTGAGTTGTATGCTCATGGGGAGAGGGAAACAAAACGGGCCAGGGAGATGGGCTGCAGTAGGCAGGCCCAAACAAACTAATACGGGCTACTGTGGGCAGGCCCAAGAAAATGTTTTTTTTTTCTTTTTTCCGTTCAGGCCAGGGGAATGGGCTGCAATCTGGGAGCCCAGATTGCAAGGCTTCGAACATAACAACAAAGCCCAAAGGGCTGGTGTTGGGGCCGTGTGCAGCTAAGCCCTAATGGGCTTGAGTTAGAACCAAAAAACACCCCAGCTCTTGCTGGGAAGGGTCGTTGGAGCGCCGCCACTACTGGTGGCCGTGTTCTAGGTGGCTATCGGTCGGGGGAAGCACGGGTTTGAACTGGAACCCAATATTTGAATGGAGAAATTTTGATTTCTCGACGTTTGGGTGTGGAAACCATAAGGATTTCAAATTGAAATCTTTGAATACCTAATGAAATTTAAGCTGAAATTTCGTCCAAATTAGATGAAATTCTTTAGGAATTTCAGTAAGATTGGATCAAAGATCACGACACCATGTCGGATTGATGCAGAAAATTACACGGCAAGGCCGTGGTTTCGCTTCAGGCGATGTGGATTTTCTGGGTTTGGGACGCCATGGGCGTCGGGTTTCCAACGGGGTCACGGGTTTTATGTTTGGGTTGGCCCACCGCAGGCTGCTGGCCTGGTGGCTTGCGGCTTGCATGATGCAAGTGCAAAGGTTCGAAGAACCCTAGCTGTCCCAATCACAAAAAAAAAAAAAAAAAAAAAAAAAAAAAAAAAAAAATTCAATTTAAATATAACTCAATTATATGCATATTCAAAATAATAATATCTTAATTGAATTCAATTTGTTGCAATTCATATACAATTTTATTGATGCATATGCAATTCATAACAAATATCAAATTCACATAATTGGACAATTATGATTATGAGGCATACACAATTTATGTAGAATCTAAAATTCGTAAAACATAAAGTTGGGTCATGCATCATGGTGAATGTTCATGCTATCAGGGCTGGAAAAAGACCGAGTTAAAAACCGTTGTTTTGAAAGAACCTGATTGCGTGATGATATGGATGAACTAGTTTGATGCAGAAAATTTCTCTAGCGTCAGATTCCTAAGGAATACATCTAGGGTCATGCATCATGGGAATGTGTGTTGTTATCCCTCCTACATTGTGCCTTTATTTATAGTAATAAAAGAAGAGAGGATACTCCTTCATCCCCAAGGAATACAAGATACAATAGGAAAGGATAATTAGAATCAAATCTAATCTAGGATTTACACAATCACACTTAAACTAGGAATGTTAACAACAAATAATTATCTATATATATTACATTAAATTTAAAAAATTGGTGACCATTGGATCGGCTTAAATATACATACCATTCAACTTCTTAAGTGTTATACGTACAAAATAAATAAATTTAACTCTACTTATTAAGCATATATATATATATATATATCATTGAACTTGATGGGATACGCATTCTACGAAACTAATTTGAACGATCCAACCATCAAACTTGTTTGTATATGGTTCGAGATCTCATACGCCAAAAATCGCAAAAAAAAAAAAAACATTCAGAGATCAAGTATCGGGACAAAACTTTTCGACGGTTAGAAACAAAAAATCACGATTTAACGTTTATTTTAACTCCGATTTTGATTATTTTTTACAGATACACTCCTTGACCCTATATGAATCCAATGAATGAATTCGATCTTCAATTTAAACTATTTACACTAGTGGATCTTATGTTATACTTAATGAAAGTATAAATAAACTAAGTGTTAGTGAATATATCTTTTTGATGGGATACGCATTCTACGAAACTAATTTGAACGATCCAACCGTTAAACTTGTTTGTATATGGTTCAAGATCGCATACGCCAAAAATCGCAAAAAACAAACATTCAGAGATCAAGTAACGGGACAAAACTTTTCGACGGTTAGAAACAAAAAATTACGATTTAACGGTTATTTTAACTCCGATTTTGATGATTTTTTGTAGCTACACTCCTTGATCCTATATGATTACAATGAATGAATTCGATCTTCAATTTAAACTATTTACACTAGTGGATACCATAAAATCTTATGTTATACTTAATGAAAGTATAAATAAACTCTAAGTGTTAGTGAATCTATCTTTTTAATGGGATACGCATTCTATGAAACTAATTTTAACGATCCAACCATCAAACTTGATTGTATATGGTTTGAGATCGCATACGCCAAAAATCACACAAAAACAAACATTTAGAGATCAAGTAACGAAACAAAACTTTTCAATGGTTAGAAACCAAAAAAACATGATTTAACGGTTATTTTAAATTTACGCAGGAATATTGCGCGACGAATACATATATTTCGTCGCACAAAGTATATTTTCGCGACGAAATATTATATTCATCGCGCAAGTGTCTGAAATTTCAATTAAGGCGCTTTTTTTTCGAGGAAATTTTAAAAAACTTGTGCGACGATTTTTAGCCTTGCGAGACAAAGGCTCTGTCGCGCAAGATTCTATATTTTAACCCCAACTCTCCTTCTTCCCCTCACTTCCCTCTTCTTCCCTTTTCCCTGCCCGATACCCTCTCTCTCCTTCCTTTGTATCTCTATCTGTCTCTCCGGCCGTCGCGACTTCGTCTCCAACAGGTAATTTCCTCTTTAGTTTTCATTTTCAATTTTCTTTATTTACAAATTGGGGCTTCGAATTAGGGTTTTTTTGGTTTTTTTTTCTTTTTCAAATTGGGGGTTAGAATTAGGGCAGTCAGGTTAGATTTAGGGTTCGTAAATTGCGGGTTACATTTAGGTTCTTAAATTAGAGTTTTTAGGGTTCTTAATTGGGGTTCAATTTAGGACTTAAATTAGGGGAACGATTTTGGGCAGTGAGGTTAGATTAGGTTTTCTTAATTTGGGGGTTAGATTTAGGGTGCTTCACTGGGGGTTAGATTAGGGTTCTTAAATTAGGGGTTTTTTAATTTCAAGTACAGGGTTCGAATTAGGGCTTTTTCTAATTTACGTACGAGGTTCTTAAATTAGGGATTTGTTAATGTTTTCCTGTAGATGTCACACCTCATTAGAACCCGAAGAGCGATGACTTCTACTCCTAGTCCAACGGCTACACCTAGTCCGTCGACTACACCTACTACTGCCGCCACAGCTCCGGCAGAGATGAACTATAGGCCGGTTAATCCAATTGACCTAATTGGTCCTCCAGTCCCATAGGTGCGGGCATCGTCGACTTCTTTGGTGGCGTTGCCTGTTAGCGCCCGATGTACTCACCGGCACCCTCGCACTACGGACCAGATGTCGCCATTAGGATCCACAACCGATGCCTCGGCTACACAGCTAGGTATACAATCCTAATTCACTCCCTCATTCCCATGTTAACTAAGTTTTATTATTTTAGGTTCAATTTCTTATGTCATGTCATGTAAGGATTAAAAAGTTTCCATTGTTTTCTCTTTTTTGGTTCGCAATTTCTTCACTTTCAGAAAGGGGTTTTGTCATGAAATCGAAATTATGTGTATTCCGTAATTCATGCCTATTAATTTTTTTGTTTTGGCAATTTTTTTGTTAATTTATGTGTCATTTCTTAGTTACTCAAATGGGTTTCTCAAGCAATTCAAACGGTAGTGCTGTGGAAGAGATTTGATACTGAGGAAATGGCGAAAATGTTTAACTGGGAAATGAAAACCATGGTAATTATCATGAAGCAAAGTTTTTAGAGTCGTAGAAGTTTCGGTTATGACTGTCAGAGTCTTACAAATGTCAATGTGAATGAGGTTATATGGAATTGTTTGCTACGACATCTTAGAATTCTTTGCCAAGCCTGTTGCCAGCAATATCGATAGCCTTTGTATACAAGCTCGAAAATTGGCCGTCTTGGATGGCAGTTGTCGCCATTTTTAGAAGTTTGTTGTGGTATTTCAAAATGCTCGAATTGGAAATCATATATACTAAAACTCAGTTTTGGAGCACTGTGGATGACCAGTGGTCTTACTTTTTTGCCTTTCTGTTTTTGCTTTGTGTGCCTTGTTGTTTTCTGTTTCCTACAGTGAAAAGTCGATTTTGCCCATTCACTCCACGCGTCCATCATCCTTGATTTGTTCCCTTCGTTTGTGAAGTTTCTTTTCGGTTTAACCCTCTGCTTCTGCTGCTCTCTCTCTTTCTCTCATCCCTGCTTTATTCTCGCTGCTTATCGCGGATTGTTTGCTGTTCTTAAATATTGTGTTGATTGCCTCGGAAAATATTGGAGGGAAACTTCCTGATTTTCGTCTTTTAAGCTATCTTATTTCTACTATCTAACTTGAGGAGGGTTTTACACCTAGTATGTTCTAATTAGGAGAAAGGAAATAATGGCCTCAACCAGAGAAGTGGTTGTGATGCTCAATAAGTAACTTTCAGGAGAAATAGAGGAAGAAAATGTGTGTGAATGTTAACTGATCAGTTTTGTTATTTTATGTTCAATTTGTTAAGTTATGTCATGTAAGGATTAAAAAGTTGTCATCGTTCCAAACCTTTTATTAAACTGTTGTGATCATTGTGTTGGATACGTATATTGCTTCTGTTATTTTCAGGGTTTTGGGAAATGTTTTAATTATAGGGGAGGTTATGCCGAAATTTTAGTAGGATTTGTTATTAGTTTTGGGTTAATGATTTTTTTTTCATCTCCTTGCAGCGAAGAAAAATACCCGGGGACCTTGTCGGCAATTGAAGACGGCGAAGGTGACCCGGGTGACCAACGGTCGTATCCTAATCGGATACGATGAGCGACATCGGGCAGCACCAACGGCAGAGCAGCATAGTGCATTGGCCCACAACATTGGGCATGTCGTGCGTACCTTTTGCCCTATGCGGTGGAAGTCTTGGAAGGCGATTCCGGAGGAGACGAAGAACACGGTGCACAACCAATTGTCCGTAAGTAGCATCGCCTTTTTAATGCTTTTCATGTAAAATTTAGATATTTATATTTATTGTTGTTTTTTATTACTAATACTTTCAAAATATTTGTTACAATGCAGACAAACTACAATTTGGAGGACATGGACAAGGACATGTTTGCGTACCTCAATCGGCTCTTCTCCAAATGCTACAAGCAGAGGAAAAGTGACCTACACCAATGTTTCCAGCAATTTGATGATCCGCAAGTTGCTCTCGATGAGGGTTGTCCGAAGGAGTTGGAGGACCGACAAGATAGTTGGGTTTGGCTTTGCGGTCATTTTCAGAAGCCGGGCTATGTGGTGCGTTTTTAATTACGACTGCTTTCATTTTACTTTTTAAAATTTTTACTAATGTTTATTATTATTTTTTTAATTTTCTTTAAGTATTACAACTAATACGTTTATTTTTTGTATAACAGAAGAAGGCGAAGGCAAACAAGATAAATCGGGAGAAGAAGATTCTTCTCCACCATTTGGGTTCGAGGCCTTTCTCCTATAGGATGGAGGCGAGACAGAAGGTATATATTACATCTTTCATTTCCAATTTTAAAATGTCGCTAATAATTTTTTTTTTCTTACTAACATTTTCCTTATCTTTTTCGATTTCAGGAGGGTTCAAAATTTTCGAAGATCGACGTCTTTGCTGATGTTTACGTTCGGCTTGGGAATGAGTTGACCGAGTCCCTTCATGTAAGTAATTTCATATGCATTCAACATTTATACTAATTATTTCAAATTGTTTTCTATTAATAATCCATGTTTTTTTTTCACAAGCCACTATGGTGGAGAAGAGTCAGTCAATGCTTTAAGAGTCCGCCTCCTAGCTTCCCTCGGACACGCCGATTGAGTCTGTGGATCCCCTTGAGGATGAAGGGTTTCACATCGTGACAGAGACGTTGGACCAGACTTTCGGTCGAAGGCCAGGGACTTATTGTCGAGGGATGGGAATTGCCAGGCGGCGGGAGAGTAGAGCCTCGTCATCCTCACAGTCAAAGGGCTAGGCTACGGCTTTGACGCAAGAAGTCCCTAGCCTGAGGAGTGAGCTGGCATCGTACAAGTCTCAAATGTCGATGCTTGTACAAGCCCTCAGTTCCTCCGGAATACATCTCCCCAGTTTTTTTGCGTCATCGCCCTCACAGCCCTTCCACACCGAGCAAGCTTAGCAATCAGGCCCGTCGACCTCCGACCCCGTCCCCAACCAGCAGCAAGATCCTTCGAACGACATTCCTATAGATTTTTCCACTTTTTTTTTTCATAGTTTTGTTTCTGCTTTCCTTTATAACTTTATATTTATACGTACATTTTAATTTATATTATAAATAAAAATTGTTTTTTTATTCATTAATTTGCTCTTTTTTTTGTCATTAGTATGAAATCTTTTTTTTTAAATTTTCCTTTTATTATATATATATTTTTTTAATAAAAATTACACTTGCGCGACGCCGACCAGTCGTCGTGCAAAATTAAGCACGTCTTATAACTTCATCGCGCATTACCACGTGCCTCTTACATTTTTCTTCGCTCAAACTTTTCGAGACAAACTAGTCACAAAGTGCACTTGTACCCTTTTATATCGTACGACAAAAACCTTCGTCTGTATAACTTTAGCGCCACGAATAATAAAGCGTCGCACAATTTTTTTTTTGTGCGATGAGTTTGAAATTGTTCATCTCGCAATGTCCTTTTTCACAACCTTTGCGCTACAAAATACGCACGACAATTTTCTAGTCGCCATAGTTTTTGTGCGACTTAATAATGATTTGCGCGACAAAATATCCCTCATCGCGCAAACTATTTAATTTAGTAGTGTAATCTTGAGCCCTTACAATTTAAGGATTGGCATGCATCGTAAATAATCACACTCCTAAGAGGATGCAATATCTACTTCCTAGATATTCTCTAGGATTCTCCCGGTTATATAAGGATTCTACTATTCTAAAAGGACCTCTCCTCGGCTGGTACAAATACACTATTCTAGGCTTCACCTCAGGTAACACAATCTCTGCATACTTATTCTCTTGCTCACCGCTTGAGTTTTAATATTGCTTACTAACTTGACCGTCAAAGAGGATTTGCCCAGCATACCCCCCGGCCTTTGGCTTGCTTACGTTTGTTTGTTCTTTTACATGTAAACGGATTTTAGCATCTACATCTTCTACAGCGCGCAAATTTGGTTCCAACAATTATATTATGTGGTGTCTTTTGACATGGATTGTATTTTGTTAATCGTTCAACATTAGGTCATGGCTTCCAACCTAGCCTTGCACTATGAAATATTTTGGCTAATGTTAACTATCTTTTTGTGAATCATGGGGATCTACTTTTGAATGATAATATTGTAGCTAGCTATTGCAAGTATGTTGCAGATGTAATGTAGCTAGCGTATATTGTAGCTATTGTAAGTATGTTGCAAAATATTGTGTTATCTGTTATTATCCTACTCTTGAATCATGTTTTTTTTTTTCGTTGTCAAGAAATTTGATTTGTACTTTTGATTGAGTCTCATTCTCATCCAATAATATTAAGTTTGATATCTTTAATAGAAAAGAAATTAAAATAGAACAATAATTTAGTCCTTGTCTGAGCAACCGCCATAATAAGGACAATACTATTTTCATTATCATGCTTCTTAATCCGACATTGCACCAAACACTTAACTAAGTCAATCTAGCCTAGTTTATTCTAAGCCAATCTAACATAATCCCTGAAGTTAGTTCAGTCTGAGATAGTCCGGTGCAACAAGCGCGCATTTAGGGGTTTTCATTACTTGATCACTAGACTTGTGAACCCGATTGGGATTGGCACCATTTTCAATTGTTTGTGATGTTCAATGAAAACTATTCTATCTCTTCTTGTAAAAAAAAGAAAATAGGGGAGGACCTCTTCTTGAGAAATATTAGCAACCTCCTCACTTACTTTTTTATTTCAATTTTTTCAGTTCTTCTCATGCCACATATATTTCATTAGCACTCAAAACTAAAATTTTATAACTATATTAAAATCCCACTATTTTCTTCCTTTGTTAGTAATTTAATTTGTCAACCAAGAAGGAATTAAATTGTTAGTTTTACATGCTAGTGAAATATACATGGCATGAGTAGAAGTGAGAATGTTGAAATGAAAATGTTGCTAGCACTCCCCTTGCCATGCACCATCACAACACATGCCATTTAGTTGTAAGGAAGAAATTTCCACTCAAATTCTAATCAAATTATTCTCAAACTTGTTACAATTATTTAATTAACAAACCATCACTCCTAAGTGATGTTTGATTGTTAGAATGGAAATAAGAGTAAAAATAAAAAAGGAATCAAGTGAGAGGATTTGCAAATTGACGTTGAGTGTCTACTGTGGTGATGAGTGGCCACGGTTTCACAATCTTGAAGGTCCTCGACGAGTTCGAGGCATGGAAGAGCTTAATAAAGGGAAAAAAAAGGTTTTTGAATTAGCTTTCAAAGTAGAGCATGAGAAGGCGACTATCAAAATATTAAGCATTGCTTCCGCCTCAACATCCCATGTGTTACCTAAAGGTGCCGGAGACTATGAAAAGTGTCCTCGCACCATGGAGACACTCGTGAACTATAAGTGCTCCCACACTGATGGTTCTCTCAATGCGGTTCTCTTTGCTGATTCCCACCATTTATGACAATTAGGGTATCTAGAGCATGAAGTGCTCTGCTATTTCTTTTGTTTGTCCGGTGTCTTGTCCCATAATGGGCATCAAATCACTCCGTCGCTAAAGTGATGCCCACACAAATGCGTGTTTCCCACACAAATGCGTGTTTCCCAAGCATCCTAACAATGAGATGTTCACTTTTTAATTATTGTTAATTTGATGATGATCTACAACTTAGCCACCATCAGTTAGAGAGATTTTTCAGTGTAACCGGTACATGGGGTTCTACACCACGTGTCACTAAATAAATGATTAGATATGTGTTTCCCACAACATATATAAAAACACATGGTGTACCACCCGTGTTCCCGTCACAATGAAAATTTTCTCCACCAGTTATATGTGCATTGTTTCTTTCATGTAATCACCATCGTTACATCACAACTATATCCAAATCAACGAGTACTAGTGAACCAGTATAGGCTAGTGATGATATTTTTCTTTACTTGTAAGTGAAAAGTTCGACTCTCATAAATCAAATGTTCGATACCATCTTACTTGGGAGGTTTTTCCCCCAAGTTTCATTCTCTTGATGGCTGCGGATTTGAGTTTTGTGGCATGATGGAGGTGGGTGGAACCTTCTTGATTTCAAATTTAGAGGCTTCGCTTGGGTGGATTCCGATGCCTGCAAGAGGTGGTGGTCCGTGGTCGGCGGTGTTGACGGCGCGTGGCGGTGTTGACGGCGCGTGGCTGTGTACTTAGGGTTTTTTGCTTCTGTTTTGTTTGTTCTGGCTCAATCTTTTGGTTGGGCCTGCTGTTGTGGGATTCATATCTTAGTTTTGTGCTTTATTTGTAATTAGATTCCAGTTTGTAAATGTTTTCTGTTTTGGTAATGAAAATTTACCTTTGGACCAAAAAAAAAAGGTTGGTACGTGTACAGTTGATACTTTCAAGAATGCTCCCACGGAGAAATGTAGGTTTATTCTAAAACATGGAATTCAACCCTAAAGTCCTATCTCTTATCTTATCCTATGCAGCTCAATAATAACCATACATTTTTTCTTCATTGGCTGTTGGTGCCTTACTATACCCCTAATTATCATCCATTTTTTCTTTATACTTTTATATTTGTTCTTTCGTTGTACCTTGTCTAGACTGATAACAAATTTTTCAAAATTTTTCAAAACTTATATTTTTTCAAAATTTTCTCGTTGCTTCTGGGCAAGTGTAGACATCAAATTGAGCTCACTTTTTACGAGAACTTGAAAATTTCTTGCTTAAAGCGAGGAAAATAAGCTCGTCGCTGAATTTCCTTAATCAATAAAATCATAAATGTCGTGTTACATGATGCCAAGCTATGATGAGCGGACCTCAAACGCTTAGTTGAAACCAAGCTAACCAAACCGTAAAATTTCTTTAATCAATAAAATCATAAATGTTGTGTTACATGATGCCGGTGAAAACAAAATTTTAGAAGATATGGCTTTAATTTTCATGCCATTATTTCTTAGAAAACACATGCGCTAAATAAACGGAAGAACTAGGGTTTCCCGGTTATAGGGGACCGCACAAACGCTAAGTTTGAACCAACTTTGGTCCACATTCCACACATTGTTTTACTGTTGACCATATTCTTCATATTCAATACCTTATCCCTTTTAACAGATGCATGTGAAGCACGAGGGAATCAGATCGTCTATCTGCTTTCAACAATTGGACCAAATATAATCACCACAAGGGTTTCAAACCCGGAAAAGCTTCTCTCTACATCTTTCTCGCTCCTTTATATTTATTAATTTGTACTTTTAATTTTAAAGTGCTGAATTCCAAAACCAAATTGACAAATTGTGTATATGTGCAGTGCAGAGAGCAGTAAATGTTAAAAGATATTATTTGTCTTGCTCAATTGATTTTGTTGGGTGCTTGCCAGTTCATGTATATGAACTGTTGATGCTACAGCTTATTTAACGCTCAAATCACTAATTAATCAGCTCACTTTCTCATATTTTACGTGTTAGTTTGAGTTTTGTTTGGACAAACAATAGTAATCTGTGCCATATTCATTCAGGGTAAGTACATTTCACAGGAAGCTAACTACAAGTAAAATGATTTTTCATGGCATATATTAGTGGCGTTTAACCCAAAAACATCATTAAAATGTACAAATATGCCGGTTTTGATATCTGCGTCTTGAAAAATATATATGATGGCGTTGATTTTGGTGCCATTAGAAATGTACCACTTCGTGATGTTTTTATAACACCATTAAGGAAAATGATGTTTCTGAAATGCCATGGAAGCTGAAACAACCACGCTCAACAGACGTATTCCCATTTAAGAGAAAAAGATATGGAAAATTATTTTCAGTGCAGACAATGAAGGATTGAAAATGACTTCAAACCTTAATTAATAGTATAAAATGTACTTATCCCATTCATCTGAGTGCAAAATATACCTAGGGGTTGTATCGAGTTTAATGAATTTTGTCGCTCAAATCTAAGTGTAGTCAATATACACTTTGACTAAAAACGTTTCAGGACTTCTAAGAAGTTTATAATAATTTAGTGGTATTATATTTGATTTCTTGTGAGTCTACAAAATTTCACATGTTTTAAAGGATTTTAAGAACTCATGAATTTTGAGTGCTTTAATAGTAACTTTTTTGTCATAGCAAATCTAACATATCCTCCTAAGATTTTGATGGATTTCATTTCTAATGATATTTTCTACCATTCACCATTATGCAATGACTTATCACCTCCTTCCACCACCATGTCGCCACCCCAACACCACCACCCTCATCTCCTCCACCACCCCGCCATCACAATCACCACTCCTACTATTATCGCTACCACATAGTCACCAACTTTACTACCACCATCTTCCAAACAATCATCACGTATTATTCCACCACCATCACTGCAACCACCACTTCATAAGACTACTATGTAATGGTCATGATCACTATTTCAATAATGAAAACTCAAATATTATAAGGCTCATTTAAATTGGTCAGTAAAAAGTCCATGACAATCCATAAAATTTAAAAAAAAAAAAAAATCTATGAACTCTCTAAAATTAGGCAAAACTCTGTCATTTAACTCCTTTATTTTCCAAAAGTATATGATTAAAACTCTATGAAATTTTGGAGCATTTGTAGTCAGTAAAAATATACTAAATTTGTAAAAACTTATTACTTTAAAAACTCAACAAAAATCCATATGAATTTTAATACACTAAACTCCTGTTAGCCCATTCCCCTTTTTTTTTTTTTTTTAACATACGATAGTATCTACACTAAAGGAATGTGGGTAAGCTTAATATCACAATGGACTAGTAATAATATGGTTCGACTTCGACTTTGGCAAGAATTAAACCTCAAACCTCTCACTTACAAGTGGAAAGGAATACCGCTAAACCGTAGTACTAAGTGGCTCATTCCTCTTTTTAATCCAACTACTGTCATTCGGAGTGCATTACGTGGTCCAATTTTTGTTTTATTTTTAAGTTTTGTTACAAGCACAGAAACATTAAGGAAAAAGGTTTGAACTTATAACCTAACGAGTTTGAAGTACCCTATTTACCAGTTCAAATCACCACTTTACCTATATGATCCAAATTAAGAACTTCATATGGTTTTCTCTTTCTGAATTTTCGACTTCTTAAAAAGCTTTTTATATTAATTTATATCTATGGAGAAAATCTGCTTCGAATTAATCTTAAGAAAAACTAATGAAAATGATTTGAAAATTTTGAGTTTTAATAAAAATGACAAAAATGTGTTGTAAGTGAATAGTACCAGAATTGACTTTTTAGAGTTAAAATATGATTTTTCGTTAGAATAAACAGTACTGGAAGCTTTTCGTCAAAATTATCATAATTTTATTATCATGTGTTGTCAGTCTTGCCTTCAGTCAAGAAAATAGTGCTCTGCTTTCCAACGGAGCTAGAAATTTATGGCACTGGGACACAACAAAATTATAAAAAATTGTACCTTTCATTTATATTTCTACATAGGCGTTTGCCTTTCTTTGCATGCACATATAAGGAAGAAACTCACACCGTTGGTGTCATAGTCACCTATCGACCCCACCCTCCCTTCGGTGCTGCTGCTTTCTGTCTTTCTTATCTTCAAGAGCCTGTTATCCTTTATTTTGGAATCTATTTTTAGCTAGGCGATGCTATTATGGTGATCCGTCTTTGTAGAACATGGTTAATTTTGTGTTCTCATTTGCCCTTTGGACACATTGATACATCACACTAATTACGTTGGAAACATATCACATCACTTATGTGAATCACTGAATATAAAGGACTTCAAAACAAGAAATCTTAGCCCGGAATGAAAACCCTAGCCGCGTCCCCGTCTTTGGCCTCGTGGTTGGCGAAAATCCTTCTTTATTTCTTAGTTCTTTTTCTCTCTCAAATTCCATTCGAGCCGAGTCTTTCTGATTGTAATCGCTCTCTCGCTTTGTCGATGAGAATTTCATGATTGTGGTCGTGGTCATGACTTTGAAATGTGTGATCTCTTGAATTGCTTTAAAAATCACATTTTTATGTGTTCTTGATTATATTCTTAATGAAATTTTCTTTTGATCTAAAAAAATGTGAATCGCGAAATAAATTGTCATCATTTACGAACTGTCACTTTTATAAATTAATTTGAGCCTAGAAAGAATCTGGCCTAATTATTTTTTATAAGCAATGCAAGTTGGTACATTTATATTTGCATCCAGGATTGTGATTCACACACCCATTTATGTTCATATGCAACAGTCAAAAATATAAATTTTCATTTTACACAAAACACCTATCTAATCTTCAAAACATTTAAGGGTAAATGCATTTTGCATCCTTAAGTTTGAGTGCAATTGCAATCTCATATATCATCTTTAAAACATTATAAATGTCTTACATCCGTTATTCAATATGTTTTTTTAACTGTTAAATGATGATTTGGCTATAATAAACTCACATTTATGCTGATGTGGCATTTCAGAAGGCTTGAAATACGAGAAATTTTTCCATGTACCTGGAACACCTATACTTTACTCTTTAAGTGGCACTAAAATACCTATTTTGTCCTTGTATTCATTTCAGAAAATAATTAAAAAAAAAAAGGCAAGCCATCAGCACCCCTTCCCATTCCCATCCCCATCCCCCGCCCACCCTGCCGTTCCTATCACCTCTCTCTCTCCCTTTCTCTTTCTTTCTGTTTCTCTCTTCCCCTTATTATTTCTTCTTTCTTGCTCCAGAATAAGAACAAACGTGATGCCGGCGATCTCCGGCTGAAAGATCGAGATTGACGACAGCCGATCTGAATTGGAATCGTCGTCGACAATCTCTGGGATCCATGTGGAAGTAAGCGTAAGAGAGAAAGAGAGGAAAGGAAAGAAAGAGAGTCGAATGGAGAAAAGGGATGATGACGCCTGAAAAAATCGCCGGCCGGTGAGACAGGTGGGTGTGGGTGTGGGTGGTTCGGCGTCGGCAAGCTTGTGGACTTCTGATATCTTAGTTATTCTGAAACAATTGGAATTTTTTTAATTTAAAAGAATAAATTATACAGGTGTCAAATGTTTATTCGTAGAACTCCAGATCAGAATATGTGCGTGGTACATGGAAAAATTTCTCTTGAAATAGGGAATTTCATGCCCATATCCAGGTACTAGCGTTGGACTCTGGTACATGACGCTTTGGGTAAGAGGCTTCTGGTAGTGGTGCCAAGATGTTAGCACCAGCTTCTCCCTGAATTTTGCTTTCGTTCAAAATATCTTGGTGGTGGTGAGTAAAGGCACAATCCTCTTGATTGTGTACCCTGATCATTGGAGGCTCGGAGAAGGTGTTATATTTGGCGGCTGGAACTGGCTTTGCACTGGAAGATGCCAGAAGAAAATCAGAGGTACCCGTCCGAATATTCACGTTCCTGGCGCTTCTCACAGAAGCCTGTCATCATCAAGAAATAGGCATTTTAGCAAAAATGTTCATTGAGATTGGCATAGCTTCTCATTTTGGTCCTTGACAATAAAATAGATAGAAATGGTCCATGAGTTTGAGCACCGTTAATATCCCTGTTAATTGGAAGGTTGGTTTGACCAAAATACCTTTAAAATGTGGTCATGTAGTCGTTCACGTGACAATTTAACAAGAATATTAACAAATTTTTCACAGAATGACCAAAGTGATTTACTGTGGACAAACTCAGAGACCACTCCTATCAATTTTCATTAGTAGTTACAAAAATCTGAAATTATACCAATCTGAAAGACTATTTTAACTAAAAAGTCTCGGAAATTATTCACGTGCCTCTTAAAAGATAACGATCCTAGAAGTGTCGGTTTTCTATTGAGCTGGGCCACACTTATCTGCTACATTCCGAGAGGAACATGGTTATAAATAGAGGCACTGGGCAGCAATGAACTGCACAGAACAGCCCACTAGCCCTTGTTTATAAGCCATCCTTCTGTGTTCTTCCTTCAGCTTTTTTCCCCAGAGTTAAGCTAGTAAGCCATTTTCCATCAACCATGCTAGGCATAGCACAAAATGTGGTGAGCAAGGTGACTTCGGCGGTCGCCACCACTGCTCAGCACATTGAGGGTGAGCTTAGCCTCTTCACCATGTCCGACAACAAAATATTAGAGCTCATTTATGCAACCCACGTCCATGAGGACGACTCCTTTGACGTTGATTCTCTCTTTCTTGTCACTGAAAACATCATCAAACGTTCGACCCAGATCGTTGATAGCATTGTGCAGGTATGAGATTGTGTAACATCTATCTGTTCTTCGGCTAATTAAAAGAGAAATGTTAACTACAGGCTTAAACGCTTAATAAACGAGGTAGCACTTGCTTAAGAAGCTCAGAATAGTCTGCGTGTTTATATTGGCAAGACTGTTAGTTAGAGTAAAACGTAAGCCAGGGTCTGTTAACTTCAATTGCCTACGCGACAATAACTAGCATTGCTCTTAATTATGATGGCTGTGCTAGATTTCTTTGCATTTATTAAAAATAATACTATGGCACTTGATATTTCAGTTGGTTTTGAATTGGAAGAGATGAAGTGGGTAAGGGACATTTTGTTCGAATGCTTGACAAATAGATCTAACGATTAAGTAGTCGTTTTCAGTCCGATCTGAGGCAGCAAATTAACCTAAAGGGGCCCTGGTTCCCTACTCTAACGATTTGCAGTTTGACAGCTTTTTTGGGGGCATGCTTGAAAAAACACACAAATTCTATTGAGTATAGGATAGTTTTGGATTTTTAGCCGTTAGGTCCTAGTTTTTGTCCAAATATCTTGGAGTTAATAATTTAGAATATCCTATACTCCGGAGCAGCATAGAAGATCCCCTAAAAGCATTGTCGAATCGTGAGTTACTACACTAAACCAAAAGAAGGAAATAATTAATAATGCTGTTGATATTGATAATGCTGTTGCCTCTGGACCTCTTTGATTTTGTATTTGACAGAAGGGCCACATACATTTATCTTTGTTGGTAAGTCGGACACGTATGAAGCTTGGAAATGATTTTATTAATAATAATCTCAACTAACATTAGAAGTTTTAAAGATTTTGAATCCAAATCATGGGTTCAGCACTTCAAATCATTATCAAAAAGTAAAAAACCAAATGTACAATATTACTTCTTTCTCCAACAATATCTGGTTTTGGGACTAATCCAACAATATCTGGTTTTGGGACTAATCCAACAATATCTGATTAATTAAGTGATTAGAAGTAAGAAATATCTTGCAATTATATTACTGCGCTGAGTTTAATTTTAAGTATTAGCAAACTTCCAAATGGTGATTAATTACTAGTGTTTTGTTGCAGGGCACCCAAGTACATGTCGAAACCATTGACGAGAAGCCCCCCAAAGCCACTTTCATTTCTCCATTGTGCACTCTCAAGTCCATTGGCTGTGAGGTCATTATTTACATATTGCATAACAAATTGATTAATTCTTAATTTTCCTTTTATTTTTCTAAAAAAATAAATTCTTATAGTCCCTATAAAAAAAATCACGGGTTTAATTATCTGCAATTTCTTTCAGATGTCATGCAAGCCATCGGGTGAAGAAATTGCCCACAAATCAACCTTGGCAATACTCAACAAGCTCTCAACTTATTCATGGGAAGCCAAGGCAGTGCTGGCCTTTGCAGCATTTGCTTTGGAATATGGAGAGTTCTGGCTCCTTGCCCAAACTCAACAAAGTGACCTACTTGCCAAGTCCCTCGCAATCCTGAAGAGAGTGCCAGTCCTTCTCAAGCCCGCGGACCTCCAGAAGCGCAGGCAAGCTGTTGTCGAGCTCAACGTCCTGATCAAGACCACATTGCAAGTGATTGAGTGCATCTTTGAGCTTGAGAAGCTTTCTGCTTATGATCCAAAGGATGTGCCAGCATTGGCAATTGCAATGGATCACATACCGGTCGATGTCTATTGGTCTATCATAACTATTTTTTCTTGCGCAACTAAGATCACCCTTCTAACCAGTGATGAGTAAGTTCTTTATTTCCAAACAAATTACCCTGTAAAAGTATATATTTATGATCAATACAATTTTAAAACAAGTAATATTTATCTGACTTGGTTTCCTGCGTTGTAGAGAGAAGCCATATGATTTGTCCCAATTTGCTCAAAAAATCCACTACATCCTCAACAAGCTTAAGATACAATTGTTAATCTGCAAAAAACAGATAGGTGAGTACTTGTACTGTTGTACACTTACATGTTACACTTGATTTGCATTGCTGAAAACCAAGTGTTTTCTGTGTAAAACAGAGGAGGCGGAGACCTACCGGAAGCTGAGGAAACTTTTTCAGACCCCTGCCGAAGTTATGGAGGTTTTCAAGGCCTTGATTTTCACTAAGGATACCGTGCAGCCAATTATTGATGGTTCTACTAACAAAACGGTTTGCTCTCATAGCACGTTACTACTTTTTGATAAATTTTACTATTACCGTTTGTAGTGTATGTAGCTAGTTAATGTAATCATTGTCCGTAATTTTTCAAACAGGTTAGCATTGATGTGCTGAGGAGGAAGTATGTGCTTTTGTTCATTTCCACCCTGGACATTTCTGATGATGACATTTTGATTATCAAACCAATTTATGAGGGCACACAGAAAGACGATAAGTATAAGATTGTGTGGATCCCTATTGTGGAGCAATGGACTGATGACCTACGAAAGAAGTTCGAGGTCTTGAGGGCCAAGATGCCATGGTACACTGTGCAGTATTTTGCGCCTGTAGCCGGCATCAGATTCATCAAGGAGGAGTGGCACTTCAAGGGCAAGCCCGCTGTGGTAGTCATGAACCCACAAGGCAAGGTGGAAAATACGAATGCTCTCCACTTGATTCGGATTCATGGAATGAAGGCATTTCCTTTTCATAAGGGAATAGAAGATACTCTCACAAATGACAAAGAATGGATCACTCCCATTGTGAATGATATTCACCCAACCATACAGACCTGGGTAATTAATTCAATTCATTTTTCACAATTGCAAAACATTACAGCACCAATTTTAATTCAAATTTGTGGGTATAATTTTTATTTCTTTGTTCGAACAGATCAAAGAGGAGAAGTACATTTTCTTCTATGGAGGCAAAGACAATGACTGGATCCAGCAGTTCACAAAGAAAGCAACTGCCATTGCCACTGACCCCTTCATCAAGGAATTGAAGATCAATATTGAGCTATTTTGTGTTGGCAAGAGCCCGAAAGGCGGAGAAGACCTTGGAATTCTCGGGAGATTTTGGAATGGAATTGAAAGCTTGTTCTTCACCAAAGTCAACAAGCAAACTGACACTGTGACCAAAGAAGTCCAGAAGCTGCTTTCTTACAAAAATGAGGGTGGATGGGCTGTGCTTACTAAAGGGTCTACTGTGGTGGTGAGTGGCCATGGCTTCACAATCTTGAAGGTCCTCGACGACTTCGACACATGGAAGAACTTGATAAAGGAGAAAGGCCTTGAATTCTCTTTCAAAGCACACTACGAGAAGGTGATTCAGACAATGAGGCACTGCTGCCGCCTTGACATCCCGAGCGTTGCTGGAAAGGTCCCGGAGACCATGAAATGCCCAGAGTGTCCTCGCACCATGGAGACATTCGTTAGCTACAAGTGCTGCCATACTGATTCTCCCATCAACGCGCATCATTGAAGTGTTTGCTAGTTTTGAGTCTATGAGGGAATCTTATGACTGTACTATGAGGTTATGAACTTATGCATTGTGTTTGTGCGGTACGTAGTATCGTCCTTGGGACTTGAATAATGGGCATTTTCATTACTATGTAATCTGATCATGCCTACCAATCTGAGTGGCGAGTGTCGTGTGATGTGTACGTATGTCTTATGATGCAATGTTATGTTTTAAGTTTTATGTTTCGTAGCACTTTTTGCCCTCGATGTCATGGACATTTCTTTGAATTTATTATATTGGCATGATTAATCGACTGGGTAAATCCAAGCATGATTTTCTTTGGTGGTTTTCATTTTTTAGATATAAATGTAAATATAACATAGATTTTTTTTTTTTAACAAACGATATTATCTAAACTAAGGGGAAGGGGGTAGGTTTAGCCTCACAATGGGCCAGCAATAATGTGGTTCAAATTTGTCTTTGGCTAGAATCGAATCTAAGACCTCTTAATTACAAGTGAAAAAGAATACTACTAGACCGTAGTACTAAGTGGCTAATATAATATAACGTGGAATTGGGTTCTAATAATCCCTACTTATAGAGGTCAACCGAAAAAGGTCATAAGACCGACGACCAGTCCTCCTAATTAAGAAATAAAACTCAGCTAAGCCAATAGCAATTAGCTAAAGATTGAGCAACCTTCTCATGCGTGAGCCTTGAGCCATAATTAATTGATCATCACCTCTTTAATACAGGTAAAGTATCTCTGACATAAATGGAAAAAGAATAACAAATAGAAAACGTTGTCAGAGATAGTCTTTAACAAGGAGCCGTGTAGCAAAGTGTTTGACCTTATCTGCAATTCTAGAGAGACATTACTCGCTTGCTCGTGCGCCCTATGGTTGAGCTGCGGTGGGGTAGTCGGCCACTCCCTCTGAGAGGGCAGTGGTGGTCTGCTGATGGTCCTAGTGTTATACTTAGGTCCTTGGTTGATAAATTGGTCGTTGACCTTGATAATTGTGAGCCCTTGTTATTTTTTATTGGGCTGATCTACTTTGCCTATTAAGTTTAGATAATGACTAGTAAATTTTACTGCACGTAGCGGGTATTAGGTGAGAGGGCGCCTATCTCATAGCTGTTGCTGTGCTTTCCGGATACCTTTCCATGCTTTAACAAGTCAGCTACGCACTTTGCGCTTAAAAGCAAGTAGCTTTTATTTGGGAATAGGCTGTAAGTAAAGTAGTATGAGTTGAAGTGAAGGGCGCTAGTAAGTAATAATAAGTAGAGCGGAAGACTGTTGGCTGAACAAAAGACGTATGACTTGAGAAAGTCAGATCTCCGATTGGTTGTCGGGAAAAAGAGCTCCTATGGTACTTTTTGCGGAAACGAAAATATAACTATAAACTATATTTTTAACATATAAATAACCAAAGACTAAGATAAACATTAAGTAGAAAATGGAGCAAATATTTTTACAAAGCTGTCTAAGTTTATGTAACTTAGAGAAAAGACATTGTATAATTACTTGAACATAGAATATCCCGTAAGAGCACATTTTCCTTGAAACAGTCACTGCAAATAAAACAATTTGGATCATCAGGAAAAAAAAAGTTACAACTGAAACAAAATGTTAAAACAGTTGTAATTAATTAGCAGTAATACTTTACATGAATGAATCGGACAGACGATGGCAAACTATGATATCAATAAACGAAAAAAAAAATTCAACAGCCATCATTTATATATAGGAATAATAAAAATCCATTTGCATTAGCTCTGGATCAAGTTCAACTGAAGGCTACAAAAATTTTAAACCCGAGATTCAGATGGCATTATTCAACCCAAAAACCAAATAGTACATTTAACCGACTTAACATGATGGAAGACATAAATCAAATCCAGGAAATCATACTCAACCTGCATTGCAGAAACGAACACTGTAGCTTATATACATTCTCAATGTCCTCAGCAAGTCCTTTCTCCAATGGCTCTGCAATCTACAAAAGGTTTTTAGAAGATTATAATTTAAAAACTGAATCACATAAAATTTCTGAAATTAGGTTGCTTCTTACCATAGTTATTTTATTCTTCTTATTGGATGTTTCAGCAAAGCATTTGATTGACAAAGGCTACACTGTTTCACAAAATGAAACAACATGATCAACCTACAAACAAAAGCATATCCATCAAGAAAAGAAGAACATAAAATTTTACATTCTTAAGGGGTGGAAAAATTACTTTAAAAACAAAAAACGTGAAGAGAGGATGAGGATTGGGAGCAAACAATTACCTTAACTTCTACTTCCAAATAAAGCTCTCTTAGGTCCTTCATTATTCTGACATAGCCTATAACACATTAATTTATGTTAAAAAAAAACCTAAAAATTAAGCACCAAATCTTTCACTTCAAATTCCATAAAAATCAAACCTCTAAAACATAAAGTTATTGGGCTTTCTCTTGCGAGGAGGAGTTCAAAACTCACAGTTCTACAAGATGGGCATCGGTCGTAGATTCGATTGGTCTCAGATTTCACATTCGTTTTCTGCCCTTTGCAAAAATCACAGAGCAGCCACCCTCTCCCATTGCAATCCTCGCAGAGAATCGCCACGTCAACCTTGGAAAAAACTCGACTCAAAGCAAAAACATGTAAAAGAGCGGTGCCATACCTATGGAGCTTAAGCATGGCAAGGCTCTGGTTCCTTGCAAAACAACAGAAAAAACGTTTATAGAGATGCACAACCAATTGAAAAACGGATACTGGAAACAAAATCCCCAAACAAACGAAAACCAAATTTACTCAAGAATCCGATAGAACGAAAAACACAAACAAATCATACACCAAAAGAATAGATCTAACAATATAAAGAAATACCCACAATCAGATTAAAAAAAATGGGAATCGATCGAGAAGTTTTAAAGGGCAAAAAATTTCCAGAGGTAATTAATTCTAGAAGGGGGTTTTAAAGGAACCAATTTCCACAGGTGATTTGGATAAGAAATGAGAGAGTAAATGAGGCTTGGGAGAAAGTGAGAGAGCAATTAGTGGGGTGTAATGACGAGTCGGATGGATTGGTTAGGTGACGGAAACCAAAGGAGAATTCTAGAGATCCACCTGAGAGAAGCAGAAAGAGTGCCACATGTCCCCTTCCTTTCTACAATGGCGGACACGCGTAGATAAGGGTTTAAATTCCACAGATGGAGGAACGGGTGAATAGAAAGGGCAAATTCAGGATTTTACTGTACAAAAAATACAAAAGGTCATGGCTGAAGACTAACTTGAGGGGCATTTTGGTCCGCACACTGCTCTAGAACAGTAACCAGCCGTTTGGGTTTTAGTGTTTATAGAATATGCTCATGCTATCAAGGTAGTTTTGTCAGTCTAATTTTACGATCTACATGACACGCTCCGATTAAACATAATTATTTATGCTTCCACTTACATCATTGGAGATGTCTTAAGATTTTGAGGCCATGTCGTCAATTGTGAAGTACTGCTAGACAAACCTGACCCAATTTCTTTAGTGGTTAACGTTTCAGATATGAAGTTTCGATCCATGTAAAACAAGATATTTTCAATTGTCAATTCCTATTGGTGCACAATGGATATATCAAGTATAATGTTAGGGAAACAAAAAATTTAAACCAAATGACGTGTCACCAGTAAGAAATAAAAGCGTTAGTCGACACTTAATTACTAATCCAATCATCCACAACCACATCTTATCCACATGACTTTTGTCCATTTAAAATACTCAACCAAAAGTGTTTGTCATTTTCAATGATTGGTTTTATCCTTAGAGTTAAGAATCAATAGGTGTTGGATAAATTAAAATCCAATGAAGCCATTTTTCATTAATTTCCTAATACAAGGACTAATTAAGGTGGACCCAAAAGATTAGGCCACCACAAAACAAAGAAAAGAAGGGGTACCTTACCTTACCTTACCTGATAAGGTTCAGTCATTTGACCAACATCAACAACAAAGTCTTATCTCATTAAGTGGGGTTAGTTATATGAATCTTAAAACGCCTTTGTGCTTTGTTTTATACATGTTTTATGTTAGATCCATGTGGTCCAAATCTTTTCTTAGAGTCTCTTTCCAAGTCTAACTAGTTATTACCAAGGAGTTTTCTGTCTAACTAGTTATTACCGATGATCAAGGTTTTAAAAGATGCTAGGCACAAGTCGGGTGGCGAGCTAGGCGGATTTATTGGAAAAAATAAAATGTAAAATGAAATTTATCTATTTTCTGTCTAAGTGAGTCGCAACCTAGGCGTGTTTGGGCGGGCTAGGCGGGTGTCTAGGCGGTCTAGGCGGGCGTCTCAGTAGGTTTAGGCGTCATTTCTTAATTTTCAAACGCCTAGGCATTAATTGGGGCGGTGGCCAGCCGCCTAGCGCCTAGGCAACGCTAGGCGAAGATTTTTAGAATAGTGTTGATGATGAGCAAGAGAAACGCGTGGAGATGGAGGATAGGGATGAGGATGAGAGTGAAGGTAGTGAACGGACCAGCCTTTTCGCCAAGTCTCAATCATGAAGCTCATTTTTGCAATTAATTACCTTGTTCCTGAGACGCTTTGATGTTCATGCTCTATTCATAGTCAAAAAACAAATGACAATATCTTTCAGTAAAGTGATAGTATTAGCAGGTTAAATAATTAACTTAATTGTTAAGAAGGAGGGAAATTGGTGAGGATCAAATCCGTATTAAGTGCATTGACATGATTTATTTCTACCCCTGCGATAAAATACCCTCTATAGTTGCCATTGCCTCCCTCCAACCGTAATATTATATTCCTTGTTCATCTTTCATCTGTGGCAAGAGGGAAAACCTTATATTCGCACCACCGTCTTTGAGCCAAGAGACTCGATCTTTGCTTCCAATATTGTTCTTCTTTCTTCCAAAGATCTGATCGACAAAAGGGAGGGGATGTTCATCTCTCTAATAGGAATTATATTATTTAATATTAAATCATGCAAGTTATATATTTTTATCATAAGTGATATTATTATATATTATAAGCTATAATCTAAGGGGAGTCCCAGGAAAGGTTGAACTCGGAATGCATTGGGTTGAACAAAAATACGTCATTCACAGAAATAATCCACTATTTGAATCAAGTATTTGTATATTACTAGTATAAAACTTTGGTTTCTCTCTCTCTCTTGTTGAAACTTACATTTTATCTTCGGAAAATTCGCTTCAACTAAGAAAACAAAAGTAGATACACGCTGAACTATGTCCAACCCGTCAGAAAATCTATTTTTTACTCTAAATTTGACTCAATCTCTCTTCAATCTTATATGACTTTGGAGGCATATGCAAAGTCATATTTGACTATAACTCTAGTGCTAAAAATGGGATCCCCGCCTTAGAAAATACAAAAGTTATATTTGAGGCCAAATTTGATTCAATTCCTCTCTAATGCACAAGAGTTAAAAGCAAAAAAGTCAAATTTGATTTCGTATGGTTGAGCAGTCAATCTAGAACACCAACGTTAGTTGGCCAATCCTTTGCATTAGGAGGCTCTCAAATTCACACTACGGCCAATCCTTTGCATTAAGAGTGATGATGTTCCGCTGCAGGTGGAAGCTCTTGCGGCTAGAGAGAGGAGCAGCTTTGGCTGTGGAAAGGGGATTCCAAAACTTTATCATAGAGGGTGATTTCTTCTGAATAGCATCAGTTTTACGGGAGCATTCTACCAATCTGTCCTCGGTGGGACACTTTTAAGAGGATGGAATATCTACTCCTAGATATCCTATGGGATTCTCCCGGTTGAATACGAATTTTATATCCTGAAATGATTCTTCATCGACTAGTACAAATACACCATTCTAGGGTTCATCTCGGGTTACGCAATTATTGCATACTTTATTCTCTTGCCTATTGCTTGAGTCTAATACGGCTTACTAACTTGACAGTCGGAGAGCCATTGGTCAACACCCCATCGATCCCTAGGTTACTTTACGGTTTGTTTATTGTTTTATAGGTGGTCAAATTTGTGAATCTCATCCCTTCATGGCGATGCATGAATTTGGTTCCAGCAATACTCAAACTTATAATTTTGTTGCAATGCCATACATATGTTAGTCAATATGTTTTTTTTTACTGTTAAATGATGACTTGGCTATAATAAAACTCATATTTATGTTGATGTGGAAGTTCAAAATACTTGAAATACGAAATTTCAAGCCCAAATCCAGATACCAAGAGTGGATTCTGGTACATAGGCGCTCTACGTTAGAGGATTGCGGCATTGGATTTAGCATCTGTCCATAATATCTTTGTAGTGGCGAGTAAAGGCAAGGCAATCCTCTTAATTGTGTACCTTGATCATTGGAGACTCGAAGAAGGTGTTATAGTTGGTGGCTGGAACTGGCTTTGCACTTGAAAATGCAACCAAAAATCGATGAAAGTCGGAGATTTTAAGGTTTGAAGAGAGGCTGGAAATTCAAAGGTTTTCTACACTCAGAAGATTTGGAAGTTCTTTGAAAGTGGAAGAAATGAAGAAGAAAAGTTCGAGATATTTATGGAGGATCTTTCGGAAGTGTCTCTCCGTTGAATATAGAAGGACTCTTCTCGAGATTTGTGTTTCCGATGGCCGGAATCACTAGGTAACACAAAAGGTAGCTCTTCATTTCTTGTGAACACATGAAATTGGTCATCTCTCATTATTGTTGTCTTTAAGGTACAACACTCGAGATCACACACTTGAATCAAGAATGTCGCCATTACCTCACAGCAGTAATGAGATCGAATTGCCAGATGTCAAAGAATATCAAACGGTAACTATTCTGATTTACTCTAAAAGGCATGGTTTTTGGATAATTATTCATCCTCAAGCGGAGCGCCCTTTTAGGTACATAGTTAAGGCCATTTGTGGGATCATAAATTTTTCAGGGCCGGAGGAAGGCATATCAGAATACGCATACTTCAGAATTCCAATTCTAAACTCAACAGCTCAGATTGGGTCGCACTTCTCAAATGGACAAACGATGCCACCGCATTGTGCTGTACTATAGAAAGGTAGGCGAAGTCCGCCGACTTTGCTGAGACTGACTATTCTTGTTCCACAAGACACTGAAATATGATCTAGTTGGGGATTAGCAGGTTTCCTATATTCTTTAAGATTCTTACAATTTAGGGATTGGTGTGGTCCGTAAGTAATCACACGCCTAAGAGAAAACAATATCTAACCCTAAATATCCTCTTGGATTATATCGGTTTAATAGGGATTCCATATCCGGAAAGGTATCTCACCCTACTAGTGTAAATATCCTCATCTAGGGCATAACTTTGATAACGCATATTACGCGATTTGCACACTCTTTGCTTATTCTCTTTCCTACTGTTTAAGCCTTAATATTGCTTACTAACTTGGCTGTTGAAGAGCCTTTGGCCAGTACCTTACCCGTATCCAAGGTCTTGTTATGGTTGTTTGTTTTCTTACATGTAGCTGGACTTGCGTAGCATCTCAGTCAGTGGCGAAGCACGAATTTGGTTTTGACAACGCTCATTAAATCAATTGAGTTGCCGATTATTAAATCAATTGAGTTGGCTTGGATTCATGCTTGATATAATGTTTGAATTGCAAGGGATTCAATTTTAGTTATTCACTTCTTTCACTCCCCTAGTTTGGTCCCTTGACAACTTCAAGTGGATTGGCAAAAAGGTTTGGAGCGTTTTCACCAAATGTCGTTTAAAGTTGCTCATATTTTTTGAGAAGGTAATCCACTACAAAAAATATGGGCAGTGCACACAAAAAGTTATATATGCCCTATGAGGTCAAAGGGCACCAACTTAGGCCATCTCCAACCGAAATGTCCAGAGGGCCAGAGGGTCGAAAATAGCCCGAAAACAGTCTCCAACTGAGGGCTAGGCCAGAAGGCTCATGGGACCCACGGAATCTGAAATGGCCAAAGGGCCAAAGGGCTGGCCCAATCCAGCCAGCCAGCTCGAGGCTGACCAGAAATTCAAAAATTAATGTCGGATATAACCGACAAGAATATATTTATATTAATATAAATACATTCCTGTCAGTTATAACCAACAGGAATGCTTAAACAAAAATTTGAATACAACGGCTAGCTGACTAGCCGTTGTATTCATTTTTTTTTTTTAAATTCTTAAAAATTCTAATTTTTTTTTCCCTATAAATACCTAAACCATTCATTAAATTTAAGTTCTAATTTTTTTGGTTTTTTGGGCCAGTTACCGTTGTAGTTTTTAAATATAAATTGTAGTTTTTAAATTTAAGTTGTTGGATTTGAATCAATTGTTGTAGTTTTTAAATTTAAATAATAAATTATGTTTGGCCCTTTGGCCCTTGGTTGGAGACGGAGGCAAATATAGTCCCTTACTGTTCATTAAAATATTAATATCTTTGAGAGCCAAAGGGCTAAAACGAGCCCTCTGGCCAGCCCGAAGAGTCCAGAGGGCCGAAAATAGCCCGAAAACAGTCTCCAACCGAGGGCTAGGCTAGAGGGCTTGTGGGCCCCACATAATCTGAAAGGGCCAAAGGGCTGGCCCAATCCAGCTAGCCAGCCAACCCTCGGCTGGCCAAAATTTTTGCTTAAAACTGTTGGATATGACCGACAATATTGTTAATTATTCATGTCGGTTATATCCGACAGGAATGCTAGGCCAAATTTCAAATAAGCTACCCGTTATTTTTGAATTTTTTTTTTTTTACAATTTTTTTTTTTTATACAAAATTTTTTAAAATTATTACTTTTTAAATTCTTTTTTTTTTCCTATAACTTCCTAAGCCATTATACAACATTAAATTAAATTAAGTAACATGAAACAATATGAAACAACATTAAATTTAAATAATAAATTATGTTTGGCCCTATGACCCTTTGGCCCTCGATTGGAGATGGTTTTTTGTGACAGGGCTAAAATGAGCCCTATGGCCCTTTGGCCCTCGGTTGGAGATGGAAGCAAACATGGCCTTGTACTGTTCATTAAAATATTAATTTCTTGGAGGGCCGGAGGGCTAAAACGAGCCATCTAGCCAGCTTTCTGTTGGAGATGGCCTTACATGTTCATAGAGCAATAGTAACAATGCAGCAACTAAACTATATATGTGCCCTCTATGGGCGTGCCCTTTGATTAGAGGGCACGATATGGTCATTCAAAGAGTTGAGCACATATAAGGGTTTTTTTGCGCCTTGTTCTTACACTTGTGTCAGATGACATTTCAAATTCGTACTTGCACAATTTTTGCACTTGTGCCATATCAGTTAAATTTAAAAGAAAATAATAATAAAACTAAAAAAATCGAAATACCCAACAACTTGAAACAAACATTTGAAATGATCGGAATAGGAAAATATTGCTCATAGTTTCTCTTCTTAACAGATCAGTCACATGCTGAAACTTAACCAAGAAATTAACATTATAAATTAAAGAAAAAAACAAGGCAATGATTTCAAATGTATATTCTTCCTTTCAGGCAATCATCCTTCCAGTGGAGGCACCTGTGCTCAACGCGCCATCCACAGCAGTACCACGCGCAGCGAGAGTACGACCTGCAGCCATGCCACGGGTTTTAGAGTTCGTTTTGGTTGAAACACAACCATTTTCAACAATTCAAAAGCCAAAACAAGGCTACAAAGGAAAGGATTCAAAATATACCTTCCTCAGAATCATTGGGTGGCCGGTGATAGCCTAAAATCAGCCTGAAACTCATAGCCTTCGCCGAAAATCTGGGGAATTTGTCCCAAGTTGAAACTGCATCCAACCTTAACCAAATCAGGCATGCAGTCACAAAAACATCTCTAACCAACTTAAAGAACCTAACTAAGGTATTTTCGAGACTCACCCATACTGGATTCGATGGAAAATCTCGCCGAGAAGTCAAGCCGCGATGGGGCTTGTCAATTCGTCACATCGGTTTCGGTTTCCAGAAAGCAAAAGGTAATGGGGTGTTCGCGGTGAGGAAAGGAAGGTGAGGCTGGTGGTTGAGGAAGAAGCCGAGAGGGAGAAAGAGAAAGACTGTGAGAAAGCGAGTGGCTATTTGCTGTTTGGGTGGTGGCAAGGTTCTTCGGAGTGGCGAGTGAGGTGGAGATGAATGCTGTAGTTTTCTATGCAGTGAGCACAGAGATGGTGAGGGAGATGACAGAGAAAATAGTGAAGAAGTAGAGAGAGTTAATGAGAAAGAGGGTTGCGTGAAAGAGACATGGGAGGGAGAGTGATAGAGTGGAGAAAGGAGCAAGTGCACGGGGAAGGGTGAAGACCCACGTGGGTGGGGTCCCAAGGGACACAAAATCCCATCAGAAAAATAGTAAAATAATGGATTAATTAGATTCCCCACTTACCTTTTATATTTTATAGACTAAACATTGATTTTTTTTTTAAAAGGGTAATTCTATTAACACCCCACAATCTTATGAAGACACCCCACACTTAAAATTTGTCATGTGAACCTTCTCTTTTACCCCTATTTGAATTAAGGTGAGAAAATGAAAATCCAACCACCTCACAGCCATCCACTCACCATGGCACCACCTTCTCTAAAGTTCTTCTGGATCGTATGAATTCTCTATAATTGATATCTGGTATCAATTGCCAAGACAGCTAGTGCTTGTTGATTTGATTTATGCTTTTGCACTTCTAATTTTCATTTTGTAATTGCATGTTTCTACAATTCTCTGCGAGTATACAACCCTTAGAATTTGGGGATTTTCATTGCTTCATTGAAGTGAAGGACTATTACATTCTTTTGTATTTTCTTTGGAAACGGGGTTGGTGAGATTGGGTGTTGTGACTTAGGGTGTTAGGGAGAGAACGACAGAGGTCGGACATGCAATGTTGATGGCGTTTAGGGATGGGTGCTTGTCGAATGGAGATGTTTGGTGTTTCTTTTAGTTTTTGGGGTGGGGTGTCTTCAGAAATATGGGGGACAAAGTTGGAAATTTTGAAGACTTTTTGGGATATGGAGTGAATTCATAACATTGTGGAGTGTGTATTACACAACCCTTTTAAAAATTTGATTAAAGTTCTTAACTAATATCCACATCAGCATGTGGATAAATTAGATGTCATTGTGCTCTCAAAATGCTATATACTGATTTCTCAATTTAGCCTTCTGGAGCATTTGTTTAGGTATTATCCGAATTGAATTGCCTTAATTTTAGGGTAGGTCAAAACAAACTTTCAAGCTTAATTATCTCTTTAGTAATAATTAACTAGCATATGGGCACATAAAGTGTGTGTGAAATTTTTTTATTTTTGTTTTTGAAGTAGGAGAGAGGAAGAGTGTGATCGAGAATGTGAGAGTGGGAAGAGAGCTTTTGTTTGTATTTTTTTTATTTTTAATTTTATTTTTAATTTTTAATTAGATATATATTAGAATTACATGTAGATGAGGTTTTGAAGAAAAAAAAATCTAAATTTTGGTGGTGTAAAATTACATTTCTACCCATATTTCTTTTTCATGTTCAATTTTAATTAGAGGGTTAAACTAGTAATTTTATAGGATTTTGATTTACAATGAGTGTTTTATTAATATGTAGTTTAGATATTATTGACCTTAAGCATCATTTTTTAACTTTCTGTACGGTTTTTTTTTTTTTTTTTGACATTTTATATTTGTTACATCTCAGGACAGTTAGATGAAAGATGCCTCAATTTTCTATTTATATTGGTACTTTAAATTCAAATTTACCAATTAGTTAAGGTAGGTTTGTGATATATTTTTGGTACAATTTATTTCCATTGGTACGTTTGAATTCAAATGTACCTATAAGTTTAGGTACGTTTGGGGTACAATTTTTATACATTTGTGGTACGTTTGTTTAAATCAACTTATAAATTTAGATATGTGTTTTGCTAGAATCAGTTGGGTACATTTGTTTTACATGTACTACGGGTACATTTTCATACATTTTGTTAACATTTGTACATTGATTTACATGGTAAGATATGAGAATAAAATTGAAAAAAAAAAGGAGAGAAAATTGCATTAACAATATGTGGCAACTATTAACATGTATGTACAAAACCAAGCATGACGCTGAAAAATATCAGTGACTTAAACTGTTAATTTTCATAAACATAGAAATATCAATCAGTTTGTCAAGAATTGTGGTCCATTTAAATGCAATTATGTCTAACGTAATTTTATAAAGAAAAAAGGGCTTCCGATAATCTAAATGGCGCCACATTTAAGAAGGTAGTTTGATCAAATGTCTAAAACACACAAATGTTTTAATAAAAGAAATAGTCAATTGAGACAACTCAATCTAAGGTTCGGTTTGGGATTGACTAAATTTAAAAAAATAAAATCAAAGTTGCTATGGAAAAAAGCTGAATGGTAAAATATGTTTGGTAAATATAAAAATAAGTGATTGTTTTCAAATCTCGGGTCAAAATAAGCAGAAAAGTGGAAGCAGCACTGCTTCCTAAAACCGGCTTTTTTTTAGTAGCGGTGAACAGTAAAATTTAAAGAAACTCTCTCAACCGAATAATACCCTCCGTTTCTCCATCTCGCTCCCTGCAGTCGCATCTGGGCTTAGTTTCGGTATGAAAACTTTCGCATCTGGGCTGATGTCGCTTCAGATTGGGGGAGCCTAGAGGGGAAGATTGGGTGCTTCGAATCCCCATCACCGAAAGTGAACTTTCGAGCTTTGCGATTTTGTAAAGGGGAAAGTAAGATGCGTGGTGGAGGTGGGTTGATTTGAGTTTTTTTTTTTGGGGCGGGGGCGGGGGTGGGGCGGCGGGGGCGGTGTTGCGATGGATGGTGCATCTGGGCTGCGGCGGTGCTAGGTTGGAATTTTTGGGGTGTCGATGGTGCAGCTGGGCTGGGGATTTAGGGTGTCGCCAGCACCAAATGCTTGAGGGAGATGGCACTGGTTCATATTTGAAATAAAAAAGGTACTGCTTTCTCAAGAAGAGAAGGCACTGAATCACTGATGCGATTAAGTTGTTTTGAGGAAGATGGAGAAGATAAGATTTTAAATAAAATAAATTATTATTTCAATATCTAATATTATATATTTTAACCAGCCACACAATACTACTTTTTTCCAAAGAACTTTTACAAAAAAACCAAAAGAAAAAGAAAAAAAGTTTATTAAACACTAAATTGTTTTATTTTACAACTGTTTATTTTCACAGTATATCAGTAGTAACTTTTTTAAAAATCACAACAATATCAAACTAGTACTAAATACCCCAATAATAATTCAAATTAGTTGCAACTAGATATTTTCACAAATTGTGAATAGGGTAAAAGTAGTTAGGAATAGGGAAAAGTAAATGTAAGGGACACAAAACCCTTTTTTTTATTTAAATATATTAAATTCTGATTAGGTTGCTGATGTAAACACAAGGAGATCGATTTCAGGATATGTAGTGTATGTTGGTGATAATCCTATTTCATGGCAGTCGAAGAAACAAGCATCAGTTTCAAGAAGTTCAATTGAAGCTGAGTATAAGGCTTTAGCTAACTGTACTGCTGATGTGTGTTGGATCAGATCAGTGCTAAGAGACTTGCATCAGGTTCTAACTTGTCCTCCAACTCTACATTGTGATAATCTGTCAACTTTGGCACTTTCATCCAATCCTATGTTTCACTCCCGCATAAAACATCTTGACACTGATTATCATTTTGTCAGAGAAAGGGTTCAAAATCGAGATATAACAGTGCTATATGTACCAACAGAGTCTCAGGTTGCTGATATACTTACAAAAGGATTGCATAGTCCTCTATTCATCAAGCACTGTCATAATCTCGGGATAGGAAATCCCGGCTGAGATTAAGGGGGAGTAATAAGAGATGTCAACAGGCTATTGGTTGATATGAAGAGATAAGGATAGATACAATAGGAATGGTTGTATTGGATAAGCCACATAGGCAAGTTAGTTAGGAATTCTCTATATGTACCGGTGGTTTAGCACTATGTGCAGTTAATGAAAATGGTTCAGATTTGTTGCTCTTTCTCTCTTTCCTTTCTTTCTTCTTCTTCCTCGATTCTATTGAAATTCTTCTTAGTTTCTCAGTACTGTTACTAGTCCCAATCATGAAGCTCATTTTTGCAGTTAATTAGCTTGTTCCTGAGAGACGCCAGCTTTAATGTTCATGCTCTATTCATAGTCAAAAAATAAATGACAGTATTATTGGGCAAGTATTTTTTTTCTTTCTTTGAATAGAACGATAGCGTTAGTAGGTTAAATAGTTAGTTTACTTAATTGTTAAAGAGAAGGGAAATTGGTAAGGGATCGCATTTAGTGCATTGACGTGATTTCTTTTTGTCATACCGTGTAATTGCTATTGCCTCCCTCCAACCGTAATATTCTATTCCTTGCTCTTCTGTCATCTGTGGCAAGATGGAAAAACTTGATATTCGCACCACCTTCTTTGAGCCAAGTGACTCGATCTTTGCTTCCAATATTGTTCTTCCTTCTTCCAAAGATTCGATCGACAAAAGCGAGGGGATATTCTTCTCTCTAATAGGAGTTATGTATTTAATATTAAAATCATGCAAGTTATATATTTTTATCATAAGCGATATTACTATATATTATAAGCTATAACTAAGAGGAGTCCCGAGAAAGGTTGAAAATGAACAAGAGGTTCTAAGTTTGAAATGATATGTGCATGTTTATTCTTTTTTAGTTGTTATGAATTTTTATTTGGTTGTTAATTTCTTTTGAATTACTAGCTAGTAGCTTTTTAAACATTCGTTCCAATCCAAGTCTAACATTCAACAAAGAGTAATGCATAGACCAAATTTACAAATCATATGACGTGACATCAAAAGGTTTAATCTAGTGCTCATTCATTACTCGTACATATCAATTAAAGACTCGAAAGCATCATTATTTTTTAGGAAAACTAATGAAAATAACTTGAAAACTTTGAGTTTTAACGATAAGGACAAAATAAAGGGTAAAGTAAATAGTACCAAGATTGACTTTTTAGTGTAAAAATGTGGTTTTTCGTTAAAATGAACAATACCGGGAGCTTTTCGTTAAAGTTCCCTTTTTATTTAGTGCCATATTGACAATGTTAGTAAATAAAAAAAAACACCTCACGATTTATACAAAAACACTTTAAAAGTTCAGATATAATGAAAACAAAACTCATCATTTATCTACTTGTACGCCTGGAAATTTTTGGTTTCCTTCTCTCAATACAAAATAAATTAGTTTTTCCATGTTTCTAAATTATTGAGCTTGAAGTGCTTTTCTAAGTATAATTTTATCGAAGTCTTACGTGTGAAAACGAATAATTTTCTTATATGAAGTTAGGGCATATTTTTTGGTGTCGCCCAAGACCTCAAAAATCTCAAAACCGGTCCTGTTCTAAGCTATAATCTAAGAGGAGTGCCGAAAAGAGTTGAACCCGGAATGCAATGGGTTGAAAAAAAAAATATGTCATCCACCATTTGCATCAAGTATTGGCATATTACGAGTATAAAATTTTGATTCCTCTCTCATACCTTATCAAAACGATGGAAAAGAAACATAAGTATTTTTATATGGAGGAACATCGTTGAGGATGTTGGGTTTGTAGCTACTGAAACTATTCTACACCATACCTACTGAAAATGTATACATTTTCGGTATATACTTGCTGAAACTTTAAAAAATAAATAAAAGTAGATATATGCTGAACTATGTCCAACCTGCCGGAAAATCTATTTTTCTCTAAAATTGACTCAATCTCTTTTCAATATACCGGAATAGTTGAGATTGAATTTGGAGTTATATGCAAAGTGGTATAACTCTAGCGTCAAAAGTGGGATCCCAGCCTTAGAAAATACAAAAGTTATATTTGAAGCCAAATTTGATTCAATTCCTTTCTGATCCACAAGAGTTAAAAGCTAAAAAGTCAAATTTGCCTTGGTTTGGTTGAGCAGTCAGTCTAGAACACCAACGTTGGTTGGCCAATCCTTTGCATTAGGAGGCTCTCAAATTCGCACTACGACCAATCCTTTGCATTAGGAGTGATGATGTTCCGCTGCAGGTGGAAGCTCTTGCGACTGGAGAGGGGGCAGCTTTGGCGGTGGAAAGGGGATTCCAAAACTTTACCATAGAGGGTGATTCCTTCTGAATCGCATCAGTTTTACGGGAGCAGTCTACCAGTCTCTCCTTGGTGTGACACATTGTGGAAAACACCAAGGTTTTTCTGACTCAGGTAGCTGGAGCTATTTCCGCCCACACACGCCGCCAAACGAATGGTATTTGCTCGTCATCTCGCCCTGCAGGCTCTCCATGGTGATGGTGCTTGTTCCTCGTTTGAGGAACCCCTGACATTGCTGTTGATTTGTTGCTAGAAGAGAGTAGGAGTTAAGTGAGCCGTTTCAAAGCTCCCTGTGCTGTTTTGTGTTGATACTCTTCTCTTGAATGAAAACAGCCAATGGACGTCACAGATAGGTTGCAATCGCTATTGGCTCGGATGGAAACACTCGGTCGCAACAAATTCAGGTCATCAAGGTTTCAAGGAAACAATTTAGAGAGTAGGCAAAACGCTAAATTGATGATTCGTAAAGTGCATACAGAAAAACAAAAGGATATTAACACAGCAAAGACAGACTAATAAGGTCAGCAACAGCAGCCAGCATTGCTAAAAGTTGTACATTTCTGAATCATGATTAGAAAGGAACAACACTTGTCTAATTTGCTTACAAAGGAAACCAATCTAAGAAACTGGTCCTAGATAATCTGCATGCAAGCCAACCAAAGCCTGAAATTCCCTTTGTGCCTCAAGCCACTTAGTCCCGATGACAATGAAGCGTACGGTGGTGCCTTTCTCAATTTTTGACATCTTCCTGTTCATGAATACAGGATTCTCCCCAGGCACATAATCATAATCCGGCATCTTCATCTTCGAGAGATACATGTTTTCAACTGGGCCGCAACTCAGGAAAACTCCATGCTTCAGAACTTTGTGAACTACGCCCTCTGCAATCTCTCCCCTGAAAAGCTTGAAGGTAACAGCGCTAAAAACAACTGGAAACAGAACATCCCCAGTCTGCTGCCTCACCTTGCCCTCTCCTACACTCTCCAGAGTTGTGAGAGCGAGATAGTAGCCCAGATCTTTGGTTGCCTTTCTTGATGCAAAGTCCTCCAGCAGACGGACAACAATCGACTTTTGGAGCATCAACCCCTTCATATCCAAGCTCTCAGCAGAGATTACGACATTCCAGGGCAACTGCACTTTCAGAAACATGGCTGCTAATTCCAACCTGTCATAAACCAAAGAAAGAAACAGCAACCAAATTCTACATTAGCTCCGATCCCCAAATTCTTCTCACACTGTCCTTGCCCTGTGTATGTTAATCATTAGCGTGCAGTCAATTTTCTATAAATGTAAAAAATCATGAGCTGAAAGAAGATTGTTCATGAAGGGCATAGCAACTGCAAGTAACAACCTGCTAGAAGGTGATTGCCGTGAGGACAAATAATTAAGCAGGAGACCAGTTTTGTAAACCACTCCATATTACCAAAATATCTCTGGATGATTCATTATTATTTAAAACCTAGAACGAAGTTTCCAAATCAGTTTTCTAGCTTTAATTAAGAGAAGGCTCAAGTACATATACACGCATGAGTGTCGAAATCACAACTGCAAAAACCTAGAAAGCTTTGGAAAACATGTAAAGAGCAACCAAACAATGAACCAAGTGAATCCTGCTCTCCTGCCAAAGCAGAGTGACAACTAAATCACAACTGTTCCAAGACCGCTCAGATGGCTACAAAGGATTATAGAAATAACAAACCAGATACTGACAAGTGTCAGTTTTTTAGATAATCTTTCCCCAAATTTTCTCTCCTGCTCCCAAAACTCACACTGGGCCCTTCACGCATGCTCTCCCTTCGCTGTCTTCATTGAAACTACTTTTCTTACATTTCATTCTCACTAATGTCTTCCCAAACCTTTTCCCTTTTCTGAAGAAGCGGGATACTCAGATTTGAGGAAAATAAATACTTTGTGAGCAAAACCAGCTCAACTATAGGCCCTACTTTGTTCGTGACAGGAAGTGAATCTACCTACTAGAACTCTTTCCCGTGGTTCTACACATGCCTCAAAGACTCAATGTCCAGTTGACTCTATCACTTGACTTCTCTCTATAAAATCATAGGATTCAATCCCCCTTACAATATGCATATCATCATATGACCACTGCAACTGAATTAATTATTATACATACCACAAAAAAGAATCTCTCTCTATAAAGTAAATAGACAGAAAACAGGTAAAGTTACAGAAGCTGATAGAGAATGCTCTCCTGGTTCCTCAACCCTCATCTCACTCCCCTTTTTAATTCATCATTCATTACTATCAATAATGACCTACCAAGAAAAGAAAACCCGAAATACGACATATTGTCAATCCTTATCTCATGTCATGAATGACATATATATTTTAGATTTTAAGATCAGAGCAGAGGTATAAGAAAACAATCGATCACACAGACCTCTAAAGTAGACACGCTGATCTTGTCTGCACATTCATTTCTGCATCAGACTACTACAGAGCTCTGCATGAGGGTAAACAATGCCTCAAGAATTGGCCACACAACCTACCTCATTCAGAGTTTTGGGCAATAGAAATCTCCGATCCGGGCCAATCCTTGCCCCTTTTGTCCACAAAAATATATAATATGCTAACTTGCTAAGTATAATTATTAACTTTTTCACTTTTCATTTTATTTTATATTGTTTAAAGTGCATTAAATTATCAAGTTTGTTAATGTAAACTAGTTCTATATTACGTGTGTGTATATATATATATATATATATATAGCAGTTTCTTTTATAAGGAGATATCTTTAAGAAAAGGGTGGAGGGGAGGGCACAGGAATACCCACATTCCCGAAGGTGAGAATGAGAGCAAAAAATGGAGATTATAAATCAAAGCGAGGACGGGAAGGGAAGGAAAATTTACTCCTTACCCACCCCGCCATCACTGGCTGCAGTTTAGTTGTGGAAAACTAAGGTACATTCCTGCTGCTAAGTGAGCGGAACTCCTGCACTGATACAAGGACATACCTATCACTATGAAATCAGGCCTAAACCCTAAACCCTAAACCCCATTTTCCCATTCCCTCAAATGATCTTCTATCTCAATCTCTAACGCAAAGAGGTCCTGAAACCACAAATTAGCTGTTCAATCTATTTGAATGTTCTCCAAACCTCCCCATTTCAGTACCAGACCCACAAAATCCCATCGCTCAAGGACTCACTGTGAAGTCAAATTTCACAAAACTACAAACCCAAATCCAATTTCTCAACATATGTGAAACCCAATTACTCTCATAATCCAAGCACAAAAATGCATATACATTGATATATAAATATACATACACACACATATATGGACACAGATTAGGGTTTGCAAAAGCTAAAGCACATACCTTTTCCTCCAGCTGAGCAGACTGCGTGACTGGCGAGTGGCGTGGGAGAAAGAGACTCTTCACACTTCCTTGGTTTTTGTTTGTTTTGGTTTGCGTTATGTGTCAGCCAATTCAACCCGTTACCGTGGAAAACCGTTCAAATGGGGCGAATTTGGGAAGAAAATTTGGGTATCTTTTAGGTATTGAAAAAACTCGTAAATGTTATTTGGTTATGATTTTGAATATTGTTATAAGGGTTTTTGAACTGTCTTTTTCTCCTGATCCATCTCAATAATATATATTATATAAGATAATATAATACAGTCGATCTGTGACAACATATTTTTACATAATTTTTGTCAAATATTTTTGTGGAGTCCATTCCGTAATATATTTTAATGATTTGAACGGTCTATCTTAAAGCTTTTGTATTTGTTTAATTTTTCGCAATGATAATGTATGAATGATGTTCTAAAAGATAAACGGTTTAGATCGTTGAATTACATTATGGATATGAATTTCCTTTCCCAAACTGAAATGTTGTCATCCCTAGTCACGCAATGTTTCAAAATGCTGGGTATTCAAGTGGGCACTTCATGTGTTATAATATAAGTGAAGGGACACGAAAAAATATATTATTTTCTTCACCTATATTATAACATGTGGTGTACCGCTTGATACTGCACTTAAAAAAGTCTCTCTGCCTTAAACTACATTTGCCACGTGTTTCCATTGCCCGCGGCCACATGTATAATTGACACCACTTCCATATTCTTGAGAAAATATTCCATTACTTGTATATTTATAAATTCGGATTTAGGTGCGAGTTCGTTTGGATTGACTTGTATTGGGATTTTGAACAACTTTTTCTTAATTTACAGAGATGGAAGTTTAAATTTGAGTGCAGAAGTGCAAATAAATTCAAATGCATTTGAACATCCAAAGTTTTATGCAAAACTTCAAATGAAAACGTCGCTAAGAGAGCTGTTATTACCAATTCAGAAAGTCATTCTGCGGTCCATACGTGTACTCTTCTTCTTATGCTTATAAAGAATATGTAGTAAATGATGTTGGTAATCTCATGTCCACAACAAAGAAAATTCAGATTTATTTCCCACAAGTTAATTCACAAAGAGGAAAGAAACCTTCATGTAATTTGAAGAATTACAAATCCAGTCCATCAGGACCTGGTAATGTAAGGGGACCAAGCGAATCGCCCTCTAAACTGGCAAGCATCACAAACTCCTTCCTTATGTCATCCCTAATCTCTATCCATCTGACTCCAAGCACCTTGAAGCGAATTACAACATCGTTATCTATCTTTGCAAGGTCGTCGTTCAAGTAGACTGGATTTTCGCCAGCAACATAGCGGAAGTTTGGCATTTTCCGAGCGGAGAGAAAAACATATTTAACAGGTCCACATCTCAAGAAAACCCCAAGCCTGTATATGTGGTGAACGACTCCTTCCAAGATCTCTCCCTTGCAAGGTAGGAACATGCGACAATTGAATACTAGAGGGAAGAAGACGTCTCCTGAGTTGTCTACAGCTTCTCCCTTTCCTATCTTCTTTAGGCCAGTGACTGCAAGAAAGTATCCGAGGTCCTTGTCTGCCTTCTCCCTTAACAAATCCTCCAAAAGCCGTGTGACAACGGACCTTGTAGAAACAAGTCTGTCTCGGTCTAGATTTTCAGCAAGGACAGCCACTTCCCTGAGCAATTCCACTTCATAAAACATGCTCAAATCTACTTTGAAAATTTACCTAAAGAAACAAGGTTATAAACAGAGGTTTGACATATCAATCAACCAGCTTCTTAGGAAATGTATAAAAAGAAAACAAAGGCCCGAGAGAAAAATGAGAAGCAAGAATGAATAACAGGCTCGGAAAACATCTCTAAACATAGAAGCGTTGGACGATGGGGAGCTAATTTATCAGGCATTGATTAGTGGAACCAATACAATAATGTGCAGCGCCGTTCCAAACAATTATGTGTTACAGAATCACCAGCACCATTAACATACTTGAAATTAAGCGCAATAAGAAATTAGAATTTCAAATCACTCGAACAAGAGGCAGAGAGAGACAGAGAAATTAGTAACATGTAATCAAGAAATCATATCATTCGTTCACAAAGGATCAAACAAGTCATACGTACGCTGTAATCTGACCCGTACAAAACACCTCTAAATCAATTATTAAGAGATACATCTCTTCCTCTTTGTGCACTGCTAGCCAGACAGTTGCACACTACTCAGTTTGTTAGATATTACTTCTCAAAATCCCCTTCAATTGTTTTTAAAATCCAAGTTAGTATAATTATATAAGGGTAATTGAAATAATACATATAATTCCTCTTATTAATTCACCATTTAGCGTAATGGGCTAGAGCAGTACCTAAGTTCACATAGCAGGACTCAACAGAGGCCATTTTGCCCATCAAATAAATTAATCAAGTATTTTGTCTAACAAACAATACATCAACCAAATACAGCAAATTAAATCTTTATCTATGAAACAAAGAAATTTTACTCAAAACCCAGATACACAAAACTCTGAAAAAAACTTGAAGCGCCCGAACTGAAGATTACAGAATCAAAATTCAAAGGCCATGGGACAAAAAACAAATCTGATTAAACTGAAATTTGGAAGAGATAACAAAGAGGGCTTCAGAGAAAGAACCTGGTAACGATTTGGAGGAAAAGAAAACCCCAATTGAGAAAACTTTCTGGGTTCTGGAAGAGATCTGCTGGTGGGAACAAGTTGATGGGAAGGACAAACTGGAAGTCTTCCACGCAATTTGAAGGCAGCAGACAGTTTTCTCTTTTTTTCGGGGGTTTTCCGGTTCTTTTTACTCTTTTCCGCCTCACGTTGATCCTTCCAATTTCGCCCATTTTAGTTATGCATTAGTAAACGAGCCATTATTATTGCATTTCAAAAATTTGGCTAATTTCGGATGAAAAAATGTCTGAGTACACTATAGTGGAGCAATCTAGGGAATTTATAATCAACTCTTTATATAATGAGCCGCTTATGAATGTTTTGATAAATTGGTTAATGTAACGCTTATATTACCGAAAACCAACGTATGTATTTGAAATTTAATTTATCCACGTAAAACTTATTAAAGTTTAGATATAACCGGTTAACAGTTTGACCGTTACAATTTATTCACTTTAAACTTACAGACAACTGAGATAAAATTAATTAATAATTTGTCATTTACAGTTTATTCACGTGAAAGTTACCACTTACAATCAAGATAAGACCAATTTGATAGTTTAGCACTTGTAATCTCCTCATACTTTTTCACACATCATGCGATATTCAAGAAAAATAATCCATCATCACTTATTCGTTGCAAGTAAATTGTTATGTTATTAATAATTCTCCCTTCTTCTTTCTTTTCTTCCTTTATATCTCATTACATATTTTGTAAAACTGTTTCTTATTAGTGACACATCATTTAGTTTGCAAAGTTGATTTAAAATTCTAATCTCTCTAACACTTATACTAACAAAGAAGTATGTGCTACTAAAAAAAATGGGTAATGCTAGGCAGCTAAATTTGTAAACAAAATTTTATAAACTAAATGACAAAGAAGTTAATAAGTGACTTATTACTTAAATGTTGATAAACGTGTTCATTTTTATTAGTAACGCATCATTTAGTTTGCAAAATTTCTCTCTAAATTTAGTATCCCTAGTATTAAGCAAAAAAAAAAAATTAGAAAAATAGGAGGGCATAAAAAATTTTGCTTGGCTTTTTTGTGACATCCCACATCGCCCAGGGGAGTGATCCTTAAATGTATATTCTCATCCCTACCTAGCACGAGGCCTTTTGGGAGCTCACTGGCTTTGGGTTCCGTAGGAACTCCGAAGTTAAGCGAGAAGGGGGCTAGAGTACTCTCATGATGGGTGACCCACTGGGAAGTTGCTCGTGAGTTCCTAGAAACAAAACCGTGAGGGAATGGTAAGCCCAAAGCGGACAATATCGTGCTACGATGGTGGAGCAGGTCCGGGAAGTGGTCCGCCCCTAGCGGATCACTTCCCGGGCCCACCATCGATTCGCCATGGCCTTCTGATTAAATCTTCGGAAAATATATTATTAGAAGGCCATGGCGAATCGATGGTGGGCCCGGAAAGTGATCCGCCCCTGGTCGGGATGTGACAATTGGTATCAGAGCCAATCCCTGGGCGGAAGTGTGCCGATGAGGACGTCGGGCCTCTAAGGGGGATGGATTGTAACATCCCACATCGCCCAGGGGAGTGATCCTTAAATATATATTCTCATCCCTACCTAGCACGAGGCCTTTTGGGAGCTCACTGGCTTTGGGTTCCATAGGAACTCCGAAGTTAAGCGAGAAGGGGGGCCAGAGCACTCCCAGGATGGGTGACCCACTGGGAAGTTGCTCGTGAGTTCCCAGAAACAAAACCGTGAGAGAATGGTAAGCCCAAAGCGGACAATATCGTGCTACGGTGGTGGAGTGAGGCCGGGAAGTGATCTGTCCCGGGCCGGGATGTGACAGATTGGTATCTTGCTCGTGAGTTCCTAGAAACAAAACCATGAGGGAATGGTAAGCCCAAAGCGGACAATATCGTGCTACGGTGGTGGAGCGGGTCTGGGAAGTGGTCCGCCCCGGGCCTGGATGTGACATTTTACTCATGAAAAACTTCATAGTAGGATGAGATTGAGTAAATTCATTCAAAATATTAACAAATTGTGCCATGTGTGTGGCAATGAGGATGAGATGCAAATTCACCTTTTTCTTAATTGTGAGCATGCTAAAGAAATATGGAAGCTTTCTCCGGTAAGTCTTTGGAAGAATAATTTGACTCAGTTTAATAATGTGTTAGATTGGATGGAAATAATTGACAATGCTGAATGCAATAATTTGAGTGATCTTAGTAAAGCTCTTCTGAATTGTTGGCAAATGTGGAATGATAGAAATAATAAAGTTTTTAGAAGTATGAATCCTAGTCCTGCTAGGGGTATCTCCGTTGCCACAAGTGTAATCATTTTTTAAGGTTAATTGTAAGAAGATCTCTAAGGGTGATCCTTGGCACCAACACCCCATTTGCTAGCGTCCTCCACCACATGGTTATGTGAAATTAAACTTTGATGGGGCTGTTAGTTCGAATCGTTCTGCAGCTGCTTTTGTTCTCAGAAATGAGGAGGGGCAACATGTTGGTAATGGGGCGTTGAACTTTGATGGCGTCACCATTTCAGTTGCGGAGGCTGTTGCTTTAAAGGAAGGGCTTTTGTTCACCTGGCATAAGGGTGTGAAGATGATGATGGTGGAAGGGGATTCTAGGCTAGTCATTTAGGTGGTGCAAGATGTTTGGATGCCGCATCTTAAACCTGTCATAGAGGATATAAGATGGTTGGCTTCTGGGTTTCAGCACATCAGTTGGAAGCATATTTATAGGGAGACTAATTTTGTGGCGGACGCATATTAGCTCATTTTGGCCTCAGTGTGCAACCCTCATTTTTAGGATTATTGTCTTCGTTTTTGGCTATGGAAGCCTTTAATTTTGATTGTATTATAAACTGTTGTATTAGAAGTTTTAAGTTTTTATAAATTTCTTCATCATAAAAAAAATAAAAAAATAAAAAAAAGTGCAGCAGCTTAGATATTTGCTCCCCGCAGTGGATAATAACGCTGGCAACATAGCCACAGAATACACAAGGAAGAAGAAGAAGAAGGTAACAGTGTTTGTTCTCCCATCAGTTGAACCCCATTAAACCTCACCAAACCTCTGATAAAATTGATGCCCCTCCGTCTCTTCAATCCACGATGACTCTCGTGCCCAGTCGTCAACTTTACCCTACGAGCTTGTTCGACTCGTTCCAGAGCTCCTTGTCGAAATTCAATGGCGCCCATGTGCAGTTCTTCAGGTATGGCTCTTCAATTCCTTTCAAGAACCACACTTTCTATGCCACCCACTACATTATCAGCTCTCCCTTAAACCCTGACCAAAACCCAGTGAGGAAATCGAATTTTTTTGGGAGAAATCGACCCGTTTATCAGTATAAACCCAAGAGGAATTTGTGTAGTAGTAGTTGGATTAATAAATGGAATGAATCCCACAAGCATAATCGACCAAAACCGCCTCGGGCTGTGTTGGATTATCAGAGTAGTGAAAGTGGGAATGGTTCAGGAAATGGTGGTGGTAGTACAATGGAGAAGATAGTGGAGAAATTGAAGAAGTTCGGGTATGTTGATGATAGTAATGACAGTAAAGGGGAAGTAAGGGAGAGAGTGATTGAGAAGGGTTCAGTGGAGGATATATTTTATGTTGAGGAAGGAATGCTGCCAAATTCGAGAGGTGGGTTCTCGGCTGATTCACCATTGGGGGTAGAGAATGTGTTTGGAAGTGATGGGAAGGTAAGGTTTCCATGGGAAAAGCCTGCAGAGGAAGAGAAGCAGGAGGAGGGTTTGGTGAAGGGGAAGAGTAGGACTTCAGTAGCGGAATTGACTCTTCCAGAGTCTGAGTTGAGGAGGCTGAGGAATTTGACATTTCAGAAGAAGCACAAGACTAGGATTGGAGGTGCTGGTGTTACCCAAGCCGTAGTGGACATGATCCACGAGAGATGGAAGACTTCGGAGATTGTGAGATTGAAAGTTGAAGGTCCACCAGCTCTTAACATGAAGAGAATGCATGAGATATTGGAGGTTTGTTTCTTATGACTTTCGTTACAAGTTTATGTGTTAGTTTTGTTTCTCATCTTTTTATTAAACTCATCCACTCAGCGTTGATTATTCATTTGATATCAAGTGAAAGGATGTATAAGGATAAAACACAGAAAATATATATTCCGCAAAGCAGAAAATTGAGCTAGAGTTAGAAGCTCAAGGAGTTTTCTTCGCTTTTGATCTACAATCTGAACATGAATACATAAAGTTGTACCTGCACCTCAAAGGTTTCCTTTGGTCTTTCCATTCAGTATTTATCTTCTGCAATGAAATCTGTCATTAAGAACAAAATAAAATGGAAAGCAAAACAAAAAGATAAAGTTTTTAAAAGTTTTTAGAATAGCATGTTTAAGGACGACGTGGTTGTTCGCATCTAATATATTGATTTTGTTTTGTTTTCTTGTTATTATCAGCGGAAAACTGGTGGTTTGGTGGTCTGGAGGTCGGGCACATCTCTTTCTTTATACAGAGGTGTGAGCTATGAGGTTCCTTCAGTGCAACTAAACAAGCGGATATACAAGAAAAATGACAGCTTTTCGGTATCTTTACCAACTGTTGCTGATAAATCTGTGGGAGACTTTGTTGAGATTGCTTCTTATAGTAATGTAAATACACCCCAAGAAAAGCTGGAGAATACTTTCTTGGAGAAGAAAGGCACAGAACAATTGCCAGAAGTGAAGTATGAAGATGAAGTAGACAAACTTTTAGATAGTTTAGGCCCCAGATTCAAAGATTGGCCCGGATGTGATCCATTACCTGTAGATGCAGATATGCTTCCAGGGATAGTTCCTGGTTACGAACCACCCTTCAGAGTACTTCCGTATGGTGTGCGATCTTCCCTTGGTTTACAAGAGGCAACATCTTTGAGAAGGCTGGCGAGGGTTCTTCCACCCCATTTCTCTTTAGGTATGCAATTTCATGTGTTGCACATAAGTGACAAGATGCTGATTTGATAATGTTTAAACTTTGTCCATAGGTCGAAGCAGACAGCTCCAGGGTCTAGCAGTGGCCATGGCTAAATTATGGGAACAAAGTTTGATTGCAAAGATTGCACTGAAACGTGGTGTCCAGCTGACTACTAGTGAGCGAATGGCTGAAGACATCAAGGTAATAGAACTCGGTCAATTTATGTCTCATTAGGTGGTATTATTTGTCAAGCAGCACCTTGCCACACACTTTTGTTGCAGTCAACCAACTCAAAATTGGTATGCTGAGTTAAGTCTGGGTGAATACTATTCTTACAATTTTAGTTATTAAGTCTAGCAATCAGTATCTATCATATGAAAAGTTAGTAGACAAATGGGAACTAGAATACAATGTTCTTGACAACATGCATTGATAGTGTTGGCCAACTTGCCACTTACAAAAAGAGAAACAAGATTATAAAGAGAGAAACAAGATTGGCCAGGTTCGAGTTTTTTCTAGAGATTATTTGTTAGAAATATGAAAGTGAGTTGAATCGCTGACAGAGGTTTTACATCAGAAAGGGACTGGTTCACTAACTATGTTTGGATGAGGGAATTTAAAGTTCCACGGTCTGCATTACAAAAGTTAGATAGAGGGACTTGAAAATGACTCAATGCACTACGTTGAGAGAAGGTGTCATTTTGAAAGCTCCTTGTTTATTGTCTTTGTAGTGCATTTGTATTATTTTAGTTGTAGCTTGGTAGTGCCTAAGTAGTTCATTGGTGATGTCCATGTAGTGCTGTTTTAACCCTTCCAAAGATATTATTCTTACTGCTATGAAGTCAATGTTCTTCTCATTTTCTATTTTGTAGGAATTAACCAGATAAATTCCTACACATGAAGTTACAATTCTATGTGCTGTTTTCTTATGAAATGTTTATAGATGCACCAAAGAAAGTAGTTTTCTTTGTCTTCCTAAATTCCTGTGATCTAGATTGTAAGTCTAGATGATTTGGAATCTGAATGACATATCTGTAGAAAGGTTTGTTATTGTACAATAAAATTATAGATCAAAGCAGTTTATGACTTATAACATGCATGGATTGGTAACATGGAATATTAAGGGCCAATATACTTCATTATTTTACATCTGAGTTCATATTTCATATTTACATACAATCAAATCTTATTTATTTTCTGCAGAGATTGACTGGGGGTGTGCTGCTATCTCGAAACAAGGACTTCTTGGTCTTCTATAGGGGGAAGAATTTTTTGTCTCCAGAGGTCACTGAAGCGTTACTGGAAAGGGAGAGATTGGCGAAATCCCTTCAAGATGAAGAGGAGCAGGCAAGGTTAAGAGCTTCAGCCATGGTCATACCAAGTGTTGAACAAGCTCAACACTTTGGTACCGCGGGTACACTTGGGGAGACTTTGGATGCAGATGATAAGTGGGGAAAGAGGATGGATAATCATCATAAGAAAAAAGTGATGCAAGAAGCAGACATATTAAGGCACGCCAATCTGGTCAGAAAGCTTGAACGAAAGCTTGCCTTTGTAAGTTCCCGGAAACTTTGGATTGCAAATATAAGAAACATCTTGTAGTTTCAGTCTTAAGTCTGAATACTTATTTTGACATCATACCCTTCCAATGCTAGAATTTCCCTTCATTTGAACATTTGAAAATTTGAAATTTTGCCTGTCAGGCTGAAAGAAAGTTAATGAAAGCTGAACAAGCCTTATCTAAGGTAGAGGAGTGTTTGAAACCATCTATGCAGCAAGCTGACCCAGACAGCATTACTGATGAAGAGAGGTTTATGTTTCGTAAGCTTGGTTTACGGATGAAAGCTTTCTTACTTCTTGGTATAACAATTCTCCCTTTACCTTTTTATCTTGACTGCGATTTTATTATCGTCTACTTATGGAAAATTGATTTCTTCAGGTAGACGTGGAGTGTTTGATGGTACAGTGGAGAACATGCATTTACACTGGAAATACCGGGAATTGGTCAAGATAATGGTGAATGCTAAAAGTTTTGAGCAGGTAAAAAAAATTGCATTAGCACTTGAAGCTGAGAGCGGAGGTGTCTTGGTTTCAGTGGATAAAGTTTCCAAAAAGTTCGCCATAATTGTGTACCGGGGAAAGGACTATCACCGACCTTCTACATTGAGGCCAAAGAATCTCTTGACAAAAAGGAAAGCATTGGCACGCTCTATTGAGATTCAACGGCAGGAGGTACCACTCTAAATTTGAATGCTAATTGTTCAACCCTCCTAGTTTTATCAGATAGTTAACAACACATGCATTTAAGAATTCACTCCAGCAAGTGTAGCTTTATAAAGGTTGCCAATAAGTACTTTATGCTTGGTTTGTGCGGTTTGATCTGTTTAACCCAGTGTATCTTTTCCATTAAAACACACTAAACTTATTTAATTTTGTGAACAATAATGTTCCTAACTTATTTTTTTTCTCTGTGGAACAGGCTCTTCTAAAACATATTTCAGTGGTGCAGAGTAAAGTGGACACACTTAGATCCAGAATAGTGTGCCCCTAACACTTTCACTTATTGCTATTACAAGTCTAACTATTTCACTTGGCATGCGAAATATAAAAATATCATTTTCTTCCTTTCGTTCTAAGTGGCTCATGTTCGCATTGATAGGAACAAATGGATGCTGTGAAAGAGCGTGGAGATGAAGTATTGTACGACAAATTAGATTCTTCATATCCGACTGATGATGATGATGATTCCGAGGCTAGTATTTGCTTAATCTTCTACGTTTACTCTCTTTGTGGTTAAACTGTAGTTAAACCAACCGTTCTGACATCTTAATCCTTTTGTTATCCTTTTAAAGGAAGAAGATGTTTATCTTGAAACATATAGCACAGAAAATGATGGTGAAGATGAAGGCAATTACTCAACTCACGATCCTCACCTGGAATCCATTTTTCCTTACAATATCCAGAATGAGGATTCTCAAACGGAATTGGAAGTTCCTCGACAACATTTGTATGCTGTGCCAGAGGGTTCGCTGGATGTGATTACAAGATGAAGAAGATAACTCCCTACAATGATGGAATCAACTGAACCTAAACCAATGGTACAGCAGCGTTCAGAAATTGTCACAATGGTTGCTCGTCACATTGTACAGATAATTTGGGCAGGCTGACATCTACGTAATTCTACGTTAGTTTTATGGTACAAGTTTCTGTCACGATCTCCCATGTCTTTTAATTCTTGAACTAGAAATAACTCATACAGCATACAGCTGGTTTTTAGGGCGTATTGATGTTTTCAGGTCCCAAACTTGTATAACAGTTTTGCTGGAGAAGCCTTCTATGTAAATGAATATGATTCTTAAATCACAGTGGATATTTCACCACCTATTCTAGTCTACAACTCTACTGATTTCAATATTTGATGGTGATATATGTATTTGGTTTCATATAGATTGGGAAAAATCCATTTTAAGTGCTGTATTTTTTTTTGTCAAAAAATAGATTTTGTTAGATTAGATGTTAGATTAACTACCGACGGATTTGAATCCACGTCGTCATGCAAGGGCTCTTGCATTTTCAAAGCTATGATGGTAACTACCTTATTTTTCTATTTTTTCGATATGGGTCGTTCAACAAGGTTTGCTATTTTCCGATAGAAGTAATATTGGGGGAAGGGGAGTCGAACTCTGGAACTTGACTGTATGGACAGATGCTCCTAATTAACTGAGCTATAAGCGTTTGTGCGTGTCAATGAGATTATGCATGTATTTAGTAAAGAAACTTTTGAGTTACTGCATGCAGGAAATATTCAAACGTGGTGTTCATCTATTATTCAAATTCTAGAACTAATCAACTCAACACATTAATTAATAGTCTTCGTTCATTTCACTTGATTACTAGAAATCCCTGACTATTACGAGTCTAATCCATTGATTTGTTTCAACAAAAATTAATTAAATTCATTGGTCACCGACCCGATTAATGCTAAGGCCGCCTAGACCTGCTGAGGCACCGCCTAGATCGCCTAGGCACCCACCTAGACCGCCTAGACCCGTCTAAACACTCGCCTAAGTCGCAACTCACTTAGACAGAAAATAAATAACTTTCATTTTGCATTTTGTTTTTTTCCAATAAATCGTAAAAGACTTGTTGCATATTTAAATGAACACACATTATATCCTTATTTCACATGTTTTCATTATGTTCAAATACTTCATAATATATATGCATTCTATTTTGTAGTTTATGATAAAATTATATATATTTCAAGTATAAGCAGACACTTATTTATACGAAATATGATTGATTTACTTAAATCCATCTAGTCCGCCTAGGCCCCGCCTAGTCACCTAGGCGCTAGGCCCCAGCCCGTCGCCCGACTAGCGCCTAGCAATTTTTAGAACCTTGCCTGCACGTATGTAATTCTCAAACCCTAAATCCCAATGCACTTAGTTTTCGACCATGTTTTTAATGCTCCCAATTAGTATGAGAGCGTTTACAATATCTCACCAGCACACACGCAGGAAAGCACTGCCTACAGAGAGAACCATTCACTTCAGTTTTCCACTCTGAGGAGACAACGCCATCGTCATGGACTGCTTTCGGAGCTTTCATGACTATTCCGCCAACCCCTACGAACTACTTTTCACCGCCGCGAGCCGCATTCCTGTCTGGCACTACTTGTTAGGGTTCCTCATCGTCCCCTATGTGTTCCTCTACAACTACTTGGACTTCCATTTCTGGCAAGACTTTTTCACTGGATTCAGAGGCTCTTATGTGGACTTGACATACAACTCCAATTCCCACATCTACCGTGGCGTGGTTTCCAAGTGCCGGGTACTCCATGCCCGGTACTTGGCCACGCCCTGGCTCGCCAGCCCTCATCTGCAGAATCTATTCCTCAATTTTTTTGGCAACACTCCTGATGTCACATACCAAAGAGAATTTTTTCGCCTGTCGGATGGCGGTACTATTGCGCTGGATTGGGCGGCGGCAGCGAGTTCTCATATATTTGGTGGTGGTCTTGTGCCTAAAGATGACAGCACAACCCCCATTGTAGTTGTACTTCCTGGACTAACAAGTGATTCGGATTCTGCTTATATAAGGCATCTTGCCTTCAACACAGCTAAAATGGGATGGAATATAGTGATCAGCAACCACAGAGGACTTGGTGGAGTTCCACTTACTTCAGACTTCATCTACAATTGCGGATGGACTGATGATATTCGCGAAGTCAGTAATCACCTCCACCATAAGCATCCCAAGGCTCCATTGTTTCTTATCGGAACAAGCATAGGTGAGTGAATTTCTAGTATTTTCTTTTCTGGAAATGTTCTTGCCAGACTGATTAAGCTGTTAATTTTCGACTACAATTTAATTTGACTATTTCGTCAATTTACGGTCAAGATCTTTGGTAAGTTAACACTACTCTTCCTAGTAGTACTTTTCAATCAAATTTCCAATTTAATTTCTATTGGCATTGATACTTTCGTATGTCTAGGTGCCAACATTTTGGTGAAGTATCTTGGGGAAGACGGAAACAATGTCCCGGTTGCTGGCGCTGCAGCCATCTGTAATCCGTGGGACTTTCTCATTGGTGACAGATTCATTCGGCGTACCTTGCTGCAGAAGTTATATGACAAAGCTCTAACACTAGGCCTTCAATGGTATGCACAATTTCACCAGCATGCCTACTCCCGGCTTGCAAATTGGGACGGCAAGATGCATTGCATTCGACACTACCATGCTACCTGCGACGTGGAGAAGTTTGAGACTGTCGACACATTTTACAGGCGCACAAGCAGTTCCATCTACGTGTGCAACGTGGCGGTTCCCCTTCTTTGTATCAGCGCGTTGGACGATCCAATCTGCACCAGAGAGTCCATTCCTTGGGATGAATGTAGGGACAATGTGAATGTTGTTTTGGCCACCACAAAGCACGGTGGTCACTTGGCGTTTTTCGAAGGCTTCACTTGTTCCGGGATCTGGTGGGTGAGTGCTGTGGATGAGTTTTTCAAGGTTCTGAACTGTAGCAAGTATGTGCATGTAAAGAAGAATAAGAAGATTAAGAGTACTACTTCTGGGGCAGAATTGTCATTGGACTCTAGTATTCCTAGGGTTGCAGAAGATGGAATTGGAGTGGTGGTTCAATTGGTGAAGGTAGCTGCATTTGTTAAGGGAGTTGCATTGGCTAAAGTTGTTGCCCAAAAATTAGGAATGGGGGCTTAAGTTTATAAAACTATGAATAAATAAGATATTGTTGATATCTACTCCAATATTGGATGTGTATCAACAAATTGTCAAGCCAATTCTGTTTAAGATGTTATTTGCAGTCCTTTAGAGCAGGTAAGAAAAGGATTCTCATATTTTACAAGAGTTTTGGACTACTTGTGTGGCTCGCCGTCTATTTCCAAGTTTCGCGTCATAGATTATTCTTGCAAATATCAATTTAATTTAAAATCATTTATCAATTTGATTCTCGTGACGACATTTTAATGTTTGTTGAAATACTATGCCAAAGCTAAAATGATTGAGGTATTATACGGTGAAACTAAAAAACTAGATGTTCTATCTAATCGCTGAAATTCAAAGAAACAAAAAACAAAATTCAAAGTGGAGTGGGCTCCTGCAAGTAGTCCTCATTTCTTGAAAAAGATGGGAATCCATGTCGTTAAGGCCATTTCTAAACCGAAAGTGCTAAACATAATTCCGTCCATCTAAGAAATTATATTTAAATAAATAGTGACAAACTATATTTGTATATCTCCAACCGAATAGGCAAAAACATAGCCCTTCAATAATTTCTTATTTGTAAGCTTGTTCTTTAACTTTATTGGTTAATTGAATTAGATTATCATATTAAAATAAGGTTATCCAAATATATTTTAGGTGCCACTTGTTGCTAAAATTTTAAAGTTTTTTTTTTAAAATTCTTTCTGGCTGCTAACTTCTGGGAAAACCAAAAGTGGCTATCAATTATCTAACTGAAAATGTTATTTTGATTCTTTCGACCCCACTCTGATGCTTCTTTTCGAAAACATTATGTGGAATTAGTTTTAACATATTGATCATGCTTGGGTCCATCCCATCCATTGGATTACATGGTAGAGGGATGGTAGAATCGGGCTTGGAGGGTGGCTGAAAGTCGTCAGCTCGTCAGCCTTTCGGCCTAGTGGATTCCACACATCTTTCGGCCAACTTTCGGCCTGGTGGATTTCACACATTTTTTGCCCAGACCTCTATTGGACATGAAATTTTTTTTGTAATCAAAACGGGCCATTTTTTGGCATATAACCTTTTATTCAATTGAGCATGTTGTCAACCATGTGTTATTACAGTCAAACATCTAGAAATTGTACATCAAACAATTTTAGGGTGGTTCTTTGTACTTGGCTAGCATTGATTTTTAAAGGTATAAACTTATCAACCCCTGCAATCGAAGAGTTTAGCCGTTTTTCTCCTTAAATTTTAATTTTAATCAATTACCTTCTTAAAGTCGTATAGTTAATCAATATTTTAATTTTAATCAATTACCTTCTTACAGTCGTATAGTTAATCAATGTTCCTATTGCCGTTAGTTTCTGAATTCTTCATCCAATATTTCGTTGACGTGTGCTAAGTTAAAAACGTCAAAGGGTAAGAAAGTCATTTTGCTCATTTTAATTTTCAACTTTTTTAACTCTTTCTGAATTTTCACTCTCTTACAACCAAGGTTTAAAATATCGATGATATCGAAAATATCGGTAGTCTAAAAACACGGAAATTTCGATGGAAATATCGGGATATTATCGATATCGATAAAAATTGAATAAAAACCACGAAAATTGTAAGAAAAACTTGGAAATTTTTATTGAAACTTTGCAGGATGTTTATTTAGTCAATTATCTATTAATTTATCATAAAAAATTGGAAGGAGATGCATTGCACTATGGATTTAACTGATTTAAGTTGATTATATAGCGAGCTGGCAAACATTGTGAGTGTAGAAAACATATAAATATTTTAGCATATTTTCACAAAAATATGAGTGATATGGTGGTCAAAGTGTTGAAGGAGTAAAATAGGAGGGGTTCGAATTCCCTTGATATTTTTTTAAATATAGAAATTTAAAAAATACGGAAATTTCGATGGAAATATCGGAATATTATGGATATTTTAGACCATGCTCACAACACTCATGGAGGAGACCTCCATCATTTCCAAAATTTTAGTCATGAGAATCCAGCAGCCTCATGTTGCAGGTGGTGGTGCCCCGGTGCATCATCTGTTACACTCATCCTCTTCCTCTTCGAATACCGCCGTGGGAAGCTCTTAATCACGGCGCAGTTCCTAGAGACTGCTGCCTCCACCATCTTCTTGGAAACAGTAGCCGACATCAGCGACGACGGCAAACACCACGTCAAGGTACGAAAATCCAACGCCTCCAGGCAGTCGCTCTCTGCAATGACACATCGTGTGAGATCCCAATCATCAATGGCGTCAAGCAAGGCTGTTATGGACGTTAGCGACGTCTCTCATCTGGAAATTAGCACCGTCGTCGTCGCCTAAATCGGCCGACTCTGTTGCCTTCATCAAGAGGACCATCTCTTCCAATAAGATCGCCATCTTCTCCAAGTTGCTGGATTCGATTCGACAAAGATATGAGGACGAAAAGCTTTTGCCCGTCATGGGTAAAATAACTCTTTTGTCCTCAGAGCAAGTGGCCAACACATGATAAAAAAATGAACGGAGTATTTATTAAAAAAATTGGAAAATCAAAAGACGGGAAATTTGACTAATTATAAAATATTAAGAAAGTAATTGGCTAAAATAAAATTTTAATAGAAAAATTGACCAAACTTTACAAGTTCGGGTGGAAAATCGAGTAATACCTCTTGGTTTTTATGTAGACGATCAACTAGTACTCAATCTAGCGGTACTTTTTTTTTTTTTTAAGATGTGAAGATGTCTCATGTTTGATGAACTATATTTCAAGGAAATATGCCGTGGACATGGACTTAAAAATGAATAAACTTATTTCTATTTGTCAAGTTTCTTCCAAGACTATTTGCATAGATGAATTCCATATGAGCGTGTAAGAAAAGGGATCTCATATTTTACAAGAAATTTGGACTACTTGTATGTATTTTCCGGATTCACTCCCTACAGTATTCTTGCAAATATCAATTTTTAATTTGACATCGTTTATCAATTTGATTCTCATGGTGGCATTTTAATGTTTATTAACATACTATCTGCGTCAATTTTTTTTTAGCACAATTAGATACCACAATTGTTTGATTTGGCTAATATTTTGCAAAAGAATTTATGTGGTGAGACTAGAGAAATAAACTGTTCTAATTGCTGAAACTCAAATAAACAAAAGAATAAAATTCAAAGTGAAGTGGACATCACAAGTAGTCTTCAATTTTTTTTTTTTTTTTTTTGAAAGTATTGGAATCACTTTCCTTTAAAGAATTGTCCATACGAGATTTAGCTCAAATGCCTGGCCAACTTCATCCTCGCAACGACATTGAGCTCAAACAACTTGAGCTCAATACTGTAATTTTAAGACCAAACACGACCTAACTTAATTTTTCGCCTAACTCTCAATCTAGTGGTACTTTTTTTTTTTTTTTTCTTAAGATGTGAACATGTTTGAAATTTGATGAAGTATATGTTTGTCAAATTTCTTACAAGTAAACATGCCGTCGACGTGGACTTAAAAAGAACATTTTATATGTGTACAATAATCAACTCAACTATTTATATCAGCCCAACAAAACGACTCCAAAGTCAATCATGTACATATAGAGGAATAATATGTGTTATTTTGACCAAGAAATCTTCATGACCAAAACCAGATAGTTGACCACGTGTTAAATGCTTTTTAATTGCAGCAAACCCAGGTCGACAAGTGCCTTATAACTGAAATTTGAAATGCCCGGCACAACACACACATCTGTCAGAGAGAGAGAGAGAGAGAGAGAGAGAGAGAGAGAGAAGGAAATGGACCAATATATCCTCAAAGCATTGGAAGGTGAATTGTTATGGTATGACGAAAGGCCTCCAGTAGTACTGAATCAAAGCGCTTTTGTGCCGTACACAAATACACCCGTCATGGATAAGCTTCCCAATGATGTCACAGAATCCATGAATACGAACAAGAGGATGCTGCAATTCTTGAGGAAAAGCTGGCAACCTGCAACGGCAAGAAATGAAGCCGAACAGGACGGCAGACACCGGGGTTTTCGCCACATGATCAACGAGCGCATGAGGAGGGAGAAGCAGAAGCAGAGCTACTTGGCCTTGCATTCTTTACTGCCCAATGGAACCAGGGTGGGTATATTCAGTTAACCACATTAAACTAAATTTAATATCCGTTATCAGCACTTCAAAATAGTTATACTGCACTGCTTGTTTATAGTTTCTTAATCTTATTTTCATGAAAGTCTTTTTATTGGAGTGATCCACATCACCTCTAGCACATCTTTCTGTTTTTTCTAGACATTGAGTTGATGACCAATTAAAAGAGATTCAAGAGCCAGAATTAAAAGGGCGTTCAGAAGATGAAAAATGATGTGCAAATATCACTCCTATGAAAAATTAAGAGGAGCACATAACTATTTCGAATTGCGCAAATGAGCAAAAAATTTGTTATATAATTGTTTGGTGTTCCAATTCTACATGTTGCAGAGTGATAAGAATTGGATTGTGCAAATGACAGCTATGAACATTCAGCAGCTGAAGAGGTACAAGGAGGAATTGATCAAGAGGAACGTGGAGCTGGAAGCACTTTTGGTAGAAAATGAAAAGGAAAGAGTGAAATGGAGCAAGATTAGATTAAAGGTGGCTAATCCTACATCAGGAATTGATTCTATGTTGGAGGTTCTTAAGTGCTTGCAATATTTGGGTTTGAAAGCCAGAGATGTCCACTCTAATTTCTCTCCTGAGGAGTTTTCAGCAGAACTGGAAATTGAAACCAAGGTACTTGCATGCATGCACATAATTTTGAAGTTATCATAAATTCTAGCTATTTTTTCATGGGTAATGCTAGGGAGAATAAATGTTGCAAATTAAATGACACGAAAGATGATGATTGAATTATTACTTAAGCGTTGATAAACGTGCTCATTTCTATTGGTAGCACATCATTTAGTTTGTAAATTTTGTCTACAAATGTAGTCTTCTTAGCATTATCCTTTTTTCACACCACAAATTGGACACTTGTTATCAAAATTAAATAAAAAGGAGTAGGATAGATGAGTTCCCTTTTAAATTTCACTCATACTAATTGATCTGATTTTGATAAGGTAAGATAAATTTGAACAAAATAAAAAATTTCATAATACCTAGTACTTTTTCTCTTTAACAGCTAATCTAATATACAAAAAAGAGAATTTCAATTTGAGCGCAAAACGACAATCAGATTGTCCTAACCAACTACTTTATTTTATTTAAAAATGAAAACTAATGAAAATGATTTGAAAATTTTGAATTTTAACGATAATGACAAAATAAAAGGTAAAATAAATAGTATCATGATTGACTTAGTGTAAAAATATGGTTTTTCGTTAGAGTAAACAGTACCGGGAGCTTTTCGTTAAAATTCCCTATTTAAAATGGTCATTACGTTTCTTTCGAGGCCAAAAATGACAACTACGTTTTAAAGCTTTGTGCTTTGCATGGACATAGATAGGATAGGAAGATAGAATAAGTCTTATTCATAAATTAATTGAATATAGGAGAAATGCACACATGGTGTTTCTCACCACTCACCCCTTATATAATAAAATACTAAAATTCTGTTTTTATTGTATTTTTGGGAAGACTGGAGCTGCAGGGATAGAAGAGGCTGTGCAAGACACACTCAATGAAGCTGAGAGGAAATTGCGTTTTCCATTTCCAGGAAGGTGAAGGGAGACAGGAATTTGGTGCTCCAATTGACCTTTGACTATAGTGAATATTGTTTTGAAATATGGAAAACGAATGGGTGAATTTGTCTCTTCGTGGCATGAAAATTTTCCACTTATTGAATTTGACACTCGAATTTGACTAGAAGTTTATATTTTCAAGCATGACCTATTATTATACTCTAATTTAAAACGTGGAAATGATGTGATAAATGGCATACTATTATCAGATATTTTCAAAAACTTGTTAACACCTTTTCTTTTTTGGTCGGAGAAAACTTTGTATGCACGAGCACTCGGAGATCGTACGTCCGCCCACGCAAAAGTTCAAAAAATTTCGAAAAACTTGTAAATTTTAGGAATTAAATTATAATTCGAAAAATCTAAGATACCTGATCAGTTTCCAATATTCGTGATTTCTGAACTTGGAAAAGAATTTGATTCTATAGAGGCATTGGAAGACATCACATCAAAACGTATAAGATAAAAAGGATACAAAGCAGCAACTTTATTTGCATTCAAACTAATTGGTGCGATTTACGCATTTAGCAAGCGCACGATGTTTACAAAAATTCTTAGATAATTTATTTAATGTAAAATCTCGCGAAAGATAGTTGAAAATAAACGGACGAACAAACGAAATATGAACATTATTAACGGAAAAATAAATACACTAAATTGTTGGAACGGCTACAAACCATAGTTTTAAAAATCTCCAGACTATCTTAGACTGGACTAGCTTCAGAGACGAGCTGGACTGGCTTTGATTAGATTTTTTTTTTGTTTTATATACAATTATAAAATTTTCATTTAATAAAGAATGATGTTAGGAGCTACACATATGATATGGAGTCATCGAATGGAGTACTACGTTGTGTATACAAAATGTATATATACGTTCTATATGATTTCTATTTGACAAACAAACTCAACTCAGGATCTTCTCCCTTCTTCCAGTAACTAGTGGACTGGTGCACTCGAATCTTGCATACTTGAGTCTGGACTCTCAATATCTGTTCTTCGCATACGAAGAGAGCTTAACCTCGTGGCCGAAGATAAGGACACGCCAACATTCCTCTCTGCACCCAGCATGTGGAAATACACTTGAGGTGTCCATCCATCCCGCTGGTTTAGGAGAGGGAACGACTGCAAGTAACAAATCGAAGCTGTGACAATTCCTACAAGACCTCCGGCGAAGACGTCCTGCCAATGATTAAGTAATCATCACACGAGAGATTCCCACGAGAGTAGCACATAGTAATGGAAGAAATATAATGCAGAGCTTTGCGGAATGGCCTCTATGATCAAACACTTTGATCTTCTCGGACAAATACCATGCACGAAAACCAAGAACTGCAAATAAAACTGAAGTATTTCAGCACAAGGAATGAAACAACAACATTTTTCTGCATTTATTTACATAACTGAGATTAAATGAACAATTGTAAAAAGCAATTGAAATAGAATCGAGGGATATGAACGGGAAAGTACAACAGACAAAAACAAACAACTGAACCCAGTGCACCAGGCTACTGCCATCGCAGCCATTGCAAAGTCATTGCAAAGCAGATACATAGACAAACAATCAATGAATTTGGCTCCCAGTTTTTGAATTATTTATTAATAATTTACCAAACACAACACTCAAACTCCAAAGCTCTGCATCTGCATCTAAATTCTTTGTCCTTAATACTAGTTTTCTAATCAAAAGCCTTGCATCTGCATCCAAAGCCTTGCATATACATCAAATTGTGGACGTGATAGGAATAGACAAGAGCACCACATGCTGAGGCACACAATTATTTGTCCTTAATCCTAATTTACTAATCAAAATTTGCACCATAATTATCATTTTACTTTTCTCATAGAACACCTAATTATTACTGATTAATATGAACAAATGTGCAGCCCCACGAGTCATTGCAAAGTACATAGACTAACAATTTGAACGACGCTAATCACCCACCCACCTCGGACCACTTAGCCACTACTGATTTATGAAATTCAACTCAAATAAAAAACACCCACAACCACAAAATTCAAGAAAACTAATATTATCCAACGACTTGACAATCTTTGATGTAAAATTCCAAATTTTCACAGCTTTTAAACCCAAAACAACGAATATATGAAAACCCAATAATAATTTAACGATCTGGAAAACAAAAACGAAGAAATAAATCGTCGTATTCGAAATTTGCCAGACCAGGAGTAGATGATAACGAGCAGAAGATGAGGGCGAGCAGTACGAGGATGACGGAGCAGGAAGATGAGCGAGCAGACGAGGATGAGCAACGAGCGACGAGCGAGAAGCAACGACTCTCTCTCTCGACGACGGGCTTAGCAGTCCAAGGGTATTTGGGGTCCTCGCTAAGAATTCCTAGCGAAGGAGATAGTCAGAGCGAGTGAGGGCTAATCTCATTAAACATAGTCCCTTCGCCTATCAAATATGGGACTCCACTATTAGTGTAGTCTAGTCCAATAAAACTTAGTGAGCACAAACAAACACCTCTCAATTGTTCTAAAAATCTCCGCTTAGCGCCGTTTAGGCTAGATGGTTGGCCACCGTTCCGATTAGTCTCTAGGCGGTTGAAAATTAAAAAAGTGGGCTTCGACCCGTCTAGGCACCGCCTAGGTTACGCCTGTCTCTAAGACAGTAAATCGATAACTTTCATTTTGAATTTTATTATTTCAATAAAATGTAATAGGCTGTTGAATAGGATGAACATTAATTATGTGCTTGCTCCCCATGTTTTCAATATGTTATAGTACTTTATAATCTATATATCATTTTATTTTGCAATTTATGTATATAATATGTGTTTTTTTAAGTATAACTTATTTAAATAATATATAATAAATTTACTTAAATCCAACTAATCCGCTTAGCTGCCTAGGCACTAGGCCCTAACTCGCCACCTGATTAACACCTAGCATCTTTTAGAATGCTTCTAGAGTTTATATTTTGTATTGTTTACGGCAGTGTTAGCCGCCTTGTGATGAAAGGAAATGCCAAACGCTAAGTATGTACCAGCTTCATATCGTTTGCACACTAGAACGGTTATACTGTTTACTTCTACATCTTGTTTTAAGCGCGTTTCGAATTTTCTTCTCAGAGTTGCATCTATATCGATCTATGTTTGACTATTTGTCTTTTCTACTATTAGTCTGTTAACATAAACCCTTTATGGTAACATATGCAACTCTCTTTGTAGGGATACCGACATAATGGCCTACTCGAAACCCTTCACGGGTTTCGGGTATGGATCTGGTAACCAGCACTTCGCTGAAGTTTGCACGCTTAAAGATCGAAATTATTACTTTGAATGGTGACCACTTGTGTGGTGGAGTGGAGTTTGATTCAATTTGTTTGAAGGATCAATGAAGTTGAAAAAACTGATATGGGAAAACAACTACAAGCTCCTCTTTAAACAAGTAAACCCAACAACAAGATAACAAGACTTGTAAGGCTTTTTTATGTCAATTTTGTCACTTGCTCAACTTGTGAATTTGACTAGAAGTTTGCATGTATATATATTCAAGCACACTAATTATTACACTCTAAGGGCATGTTTACCACAGGGAAATGAAATGATAGGAAACAGAATCACATACATCCCCATTCATTCAAGCATTTACCAAAACTTTAAGAATAAAAAATCTAGTGGGACCTGCATAAAATCAAGAATTCAATTCCTGATATGGCCGGAGTGGGATTCTTGGGTGAGAGGAGGGATTTGGGTTCTTGGAAATTGTGTTCATCAGGAATCCAAGTTTTGTACCGATAATACCCTCAAGCTCCAAAGGAATATTAGGATTGTTGGGGGAACGAACTAGGGGATGTTGTTTGCAACCCTTGCGGGTTGTGTTGATCTACTTCACATAGTAAGAGGAGGAGCAGAACCTAGTTGGCGATGGGGAGAGTCTTGTGGGTGAGGGGGAGTGAGTTGAGGCTTTGGAGGGTGAGAGAGAAGAAGATAGGGGAGAAGAAGAGGGAGGAGAAACGGGGGTGGTGGTGGGTGTTAGAGAGGATGGTGTGGGGGAGATATTTGAGCTTTTTGGTCAAGCGGTTGCTGAAAAAGATTGGAGAGAAGGTGAGAGAAAAGAGGAAGTAAATTTTATTTGGTTTATTTTATGTTTATATTTTTAATAAAGTTTAGGGTGATTAAGAGTCTTGTCTAACATGTAGAAGCAAATACACAATATTCTTTCACATTAAATTTGTACTAAAAGTTTACTTAAAAAAAAATTATTCTCTCTAAAAAATTAAAAAATGAAAGAGTAAAAGTTTTACTAAAAATAATTAGCATATAAAATAGATTAGTTAAATAGGAGTACTCGAAGGCTTCACTTTATCCTCGTTAAAACGGCACAACACCTTCTGGATGTAGTTCGGTTAATGTACTAAGATTCCATCCAAATAGTACTTTATCTCGAGACCAAGACAGTACTCTATTCCGACTTCAAGTGCGTGGCAGTTCTCTCGAGCTCTTCAGGAGTTCCGATAAGGTTCATGTTGTCGACATAAACTGCAACAATCGCAAAACCGGAATGTGACTTCTTAATGAACACACAAGGGCATAGTTCGTTGTTCACATATCCCTAACTAGTCAAATACTCACTCAGACAGTTATACCACATTCTTCCAGATTGCTTTAAACCGTTGAATGAACGCCTCAACCAAATTCAGAGCGTGTTCCGGGGTTTTGGAAATATTTGATCCAGTCAAAGTAAGTCCTGAGGGAACTTTTAATCAAGATCCCTATAATGATATGCAATTACTACGTCCTTCAGTTGCATAGTTAGTTTTTCGAAAACTACCAAACTGATACGGTAGGAAAAAGTAATCACACCCATAATGGGTGAATAAGTTTCCTCATAGTCAATCCCGAGGCATTGTAAGAAGCCATACGCAACAAGACGAGCTTTGTAACGCTTCCGAACGAAAACCCACTTGTAGCCAACGGGTTTCACATGTGGAGGAGTAGGAGCTACAGGTCAAAACACCTTATGTTTCGCAAGCGAATTGAGTTCGCCTTGGATTGCTTGTTTCTAGTTTGACCAATCAATTCTACGTCAACATTTGTCTATAAAATGGGGTTCAATGTCATTGCTCAACATGATCTTAGTAGCTATTGCATATGTTAATGCATCGTCGATGATTATCTCATTTCTACATCAAACATCTTCCGAGCTAGCATAATGGATAGAAATATCTCGATTCTTGAAATATGGATTCATCTCTTCAAGGACGCTTCCATAATCTAGAATTTCTTCATGAGTTGGATAGAATGAGTAAGCGACAGTTGGATTCACGGTAGGCTCAACAACCTGTGTCGTGGGTTTCCTCTTCCGGGGGTGTGAATCCTTTGAACCAAGTGGTCTGTCACGGTTTTATGTAGGAGCAGAGGATTGGCTAGCCGCTAATGTACATGGATTGGCCAAAGTGGCGTCCTAGGCTTCCAAGAGGGAAGTCTGTCGTACATTTAGTACATCCATCTTTGCAAGCATATTTGCAGCTGGAATACGTGATCTTGTCACTCGCGTTATATCTGTGAAAGCATCTATGTGGAGAATGTAGCGTTCATTGTGGCAATAAGCATAAGTGTGACTAACGTGTGAAAACGTTAACCAATACCATAAAAATATTTAAATGGTTCGCATGAAGGGTGAATCGGTCTATAAATGTCCCCCTGAATCCTTTATAGAAAAACATGAGGATTCAAACGAATCTTGTCATAAGAAGGCTTAATGATAAGTTTTCCCATTGAGCAGGTTTGACATGCGAACAAATTCTTTGTAGAAAAATAGGAGGATTTGAACGAATCTTGTCATAAGAAGGCTTAATGATAAGCTTTCTCATTGAGCAGGTTTGACATGTGATTCCTTGAATCAAACCTAAACTTCGGGTTAGTGGATGCCCGTATGAAGATTTGAGGATACGGCGCATCACTGTTCATACAAGGTGTCCTAAACGATCATGCCAAAGTGTAATTTCATGCGCAATCCCTAAGGTAGGGCCGGCCACATAGTGGCTTTCTATTGGGCGTATGGTTGTAGTATACAGATCACTCGGGATATGCTTCATATTCTCTAGAATATGTTTCTCGCCATATTCGTAGGAAGTGATGCACATAAATTCAACTCTGTTTTCTACATAGGTTTCAGTGTGGTAATTATATTCTTTAATGTCCTTGAAACTCAACAACGTTTTTCCGGAACGTGGAGAATAAAGTACTTCATCAATGGTCAAGATTGTACTATTGGACAACATTATACGTGCCTTACCGTATCCTTCGATTAGGTTGGATGGGCGTGAGAGGGTAGTTAGAGGTGCATTCTTAGGTATGAAGTTAGTGAAATAGATGTTTTCATGCAAAATAGTGTGTGTGGTTGCACTATCTGCCAGACAACTAACTTTCCCACTAGTCATACCTAGAAATAAAATTAATTTGAACCGGTCACATGCATAAAAGTTCTAAAAATAAATATCCATTTAAAATAATTTAAGTATTCAAGGATGGTAATTAAAAAAAACTTAATATCCAAAAACAAATCACCAACAAATAATCCAAGCATAAAGGATAATTGTTCAAACTTAAACAAAAAACAAAGGGGGTTCGGCCACTGGGTGGAATTCAACCCCACGGGTCTAAAATGCAACTAAAAATAGTTTGTATCTAAGATTCTAATCTTCCATAGGGGTAATAGCTTCTCGAAAATCAGAAACCTCCATTTTGGTACTCTCTGGTTTATCCATTTGCACAAAGTTTGATTCAAACTTCTTACGACGAGAATGATATTTAGCTACAACCTTCGGAGGAGCATGGCTAACATGGGACCAATGGTCCTTTGAACCACAGCAGTATCACATATCCGCATCTATAGTGTCCAGTGCTTTGCCTTTATTCTTGAAGTTTGGGGCCTTAGGAGCGAGGTTTGAACGCTTATGGGTTCGGTTGCATCCCTTAGATGGGCCTTGACTCTGTTGACCTTGATGGGGTGGCTTTTGGCCACCCCTACCAAACCTATGTTGGCGTTTTGGGCGTTGGTTTGTGCTATGGTGTGCTTCATGCACAACAGTCACGCTAGTACGTCGAGCTTGATGATTCTTCATCGACAGTTGATTCTGCTTTTCAGTGAGAAGTAAAACAGAGATCAAATCCGAAAACTTAGTAAAATTCTGAGCCCTGTATTGTTGCTATAGGACAATATTGGTAACATAGAAGTTCGAATAGGTATTTCCAGGAGATCCTCTTTGGTCAAGTTCTCGTTACAGAATTTGAGAAGTGATCGGATTCGACAAACTTCATAATTATATTCATTCACAGACTTAAAGTCTTGGAAGCGTAGATGCTGCCAGTCATGTTTTGCTTCAGGCAAGAAGATGTCCTTTTGATGATCGAAGCAAACAGCCAAAACGACCAAAGTGCTCGTGGATATTCCTCAGCAAGGTACTCGGTTTACAATGCACCATGAATGTGTCTTTAGATGAAGATCATAGTAGTAGCTTTCTCAGCTTCACTAACCGGGTTGTCCGTCACATCTTCAATGGCAGGACGCAAATTCTTTTGGTGAGGTGGAGCTTCACATCTTGGACCCACTTGAAGTAGTTTCTTCCAGATGCCTCTAAAGCGGTGAAGTCGAGTTTGTTCAAATTTGACATATCCCTATCACAAAATAAATGGACAAGAATGTGGTTAGTGTAATGGAGAAAAATCGATCCATGCACATAGAAGTAGAACATTTAGGTTCTAATAGACATTTATTGGTTTAAAGTTACACGAAAAAGCTTCGTGTTTTCATGGGTGATGTTTTTAAACAATGCATGTTTCTAGAAACTTTGGGTTTCGAAAGAATTATGAACTTTAGGTTCATATGCTCTTGCAGACAAACACAAATACATATACAGAAATATGCAACAAGAAAATATGCAAATAGATCTTCAGATCTAGAAATATAATTGAATTATTTATTTGGATTTTGGGCCAAAATTAAAGTGTGGGTGAAAAATTATAAAACCCAAAAATGCCTAAAAATTATAGGCGATTAAACTCGAGGCCCAAAACAGTGGGCCAAAGCCAATGGGTGGGCTGAGCAAATTTATGCTGTGGGATCCAGGCCCAAAATTGGGTTGGGGTAGACACAGGTGGGTTGCTGGCCCAATAGACCAGAGGCCCATATGCACTGGCGGATCTATATAGGGACCCATCAGAAGCTCGAAGAAACACTTGTGATCGACCTTCGGGACCCTCCAACAATTTGGGCAGGTGCAGTGGAGAGGTTTGTTGCCTCCATGGATGTGCAGGCAACAATGCTTATAACAAAGAAGAAGAGGTTTTTAAATTTTGTTTTAAAACCAAAACGACAACGTTTTTTAGCCAGGTCATTATAAAAATTTTAAAAGCTAAAATATCTTTGTTTTCTCTATAGAGCCCGAGAACTTCGATCTTTTCCAGTATCCCCAAATTATATTTAAGAACTCCCATCCCCAATCGTCGCAACCTTCCAACTTTAAACCAAAGTTACCTTATTCTCCACCACCATTTGCCGTCCTACCGTCTTTAGCTGCCTAATTTTATTTCCTCTAAATTCATATAAGTTTTTAATCCTAGACTCTAGTCCCAACTCCCAATTAATAATATATATGTTACATTAACAAATTTTAACTTGTAGAGTCACTAATTGTGTTATGTTGCTGAGGAGAATTTGTTGGTTTTATTACCTTTGAGATTAATCTTGATTTATTCAATGAATCAAATTCAATAGAAAATAGTGATATAGAACCAAATTAGTCTAATATTTTTTTTTTTTTTGAAATTTTACGTTGAGACCTTCCGATCTTGAAATCCTAGATCTGCCACTGCCCATATGGGCTTGGATCGAGTGCGACGTGGTGCGGTGCACCGATACTCCAACAGCGGGCTGGGATCATGTGCGGGTGGGTACACAAATTCACCAGCCAGGGGTTGGGATCCAGTGTGTCGCAGGCACAGGGACACCATAGCCCTACGGGCTGGTGTCACAGGCTGAGTCTAACAGAGGCCCAATTGGGGTCTGTGATGCAAGCCTAGGGAAGACACCAAAGCCTAAAAAGACTGGTGTGTTGACCAGGGTAAAGCCAAGCCCATATGGGATCGGGTTCAGACCAGAGAATATCCCAGCATTCCTGGGTAAAGGCGTCGGAGATGATGCAAGCGCCACCACTTCTGGCGGTTGTGTTCTGGGTCAATTTTGGTAAGGGTGAAGCACAGGTTCGAACTGGAACCCTATTTGGGACAGAAAAATTTAGTTTTTCAACGTTAGCTGTGAAAACCATGGGGATTCGAACTGAAATCCTCAAGAAATTAATGAAATTCGACGAGAATTTCTGTAATCATCGTTGGAGATGATGGATTTGACCCAAAAAAACATGACTGCAGGTCGTCATTCCCAATGGAAATCGGCATTATATGTCGTGGCTCGTCCACGGGAGAGTGTGGGTTTTAGGGACTACGCCATAGACGACGTCATTTTTTTTATTTTTAGGGAGAGAGAGCTGCTGGCTCTCGGCTTCGCTACTTGCGGTGTAGCTCAGCCACGCAGATTACAGGCCTGGTGATGGTGGCTCGATGATGCGGCGCAACTGGAAGCCAGCGGCTCGCGATTTGGGTTTTTCTAAAACCCTAGAATTTAATTTTTTTTTTTTCAATTTCCAGATTATAAATTAATTCAACTTCATGCATATTCAACATATAATTCAATGCATGGACATGTATTTGATGCAATTCATGACAATATCAATTCACATAATTCAACAATTATGGATATAATGCATACACAATTTATGTAGAATTTAAAATTTGAAAAATGTAAGTTGGGTCATGCGGTGAATGTTCATGATATCAGGGCTACAAAAATATTGAGATAAAAAACCGTTGTTTTGGAAGAACCTGATTGCGTGATGATATTGATGAACTAGTTTGATGCAAAAAACTTCCACGTCAGATTCCTAAGCGCAACGGTAGGAGTGTGTTGACAACGTGTTGTGGCTTATATTAATCTGACAAGGGAGAGAGGGGGCCAGGAGAGAGATGTGTTTGTAGGGTTGTGTAGATGATGTGTTATTCCCCTACGCAATGCCTTTATTTATAGTAATAAGGAAGGGAAGAATCATTTTCCTCCGAGGAATACAAGTCCTAATAGGGAAGAATAACTAGTATCAAATCTAATCTAGGATTTACACAATCACACTTAAATACAATGTTTATAACACTTTGGAGTAAAAAAAAAAAGCTCTTCTTTCAGAAACTTCAAGCCATGAAACACTTGCATTTTATTATAAAGGAAAAATAATGCACTGTGTTTTTTTTTTTTTTAAGAGTGATGCTATTCACACACTAATTTTTTATTTCTCATACACTCTTCTCAATTTTTAGCCGTCGGGTAATATGAATTGAAAAAGATCAATGAACAGAAATTAATAAGGTGTTGGGAAAGTAAAAAGGCATGTCATTGGATCCAAAACACAGTACACTAGAAGGAGCCAACCCTAAATCCCAAATGCACAAAATTCACCTCTAAACCCTCACTATGTTTGAATGAGAGAAATAAATTTAGAATTTTGATAAAAGTCAGAATTTATAAATTGACATGCATCAATTCCCTTGTTTGGATTCATAAACATAGAAATTTAGACTGCATGGAAATAAAAAAAAAAAAATTGGAATTTGGGATCTCCAATTCCATGTAAATGGGTGTCATTTTCCCAATTTCTATGATTGAGAGTTTAAAAATAACAAATTCTGTATTTAATTTCATTGTTATTTTAGGTTAATCAAATAAGAAAATTCACAAATTCTAAAAAATAAAATCCCATCATTCAACTTTCTTCATTTTAAATTTCTTCATCCAAACATAGTGGGTGGAGGAGTGGGTAAAGCCTCACAATAAGCTAGCAATAATATAGTTCAAATTAGTCTTTGGCGAAAGTCGAACCTAACAATATTGTGACTACTCAAGTCAATGTTTATAGCCTAAAATCCAACTCCTGGAAAAGGATCCAAGACTTGCAAAGGTATTTATCGTGTTTTTGGTAATATCGTGTTTTCGAACTGTGCTTTATGTTGGCTAATGCGTAACAACTTGGATGAAAAAGGTTACGTTGTTCTAACCCTTGACACTTCCACCGAGAAATATCACCAGTTTTCCATACCGACCCCTGCCGATGATTATTCGAAGCTGAATTTGGAGGTTTTGGGAGACTCTTTATGTATTTGTGTTCATCATTCCCAATCCCCAAATGATTTTTGGATCATGACTGCTTTATTTTATTGAGAGGGGAGTTGTCCGTGGGATGCTTTCTAACCGCAAAACTTTGGTTCGTTCAAAGAATGGCAAAATGGTTCTTTTGGTCACAGATGACATCTACAATAGGTTTACTTGGTTTGATTTACGGGGAAATGTGGCAACGAAGTTCAAGTTCGCAGTCTGCCTAGTCACTCTGCAGCAACCACTTGTGTATCGCTTGAAAGTATTGGTTGCGGGAAAACTGAAAATTGGCTGCAAACTCTTTTGCGAAGAGAAAATATAGATCAATGACATACTGTCGCGATTCAATAGAACACTCATTTAAATTCAACTATGCTGACATTAAATTGAGCGTTCAGATCATAGTCTGCGCATCCAAAGGACCACAATAGTAAATATAACTTCCATCTAAATAGTAATCAAGATATGGTCATAATATAACAAAACTGAAAAGCAATGATCAAAAATGCGATCGACATCAAAGTCTGAAAGAAATAACATGACCAGACATCTAGACCGCTGGCAAAAATCTCACTTAAGAGGAATGAACCTCGAAGAGTGTGTGGCACCAATACCAGGTCTACCATGCTTCACAGGCTTGTATGAGATTGAGAACTCAGCAAGGTAGTGGCTGATCATCTCAGGCTTGATTTCTACCTGATTGAAGGTCTTACCATTGTATACTCCAATGATGCTTCCAATCATTTCCGGAACTATAATCATGTTACGCAGGTGAGTACGGACTGGCTCTGGCTTTTCACCGGTTGGAGCCTCTCTTTTCTGTTACAAGCACAAAGAAACACACATTAGGTCCACACCTTCCTCAACCATGGAAGCGTATGACAATGTGCATCAGAACTGAATGACGATAAGGAAGAGATGCTTGATCCCGACACTAAAATAGTATGCTGCAACGTTCATTTATCACGAGTGAATAGTGATTAATCAAGGCAATGTCTTATACAGGGATTCATTTTAAACTTTTGTCTTAATAATTGCTCCTTGTAAAATATTCATGATAATATATCAAAATCCATATCCAATCAATCAAATACAGCTTCAACTAAATCCAACAACAGAACAGTGTCGTAAACAGTAGTCCCATTTCTATTATGCCTTCTAAGGGGTGTATAGACTACTACATTCGAGTATACAAGTCATTCCTACATTATTTATACACTGATCAATCAATTTATCAGCCAAACTTCTGTAAGCGTAATAAAACAAACGGACAAGAAAATCCACACAGTTCCCATGTGTTTACACTATAAAACCAAAGCATATATTTTAGGGTGAAGTGCCGATTTAGTCCCTGAATTATCACCTCAGTGAAAATTAGGTCCCTGAATTATTTTTTCAGTAAAATAAGTCCTTAAATTCATTAGAAATTGGTAATTTCATCCCTACTATTCTATTCAAAGCTATTTTATCCAATTTTTCATCAACTTAAGTCACTTGATACACTTTAAAGTGTAATACCATCATTTTCTCGTCTATAAGTGCTTAATATTTCATATAGGTTGCGAATTTAATGTCTAATTTACCCTCAAAAGTTAACTTACACTATTTCTTTATGAAAAATTACCAATTTCTCCTCCAAAGTTAACTCCATACATTATTTCTTTATGAAAAACTACAAATCTACCCTCCAATGTGTATCACATGCAAGTAATGTGACTTAAATTGACGGAAAATTGAATATAGTAACTTTGAATATAACATTAGGGATGTAATTGGCAGATTTTTATAATTCAGAGACTAATTTTTCTGAAAAAATAGTTTAGGGACCTAATTTTCACTAAGGTGATAATTCAGGGACTAAATTGGCAATTTACCCTATATTTTAAGTAGATCAGGAATATCAGGTCCCCATTTCCAGAACACAAATCACATGTAGACAAAGTTAAATCAATTCCCGATATGAAATTAGATTCATTATATGAATTAGATGCATAGTGTGTATGGAACATATGCTTGATAGAGGGTGGACAAGCTCAGGACCGACATTGGCGTTAACTATTATCCATCGAAAACAAATAAGCTGATAACTGGACAAACATATCTCAGTTATAAATAACGCATCATTCTCATTTTAAACCATCACGAACCATATCAGCAAACTAAAGTCTAATATCTAAACACAAAATCTGTAACACAATTCAACCAATAAGTTCTGAAATATTACCGCTTTGCGCAGCTTCTTGATCAAAGCCATAGGCTTGCGCTTCAGACCCCTCTGAAACCTATCAACCACAAAAATTCCAAAAAATTCAATTCAAACCCAATTCACAAAGCCACCAATAAATCAAACAAAGAGATCGCATCGAGCCATCTGTATTACCTTCTGCGAGCTCTGGCAGGGAAGAGCTTGACAAGCTCATCAGTGGACATGTCGAGCAGAGCATCCAAATCGACGCCCCTGAAGCTGAACTTCTTGAATGTTCTCTTCTTCGGAACTCCGGCCGCCGCAACATCGGCCTCAACGCCAGCCTGAAAAACCCAGAAAACATAGAGAGAGAGAGAGAGAGAGAGTTAGGAGAGAGAAAGTAACAGTGAAATGATGCGATTCACGGAGAGGTAGAGAGTGGGGATTTGGAGACTTACCATGGTGTAGCTTTCGGTATCGGAAACGCTAGGCGGGAGTAAAGCTTGGAAGAATTCGGATCTGTGAGTGACCGCTAGGGTTTTCCGAAGCAAGAGGTTTTTCTTTTCAAGCTGAATATAATCTCGATTGTGTGGTGGTGGCTCAGGATATGGATTCCATTCGGATTCAAATTGTGAGGATCGTGGTGAGGGTTTAGGACCGAACTATCTTAGATTTTAATAGCTCCAAAATTAAGCTAGATTGGCTTGGCTTTATTGGATAAGAATTATGAAGCAGGATAATAAATATATTCATTTTATTTATTATTAAATTATTATTTGTAGTTATTTCCATAGTCTAAACACCTAATTAATTCTAAAAAAATATTGTTTGACCATTTATTAATGAGTAAATTGTACGAATGATCTATCAACTTTAATCAAATTGGAGCAATGGTCCCTCAACTAAAAATTCATTACCATTGGTCCCTCAACTTATCAAAATGTGTAGCTATAGTCTTTTTCATAAATTTTGTCAAAATAAATTATATTGGAATGACCATTTATACAATTAGGGTCCCTCAACTCATCAAAGTGTATAATTATGGTTCTTTTTGTCAACTATGTCAAAAATTTTGTCAAAACGAGTTACATTGGAAGGATCATTGCTACAATTGGGTTAAAGTTAAGGGACCATTTCTCCAGTTGAATTAAAGTTGAAGGACCAATGGTAATGGATTTTTAGTTGAGGGACCATTGCTCCAATTGAGTTAAAGTTAAGGGACTATAGCCACAATTTACTCTTTATTAATTTACTTTTGTCCTTAGAAAAACTATAAAGTAAGGAAAAATAAATAAATTAACATCAGTCATCAGCCCTTCTTCCTTGCAGAGAGATACAAAATCATGTCCATCAAGCAAGACCATTGTTTCTTTCTCAAAGCCGTTCTTCTTCTTCGGGAAGCAAAACCCATGAAAATATTTGATTACTGTGGAACAAATGGGAGAGAACCTAGAAATTAATCAAACCCAAAGTCATAAGTTCAATTGAACATGAAGAAACCAGCCAAACCCATAAAATTTCTTGCCATAGAACACAAGATAGAACGTTTTCGTCATTCTGCAGTATTTCACTACTAGAAATTTAGCTATAAGCCACCCTTTCATTGGTGGCTATTGTTAATTGTTGCCACTCACATTGGTGGCAAACCTCTATGGCCACCAAGCACCCACTAAACTAGTTATGTGACCTATGTAGATGACTCTATTGTAACAATGGCTACCAATATTGCATTGGTGGGTATGCAATCAAAGCCACCCTAATTCACATTGGTGGCAAAGTTGCAAAATAATATTAAAAAAAAAAGATGTCACCCTAATTCCCATTGGTGGCAAAGTTGCAAAATAATATTAAAAAAAAAGATGCCACCTTAATTCCCATTGGTGGCAAAGTTGCAAAATAATATTAAAAAAAAAGATGCCTCAGGGGACATCCAGATTATTATTTTGAAACGCATATGGTTACGATAATGCCAAGCCAGGAAATAATTATGCAACAGCATCACAAATTGAAATTTGAGTAACTCGCTCAAATGATTGAAAATCTATTACATATGTATGCTCTTCTAACAATATACAAACAGAAGTTTCTTATGTGCGATTGTGTGAATGAACGATTTGTTTTCACCCGAAATCCATTACATAGTACTAATCTAACAATTATTTTCTATTTCTACATAAACACAAACAAATTAATCACCCAATTACATTTCATTTCTTTGCAACTGCTACAACAATATATAAAGTCTTCATTCAATTTGGGATTTCAAAATAAATAACTCTATTTGCGGAAAAATCAAACTCTTTCTCCCCACAAAAAATTCAGCAACTACTCCCAGTTGAATCAAAACAACCCAAAAAGCCTTATACTTGACCATATTTCACCAAAAATTTCCCCACATATAGAAATTCCACCCCTCCCCCCCTAAAACAAACAGAACCTAGAAACCATTTTCCATTAAAACAACCAAAAACTGTAAATTCACAGAAATTGAATAAGAGAGTTAAATGGTAAAGAAGTACATTCCAAGAATAGAAGCAGTGTTGAAACCACAATTTCCCTCTCTCCCTCTATCTGCCTCACCTATCAAACCAAACCAATAATCAATTTTGGAGTTATAAATTTAATCAGCACAGAAAAATCCAGACGTACAACCACGTCACAGCAACCCCAAAATCATCTTCAGATAATTCTAAAATATTTCAATTTATAATTTTTACCTAAATACTTTAAGAAATTGTAATAAATAAAATAAAAAAGCTAGAGAGAGAGAGAGAGTTACCGAGCGTGGAAGAGCAAGCAATGGTAGATTCAAGGACAATGAACGCAATTTGAACCACCAACCACCTATGAGATAAACAAGGGAAAATATAAAGCTTAGAAATAAAAAACTCATGTCTCAAGAACATCATATATAGAAAAACTCAAATCCACAAAGTCATTTACACAAAAGGCAAGCAATCATGATCCAAGTAAGTACATGATGCCTGTCGAAAATAATTGATCGCTAGAATTCAAGGTTCCTTTTTTATTTCAAACCACCTTCCATAGATTGACTTTTTTACTAAAAGAATTTTGTGACCACCATCTTATCATACAAGCATAAAAGTTCTACATAATACTTCTCTTAAGATTCTGGGTTCACATCGTCATACAAACAATCATACACATCATACTAATCCTACATATCTAACCACATTTCATAAACGTTTCCAAGATACAGTCGATTCACAATTTATAAACATAGATCGATGTTAAAAATAGAAATAACAATTCGAAAAAAACCAAAATCTTATAGGGGCTTCCTTATATTAATCACACAACGAAATTACGAACAACAAAACATGAAAAAATTGAAAAGGATATGGCAATGCATCGTTGGCAGGATCCAGATTGACAACTGCAATTTTTCTGCACCACGAAAAAATGAAATGGTAAATGTAAACATCACAGACAAATTTAAAAACACAAATTAAAGCCAAGGAAAAACTTGAAAACCCACAAAAAACCAAAATCTTATAGGAGTCCTATTTTTCCATCATTTTCCTACTTCGAAATAAAAACAGAAAACTCTAATTTGAGTGCTTACACATATAAACATCGGATAAAAATCGTAAAAAAAAAATTCAAAACAGCTGTAGAGTTAACAAAAATGATAAAAAAAAAACACCATAAAAATTTTCAATCAAAAGTTAAAGACACTTTAACTCACAGGAAGCTCTGTAACCAGTTGCTAATGGCTGCACAGTGAAAAGACGACTTTGCTGCAAAATAATTAACGTAAGAAACAATTTAGTATAACTTAAAACACTCGGGGAAGATCATGGGTATAATTGCCATATACCAGTTGATTCATAAATTGTAACCATCCATCCAAGAAAAACACCTATATGTAGGGCTGGTTCGGTATGGGATACCGAACCAAAAACCATGTCCAGATTCCCAAACCGAAGTTTTCGGGAATCCCAATTTCAAGACCGATCCCAAACCAAATTTTCGGGAATCCCAAATTTCGGGAATCCCGAAATAGTTTCGGGATTTCGGGACGAATCGGGAATCTTGAAACTGTTTTGGGCTTTTGGGCTATTGGGTTGAAACTTGACATATTGGGCTTTTGTCCAAAAAAAGTGCTTCAATAATGAAGACCCACTTCACCCTATCTGTAACAAGCCATATATACCAAAAAGGGAATTATAACATTTTACAAGGAACATATTCAAATTTGTCTACAATTTTTCGATACTTACATATCTCCTGTTGACTTTCAATAGTATAACTTATAGAGTTACCGTTTTTCCAACAAAACGTTTAAACAGAACAACAGAATCATATCCTGTCAATAAGCAATCCCCTAGAACACACTAAAGTCCTCCCGATCCTTTGCATTGAAAGTAAAGAACATGCCGTACAAAATATCATATTAAAAAATCAACCTCATGAAGATTGAATTTAAGTATTAGGTGAGAACTCACTTGCGAAGAAAAAAATGATATAGCTTTCCCTATGTGAAGGGCTCAGTTGATTTGTCCACATGTGGATAAATATAAGCAAAATTCACTGCTTCACTTGGGAAAGTGGGGGGAATATGCCAATTTGTGCTCACTTTTCTCTGCGTAGGACAAAGTAAGAGCATCCAAAGATGAGGATGTTATTCTTTTACAAATTAAACATAAGAAAAAAAGCCTAAAGCAGAAAATATGGCAATCTAATTGCATGCTTATCCACGAAAGTTTGCTTTGTTTCTTCAATAAGATCAGCTGACTGCTTGTGCTCTTGTCCGTGACAACTATTTTGCTCAGACACTTCTTCCATACTGCTCTTCGTATTGATATCCTTATCCCCAAATTTAGACCCTATTTTCTTTGCACTAGATCCTATTTCTCTATCAAACGTCCCTAGAATGGTAGGATCTAGTGATTCAATCCAATCCCGGAATTTATGGAGGCCATCCTCCTCAGGAAATGCATTTACAACTTCCATAGCATTGACAATGCCGATCCCATTACAAAAGACAAACCAATAGATTCTAATTCACTACTAACATATTGTATGAATTGTAATAAGTAGGTTCACTTAACACGAATCTGTATCGACTAACTAAATATATTTGTAGAAAGTTAAATTCAAGAGGATGCGGCACCACTACCAACATATTTCATAAGGACTAAAAACTTAATACTGCAATGGTTTACCTAACTCCTTCAGTATAATCACTTCCAAGAATAAGTGTCATACGAATTAATTTCTCTCTGCTTAGGCCAAGCTTATTCTCAACATCCTACAGAAGAAAATTGTATGAACATACATACATAAGCAACGAGCATTGCATCTTTAAGTCAAAACTTAAAGAAGAAAAACAAATGAAAGAGGAAAAATTGGGAAATATATGAAAGGCCCCAAGTAACAGAAATCAGATGTCTGACTAACTGAGTTTATAAACTGGGAAAACAAAAGAAGTTGTGTGTCGGCTCTCCGTGCTTGGCTGCAAGTCCCAATTTCACAGAGAGAGTTCGAGGAAGAGGCGAATGAGCTCGGGTCTGCTAGCTTCGAGGAGGAAATAAACGAATTATAGAAGAACCATATGATTAAAAACCCCAAATTTCGAACAAAATATAAAACAAAATTGAAAACCCCAAATCCAAAACCCTAGAATTCAAATGCCCAAATTAAAAACGAATTGAAGCCACAAACAGACTTTACCACATCAAGATTACCTAATGAAGACAAGAAGATTACCTTAATGAAGAGAGAAGTAGAAGGAAGCAGATGTGGCTGTATTGATTATCAAATGCAGATGAAGTTGTCAAATGCTAAAAGAAAATGGAAGACTGGATGTAGTGTGAAGGTAAGGGGGATAGAGTGAAAAAGTGGAGGTCGAGAGAGAGAGAGAGAGAGTTAAGGAGTGAAGGTGGGTTTGGGGCCGAGCGGAGAGTTTCAGTCTTTCAGACTCAGATAGTTTGAAAGTGAACGTAAGGACCATGAGGTCGCTGAGACTGAGAGAGGGTTTCATTTTGAATCAACAACTTAGATTAATTCTCAACCAATCCAATGGTCTATAATATCTAAAACTATATATATTTTAACTTCGGTTCGATTTGGGATTACTGAAAAAATCAGATTGTGAGACCGATTCCCGTATCGAAATTTCAGGATCGGTTCGGGTTGGGTGCCGAAATTTTCGGGATTTTCGGTTTGGGATTTTTTCGGTTCGGTTTTGGGATTTTTTCGGTATGGTTTGGGATTTTTGGTATTTTTTCCCACCCCTACCTATATGCACTTCGGTATGGTAGATTTTTCATGTGTTCTAGATTCATCATCTGCAAAATATGCATCTGTCGAACTACATAAGTTTATAGAACATTATCTTAACGAAAAAAAAAGAAACTACAAAATTTGAACTTCAATCTAAATGGCATTCATTAATTTCTTTATATCATTTGAATAAAAAATTATTGTATACAATGAATGTATCCAGTTCACCACAGATTAGTATCCCATTCTAATTTGGTCCACATAAATTTGGTCCACATGATCGAATATGTGTGTGTGTGTGTAGCCATTATATGCAAATACCTAATAGATTGAAGTGATCTTTTAAAACTTGATCTGGAGCTTTGTTCTCTTCCCCTGTTTGTCGTATATATTACATGGTTCCATTTTAAACATTCTGGCCAATAGCTATGGCGGTCCATCAGACAAATTAGATGGTTTTTTTTATTTGTTTTATTGGTGTTCAATAAATTGTATTGGTGCCCAGTTAATCACAATCACAAATGCCCAACTTCATCACTGATGCAATAATGGCCGAGATATGCGATTAAGGTCCAAGGCTCTGTCCTTCTATGGGTTTTGGCTCTGTCTCCCTTTTGTATTGGACTTGCATCCGTAGGTCCTGATAAGCAATATATATCCTAGCTTTAAAAACAAAAAAAACTAACCAGTACGTTCCCAACGAAATAAATAATGAAATTAAAAAGTAGAAGAAAAGAAATTTTAAGAAATAAAGATATTTAACAGCCACCAATAATTGGTGGCTCAATGTTGAAGGTCACCAACATCAGCGGCATCCCATGGTAAAGCCACCAATAAATAGTAAGAGTAGCAGCTTTACATCTATGGCCACCAATTGCAAATGGTGTGTAAAAAATGGTGGCCTATGAGCCAAATTCTAGTAGTGTTTGATCGATGAGTTTCAGAGTCAGTAACGAGACATAAAAAAGTAGATGGCTGATGGGTTTCAGATCTGGGGTGTAAGCGACTCTCAGTCTGACCTAGTTCTGTAGGAGATCATAAAGGAGTCGACGGCAGAGGACTACGACGAACGCTGCTGTATGCGAAAGCATGAAGTTGTAAGCGAGGATAGTCCTAGCTAATACCAAGCCTTCACTCCGGATTAGCTAACGCAACTTAGTGAGGCGTTTAGTCGGCACGAGTCGAACTTAGCGTCATTTATGCTAATCCCATTTTACGCCAAACATGGGATTGTTGTCCCAGCTAAGCCAATCCCCACTACGGAGGCCTAACAAACGGGATCAGAAATTATTTGAATTTTATTATTTAAAATTAAACATAAATAATACTTAACGAAAACTAGTCGCACGATGTACGATGAACGGTTAGGATGTGAGGATCCCTAGGATCTCCACAAAAAGGATCCTCATCCGGGTCTGACTGTCTGAGGTTGGAATCAGGCTGCTGATTGGGCTTCAAATTAAAATATTGACAATTGTTACAATTTTTTTTTAACGAACGTTATTCTCTACACTAAGGAGAGGGGGTGAACTTAATCTCACAATGGGCTAGCAATAATGTGGTACGAATTCACCTTTGGTGAGAATCAAACTAAGACCTCTTACTTACAAGTAAAGAGGAATATCATTAGACCGTAGTACTAAATGGCGACCACTGTTGCACTTGAGTCCATACTATGATCAGTACGTTTTATTTTTCATTTGTGTGTGTCCATAGCGCCCAAGTCAACTACTTTGCTTCGAAGGACAATACATTTCCTAAAGAAAACTAATTGGCTGCTGCTAAATTTGTAGCAGCTAAGTAGTGCTCTTTCCTAAATATCTAAACTAGACATAAAGAGGTCTCCAACAGGAGAATGACTTATATAAAACGGGTTCACCATCACATGACGTTTCTAGTCCAATAATATATCGTCATGTGCAAATTTTTTCTACGTGGCAATGTATTATTGAATCTAAATGTCACGTAACAGTAAACTCGTTTCGTATAAGTTTTTCTTCTCGTAGTTCAACAACAGAACAATGACCTAATAAAGGTTCAACTTATCCTACTCATCTCATAACAAAATAAGAAGCAAATTCCGCAATGACAGTAGCCCCACTACTAAAGTGAAAACATGTGGGGAGAGTTTTGAGTCTACATTTTTTACGTATCATTTTTGTTAAGGCACATGCAATCGTATATATATAAAGTGAGGTTTTCGGGGACGGAATTTTGTTGAAGTGCTTTGTACTCCTGTATAATGTATTGGTCTCTTTGATTTTTTTTGGGCTTATTAGTAGCAATATTCGACGAGAGAATTATTATGATATCTGATGACAGTGAATTATATATTTCATTTTTGTATGCACAGAATTCCAATAAACACAAAATTAAACAAGAACTAAATTGATGATTAACCCAATTTGTTAGCAGTGTATGAAATTTCAATTTTTTGAATGATAGCCCTTAGCTTAAGCTGACGGCTGGGCCTTGAGGAGCACAAAACAATATCTTTCCAGAGAGAACCAGGCTCAAGAATAAGGCTTGGGTTCTGCATGTAAAGCTCGTATATGGATTCTGCTTTAGAGTTCAAATTGCTTAAGTTTGTCAAGCACTTGACCTCTTCATGATCGACTAGCAACTTGTTGTCTCCATCCTTCCGTCCTATTAGCTGCATTTTATGCACAAATCCAAGTTGGTAAATTTCATGCCATGCATATGGCCGTTTTGGCAGTGCTTGAAAGAAAAAGTTAATATTGTTTCTAGGATGTAAAAGATTTTTAGACTTTATGATAAATGACTTAATTTGTGCTTCTTTCAAAAAGCACGTCATCATTTTCTATCCTTCTGATAAAAACGTTTTTAATGTGCAAAAGTGCTTTCTACAAAAATATTTCCAAGTGAGTCCGTCAATGTGGTGGTTGAATTAACACATCATCAGAAAATGTCATCTAAAATTGTGGTCTGCATAACAAAAGTAATTAGCTTTTGAGAGTACAAAATTAAATTACCTTTGGAGGACCAGCCGTAGCATTGGTGCAGTAGAGCCTGGCATTGTCAACAAGCTGGCAATATCTATAAAATGAACTAGCAAATCTCTTGTGGGAATTCAACTGTGAACTGACCCTCACTGCCCTCCCGACCATGATAGCTCTTCTTATGCCTCTAACAACAGCTAAATAAGCATCACAAACCACTCCAACCAACTCTATTCTGTAGGGTTTTCTCCTGAGTTCCTCCCCATTATCTATCTTCTGCTGGTCCTGATGATCCTCTTCTTCATCCACTCGTTCCCAATAGTTTTCGGTAATGGTGCCATCCTCCTCCACCTTGTATCCGACCCCCATGCGGTAGCGGCAGTTGTGAACATCCCGGGCCATGTCTATTGTCTGCTCAACAAAGGGCAGCCATGATAGAGTGCCGTCCATGATTACATCTCTTCCTTCATTGAGTGCAGTCACTAGAAGCGATGATGCAGCATCAGTGGATGATTGGTGCACCTGCATTGATCAATCAGTTAGTTGATGCAACTATATGATGGAATTATCCCATTTGAAAATTGCTACAAAAGAACATTCTTAGATCATTTTAGCTCATCAAAAAATGTGGCAGACATATACTTAATACATCAACTATCATGATTAACTGTAATGACATCAATTGAGACGTTTGAATAACTAATGTAAGGGTATAATGCAAAATGTGTGCATATATATAACCATAATGTAGAAATTCTTTGTGCAGGGATAACATGACGCGCGCCTTGAAGATACCTCAGTTTTATAGTTTACTCAATATTTTCCACTTTTATCCCATTGATTGACGTGGTTGATTGTTAGGGTATAGAATGGTCCTTCAGAGCTTGGACCTTATGGTTTTAAGTATCAAATTTCGGGCACCTACAACCTAAAGATCTAGCCAGGCGATTAATCAATCCGAGATTAGAAATCTAAAGTCACTGTCTCTCAGGTTAAATTGTGATAAACAAAATTAACTAAATGAGAGAGAGAGAGAGAGAGAGAGAGAGAGAGATTTAATTACTAGCTCAGCGGTTTGGAGCATGTCACTGTGGTGACCTCTAGAGCTAAGGGCTCTGTAAAGGACGTCCGTCTCTTTGAAAGCATCTGCCTCTACTACCACAACAGTTGCTGCTGCTCCTGACCAGAATGATCTGCCAAATATGGACATGCACAGTAAGCACACTCCATTAATCACTAAATGATCCTCGTGCCTCGTTTGGTCTCTAAGATTGGTTTGACTTGGATAACTTATTAGTTTTAACAAATGTTGAATGAAGAAGTAGATGTCAACTTGCATAGTTTGTCCAAGTCGAAAGTAGAAGAAGCATTAGTCATGAAGAAAACTTGTTCCGCCCAATATTAGACACGGAAACAAGGTGCAAGCGTATATGAAAATTACTCTTTGAGAATATCTTTGAGGACGGAGCTTTTGCCACCGCCCATCCCACCACCCATAAGAAGAAGCACGGGACTCCTCTCACTATGGGCCACCGGCTTCATCACGTCCGTACATTGTGGTTCTCCCTTTATTGCAGTGCTTCCAATGGCTTTCATTTCATCTACCAAAGTAGAGAACACCCTTGTCATCTTTAGCTCCTTGCTGATCCTCTCAAATCTCTGCTTCCTATATGTCAAAACAAAATAAGCAAATTCTCACCAAATTTGATAAACAAGTTAGCAATTCAAAATTCGTCTAGTACATAAATAGTCTCATCAATTTCAAATTCTCCTCCCAAAAAATGTTATTTTTTCTTCTTCCAAATGCTAAAACATCATGAAATTTGAACCATTTGATCTTGGTCAAACACTCAATGACCAAGATTTAGCCGTTAAAGGTCTCGGAATATCTCATCTGTGCCACGCTAGAAAAGTATCAGACTATCTCATTTATGCCACGCAGAGTCGGCCCAGAGGCAAAGTGAATAAGACACGTGCCTTGGGCGTCACTTTAAATCAGGCCTCATATTTTCTTTATACCCTTAGTATATACCTTAAACTTTTCATAATTCATAGTATTCTTGATTCGAAAGAAGGACAAAATAAAAAAACTCTTCTTCTCATAAATCTAGTCTGATGCATCCCAAATTTTTATTGTTGTGAAGAAAAATCATAATAAGGTACTAAATTCGGAAGGCCTCATTTCATTTTCGTCTTAGGTCTTAATTTAGCACAGCTCTGGTGCCATGTAAGTAGTTTAAACAAATTGTTAACAAATTTTGACGGTAGAATACAAAGTGAGACATGAGTAGAGTTTCAGGATTAGGCTAAGTAGCAATTTTTTTTTTTTTTTTTTATTTTTTTGGTCAAAAGGTTGAGTAGCAAAATTTGAGTTTCATGAAAATAAATGTAATTATAGAAGTCCTTTTTTTCATACTAAGTTCATATATGTGTGACGTTTTGGCATATAGTGAAAAGCTTTATGTATTTGTTTACCCTAAAAACTACCAAGCCTCAGTGGCGCGCAGGCCGAGTAACGAATGAGCTAACTACGTCATTCGGTTATGTGCGGCGCGTGCCAACTCGTCGGTCAAGCTCAGCCGGTGAGTAAAATATGCGACTGCGGCTGAGGAAGGAACACGTCTCGGCCTTCGGGTTCTAGAGCCTGAAGACAAGGCTGCTAGTTCTGCGAAGTTCAATATCAAATTCGGCTTTCAATGTGCCGAATGTAGTAACCTGTAACACCTCACTTCGTCAAGAAGGCTGATGAGATAAACTCTGCCAATAAGAATTCGAAAATCCTTCTCGACCGAGACTTGGATAGATAACCAGTCGACCTCGACGCAGTGTTGTTTATCCAAACTGAAGGTGCTCCGCGGTCAGCTGATTCTATGACAACAGTGCTATTTATCCAAACTAAAGATGTCGCCGGTTGCCTTCACAGTGATGTTTATCCAAACTGTAGATGTGTTGGCGAGAAAGGGGAAAAAAAGAAGATTTCTCAAGATTGTTGAGAGGTTTCGTGTAGAGCGATTTTGCGAAGGGCAGTTTTGTGTTTAATTGGAGGGGGCCTTCAATGTTGCCTGCGACTCTGTATTTATAGCGGTTGTCATTTGCTTGGCACAGCCAGATAGCTTTGTAGAGTCCAATTGTAACTCTAACTCTGTGAAACTGAAATTGATCCGTGTGAAATGCCAAGGCATATCCTTCAGATTTCGTGACTTTTCAAACAAAATAAAGCCTATCTAGGCTTTATCACATCACATCAGAAGCCTAGCCCACCTAGGCTTCTTATCTCATCATCAAAACTCCATCAGTGGCTTTTAAACCCATCTAACAACATCCATCATCATGCAAAAATGCTTAGTCTACCTGGGCTTGTCTCATAATCACCCAAAGCCATCATCTTTATTGTGCATGCATCCTGACCCTATCTAAATGAATTTCAAATTCATTTCTAGCTTCCAAGTGCCGTCAGACATCCCAAATCAAATCGAACTGTACTGCTTGCTTGGGATATAATTCGCATCCTATTTATCTGGTTGAAGAAGATGCTAAGATAATTCATATTAAAAGATAATTATTATGATAAAAACCATAATATTATCCTTTAACAATAACAAAAATTATCTCCACTTTTCCATCCGACGGTTGAGAACTATGCTCACTCAACGGCCTTGATTACACGGGCCGATGGTGTAAATTTGGGTCCAAACATTGCCCCCCAGTTTCCTTGAACTTTGGCTCGTAAGCCGAATGGTTAAGGAAATTAAGTCTCTCCAGCCAATCAGAAGTACTTCGACTATCATCCTTCGCTACTGTTCACTTGATTCTTAGTAACTTGCTGAGGGAACATGGTCACAGCTCCTTTTGACCAAAGAACAACCCATGGTCGAAGAGAAGTGATAAACAATCATGAACCAAGGTTGAGAAGAATTGGGATTGGGGTCGAGGGTAAAGTGGGCCGGGGGGAGAAACATTGAGGCCAAGGTCGATAAAAGTCATTATTGGCAACTCGGCCTGCTTATATATATATATATATATATATATATATATATATATATATATTAAACCCCAAACCAGCAATTATGACTTATTTGGCCAAATTTTCTTTTATTCGGCCAAAGAATTGGGGATCCCCTTTATTCGGCCAAACCTCCATTGAGGATTCCAGCCGACATCCCAAAAAAAAAATCACCATGGCTCACTAGCCTCTTCTTGATTAAATGATTTGGAACCTGTACCCACATCCTGACCACAGCATGCGACCATCGACTGCAACACCCTTCTACTATTTTCTTGGCATCGGCTTGTAAGCCGAATGGTTAAGAAAATTAACGGTTCGTAGCCAACAAAATCTCGTCGTATCGCTGGAAAGGAGACTTTGTTCCTCGGCAATAACATCTCTGTTTCGCCAACGCTGTGGTCTTCCTAGGCTACCAAAATTCTAAACAAGGCTCAGCAACTTTAATAAATAACCCTGTAAACACTTCGACTATCCAACTCACATAGTCGAAAGACTTGGAACTTGCAAATGACATCAAGAAAATCTGAGCCGAGACAAACCAAATAGGGTTGAAGGCTCGGGGACTCTCGCCCTTCGATTCTCATGATACTCAGAACTTGCAGTGGGAACAAGGACAACTGTTCAACAAGTCATTTAGGCATCAATTCCTTGGCAATTTAAATTTGGTAACACTGTTGCCCGATGTGATTCTGCTATAAATATATATATAGGTAGCCTGACTGCCTGATGTGATACTGCTGTGTGTGTGTGTGTGTATATATTAATAGAGCCACCTGAAGGCCTACCATGTAATAAGGATCAAGGTATTAAATATCGGTAATATCGGAAATATCGGTAGTCCGAAAACACGGAAATATCGATGGAAATATCGGGATAATATCGATATCGACAAAAATTATATGGAAACCACGGAAATTGTAAGAAAAACTTGGAAATTTTTATTGAAACTTTGCAGGATGTTTATTTAGTCAATTATCTATTAGTTTATCACAAAAAATTGGAAGGAAATGCATTGCATGATGGATTTAACTGATTTAAGTTGATTATATAGCGAGCTGGCAAACATTGTGAGTGTAGAAAATATGTAGTAATTAATGAAAGAAGTTTAAACACACCATAATCATTTATATATAATGAATTAGTACAATATTTTACACTTTATACATTGCATGGTAAGATACATGAGTGATTTAGTACCACATAGAGTTCCTATGAGGTTCAATATTTTACACTTTTATTTAAAAAATAATAATTTTGGTTCTTATTTGGTGAGCCGAAGGGGCCCACCCCCTGATTTTGTCCCCCTTTCCCGTACTCCCTCTCTCTCTCTCTCCCTGTTCCCTCCCTCTCTTCTTTCTTTTTGTTTTTCTTTGTAACTCTCTGTGCTCTCTCCTTCCCTCTTCCCCGAAAAACACACACACACCCTTTGACAGTCACCACCTCATCCACCCTCACCAAAACCTCCCCGTGTGATCCAGGAAACTTGGAGCAATGATGGAGCACACCCAAAACCTCCCCGTTCTCGTGGTGCCGTGGCGTTGCCACTGTGCATCTCCTTCTCCGACGAGATTTATCGTCCCTCGACCTTGGTGAGCTTCGGAACTCTCTCTAATCTTTCTCATAGATCGATCAAACTCTAGTTAGGACTCATTTTAGGTGCTTTGGTGAAGGTTGTAGTGAGAAACAACTCGGAGGTTTATTTTCTCAGATTTTCCGGCGAAGAACCACGGTGATATTATCGATATTATCGATAATATCCCCGATATATTGACGAAATTAAAGTGTATATGTGTGAAAATATCGGGTATCCAAAAAAACGATAATATCGACGATATTTTGCCGATATTATCGATTTTTTAGACCTTGATAAGGATGGCCTTTTTCCTTTTAACAAATGACTTTGTTAAAACCAAGGCTTGAAATGACATTGTCTGACTTGAAATTTCAAACAAATGCCAACAAATGTTAAAACCAAGGCCCTTTATATATATATTCCACTGGAGCCTATCTTTAATTAAATACCCTGATTCTTCGATTTGACAACCGAACTACCAAGTTTTTACCACCAAGACAATATTTTAAGGGTATGGACTCCAAAGTTGACCTCAATCTACCAATCTTTTATTCGGCCAATCTAGAAGTGGGGATTCCAGCCGAATTGCAAAAACATCACTAGACCATAGCAACTCCCTGATTCTCGACCTTTGAAACCCACCGCCTTGCTTGCTTACATACCCTCGGCCTAGACAGCCGAAAGTTTTTTTTTTTTTTTTTTGTACGAGGTCAGGATGCTTGTTGCCCCCTACCACAATTTCTTCTAGGCCTACCACAATTTCAGTCTCGATAAAAAAAAACAGGTGGCCTAGGTTCTTCTTCGGCTGTCTTGACAATTTTCTTAGGCCGAATTTTGATTGTGGTCGGAGCGGAAAATTGCTCCGATCTTCTACGCCACTTCTCAAAGAGTTTTGCTCTCTTTATGTAGCAATCCTGCAATTGCTCTAAGAGCTCGTACAATCGGCTTTGTGAAGCCGAATTGACATCTTGATATATCATATAAACTTCGTAGTTTTAGCACTTGGTCCCATCGGGCGTGCCAAAATGTTGACCCTAAAAACTACCAAACCTACGTGGCGCGCAAGCCGAGTAACTAATGAGCTAACTACATCCTTCGGTTATGTGCCGGGCGTGCCAACTCGTCGGCCGAGCTCGGCCGGTGAGTAAAATATGTGGATGTGGCGTTGAGCGCGCTACTGATTTCTTAATCTTGCGACTGCGGCCGAGGAAGGAACATGTCTTGGCCTTCGGGTTCTAGAGCCTGAAGACAAGGCTGCTAATTCTGCGAAGTTCAATATCAAATTCGACTTTCAATGTGCCGAATGTAGTAACCTGTAACACCTCACTTCGCCGAGAAGGCTGATGAGATAACCTCTGCCAATAAGGATTCAAAAATCCTTCTCGACCGAGACTTGGATAGATAACCAGTCGGCCTCGACGCAGTGCTGTTTATCCAAAATGAAGGTGTTTCGCGGTCAGCTGTTTCTACAGCAACAGTGCTGTTTATCCAAACTGAATATGTGTTCGCGAGAAAGGGGAAAATGAGAGATTTCTCAAGATTGTTAAGAGTTTCACGTAGAGTGATTTTGCGCAGGATAGTTTTGTGTTGAATTGGAGGAGGCCTTCAATGTTGCCTACGACTCTGTATTTATAGTGGTTGTCATTTGCTTGGCATGGCCAGATAGCTTTGTAGAGTCCAATTGTAACTCTAACTCTGTGAAACTGAAATTGATCCGTGTGAAATGCCAAGGCATATCCTTCAGATTTCGTGACTTTTCAAACAAAATAAAGCCTATCTAGGCTTTATCACATCACATCAGAAGCCTAGCCCACCTAGGCTTCTTATCTCATCATCAAAACTCCATCAGTGGCTTTTAAACCCATCTGACAACATCCATCATCATGCAAAAAGGCCTAGAGTACCTAGGCTTGTCTCATCATCACCCAAAGCCATCATCTTTATTGTCGCATGCATCCTGACCCTATCTAAATGAATTTCAAATTCATTTCTATCTTCCAAGTGCCGTCAGACATCCCAAATCAAATCGAATTGTACTGCTTGCTTGGGATATAATTCGCATCATATTTATCTGGTTGAAGAAGATGCTAAGATAATTCATATTAAAAGATAATTATTATGATAAAAACCATAATATTATCCTTTAACAATAACAAAAATTATCTCCACTTTTCCATCCGACGGTTGAGAACTATACTCACTCAACGGCTTTGATTACACGGGCCGATAGTGTAAATTTGGGTCCAAACAGTATTATACAAAATGCCTTGTGCTTCCCGACGACAATTATGATGGTATTAGTACATGAAAGACCTTTTTTTTACTCGAAAATAATTTCCTTTCATGTATACAAGAATACTTGAACTGAAAATTTCTACCCTATTTCAGGAGAATTGGGAGAAAAATTATGAGTGGGATAAGTTAAATTAATACGCAAAATTATTTATGATTATTAGGTAATTAACTAAATGGGAGCATGTTAAAAAAAAAAAAACTAAATGGGAGAATTAACCTGGTAGCTACCAATACCATGTCTTTGAGCTTCGTTATCTTCTTAGTCTCTACATTCAAAACCTGCAAGATAAATAACTGATGAATAAAATATTATATTGCGATTAATTAATTAAGAAGGCTAAAACAGAAAAGAGAAGAACCCAAATGCTAGTTTATTTTATATTAGTTTCTAGCTGGACTTTTTGTCTGGAATTAATTGGTACATTGACATTATTGATTTATATTTTTCGAATTTCTGGGTAATACACACACACACACACACACACAACACACACACACACACACACACACATACCTGACTAATCATTAGAGTAGCTTGGCTCCAATGAAATGCAAAATAACTGAGGATGCATCTATCAAATTCGTCAATCAAATTTATGTAGAGAGAATCTTGATCTGCTTCTGAAGCGAAATATTCGTAGATGTTTTCTTCACACCCTTTCGTTTTTCTCAAGTAATCATAAGCTAACTTGCATAGCTGGGGGCACTCATTTGCATCCAAAATTCCCAGTTGCCTAGCTACACATAAAACAAGCAAAATTGAGCGCTTTAAAATAAATATAATTTGGTAATTTAGCAAGAAAAAGTTAGTAACAAGACTCAATGTTAGAATTTTCTATTAATTATGTAACATAAAAAACTTGTAAAAAGTTGAAAAACATAAAAAATTACTAACTAAAATATTATATTAACTTGGTTCAAAGATGGGTCAATTTCATTCTCTCCCCAGAACATGTGTAACTTTCTTTTTTATTCAATAAAACTCTTTCTCATACTATAAAATAAAATTTAACTTAGTTCTATGAATTAATTTAAAATTTTCGAATATCAAAACAAGTTGATTTTGTAAAAGAAGGTTTTGTTTTGTTTTTTTTCTCTCTTAAAAAGGAGGTCAACTGGTGGCAAGCCACCAGTTGTCCACCCTTTTCGGGTTTGAAAAGGTTATGGAAAATTTCACCATGCCGTGGTCACCTTCAAGCAAACTTTGTAATAGAAAGTTAATTAGATACCAAATAATACATGTTATAAATACCAACTAGTTAGCTATTCCAACTTGACTTCTGGACCGAGATCCAAGTTTAAATTCTTCTTCCCAATTTAAGAAAGTAATATAACCATATGTTCTTTTCTAGAAAAGAAATATTAAAATATGTATTTTTAATATTTTTATGTTTGCAAAGACCTTTTTAGAGCCGAGTTCTTCATAATATGTATTTGTAATGTGTTTTTTTTTTTAACAATGAAAAATATCGTAATTTTCTTGTTCAAAAAAAATGTTCAGGACTAGTTTTGAATATTTTCATTGACTAAATTTAAAGAAAATGGATACAGGTTTATTTAATTAGAAGTTTAAATTTTTTTAAAAGAGTTTGCAATTCAGACCTATTCAATTAATATTTTAAATAATTCGAAAAAAATCAATATTTTAAATAAATTTATGGAATTTTATGGGTAACAATTAAAATTCAAGCATATTTATTTCTAATTTTAAAGTAGTTTATAAAATTTCATGTATATTTAATTAAGATTTGATTTTAAAATATTTTAAAAAATGAAAGGATTTTAATAAACTTAGAGGGATTTTATTGTGTTTTTTAATCTTTAGGAAATTAGGCTCATCCCCCAAAGATTTATAACCGTTTTAAAATCTTTCAAAATTTTAATTGAATACACGTTTTGAAATAAAAGGTAATAATGTGTAATAAATTTGACTTAGGTTTTTTCGGTATGATCTAGAAATTTACCAACATAATGGGAGAATCTTTCGATATTCCTAACGCGGCCGGATTCCATCCTCTCTATTCGTGGAGTGATGTTGTTTGGGGCTCTCAACGCCTTAGACGACTTTTTCCGGCGATGAATGCTCGTGGCAGCAGCAGCAGCAACAGCAACCAGAAGGCCAACAAAGGAGGCAGCCAAGATGTGCACTGTGAGGTTGACCTTGCCATACCCACCATCTAAAACATATATGTCAAGTAGAAAGCTTGATGGTAGACAGAGAGAGTGAGAGGTTGGCTTTGGCTTACCATGGTGTTCCATCTTGCTGGAACTCAGAGAGACAGATCAGGAGTGATATGCTGAAGCTTTGAGGGGATTGAGATGCCTTCTAGTTCCAGCTACAATCAGCTTTGTTGGTGCTTCCTTTATGACGTTGATATGATATGATATATTATTCTATTCCATGACAAAAGTATCTTATTTTATGATTTTTCTTTTTTGGAACAAATGTCATTATTTGGTTTACAATAATGTGGGGGTGGGCTAATTAAGCCTTGGTTTGGCATTGAGGTGCTTAAAAAAAAAACAGGGATGAAAAAAAGTTGGAGCAAAATTTGTGTTTGGTAACTCAGCTTATTTTCAAAGTCACTGTCATTTTAAGCTGAAAAGTGGCAAAAAGCTGAAGCAGCAAAATGCTGCTTCTCAAAACCAGCTTTTTTTTTCCAAGAGGCGGGTGAACAGTAGAATTTAATGAAACTTTCACAATCTCAAAAATAGCCTCCTCCGTTTCTCCTTCTTGCTGGGTTTGAAGATCGAATCCATACCAATTCCAAATTCTCAAACTTCAAAAGATAAATAAATTAATCAAAAACATAAAAGCAGCAATTTTTTTTCCTGAAAAACCAAATTAGTAATTGTTACCATCCAAGGAAATGACCTGAAATCAACCGACTCATGGAGATCAAATTGGGCAAATTGACGAAATCGTCAGCGCCCTCTTTCAACCTGACACGGCGATCCACGACCGTCTCCAATGCCTCGTCGTCTCCAAGCATGCGCCTCCGCAACTCCAACTGGGTTTGTGAGATTAGATCCAAGCATGCACCTCCAATTGGGACTTCGTCAGAATGCAAACTGGGTTTGTGAGATTCAGATTCGTGGTGCAGCAGCAAGCAATTCAGGCTTTATTCGATTCGAGCTTCGTTCAGGTTCGATGGCAGAGATTGCAGGTATAGCTTCGAACTAGAGGTTGCAGATTTGATGATCTGGGTTTGACTGTCTAATTCGATGTTGCAGCAGCAGCAGACTGTGGGCTTTGTAGTTGGTTCGTGCCTTCGGATTTGGACGCAGATTGATGGGCAAAAAAAATCATGTTTTTTTGGTGAAGTCAGTGAGGTTTTTAGGGAGAGTGGAGAGATGCAGGTTCATGGGAACTCTGTGGGAGTTGGACTTTTTCAATGAGTTTGGTGGAAAGGGTTTTAATGGGGGAAAATATCTGAATTAATAATAATAAAATACTAATAAAAAGATTAAAAAATAACAAAACCTCGTTACGTAGCAAAAACTCAGTGGGAAAAATACTCCTAATAGTAGGGAAAAAGAGTACATTAAGATCAAGCAAGTATATTTAGTAATTCACCTTTATTTGTTAAGAAAATTAAATTAATGGCACATCTAGTATTATACCCTTTTTGGTCATTTTACACAGTCACAGCTGTTTTACATAAAAGTTTACCAAACACTATAATACTGCTTTTTTTTCCAAAAACACTTTTACAAAAAAGTTTACCAAACACTATGCTGCTTTATTTCACAGCTGCTTATTCTCACAGCACAGCAGAAGTAGTTTTTTTTCAAAGCACGACAATACCAAACTAGCCCTAAGTCTGACAAGTATTTTGATAAACGGGCTTCGCATGCGTCTACTCTTTTATATATATGTTTGTTAGAAATCAGGATTATCTCCGGATTCTCTTTGGGAGGATCTAAAAAATTCTTCAATTATATTCGTTTATCGTACATTGTACGGTCAGAAATTATTGTAAATTTTTTATTTAAAATTAAATATAAACAGTACTTGATGAAAACTAACTGCACAATATATAATGAATGAATGTAATTGAAAGATCATCAGAATCATTCGTTTGTTTGAGACGATAAAACACAAGAGTTATGAGTCTGAGTAGTTGATTGGTGGGTCATGCATTATGTCGATCCCTACTCGAATGAGCATGTCATAATCATCTATTCTAAGGGGCAAGGAATGAAGAAGTATGGTGATCAATTTTTTAATGTGTGGCCAAAAGGAGGAATAATTTCTAATCCACTAGACGTGTTTTATCTTGTATAATAATATGATTCTCGAATTCGTCCGTGATTGGGGAATTGTCACGCTAAATATTCTTTTTCATGATCAATCCAATACGTTCCTAGTTCAAATTCTTCCATGCCTTGTTACTCAAGTATAGAATAAAAAAATCATTTATGAAGAAAGTTGAGATTTTATTATAAAGCTAATTGGTAATATGAGGAATAACTAAATTTACTTAAAAGCTCATGAAAGGTTTAACAATGTAGAATTTATTCTCAACAATTTGTGATAAACGAAAATATATTATGTATCATTTGTTTGCAATAGGAATAAGAGTAAATTACAATTTATCATCTCAATTTTGGGTCACATAACAAACTCATAACTCGTCTTTTGGGCAGTGCAATGTCATACTTTAACTTAGAGCATTAGAGGGAGTCCCTATTTAGGGGCTCCCACCATCACCTTTGGGGATACATTTAGGAATTTAAAGGGAATCTTTATGTTCCTAAAAGAACATTGCTTCCAATAGAAGAGTCTTTATAATAAAATTCCTAATTTTGAGATTTTTACGATTTTATGTGATAATTTGATTAGGTTCATATTTTTTTTTGTGTGTCAACTTTTTTATAATTAATTTAACATTACGTTGTTATAAAATATTTTTGTGAACATCTGACCAAAAAAAAAAAAAAAAAAAAATTCAAATTGACACCAAATATTTTCTTTACAAAAATGTAACTAGAATGGCTCCATTATTGAATTATGTCCGCCTATGTTATGGCTCCATTATTAGATTATGTCATCCTTGTGTTATGATCTAGATAAGATTTTAACTCTTTGCAACCATTGAATTAGATTTTTTATCTCACTCTCATCTGTCAGATTATTATCTATCATTTTATCCTCACAATATAAAAGTGGGGTCTCTATCTCTTTCACCCGATGGGGTTGGGGTTGCGGAGATCGGGGATAATGTTAAGCCTCATGGAGAAGAAGATGGTGGACCCATTGTATATTTTTAAGGGAGATTTATATATAGAGACAAAAACTTTCACTATATTTAGAGACAAAAACTTTCACTATATTTCAAGGAACTCCACTAGTTTTTAAACATATCAAGGAGAAACAAAAATATAAAAACAACTAAAGGCCAGCCCAAAAACGTAGAAACAATTTTTTAAAATACTAGTCATACCCCTAAAGCTTTAAAGCTGTTAATACAACCCAACCCTCAAAACCCCAATAAATTTAATATGTGTCATAAGCTTAACCCATCATTGACTATTTTTGCAGAATCAGTTCAACATATCTTCGATCATTTTTACAAAATCAGTTCAATCAGTCATCGACCATTTTTGCATAATTAATTCAACCTGTCCTCGACCATTTTTGCAGAATCAGTTCAACCTGTCTTCGACCATTTTTGCATAATTAGTTCAATCAGTCATCAACCATTTTTACAGAATCAATTCAACCCGTCTTCGACCATTTTTGACCATTTTTGCAAAATCAGTTCAATCAGTCCTCAACCATTTTTGCAGAATTAGTTCAACCCATCATCGACCATTTTTGCAAAATCAGTCCAATCAATCCTCGATCGTTTTTGTAGAATTAGTTCAATCAATCCTCGACCATTTTTACATAATCAGTTTAACCCGTCATCGACTATTTTTACAGAATCAATTCAACCCGTCTTCAACCATTTTTGCATAATCAGTTTAACCTTTCCTTGACTATTTTTGCAAAATCAGTTCAATCAGTCATCGACCATTTTTGCAGAATCAGTTCCACCCATCATCGACCATTTTTGCATAATTAATTCGATCAATCCTTGATCATTTTTGCAGAATTAGTTCGATCAATCTTCAACCATTTTTGCAGAATTAGTTTAACCTGTCATCGACCATTTTCACAAAATCAGTTCAACCCGTAAATATAAACTCGCGTGAATGGTGCCATTTTATCCGCTATTAGAGCATGTGGTTAAATAATTTTTTTTTCTACTAAAGCTTTATAAACACTTAAAGTGCTTTATAAATTCAATTCCAACAAAAAGGAATATAATTCCTCTTTACTTGTAAGTCAGAGGTCTTAGGTTCGATTATTACCAAAGACAAATTTGAACCATATTATTGCTAAATTGAGGTTAAGCTCACCCCCACTAATGTCGTTTGTTCAGAAGAAAAGATATCAAAATAATCTTATTGATAAATTAATCTATGAACCAATACTTCAACGACAAAGTGAGAGAAGAAGCAAATTAATAACAAAAACCAGAAGCTAAAATGTAATTTTAATTTTAATAAAGTTTCCGCAGTAACCTCACACTGATTCAGAACATTAATCCAAAATCAATCCAATCAGATGATTGTATACAAAACCCAAAAACCTTGGGGGTTGCTTCAAGTCCGTTGATCAATTTCTTAATAGCCTGACCTACCACAAAACGTTATACCCACAATAAGCAGAACAACTTCAAGATAATTAATCAGAAAAAGATAAAGCCACTAAAAACAAAATTGAAAAAATAAAAAACTCAAGCACAAAACTCGAACGGGAAGCCAAGCAATTAAAATTGGAAGGAGAGGGATAAGCATTAAGCCAGCAGCATATATACATGAGATTATTAGATGATATCAACAAACTTATTGATGATATCCAGCCACAAAATTAGGTTATACTTATCCAACCAAAAATTAAGACAATTATAGCACTTGATTGCAAATAAATTCCTTATCCAATCTACTGCACCCATTCTCGAAATTTGTCGCATTCAAAGCTTGTCTTTGTTGGTAATTTGAACACTCATTTTCGAGCCGACCTCTTTCTCTTTTCTGTTCCACCATTTTCGAGCTGGTTCAAGGAGAGTGGTGGAAGCTGATGTTGTGGCAGAGAGAATGAATGAGCAAAAAACTATCATTTTCAAGTTTTCTATAAAGGGTATTTTCCTAACTCACACTTCAGTGGAAAAAAGGTCAATGATGTCATTTTTCATATGTATTAACTTGTTTTTTTCTTGAAGTATTTAAAAATTATTATCTCAATATGAAATTAAATATTAAAAGTATACTCTATGTTTAATTTTTCTTAATTTTAATTTAATTTTAGATTAGTTTATTTTTAAATTGGTTTTATTTATTACTTAAATTTTTTATTTGTTTTTTTATTCACAAGTTGGAAAGTTGCATCCATGTCATTAAAAATGTAGACCCAATATTTGTCACGTCATCACTTAATAATCAATTTAAAATATTATGTAATAAATGTCTGACATTGCAACAAATTCATAAGTTGATGTATGACATTACGGTGTTCAAAAAAATGAGGTATGAGTTTGTTAGGTAACCTAAAGTTAAGATGGTTTATCCTGCGAATAAATATTAGAAAATATTATGGCATGTGATGCGAGGGCAAGCTTATAAGTGACTTTGAAAAAACCTTAAACGGGAAAAACACATGAAAAATCCCAAACGAAGAAGAAAGTCACACATGCCACTTATTCAATCGACACTTACATAATCGTCGAAAATGCAAATCATTAGCCAAGTCTTAAATTTCAGGTAGACGGGCCGAGGGCCCACTCCAACAACACCGATACTGTCCCCACTTGGCCACCTGCTCAATCCGTTAGGTATGAGGTTTTAATCCAAAAGGCCTCGGTGATAGTTAGAGTGGGATAATTCTATATAAAAGGCTTGTTTTCAAGCCTTCTGGCCGATGTGGGACAGAGGAATTCTAACACTCCTCCGCACATGAGACCCCATTTTATGGGTCACACGTGGAGTTCCACACATCGGCAACCACGTGGAGCCAAGCCGGGGCTTACCCATTCGCACGGGGCCAATGGGGACCCACCCATTCACGTGGCATCTCTTGGCCTACGTGGAGCCAAGTCGGGCTCACCCGTTCGCGCAGGGTCAAATGGGACCCACCCATTCACGTGGATGTACGGGCCCGTCCCCTGGCTCTGATACTATCTTAAATTTTGGGTAGACAGGCCATGGGCCCACTCCAACAACACCGATACTGTCCCCACTTGGCCACCTGCTCAATCCGTCAGGTGTGGGATTTTAATACAAAAAAACGATAGACGCAACTGATTTGTATCAATGAACTACAACAAGTTATCGCCGAATAGCAAGGCCACATAAGGCCTCGGTATTAGTTAGAGTAGGGTAATTCTATATAAAAGGCTTGTTCTCAAGCCTTCTGGCCGATGTGGGGCAGAGGAATTCTAACACTCCCCCGCACATGAGACCCCATTTTATGGGTTACACGTGAAGTTCCACACATCGGCAACCACGTGGAGCCAAGCCGGGGCTCACCCGTTCTCGCGGGGCCAATGGGGACCCACCTATTCACGTGGCATCTCTTGGCCTACGTGGAGCCAAGTCGGGGCTCACCCGTTCGCGCGGGGTCAAATGGGACCCACCCGTTCACATGGATGTACGGGCCCGTCCCCTAGCTCTGATACCATCTTAAATTTTAGGTAGACGGGCCATGGGCCTACTCCAACAACACCGATACTGTCCCCACTTGGCCACCTGCTCAATCCGTCAGGTGTGGGGTTTTAATACAAAAGGCATCGGTATTAGTTAGAGTGAGGTAATTCTATATAAATGGCTTGTTCTCAAGCATTTTGGCCGATGTGGGATAGAGGAATTCTAACACTCCTCCGCACGTGAGACCCCATTTTATGGGTCATATGTGAAGTTCCACACATCGGCAACCACATGGAGCCAAGTTGGGGCTCATCCGTTCGCGCGGGGCCAATGGGGACCTATCCGTGCACGTGGCATCTCTTGGCCTACGTGGAGCCAAGCCAAGGCTCACCCGTTCGCGCCGGGTCAAAGGGGACCCACTTGTTCATGTGGATGTATGGGCCCGTCCTCTTACTCTGATACCATCTTAAATTTCAGGTAGACGGGCCATGGGCCCACTCCAACAACACCGATACTGTCCCCACTTGGCCACCTGCTAAATCCGTTAGGTGTGGGGTTTTAATACAAAAGGCCTCGGTAATAGTTAGAGTGGGGTAATTCTATATAAAGGGCTTATTCTCAAGCCTTCTGGCCTATGTGGGACAGAGGAATTATAACACCAAGGTGAACCACTACTCTCCGACAAAGAGAAACCACTAATCCAAAGACTTTGCAATCCGATGAGCCACCTGATTGGCAATTCGAGGCACAAACTGCAAAGTGAGCTGATTTAGAAGAAAAAGGTCATGGATGACATGACTAATTGCAACTTCTACAGCCCAACACTCCTCCTCCTGTAGTTCAAAGAATCGAATTCCACCATCACAAAACAGAACACAACCACCACCTCGATAGTGCAAAGAGTTATGTGCAAAAATTTGTTGACAAACTTAATATTATAATAAATTTCTTATTATTATTATAATATTAAGTTTATTAATTAAAGGGAAATTAGAAGTAGTGTCTTCTAGTGGAAAGATGAATCTATCATTATATGAAATTCAAATGAATACTTTCAACATTTGATTCTTCATAAATAGTCACATGTTTTTCAAAGGACATCTCAACTTTTATAAATAGGGAAGCGCATTGCAGGCACAAAAGATTTTCATTGTTTACATAATTATACATAAAGTGCACTAAATATTCGAGAGTCTCACTAAGTCCATATGATAGAGTTTTTTCAACACAATCGTGGTTCGTTAGACCCTTGTGATTTGGAGTGTTGTTATTACAAGGACATGGTTGTTGTATTGTGGGAGACAAGCGCCAAATTAACCATGAGCACCATAGTGAGGCGTAAACTTGTCTTAAGGATAGAATGTCAAATATTTGCTTCGACCGATTTTTAGGTTTGCTTCGACCAAAGGACATCTCAACTTTTATAAATAGGGAAGCGCATTGCAGGCACAAAAGATTTTCATTGTTTACATAATTATACATAAAGTGCACTAAATATTCGATAGTCTCACTGAGTCCATATGATAGAGTTTTTTCAACACAATCATGGTTTGTTAGACCCTTGTGATTTGGAGTGTTGTTACTACTCTATCATATGGTCACTGAGTCCATATGATAGAGTTTTTTCAACACAATCGTGGTTCGTTAGACCCTTGTGATTTGGAGTGTTGTTATTACAAGGACATGGTTGTTGTATTGTGGGAGACAAGCGCCGATTAACCATGAGTACCGTAGTGAGGCGTAAACTTGTCTTAATGACAGAATGTCAAATATTTGCTTCGACCGATTTTTAGGTTTGCGGTCCCTATTTATTAATGTTCTTTGACTGAAACCTTATTGATTTTTAGTTTTTTTATTGAAGTCCCTGAAATTAATGTAATAGTGTATTTCTCTGTATGTTATTATAAATTTTAAAATAAAAATTTAAATTTGTAGTTGTTTATTTTAATGAGATTTTAAATAAATCATGAAAATATTAAAAAATAAATTATAATCTCTAATATTATATATATATATATGTATATACATGGGTATATTTATAAAACATAACCAAAAAATTATTCTACCAAAGCATGGGTACATTCTTCAAAACCAAAAATAATAGATACTAAGCTTAATAACATTAGTAAAATTCTTTGGTTAAACTTGAATGGATACATGCTCAAATCAAAGAAAAAGAATGTACTCATATAAGTTTTAAAAATGGATTAAAAAAAGAATGGATTTGTATTAAAAAAAAGGGGTACATTTTATATTTTAAAAATGGTACATTTTGCATATAACAAATTGATATATTTAAGAATGGGTACATTTAAAACTAAAAAATTGAAATATCATATAAATGGGTACGTTTAAGATTAAAAAATTGAAAAATCGTTTTATAAAAAAATTAATGAGTACAAACTTATTTTAATTTAATTTAGTTTTTTATTTTGGAAATGTTTTGAATTGAAAATTAATTAGGAGTTTAACAAAGGTGTGAGTATTAAACCTAAATTAATTACTAACCTTTATTTTTAAAAATTATGTAACTAACTCATTAATACACATTCATGATAGGGACTTTGATCAAAATATAAAAACAAATAAGATCTCAATCAATGAACATTAGTAAATTGGGATCGGATACTAATTTTTCCTTATTTTTTTTTAATCTATTATGTCGTGTTCATTTAACATTTGGTTGATCATTGCATGCTTTAAATTGTGTATTTACGTGCATGTTAATTTATGAGTTTTATATGTGATTAACATAGCAATTAGAGTCATTAGACCCTAATTACTCCAACAAAATCGAAATCATGGAAGGAGCTGTCTTTGCAAACGCCACTTGCAGCCCACCCAGCGAGTCATGCACGAACCACCACCCCAATACGGCAATACCCCAATGCCCATCCGCCCATCTCTATTATCAACAACTCCGTCCACATTCAGTTTAAAAAAGCCCCAGCGGCGGACACACCACGCGATTAGGCATAGGAGATCTCCTATAGCAATTGACTAACCCTTCCTCATTTCCTCAGCCTTTTTTACAAGCATATCCACATTCGTATAAGTAGACTCGAACCAATTAACATTCACTTCACTCCACATAATCCAAAGTTTAATAGATAAAAGCAAATGCTGAGACCTGGGGCTCAAATTTCAAACCTGTTGCAACCATTTTGCAGGAGTAGCATTCTGCACTATATCAGTCGCTGGCAGCAATCAAGCTTAAGCCAGAACTCTTGGCTTCAAGAACAACCCCAAACAGTATGCACTTACTGTCGTCTCTAACTCAATTTGGTAGCGAAAACACATAGCATTCTCAATGATTCAACAATGCCATAAATTTTTTCCTGGTTGCTAAAATATCTTGGGCCACTCTTCACAAAAAATGAGAAACTTTCGGAGTAGTTTTCAAGCTCCATATCTGCTGCCAAGGAGTGCTGGCTTTTTGCACTAAATTTTAAATCTCTCTTCTCGTAAACTACGTTTAACTGCACGGTTTTTAGACCTTAAAATAATGGGTAATGTGAGGGAAACCAAATTTTTTAAACTAAATTTGCAAACAAAATGATGTGGTTGTAGATTATTGGATTTGTTTGGGTTAATATTTACACTTTGGGCTGTCAGGAAGGGAGGCCCAAAAAGAACGCAAGAAGGAGGTTTTGCCCGAGGCCCATCACCTAAGCCCAGACTATCCATTTCAAGATTTATGAGCACTCCCCCATTAAATGTAAAGGCTAGCACTACTACAATACAAGCTATCACCGGCGGAGCTAAATCCGACAAGAAACCCAATTTCTGTCGGAAATTTGGCACAAATCCGACATTAAACAATGTAATGTCGGATTGGCATAGTGACACTAATGCTAGCGTCACTAAAGGCTATCAGTGTCGCTTTGTGCGCTTAATCCAACACTACACAGCGTCGGTTTAAAGCGACACTGACTCTAACGTCGGTTTAAAGCGATGTAAACTAATAAAATAAACTATATAATATAGAGACTAGTGTCGGTTTATAGTGACGTAAGCTAATAAAGTAAACTATATAATATAGAATCGTGTGTCGATTTAGATAACAATTAAATAAATAAAATATTCAAATACAACTTCGATAGAAACAAAACAGAAAAATCCAAATATCAAAGTAAAAATCCTCCTAATGTAAAAATATCAAAGTAATCAAAAACAAAAAAATCCAAGTACAACTTCGATGGAAACAAAACAGATCAAAATTGGAATGAAAATAGATTCATGTTCCATTAAAATCCAAACTAAAAACGTTAAATTCCTGCACTTCGTCACCTAAATCTACCCAACCACCACCACACCAACCAACCAATTTACATAAATCCTCAATCTGAAACCCTAACAAACTAACCCCTAAACCTGTACAGTGTCTTGCCCTGCCTCTTGAGCACATAGACGACGTCCATCGCTGTCACTGTCTTCCTCCTGGCATGCTCGGTGTAAGTCATGGCGTCATGGATCACATTCTCCAAGAAGATCTTCAGCACTCCATGGGTCTCCTCATAAATGAGGCCGCTGATCCTCTTGACGCCGCCACGGTGAGCCAAACGGCGGATGGCGGGCTTTGTGATGCCCTGGATGTTGTGCCTCAGCACCTTTCTGTGCCTCTTAGCTCCTCCCTTGCCCAGCCCCTTGCCTCCCTTGCCGCGTTTAGTCATTGCTGCGGAAATGAAATTAGGGTTTGATTTGGGATCATATATTTGAATTGAGAGAGCAAGTTACAGTGTCAGAGAGGTCAGGTGGAGGGGTTTATATAGAGAGGTTTGGGAGCTTTGATACGTGGGTTGTGTTTCTTTACGTGAGATTTGGGGGGAACGCGAGGATTGTGGATTAGGTGCAATCGATGGTTAAGGGTTGCGATCCGTGTCGTGGGTTTGGGTGATGGGTTTCTTTAAAATATTTTAAAAAATAATTTGTGTCGCTTTATAGAACTGACGCAAGCTTTAAAATATTTAAAAAAATAATTTGTGTCGCTTTATAGAACCGACGCAAGCTTTAAAATATTTAAAAACAATAATTTGTGTCGCTTTAAATATACACCCATACATTATGTCGCTTAAAAGCGACAATGTTTTTCTTAAAGCAACGCCTGTATTTAAAAATTATTAAAATTATGTGCTTAAACCGACGTAGGAATTTTATGACGCTTAAAAGCGACAGTAAATCCGACGTCATGTTCAGTTAGTGTCGCAACTGTCTTATGCGCCACTATATTATATTAAACCGACGTCACCTACTGACACTATAAGACCCTTTTGTAGTAGTGTAGTGGCTTGTAAAAAGTGACACTTGATGGAAATCGATCTACTCTCAGCCCAAAAGCACTTTCTGAATGGCAGATCATGTAAATTACTAATGAGTCACTACCCCTGAGTTGCTTTCGGGCAAGAACAAAGTTGCAAGCAGTCAGGCTAATTCGCCTATACAAGGAGGAAGAAGGCCCAGAGACAAGGACACTCAACCAATTAAACAAACAAATATACAAATTGCCTCTTAGTCAAGCAAACACTCAGAAAGCTGCGCTTTGTCCAGATTCTGCACCCCTTTTAGTCTTAGATTTCCTATAGAAAGACATATTTTTGTCTATGTAAAAGCTCTACTACTTTCTCCAAATGCTGTAGTATCGATTCTCTTGTGTAAACTTGTTTGTCATCCATCTTCCCTTAAATCCCCAAATCCTTGTAGTTACAAAGAAGAGAAACTGCAAAAGGTCCAGCCTTGCCCGACAAGGTCTAATCTTGCCCGACTCTCTTTGTTTTGTCTTTCAGTTAATAGATCTGGCATTGTAATGCATTTCTCAATATATATTCAAGTCATTTCAAGTCTTTTAATGATCCATAGTTTAACTTACCCTCAGATTTGGTGGTTAATGGTTTTACCATCTTAAAAGTGAATTAACTTAGTGACTTGATCAGATTTGGACCTCCGCCCCTTTTACCATACAAGACAAATAAAAGTCCTTGGTCTCAAGGCATAAAAAAGAACCTAATGTGGACTTAACCCATCCACGACAATCCTTTGATAATAAGAAGTCAGAATAACTTGAGGCGCAAGTAATCGGCTTAAATCTACTTATTTTACATCTGCCATACAAAGATGGTAGTGGCACGCCTCTGCACTTAAGCTAGTTTTGATTGCGAGCTTCACGGCCTATACCTAAGGCCCGACAAAGGCACATTTCAGAACTAACTCTGTCCTCTTCTTGTAGCCCGACTAACAAGTGAGAGCCCGACAATCAACCAAAGTGCCAACTTCGCATGGAGCTGTGCGCTCGAGCCAGGAACGCCCGCCAACGATATTCCTGCCTGAACATAGTTTTGACACGCCCAGTGGGACTCACATCTTGTATGCCAAGAAGGCGAAGGGAAGAACAAACCTTCAGGTGGGGAGCAAAACACAAAACAACCCCACTACACACCAAGACCTAGCATGGCAAATCTCCCCGAAAACTTGCAAGGACCTGTCTTGACGGAAAGCCCGACTCATTCTGAAAAATCAGAGGGAAAAGTCACGAATAAAGACCTTCAGGCTACCTTGATGGCTATTCTGAGAAGCATGAAGAATAACTCTTAGAGCAGGGAAATAGACTTTCTAGAAACAAGAAAAGAAGTCAGTAGACTGTTTTACCTAACAAAGAGTCTGCAAAGAATACTAGATCTGGAGCATTCTACCCTAGAGAATAATTATGCCAGAAAAGTAATGAGGGAAACCAGTCCTGAGGAAGAGGCAGTTATTCTGTTGTTTCCTTTGCCTAAGGGAAGGAAGAGTGAAGAAAGAAACAAAGAAGGATTCGAAAATAGTTAGTTAGGGTTGAAGACAATCAAGAAGGCAGAGCTGCCCGACCCCGTGTTATTTTTATCGAATAGCAAGGGGCAATGCCAGTCAGAAATAAAGCAGCTACGGAAAGAATTGTAGGCTAGTATAACAACAAATGCTGATTCCTTTTTACAAGCCCCAGTAAACATGATCAACCTGACATGGGTAAAGATAGGAAAAGAAAAAGCTACCTGGGAAGTAAGAGCTGAAAGGCGGCAAATTGATAGGCCGACAGAAGGGGTTATCAAGTTGTCCGAAAAGCCTAAAGCAGCAATAATCAAGGGGGTGGTTTTGTGCAGTAAATGTCAATATGAATACGAGTTGGAAGTACCGGCTGCATGAGCTATCCTTAATCAATAGTTGATTAAAAGAAGAGAAAACGAAGAGCAGGAATCCCGTAGAAATATCATGCCGGCAGTAAAAAAGGAAACCTCTCGGAACGTCTTCCAGAGATTGGGAAGAAGCTCTCAACCAAAGAACTTGTCAGAAGTATTCAAAAACTACGAAGCTTCAGATGAAGTAGAGGACTAGGTGGCCAATACACCAAGGTGGGTGGACGTGAGGCCACCCCAACCAAGTTATGCCGGTAGAGATGTTAGAAGAAAAGAAAGGACAGTGAACCCGGTCACTAAGAAGAATGTTGGCCGATGCGGGCGGATATGGTATATAATTGGAAGGGACGGAAAGCTCATTAAAGAAATGGGAGCTTCCATGATTAGGAGGGTCCAAAGGCAACATAAAGCCCACATGAACTCATTAAAAGTCCTTACCACCTCAGAAACCTCCAAGAATGTAAAAATGGACAAGGTACCTGATGAAGGGAAAAATCAGTTCCGCTGGAAAACCAAGAAATAAGTGGAGAAAGCTAATAGCAAGACCGAAGATGAAGGAGACCATGCACCACTAAGCCTTCACCTAAGAAAATACAGAATCTTGAGAAGAGCTCAGGAGGATATGGTAATGATGCCAACACCTAAGTGGAGCTCGGAACCAATCTGTTTCGGAACAATCTCGCCTGAGAGGAGGATATCTTCACCATTACTGGTTGGCACTCTTTGTGAGAACCTAGTACAGGCACAGAACTTTGGCATAACTCAAGAAGAGGCGGTGCCGGAATTGATGTTGCCAGAAGAAGCACAGACTTGATTAGATGAGTTTATGAACCACATAGGGGTAATGAGAGATATTTACCTGGACCCAGCAACTTCCAAGTAAACATGACATATGTTTTATCAGCCATGTTTCGCGCTGAGCATGATCAACCTCCCATAATGGAAAATGATTACCTGGCGACGAAACCTATGATGGTGCATGTTAGTATTGAAGATGCAGGACAAGGAGAACCCAACCAAACAGGATTGCCCAAACAATCAATAAAAAGGGCTGAAAGAATATACTCGGACAAAATGGTTTTTGTCCGCCCAAGTCTAAGCCTGGCCAACCATGTCAAGCCCATATACGTAACTGCACACTTGGATGTAGTACCCTTCAAGAGGGTCTTGATTGATGGAGGGGCCGCAGTTAATGTGCTGCCATACAAACAGATGAAGATGATGTGCAGGAGTGAAGGGGATCTTATCCCTACCGATCTAACAGTTTCTAGTTTCTCAGGAGTTATCACCAGGATGCATGAGATACTGCCATTAGAGGTGGACTTGGGTTCAAAATAAATCATGCTTGTTTTTTTTGTGGTGGACAATATTTCCACTTATGGGGCTTTACTAGGCAGATATTGGATTCATCAGAGTCTCTCTGTGCCATCTACCTTACACCAGCAAGTGGCTGTCTACCATGAAGAAGGAGAAACATGACCTGGGTTCTGGGAGATAGTAGAGGCCGAATCACGGCCATTCTTTCCTACAGTCAACGTCGTGGAAGCTAACTTATATAATCCCAGTGTTGGGATTCTTTAATGCTTAGGAACTGATAAGAACGGCTGCCCAACTAAGGTGACGGCCCAAAAGCTTCTAGAGCAAGGGTTAGCTCTTACGAGGGAAGAATGGGATCGACCATATATCATCCCAACTCCCCAACACCTTTAATGTCAGAACAAAAAAAGAAGGACTAAGTGTTAGCAGTCATGTCCTTAATAAAAAGATTGTTGGTGTATGGGAGAGAGAAAAAACAGGAAAGGGAAAGCTCGGTCAAAGAAGAAAAGAACTAGAGCAGAAAAACCTCAAGTAGCCAAATGAATAGAGAAGAAATTTATGGGACAAAGCTAGAAGCAGCTATCCAAATGGCTGAGTGTATATATGACTTGGACGTGCCTAAGGATTTATCCGAGAGTCAAGAGTTGGTTGAGTTTTTATGCTCAGAACCTGACAAATCGGCCCTAAAAGTGCAAGATCCCTTGGAGACCATTGATCTGGGGACCGAGGAGGATCCAAGACCTATATAGATCAGTGGTTTGTTGAAAACCGAAGATCGGGCAGGGATGGTCAACCTTTTGCATGAATTCAAAGACTATTTTGCTTGGCACTACACCAAGATGCTAAGTTTAGACCCAACCTTAGTAGAACACATGATGCCTATTAAGGAGGGGTTTAAACCTGTCAAGCAAGCACCACGAAGGATGTCAAAGGAGATCGAAGAGAAGGTTAAAGAAGAGATCGAAAGACTGATGAATGCCTGATTTATTAAACCTGCTAAATATGGTGAGTGGTTGGCCAACATTGTTTCTGTATTAAAAGGCATAACTAAAGCAGTTAGATGTTGTGTTGACTATAGAAACATTAATGGAGCCACACCTAAAGATGAATATCCCATTCCAATGGCCGAGCTATCCATAGATGCAGTGGCTAAACACAAAGTTCTATCTTTCATGGACGGGAATGCGGGATACAATCAGATAAAAATGGCTAAAGAAGATATACATAAAATAGCCTTTAGATGTCTAGGTCATGTCGGAGCATATGAATACGTGGTAATGCCATTCGGACTCAAAAATGCTGGTGCCACTTATCAAAGAGCGATGAATGCCATTTTTCATAACTTAATCGGCTATAGCATGAAAGTATATATTGACGACATTGTGGTGAAATCCAAGACCGATGAGCAGCATTTGGTAGATCTCAAACAAGCCTTAACAAGAATGAGGATCCACAAGTTAAAAATGAATCCAAAGAAGTGTGCTTTTAGAGTGAGATCAGGCAACTTTTTGCGATTCCTCATTCATCAGAAGGGAATGGAGGTTAATAAAAACAAAGCTCAGGCAATAATGGAATCACCTTTACCCACCAATAAAGTACAACTGCAAAGGCTGCTCAGAAAAATCAACTTCCTGAGGAGATTTATCGCTAATTTAACGGGCAAAATTCAGCCGCTAACTCCTTTGCTGAGGCTAAAAAACAAGGAAGATTTTGAATGGGGCCCGCCGCATCAAGAGGCTTTCGACAGCATAAAGGCTTACTTGGCCTCTCCACCAGTGCTCATGCCACCTCAGAGGGGAAAGCCATTAAAACTCTATATCTCTGCCTCGAAAAGGTCAATTGGAAGCTTGCTAGCCCAAAACAACTAAGGCGGAAAGGAACGAGCCATATACTACCTCAGTAGAATCCTTACTAAGGTAGAGACAAGATATACCTCAGTGGAGAAACTATGTTTGGCTTTGTACTTTACTACTTGCAAGTTGAGGCATTACATGTTGCCTTGCCACATCCATATCATTGCCAAGATTGACGTGATCAAATATATGCTGTCAAAACCCATGTTGACAGGAAGAATTGGGAAATGGATTTTGGCACTGTCCGAATTCAGTTTTCAGTATGTACCTCAAATGGTAGTTAAAGGGCAGGCGATTGCAGACTTCTTAGCCGAGCACTAAGAGACCTAAGGAGAAATAATCAACATCCCAGGGACTCTGGAGGTGGATAACCTCTGGATCCCACCAAGCAAAGCCCTTTCGGGCAGAGAAGAGTGGATTCAGCAGGAGGTAGAAATGATATTATCACATCCCGGCCCGGGCTCGACCATTTCCTGGGCCCGACTTCATCATAGCACGATATTGTCTGCTTTGGGCCCCAACCACGCCCTCACGGTTTTGTTTCTGGGAACTCACACGAGAACTTCCCAGTGGGTCACCCATCATGGGAGTGCTCTCGCGCGCTACTTGCTTAACTTCGGAGTTCCAATGGAACCCGAAGCTAGGGAGCTCCCAAAAGGCCTCGCGCTAGGTAGAGATGAGAATATACATATAAGGCTCACATGATCCACTCCCCTAGGCGATGTGGGATCTCACAGATATCTAGTCTTTGGGTTACTCTATGGAAGCTGTATTTTGATGGATCTTGTACCCAAAATGCTGATTGGGCTATGATCATTATTATTGATCCTAGAAGAACTCACCATTGTTATTCATTCTTCTTGGATTATCAAGAAACTACTAACAATCAGGCAGAGTATGATGCCTTGATAATTGACATAGAAATCTTGATAGAATTGGGGGTAACTGAAGTTGAAGTGTTTGGTGACTCAGAATTAGTGATCAATCAGTTGAATGGAGAGTACAAATGCAGACACATCACCATGGCCAGTTATTACTTAGCAGCTACCCAATTATTAAGTTATTGGGGCACATAAATATCAGCTAGCTACGTCCCTAGAAAAGCAAATGCGATTACCAACGAGATGGCACAATTAGCCTCGGGAGTATAGATCCGAGAAAGGAAGTTTAAGGGAAACATAAAGGTCCAGAAAAGAAATCTCCCTTCCATTCTAGAAAGGGGATTCAGCCTAGATGTAATGATTGAGGAAGTGGAAGCTAAGGATTGGAGGACACCTGTTCTTCGATATTGAAAAGATCCTTCATTCTCCACAACGAAGAAGGATAGACAGCAAGTGACTAAGTACATTTTGTGGAAAGAAAATCTACTAAGGAAGACTCCAGACGGGTTGATGTTAAAATGCTTAGGCTAGGAAGAGTCTATGAGGGTTATGGCTGAAGTGCATGAGGGAATCTGTGGAGCTCATCAAGCTGGAACCAAGATGAGGTAGCTACTTAAGAGATACGGTTATTTTTGGTCCGAGATAGAGAAAGATTGCAAAGCTTATGCCCGAGGGTGTGAAGAATGCCAAAGACATGGACCACTTCAACATGTGCCCTCAATACATTTAAACCATGTGGTCAAGCCTTGGCCTTGCAGAGGGTGGGCAATGGACTTTATCGGGCAGATTCACCCGGCTTCCAGCAAGAGGCACACATTCATAATCGTGGCAACAAATTACTTTACCAAGTGGGTAGAAGCTTCAGCAGTAAAGACTATCACGTCAACTGCTGTCAAGAAATTCATCGAAATCAAGATCTTACACAGATTCGGGGTGCCCGAGACAATTGTCACAGATCGCGGGCCATCTTTTATCTTAAGGGAAGTAGAAGAGTTTGCCAGTAAATTCAAGATAAAGATGATTCGGTCTAGTCTATACTACCCCCAGTCAAACGGTCAAGCGGAAACTAGCAATAAGATCTTGGTGAGTATTATAAAAAAGATGGTGGCAGAAAGGCCAGAGAAGTGGCACGAAAAATTGGGAGATACTTTGTGGGCTTATAGAACTTCCAAGATAGCGGGAACTAGAACTACTCCTTATGCTCTAACTTTCCAGCAAGATGTTGTCCTACCCATGGAAATTAATGTGAATTCAGTCAGGATTCAAAATCAATTCGGGCTATATAGCGAAGAATATATTCAAGCTATGTGTCATGGAATTGAAGATCTTGATGTAGCCCAAATCGAAGCTCTATATAAAATTCAAGAGATGAAGAGAGCAGTTGCCCGAGCCTATAACAAGAAGGTAAAATTAAAAACTTTCAAAGAAAGAGATCTAGTTTGGAAGGCAATTTTGCCCTTAGGAACATAAGTAAGAGGCTTTAGGAAATGAAGTCCGACATGGGAAGGTCTTTTTATCATTCATCGAGCTTTGGATAAAGGGGGTTATTACTTGGCCGATTTAGAAGGGAATGTGCAGAAACATCCAATTAATGCCAAGTTTCTGCAGAAGTATAGTCCAACCTTATGGGATGTTAGGGATTGTTACATTGAAGAAGCTTAAAGCATTTTGAAGAATCCAAAAGTTAGTTTGTCTTTATCATGGAAGAACTACGAAAAATGGAATTACAAATAAAAAGAATTAAGGAAACCATTTCCATTTCATTAAATGATAAAGTTACATATGAATCAACTCAGAAAGTTTTACATCTTTGACTAAAGATTAACATCCTAGGACGGCTTGCCTATATATTGGAGGATCTACTATGCTCATCCGATACAATGAAATCCACAAAAGCCTTTCTGTGGAATGAAAAAATTGGAGGGTAGAAACTGAGGTGAAATTGCTGGTTTCATGGCAGAGCCCAACCTGCGGATCAGCGAGAAGCTGATGGATACCTTGATGTCCAGACAAGGGATGGCTTGGGCTAATGTTGGTCCTCCGCAAAACTTCGATGTTGATCCTAAGGCATACACCTATGATGATGAAGTGACCAAGGATGCAGAGGCTATGATTTGCCTCAAGCATGTTGCTTTTTGCAGCTATTGAAGCATGAGGTATCCATGCAAACCCCAAGGAAGGCGCTCATCCTTCATTAAAGAAAAGCTCAGCGCACGGACTAGCCCGAAGGTGACGAAGATTACAAGGCAAGTGACGCATAGTGAAAATCTCCTCACCAATTTCACAAAAATGACTAACTTCAAACTCTAGGTAGCATCAAGAATGAAGAAGGCCAGGGAGGATTTTCTGGGAGTTATGAAGGATTTGATAATTCTGAAGAATTCAGAATAGGTTGAAGATTTGAAGTTACTGAGGTGCTTGACGAAATGATCAAAGAGGGAATTTATAGTGAATAGTCAGCATGGAAACAGAATTCGTGGGGTAGTGCAAAGGGTCTGAAGTGTAGCGGTCATTTTAATTAATGAAAGTCCCTAGAGAAGGCATGCGCATGCGGCTACTGTTCAATCATTATTAGCGCCTCGGTTTGCAGGCTTAACAACGATTGAAGGGGGCATTGTTTGGGTTAATATTTACACTTTAGGCTGTCAGGAAGGGAAGCCCAAAAAGAACGCAAGAAGGAGGTTTTGCCCGAGGCCCATCACCTAAGCCCAGACTATCTATTTCAAGATTTATGGGCACTCCCCCATTAAATGCAAAGGCTAGTGGCTTGTAAAAAGTGACAATTGATGGAAATCGATCTACCCTCAGCCCAAAAGCACTTTCTGAATGGCAGAGCATGTAAATCATTGATGAGTCACTACCCCTCAGTTGCTTTCGGGCAAGAACAAAGCTACAATCAGTCGGGCTAATTCGCTTATAAAAAGAGGAAGAGGGCCCAGAGACAAGGAAACTCAACCAATCAAACAAACAAATATACAACTTGCCTCTTAGTCAAGCAAACACTCAGAAAGCTGCACTTTGTCCAGATTCTGCACCCCTTTTAGTCTTAGATTGCCCATAGAAAGACATCTTTTTGTCTATGTAAAAGCTCTGCTACTTTCTCCAAATGCTGTAGTATCGATTCTCTTGTGTAAACTTGTTTACCATCCATCTTCCCTTAAATCCCCAAATCCTTGTAGCTGCAAAGAAGAGAAACTGCAAGAGGTCTAGCCTTGCCCGACAAGGTTTAATCTTGCCCGACTCTCTTTGTTTTGTCTTTCAGTTAATATATTTGGCGTTGTAATGCATTCCTCAATATATATTCAAGTCATTTCAAGTCTTTTAATGATTCATAGTTCAACTTACCCTCATATTTGGTTTGGTTAATGGTTTTACCATCTTAAAAGTGAATTAACTTAATGACTTGATCATATCTGGACCTCCGCCTCTTTTACCATACAAGACAAATAAAAGTCCTTTGTCTTAAGGCATAGAAAATAACCTAATGTGGACTTAACACATCCATGACAATCATTTGATAATAAGAAGTCAGAATAACTTGGGGTGCAAGTAATCGGCTTAAATCTACTTATTGTACATCTGCCATACATAGCTGGCAGTGGCACACCTTTGCACTTAATCTAGTATTGATTGCGAGCCTCACGGCCTATACCTAAGGCCCGACAAAGGTACCTTTCAGAACTAACTATGTCCTCTTCTTGTAGCCCGACTAACAAGCGAGAGCCCGACAGTCAACCAAAGTGCCAAGTCCGCGGGGAGCTGTGTTCTCGAGCCAGGAACGCCTACCAGTGATATTCCTGCTTGAACAGGATTATTAATTAAGTGTCGAATAACATGCTTGTTTCTTATTGGTGACACATTATTTGATTTGCCATTTAGTTTAAAAAATTTAGTCTCCTTAACATTACTCTAAAATAATATATAGTTGTAAGTTGGACCCATTACCCAGGGCTTAGAAAGTACCAGTGGAAGGAGAAGAAAATCAAAGCCTTGAGCTGTGAGCCAACCCAATGGAACTAGATGATATAGCACCATCACAAAGATTAAAACAACAACCACTACAAACGATTGCTTGCCGATCTATATTGATCACTATCGACAAAAAAGACGAGTGCTTAATCATAAAGCACTTTCTGACTACTCAAGCAAGTCGGCAAAATTAACAATTTTATGGCAAGAAGCCCCATAGATAAGCCTAACCAGACATCAACTCTAAGTCATGCGTTGGCCATCAACAAAGGCAGGAGTCTATGAAGATGAGTAAAGGTTGTCAGACTTAGTGCTCAAGAAAGTGTTTACTTAGCTGTTCAGGGTCAAGCGAAGCGCTCGATATGTGTTGCCGAGGAAACCTTGCAATTAGCCGTGAATGAATGCCACTTCATCTCCATGAATTGATTGAATAATGGAAGAGTAACCAGTAAGTTATGTTTGTGCGTTCAATTTATTTAATGTCAGGGCAATGGAGTACTTGATAGACAAGACTCATGAGGCTCCCCAAGTGCCTATATAAAGAGGGATAAGTACCTCTTATAGACAGCTGGACACAGAAAAAGAAAGAAACATCACACTGTTGTAGAACACCTTTGTAATCCACATCAAATATATACGAATCAGTGCAGTGGACGTAGTCTAGTTTTGAGGGTGAACCACTAAAACCTTGATATATTTTGTTAGATTAGATGTTAGATTAGCCACCGACGGGGTTTGAACCCACACCGTCATGCAAGGATTCAACACTTTTTCACCATTGTGGTAAATGGCCACTTGCAAAGAAACTATATAATTAATCCAATAAATATACTTCTTTGTATATTAATGGATTAACACACGTCTGTTTATTCTTTATATCTTCACCAATGCCGGGCGTTATAACAAAGGTCCCTCCCTCACAATTGTTGACGGTGTGCCCACTACTCTCTTTTAAGACCAACTCCAACCCTTGGGGTTACAATCTAAAACTTTTAACCTAGAAATAATTTTTTTGCTCCAACCCTTCTAGGTTAAATTTTTAGCCTGAGATTATTATAGAATGAATTTAGGATAACTTTTAACTGTTTTTTTTAGAAAAAATTATGTAGACTATCCTAATTTAAAATGTACATTTTAACCTAAAAATATTTAGGTTCTGATAAATATTAAAAAATCACTAAAAAGACACCATAAAACTCGTGGAACACTATGAAAGAATATGAAACACATGAAACAAGTTTTTTTTCAATTACTTTAGCCATTGAATTTAAATTTGGACCGTTATGTTTTTTTTTTACCATTGGATTTGATCATATTAGATCTTAGCCGTTGGATTCAATGAATATATATATATATATATATATATATATATATAACTAAAAAAAAAAACACATATATGGTGGACCAGCCCACTAACCCAAGAGGAATCCTGACCTAAATTTGACCCAGAAATGAGTTTTGAGTCAAAACTCATATTTACCCCAATGGTTGGAGTAAGTTGAGGTAGGTTTATACCTAAAATTTAAGTTTTATTTCGAAGGTTGGATTAACTATAAAAAATTCATGGGAAATGCAACCTAATTATTTTTTTTATTTTTTTTTGAGCGATGCAACCTAATTATTTTGAAGTGGTATTTCCTTTCCATGAATTCCTTTCTGCGTAACAAACACAACTAAATTATTTCGTTTGTTGGAAAGTGGGCTTGAGATTGGAAATGAGAAATGTATGTTTAATGTTTTTTCCTGGTCGAAGTGTATTTCTCATGTTTTGCAAGGCCAAGTTTGAGAAATGAATTCCTTGCTATCCACATTGGGAAATTATTTTCTCCCTCGTGGGAAACCAATATAACATTAGAAAATTTTTTTTATGACCAACCTACCATCACTGATAATTAGAAACGTCCCTTATATTTAATAAAAAAGATATTTTCATGTTAGTCTTCCATCATTACCAAATCGGAAAGAAAACTTTAGTTTCTCATTGCTATGCATTGGTGATGAAAAAATAATATACAATTAATTAATATATGAGAGTTTTCACTTCTAGTATTACTGATGTCTTTTGAGATAAATTCAAAATCTAGTAATAGGTGGTTAAGTTGGGACAATATCGGTGATAATAGTGGTGGACAATGCTTGAGCGACAAAATTTATCATAGTATCAGGACAGACCATTCTCTTGATATGTCCTGGTAGGGGTGGAAAAAAATACTGAAAATCCCAAACCATACCAAAACCGAACCGAAAAAAACCAAAACCGAAAATCCCGAAAATTTTGGTACCGATCCCGAATTGTTCGGTATAAGATTCGGTTTCACACTTTAGAATTGTTCGGTATTCTCATCCCGAACCGAACTTTAATATATGTTGGAATATGTACATCAGTATATGGCCTATTATGTTATTAATAACTTAAATGTGGGGATAAGAGAAGCACATGGGTGCTGTGCTATCCACAGAGCATAATTCTCTCTCTCTCTCTCTCTCTCTCTCTCATTATCCACAGAATTCACTCTCTTACACTCTTATTATCTTTATCTACAATGCAACCCAGAAAGGTGAAGCCACCTAAACCTTCCTTCAACTCAATCCAAACCCAAGCCAACACATCCCTACTCACACTCTCTCATTTCTCATCTTTGGCCCTTCACTCAGTCTTAGATTCTCTCCGTCTCTCCTTCTCGAATTCAAAGCTCAGCAGCCACCACCTGATAGGAGCATATTTACATCACTTTGTTAGCTTGTTTCCTTGCATTTACGTAGTTAGTTCTTAGTTATTTTAGTATTTTAAGCTATTTTCGTGTGTTTGTAGGTCTAATGTGCAAAGTATGCAAGAAAGTGCATTTTGGTGCTTTTTGGAGCAGTTTTGGGCACTAAATGGATTGCACATGCTTGGAGCTAAGTGGATGGACGAAATTGAAGATCAAATGAGCTTAGGATCAAATGAAGAATGAAGAGTTCAAAATTGGAAGCCAAGGTTTCTAAAGTTGGAAATTTCTATTTGTGAAGGTTTCCATTTGTGGAGGTTTCTATTTTTGGGGTTTCCAAAACATGTAGGTTGCCTAATTACTCATTCTAGAAGCCCAAAACCGTGCCTAACACATTCCCCTTTTGTTTCAATCCTTGCTGAACAAGGGAGATGTTTTCTTGCCTATTTTCTGTCATAAAACACATTCCTCTTTTGTTTCAATCCTTGCTGAACAAGGGATAGGTTTTCTTGCCTATTTTCTGCCCAAAAATACTTCCCCTTTCTCTTACAAATCAATGCCACACCTTCTTTCCCTTTCTCTCTTAATTTCTGACCTTTAAAACACATTCTTTTTCTCTCCTACATATTCTGCCGAATTTCACATTCTTATTCTCTTTGATTTTCTGATTCTTTCTTACCTATTAAATTGTCGAACCAAAATAGTTAAGTATTGAACCTTTCCTATTATTTTCTGAGTACCCTAGCCCTTTAAATAAAGCTTGTTGCACCATTTAAATCTGTCTACACAATTTTTGCCGAAAATCCACCATCCACCCTTCACCATAACTCACCTATATCCATTCACCACCATAAACAACCCTTCAAACCATCTCCAACACCTTGTGCCGCAGCAAAGAGAAGAAGGAAGACCCTTGGAGTGCTTGCCATTCAAGATTGGATTGCTGGAACATTCTTAGGTGTTTTCATTCTTTTGTTTTCAATGTCTAAGTTTATGTATCTTTGTTTTGCGATTATGAGGAACTAAGCCCTTTTGGCTAGGGGGAAATTCAAAGCCATGTACATACTTGCAATATAAATTGATTACCTTCAGTTGTGATTTCATAAATTGTGAATTCAATTTGCTTAACTGTTTGATTCAAAACTTATTCTTGTATGTTGATTGAGGTGGCCAACTTAGTTTGCATGCATGAATTTGATGCTAGAATATAAGGGATTTTCACCTAATCGTTATGAACTTATATTCACAAGTAGTGAAGGTTGCTAGTCACAATCGTGTTAAGTAAATTCCTGGCATAAATATCATGCAATTCATAGTTACGAGTGCCTTGTCAATGCTTATGATTTTCATAGAACTTAATGATCTTTGCTCGTATCTCTATTATGCAATTCATGTAGGGAACTTGTGGAGAATGCTTTGGGTTGTTGTATGCAATCATCCAATTCAATGAAATTAGGAAAATCTGAGGGTTAATTAGTGCAATTCACGGTTAATCTGGGGCGTTGAGAATTCATGGTTTATTGAAAAGCAATTGGAAATCGATTTGTATGCAAGTGTGTCATGTGTGGAGAAAGACCCTCTAACTAGTCCATCATCCATCCAAAACACCTAATTTCGTGCAAATCTGTCTAGTTCTAGTTTCTGTTTTGTTTTACTTTATTTTCGTCCAAAATCCAATCCCCCTTTACTTTGTTGTGTTAATTAGGTTAGAATCTGTCCAATTTGTGTTTTTAAGTGTTTTGAGTCAAGTTCAAGTTAATTTTCGTCCCAATAACTTCCTAGAGTCAGTTTTGAGTCTAATTCATTGTTTTGTGCTGTTTTGAGTCTTTCTAGTTAGTTTTGAGTCTTTTCAGTTTGTATTGAGTCTATAGAGTCTATTTAAGTGTTTTTAAGTTTCTTCTTGTGTTTTTATGTTTTAAAGTCAGTTTAGTTTAGATTAGTAATCCCTCCTAATCCCCGGTCCAGAACAATCCCTACTTATACATGTACTACAATTGTCAAAAGAGGGTTTAATTTGAGTGCTGTTTTACATCGCATCACCACCCTCTCACAGTCTCACTCCAACGAACTCTCTCCGCTCCTGCCACCACCACACCTCACGGATTCTCTCCATTGATTCTCTATGTGGGGTTTCAAATAAGGTTAGGTTTCGAATTGGGGCTTAGGGTTTCGAATTGGGGGCTCGGGGACGGACTATCTCTTCACTCTGTCTCTCTATCTCCCCTCAATCTTCACTGATTCACTGTCACTTCTCTGATTTCATTTTGGGTTTTTCATGCAGGTTTGAATGTTTTTGATTTCAATCTACTAGTTGATTTGGATTTCAATGCGAGTTCGGTTTCGGGAAATCCTGAAATACCAAAAATATTTTGGGAATACCGAAATTCAGGAATCCCGAAATTTCGGTTCGACTTTCGGTTCAGAATTTAGTATGTCATTTTTGGTTCAGTATCCCATACTGAACCAGCCTTATGTCCTGGGCCCGAGTTATTGTACTCAAACATGCTTCTTGAAGTTGGACTTTCAAAAAGATGCCCTAGCTCTAACTTAACTTAAGGTTAATTAATGACTGGTCATTCGAAAAGATAAGTGTTGGCTCTAGAGACTAAATAATGACAGACCAAGTTCTTGAAAAGATTGGCGTTAGTTCTGGTATAATGACTTGACCGATTTCGGATGTGGGAATTGGTTTCCCTTGTGACCTTGTTTGGAGCCATTTATGAGGAGGCGCCTTAGAGAATAAGATTTCACATTAATCATATGAAAAAATATACAATTAAGTCAAGACAATATTGGTAATATCCTAATATTAGTAATGGATCATACTGAACCTACAAAATGGAAAATAAATGATGAAGATAATGAATCATGATAAACGTGGTCCACCAATTTTTAATGCATAGATATTCTTGATGAACTTGCATCACTTTTATTGCTTTCATGTTTAAAAAAGTGCAACTTGCAGGTAGGACCGTAGGAGCATTTTAAATGGCTGGGAGGATGGAAACACCTTTTTTCTTTCTCCATTGTCAAGTCCAGGATTCATCCTCTCAATATTTCAAACTTAAACAATTAACAGATCATACAAAATAGACCCTTACCAAACCATACAAATTATAGGAGTGTGCTATTCACACACCCCATTTTACTTCTCACACATCCTTGATAATTTCTGTGTGTTGATCTTCTTCAATTCATCCGATCCGATGATCGAAAATTAAAAAGGTGCATGAGAAGTAAAATGAGGTGTGTAGATATCACACTCCCAAATTATAATGGTTGGAATTGACAGACTTTTTTCTCTCTACATATATAACCAATTAAAGGTGATCTCAAATTCTTTTTTTTCTAACAAAAAAAGGACTCTCACACTTTTTTTATTTTTTATTTTTCTCTAACTACTAGATTGAATAAAGGGAATTTTAATGAAAAGCTCATGGTATTGTTCACTTTAACGAAAAATCACATTTTTACACTAAAAAGTCAATCCTGGTACTATTCATTTTACTCTTTATTTTGTCCTTATCGTTAAAACTCAAAGTTTTCAAGCTCTTTTCATTAGTTTTCCTTTGAATAAAATGAATAGAAATAATGAACATGATTGCTAGCAATAAGGTAGTTTAAATTCGTCTTTGGTAAGAATTAACCTTAAGACATCTGACTCACAAGTGAAAAAGAATACCATTAGACCGTAGTACTAAGTGACTTGGCTCATTCTCCCTTAGTGTAGATAATATCATTTCTTCAAACAAAAAAAAAAAAAGTAAAAAATAGTCTGATTATCATTTCTCTCTTTATTCTTTTAATCATTATTATTAAGAAGATGAGAAAGGTTCAAAACTATTACATTAGTTTATGCAATTAGGAGTGTCAAACCCAAAACGCATGAAAGAAACTTAACACCCTATTTTTATCCAAGTCCTTTTCTATGAATATGAAAACAATGAACTGATGCATGATTTAGTGGTTACTACCTAAGCGTGCCAACACAAAGCAAAAATGTGTTGGGTCGAATATGTTCAATACCCTCTATGTAAAACGTCAATGCAAGTAACTGTTTTAGGGTTAGGGGGCTTAGTTGCAGTTATTGCAATATTTATTGATTGCTTAAAGATTAATCTTGGTGGCAGCCAATGTTGTTGACTGCCGAGTTCTTATATGTACAAGAATGCTAAAGCGCTAACTACTTGTTTGGGTTCGTTCCAAAAAGTAATTTCATAATTCACATCATTCATTCTTCAGGTCTTTATTCAATATTATTCTTCAAAAATTTTACTCAAATCGAAAATTGTTTCCCTCTTCAATCATTATTGTGAATATTTCATAGTTTACTGACAACATTGTTTTCATTTATTTCTCAGCTCCTAATAAGAGAACTAAACATCTTCCAGTTTCAATTAAATTTTGCAAGGATGATCTTTTAGTTATAACCCTACAAACGATTGGTTCATATTATGAAAAATATTGTGAAATGGTCCTAAACGAGTGGTTAGCACGGTATTAAGTTATTAATTTACCAGCATTTGACGCTCCTAGGTATATATCAAAAGTGCTAACCAGTTAATAATTTAGTATTAATAGTGTGGCTAAACAAGGTCGTTGCGACTATAAACTAAAAACATGAGTGATCATAAGTATGACTTATGAAACAAATTATCTGCTATTATATTTTATCAAGTTGTTTCTGGATAAAATACGCGTAAAGTACGTGTAATAAGGGAATTTCCTTTAGAACGTTGTTTTAGAAGAGAATGCTCTTTTGGAATAATTGTGTGTTGTATTCATCTCTTAAGGAGGGGTTTATAAGATATTACAATCCTATCAATAAGGAAAAAAATAATTTACATAAAATCATATTAAACTAAGAATCCCAAGATTACAGGAATATATACAAAAAGTCAACACTCCCCCTCAAGTTGGTGCATATATGTCACATATGCCCAACTTGTGTAGGAAACTTGAGAACTTATGACTTAAACAGCCTTTGCGAGGATATCTACCAACTGATCTTCCGTTCTTATTGCCGGTACCTCAATTATCTTCCCTTCCAATTTCTCTTTGATGAAGAAACGGTCCACTTCAACATGCTTTCTTCTATCGTGCTGTACTAGAATGTCACGGGCAACTTTATTATCACAGAACAATTTCATAGGCTGACCATGTTTTATACCCAAATCCTTTAGCAGAAGCTTAAGCCATAAAATTTCACAAATCCCTGAGGCCATACCTCTGTATTCAGCTTCTGCACTAGACCGGGCAACCACATTTTGTTTCTTACTCCTCCATGTAACCAAGTTACCCCCAACGAATGTAAAGTAACTTCATGTTGAGCGCCTGTCATCCACTGATCCTGCCCAATTTGCATCAGTATAACCTTCAACTCTAAGATGATTATTCCTTTTAAACAAAATTCCTTTGCCTGGGCTTCCCTTCAAATATCTCAAAATCCTCATCATTGCATTCATATGGTGTTATCCAGGATCATGCATGTATTGACTCACTACACTTAAGGCATATGCAAGGTCTGGTCTTGTGTGTGCCAAGTACATTAAACGGCCTACTAACCTTTGGTATCTCCCTTTGTCAACTGGTACTTGATTAAGATCAACACTAAGCTTCAATCCTTCCTCTAATGGTGTAGCTACTGGCTGACAAGCTGACATGCCGGTTTCGTGTAGCAAATCAATAATATACTTCATCTGAGACAAGTAAATTCTAGAATTGCATCTCGACACCTTAATCCATGAAAATATTTTAGGGATCCAAGGTTTTTCATCTCAAATTCTGTAGACAAGTATCCTTGCAAGGCCGCATGTTCTTCAGGATCATTCCCTATTACAACCATATCATCTACATACACAATGAGTGCAGTAAGCTTCCCATTTCGTCTTTTAAAAAACAGAGTATGATCGGAATTACTTTGTGTGTAACCAAATGCTCTCATAGATTTTGTGAATCTTCCAAACTATGCTCGAGGTGACTGCTTCAAACCATACAAGGATTTCTTCAACCTGCATACCTTTCTTTTGTATTTATCCGGAGCACTACATCCTGGTGGAAGATCCATATAAATTTCTTCTGTCAAATCTCCATGCAAGAAGGCATTCTTCACATCAAACTGTTGTAAGGGCTAATTAAGATTTGCAGCCAAGGACAACAAAACACGAACTGTGTTGATCTTGGCCATATGGGCAAATGTATTTGTAAGGGCAAATGTATTTGTATAATCGATTCCATATTTTTGAGTGTACCCTTTTGCTACCAGTCTTGCCTTGAAACGATCCACTGTCCCATCAACTTTGTACTTGACAGTATAGACCCATTTGCATCCCACAAGTTTCTTGCCAACTGGCAAGTTCGTGATCTCCCAGGTAGCATTCTTCTTCAACGACGTTAATTCTTCATTCATTGCTGCTTGCCAACGTGGATAAGCTAAAACCTCATGCACACCATTAAGAATAGATACAGTAGATAATTGAAACACAAATGACTTATTTGATTTTGATAGGTGGCTGGTAGACACATAATTACCTAACGGGTATAACACATTAGATTCTTGGTTGGGTCTATTCACCGGGTACGTAGTTTTGCATTTAGGGTCAGCTTTGTAAGTAAGTTTAGGAATACCTCGGTTAACATGATTAGGGAGACGATGTGGTGGTGGTGCATCTGGGATCAAAGATGATTGATTATGGTTATTGGGGCTTAAGGGTGGTGTGATGTGAAAATTACTTGACACTCAAATTAAAACCCTATCGACGTAGTATATGAAAGTAGGGATCGTTTTAGGCCGAGGATTCGAAGGGATGCTAATCTACACAAGTTAAACTCTAAAACACTAAACTGGACTCTAAACAACTCAAAACTGACCAAATTGACTCAAAACAGCAAAATTAATCTAAATAGACTCAAAACAGGTACTAGAAAGTGAATTGGATGAATTTTAGACTAGTATGACTCAAAACACTAAAAGGAGACAGATTTGGACGAATTTGACAAAACTAAAACACAAATAAGAACTGAGGGGGTTTTTAGACGAATTTATCAAAACTAAGAAGATTCCAGCAAACAAAGTAAATTAAAGAGAGGTGAAGGTGAATTCAGGGGTGAAAAACTAGTTAGAGGGTTCTTCTCCACACATGAACATATGCATACGAATTGATTTCCAGTTATTCTTTCAATAAACCATGAATGACAATGCCCCAAATTAGCCGTGACTGCACGCATTAACCTTCAGATTTTCCTAAGTTCATTGAATTTGGACGTAGCGCCGCAAACCAAATTATTCTTATCAAGTTCCCTAGATGACTGCATACTAGAGATACATATCAAAGATCATTAAGCTTTGTGAAAATCATAAGCATTGACAAGGCATTCATAACTATGAACTGCATGTTACTTTTGCCTAGGATTTACTTAACATGATTGTGACTAGCAACCTTTACTACTTGTGAATATAAGTTCATAATGATTAGGTGAAATTCCCTTATATCCTAGCATCAAATTCATGCATGTAAACTAAGTATGCATCCTTAATCAACACACAAGAACAAGTTCTTAATAAAACAGATAAGTAAACCACATTCACAATTTATGAAACAATAACTGGAGGTAATCAATTCATACTAAACATATGTCCATGGCTTTGAATCCACCTCTAACTAAAACGAAATTAGTTCCACATGTTCAACATAATTGAAAAGCAAATTAAATTAAACATGGAAACAGAAACAAGAGAAGAAAGAACTCCAAGAACTCCAATGGTTGCAGGTAAGCTGCGACACAACCCTTCCTTTCCAATGGAAGCCACGGCAAGGCCTTGTCTTCTCTCCTCTGCAAAAGCTGCGGCAGAGGGGATGAGTGGATGTAGATGGATTGCTGTGATGTAGAATGAATTGTGATGTGTATAGGGGGTGGTGAAACCTGCGACAACTCTCTAATTCTGTATATATAGGCACCACAAACCCTAGGGTAATCAGATTAGGACTTGGACTCAGCATAAGCAAGGGATTAGGACCCTAGGTGCGGCAGAATGTGTGAATCCCTTAGGAAAAAGGATTATGGCCCAATTGATTTCTGAAAAGGATTTGTAGAACCCAAATCCACAAGGAAATAGGCTAACAAATCAGAATCCAAGAGGGAAAAGGATAAGGGATGCACGGCATAGAGGGATAAGGCAGGGAATGCCTTGCAAGGCAAGGAAAAAACCTTCTAGAGATGAAGGAGGCGCCAGATTTATAGGACAAGGGATAAGACTTCTAGAAATCAGGTTTTAAGTCTCCTAAACTGAAATCAAATCTCTTTTGTAGCTAAAAACAAGGTAGGATAAGATTAGGATAAGATAAGATAAGGTTTGGATAAGATAAGGTAGTTTGGATAATTTTTTGGATAATTCCGCTTCTTTATAGCTGATTCCTTATCTTCTTTATCTTTGACTTATTTCTTCCCTCTTTTTAGCTGATTTCAAGCCTTTGTATCTTCAATTTCGTCCATCAACTTGCCTCCATGCTTGCACTACCCAATCTTGGCCCAAAAATGCTCTAGAATGCTCCAAATTGCTTCTTTTTGCCATCTTGACACTTAGAACCTACAAACACACGAAAATAGCTTAAAATACAAAATTAACTAAGAACTAACAACATAAATGCATGAAAACAAGCTAACTAAGTCGCATAAATATGCTCCTATCATGGTGAGACCGACTGTGAGGTAGTTGGCAACAATGAGCTGTCCAATGGTGATGAGGCTAGCAGCGAGTTGTCCAACGGTGAGGAAGGCAATGAATTTTCCGACGGTGTCAGCTCATCAACATTGTTTTCATGTGAATGATCACTACTTAACTCCAAGGCATTACCACTTAATTCCAAGTCATTCACATCATTATTTTCTTGTGAATCATCACCACTTGTTTCCAATACATCACCACTTAAATCCAAATGATTCACATCATTATGTTTTTGTGAATCCTCACCACTTGTTTCCAATACATCACCACTTAAACCCAAATGATTCACATCAGGAATAGTATAATCAAGAGTTTGAACTTCTGTCTGATTCTCCCCCTGAAGTGTAGACTCGGAATGGGCAAAGTACATATCGTTTTCATGAAATGCAACATCCACAAGGACAAACAACTTTTTCATCGGAGGATGATAGCAGTGATATCCTTTCTGATTAGAGGCATACCGCACAAACACGCACCGTAAGGCTCAAGGTTTAAGCTTACTCGTCTGCTATTTATGAAGATGAACGAAAGCCACATAGCCAAACACGTGAGGTGGAAAATTTGGAACTGCATGAGCATCAACATGTGAGGAGAGAGCCTGAAGAGGTGTCTGAAAAACAACTGATCGGGATGGACTGCGATTAATGAGATATGCAGCCGAGGTGAGAGCTTCTCCCCAATAGGATAATGGGAGACGCCCCTCAAGTAAGGAAGCACAGACAACCTCCAGAAGGTGACGGTTCTTGCGCTCTGCAACCCTATTTTGTTGTGGAGTGTATGGACATGTAGTTTGATAAACAATACCATGATGATCCAGAAAGGCACGAAGTTCAGAGTTCACATACTCGCCACCATTATCACTCATGAGAACTTGTATTTGTGACTTATACTGCACTTGCACCATTTTGTGAAATTGCTGGAACAAGGAAGTAACTTCACTCTTTGACTTCATCAAACAAAACTAAGTCATACGTGTGCAATCATCAACAAAAGTAACGAACTAAGCACCACCAAATGTAGCAGTTTTAGATGGTCCCCAAACATCAGAATGGATTATCATAAATGGAACATAACTTTTTGTCCAATTGGACGGAAACGAAGTACGATGACTTTTAGCTAGTTCACAAACACCACATTTAAAGCTAGAAACGTCATTCTTAACAAATAGGCTAGGAAACAACCTTTGTAAATAACCGAAAGAAGCATGTCCAAGCCGACAATGCCGTAACCAAACCTCCGAAGCTTTATTCCGCTCCCCTTGAGATCCTTCCACAGTAAGAGCTTGATTCAACATCTGGGTACTATTCGATATCAGCTCTAAGTAGTAAAGTCTCCCTTTTCTGATACCATAACCAATTGTCTTGCGAGTCCGAATATCCTTAAAAACACAAAAAGAAGGCCAAAAAATAACAAGACAATGTAGGGCGACGATTATTTGAGCAACATATAATAAATTATAATAAAGAGAAGGAACAACAAGCACGGTATCAAGATTAAGGGTATCTGAAAGGGAGACAGTGCCTTCCCCAATAATGGGGGCAGGATTACCATTGGCAACACTTACAACAGTTTTGGTGGATGATTTTAGAGTTTGTATCTGTCTAGAATCACAAGTCATATGTTCAGTAGCACCGGAATCAATTATCCATGTATTATTCGTAACAGATGCAGAATTCTTTAAAGCTTTACCATCGTTGTTTGTATGTTCAGAAGCTACCTTAGCTTTGGCAATCAATGCACACGACTCATTACAGCGGGGATGACGAGTCCAACGTGTCATTGCTCTGCGTGAGTTGAGTGCAATGTCTGAGGTGATTGATAGGGCCAAGATTCCAAACCAACTAGGTCAACAATGTGAGACCCCGGAAAAAAAAAAACAAACAGTAACACAAAAAAGAACAAACTTTTTTTTTCCTTTTTTCTTTTTTTTTTTTTTTTCTTTTTTGTTTTTTTTCTTTTTTGTTTTTCTTTTTTCCTTTTTTTTTTTCTTTCCTTACTCCTGGGGACTTCCTTCAGAACACGCAAAGCAAAATAAATGCAGGTGGGGACTTCCTTCAAAACACGCAAATAAAAAATAAATGCAGGGATCAGACCAAATCAGTTTAACAGAACACAGGTTGGGCTGCAGGTTGGTACAATGAGTCAAATGTGTAGACGCGAGGAAGAGACAGGTCAGCTTCTGGTGCAGACGAAATCGTGGTTGTCAACCGGGATTTGCAACGGCAAGGTTTCTAGATTAGGATCTCGGTTCGTGGGTATGCGAAGCAGCAACGGATAGTAGTGGGTGACTGCAGGGATCGGCTCAGTGAACTCGGGTCAGCAATGATGACGTCGCTCCCTGGTCTGGATAGATGCGGGGGTCAGCTCGGTGAACTCGGATGCACAACTGGCTGCGCAACCGGTGGTTCTTGGTTCTGCTCACAATGCGCGACTTTTTTCCTTTTTTCTAACCTAGGCTCTGGTGCCAAGAAGAGAATGCTCTTTTGGATTAATTGTGTGTTGTATACATCTCTCAAGGAGGGGTTTATAAGATATTACAATCCTATCAATAAGGAAAAAAATAATTTACATAAAATCATATTAAACTAAGAATTCTAAGATTACAGGAATATACACAAAAAGTCAATTTCGACAACAAATGGATCAATGAAAACGAAGTATTTGAAAGGAAAGGTGAGTAGGTGACTGTATTGTAATTATTTCATCAATACGAGCGGTCGTAGCCTTGTTGAAGCTAACGACTATGTCATGTCATGACCCTCATCATTTCTCTCCACGTCCTCCTAAGATTCACTCCTCTTGTTACAAAATTCACTGAAGACTTATACAAGTCATTCAATGAAGATGGTAAATTTCTCGAACATGTGAAGGAAGTAAAAATATCATTGAACTAGGTAAAACCTCCTATATCCTGTACTCCAGTATTGTTGGCTTTACATCTTGATCATTGAATCATTGATTAAGAATGTAACGATAAAAAACTCGGTGTGTTAAATACCCCAAAGCCAGCAACGGGGTCCTACCCCCTCTGCCTATCTCATTCATCCCTTGTTCATTACATGACTACATATCACTGGATGATTGAGATAGGTAAGAACCCGGACTATGTAAGTTTACTTCACACTGTGAAACGCATATACATATCTATGGTAGAAGCCGCCCACTTTCGTTGATATAGAGCCACCTTATCTAATATTTGTGGAACATTTTAGGTATCCACGCATCAATACCGATTGTATAGCAATAATGATTGACACAGCCAAAAGAATATCCAAGGTAAAAATTTCAGAATAACTATGCAGAGGACATCTGGCATATCCTCACCTCACTCTTGATTTTTCATGAGAAAATTAAACCAAGCCGAAATATATAAATGCCGAAAACTACAAGCCTAACATTCGTTTTCTCTTTACCTTTTCTCTCAAATCTTCTTCAGACGGAATCTTGTTACTGCCCTTTGAGGTAGCAGACCACCACGCCCTCAGCTCGTCCTGCAATATATGAGGAGGTGAAATCAGCAAGAAAATAGAACATCAAGTTTCTAACATCTTTATGTGCACTTGCCAGGATTACGGTTAATCGATGACAGTGATCTTATTATGACAAAACCCTAGTTAATTGTTCTAGAGTAGAGCATAAGCAAGAAGTCCAAAAGAAAGTGACACAATCTCATAAAACATGGAGTCCTAACACAACTAAGGGCTATACAGACAAGCTAGCACGTCTTAAGAAGAAAGGGTTTACAATAGTAATCCAAAATAATATGAATGACTCACTATTAACTCCGTTTTTTGGCCATAATCATTATGTAGGAGAGGTGTATATCAATGAAATATAAGACCAGAAAAACCTTAATAGTGGGAATACATTCTACACTCAGAGTTGAATCAAGTTGTAACTTGTTAGCAAGTCAGATTATAATTACCTCATGGAAATCGTTGTTGGATACACACTTGCTCTTCACCATACATCTAATCCCTCCAACAACAACAGCTATAGAATCTTTCACATTCTGTGGACAACTCTCTCTCTGAGAGCCTGATGACATCAGAAATAAAAATGAACAAAAAAGAACTCGAGAGAAACATCAACTTAGTAATCTAAGAAGTGCACTAGAAAATGCAGTTATTTTTGGTAAAGCTAGTAAACAAGCATGATTTACTTCTAGTCATACCAGTTATGCAAGACACATAGTATCCAGTTCCCCCAAGTCCTTCTTCCCACTTCCTAAGCCGCAGGCGCAGGAAAAACCCCTCGAGTTGAAAGAGTGATGTGCGAGAATCCATCCATCTGATTGCAGAAAACACAAATTACACACAAGAACAAGTTTAAATGCGTAAGAGAAGGAAGCTCTTCATGCTTTAATAACTAAAAGACACAAGGATGAAGCTGCTTAAATATTCTGTATAGTTGTACTGAGTTCTTTGTATTCACTCTTGGTCAGATTTTTTGAAGGTTCATGATCATATGAGAATATCCACTTGAAGATTTATATAAACATATGTAGTTTGCGTGCTAAGTAATGTAGTTTAGTGGGGTAGTATTAAGGATATTAATAATTAATAATTAGGCAATTCAGCTACTTAGAAGTGCATATGCCAATTATCAGAGTGATTGAACAAACTGCTTTATGCAAGAAAATTTCCTCTTATAAGATTTGACAAGAAAATAGAAATTGAGGCTACTTCGTATGCTCAACTTACTTCAGGACATCTGTGCGAGACAAGCGAAGCCTTTTTACAGACTCAATGATTCCTTTCGGTACATTTGAAATCTGCGTATTGACTAACTTTGACAAGGGCATCATCTGATTTTCTTTATACTTATTTTCCACAGAACTCGAAGCACTGCATTTCATAACTGAATTTGAGCGATATGCCCTTTTCTTAGGGGCTCCCATCGCATTATCCTTCCAGCTCATATTTATATCTGTCTCCATTCTTGAATAGTCCTCCTTAAAACATGTATGAGTAACAGAAGCTTCGAACTGGCTCTCCGTACCAGTTGGGAGCTTCATATTTCCATCATTTCTTGAGTTGAGCTTCGTTCCACTCTGACTGCAGTAATAATCTAGAAAAGAAACGTTACATTCCAACTGTGGTTGTCCCATTGACTGTGCATTAGGACATGCAGCGGCCCAATGACTCTGTTGTAAACATCTAATGCAGAAAAAAGGCAGATTTTCTGCTACATTATAGGACTTGCTCTTACTTAATAATTCCTGAAGCTCTGTCTCTCTTATCTGTGAACACTCTTGTAAATGGTGACCTTTTATGCCACAAAACAAACACATCGTGATTTCATCGGCTGCATTACCTGTGGCACCAGGTGGGGTGATGTTCTTAAGAGCATCCAATCTCCTAGCAAAAACAGAAGCCATTCCTTCCGAACTTCTGACTTCAGAGCAAGGCATGATAGGGCTGAACTCGGACATGGGTGCTTGATCATTCTGGCCTTTGTTTCTATTGAAAGCAAATGAGCCCTCATTGTCAGCCGCACAATTTTGCAGATCGTTACCAATGACAATAACTAAATCTTCAGCAAACTGCTCCCTGGCCCCCATATTTTTGAGGTCATTGGAGCTCTCAAGAACTCCATCAGCACTCTTGTTGTAATGATCTGCGATTAAAGATGGACCAGATGTTTTTGGAGTCAACCGAGTTATCCACAAGCTTCCCAGAAGGTCCCTTCTATAACCAAATTCACCAGTCATCTTCCCTTTGAATTGTGAGCTAGATTCAACATTCTCGACCCTCCTTTTCTTGTGTTTACCCAGAGAAGAATTAGGGATAACTCTATCTTTCCTTTTATAAAACGGAAAGTTGCATGGATTCTTTTTCTTCTTGGAACCAGTATGGCATTTCTCCTGACTACCTGCCGAACGGACTTCATTTCCAGATGACGATTTGTTGAACTTCTCAACTGACAGTAGAAATTCTTGGCCTAAATTAATGTTCTCCCCATGATAGACTTTTGGAGAAGTAGCTGGCTCGAGTTCCGTTGATATTTCTCCCATTTTATGATTGTCACTCAACATCTGTGCTTCTTGGCAGTCTGCAGTTGGGCAATACAAGGACTGAAAAATTGTCTGGAAACCGATACTTTTTACTCCATCATCTTGGTTTGTATTACATGTGATACGTTTATTATCAGGATTCTCATCTCCATGATCAGGATGTGCAAGGGTAAGAGCAAGAGGCGGTGCCTCATCTTGCATTGATTTTGAAAACCCCTTCACCATGCTTGATATCCAATTCATGAAGGAGCTATCTTGTCTAATATAGGATGTGGAAATCGGAGCTTCTTGAATTTTCTTTCTGAATCTTTTACTCCCAACAATGAACTCTTCTTCAGATCTCCACCTCTTCTTGCCTGACGAAAACAATCCTGCGCTATTACAGCTCTCGACACTCTCATGGCTATCATTCTCATCTTCTGGCATTCTTCCATTAGGATCTCCATCAGATATCAATTTTTCTTTTCCTTTGCTTTGATGCATATGGATTCTGCTGTTATTAGGAGAGTGTTTGTCCAGAACAGATTCGTTTCCAGGAACCGTCTCCTGACCCTGATCGAACCTGTCCTTAACCCCTGGGACAGATTCTGGACCTAAAATCTGACTCGCTGCACCATAAGCATGTCGGGTTTTGAGAGTCATTAAATCATTCTCAGCTGTTGCCTCTAGTTTATCCAAAGGCCTATTGCTTTGTGCCTTTTTATTCACCACAGTGACACCCGAAGCTTTACTTTCGTTCACTGGGTGAACTTCGGAAGCCAAAACAAGATCCATTTGCATTTTCTGATCACCAACATCAGCATGTTTATCTTCATCAACAGGATCCCCCAATAATGGTTCTTTTTGTTCCACAAAAGGTATCTTTTGATCTGATTCAACTAATAAGATATCAGCCCCCTCTCTGTCACCGTTACCTGCAGGTGTACAATCAAATCAATAACATGTTGAATGCAAAAAGAAGGAAAGGTTTGTTGTTGGCAGGGCAACATATACTGGACAAATGGCTCATCGAACAATTTTACTGCATTTTGAACATAAGCTGCAGGAGCTTTCTAAATTTCATCTACCAAAATAACTTTGCAATACTGAAAATGTCAATGGCAGGATTCACCTGTCAATGTTGTAATGAAATTTTCTCTGGTTTCAGGTATCTGAGGTATTTCATTTACTTCGATATTCGCTTGACTATAAGTCCCATCCTGGTTGTACAGAACAGATAGTTCCACAGCCGCTTTCTCTTCCTCCACGTTACCAACAGTTCCTGCAAAGAGGAGTTACTCAACAATTCCCACAGTAATTTTTGGGGGGAATAAATAAACAAACAATGTAACAAAACTATGCTACAAATTCATCATCCTACAACTTAAGGACTCTTCTGTTTATACTTAACTAACAAATATTTAAGAAAAAGGCCTCACCTGTTTCATGGCTTGACCCGCATAATGGCATGACACCACCAGCATTGCTTGTGGGAGACATAGTCATATCTTTACCAGCAAATTCGCTCTTTAGATGAAATGATGTCTGTGCTGTTATAAAGTCCTCATCATCAATAGGCTTGTCAGCAGCAGACTTCCCACCTTTATTGCTTTGTGGTGGTGAAAGAGTGACATTGCTTACACCTGCAACCCAAGAAAAGTAAGATTTTTCTGTTTGGAAAAGATTGAATCAGCTCATTTTAGACACGAACCTTTATGTGTATCCCAAACTAATTCTGAAAGGGGATCGGGAGCCACGAATGCCATGTGTATCCTTGAACCTGCATTTGCACCTGCACCTGAATCACCATTCAACTTTCTCTGAATGCATTGATTTGAATGATCCAGAACTAGTCCCAAATCAGTCACAGGCTCTATGTTCCTACAAGAAAAATAACAATCACTTCCCATTGAAATTTTAGGCTTCTAATAAAAATATGGGATGATCCTCCCTTCACTTCTATTTTGGAAACCATGGGGACAATAATTAGAAACTATTCTATGAAGATGTTCGAAAATTTAATGCCCCCCTAAAAGGAGGCTTATCAACTATCCTTTTTTCACAGAGGATACAACAAACCAACCGAGACAAAAATAGTAGCACAACAAAACGACTGGTACAAAAAAAGTAGCACATCACAAGGCACATCAGCCACATTATATCCACTATGAATCCTTTGCTATGAGATAGATGCAACCTACACATTAAGCTGGCTCAGCAATAAGGATACCTAACCATAAATCAGAGGGGTTGGCAGTTGAAAGCATAGAGTTCTATTACCTGTGATATTAATACAATCTTTAATCAGGTTTCAAAACTTTATTGATATATAGAGTTTTTGAGGTACTTGATTAGATTCTTCTGTTATTTGAATTAATTAACAAAATACTGTTACACGACACTGAACTTGAAAAGCTTAAGCTGTAAACGGAATTGACCAACAATATAAATCAAGCTAACACCCTCCGTCACATGTAGCCTTATCCTGCACATGGAGGAGAGGCGGAGAAATACAGACAGAGAGAGACATATAGGTGCATCCCCACCCTTCACCATGTAAACCGACAAAGAAGTGGGGAATGACTACTGGGTTTTTTAACCCAACCTCCTGCAACCATAGCTTCAATACCATGTTAGACCATTGTACCCCAAAAATCTTAAACTGTTAGGGAATGGACCAACAGTGTATATAAAGCTAGCAAATTTATCACCGCGCAGGTATGAACCATGGAAACACATGAAGTAAATTGAACACGTGCTATGATATATTATGGTTCAACAAGATGAGAATTAGACTAGGAAGCTTATTCCCGCAAAGGGATTTATAAATTTAAGTAGCCAGTTCACTCTGACTGAAAAAAGTAGATACTAAAACTGCACACCACCTACAGCGATCTTGATGCATGAGCATCCTGAAGTGTCAAAGTTTTAAGAGTTGGTCTGGCGATCCACTACTTAAACACAAGTACAATCCAATAGGCAAGTGGCGAAGCAACTACTCAATAAGCAACAAAATTGATCTGCAAGCCATCACATATACATAATAAAGTTCCTTGTGGAAGGATTCGATGCAATTAATAGTGAAAACATTCAACAGAAAGGGGATTAAACTTCAGCACGTTTAAAAAATAATACATTGCAAGCTTAAATTTTAATGAGAAAAAGAAAAAATACCCTCTCTCTCTCTCTCTTCTTTTTCTGATCAACTACCCTCTTGTTCTCTCAGATGCAAATATTCCAGGCTCGTATTATCTATAAATATAAACAAATATTGAGATAATATTTTTGGAACAAACATGAATTTTTCAGTACTAATTGAACAGACTTCTTCATTCTTCAGGAAACCTCCTTAAGGGGTTCCCTTTTGCATGGATTACAAAGGGGTGTTCAAATGTTCAATAGTTTCTAATCAGAAATTGATAACTTAAGACAAATCCAACATGAATATATAACTAAAAAGGGAAAAATACCAAGTTCCAATATACAATAGCATATCTGCATATGTGATTAGAAAATTGAAAAATAAATAAAAATAACTTGGGGTTGAAGTATTGAAACAGCATAAAAAACAACAATTTTAATAATTTGGGTAATAGAGTCTGAAGACCCATGTACCTGTTGTCCATTGACTCCATAAATTCTTCTCATATGCGCACAGGGAGAGAAGATGAAGAAGCAGAAGAGAGAATGAATGAGAGTTTGAGTTTCAATTAAATTTTAACACAGAGAGAGAGAGAGAGAGAGAGAGAGAAAGAGAGAGAGGAGAGGAGAGGAGAGGAGAGGATGGGAGAGAGAGAAGGGGTTGCAGTAGAACCAAGAGAACGCCTGCCATGCGTCCTTGAAGAAGCATAGTTTACATGAAGGCTCCTTCCCTTAAACATTCTGCTCAGATTCTGAGGTATGAGGTTCAGGGACTTCCACGTGGACGCAATGCATGCCAACACCACCGTGCAAAGAGTTTACTATTCAGTTCAGAGTCAGTAACAGCGGCATAAACTTCTTGTGCCATACTGTCCACATCTTTTGATACAAACTATGTTACTGGTGGGTGGAGATTCGAACTAGTGATTTTCTGAGTCTTAAGGAAATAACTGATACAACGTAAGTTCCGATGCACTGTTATTGTGACGTTTATTGTGACGTTGAGCAATATCAATTATATTTATATACTTTTGTATTCGTATTAGGTTGTAAATTAGCACAAAATGTCATAATCACAGCAGCTAGTAAGACAAAGGATTTGTCGTGCCAAATTACAGTGTCTTCGTAAATCCGTGTCAAATAGGTTAGCTATCTTTTCAACCACGTCAATTTAAAAGGAAGGATCTTAAAATGGAAAAGAAAAAGGTTAGGGCATTAAAATTCCAAAAGAAATGTTCGGGAGTTGGTTTTTTGAGATTTATGTTTGGAACTTCGGCATTATTTGACTTTGCTTCAAAGGACAAAAACGAGAGTGAACTTCAGTTTCCATTTAATTTAAATTTTTATTTATTTCCTCCTTTCACTTGTAAATTAGGAAATAAGCTTGATCATGTCGCTTGTAAATTAGCCATTAAAAGTAAACGATGATGGATGATGCTTGTCACTGTAGTTTAACAATCAACAGAATATCTTTTAGCCACCTCGGCTCTGATTGCCATGAAATTTTCTTGTCAGTAATAAAATTCTAAAGCTATATAATATACCACAGTGGCGCTATATACAGTAAATACGTGCAGCAAATAATGTGGCACATCCGATACTGTGCAAATCGAGGACACCACCAGCTTCATCTCGTCCTCATGATCCCATAATACCCAATCTCATCTTCAACTTCCTTCCCAATCGCTAAATTGATGCTCGGAAAGTCCACAACTTTCTGTCTATTTTTCAGCACCAAGGCTCGAGACCACCACCATTGGACTCGCCTCGAGGTTGGGAGAAAAGCCAGTCATCCAACCAGGCGTGGAGCACACACGACGGCGCACTAAAGCCAGAAGGATTCCGACAAAAATCTGTAGAACCCTGTATTTTTTTGCACTTTAGCTCGAATCAGCTTCGACTGGCGGTGTCCAGTTAATGATTACCGTTGACATTTTGAGCAATTGGCTTTGAGACCCCTCCTAAGGCATGTCGACACGCTAATTTTGAGTCCCACTTTGTTTCTCCAAATTCAATTGTTTTAATAAAGTTTTACTAATGGATCCTTTATATGCTTAGATGCGATTGTTATCGGTGACCTCATCCTTCCTAATTTGAGCAATTTTTCGTGGATGGAGTATCTATGAGTAGACCCTTTTTATATATGCATGATTTTATAGAATTCATACTAGAGATGCACACATGAAAAGCATGATTGAAGGATTTCACGTTCTACGAAACGATTATGATCTATGATGACGTTTTGGGCTAGAAAGCTCCCGAGTTTTTATGGTACGATGTTTCGAGCTATTGAGCTCCTATGCTATGATATGAAAAGAATATGTTTATGTTTTATGTGTTTACTTAGTCGGTAATCATATACACAACAAGAGTATGTACCTGTCTATGGCCATATGACGTAGTTTTACGCGTATCAAGGTACCTTATGATATACTCTTAGCGTCATTGGCAAAACTAGTGTCAGGGAGCTTCACTAGCCAAGGCTAGTGACGGCGTGACATGTTTTCTTCACTAGCGCAACCCAATGTCGTACAACTTTGCCTCTTGCGATGAGTCTTTTCATGATTAATATGATACCGCTAATAAGCACACTATCATATATGATATACGCATGTTTTATGGCATGATAGAATTTTCAGAAAAACCTACTTCGTATGATACTATATGAGTTTTCCAAAACAAGGAGTTAGTAGGTTAACAAAAAAAAGTTATGTTATTTTTCTATAAACTCTGGTCCATTTACCTTTGTTCTTCGCCCCGTTTAGAACATAGAAATGAGGAATACGACCCCAGTGTCGAGGCATTCCCGTATGTGTAGCTCCGAGTCCTCCCCTATATATAAGTCCTCTTCCTATGTAACCACACTTATAAATAATATTTCTCCCGCTTGTAATCTTGATTAGTCGTACATTCTGAACATATTCTTGCATTCTCATATTTTAATTTTTAGAAGATATGTCTTTTATTTATAATTATTATATTCGGCACAAATTTGCATGCATGTTTACACGTTCTTAGCATAACCGCGATATGATGGCTTGCGTCACTCATTGGGTGTCGACCAGCACGTGGCAGTTGAAAGTGAATCCCACATCATGAAAAGAAGGGACCTTGCGTGTGCTTATAAGTAGTTGGGCTCCTCCCCTTATTGCCAATTGATTTTAAGGTGAAGTGCCGGTTTAGTCCCTGAACTATCACGTTAGTGAAAATTAGGTCCCTGAATTATTTTTTCGGTAAAATAAGTCCTTAAATTCATTAAAAATTGCTAATTTCATCCCTACTATTATATTCAAAGCTATTTTATCCAATTTTTCATCAACTTAAGTCACTTGACACACTTTAGAGTGTAATACCGTTATTTTCTTGCCTATAAGCCCTTAACATTTCATATAGGTTGTGAATCTAACGTCTAATTTACTATCCGAAGCTAACTTACACTATTTCTTATGAAAAACTACCAATTTACCCTCCAAAGTTAACTCCATACACTATTTCTTTATGAAAAACTATCAATCTACCCTTAAATATGTATCACATGCAGATAATGTGATTTAAATTGACGGAAAATTGAATATAATAGCTTCGAATATAATATTAGGGATGTAATTGGCAGATTCTTATAATTCAAGGACTGATTTTTCTGAAAAAATAGTTTATGGACCTAATTTTCACTGAGGTGATAATTTAGGGACTAAATTGGCAGTTCACCCTTGATTTTATGGTGGAACCTTAACTTTCTTCATGATATTAAAGCTGGTTGTCCCATTGGTGAAGCCCAACGACCAAACATGCTCCAAAACACCCTACTTGTGTTATCCACATACTAGGCTTGAAAACTCACCCCACGTGAGGGGGCGTGTTGAGAGTAAATCCCACGTCAGGAAATTGAGGAACCTTGCATGTGCTTATAAGTAGTTGAGCTACTTCCTATATTTCTAATTGGTTTTATGGTGGAACCTAAACTTTCTTCAGTGGCCATCTCCTTGGCCTTCGAACACCAAGATCAGGGCGTGTCAATCGCTCATTCCGTTATGTAGTCACAAACACCCTATCGAGCCTCTCTTTATTTTAGCATGACGAGTTGTTATCCAAGTGTAAGGAAGGCAAGGTAGCCCAAGTCTTTCAAATTGCAAGCACTTATAGTTTCCCTAAAATTAAGGATTTGCCTGATAGGTTGCACTCGTTCACATTCCTTTTTATGAGTATGGAAATTCATTGAAATCTCCTCCAACAACCCAGGAAATAGAACTAGCCGACGCCAATCGTTGAAAGATGTCCCATAATAAAATCATTCTCTATCACAAGGTGATTGCAAAAGTCGGTGAATTTTCATATTGGTCATCATATCCAATTCCACCAATCTCCACATCAATATAATTCTCAGAGGAAGAGAGAACTCTAAGATTTAAATTACTTTTTTGAAGAGGCGGAGACCTTCCGACTGACCTCTCGAATAAATACGATAAACTTTGCTGAAACCCACTTGAGCCTTCAGTAAATGAAGGGTACAAAAATGACAAGTTTTTTTGAACAAAAACACCATCATGGGATCTTTCTGCCTAATTAACAAGATCTAGCATCACCTAAACTATTCGAGATTTTTCAAACCCTCAACAGTTCCATATTAGGTAAGTTGCATTAGGTTCCACATATTATGTAATTGAACTAGAAGTCTAAATTAAGTATTGAACAATTATTGGCTTTAAAAATAAAACTACTTTTACCATCTGAACTCTAAACCTAAATGATTTAAGAGTAGGGAATCGAAGAAGACGAAGGTTTCAGAGAGAGAGAGCCAGAGAGAGAAAAATCTTTGGAGAGAATATATCTTTCATTAATTCAGCATTCTGTTACAATTACATTGATATACTACTAACACTACGAATCTTGCAACCTAACTAACTTTTTTAACAGCCTTTGTAATCTTGTGACAAGTGTCCCCTTATACACCATTAGATCACTATCTTTTACATCATCCCTCAAGCTCAGGAATGGAGAATCCAAGACTGAGATTGTTGCAGTGTGTTTGAAACAAAGGCGCAGACAAGCCCTTTGTTAAAATATCAGCATATTGTTCACTGGATGACACAAATTGCACCTATAACAGCTTCTTTGCCACTTTTTCTCTAACAAAATGAATGTCTACCTCAATGTGTTTAATTCTTTGGTGTAGCACAAGATTGCAAGTAAGTGCAATGGCATCCATATTATCACAATAAAGAACAGGTTGAGTAGGAATAAGGACATAAAAAAATGACAAAAGCTATCTTATAGTCCAATTCAGCAATAGTGGTTGCAAGTGTTGAAATTTAGCTTCAGTATATGACCTGGAAACTGTTTGTTGCTTTTTAGAGGACCATGAGATTGGATTTGATCTCAAGAATACCACGAAACCTGTTGTAGATCTTTTGTCATTAGGGTCTCTTGCCCAATCAGCATCTGAAAATGCTCTAACAGTATCCAAGTTAACATCCAAATCACCCTTAACATAATGTACGCCCAGATTGACTATACCATTCAAGTATCTCAGTATCCTCTTGATTGCAATAAAGTGAGATTCCATAGGGTTCTACATGAATTGACAAACCTAATCAACTGCAAAGGTTATATTAAGTCTTGTAACTATAAGATAATACAATGCTCCAACTACACTTCTATACAAACCAGGATTGTTATATGGTGCTCTATTGTCACGCCCCGATCTCGACGTATGTCCAGGATCCACACGTGACGTCATCAAGTCTCCGTATATCTAACATACCCCGCCTCCGGGATATGGCCAAGCACAACTCGAGCATCGGTTCGCATAGTAATTTTCGTATACTTTATGGCTGCATCTAACCTCCTTGTTAGACTGCCTACATACCCTAAATAGGGATCAAGCCATTTGTAGTTCGTCATTCATAATACTCTGTCATTTATTACAGTACGTTCAAGCAGAAATCATAGAGTACCACACTACATATCGACCTTATGCCAAACAACAATTATCACCTTATTTTGCACGTAGGTATGCCATTCTCACACATACGCTTTCCAATTCATCCATCACATAAATCACTATGTTTCACATAATATCACCATTCATAGTATGCACATCTCAAGGAACAGTCAACGACGCACAATTTTATTCTCTAGCTACATTGGTCCACAAGTCTAATCATTATGACAACAATCACGACCAACATCATTCCACAATCACATCAATCAATAACACATATCACAGACCGAAATGCAGGGCTAGAGCGACACAGTTCAGCCGAAGCCTGCAACTCTGAAGTTCATATCAAATCCAAGGAATCAATAAGTCAAATGATGCGATTTCGGACCACTCAACGGAACCAAGACACAAAAAGGGGATTCTAGACCTCTCAACGGAATCCAAACCAAGATATGATTCTGGACCATCACTCAACGGAATCGCTGAGTAGAAGGGATTCCGGACCATCATTCAACGGAATCCGAATGGATACGATTCTGGACCATCACTCAACGGAATCGCGGAATACAATGCATAACAATAGCCCAATGGAACAAGACAATGATCAAGTTACTCCATTCACGAAAGCTCAACAAAATGAAACAAGCACAAATACTAAGCTAAGAATGGTCAACAAAGCGAGAAATGAAATAATATCCAAGCAACAAATCCCCATCACAATGGGTTAATGGTCCACTACTAGCCCTCACATTTCACCACGTCATACCAATCATGCAAAACAACCATATTTCAAATATGCACGTCAAATCACATATCACAATCATCATCAGTACACAAGCCAATTCATGTTTAATAAACATAGGTCTATGGCTAAATATATAAAATCACATTTCAATATAAATGACATTATAAAACCAAGTCATAATCACAGATGATACCAATATAAGAAATCAAGGTAATAACCATATCACATATGTTCAAGTCACTCTCTAACCAATCTAGGCCCACTAGACTTCACATAAGTCTCCCGCAGTACTAATTTTAGTATTTAGAACGTTTCGAGACATGATGACCAAAAGTCAACTCTTGGTCAAAGGTAGGGTCCACAATTCTACATAATTCGATCCGGAAGATCCGCACATTGGATTTCAGATCCGTAACTTTCTAAACTCCACATTATGCTTCTAAAACATCTTACTAAAATTTCATTGCGATCCAATGGTCGGATCTCCACCAAATACAAATTCAAGTGGCGGCCAACATTTGATTTTACAAACTTAGAAATTCAATTCAGGAAGATCCGTAGATTGGATCCCTGATCTGTAAGTTTCTATGGTCCTCAAATATTATGTATTATAATATATTAAAGTTTGGTAATGATCCAACGGTCGGATCGTTGATTCATATTTTGATCAAGTAAGTTTCATAGTGAAATTAGGTTCAAACGATTAATCCACTTCATACAAATATCAAATACAAAATCAGGACATCTAATTGAACTTAGAAAGGCATCGTCGGCCCATTGGCCACGCACCGCCGCGGGTGGCGGTTTCCGGCGAATGGAAACCCAATTTTCCAAATAACTCCAAAAATTACCAAATTTCACAGAAATGTAGATCTCAATGAGTAGAGCAAGTTTCATACATGTTGCCAAGTCCAATTTGGTCGGGAAAGGCCTCAATTTTCCTTAAGGGTGTGCTTCGATTCGGCTTCCATACAAACTCCGACGCCTCCGCCACTGCTTGGGCTTTGTTCCTGGGGTTGAGGGGAACCTTTTGGTGGTGGTGGTGGTGGTCGGGACCTTTGGAAATCGACGGATCGCCGCCGTGGCTTCGAAACACCCACTGTCGGTTCTTCACCAAATTACCCCCAAATTCCTTCAAATTTTGATGATAAATCTGTCCAATTCATTGGAAATCCGATGAAAAACCATCGAAAAATGTGGAGGGACGGGTCGGGTCAAATGGGTCAAGGGGAAACCCGGTTTCCCCCTTATTTTCTCCTTCATTCCTTTCCCTTCTTCCCATTGGCCTAACCTCTTCCTCTTTCCTCTCTCGATTCGGCCCACCTCCTCATTTCTTCCCTCCTGAAACACTTCTTCTCTTCTCTCTCGTGCTGCCATTCGGCAATTTCTAAATTCTATTTTTTTATTTTTTTTCTTCCTTCCTAATTCGTTCTCCTTTCCTCTCCTCTTTCTAATTGGTCCCTCACGCTCTTATCTGATTGGTCCTTTTCCCACAAGGTGGGAGTTTTAAAATAAATTTAATATCTATAATTTAGTAACACAACTTCAAATGTCCGTAACTATACCGTTAAAACCCGGACTCGCAAACGGCTTCCGCCTATGCGCTCGTAGTTTTGAGATCTATTCGAAAACTTTACTTATGACCTTGAAAGGTCAACGAATCTTAAAGATTAATTATGAAAATTCAAACCCAATAACTATTCGATTTAATTCCCAAAATTTATGGAATTACAATTAACTAATAAAAATAACGTAAACGTGAAATATGAATTTAAATTATGAGATACGTAACGAATAGTGAAATTCCGGGGACGGGATTTCACATCTATCATCAAGTAACAATCTGTTATATGGCAAGCAAAAAGTAGAACATGGTTTGGAGTCCAACATTTTTGTCTTGGCAAACAACTCCTGAACATACTTTGCTTGAGACAAGAACAAGACATCAGTTTGAGTAATAACTTGTATACCCAAAAAGAAATGTAGTGGACCCAAATCTTTAATTACAAATTTCTTTGTCAAAGCAGCAATCACATTATCAATCATAGTAGGTGTATTCCCAGTGATGATAATATCATCTACATACAAGAGTAATATCACAACAAAAGTTACATATGTGGTTTAAAACCCAAGTGAAGGCAAGAAGCTTGTAAACTTTTCATTCCAGGCTCTAGGGGCCTGCTTCAATCCATACAATGATTTATGTAACTTGCAAACACAATCAAAGTGCTGAGAATCAATAAATACTGGAGGCTGAGACATATATACTTCTTCTTGCAAAATGCCATGCATGAAGGCATTTTTGACATCCAATTGCCTCAAAGACCATCTAAAATGTGCTGCCATAGCTAGAACAATTCGAACAGTTGTTGGTTTAACAACTGGACTAAATGTCACACCATAATCAATCCCTTCTTCTTGATTGAACCCATTTGCAACCAATCTTGCCTTATATCTCCCAACTAAACCATCTGCATTTTTCTTTATTTTAAAAAACTCATTTGCAGCCAGCTAGGTTCTTATGTTTTGGTAATGGAACAAGACTCCATGTCGCATATAACTCTTCCTTCATTGCAGCAACCCAAACATCAAGCATCACTTTTTAATGCAGATTTGTAAGTTGCAGGTTCTACTTTAGACAGATCCACTCCTCCATTCTTATGCACTGTTGTTAATAGTGCCATCTTCTTTGATATACCACTCTTATACCTTGTTTTCATTGGATGCAAATTCAATAGTGGAATAGAGAGAACAACTTGAAGGCTCTCAGGTTGAAACTCAGGTACCACAATTTGTTCACTTGCAGTAATGGATTGTGAGGATTAAGGAGATAAAGTAAGACTGAATGTAGGTAATGTATGTGGTGGGGATATCAACTTGGATAGATATTGTAGGGGGTGCATGTATTGTCTATGGTGACACCATAACATTTTCAATATTAGGCACTATGATTTGTGGAGTAAACACTGGAACCTATGATGTAATTGATGGTTTTATTTTGGATGAAACTATAGTTGAATATGGAAACTCTGATTCATCAAATAGAACATGTCTAGATATATACACTTTCTTTCTGACAGCTTTATAGCATATATATCATTTGTACTTAAAGGCATAACCTAGGAAGATACACTTTGTGGTCCGAGGTTGTAGTTTGCTGGTGTTTAGAGGTCTCAACAATGGATAACATGAACAACCAAATACCCTTAAGTGATTAATATTAGGTACAGAACCATATAGGGATTCAAAATGAGATTTCTAGTTGATTGTTTGAGTTCGCATTCGATTTATAAGATATACTGAAGCTTGAGAAGCAAAAGATCAAAACATTGCAGGAAGATGTGATGTTTGCAGAAGGGTTATGGTGGTTTCAATAATATGGCATTGTTTCCTCTCTGCTCAACCATTTTGTTCTGGTGTATAGGCACATGACATTTGGTGACTAATCCCTTTGGTAGCAAGAAAGGACTGGAATTGTTTCCCTACATAGTCACCCCTCCGTCACTCTGCAATGTCTTAATGGAAATGGAAAAGTGATTTAATATAAACTGGTAAAATATAACAAAAGTGGAACAAACTTCAGCTTTATTAATGAGTGGGAATATCCAACAAAATGGAGTACATTCATCTATGAAGGTAACATAGTACTTAAAGCCTTTTATAGACAAACAAGGTGTAAGGTCCCATACATCACTATGGATAACATCAAATGGGGTAAGTGACTTATGTGTAGCTGACTAGAATGGTAGTTTACAAATATTGCCCTCTAGAAAATTTGAGCACATCACATGTATATAATTAACAATAACATGTATATTTTAGTTTCTAATCATGACAGAAACAACATGATTAGAATGGTTCCCTAATCTGTGGTGACAAATGCTAGACTTTACTTGTTTCTTAATGTATGCAGCAGTTGAAAAAGCTTTTTGGTTTTGAGAATTTGATGAGAAATGAATGGGGTACAATCCATTATTGCATAGATCTTTGAATAGTAGTCTCCATGTGGCTTTGTCCTAAATCCAAAAACAAAAGGCATCAAAGATCAGCCAACAATTATTGTCAAGGCAAATCTTATGTACAGACATAAAATTTTGTGATATTTTTGGTACATATATCACTGAATTTAACTTCAAATTATGAAATGATGTTTGCAAAATAGAGGAACCTTTGTGAGAAATGTGTATGTAAACACGGAAATTCTTGACGACGAACGAGACAAGAACACGTGTACAAAATAATATTTTGTATTAATGATTTTGGGGTTACAATGTCTCTCAAATTTGATCATCTGATTTGATCTCCGTAAGATGTAAATTTGTGGATGTGCGATTGATCCAAAGGTCGTCGAGGCTTGATCTTGGATGAACGGTTGAAAGTTTCTTCAAGGGCCATTAGGGCTTGATGTTGAAGGTTGAAGGAAGTTTCTTCAAGGGTCTTCAAGGCTTGATCTTGAAGGTTGATGAACGGGTCTTTAAGGGGCTTTTGGCCTTGATCTTGAAGGTTGATGGATGAACAGATCTTTGAGGGCTTTTGGGCTTGATCTTGAAGAATGGTGATGAACGGATCTTCAAGGGGTTTTGGGCTTGATCTTGAAGAACGATGATGAACAAATCTTCAAGGGCTTTTAGGCTTGATCTTGAAGAATGGATGTATGGATTTGTTGATGTTGTTGATCCAAAGGGTCGTTGGGGCTTGATCTTATGATGAACGGATGATAAACGATGAACACTTTCTTCAAGGGGCCGTCGGGGCTTGATCTTGAAGGAGGATTTTGACGAAGAACAAAGAGAGCTTTCTTGATCTTTTGGGACTTGCTTGAGAGCTTTAGAGTTTCAAAGCTTCAAGGTTTTGGTGTGATGTGAATTGGTGAATGAAAATGAATACCTTGGCTTCCTATTTATAGAATTCCAAAACTTGATTTTTGGATTTAAATAATCAGATGAAATAAATCATTTCTGCCAAGTGTTGACACATGTCCTGTTTAATGACTTTTCTGATGATTTTCGATTTTTCGTTGAGTCACATGCTACGTGTAAATTTTATGTGACACGTGAACATTGAAATTTTAATTATTGGCCAACATTTATTTCACTGAAATTTCGATGTCTACAGTGTAAACCTTCACCACTTGTTGTTTGTAACATTTCATTTTATGGAAATGGAGTTGCTAATGACAAACTACTTAGAACAGCTGTCATATGGTTTGTTGCACTTGAATTAGTGAGCCATACTTGTTGAGATGATGAATTTGATTCCATAGATGGTGCAGAGGCTTGAACATGGATAGCATTCATTGAACCAGATTAGAATTCATATTTGCATTTCGAAAATGACAAAATTGAGCATTGTGATTCTTCTTGCCACAAATCTGACATCCTTCATTCACGATGTATCAGTGTTTTTGAACCCGCATGTGTTGGCTAAATGACCAAATTTGCCATATATTTGACATGGTGATATTGAAGATCCAGGATTCATAGTCTACATTGGAGGAGAATTCCTAAGGATCCCACGTGCTTGATTAGGGTAGTAGTGCTTGTTATTGCCAAACTTAGAGCCATACTGAGATTTGCCTTTGCCCTTGTTTTTGTTGTAAAAGGGTTTGTATGTAGAAGGATATGAGTTGTAATTAGTACCTTGATGGCCATATGAACCTTTAGATGTGGATCTATTGGCATGATTCTCATTTGATTGAGAATCTTCATATCCAGCAACCATTACAGAAAGAAAATGAGTTGCAGCAGTGCTTTCAAGCATTGCTTCTTTAGCAAGTAATCGAGATCTCAGATCTTTAATCGAAATCACATGTTCTATTCCCCTAATAATGGATCTAATAGTGTTGAATTCAGAAGAAAAGCCATTGCGAGTAAGAATCATAATGTCATCATCATCAAAGAAGACCCTAGCAGCAGAGAGATAGTCCATTGATTCTTTGATTCTTTCAAGATACACAAAAATGGAGTCATTGCCTTTCTTGATATTCTGCAACTCAGACTTTATTTGGAAGATACTAGTTCTTATGACAATAGAGAATTGCTTCTTAAGCCTAGTCCAAAGATCTTTGGCACTAGTGTTGCCAATAGCAGAAGAAACTGCAGGTGGTGACAAAGTGGCAGCGATCAGTTGTATTAATGCACGATCATGCATTTTCTAAACTTGTATTCATCTGAATTAGATTGGGAGCTACCAGAATTAACTTCAGAACCGCTTGATGCAGCTGTTGTGACCCGAAGAGGACAAGGGGGTGAACCATCCACAAACTCCATTACTCCATGTTCTTCAAGAAGAAGTTGCATTTGGAAATGCCAAACCAGGTAATTTGTGTCATCAGACTTCACCGTTACTGAAGTTGAAACACTGAAGATCAGTGAGGTAATTGGTGACTGAATGATCTGTAGTTGAGAAACTATAACCATTGTTGCAAGAATCAAGCAATTTGCAGAAGATTGGTAATGTAGAACTTGTGTCGAACACCTTTGATGCACAGAAAAGAATGAGAAGAAGTGTTGAATTGGAGACGAGATGAAGCCCCAAAACACACCAAGATTGACAATTCTCAACGAGTGATTAGCTATTCTAACAATGATACCATATAAACCTAACTGAAATAACAGTAGGAAATCAAAGAAGATGAAGGTTTTAGAGAGAGAAATCTTTGAAGAGAATATATTTTTCATTGATTCAACATTATGTTACAATTACATTGATACACTACTAACACTATGAATCTTGCTACCTAAGCAATCTAACTAACTCTAACTTCTTTAACGACCTTTGTAATCTTGTGACAAGTGTCCCCTTATACACCATTAAATCACTATCCTTTACATCAACTAACCATCTAGCAAAATCCCACGATTATAAATAGCAAACCAGATGTTTAATTGAAGTGACACAAATAACATGATCGGTTTACTTTATACTTAGCATTGCTCTCCCATGGTTTTACACTAGAGCGGAGCCAATTAAGGCTTAGAATGGTCAACTTACCCTTCTGCACATTTGCATCACTGTAACATTGTTGTTCTTCTTCTAACATTTTGCTAAGCTTGTTTAGCTTTGACTCTTCTCGCCGTGGTAATTATTGAATCTTACTAATGTTGTTTTGACTTTTAGTTGAAGTAGGTCAGGAAAAGTCTATATATAATAACTTTTGAATGATAATTATCAGTCTACTACAGATGTATTGAATTTATTATAAATATGAGAAATAGTGAAACACTTAAATGAAAAATAATAGAAAAATGCATAACTAAGATGAATAAGAGATTACATATTAGTATTTATCAAATATAGCAAAAAATAAACCCTTAATTTTAAAAATGTCACTTTTTATAAAATTCAAATATATCCAAAATTCCACCTAAATAGACACAATGTGATAACCCGTCCCGAGAAATAATTATTGTTGATGTGAAAAGACGAAATTGCCCATGGACGTTAGGTTTTATTGTAGAGTGGTGTGGTTTAAACTTAAGGTTGTGGACTAATTATATTAAGTTCTAATTGTTTGGAACCAATTAGGACTTAGATTTTCTTTTATTTTGGTTGGTTGCTTTTGGACCACACCCACATCATCATCTCCCATTGACTCTCTCTCTCTCTCTCTCTCTCTCTCTCTCTCCCGTATGCACTCTCTCTCTCATCCCTCTCTTGGATTTTCATCCATTACCCGTACAATTGTACGGACAAACCTTGACCCAAGTCTTTCATCCATAGATCGACTATTTGGAGACTGCATTTGAGTTTCTTGGGTGCTCAGGATCACAACCATAGTCGTAGTTCGACGTGGAACCTCCATTTTCCCCTCCAACCCTCCAACCCAGATTTTATGCACTATTCATGCACACGTAAATGTGAAGCTTTCAGAGCATTCTAAGCTTGTAGTGAGCTTTAGATTGTCTTCACGAAGCTCAGAGAAGAAAAATGGAGTGATTTGGACGTCCGGAAGTGAAGATTGACGAGTTTCAAGTTTGGCCGGAATTATTGAGCTCTCTCTGGTGAGATCCCGTGGGTTTCAGGGCTTGAAAGTGGTAAGAATTGGTTCTAGTCTTCATAAGATTCATTTTGGTTCAAGTTTCATGCAATTTGGTTGAAAGATGGATGAGATATAAAACTTTGAATAATTTTCCAGTTTCCGGCGACGGCGATGTCACAGGAGGAGTGCTAGAGAAGATAGAGGAATATTCCGTCAAGTTAACGGAATATTCCTAACGAAACCTAACGGCGTCAGGTTAGTTTTAACGACATATTCTATTTTTGGACGGAATATTCCCTAACTGCCGTTACTGTTACCGTAAGTGTAACAGGCACATGGACACGCGTGGAGGCGCGTCTGGCCGTGCCTTGGCCGGCGCGTGAGGGGTCAGAAAATTATTTTAAAAATATGGGGATGTTTCTTAGGTTGAGTAGGTCACTGTGGTATATTCATATACCCAATTTGAGGAATATATGAGAAGTTATTAGCTAGTGTTGTTTATGTGCATTAAGTGATGTTTATATAATTGTTTCGCATATAGGTAAGACCTATCCCGAGGACGAGCATAATCATTCAAGGCAAGGGGCTACGACCCTTCGACATACCAGTGAGTGGGCTTTTGGTTTTCAGTATATATATATTTGATGTTTTTCCCAGAACCATATTTAAATGAAATGTGATTGAAATGCCATGTCATACATGCATGATATTTGAGTATATGCATATTGTTGCATGATGCTGCGGAGGCCTAGGTAAGCCACAGGTGAGTACATTATGATGTTAGTGGTTATAATTAGAATGATGATGTTGAGATATATTGAGCTCATCAACCTGCACCCCGGTGTTAGTGCTCCCGCCCAGAGTAGGGCACAGTCATTCGCGTGATGTTCACCTCCCGCACCATATGCTCACCTTGGATCTAAGTTAGGTGCACAGTCCTATCGTACAGACCACTATAGGTGGTTCCCGACTCGTAGGTGACCTGCGATTATTTGCACAGTCTTCACGTGATCGTAGCATTAGAGCGTATTTATTACACCCAGTCTTGTCGCACAGACCACTAGAGGTGGTTCCCGACTCGTGTGCAGGTATATGGTTAATGGGATGTATACTTGTTGAGATATATGATTGAGCCATACAGGTCACAAGAGGTGACTCTCGGCTAGATGGACGAGCTCTAGATTCTGCCGTACAGGTCACGTTAGGTGACTCCCGGCTAGATTGGTTACTAGCATTGAATTAAATTACCTGGCTTACTAATGTGATATTGTGATAGTAGACATGGCGTAAGTACTGGACATGGCATATGCATGGCATTTTTATATGCCGATTTTGATATTTTTGAGCATGATTTGAGATATGTATTTACATATACTGTTTTCTAGGAAAACTATACGGGTTTTACGGCGAGGGGTTAGAACATTTTAGAAAGAAATGAATTTGAAAAGCTTTGTTTTTGCCCACTCACGCTTTCTGTTTTTTGCCCCTCCAGGTACTAAGTAGGAATTATCGTTGGTGGCATTACGAGGGCTTCGGGGCAGTTCTGACATATTTCACCAAATGTAGGATCACCTTTGGGTGTTGTTTAATTAGTGCTTTGTTCTCCTAGACTGCAATTAGATTACTTATGCTCTGGTTGTGTATTTCACACCTAATCTCACTCTAGCACGTTATCTTATCTAGTACTGCTAGTAGCTTGGTTTTATTTATCCCTATTTCTTTATATTCGTATTACTTCCGCATTGTGCACATGGCTACGTCACCCTCACGTGACGGCCAGCATGTCTTGATTTAGGTCGGGGTGTATCAGTTTGGTATCAGAGTATAGGTTTGCAGTCCAGGATATTTTGTGAATTCCCTAATTACTTCTGGTGTCTTCTGTCAGAACTATGCCGCCTCGTAGAGAGCCACGTCGTTCAGCTGAGCCTAATTTTCCTAATATCGCTAAATTAGGGGAAGCTATAGCTGATACTATACAGTTTGCGTTTCAACCTCCCCAGATAACTCATCTTGAGACTGTATATAATTTGAAGTTGAATCATTTTTTGGGAAATGAAGGACCTGAATGAGCAGAAAAATGGTTCAATCATGTGGAGAAGACTTTTCGTGTATTGCAAAGTCAGGGAAATCTTCTTCCTGATAAATGGGTCGAGACAACTACCTGGTTCTTAGGTAAGGAACCTGCATCCTGGTGGGAACAGGAGGCTCATGAGTTAACTCGAGAAGAAGCTGCTGATTAGGAAGTTTTCAAGCGATTATTTATGAAAAGATTTATTCCTCCAGCTTATATTGATAGTAACACGCAAGAGTTTACTCATTTGAGGTAGGGGAAGATGTCAGCAAATGAGTATTACAAGAAATTTACTGACTTGTCTCGTTATCATCCAGAGGTTACTACTAATCCGGTTGAGATGCTACGTCGCTTTGTTCTGGGTATTAAAAAGAAATGGCGTACCATAACGACCACTACTCACTGTGCTACTTACCAGGAGTTTTATGAGATTTTGTTGAGGATTGAGGATTCTGAGAATATGCCCAGTGAGAGTGAGGAAGAAGAGAAAGATGGAAATCAGAGGAATGATGATAAGGGTAAAGGTCAGTCTTCTCAAGGACCTCGCAAGACTCAGAGCTTTAAGCGAAGTGGAGCTAGTTCCAGCTCTTCCAGTGGAAGTTTTAGTTCCACTGGTCAGAGAAGAGGTGGTAGATTTTTTGGGGGTCCTAGATTCCAGAGACAAGGAGATTTTGGTAGAAGAAGTGCTCATTTATGCCGCAGATGTAATAATAAGCATTTTGGAGAGTGTAGGTGGGGCAGCAATAGATGTTTTACTTGTGGGCAGATGGGACATAGAGTTATAAATTGTCCCCAGAATCAGCAGAGACTCTAGCAGCCACAGCAGCCTCTTATGCCACCGCTAGTGCAGACTTAACAGATTAAAGACCTAGTGGCTATACTCCGACAAGTCGTGGTGGTGCTTACCATTACCAGGGAGATCCCGTTCCTTATCCTTCATGACAGTATCAGTATTCCTAGGATCCTTATTACCAGAGTGGGTATCCTCAGTATTCTGGAAGTTATACGCCGTATCCTCCCATTCTAGCTGGCGGGTCACAGTGGCATTCTAAAGGATAGCCACAATAGGTTGATGTTGCTGCTAGTAATGCAGGATCGGCAAGGCAGCATAGCCAGTCAAGTTAGGGATGCAGTGCTCAGGGCCGAGGTATTCATGCTAATAGAGGTCGAGGAGAAAAACAGCAGGCCCACGGATGTATCCATAACATTTCTCTGTATGATGCTCAGAACAATCCTAACTTAATCATGGGTACGTTAAATGTTCTTGGTCCTTATGCTAAAGTGTTGATTAATTGTGGTGCTACGCATTCTGTAATTTCTCATACATTTGCTCAGTTAACCCAACCTTAATCTACACCTCTTGGGTATGAGTTAGAGTTTGCAATGCCTGGAGAGGAGAAGTGTTATGTAGATTATGTTTATCTGGGATGTCCTGTTTTGGTGGAGGATGTGCTTATGCCAGCTAATCTCACTCCATTGGATATTGTCGATTTTGATGTCATTTTGGGCACATATTGGTTGCAATATAATCGTGCCAATATAGATTGCTACGGGAAATTACGTTCCATCGTCCTGGATTACCTGAGGTTACTTTTGTGGGCGAACGTAATGGGGTAAGGCATGGCGTTATTTCTGCTATGAGAGCAAAAAGATTGTTAACGAAAGGTTGCCAGGGATATTTAGCTCATGTGCTGCTGAATGATGTTTCTCCTAGTAATGTGGAGGATGTGCAAGTAGTCAGGCATTTTCCAGACGTATTCCCTGAGGATTTACCTGGATTACCGCCAGATCGTGATGTGGAGTTCACCATTGACTTACTTCCAGGTACAGATCCTATTTCCTTAGCTCCTTATCGAATGGCACCTGCTGAATTAAGGGAATTAAAGATTCAGTTACAAGAATTGGTTGATTAAGGTTTCATTCAGCCTAGTACATCGCCCTGGGGAGCTCCGGTCTTGTTTTTCCGGACGAAAGACAGAACTTTGAGGTTGTGCATTGATTATCGACAATTGAATCGGGTAACGATTAAAAACTGTTATCCACTGCCGCGTATAGATGATCTATTTGATCAACTTTGAGGTGCTTGTGTGTTTTCTAAAATTGACTTGAGGTCAGGCTACTATCAATTAAAGATTAGGAGTAACGATGTGCATAAAACGACTTTTAGAACTCGTTATGGTCATTATGAGTTTCTTGTGATGCCGTTTGGATTGACGAATGCACCAGCAGCTTTCATGGGTTTGATGAATAAGGTATTTCAACAATACTTGGATAGATTTGTCATTCTTTTTATTGATGACATTCTGGTGTATTCTAAGTCGAAATCACATCATGTTCGACATCTCACTCTAGTGTTGAAGAAATTGAGAGAACATCAATTGTATGCTAAGTTTAGCAAGTGCCAATTTTGGCTTGATCAAGTAGCATTTTTGGGACATGTCATATCTGCTCAAGGTATTCAGGTGGATTCTCAAAAAGTAGCAGTTGTTGAGAATTGGGAACAACCACGAACCGTCACTGAGGTACGGAGCTTTCTTGGCCTGGCTGGTTATTATCGACGGTTTGTTAAAGATTTTTCACTTGTTACATTACCGCTGACAAGATTGACCAGGAATGATGTCAAGTTTGAGTGGGATGATAATTGTGAGCAGATTTTTCAGCAGTTGAAGTATTGTCTCATTCATGCACCTGTTTTGGCGCTTCCAGATGATAATGGTAATTATGAGATCTATAATGATGCTTCCTTGAATGGTCTGGATTATGTGTTAATGCAGCATGGTAGGGTGATTGCTAATGCTTCGCGACAATTGAAACCTCATGAGATGAATTACCCTACTCATGGCTATCATCTTTGCTTTGAAGATTTGAAGACATTATCTTTATGGTGAGAAATGTAAGATCTTCACAGATCATAAGAGTCTTCGGTATCTTTTTACTTAGAGGGATCTTAATCTTCGGAAACGAAGATGGATTGAATTGCTAAGTGATTATGATTGCACGATTAAGTATCACCCTGGTCGTGCAAATGTGGTGGCTGATGCACTTAGTAGGAAGACTCCAGTTAGACTTAATGCCATTTATGCTTGCCATGTTCCTCTTCTTGCTGATTTGAGGCCTACTGGAGTAAAGTTAGGAGTGGAAGATCATGAGGAAGCCTTACTTGCTAATTTTCAAGTCAGACCAATTTTAATTGATCGAGTGCTCGAGGCTCAGTTTGATGATGAAGAAATCCAGGAATTAATTCCGGCAAGAAATCAAGGGAGAAAGAAGGATATGAGAATTAGAGAATCAGACGGTATGCTTATGCAGGATAAGAGAATGTATGAGCCGAGTAATGCAGAGTTGAAGAAAGAAATTTTGGATGAAGCGCACTGTTCAGTTTATGCAATGCATCCTGGAGGTACTCAAATGTATCATACCATTCGACCATTTTATTATTGGCCGGGTATGAAAAGAGAAATTGCTGAGTATGTAAGCAGGTGTGCCATTTGTCAACAAGTTAAAGCTGAAAGGAATAAGCTTTTTGGATTGATGCAGCCACTTCCCGTTCCACAGTGGAAATGGGAAAATATTACTATGGATTTTGTGTATAAGCTTCCTCATACACAGAATGGTTATGATGGAATTTGGGTGATAGTTGATCGGCTTACTAAGTCAGCACATTTCATTCATGTGAGGGAGAAGTACTCTTTAAGCCGATTAGTTGAATTATTCATATCGAAGATTGTGAAGTACCATGGAGTTCCAGTTAGTATTATCTCGAATCGAGATCCTAGATTTACTTCTAAGTTCTGGGTAGCGTTTCAGGAGGCTCTTGGCTCAAGACTACGCTATAGTACGGCATATCATCCTCAAACAGATGGGTAGTCAGAGAGAACTATTCAGACGTTGGAGGATATGCTGAGATCTTCGGTATTATAGTTTGGTGACGCTTGGCATAGACGGTGGATTTAATGGAATTTGCCTACAACAATAGTTTTCATTCAAGTATTGGTATGACACCATTTGAGGCACTTTATGGCAGATCTTGTCGTACACATTTATGTTGGTCAGAAGTTGGTAAAAGAGTTTTGGTGGGCCCTGAGATAGTAGATGAGACTACTCAAAATATTCAGGTAATTAAGTCTAACCTGAAAGCAGCCCATGATCGACCGAAGAGTTTAGCAGACAGGCATGCCACTGACCGGATGTATAATGTAGGTGATTGGGTGTTTCTGAAGCTGTCACCATGGAGAGGTGTAGTGCGGTTTGGGAAGAAAGGTAAGTTAAGTCCTAGGTATATTGGACCGTATCAGATCACCGAGCAAGTCGGTGAAGTTGCCTACAGGCTTGAGTTGCCTTCAGAGTTATCTAAAGTGCACGATGTGTTTCATGTTTTAATGCTTCGTCACTATGTCTCAGATCCGTCAGATGTAATACCTCATCAACCATTGGAAATTAGTACGGACATGACTTATGATGAGAAGCCAGTAACTATTTTGGATTGGAAAGAGAAGGTTCTGAGAAATAAGACAATGCAATTAGTAAAAGTTTTGTGGAGAAACCACTCAGTAGAAGAGGCTACTTGGGAGACGGAGGATCGGATGAGAGAGATGTATCCCAGATTGTTTTATGATTATTAGTGGACTGTATTGGTTATATAAATTTCGGGGACGAAATTTTTATAAGGAGGGTAGGTTGTGACAGCCCGTCCCGAGAAATAATTATTGTTGATGTGAAAAGACAAAATTGCCCTTGGACGTTGAGTTTTATTGTAGAGTGGTGTGGTTTAAACTGAAGGTTATGGACTAATTATATTAAGTTCTAATTGTTTGGAACCAATTAGGACTTAGATTTTCTTTTCTTTTGGTTGGTTGCTTTTGGACCACACACCCACACCCACATCATCCTCTCTCGTTGACTTTCTCTTTCCCGTGTGCACTCTCTCTCTCTCTCTCTCTCTCTCTCCTCCCTTTCTCGGATTTTCATCCATTATCCGTACAATTGTACGGACAAACCTTGAACCAAGCCTTTCATCCACATATCGACTCTTTGGAGACTGGATTTGAGTTTCTTGGGTACTCAGGATCACAACGATAGTCGTAGTTCGATGTGGAACCTCCATTTTCCCCGAAAACCTGAGAACCCAGATTGTGTGCACTGTTCATGCACACGTAAATGTGAAGGTTTCAGAGCATTCTAAGCTTGTAGTGAGCTTTAGATCGTCTTCACGAAGCTTAAAGAAGAAAAATAGAGTGATTTGGACGTCGGGAAGTAGAGATCAACGAGTTTCAAGTCTGGCCGGAATTATCGAGCTTTGTCCGGCGAAATCCCGTGGGTTTCAGGGCTTGAAAGTGGTAAAAATTGGTTCTACTCTTCATAAGCTTCATTTTGGTTCAAGTTTCATGCAATTTGGTTGAAAGATGGATGAGATATGAAACTTTGAATAATTTTCCAGTTTCCGACGACGGCGATGTCACAGGAGGAGTGCCAGAGAAGATAGAGGAATATTCCGTCAAGTTAACGGAATATTCCTAACAAAACCTAACGGCATATTCTATTTTTGGACGGAATATTCCCTAACTGCCGTTACTGTTACCGTCAGTGTGCCAGGCATGTGGCTGCTCGTGGGGGCGCGTCTGGCTGTGCTTTGGCCGGCGCGTGGCAGCGCATGAGGGGTCAGAAAATTATTTTTAAAATATGGGGATGTTTCTGAGGTTGAGTAGGTCATTGTGGTATATTCATGTACCCAATTTGAGGAATATATGAGAAGTTATTAGCTAGTGTTGTTTATGTGCATTAAGTGACGTTTATATAGTTGTTTCGCATACAGGTGAGACCTATCCCGAGGACGAGCGTAATCATTCAAGGCAAGAGAGCTATGACCCTTCGACATACCAGTGAGTGAGCTTTTGGTTTTCAGTATATATATATATATATATATATATATATATATTTGATGTTTTTCCCATAACCATATTTAAATGAAATGTGATCGAAATGCCATGTCATACATGCATGACATTTGAGCATATGCGTTAGTATAAACATGCATATTGTCGCATGATGTTGCAGAGGCCTAGGTAAGCCACAGGTGAGTACATTATGATGTTAGTGGTTGTAAATAGAATGATGATGTTGAGATATATTGGGCTCATCAACCTGCACCCCGGTGTTAGTGCTCCCACCCAGAGTAGGGCACAGTCCTTCATGTGATGTTCACATCCCGCACCATACGCTCACCTTGGATCCAAGTTAGGTGCACAGTCCTGTCATACAGACCACTATAGGTGGTTCCCGATTCGTAGGTGACCCGCGATTATTCGCACAGTCTTCACGTGATCGTAGCACTAGAGAGTATTTATTACACACAGTCTTGTCGCACAAACCACTAGAGGTGGTTCCCGACTCGTGTGCAGGTATATGGTTAATAGGATGTATACTTGTTAAGATATATGATTGAGTTATAGATTGAGCCGTACAGGTCACAAGAGGTGACTCCCGGCTAGACGAACGAGCTCTAGATTCTGCCGTACAGGTCACGTTAGGTGACTCCCGGCTAGATTGGTTATTAGCATTGAATTAAATTACCTGGCTTACTTATGTGATATTGTGATAGTAGACATGGCGTAAGTACTGGACATGGCATATGCATGGCATTTTTATATGCGGATTTTGATATTTTTGAGCCTGATTTGAGATATGTATTTACATATACTATTTTTTGGGAAAACTATATAGGTTTTACGGCGAGGGGTTAGAACTTTTTAGAAAGAAATGAATTTGAAAAGCTTTGTTTTTGTCCACTCACACTTTCTGTTTTTCGCCCATCCAGGTACTAAGTAGGAATTATCGTTGGTGGCATTGCGAGGGCTTCAGGGCAGTTTTGACAGATTTCACCAAATGTAGGATCACCTTTGGGTGTTTTTTAATTAGTGCTTTTGACTGCAATTAGATTACTTATGCTCTGGTTGTGTATTTCACACATAATCTCACTCTAGCACATTATCTTATCTAGTACTGCTAGTAGCTTGGTTTTATTTATCCCTATTTCTTTATATTCGTATTGCTTCCGCACTGTGCACATGGCTACATCACCCTCACGTGATGGCCATCATGCCTTGATTTAGGTCGGGGTGTGTCACACAAATACCCTCAAATTTAATAATCAAATAAATTAAAGGCTTTTTAGCCAAAATGGTTCGTGACAATGACATAACTCCTTAATCTAGTCCTTAATAATTAATGATAATCAATAGTAGTATCCTTGAATTTGTCTATCGTGAATAATTTTAGTCTTTCTTTGAATTTGTCCATCGTGACCATTTTAGTTTTTTCGTGAAAAATCTGTCAATTGCTCTGTTAGTGTGATGATGTGGTGCCATGTGGGTCTCACAAATTCAATCATATAGCGACATGTGGATTAACTTTAAAAACTAATTTTATATTTAAAATTAAAAATGATATAAGTAAGAAAAAAGGCGTTGAAGGCATGATTAAAATTCTACTGCTCCCACTTGAGGTAACTGCGGCAGCGCTCAATGTCGGTGATGAAGGAGTCGAAGGGGATATGGTTGTGGTGGTGGAGTGTAGAAGCGAAGGTGAAGTTGGACCGGAGCTTGAGGCGACAGTAGCTAAAAAGCCTTTAATTTATTTAATTGTTAAATTTGAGGGTATTTGTGTCTATTTAAACGAAATTTTGGATATATTTGAAAGTTTTTATAAAAAGTGACATTTTTGAAATTAAGAGTTAATTTTTGGCTATATTTGATAAATACTCATTTATGGATGTGTAATTTTTTCTTATTTTGGTGAACAATAATGAGTTCAATTTTAGCACTGACCCTTTTTAGTTAAAAGTGAGAAGTTTTAGGTTTGTCAACTCTTACTGTGTGACTTAGACCTGACAATTTCTTACATGACCAGTTAACACGACACGTAAACGACACGAAAATAACGGGTTTCGGGTCGACATAATAACTAATCAAGTTCTTATCTTGTCACACGATAAGAACCCGTTAATAATGGGTCCTTAACAGGTTTACACGAGGATAACACGTTTCGACACGTTAAGAAAAATGTTAATTTGATGATTTCAATTTTTTAAACTACTAAAAAAACTTACTATAAGATACAATTGTCGTAGTGTATATGATACATTGTATATTAAATATGTATTATTATATTATTATTCTATATAAATTTAAAAAATTTAAGTTTATTTATTTATGTGTTTTGATTGTATATTATAGCAAAGAGTAAGATTAAAATAAAATTATAAAACACATTAAAAATAAAAATATCAAGTAATTTAAAAATACCAAACACATTTAAAAATTATAGTAATTAATTTACAAACTTGAAAATATAGGTAAATGCTCATGTTCGCTTCATCTACGCTTTGAGGACGGATACGTCGCCGTTTGAATTTTTAGAACCACACAAACCCTCATGAGTAGTATTTTTAGGGAGTTCAAAATAAATAAAATTCATTATCATTAATGTACAAGTCTGAAAAATGTGAAAGTATATATAAACACTCTTGATTGCATCATCAACCTTGAAATGCAACTCCCTTCATTTTGCCTATCCTTGAACATTTGGTATTTTTTAGTAATGTACTAATGTTTTTTCATTAGGCTCTTATTTTGGGGTATGCAATACTTAAAAAACAAATGTCCTTTTTGTTTTTATGTTTTGAAAGTAATATTTAGGTGACAATGTGGTATGCATATACTAATTTAGTACTATATTTTTCAATTTTTTTGTCAAATTATGTTTTTCATTTTCATTATTTATTGACTTAACATATATTTTCTTTAACGGGTCGGGTCATATTACTTGATAATATTAACGGGTCAATTTCGGGTCGAATCATATTAGCCGTTTACTTTAACTGGTATTACACGACACGACCCATTAAGCTATTGGGTATGTCACGAAAATGACCCGAATATGAAAAACACGACACAAATGCCAAATCTAGTGTGATTTAGTCAAATCTCTCACCTCATTGTGTAAAATAAAATATTTCGTCCTATAAAAAATGAATATTCATGTCAAAATTGACCCCATAGCAAAATCTCTAGCTCTACTGCTGGTTTTACATGAGACATTTTAGACTTGATGATGGTTTAGACTTGTAAACCTCTTTGACTAAACACTTGATCATATAATCTAAAAGCTAATCATTCTATAAGGCTTCGATATAGACATAATGCACTTACAAGGTATATGCGCTTTTATCATTGGCAAAAGGTTTAGTGTTTGGTCGTACTGTGGGTGGAGGAGATCAACAACTAATTAAATTGGAGATGAAATGCCAAAATATAAAATAAAATTTCCTTTCTTCGTCGTCTTTTTGTATGAATAATGGTGTTGCGAAAGGAATAGAGAGGAAGTATCGATTTCATGTTAATTAGACACTACACGCAGGACAACTGTTCTTTTACAAGGCTGCCAAGTTCCAACTCTTGTTCAAACCCCACCACTAAAATAAAGCCATAAAGATGATGCCCAAATATAGGACACTGCCTGCCCATATGCCTAAATATGGAAGGAGCCGGCTTTAAACATTGACTTGTGAGTAGATTAGTTCCTAACATGGAATCGATAGATACAACTCATGAAATTGGGAGATTCTTCAGCTCAAAGGTTTCGTTCGTTAGAGAGGATCAGTTTGGAGAAGATTATTAACTATATTGAAGTTATTTCGAATGATGAAATGCATGAAATTTTTTATTTTTTGTCAAAATTGAACATTAGTTCAAGAGAAGGATAACTTTTTTTTTATTTTTTTTTTATTTTTTATGGGCGACGTTCAATTTAGAAAAAAATTCCTCAAAATGGCTTCAACATAGCAAATAATCATATCTAAGCTAATTATCCGTAACATTCGAGTTATGGATTTTTTGCTTATTTTTCTTCCATCATCGTTTCCATTCTCACCATTGAACTAAGCTAATATAGGAATTGATAGATCCAGATTTGGTTCAAGTTTGCATCTACTTAAATTAGGTTCGATTGGTCAATAGGGAATTCATTCTTTTCTTCTTTTTTTTATATAGAAAACCTCGACGGTACGAGGGAAATTTTATTGATATCAAAAAAATTATACACCTAGTCGGGGGGACATAAACCTAACCCCTCATAATACAAGAAAAAATAATTAAAAAAAATACATGAAAAGAAGAGAGGACATAAACCTTACCCTTTTAGAAACAAAAACAATAAAGATAGAAGGAAAAGAGGGGGAACATGAAACCTAACCCCTCTAAAGTTGAACATAAAGGTCTAAACCTGCAAAACAGAACAAGCAACATCACAAGGTTAAGAAAAAAAAGGTTAAGAAAGTGAGACAGACCTGTATGCCGAGATGCACATTAATTTGAGAAGCGGAAGCCAGGCAAGCCAACATAGTCTGAAAATAAAGTAGCACGAACCACCATTGGAGGGAAATCATGCCATACCAAAGTTGGAGAAAACAAGCCCATATCAGCACAATTGTTCACAACTTCATTTCCTTCACGATATATGTGAGAGGCATAGAAAGTCATCTTCCAACAAATACACCATTGTGTACGAAGAGGCCAAGGAGGATCAAAATCAGTCGATTGGAGGGCAGAAATAACACTAAAAGAGTCACTTTCCAGCCAAAGACAATGTCAACCCCATTGATATGCAAACTCTATACCAATAATAACTGCTGATAATTCTGCAAAAAAAAAAAAAAAAAAGAGTTGCAATGACCAATTCCTTTAGATAAACCATTTGTATTAGGTTTAATCTAAGGAAACCAAGGAGAAAACCAAAGCACATGAAGAATAGTTGGCGCCTTGCGAGGGATAAGTGGGATCCTCATAAAAGAAATGATACAAGTGTAAAACCCTGATACCAGGAATAAACTTCCCATTGTGAATGACCCTAGAACTGATAGACATGCAAAGATGATGAAAATAGATCGGGCGACCCAAAAAAATGAACTTATTTCGAGCTTTCCAAATAGCCGAAAAAATTCAAAGATTGTGCAACTGCTGGGAAAAAGGTTTACGTACATAGGCATCCTAGAAAACAACCAAGGAATCTGAAAACGGCAAAGAGGTACCAAATTGAAATGCTAACCACCTCCAAAGCTACCTAGATATCCGGCACCCAAAGAAAAGATGAAAAGTAGATTCCTTAGAGCTATGATATAAACAACAAATGGATGCCAGAGAAATACCATGTCATTGTAGTGCACTTTCGGTAAGAAGTTTGTCATGAAAAAGTCACCAAGCCAAAATAGACAGTCGAGGAGGAATAAAATGTCTCCAAATAACCTTGGCCCAAGCACAATTGCTATGGTTTTTTCCGAAAAATATGATAACCAGCAGAAAAGGAAAATTTTCCAGTTGATGAATGCTCTTAGATTAGTTTGTCATTCTCTACATTTAAAGGCAAAGGTAACCGAAGAATCTGTTGGACTACAGAAGGGAATAAATCTGCAAAATAATCAGGTAAAAACCATATTTGAGCTTCAATAGCATTTGAAACCCCAGGAAGAACTGTGGGTGAAATGACCGAAGATAATGAAGGGTCAATAATTGGGCCATCCAACCATTTGTCAAACCAAAAAGAGATTGACATTTCATCACCAATAACCTAACGACTATTATTATTCAGAATAGGCAAAGCTTGCTTCAAACCATACCGCACAGAAGACCGTAAATATATATCTTGTTTTTTGTAGGGTGTAGGAGGAAAATGCTGACGAGCGAAAGAACCCCACAAAGAAGAAGATTGTAAAGCATCCCAGCCAAACTAATCAAAGCCGTCAAGTTCAAAGCAGCCAAATCACGAAAACCAAGCCCACCTTTATGTTTAGGTCCACACACCTTACTCTAATGAATACTTACTAACTTTCGGGAAGACATGTCCCCTGACCAAATAAAATTTCGTGCACAAGCAGAAACATGCTTTAAATGGCAAGCTGGCCATTAATAAACTGAGAAGCTATAAAGAAACAAGCTTTGATAAACAGATTGCACCAATTGGAGACGCCCAGCCATTGAGAGAAGTTTACCTTTCCAACCTAAAAGTCAAGCTTTAGCCTTATCTACCAGAGCTTGAATGAATTCGCCTTGCATTACCACTAAAACTGGGAACCCCAAGCTAAGTGAAAGGAACAACACTTATACGAAAGTCAAGATGTCTCGAGATATACACTTTACGATGGGCAGAGGTGGAACCGAGATAAAAAGTACTCTTAGTTGCATTAACAAGCTGTCCGATGCACAACCATACTTATCCAAAATTTTTTGAAGAGAACGAAGAGATCAAACATTCCCACGACAAAAAATAAAAAAGGTCATCAGCATATAACACATGAGTTGAAGGGCAACAACCTCGCGGAGTTGAAATAGCGGTAATATGTCCAGTAGAGAAAAGCAAAGATAAACCTGGACAGAAAAGAAGTGTCGAAGTAGGGTCTCCCTGACGGACACCTTGTGTGCAAGAGAAAAATCCATACGGCATGCCATTTACCAAAATTGAAAGACGAGCTGACTGTAATAAAAAATGCACCCAATCCACAAAAATACAAGAAAACCCAAAGCTAGAAAGCATGTGAAGAAGAAAAATCCAATTCAAAGTATCAAAAGCTTTAGCGATGTCAACTTTTATACCCACGTTACCACCAAAAGCATTTTTATCCATAAAATTGAAACCTTCTGAAACCAAGCCAATGCAATCAGAAATACATCTACCTTTCAAAAATGTTGTTTGTTGATGAGAAATAATGCGAGTGGCAATTAGACTGAGCCGATCAGCAAGAATCTTGGGAATAATTTTGAACATAAAGTTAGCAAGAGCAATGGGCTGATCATGAGCAATAGTGGCCACCCCTTCTACTTTTAGGGATAAGCACCACAAAGTTTCAATTAGTGTTTGGATAAAGTCAGCCACGCTTAAAAAAATCTTGTACAAAAGTGATAACATCCAAACCAACAATATCCCAACATGACTGATAAAATGAATCGGGGAAAGCCATCAGGTCCTAGAGCACTCGAACGATCCATAGAAAAAATGACATTTCTAATTTCATCAACTGAAGGTAAACAAGAAAGAGAAAGATTTTCCTCTTCACTAACCATAGGTGGAATTACACCACAAACATCCTCAATTCGACTTGGTGTGAACGAAGAATTATATAAAGATCGATAAAAGTTTACCACATGATCATCAATAGTATTAGGAGACGAGAGTACATTATCACCATCCAAAAGAGTAACAATCTTGGAAGAAGAATGCCTACCTCGAGCATAAGCATGGAAAAAAACAGTATTACGATCACCCTCAGTAAGCCATTTAACCCGAGCACAATCACGCCATAAAGCTTCTTGCATACAAAGAGCATCGAGGACAGTTGTCTTAGCCACAACCTCTTCATTGAACCTCTCTTGAGAAATCCCATCAAAAGAAATAATACTTTGGATATTATGAAGTCTTTCCTTCGCAATAGTGACATTTCTATGGACATCGCCAAGAATATTAGAGTTCCAATCTCAAAGACAATGCTTAAAAGCCTTGAGTTTTTCCAACATAACAAACATGGGACACCCATATGCAATAGTTGACTGGCAACACTTGGTAACCAAAACATAAAATTCTACATGTAAAGTCCACATGGACTGAAATCGGAAAGGATGCGGTCCTCCAAGACGAGCTGTTTGCAAAGTTATTGAACAAGTATTTATAGATTCACCAAATAGGAATATTTTTTCTCACTAATTACCACTCAATATTCCATACATCGTTAGATGAGTTTAAATTTCAAAATTTATAAAGTAAATAGATCAAATTTCACTCATCTAACAACCAATACATAAGTGTCAATGTTTGACACCGGTGATGAGCCAAAATGAATCCTTCAGCAAATCCTATATCGTGTGAGAAAACAAGAAGAACCAGTTACCAAATTCACACTCCCTATTGTTGGGTGGTTAAGGTTTTAATCAGCATGAATAAAGTCTGCCATTTGGCAATATGGATGAGATGTTGATCCAAAAATTTAATTAAAAAACTATACATTTGTCATCAAAGGTAGGCTCCAAAGGTCACTAAAAATTCCATTGTCGATATAATTTTAAGGTTAGGGATAAGGGTGTCTGGCCCTATGTCAACCACCGGCTGCCAGTTGAGCAAGTGGGATATCGACGGATGGTCTCTCTCTTTCAAGCTTGTCCAACCATTGAGACAGTGCACGAGGGCATGTTGTAGAATAATCCACAATACCAGTTTCTTTCACCACAAAAAGCTATCGATAAGATTAGGGTTTCAGGACTGGCACTGACAATGACCATTTCCCATATTGCAGCTGCTCGCAATACAAAGACATGCATTTCGCTTAATTAGCATTAATATTTAGGACTAGTTTGTTATTGATTTAGTTTTTTTTATAACAATAGTTACATGTCGGTAAACTCTATTTTTAATAATTATGTGAGTGCGAAAAGCAGCGTCACAATGTTTATAAATTTTGATATAAAAATGTAATATATCTGTATTATAATTGAAATTGACATTGTGACAGTTCGTCTCGAGAAATAATTATCGTAGACGTGAATTGACGAAATTGCCCTTGAGCGTTTCATTGGAATTTCATATTTGAGATTTTATTTGGTACAACCATGGTTATGTTTAGGCTTAGGTGGAAGTGTGAGGACCATACTTACACACTCATCCCTTTATCTCTCTCCTTCCCGTGCTTCACTCTCTCTCTCAGACTCACTCTCTCTCTTCTCTCCCGTACAGACTCAAACCCAAAACCCTTTGAATTGTGACGGATCGAGGATTCTAAGGTCACCATTGTGTTCGTGAGGACCATACGAGTTCAAATGTACCATTTTCAGGTAAGGAAACCTTCGAAAACCCAAGAACTGTAACCCCCGATTTGAGGTACTATTCATGCTTACGTAAAATGTTGATTTTTAGGGAATTTCAAGCTCATAGGGATCTTAAGGAGGTTCTAAGGAAGCTCGGAGTGCTTCGTTGGAAGAAATAGGACGTCGGGATCGTGAGTTTCGAAGTTGGCCGGTTTTCTTGAATTTCTCTGATGAGATCCTGTGATTTTTGGAGCTTCAAAGAGGTATGAATGTGTTCTCCTTGTTGTGGACTTCATTTTGATATAAATTTCATGAAATTTGGATGAAAAATGAGTAAGATATGACGAATAGAAGATTTTCCAGAAACCGACGAACAGTCGCCGGCGATCGGCGACTCGCCGGAGAAGACAGAGAATATTCCGTCAGTTTTGACGGAATATACTAACGGTGTTAGCTGACGCCATTAAGAATCTAACGGAATATGCTAGGATTTAACGAAATATTCCCTAACTGTCGTGACTGACGCTGTCAGTGTGCCTGTCACGTGGGGGCGCGTAGGGCCGTGCCTTGGCCGGCGTGTGGCGGCGCGTGAGTGGTCGGAAAATTCTTCTAAAAATATGGGGATGTTCGTGAGGTTGTGTAGATCACGGTGGTATATTCGTATACCCAATTTGAGCATTGTATGAGAAGTTGTTATCTAGTTTTTTTTATGTGCTTTAAATTAACGCCTATATAGTTGTTTCTTATATAGGCGAGACTTATCCGGAGGACGAGCGTAACCAGGCTAGGCACGGGGGTTACGACCCGTCTACATATCAATGAGTGGGCTTTTGTTTTCAGTATATATATATATATATATATATATACACTTGACGTTTTTCCCAGAAAACGTACTTTAAAGGAAATGTGATTTAAATGCCATGTCATACTTGCATCATATTTTAGTATATTCATTATCATGATTATGCATATTGTTGCATGGTGCTTCGGAGGCCCAGGTAAGCCCAGGTAAATATATTATGCTACGAATGGTTATGAGATAGATGATGATGTTGAGATGTATATTGAGCTCATCAACCTGCACCCCGGTGTTAGTGCTCCCGCCCAGGGCCAAGGCATAGTCCTTCACGTGATGTTCACCTCCCGCACCACACGCTCGCCTTGGATCCAAGTTAGGTGCGCAGTCCTGTCTTACAGACCACTATAGGCGGTTCCGACTCGTAGGTGACACGCGATTTATCGCACAGTCTTCACGTGATCGTAGCACTAGAGCGTATTCATTTACACCCAGTCCTGTCGTACAAACCACCATAAGTGGTTCCGACTCGTGTACAGGTATATTGTCGTACAGGTCACTTTAGGTGACTCCGGCTAGATGGATTGATGAGCTATAAATTTAACCGTAGAGGCCACTACAGGGGCTCCGGTTAATATGTTATTTTTATGAGATTACCTCACCTGGCTTTCAATTGTTATATTGTGATATTGGACATGGCATATGCATGACATACATATATGTGGATTGGGATATATTGAGCATGGTTTTGAGATATATACGTATGTATACTATTTTCTGGGAAATTATACAGGTTTTCCAGTGAAGGGTTAGAACTTTTGAGATATGAAATGATTTTAGAAACCCCTGTTTTTGCCCACTCACGTTTTTGTTTTGCGCCCCTCCAGGTATTAGGTGAAAGTGTTTTTGGTGGCTTACGAGGATATAGCAGAGTTTCTGACAGACCATCATTCATGTAGGACCACCTTCGGGTGTTGTTTAATTAGTACTTTTATGCTTGACTGCAGTTAGGCTAGTTAAGCTCTGGTTGTGAAATTCACACTTATTCTCGCACTAGCATGCTATTTTAACTAGGATTGTTAGTTGCTCGGTTTTAATTTGTTTGTATTTCCCTTTTTAATCTTGCTTCCGCACTGTGCTTATGGTTACGTCACGCTCACATGATGGTCAGCATGCCTCGATCTCGGTCGGGATGTGTCAGACATGATATTCAAAGTTTTATGTACTAAATAGATCAGAAAAAAAATATATTGACTTGCATTTATGGTGTGCGGGGTAGGGAGTGGGCGATGATGGTAGAGGGTGATGGTATGTAGTGTCAATGGTGCTTGATGGTCGGTGGGGTGATGGTGGTGGTGATGTTGGTGAAGATGGTGACGGTGTTCAATGCGGCAGTGCTGGAAATTGTAGTGGTCCTAAGAATGTTGGTGGCGTCACCGATGGAAGTGATGGTGACAATAATGGTTAAGGCAATGGTGGTAATGGCAATGGTAATCGCGACGGTTTTAAGGGTATTGATGGTAGCAATAGTGTTGTGTGTGGGTTGGGGGTTGGTTTGGGGGGCGAGGGGTTGAATGAAAGGAAGACAGAGATCGATGCTTGATGATTTGATGATATTTTAAAACCATATTGATATTATCATGTCGCTATTGATTAGTTTACACGGTAATTATCTTGTGGTTCGGAATCGAGATGAGGAGAGTGCAAATTGAAATCAAGGACTTCTCTCCCTCCACAGGTCCTTTTGGGATTTTCATGCTAAAGAGTTTGTAGTGTAGAGGAGGAGATTGACATTCATGTGTGATAAAGTTGTGGATGTTTTAATTTGGCACGTGATTTTTGGTTGGATAATTGCATGTTAATCTCATGCAAAGATTGGTTTTGATCCAATTAAAAATGGGTGATTTTTCGTGCAATCTCATGCAATTGAATTGGTTGGATAATTGCGTGTCAATAACTTAAACTCATGCCATGTGCTTTGAACTGACCTAATTAAACATGGGCTGATTGGATCAATTTGAACATGCAAGTATCAAGCCACGTCAAGGATAATGGAGCCGCGCCAAGCATGCATGTCCCTATAAATACAAAGTTGCAGACAATGAACAGGGACATTTAACCCGACACACAAATAAACGTCCTACAAGAAATTCTTTCACATTCTTGACAAAAATACTAATTGCTTTACTAACCCGTCAACACAAATTCAGTTCAGTTAAATATCACTCGGTTGACAACCGGCACAAATTTAGTTTAGTTAAACATCACTGGAGTTGTAGAATCAACTCAGGTTAGGAATTTCTTCAATTTAGTTAAACAACATTTTCTCCTCTCACGACTCATTTGGTTAAAAGAGGTCACTTCATTAGCTTTCTTGACAAGTAAGTGTTCTATGATCTATTACTCACAAGTATCATTTAGAGCTCATCACCCGAGTATCTTTGTCCTTACAGCTTGAAACCGACCTAGAGCACCTATATTTGGTAGGCTAGTCACCCAAACACAAACTCCTTATCATATACACTCATTCGTGCTGAAAAAGGCACACAAATTGGATCCGCAAAACCATTAAGGTGCTTTACTTCACTGATATAATTTTTCTCAGCTCATAAGGTACGTCGACAAGGAAATAAGATTACCGAACATAAAAGTACATAGACATGATGTTGATCAACTTGAAGCCAATACAGAGATTTACCCTATGGTTATCATAATTTGTAACAATTAATGGGTCGATGTGAACAAAAATTCAAGAATACAAAAACAGATAGACTACGTCTGCGATTGGCTAGATTAAGTCTTCGCACGGTACTCTCATCTCTTTCGGGCGAATCTCTGCCCTGCTCCAAGTAACAACCCTTTCCCTATTACACCTGTGTGAAGTCCACAAACCAGAGCCACAGATCCACATATAACTATCCATTTCCAATCAATGCCGTTTTCATTTGGTCTTTTATTGTTTGGGATTTGACCTTTTTCTTCTTCGCCAGGTGACGGCTCCAAATGATTCATGCTTCCATCGGAGGATACCTTGGTGGTGATTTTGGCCATCTGGGCACTTTGAGATAGAGCAGCCTCTGATTTCCTCGCATTCTGGTATGCTCTCATACCAGAGTGTAATTTCTTCACAGTGCACCACATTCCATGACGGACACCCAACTTTGCCACATCTTTGGGGATGCCCATGTCTTCGTAGTGTACAAGGGTAACCTCACATGCAGATAACCGTCCATCTCCTTTCCGCGACTCCACTGCATTTGTTTTCCAATTCAGCATATGAGTATTCACCCTTACAGTGTCACCAAGATTGGTCAACTTATTGTTGCAAAATCAGATTTCTCATTAAATTCTTACCAGCCTGGATTATCCAACTAGAGAAATAATGTTCCACACGTCTGGGCTTGTCACGCTTAGGCAAGCCTGGATATGGAACACCCTGCAATATTGTAGCTCATACAATAAGACTCGTGTATATATGAATACCAACATAATCATTTTTTTTTTTATCCGCACACTGTAAAAGAAAGATATGATGCTCAAACCATGGAAAGAATTCAAATTCACGGCATAGGGAGAGATGCTAGACGAAAACAAAGATACAATATTTCTTGACTTTAGATTTCATGGTTTTGTTATGTTCTTTACCTCTTAAATCTGAACCCGACACATTTTTTTGTTCCTTCAACAATGCAACACCAACCAAATCAAATTATTTTCTTTTCAGTTATGTTGGTTCAGCTTTTCTGATCATCAATTAGATTCAATTCAACCCACCCATCTCAGTTCTATTCTGCGTCTGACTCAACTGAAACAGACTCCAGCCTATTTCTCTAAAGTGAAAAATATGGAATTCCCACAATGTCCTCTTCACAAAGAAAGTAAAATGTCTTTTCAAAAAACACAGAAAGTAAAATAAATAATTGCGGAAAGAGAGCTACAATACAAGCATCAACGAGGAGAGAGCTACAATACAAGCATCAATGAGGACATGCTTCAACAAGTACCTTTGTCACACAATAATAAGTTTTTCCAGCCTCCCATATTCTTCGACCAATTAAATATTCTCGATCACTGCAGAAAAAAGGGAACTGCACAGCAGAGGAACAAAGTGGGAAGCAGTCATTCATATTTTCAACTAGAAAGAGATACAATGAAAATGCAGAATCAACACAATCGAGCAAATCCTTTCTTTCACTGACCTTTTTAATCCAGTGAACAATCATAGTTCCAGTCTGAGGGCATTCCTCTAATATCTTAAAGTAAGGGAGCATCAGATCCCATTTAGGTCGAAACTCATCATCCCAAAAGAAATCTCTAACCAACTCTGGTGTTGCATCCTCAAAGACAGTTCCACTACAGTATACAGTGGGACCTGTCTGGTAAGCGAAACCACTATCAGTTACTAGAATACTATATATGGTACTAAAATTTTGATATTTTGAAGTACTAAAACAAGAATCAGGGTAACTGCAATAGCTATATGAATCGTTTTATTCTGCAATAAGTGAGGATTTTTAGCGACAAACTCTTAGGGCATTTTGGAACTGAAAACCACATTTGTGATAATATGGAAAAAGGAATAAAATATGTCATTATGCAACAAGATTGGCTAAAAGAATATCATATATGACGTTGATATAGATGTCAATTGAGGATCACAAGAAACATATGTCAATGAAAGCAGCAGGTAAAAAATAGACATCCCTATTCCCTACCATTAACAATTTCTTGATGGATAAATCAACAGTTTTCAGATGCATGTTTTCAGCATATGAAGCACAAACTTAAGATGTTAAAGAGTGGAAAAAGTCAAGGTCAGCATCTACCTCAGGATCATGGCGCCATGCTTTGTATGCCATGCTTGGAGTCGACCTCTCCATCAGGCTTTGCCATTCCATCTCTCCATCTCTCCCTCCAATTAAATTCACTAGGTGCACCAAATCAGTTTCTGTGACAACATCCTGGAGTCTCTCGGCACCTTTAGCAATGGGTCTGAGAAAGTGAATAAGAACAGTTTTTCAAGGCAAGAATAAGACACAATAAAAAAAAAAGGTAAAATTATAAGGATTGCAACATATTACTATTAAACAGATTAATTTTTTGATTTCAGGTGCCTACACAAAAATGCAGTTCTTTCTTGTTTCCCAAGTGAATTAAAGAGTAACATGAATAACTCTCCAACCCAAAAAGAAAGGAAGCATTTCTCCACAACATCCACTTTTCTTAATAACTAAATATGTTTTCAAAGGTTGGCAAAATTCCATCGTCGAACAGAAACAATCTAGGCTGTGCAGGAACTAAAACTCCGATTCAAGAAGAGCACATGTAATTGACGCCAACGTCATAATGTCACCACATTCAAGACGCCAACTTTATAATAGGCAATAATTCCTATTCCAAACAGCAATTTCGCGGAAGTAAAACCAAAAAACGCATTCAAAATCGAGCTGTTGCACTAAACTCCAAGAACTAGCCTGTATCGGTAAGCCATATGTATGGCTTCTTTGGTCTCTGCTACAAATATGGAAGTCACTTAACTGTGGGTTCATCCATATTTATTAGATTCTAATAGATAAGCTTACATCTTCCGCAAGAATATTGACAAGAAATTCAGGTCCTATTTAACTCATAATCTTTTCAGTCCGCCAGAAAAACACGAATTACATTTTTAAAATGTTGCACACTCCAATCAAATATTAAATTCACTGACAAAAGAATCCGAAAACATCGAAATTCAAACGAAAACAAAATGTGAATTCAATCGGTGACAAACCCTAACACAATTCTAATATATATATATAAAAAAATAAAAAATAAAGCAAAATTTTACTAATAGAAGCTGATACAGCTAGAAACTCACCCAACAATGTCGGTGTCGCTCTCAGCCGTGGCAGCCGAACCCGAAGCGGCCGAGTCCCCAGCAGACGGCGGCGCTACTTTCCCTTTTCCCTTGAAATTGGACCAAATCGTGCGGCAAAGGGAGAAAGTGGAGAGCGCCGTGAAAGCGAGCCAGAGGCGGCGAGCGCCGAACCCCGGCGGCGCGGTCCAGAGGAACCGGAACTTGCTCCGAAGGCCGAGGTACAGGAGACCGGTCCACCTGGGCCGCCATGACCAGCCGATCACCAGGCCAATCATGACGGCCAGCCATATCGGGACTGCGCAAAGCAATATGTCGACGAATGTTTCGGTTATCGAGGGTTTTACAAAGAACTCCATCAGATCGGACAACATTTCCTCCATCCTGCCTAAAACCGAGATTTTCCGAGAAAGTATTACTCTCCCGAGAAAATGGGCGCTCAAGAAAACGGAATCACATCGGCGTTCGGTTATCCAATCCCTTTCTCTCTCTCTCCCTACTCTCTCTATCCGATTACAGCTGGGGAAAGAAGGAAGAAAATTTCTAAAGAGAGAGAACGGGAGTTTCAGGCGGTTGTTAGAGAGTCCAAATCTTCTTCTGGACCTTCACCTTTACCTTTACTTACCTTAGATTTCATTGAGCAGGTTTTGAGATTCGGGATTTGAAGTGACGTGGCAAGATCAGGACCGTTGATGGAGCCTGAGCTGGGTGTGAGTTGTATTTTCGTACGTGATTCTTTTGGCGTGTGGATTTTCTCGCATGCGATTTATCGGGAGGTCGGGACACGTGCGAAGGGGAGAGTGGGAGAGTGGGAGAGTGGGAGAGGCAGAGGATAGGATTGCTGATTTTTATGACGCTTTTCAGTATTCAGTATTGGGGAGTGTCCAGGAGGAAGATATTCTTTTGTCCCTTGAGAGATTGGGTGCTTCCAGGAAGACGACACATCAGTGTGCCTGCCGGTTGAGTTTTTTTTATTTATTTAAAACAAACGATATCTTTTATTATTTATGAGAGAATGAGCTAAGTTTCATAATAGATTAGCAATAATATGTTCAAATCCGTCTCTGAAGTGAGAAGCTCAAATAGGTGAAACATTCGAAAATCCCTAAACTGCCCCTTTGTTTCCTTCTCAATCAAATTCAAAAAAATCAGAAAACAAGGAGAAAGTGGTAAACAAACAATACTGAACAGAAAATTGTTTTGGAAAAAAATTATAAAAAAATGATAATTATCCTCTTAAACTTAGGGGAGAAAGAGAATAGAGGGAGAAAATAAAAAAGAAACAAAAATAAATTAATAAAAAAGAATTTAAACGTATAGAAAACAAGAGATAATCAAAACCAAATGGCATAACCGTTCAGAAGAGGAGAGCATAAACGTGGGCATCAATTTTGAAACTGCTGTGAGTAGTTACGGTTTGGTTTATATTTTTCTCCATCACGCAAAAACTGAATCATCTCAGTCTTTCGTTACATTTTGTTCTTCTCTTTTGTTTCTTGGTGTTTGATTTCTTTTCCCTTTTGTCTTGCGTTTTATTTTTAGTTTATGTGTAGAAAAGTTGTTCAGTTTAGCAATGCAGGTCTTTAATTTACCTTTGAAGCTATTTTTTAGTTTTTCGGGGTTTAGTTACAGATTGCTATTTTTTTTATAATTGCAGGTGCTTTCATTGTTCCCCATGGATTACGCATCAAAATTGTTTCTCCATGGTTGCTGCCGAAAGCATGAAGTTTCTAATGGTGATCAAAAGGTTTTTGTTTTATTCACTGCTTTTTTTTTTAAATTCAGTTTGTAAACTCTTCTTCATCGTCAGTTTAAATTATTTCGTTTACTTTCTCAACTTTTTCTTCCATGGAAATCCAACGCATTCATGGGTGCTTTGCTATTGTTGAATTGAATTTCCAGATTCTGTCAAAATTCATGCCATTGAATATTTATTTTTTGAAGAAGAAGAAGATTAGGCAGAATAGACGACGCACACCCATTGACACTTCCAAGTTCCATGTAAGATGTTGGTATCCCTATATTTGATTTCTTATATGTTTCTACAGTTTGTTATAATCCTTCACAAAATATGCGCTTATGATTGAAAGGCTTTTCACCTTTTAACACAATTGTAGTATTGATCCATGATATGTGGAATCTGATTTATGACATTTGTATTTTAATTAATTGTTGTTTCTTTTATGGCAGGCAACAACTTCATGAACAAAAGTCAAATTGCGGGTGAGAGTAAGAAGGGAAATTCCAATATCTCAGAGATTGTCGAGGTAAGAATCTCAGTAATTTGTTTGTCATCAACTATATAATATTTTTTCCTCTTCCCTTCTTGGTTTATTTCTTTGGTTTTTTATGGTAGTTATGTTTAATGATGATTTATGTAGACGATCAACTATATAATATTTTTTCCTCTTCCCTTCTTGGTTTATTTCTTTGGTTTTTTATGGTAGTTATGTTTAATGACGATTTATGTAGACGATCAGTTTCTTCTGTGCTTCAAAATATTATGTTTCGAAATTTTATCACAAAATTTATTTGTTAGAACGATTTTCTTGAAATTTTAAGTGTATGTGGTTGTGTTGTAATTGATTAACTCACTGTTTGTTTGATCTAATTCTCATCCTATGTTACTATTTGTTTGTTTTGGTATTATTAAATGCTGGCATATGAGTAGCACACCTAATCAAGAAATTTTTATTTAATTACATTCTCATTTGTTAAGATGCCTTCTTTACATTCATTTTCTTCAGTTTGAAAGTATTATTAAATGCTGGCATATGAGTAGCAAACCTCTCAAGCCCTGTAGAGATGTATTGTCAAAGTTTCTTGAATGTACAATTGAAAGTAGAGATACATAGATAAATGTGTATAGTATTTATGATGTACATCTTACATCTTTTTCTATGATGCCTACAACTATCAAGTATATCTAGAACTAATGGTTTCAAACAAATTATTCGTGCCTGGCATGAAGACTAAAGTGACAAACTTAAAGAAAACTTTATTGTAATTTCTTAGTGAAGACTGTAGCTTAATACTAACTGCCAACCTGTTTGCAATAATAATTGGATAGTTTAATTTCTCTTATTTCAATTTTAGACGTTCTCTAGAGTAAGTGTGCACACTATTTTTCTAGCTATAAATTTGTATATGTTCGCTATATACTTTTTTTACATGAAAAAGCCTTTTTTGAAATGCAAGATGAATTACATGGTATGTGGACAAAAACCTATGTAGGCATAAATTACTTTTGACTTACGATACTGCATAAGGATTGCTTGGCTAAGCAACTTGAAGATTCAAAACTTTTCGGTTCTCTTTCCCGTTTTGTTGGTGTTTGAAATGATTCGTTTTTATGTATTTTTCTTCTAAATTCCTAACAATTGGTAATCTAATTGTATAATTTCTTTTTGTTAATTCAAGGTTTTAGAATAATTGAGCTGGTCATCTCTAATGTTTTTATTTCATTGTCAGTACCTATTAAAATGTTATGTACAAATGTTTAAACTTGCAATACAATATCTATGATAATGTGATTTGTTATCATATGATTTGGAAACAAGCATTGGCGTTGTGGCGCTATTGAATTGAAAAAGCAGTTTGCAGGTGGAATGAGAAAGTGTAACATATATGTCAAGAAAAAAATAGTAGATGTACTATGAAGCCACAAACCTTTCAACTCATTTTTAGCAACTTTTTCTATGATAAATGACAAGTAAAAGACGAAATATATGAAATATCTTGGTTCTTGCTGTATTTCTTTCTTTATTAATTACTAACCTCTTCAAAAGTGCTTTTGTTCATGTAAAGAGTCTTTCTTTTCTCACGCATTTTACACGCGATTTAATTATGTTTCATTTCCTTTTATTTGCAATGTATGTTGTATTTTATTTTAAGACGCGATATGAGAAAGAAAACAACTAGCACAACACATCTTAAGAGGCGTGTAGCGCCTGTGATAAAAAAAAGGCCTCTCGCATGGAGTATTAATACAAATAATCCAACAAAGCATTGTAGGACGTTTACAAAGCACTGTACGACGTCGATTCACAAAGCAATTCGTTGATTAGAAAAAAAAGAATTCGTTGATTAATAAAAACGTAGGAGAAGACAAATTGCAACAGTCACACAATCAACAATTAATTATAATAAACATTTAAGCCAATAAAAAGAATTTCCATAATTAATTAAAATTTATTTGAAGCTACTGTTAAATTTTGACAGCAACACTCAATGTTACTATTCCATGTCATGCGACATAGCAATCGGCATTTCGGTTAGAAAACAATGGTGCTATCTATTTTTACTATTATTACTGATATGGACATTTTGACATCTCATTTAGAGATACTCTTATTGTCACAGCCCCTCCCGAAATCTTTCTATCGAGGACGTGAAAAGACAGAATTATCCTTAAAGACTACTAAGGTGTGTGTAATTTATACATTTGGTTAATATCCCTATTCCTAAGTTTTTGGAAAATTTATTTGGAACTTAGTTGTATTTTATTTGTTTGTGTTGTTAGGGTATTAGTGGACCACACACACACACATAACCTGCCCTCTCTCTCTCTCTCCCGTGGACTTCCTCTCTTTTCTCTCTCAGTTTTTCTGCACCCGTGTACTATGCACGTACAGACGAGCTCCAAAATCACCTCAAACTTCATAGATCGAAGGTTTTAAGGTAATATTCTTGTTCCCTATCTTCCCCTGAGTCCATTGGTACAAGTTTTGGAACTTATAACCCTCGAAAATCACTTCGAAACCATAACCTCGTTTGATAGCACTGTTCATGCACACGTGAATTGTTGGTTTTCAGGGAATTCTAAGCTTATAGGAAGCTTAGTAAGGTCCCAAGGAAGCTCGGAGTGCTTCGTTTGAAAGAATTAGACGTAGGAATCGTGGGTTTGAAGCTTGGCCGGATTTTGTGGAAATTACCTGGTAAGATTTCATGACTTTTAGAGCTTTAAATTGATATAGCATGATTCTATAAGTTAGGAGCTTCATTTTGATGTAAAGATCGTGAAAAATGGTGCAAAAACGGCCAAGATATTGAAGTTGGAAAATTTCCCCAGTTTTCCGGCGACCGGCAACTCGCCGAAGAAGAAAGGAGTATATTTCATTAGTTTGGACGGAATATGCTGACGCCGTTAGTTAAGTTTAACTGTTTCCATTAGGAGTTGACATAATATTCAGAGGAATATTCTTGACGCCGTTTAAAAATCTGTCGGTGTGCCTGGCATGTGGCCGCGCGTGGGGGCGGGTAGGTCCGTGCCATTTCTGGCGCGTGGGGGTACGTGATAGGTCCAAAAATAATTCTAAAAATATGGGGATGTTTGTGAGGTTGTGTAGATCACATTGGTATATTCAAACACCCCAATTGAGCATCGTATGAGAAGTTATTTCGTATTGTTGGTTATGTGCTCTAAATAATGTTATTATAGTTGTTTCGCATATAGGTGAGATCTATCCTGAGGACGAGCGCAATCAAGGGCGACGTGGGGGTTACGACCCTTCGACATACCAGTGAGTGGGCAGTTGTTTTCGTTATATACCTATATACTTACTGATTTTCCCAGAAATCGAATTTAAATGAAAGTATGTTTTAAAATGCCATGCATAGAATTGATATGACATGTATGAATTGGTATATGATGCATATGTATGAAATGGTGCAGTGGATGCACAGGTAAGTATCAGGTGAGTTATATTGTGTTGATGATGTGAATTGTGTTGAGAGCTCATAACCTGCACCCCCGGTGTTAGTGCTTATGTTGATATTCACCTCCCGCACCACACGCTCCCTTGGATCCAAGTAGGTGTAAGTCCTGTCGTACAGACCACTTCTGTGGTTCTGACTCGTAGGTGACCTGCGATTATTCGCACAGCTGTTTGATGAGAATTGCACTAGAGCGTATTATTACACCAAGTCCTGTCGTACAGACCATTTTAATGGTTCCGACTCGTGTGCAGGCATGGTTATTAAGCTATATGATTAACCGTACAGGACCACTGCAGGGTCTCCGGTTGATTTATTATTTCACCTGTTATATATTTACGTATCTCTATTATGTTATTGATGCATATAGCATGGCATACTTTCATAAGACCGATTTTGAACTATGATTTGAGAATATGATGATGTACATATGTTTATATGCTATTTTATGGGAAAGTATACAGGTTTTACAGTGAGGGGTTATAAATGTTGATAAATGAGATATTTTCAAAAAGCTTTGTTTTAGTGACCCACTCAACTTTGTTTTACGCCCCTCCAGGTTGTAGTTAGAAGTACTTGGTGGCTCACGAGGATTCCCACGGTTGTCTTGACAGGCTTCACAAATGTAGGACTCACCTTCGGGTGTTGTAATTTAGTAACTGTCCTACTTGACTGCACTTAGAATCTTATGCTCTGATTGTGTGTATTTCGCACTTAAATTCTCTCTAGCATGTCATTTAGATAGTACTGCTATATTTCGGTTTTTAGTCATTCATAACTCTCTTACCTTATCGCTTCCGCATTGCATTTATGGTTACGTCACGCTTATGTGATGGCCAGCACGTCCTGATTATCGGGTCGGGGTGTGTCACTTATAGTCCATAAGAGTTTTCTATATATATTATGATGTACTTCAAAATTTAGTGTGAAACATTCTCTTCTGTCCCCATTATAGTTGAACAATTTCAAACCTTGTATATAGTGTTTTCATGACTGAACTTAACACGTTTGAAAATCTTATTAATCAAATCATTTGAGAGAAAAATCACATTTGATTTCAATATGCTTGATTCTTTTTTGAACGGATCAAGACACTGATTATGCAATAAACTCATAGAGTAGGGTAATTCAGAAATAAGAAAAGCTGGGTTTTGCAAGATGTACCTCGATTAACAATGGCAATCATTATCTTCCTTGAAATGATGGTGATTTCCTCATGAAATTGATTTTACACGTTTATATAGTAGACAAGATATTACATTGAACTGAACTCCAATTATTATATATTTAGTTTGAGATTCTGGAGGAAAGAAAACGAGCTTACGGGACGAACACGCAATTTTTTTTTTAAACCAAACATAGAGTTTGATGTGCGGTGGAAAGTGTGGGGTGTAAGGATAGTATTGAAAAATATGTAGGTGTATTACGATAAATTCTATTTTAAAAAGTAAATGTGAGGTGTATTAAGTAAGTGGCATGTAGTCAATAATATGTGGGATGTGAATAAAACAATCATTTTAGTTTTGGGAACTTTCATGAAAAGGGGTTAAGTTTATTCTATTTCTTGATCCGGTTTCATAAATAGTGCCTAGTTATTGGCCCACTTTCATAAATAGAGTCTAGTTCTTGGTCATGTTTCATAAATAGTGTCTAGCTCTTGATCCAGTTTCGTAAATAGAGTATAGTCTAGTTTCATAAATAGTTTCCACCAGTGGCGGAGCGAGGACTTCTTGTGAGGAAGGGCCTCACACAAGTATAGAAGAAGACAAAACGAATAGTGTATATATATATCCAAATAATTAAGTAATCAAAATTACATATGAATAGATAATTTTATCTATTTATAGTAATTATTATTATCCTCAATGAATTTCATATTTTGAAACCATTGCATGATGTCGTCTACACTACTGGAAGTATTTTAAACTCAATCGAGAGAATTATAAAAATTTTGCAAACCCTAAAACTCAAGTAAGAGGTAGGATAGAATAGAAACAAATATTTTATTGAGAATAATAGATTTACACAAACCTTATTGTTCTTTATTCAATAAATATGGGATTTGGAATGGCTAAATATATGAAATTCAAGAAGACTAGGGGAATAGCTCTACCAGTGCTTGAGTGAAAACGATTATTATTTTTAATTAAAAGTGAATAATGGGTTGTAATTTAATGTCATTGATTTGTGATAAATAACCATTTGAAATATTATACTTAATTTTGTGATGGGATTTGGATGAAAAGATGGATAAATGATTGGATTTGTGCTAAGTGTTGAGAAGGGTTGCAAACTGCAAAGCAATAGATATAGGTGTAATACTAATCTTGTTTTTTCAAGTCAGGGTAGGCCCAGGACTACCCTAGTCCTTATGTGCCTCCACCAATGGTTTCCACCAATTGGTTTAGTTTTAGAAATAATGTCTAATTCTTGGTTTCGTTTCATAAATAGTGTCTACTTATTGGTCCAGTTTCATAAATAATGTCTAAATTCTTGGTTCAGTTTCATAAGGTTTGAAACTTGACCTTTTTTGGTCCTATAAAAGTACCCATTGCGCCAAAAACGATGAACCCAGAAGTGATCATTTAGGTCAAAACTTTGAGAAGATTATGTTCTCATTAATTATATTTAAAAAGTTGTTTTCAATTACCAAATTAAATTCCCTCACATTTTTAACATACCTACAATAATAAATGTAGTTCTCATCCAATTTCTTGAGCTTAGGTGTCATCTTGGAGAAATTTTTCTTTGTGCCTGTAACACAAGTGGTACACCACGTGTTATTATGTAAGTGGTGGGAATTTTATTTTTTATGTTATTAATTTTTTAAAACAAGAATCTCACCACTTGTATAGAGACACGTAGTGTACCATCCCGTATTCCGAGCATGTTGAAAAATCTCTCGTCGTCTTAACTACTACTGGGGAACAACACCACAAAAATAAAACTAGATTTTAATCCCTAAATAAAGTGAAGTTTAGAAAAATGTCTTATACAAGATTAAAATTTGATTTTAGTCCCTTGACTCTATTTAATGCTAGCATATGTATTCAATGTCTCTTTTTTTATTTATAATTTTATGAATTTAAATTTTATGAAAATATTATAAATTTTAATTCTCATTATGGTAAGCATCTTATATAAGAAAATATTTTTGTACAGATTTTTCGGTACACTTATGTTTTTGCATATTTTCTTATCTGCCACTAATTCATTACAATATATTTAGGTACGAACATTTCGGTGCACTGAGTTAATATAATATGTTTAGATACGGACATTTCGGTACACTAGTTTAGTATATTCTAAAAAAAAAAAAAAATTATATTATATTTATGTATCGACATTTCGGTACACTAGTTTAGTATCATATTGTTAGGTACGGAATTTTCGCTACACTTATGTTTTTACATATTTTTTCTTATGTGTCACTAATTCACTACAATATATTTAGATACGGACATTTTGATACACTAATTTTGTTATATCCCACATCGCCCAGGGGAGTGGATCTTGTGAGCCTTATATGTATATTCACATCTCTACCTAGCGCGAGGCCTTTTGGGAGCTCACTGGCTTTGGGTTCCATCGGAACTCCGAAGTTAAGCGAGTAGCGCGCGAGAGCAATCCCATGATACCTACTGAGAAGTTCTCATGTGAGTTCCCAAAAACAAAACCGTGAGGGTGTGGTAGGGGTCCAAAGCGGACAATATCGTACTACGGTGGAGTCGTGCCCGGGATGTGGTGGGGGCCCGGGCCGGGATGTGACAAATTTAGTAAAATATATTATGATACGGACATGTATGTACACTAATTAGAGAAAGTTAAATAAATTTAATGAATTAAAATGTGTATAATAATAAATTTAAAATTTAATGTAATAACATTAAATAAGTTATCTATTAAATATAAAAACAAAAATATAATAGGAATTTGAATTAAGTACATATTAAGGGACTAAAATCAATATTCAATCTAACATCAGGTTTTTATTAAATTTTAATCTTCTTGAAGGACTAAAGTTCAAAAACACCAAAATAAAATTGGGGAATGTAATTCAATTTGAAGTCTCTCTTAATGTAGCTGATAATGGGAGAAATAAAACTGGGGAATGTAATTCAATTTGAAGTCTCTCTTAATGTAGCTGACAATGGGAGAAAAAAGAGTAGAAGAGGGGGGGGGGGGGGGGGGGGGTTGTGGGGATGCGCCCTACGAAAGTTGGGTTATATGTATGTATGTATGTATATTTTATTCTTTTATCATTATCATTAAATAAAGTTAATAAATAATTCTTTAATAAAATATAAAGATTTGAAATTTTTTTCATTAATTTTCGTTTTAGTTTTTTATTTTGGTGTCAGTGCTGTCGAATAAAGATTTGTCATGAGTTCAACTCCTATTTAATAGAAAATTGACACATGGGTAAACTGGTTACAAGATAAAATTCTCGTTATCTCCATCTATGTTATCATATTTTATTCAACGCTTGGACAAACATAATTACGCATGGGAGAAAACGGGTGTGAGAATTATTTCCATATGTTTTTAATTCAATTTAAAAATGGAATTACATTTTCCATTGACATCTCATAATTAGAAAGTGTATTCGATTAGTAATTTAAAGGAATTTAAAAGAGAGATAAATTCATGGGGATAGGGGGAGAGGCCTGATTTCCTAAATCTTTTTTCTGAAATCATTTGAAATTGAGAGGCCTGATTTCCTAAAGCCTAAAAAATGCTAAAAAATCTCTCAAAATCCATTAAAATCTTTCATCTTTTGAAATACTTTAAAATCAAATTCTAATTGAATACATATGAAGTTTTATGAACTATTTTAAAATACAAAACGAGTACAGCCGGATTACTATGGAGTTTTATTATAAACTCTTTTAAAATCTTAATTTGAAATATCCATGGACTTATATGGACAGTGTATAAGTGACGAGGAATCACTAAACTGTAATACTAAGGACAATTCAATGCTTTAGATGAACACCCAAATGATTTTGTAATCAGAGAAAGGCACACCAGAAGAACTTCGTGACTAAAATTAATTATAACATAATAAGTAGATGGATACTAACTACTTTCTTATTTTTCTTTCGCTAAATTGATTGTAATATTATGGTTAGAGATTCAATATTAATGATACATTTCAAGAATCATTATGGTGGTCATTAAGGGCCTTAATTCGACAAATGAGATTTTGATCTCATCGAGTTTTTACATAAATTAAGTCCACAGAAATGTGGACATCAAATTAAGCAATTCAGCCCAAATTATTTCGAGAGAACTAGAGCATTGGTCTTTACTTTGATCTAATTGGATATCTTCGACTTTGATTCCTAAATTAATTTTTTGTGAGTCTCGGTCTATGAACTCGTCACAATGTAAACCAAATGATAATTTTGAATAACATCGTTAAACTTACGTCTAAAGTTTAAGGAGTTAATGAGGAAGGCAAGTTGTAATGAAATAAACGAAATAATCAAAAGAATCTACTAATAACATAAAAAATTTTAATTTAGGAATCCATCAACTTTTTCAGTTATATATAGTCACTAGAATTTTGCGGCTTTATGTGCGAAACGGGGCATGAGCTGTTTTTGTTGAATAAGAGCCAAGAGTGGCAATTAATCAAGTATAACAAGTGCAGTTGTGATTGAGTCATGGAACAATAAAGTTTTGGGCCTTTTGGCATCATCAACAATAGTGTCAACACCCAACATTAATTAATCAAGAAGTTAAATCAACTTGTTTAGTTAAAATATTACTCTCGCTCATCATGCATGCACCAAAAGTTTCAACCGAATTCATGTCGATAACGATAAAGCACACCTTAAAAGTCCTAATAAACAAAAATTTCAACCAAATTCATGTCGATATCGATAAGGCGCATCTTAAAACATTATTCTCGCTCATCAGAAGTATGCATGCAACTCAGAACCAATTTGATTTTCTTTTCCTTTTTCTTTTTAGTTCGTATTTTCAATTTTTGTGTTCGAGATTGAAAAAAGTATATAATCTACACTACACAACTTAGAACTAATTAGGATCTTAAAGTTTCGCAATTATTGGTTGGTAACAAGCCATCTATTTCCTTACCATCAATGAAATATAAAATCTAATATGCACGTGAAACATGTGTCTTATATTCATGGTTACGTGATACTCACATCATATAGCATATGTGAGACCTACTTACATATACAGATAACATGAAGTAGAGTATTGGGGTCATAAAAAAACCTACTGGTATATATTCATACATGAGGCCTTTTTTTTAGCATAATCCCTTTTATAAGATTCATTTATTTTAAAAATGCCACCTTTATTTAACTTGATGTTCAAGACACAAGCCTTGCTTACCTTGCTTTTAATCTGCCTCTAATGAGATCAACGTTGAGAGAGAAATATTACTAAACTGAATCAATTAACCCATGCATACAACTTTCTGAAAATTTTGCTTTAATGTATATAGTGGCACCTTCCATATATAATGGAAAATGATTTACACACACACTTTTGATTCTTCTACACAATCCTAACTCAATTATGTCCATTGATTTTCTTTCATTTATTCAATTCAACAGTTAAAAATCGATAAAAGTGTGTAAGGGAGGAACAATGTTTTGTGGAAATCGCTTCCCTCTATAATACCACTTTCTTCTTCCTTTCATACTACATGCATACAATTGAACCATTGAAAGGAGGTTGTAGGGGGCTAAAACAACTTTGTATTTTCGAAAAACTTTGTGATAGTGATGCTTAACAAAATTCTCTCTTTTACTCTGGTAAAATGGACTTTACAAATCATTTTTTCAATTTTTGTTGAACACTTCATAGAATTTTTAAATGGTCAATCCCAAAAAAGCACACAAAAGTATATGGGAATTGGGAACCCATCTTCCAAATAGAGCAAAAATTCCAAATGGCTTTATCGAGCATAGGAATTACTTTATATCCTCGCAACATACTCAAGATGTCTCTCCTTCTCTTTTGACCCTCCACTGCCTCTGGGGATTGCAACACATCGTATCGAAGGATCCGAATCATAGCAATTCATGTTAATTTTCATGATTGTACGGATTAATTATTGGATGCCAAAATCAATGAAAAGGTTAATGCATGATTCATTTGTCTTCTGTCATGTATGACGTTTGTCTACAAAATATATGATAGAAACTGATCACGTTTGGAATTACTAACTAGAGATATGTAAGAACTAAGAAGAAAACTTGTGCTTGTTCGACGATGTCGCACACAATCCCTGTGAAATGTATTATACACAATATATATTTAATACTTTTACAAATGAATCTGACGTAATCTGTCAGGTGCAAGTACTTTTTTGTTTGACAAGTTTTTTATAATGGAGCATTTTGATACTATTGCAAATTATTGTTTTCACAATATATCTGATAAGGTTCCTACCAGGCCAAAATTTCGAATATGAGTTAATCCACTTTCAGAAACATATCAGTACAGTTTCATGAGTATGGCTTTTAATCCACTTTCAGAAACATATCAGTACAGTTAAATGAAACCACATGGTATGGACAAAGAGCTTATAATAGTTATTCATTGTTGGAGTGGAGTGCAGGCGTTTATGCGTAGTTGGATCGTTGGAGATTCAGTTTTTTATTTTTTATTTATTTCAGATTTGCTCTCTGTTTTACCTTTCTTTTTCTTAGATAGATGTGATAAGTTTGATGAGGGTGATGTTTTAGGTAGTGTCGATAAGTACTTATTTTGGCTTATGGGTATTTATAGTATTTTGATTGTTTTAGATTTTGTTCACTTGATTAAAGAGCACTCTTACAATTTCTCCCTTTGGGATCGTTGCTTTTATTGCGTTATTGTGCTTGGTGCTTTTGTTGTTTTATGACATCTTTGTTGTACCGTTGAAGTTATGTTACTGTTGGTGTTTAATAATGCCTTTGTTCTATCGTTGATACCATCTTTTTGTCTTAATCCTAGCCCACTTCATGCTTTCTTGCCCTTACTTTATATGTCGAGACGCGAACCCTGGCCTAAATATGGTGGAACTCTACCGAAGAACAATATAGTTGTCATTATTATTTTACGTCCATCAATAATTATCCTCACGAAATTTGAATTTAGAACCTTCTTCACTACAACAGAATGTCACTAAACCAAATAATCATTAGCTTGGAAACATCCATAAGAATCAGTTGAGTGTAGATTTTCTATGCAGAAATGGGATCTGATGACCCACACGGTTTTATGAAAAGTGAAGAATATATATATATATATATATATATATATGTGTGTGTGTGTGTGTGTATGTATGTATGGGGTAAGGCACAAAGACTATGAGGGAGGTGGGGTTATGATGGCAGTCACAAGGTGAAAAAAGGAGTGAATTCAAAGCTCATATATCTTTGCTGTTTACTCTTTCATCTCATGCAACACATGATAAAGTGAATACTAAAGCTCTTACTGGGCTTATATTCTTTGTAACTCCCTACAAGCAAAGCCAAATTGGAAGAAAGAAAAATAAAGTTCAACTGCTTAAAGATGAAAAAACATGCATATGACTTTATTTTTTGTTTCTTCCTTTTCAGTCATATTTTCACACACACACACTTTTTTTCAACGGATTTGGTAGAAACACACAAGGATTGCATTTGGAAAGGAAAAAAAAACAGCTGAAATAGTATCCAAGTTTTCAAACATTTAGACGTAGCAAGAGGCTCGAGGGGTTACGAATCTCTGAACTTTGAGGTCCTAGGCTTGATTCTCCCCTCCTCGCTACCGCTTGTAGCAAATAAATAATAAAAAGACGAGAAGATATTGATCCTGCAGCTCTAATCTTGCTTAACAATAATTAATGAATAATGTTCTAACAAGCAAATGTACAATTTAATAATTCTCATGTCATCAAATGCTTCACTCTGCTGGCAATGTAAACCATAATAAAGTAGTCGCGCTTTAATATTATATATTCGTCGCTAAAACCAGGGTTTCCATGGTTGGATTTGCTTTAAAGTCGAGACTTAAGTCCTGTAATACATACCTGCCCGGACCGGTCTTCTTCTTCTAGTACAGTGTTCTCACTTATGGCTGCAAATCAATCAATGGAGAAAATATGCATAGAACGATAATTAATGAGAATGTTTAAAAGAGAATGATATGCTGTATGCTTACATGATCGATGGTATGGAACAAGCAGCTAGATCGTCGAAAACGCTCAGAATTCATACATTGATCAGCGATGCATAAAAGGGTGTATCTAACTGATCAATTGCCATGAGTAGGAACGTACTGCATTTTGTGTTGGGGGGAATGAAGCCTGGTCCGAAATCATTCGATGTTCATGTTCTTTGCTTCGAAGGAATGGTTTCGAACCAGACAGCATTCCCCTCAACACCTTGTGACACATCTGAACCACCGAGACGGAGAAAGAGAGAGAGAGAAGAGAGAAAGAGAGAGGGAGAGAGAAAGACTGTTTGTAGATTTTGATCTGGCCATGCATTTGGTTTTCATGGGCCCTTTTATACGTGAAGAGGAGAGGAGTGTGTGATGTGGGTCAGCTGACATGGTAGCGCTACTTTCCATGGCTTCCCGGTCTTGCTTATATGCTTGTCACAAAGCATTGCAAACCAATTTCAGGCTTCATTTGCTGTTTCTGTACCTCTCAGCCTTCACTTGTGTAAGTGGCGTCTTATATGTATTTTAGTCATTTTTCGAGTTCTTTGTTAGACCACCTTTGCATCGTCGTTGTACTATGTCTGTTTGGACTTTGTTAAATGAAATAATCACTAACCAAAAGGAGATAAAGAAATTGCCCATTTTTTTTTTCCTACCTAATTTTGTTTGCTTTAAAGACAAGAAAGAAATTACAGAATGGCTGAAACCGAAAGCACTTTGCTAGGGAAAAGTCAGATTTGTTCTTAGACGAAGAACATGGATAACTTGTCAAAGGGATTGACCATTTGATATGGTCTGGTGAAAAATATGAAGACCATTTGGTAGGGATTGTGATTGTGGTGCACAATTCAAGTCAAAGAAAAAGCTTCTTTTAGCATCGAATTAAAGACCAAGAAGTCTCTGCTACCTGCTCTTTGCTCTTTCTTGTAACCTATGGAACAATATCATGCAGTATTAACGATATTAGAGCTAGGGAGTTGGCCTAGACTCACAGTGAGTCAACAATAATTTGGTATTGAACTTGCCATATATGGAGGTCGAACTTAAGACCTTCCACTTACAAGTGAAAAAAAAAATCAGTAAATTGTAGTGCTAGTGGCAGGTTAAAACTTAAGTGGAAAGTAAGTAATACTTGTTAAAGCTTAAGCAGATAAACCAAGAGGGAAAAAAGAGAAAAAGATGGTTGGGGAGGTGTTGCTTGAAGTTTGATGAATTATGATATTGGTGGGTATTAAATTGTTTTAGATAGTATTTATATGATACATATCATATCTGCCATCACATGTTACACATGAAGTGGGTTAATAAACCAACATTTTGGTCCTATGACTTTATTAGATCCCCCACAGCCTACTATGCAGAATGTGACTAAGCATACAAAACTATATAGCTTCATGGATCATGGATCATGGTTATGTTTCCATTGGAAATGAATGTCAAGCCTACTTATTCCAAGGAGGGAAAAAACACGACCCTGTAAACTTAAATGTCCTAGTTCAATCTTATTACAAGTGCAAAAACGCTAAAGTTTACTTGATACGAATGATTTGCAAATGATTATTCATGGCCGGACTTCATCTATGGTCTTGAATATCCAATGAGAACGTGAATCGTAAAGGCTTCGGCATGTTTGGAAGTACTTTGTAAATAACTAAAAGCGCTTTCAGATCGCTAAAAACACCTCTGACCATGCATAACATAAAAAAGTTAAAAGTGCTTTTGAGTTCAAAAAAGTATTTGAAGTGCTTTTTGGAAAAAGCATGCTCTTGCATTTTTATTTTTATTGAAAGTGCTTTTGAGCAGAAGTACTTTTAAAGAAGTCGTTCCAAATGAGTATCTTGGTGTTCAATTACATGCCAAGTAACATCCTGCATCGCCACAAAATATGATTTGTGGCCAAATTGTGAGGAGATGATATCCCTTGTTTACTGAACTGAGATAATGAGGATTGGACTGTTAAGTTGAACAAATGTTCTGAATGATTATGAATACCAGACCCCAGACCCCTCTTCAGGGCTGAAACTTACGTGCAACCGAGTGTATAACATTTTGCTTTTACCTTGTGGGGAGAGAAGCCGACGCAAACACTACTCTATTCCCAGCGGAAACCCGCCCCAGATATTGAACTCTCCATTTATTGGGGAAGGACATTTGGAAGACTGGACTGCATCCAATGGAGAAGGGAAAAAGAAAACAGTATACACAATCCAGCAACACATGGAAAAGGAGCCCACTTTGGCAAGAGCCTTAGCCTTGACACGTTATTTCCCAAAAGTTTACATTTTTCTGATAATCTGTGATGTTTCTTCAAATGGTACAAGTGATACGAAAAATGAATGAATGCAATTGAAAATAGAAGATCTAACAGTTGTGGCTAAAACACTCGTAGGTAGCATAGAGAACTCAAAATGTGAACGTTGAACTTCGAATATAGTTCAAATGCCTACAAAACACCACAAACTTCTCATATTCTCTCCACTCTCACTTTTTCTTTTTGAAACTGTGTTTGTATCAATGAAAATTTAAAGGAAAGCAAGAATTGACAACTCAAGAATTTGAAGTGGAGCAAAATCTAAAGCCCCTAAACTTTTGACTGGGAATTTTGCTTCCATAAAAGAGGTATACTGTGCTCAGAAAGTCATATGTTTTCTGTTCAATAATGAATACACTACAACAACGTCGAGCACTTTACTCTCTACCGGTAACTTTTTCATTTTTCTAAAGAACAAAGGACTTCCATTCCAACAAAGCAGAATTTCCACCCTAAGAAAGCACAAATCTACGGGGCCCTTGCCTAAACTTTTATTCTCTAGTCTCTATTATGGTTACAGTAAGTAAACATCACTTCCACTACATCATGATGTAAACTGGACATATAAGTATGCAATCGTCACTGAAATCTGAAAACATGAATTCTGACATCATTGATGTTACAAACTTACAAAGTACCGTCAGGTAGAATCCTAACCACATAAGTATATTGACCCCGCCAATAGAATTTCTGTTTGATTTTCTATCTAGTGGGAACAAAACAAAAAGCACAGACTACATATTTAAAGAAAAAAGTCTATGGCGCCACACTATTATTGTTTTCAAAACAAGTTGCATACGAAAGCAGGTTGATCTCCAACATTAATTAGATTATTCAGACAAGAGTACAAGCAGTCTTCTTGGCGAATAAATAACTCTTCATATACACGAGTGGATATAAATTACAGAAGATGTGTACAGTTCATAAATTACACACAAACAATGCAACAAGTCACTGGGAGTTACAGAAACAAAACATGCACACACTTCAGAGCAAGTCACAAGATTGAGACAGAAAGTGAAGACTCGTTTCCTCTTATAAATTAGGACACTCACCAGAAAAATCAAGATTGAACATACATGTCCATGTGCTGTCCATTTAGGTTTGCCGGAACAAACTTGTTTATCTCATCCACTTTCTTAGTCTCATCAATGAACTCGCAAACAGCATTACCATTTTGGATGTTGATCTGACCCTCACTTTTCAGGGAACCAGCATAAGTGGTGTCTTCTTTGTAACTACCCATACTGTGACGATTTCCTTTCATTCTGTCTCCTCGAGATACTTTGACTGTTTCACTGCAGCTCATCCTCCGGCCAAGCTTTGGTGACTTTGCACGAGTTGGTGGCAGCTGGCATAGAGACAAGGGAAAAAATTAACAAACTTGAGCTGTCATTTACACACATAAAAATATTAATCTATTTGTCACACTTCCCCTACAATGTAATACTATTCTATGCTAAGCATCAGAATCTGTGGTTTCAAATAGCGTATCAGAATCTCATACAGGGTAGAACCAGATAAAGTCTCTGTATAACCTTTTTAAGTTCAGTTTTAGGTGGAGGTCCCTCGTGATAGAAGCTTGGCATTGGGTTTGCCTTAAATGTTAAACTCTTTCTCAGTTGCTTGATAGCTGCCTCCTTCTCTTCCTTGAATTCCAAGATTATGAAGCAGCCAAAGGTAAAGCAAAATCAGGTAAAAATGATCAAGTTGAACTCAAAAACATGAACATATTAAAAGAAGGCAAGACACAATGGAACAACAAACAACATCTGTTCAATGGTGTGTGTGCCTCTGTGTGTGTGTGTGTTTGTGTGTGTGTGTGTGTGTGTGTGTGTGTGAGAGAGAGAGAGAGTAAAACCTTGGTCCTTGCATCACTTTCAGTTTTTTGCACCTCCAATGCTTGGTGCTTCTCCTCTAACCTTGAATAAAACTAGATATGGCAACAATAAAAGGGTACATAGTTAATGCTTAGGGATCTACTCATCGGACTACTTAAATTAACTACACATAATAAAAGACTGTGAAGGCACTACCTCCTTCCTTTTCTCTGCACGCTCAGTGCATCTAAACGTTGGAGCTGATGCAACAATTGCTCTGGACCTAATAGTTTGTGCAGATGCTACCGTGCTATGCATGTTCAAGGAATAGAATTCAAATCCCGATAAGAAGTCAGTAGTAGGAAGAAGATAAAAAGACATGAATCAAGCTAGGACTTCAAACTGTAGTAGGATACGTGGAAGCAACAGAACAGGAATCTTCCTCATCAGAATGCTTCTTCTTATCTGGTTGCATTGGCATCCTTGGTACCAAAGGTGACATTGGCTGCATAGATATATATGTCTTCACAAACTTCTACGACTCCAACAGAGATAATGCATGAAAGGAAGTCAAGGAAAATCATGACAAATGTTTTTGTCATATTTCAAAAGAATAAAAAAGAAACAATGGATACATAGGGAATTTAAAACAAACTATATTAGATGCATCTAGGCTTAGTTGACAGGAGCTACCTGGTTATGCTTTGTGGTATTAAGATGACGCAGATCACTTGTGTTGGGTAATTTATTGGCACCATTACCGCAATCAAGTACAGCACTGACTGGACGAATTCCACATGAAGCACGCTTTTCCGTCGCTAAGGTAAATGGCTGTGGAACAGTGTGTTTTGTTCTAGCATTTCCCGCAGCAGGTTTTGATGCACGTTTTGCAGATGCTAGTGACTTACTACTAACCTTTGTTTTCCTGGAATCCAGTTGAACCTTATCCAAAGGCTGGTCATTATCAGAGTTCGACCTTACTACATTCTGATCCTCACTAAATTTTTCAATAAGACTCAGTTGAGAAACATCAACAGAGTTTTCTGTAGTACATTCTTTCACTTCATACTCCTTTACTTCAAGACTTTCTTCCAAATTTTGTTGTTCACGATCCCCATTAATATGCTCATATGACTCTGAAATCACGTGATCACTGGGGATTCTCTCATGATTTGAATCATGAGAAAGACCTTCTGAGTAATTTGTGACACATTCTGATTCCTTGTCCATGCAGATATCTGTAACTTCTATCCTCATTACACTTGCAATACAGAAAAAGCATCACAATTGTATCAATATCATTATAGGTTTATCTGCAAACATGTTTGCACCTCTCATTATTTACAAAAATAAAATAAAATTTGGTCATGATTAGCTGCTTCCAAACTCCGTAAATAGTGTGAATATTTTTAACTCACAAAAGTGCCCAACCATATTTTTAATTCATGTTTGTACCATCCTTCTGGATATGCTGCTATTAGAAAATAAAAAAGATTTTCTTTTCCTGACCAAAAAGAAGAAAATGAAAGAGAGAGGGGAACAAAAGAAGACGCAAGAGTGATAGTATTTTACAAGTTATAATGTAATGTTTTAAAGAAATATAAAGCAATTCCAGAACAACTTGTGCGGGCAAAGATAACAAAAATCTGAGGTGATTTGAGTTTTAAATACTCAACATGTGTAAGCATCATTAAATCATTAAGATTTGGATTCTAAAAGACAGATGAAACCACCCTTCTTCCATGAGGAAAGATTTGTACATTAATTTTTCTGCAGATAGATGAAAATTACCCTGAACTATCAAAGGAAGATGACAATTGACAAACAATGAGCAAGTGAGAAAAGATGATAAAGCATACGAACTATTCAGAAAGTCATCATTCCCTTCGGGAGTATGATGGGTCTAGTAAGTATGAAAAGAGATGTTAATTATTAAACATAAAGTAGCAAGAGACAGAATCATTTGCTTTGCCAACAACCATAGATGTGAAGACAGAGAAGGGGAAGAACAAAATGAAACATAAAAAATAGGTAGGTGTGCTCAATCCATAATTTCTATGATGTCCCCAGTACAACCTGAGACATTGCCAAAGGCAGAAAAATCGAAGCAACGGTGAGGGTTTTACAAAACAAAGGAGAATCACTCTGTACTAAACTTAAATTGCGGTAACAGGCAATTTTGAGACATGAGTATATGTGTATGATAGAAAAGCAGAAAGTGAACCAATAAAAAATGTTAACCAAATATAGAATCACTCCAGTAAACAAAGTCACTCATTTACTTCACTTTCAAATTTTATGGAAACTGAGGAATAGTGGACCAATTTGAACACTAAGCTTGAATTCAAAATTCAAACGATTTCGCAACTAATTTGTTGGATTAAATACAGACAAAAAATATCTAATAAACAAACACCAAAAGAGCATATGCAATAAAAAGAGAGGGGATTTTTACATGTAAGCACTTGGAAACATTACACTTTAAAGAAAAACACTTCAAATCCAATACTTTAGAAAAAAAGCCCAATTGACTGACTTGGTAATAAGGGGGGATTTTACAAGTAAGAATCAATTAGAGGATGACAAAATGGGGATTTTTTTTTCTCCAATTGAGCTATTGGAAGTGTCTTTTGTATAAAACTTACGGTTGTCGGGGTGTTTTCATAATTTACTAAACAAATTAGGATAATCATGCTTAATTAGGGGAAAAACACCAAACACAATACATTGATTAGCTTTGGCTGAGTAAATAACTTACTTTGCATATAAAAACAGACATTTTCTTTCACACACACAGAAAAAAGGGTATCAAGCAAACCCATTTCACCTCAACTGTGTTAAATTATAATAACCAGTTAACCACATTGGAAATTGGAATATCGGTTCTTGCATTCTCATTCCCCAGATACTATAAAAACACCAAAATTCGAAAAAAAATCGTGTATTTTCCCAGCTGCATTTTCTCAGCAACCAAACAGAGATCTAAGTGAACCAAACAAGTGTAAAACGCAGATTTCAAAATCTGGGTTTTCATACATAATTAGCAAAAATAAAACCAAATGCACGAAGAAACAAATCGATACTGCATTTCATGGACGCGCAACAAGCTATAGCATTTCTAGCAGATCGAGAGCAGGGATGGAAGAGAAGGTGGCAAGGGTGGTAATTAACTCACAGTTTTGGTCCGAAGTCTGAAGATGTAGGAGGATTTCGCTCTGTGCGTCTGTATGCATGGACCTCGCCTTATCGAGCTGTTACGTTTTCAAAGCATAGTGTGTTTTCGGTTGCTTTTATATGCGCGGTGCCTCGTCGGCATTGACGCCGTTTCTTAACGCCTATTAATTCTTTGTCTTGAATTATTTTATTTTCATATGGCATGAATTAAAATAAAAAATAGAATACAAGCGAGATTAATGGAATTAGAAATGAAGAAGAATGACTAATAAAAGGAGCGGGCGAGTGGTAGATTGCTTTGGCCATTAAGGTCTTCTTTTTTTAATCTATTACTTTCCAAGTTCAAATCTGTCCCCTTTGTCTCTGGTCCCACTTTTTCCTCTTCCATTACGCAATATATATTAAGGTTGTGCTATCCACATACTTATTTTTATTTTACACACACTTTTTTTTAATTTTCAAGCGTCGGATCGAATGAATTGAAGAAGATCAATGACAAAAAATTAACAAGAGTGTGTGAGAGATAAAAATAAGTGTGTAAATAGCACTATCATATATGTATATAGAAGGCCTTTAAGGGAAGAGATCCCCTTTTTTTTTTAAATGGGGAGTAGTTGTGGGACCCACACCACATCAAACTTCAACGATCCGAACCTATTTTTCAAGTTGGACCTCATAGATCATCCATGCAAAATATTAGCCAAATCGAAAATATTTGAAACATCTTGAGTTCAAAGAAATTGACGAACATTTTGTTTTATAAGAAACGATGAAATTTCACCGACATAATTATATAGGCAAATGATTTCGAATTAAAATGAATTTTTGTAAGGATGATCTATGAATTGAGACTTACAAAATAGATTGTTCAAATCGTTGAAATTTGACGTGGATGAAACCTTACACCTAGTCTCTATTTTAACCTAAAAATAAGAATCCCTTTGATAAAGGGCCCGTATGTATATGTAAAAACTCATAGCTTCAATTCAATGGTAGATTACTTACTTTCTTGGGGGAAAATGCTAGAGTACTTCCTTCCATACACACAACAACACTATTTGTTTTCCTTTTCGAACTTTAGACCTTTTTTGTACTAATAACAACAAAAAACATATAGATTTAATTAGGACTCGTTTAAAAAGTGTTTTTAAATAAGTGAAAGTGCTTTTAGAGAAAATGGAAGTGCTTTTAGAGGATTAACTTGCGTTTTTACTAAAAATTGGTTTTAAAAATATTTTCTCTACAAGCGTTTTTAAAAGCGCTTTCAGTTATTTAAAAACACTTCTCAAACGAGCCATTGAATTTAATCAAATTTGTTAGAGTAAAATTCAAATTTTAATTTTTTTTTCCGTAATTTAGATAAATTTAAAGTAGAATATATATCGCTTGTATAAAAATAATAATAAAAAGCAATTGCCATTACTAGACACTAAAATTAGTATCATAACTATTGTCTGGCCAATAAGTAGTTCCATTCTTAGTTGAGTGATATGATGTAGAGGTGGCAAATCAACTTATCAGGTTGTTAATGGGTAGTCATTAAGACCCATTTAATTTGATTCACTTTACATCATCATCACGACTATCAATCTCACCTCCATGTTATGATGATATCAAATTAAACGAGCCTTAATAGGCATCCCTTAATAACTCATTGGGTTAATTTGCCACCTCTAATACTACGAAGCTCTTGTCAAAAAGAGAAGGGGGAATAAACTTTAGCAAGAAAGAGGCTCCCATTTTAATTTTATTACTTTTTAGAAAGAAAAAAAAAACCATTAAAGCATTCTTTTTTGGTTGTGGTGGTATTCCTAAATATTAGCATATCATAAATTTAACTTGCATATAGTTCAATATCCTAGTGGATAAAATGTTAGATTTCTATTCATCGGCTCCGTGTTTGAAACTTCCCCATATACGATTCTGATAGTTTCAAATCCTCCCACTTCCTTAATAAAATAATTATTTTTTTAAAATAAACATATCTTCTTAACAAAAAGAAGAAGAGAGTTTTAACGAAACACTTCCGGTAAAAGTGTATGGGACAACATATGAAAAGAAAAGTATTTGGCCTTCTTTTTCAAATTTTCAATTTACAAGATAACCTTGTTTAACTTAGAAATGCTTGATTTGGAAATATTGTACGTGATTAGTTAACCTATAATTATTTTCCTTCGAAGGCATGCGTAACTGATTATTGATTAACTACAACCTTGTTTTTACTTTGTAATTTATTTGGATAATTTGGCAAATTTAAAATTTAGGTGGTGTTAGACGTGAGAGTTAGAGGCCATGACAGAGATATTTTCAAGTAAACAAGAAGATGTTCATATCTTAACCAAAAAGCAAGGAAAGCACAGACGTTCCATCCATATGATTAATCTTGCTTAACCCTTTTGATAAAGCCCTAACACCCTCTTATTATATTCATATAACATTAATCCCTCTCTAGCTTACCCCATGTTCATTCTCTTAAACTAAATTAACAGCTATGTCTGTGTTCCACTCTTTTAATATCCTACTTCTTTTGAGATTGATATAATGGTTAAGTCTTATTTTCTTTCGTAATCAACTTAATTGAGATACTCCGAGTGTTTTCCACATGTTGTTTATTCAAGTAAGGTTGAGACCGTTCTTAACACATGGACTACTCTATACGTTAGAACAAATCTGAGTTAGTCATGGTTCCTTTTGGTTATCCACACTGTAAACTTAATTGTACGTACAAGATTAACAAGTAATAGTTGTACGTTAAATTGTTTTACCAAAAATTTCATACTTCCAAAACACTCTTAATAGACACCAAAGTTATATATTACATCTTGGTTCTTTTGGGTATTGATTCATTTTTAATCATAAGGTGTCCTCTTCTTTTGGACTTGTAAATGATGTTACAGATTCAATTAAAAATCTCTTAAGTAACTATAAATTTAGGTTTATGTATCCAACACCCAGATGGATCCACACACAAATAATAGTAAATAGATAGATATTGTTGATGTGTATATCTATCTTGTCTTGTAGGGAATTATAAAAATCTTAATTGCACCTAATATGGTAATGGTATCATCCAAATTAATATTTATCCAAGCATGGTCACATCAGTTTGAAACAATTAAATAACTTTTATTCAAACAAATAAAGTAAAACTAAATTCGATGTGAATTTTTTTCTTAAATATAATATCCATTATATTTCATCATAAAAATATAGGTAGAGGATTATGACTGTTCAACCTCAGTTAATTGTTATGATATTAGAGAATCACAAACGGCTCCATATTTATGTGTTAAAAGGAAGATGCCATGTATGCATGCACTGATAAACAACTAACAAGAGAGAATACATGCAGTGGGTGCGAAGGTAAAAGTCGTAAACAATTTTGTGCTGAACCGAAAGTGAGATTATAATTGGGATTAGTGGGTAGGTTAAAGGGGAATTAAATGGAAGAAAACGAAGATTATAGAGCAGATAATGGGTGTAGTTAGCAGACAGTGTGAGCCCGTGGGTGGGTGCATGTTGTGTTTCTGTGAGCTGTTCGTGATGCTTCTCTATAATCCACATGTATATATTTATATGACTTTCGTTGTTGGTGGTGGTGTTGTTGGAAGTGGAACTTGTGAATGAAGTAGGTAGGAGGAGAGAAAGAAAGGGTATCATTTAAGGCAATTCATGTGGGGACACTCATGATTGGAACCCTAATCACCACCCCATATCACGGCTTAAATCTTCAACAAAAATAAGGGATTGATAATGAGGTCTTGTGTATTGTAGATGACTCCTACCCTAATTAAGTTCAATTTGCCACTTTAATAAAACGTAATGTGTCATATGTAGCCTAACCTTATATATTTTTGTTGAAGAAGGTTTTTGCACTAGTAGGAAAAACTACTTGCGCGACAAAGAAAAATCCATCGTGGAAGGAAGCCTTGCACAATGAAGAATATATCTTCGTCGCGCAAGGTTGGTAATGTTGCACGACGGAGAACTTCGTCGCACAAAAATGTTTGCACAACGAAAAAAAGATGTTCTTCGCGCAAAGCCAGTTAGAAAACCGCAGGTGATTTTTTTTTTTGGCGTGAAAATAAATGCGCGATGAAGATTTTCCCGCAGAAGCTTTGTGCGACAAAGCATTCGTCACACAAAGCTTGTTCAGTTTTTGGGGCAGAGCATTCAACGCATGGGAATCAAAGGAACACTTGCTCGACAAAGGCTTCGTCGCGCAAGTTACAGTCAGTTTTCAGTTAGTTTTGAGTTAGAGCATTCAGTGCATGTGAATCAAGAGGAATCTACATTGTTTTTAGTGCGGGTCTTTGCGCAACAAAGCCTTCGTCGCTCAAAGGCCCTAACCTTCCTATAAATATGCGTTTCTGCTCTCTTTATTCTTCACAATTCTGTTCTCCATATTCTTTACAACTCTGTTCGTGCTGGGATGGAGGATAAAAACAAGGATCAGAGCGTGGTCGCCAACCCGAATGATTTGAGGCAACATGTGGAGTTTGTGCATGCGATTGTTGTAGCCATGAGGAATAATTGTCTTACTGCTGAGTGGCGTTCTTGGAAATATGTGCCCGAGAATGTGAAGAAGGCGGTGATGGATGAATTATTAGTAAGTATACTATTGATGGATCAATAATTAATTTTGTGAAATTTTTTTGTTATATGTTGGAATTAATTATTTGCATATATGTATAACAGTGCAAGTATACTCTTGATGATGATACGAACAAAGAGTTGATGAAGTTGATGGAGGCGGCGTTGGAGAGAGGTTACAACCGGTGGCGTTATGATGTCGAGCAGAATGGAGTACCATCGAAATAGTAGTTTTAAATTTATGTTTTTTAGGACAATATTTAAATTTAAGGTTTTTTTATAAGTTATGTATTTGGACTTAATTAGGCTTTAATTCATGTTTGATTTTTAAATAATTGAATGGAATATAATATAAATTTATTTCAGATTTTAATTTTTTTAGAATAAATATTATAACTGAAAATTTGTTTGTAATTATGAAGTTTACGTAAACATAGATATCTATGTTTGTAAACTTCATAATTACAAACAAATCACGGTCGTTGCTAAAAGGTTTGTGCGACAAAGGCTGTCACTGTGCAAAACCTTGTGCGACAAAACCTTCGTCACGCAAATGGCGTTCAGTTTTAGTTTAGCGTATTTGGTGTAAGAGAATCAGAGAAATCAATACCATATTTAGTTCAGAAGTTTGCGCAACAGAGTCTTCGTCGCGCAAAGTCCCTATCCTTGCTACAAAGATGCGCTTCTGCTCTCCTTATTCTTCACAATTCGTTTCGGAAATGCTTACCAAGTCTGCAGATTATAATCAGTTCGTTCTTTGATTGTTGGTACGATGGTCGACAGTGGTGCGCGTTCGTCAAAGACAACGGATGGCGAAAGTTCCAGAAAAGGTTTGCGTTGTAAATTTTGCATTTTTTTATAAATTTTTATTTAGCTTAAGTATTATGAAAATATATTTTTTGGATAGACAAGAAGAAATTTTATGCGGTACGGGTCCAACACACTTATGGTCGCAGCCATTACCGAATCATTGCTGATGAAGTAATAGGCGTTATGAAGTCAGAACAGCGCGCCAGCTTTTGGTCTGACATTGGAGCATTGGTGTGTACCAAATGTGCTACGGATTGCAAGTCTTGAAGAGCCATCCCTGAGGAGCTAAAGATGCACATGATGGATGAGTTAGCTGTATGTGTTAATTTTATTAGTTAAATAATAATGTTTGTTAAATATAATATAATATTGAGCTTTTAGTTTATTAATTTTTGCATGACAGCCTAATTGGGACATTGACAAAAATGACCCAAATCTGATGAAATCTATCGACAACATGTTCAATTTGTGTTTCCGGGAGTGGAAGTTTGATAATCAATGAGCGGCAGAACTACAGCAAGAACCATAACTATCGACGGATGAGTAGAATAGGGTTTATTTTATTTCAATTTTATTGCTTATTTACTAATTAGATCTGAATTTTAAGTTTTTTTTAGTATGAAGAGTTTAATTAAATATGTACTTAATGTTTTATATTAATAAAATTAATGCATTTTAATAAATATGTATATTAATTAATTATGCACAAACGGTATAATGAAATAAGTTCTTGATTTATTAAGTATTTATGTGGTTTGAAAAAATTTGAAGAGTGAATGAAAAAATTAATTAATTTTTTCGAAAAAAGAATGTTGAAAAAAAAAGTAATGCGCAACGAACCATGGTTCGTTGCGCAATGTGTTATAAAAACGCTGCAAACTGTAGTTGGATGGCGCCAAAAATTTGAAGGCCAAGGTTTTGCGCGACGATGCTTTCGTCGCGCAAAGTCTTTCACTTTACTGAAATTAACCAGAATACAAGAAGACAGAAGTTGTAAAACAATTGCATTGCATCAGCTACCTTCCCCTGTAAATATTTCCTCCCGGCGTCGGGATTGTCGTTAGTCTCAGAGGTATAATTTTTCTTAACTAACTTATTTAATTTCCATTCATTTAAATTGTGTTGTATGTAGTTTATAGGTGTTGTGAGTTTATGTATTTGTATGCAAACATTTTTGTATGGATGTACAAAAAATGGTTTGCAATGTTCATATGAGCTTAGTTTCTCATTTGAGAATTAGTTGGATTTCACAAATGGATGCGAAAGCATGACTGGGGTCCAATTAATTTTGAATTGTCCCAACATTTTGGACAATTTGAGAATGCACAGTTACATGTTGTATTTTGCGGTTCACGCATTAGAGTTTGAACGTGGGAAATGTGGTAGCATCTCTTTGCATTCTTCGGGTACATCATAGTTTTTTCTATCTACGTCGTGCACTTGAAGAACTGTAGGGAGATGCTGCCGAAATTTTCCCACGATTGAACTCTAATGTGTTGGAATCGTAAATTACAGCACGTAGCTGTGCATTCTCGAATGAGATAGGTACCATACTGGAGGCATAAGGTGGCATGTCATAATTGAAGGTGTTGTAACCCTTGTAAATTTTTTTTGTTTGCAGGTGAAATGGACAAACAGTGGATACATAATCCTAACAGATGTGTTGATGATTATTTGGATGGAATAAATCAGTTCATCGATTTTGCAATTGCGAACTACCGCGGTTCAACTCAAATTCAGTGTCCTTGTAGAAAGTGTAACAACTTAATGATTGAATATTTTGAAACTGTTCAATACCATTTAGTCAAAAATGGGATGATGGAAACCTATACTACATGGAATCATCATGGAGAACAAATACAATATGCTTCATCCTCCCACATTACCTGAGCAGTGGATACAGTTGAATCTATTGTGGACCCAAATGACCAAATTATGGGGACATTATCAATGGTACTTTTCCAACCGCTAGTTTGAATACAAATGAGGAAGTAGAAGATGACATCCCTCCTACCATGGACAATGAAGCATTTGAAAAATATGAAAAACTATTAAAAAGTGCCAAGTAAGAATTATACCCCCGTTGCAAAGGATTTTCGATGTTCACGGCCATTGTTAAGTTGATGCATGGCAAAATAAAGTTTAGTATGTCGAACCAATGTTTTGATTACTTTTTGGGGGTTTTCAAGAGGATGCTTCCAAAGGACAATTGCCTTCCTAAAGACCATAAAAGTGCAAAGAAGATGTTGAATGGTCTTGGATTGGGACATGAAAAAATTCACGCGTGTAAAAATAATTGCATTTTGTTCTACAAAGAGAATAAAACGTTGGATAAATGCCCTGTATGTAATGAGTCGTGGTTTAAAATGACCTCTCAGAATAGAAGAACGAAGATTCCACAAAAAATTATGCGTTATCTCCCATTAAAGCCCAGGTTGCAGAGATTGTATATGTCGACGCACACTGCAAGCGACATGAGGTGGCATAAGGATAGACAAGTGGATGACGATGTTATGAGACATCTTGCATATTGAGAGGTCTAGAAAGAGTTTGATCATCTATACCCCAATTTTGCACGTGAGCCCTGGAACGTTAGATTGGGACTTGCGACAGACGAGTTTAATCTGGTCGGGGTTCTAAACCAAAACCACAACACTTAGCCAATCTGCTCAATTTCGCATAATTTGTCGCCTTAGAAGTGCATGAAAAAAGAATATATGATGATGATGTTGTTGATAATCGAAGATATGGGCACGTCTATTGATGTGTATTTACAACCGTTGGTCGATGAACTAAAAGAATTATGGAAAAACGGTGTTTTCATGTACGATATATCTACCGAGAAGATGTTCACTTTGAGAGCAACCGTGATGTGGACTACAAACGATTTTCCTACGTACGTTATGATGTTTGGGTGGAGCACTAAGGGCTATTACGCATGCCTAGTTTGCAAAGAGAACACAATATCTAGTTAGCACGCATGAAAAGTTTGTTACCTAGGGCATCGTAGATGGTTGCCGTGGGACCACTAATCGCGTCAAAATGAGACAACCTTCTTCAACGACACAGAGTTTTGACCAAGACCCAGAGAATGGTCCGGTGATGAAATTTGGGCTCAGGTGAATTGGTTGGATTTTGCTCCGTTGGGCAAATCTGTAAATAGGACAAGACTAGACACACATCTAAACTTGATATATAAGACGAGGTTGTTTGAGCTCCCATATTGGTCCAAATTAAAATTGAGACACAACATCGATGTAATGCATGTTGGGAAAAATGTGTTTGATACACTGGTCGAAACTATACTAGACATCGAGGGAAAAACAAAGAACACAATAAAAGCTCGAATCGATATGGAAAAAATGGGCATTAGGCCAGGTTTATGGATGACGAGGGATGAAGACATAGCCAGAAAGAAGCTCGCATCGTTTTCGATGAAACCGGATAAGAGGAAAGAGTTTTTGCAGTTTCTATCTTCTATAAAGTTTCCAGATAGGTATGCTTCAAACATCGGCTGTTGCCCAAACATGGATGGAGGCAAATTTTTCGGCCTCAAGACTCATGATTGTCATGTCATACTTCAACGCCTTATCTAAGTGGAAATTCGGCACCTCTTGCCCGAAGACGTGGTAAAGCCGATTATGTTGTTGGCAAGATATTTTTCTCAATTAACTGCAAGATCTTTGTGCAAGTCCAATGTTAAACAGTTGTCCGACGATATTATTGAAGTGCTGTGCAAGTTTGAACAAATATTACCTCCAGCTTTCTTCACAAGCATGATCCACGTGATGATTTACTTGCCGGAAGTGGCACTTCTAGCTGGACCAGTAAACTATTGATGGATGTATCCGATAGAAAGGTATATAATCACCATAAATACTTTAGTTCGTGATGTAGACTAATTTTATACGATATTTTGTTTATTGATGCAGACTACTAGGTGAATTAAAAAAGAGTGTGCGGAATAGGGCAAAGCTCGAATGATCAATTGTGGAGGCATGGGTCGCATTTGAGTCGCTTACATTTTGTGCAATGTACCTACAAGACGTTGAGATTACGTTCAACCAACAGTAACACAATAATGACGGTGGTGTGAAAAGTGAAAAACTTTCTGTTTTTGCCCAAATTGCACAACCCTTTGGCGAACCAATCAGAGGGGAGTCGTTTAACAAAATGGACATGGAGGTAGCACATTGGTTTGTACTTAACAATTGTGAAGAGACAATTACCTACCTAGATAAGCATAAAGAGTTGATGAAACGGGAACATCCTTCACCTTTATATGCCAAAAAGCATCGTGAATTGTTTCCTCGATGGTTTCGTGAAAATGTAAGTTGTTCGTGTTTGGGTTATTTGCATAATTGTAAATGTTAAACTAAAACGGTAACTTTTTCTCATTTATTTAGGTGAAGAAATTGAAGGAAATGAATTTGCCCGCTTACACTGAAGAATTGTACAACTTGGCTATTGGGCCCCTAAGTGCAGAATTGTACTCTAGTTGTCATGTAAATGGCATCAAATTTTTTTGCAGCTGATCGGGATGACAAGATTTGTACCCAAAATAGTGGGGTACATGTCCCGGTGTGGGCGACATTGCAAACATTGATTTCTATGGAACACTGACAAGTGTTGTGCAATTGCTTTACAAAGATCGGTGTCAAGTTATCCTGTATAAGTGTCGTTGGTTTGATAGAAACCCACGTAGGGTTGGAGGTGTTAAGCTAGACAATGGTTTGCTATCAAGTAACACTAACAGATGTTGGTATAACGACGACCCTTACATTTTGGCAATGATGGCCAAACAAATTTTTTATATAGATGACCCTAAGGGCGGGAGATGATGGAAAGTAGTACAGAAGATTGAGCACAGAAGGTTGTATGATATTCCGGACCGAGATCCGGCTGCCGATCACGATTATGATGACGTTGCTGACCAACAATTGGAGACTTCAACAAAACTTGGTGCAGATACACTGCGTGATATGACTATCATACAAGAACTATATCAGGTAGCCGGAGGTCCTGAAATTGAAATACCGATTGACTCCATTATGATTGACCTCAGGGATTTATCGTGATACAATGCACTTGAGCTCGCGAACGACGATGTTGACATGCCTACAGACGAGGAGGAATGGGAGTATGAATCTGACGATAGTGATGATATTTATTATAGTTCAGATGAGGATTAATGAAAAATTGTGACGTAAATTTAGAATGGTATTTATTTTGTATACAAACAAAAGTTTCCTTTAAAATATGTAAAAAAATTAATTAAAAAACTTATTTATTTATTTAAACCAAAAAATAAATTAAATTTACATATATGCGACGACGTTTTAGAAATGTTTGTCGTGCACATATTTAAAAATTCGTTTTTTTTAAACTGGTGGCATGATGAAAATTTAAACACCCTCGTCACGCAAACATGTAAAAATTTGATTTTTTTTGCAAAAATTGGGTGCGTTTTTATTTCGGCGTCTTCAATTCACTCTATCTCTCTCTATCTCAGACTCACTCAACCTCTCTCTCGATTCTGTTCAAACTCAAGCTCCTATCTCTCTCGATTCTCTCAAGATCCTCACTCTATCTCTCTCTGTATCAGACTCACTATCTTAGTGTCTCCCTCTCTCCCTCTTTCGCACTCTCTTTGTTTCTCTGTCTCTCTGTCACTCTCCGTCTCGCATCCGCCGCACTCCGATGCCACATCCTTTCCCTTAATTCAATTATTTATAAGTGCAATTGTCTTAATTTTTCTGTTGAATTGTTTTAATTACAACATTTAGGGATTTAGGGTTGGAATTGGGAATCCTGGGTTAGGGATTTAGGGTTGGAATTAGGAATCCTGGGTTTGGGATTTAGGGTTCGAATTGGGAATCTTGTGTTATTGATTAATTATTAATTAGTTTTGATTATAAATATATATTCGTATTTTGTTTCTAGATAATGAAAAATGTGTTTTACTGGGACAAATTTTTTTATTAGGATAGTTAGAAATTTGAAAGGATGAAAATTTCTGATTAATATTTAATTAATTTGTTTCTTTCACATTGTTTTCAACCAAACACAGCTTTAGCAGTATATACAATGTGTATTTGTGCGTGTATTTTTCTTAAAGGTATGAGAAAATAAGCTTTACAAGGCCGTTATCTGAAGTTTAGTCGAATTTGTTGAATGTGGATTAATTGTTTCGCATTTGTAGTTGTAGCCATCCACGAACTTTTCTACGGCGCAAGGGAAGAAGGAAGCGAAGGTTCAGGTAATTCACGGTTTTCATTTAAAAGAAAATTATTTTCTTGGCTTATTATTGTACACGGGCATCAAATAATGAACTAAATCTAGGTTGATTGTAGCTGTCATTACTCTCTGTTCTCATGCTTTACTGAAACTAGATTGGTGCTTTTGAATTTTGCATTGGACTCAATCATATGATGCCTGCTTTACTGTGTTGACAGAATTCATAGTTTTGTCTATATTGCATATGGAATATAGACAAACCTAAGATTGACATGTTTGTTTGTGAGCCTTTGATTCATTGCATCTTGCATATGGAATCATAAGTTCTTAGGTGTATATAGCTAGCACTTAGTTGTCATTCCTTTATCATTGTTTTTCCATGAAACATTATAACAATATGGTTTATGAATTGTGAAGACGCTACTCTGAAAACGAGCACACTACTTGATCATTCCTATTTGTTTATGAATTGTGAAGATGTGAGGAAATGTCTCAAATTTGAAACTTACCATACCTTGTAAGGGCTTGCAAATAACTGGGTTACTCACTGCATTGCTAATTGAGTTTAGAGTGTAATCCTAACTTCCTTCATACAAATATCATAACATTTCTGTTCAATTTCTTCATGTTTTGGGGTTGTTTATTGTATAATGTGTTTACTATCTAATGTGAGTAGAATATCTTCTATAATTTCATTCCTTTTTTCTAGCTAGAAACTTTTTTTAGCTGGGGTGACCTTAACTTCTAACTCTACTTGAGAAAATTTATGATAGTAAAATATCTTCTATAATTTCATTCCTTTTTTTTTGTCTCAAATTTCATTAAGTCAACTTGTAGGCATTTGAAAATTTCAACTGATCAGTTAATAAGTACTTAAATATAACAAATTCAAGTTATATATGTCTTTACTTTATATTCATTCGAATGAGCATGAATAATATGTTCTACCCCTTATGTAAGCATCATATTTTTACTGTGGGCCTTAGCTGCCTCCGTCTTTTGAGTGTGACTAATTGATTAAGATTTATATTGGGGTATACCGAGTGAGAGAGAAACTGTGAGAGTGAGCGAGTTTCTTGGGTGTATTAGGAACTCCTTTAGAGACTATTGAGAGGGATTGAGATGAGTGAGGTTAACAATGAGTATGTGACACAAAGAGGAGTTGGGAAAACATTATTCTTTCTGTAGACATTTCATTGTAACCCACAAAAGCTTTTAAATGTCATCGCTTTCTGCAATTGTCCGAATTCAGAAGAGAAATTATAGGAGAACTGGTTGGAATTCACCTATTTTAAATAATGTATCAATAATAGTATATGTTCTCGCAATTCATAAACAAATAGGAATGATCAAGGAAGTTGGGATTATCCTTAATCAGAGCAAACAAAGTAAGTATTCATCTTCATATCCAACTTGGAGGTCAATAAGGTCCAAACTGATAATGAAGACGCTTTAAAAATATATGAAAAAAAAAAAAAAAAAGATTTCGAAAATATTTAGGAGATCACTTCAGTACGGGTAAAAATGATGTGAGCAGTTAGTTACACTTTCGAAATAAAATACTAACACCTTATCTACTGCATTTTTGAGTTTCTTCTTCTGTATGTAAAATATCATCAATCCAACTGCAGATTGTAACTGCTAAAATCTCACTAAAACCTCACTAATTTTCATCATGAAGAATCTAACTGCTGCCTATTATTGATTTGATAATATGTTGGTTTTAACTTTGTCATGGCATGCATTTGATAATTAGTTGGAATTAATTTCATCATGTCATTTTAAGAATGCTTTTGCTCTAAGTTCTCATTTTATTTGGTTGTTGGCAATTGAGCTCCGTGTTTAACCACAATCATCTCATTCGCTAAGACATTGAGCTACTATATCACACATTCTAGCCTCATTCATATTTGCATTACACATGTTAGGGACACAACAACTTTTGTATTTGTCATGGTACCAGTTGATGTCAGTTTGTTAAAGTTTTGTAATTGTCTTCCATTCATAATTTGTACAAGTTTTGTAACTTAGGAATGTATTTTGAACTTTATTTACGATTTTATTTATTTATTTGTAACTGTCAAGGTTAGGATATGTTTGAGTATATCCAAACCAAATTAAAGTAGTGGAATGTAACTTTTTAATTAATTGTTTTTGTAGATGTCGAACTTAATATCAAACTGGCAGGCAGCTAGTAGGGGTAGTCAAACACCTTCTTCAGGAGGTAGTACTGCTGCCACCTCCACACCTAATATGGGCACGACAGGTGTCCCTCTGGTCACGCCTTTAGGGCCAACGGTGTCTACGGCTCCTACACCATCGACTTCTTTGTGACACATCCTATACTAAGCGCCCAGTGAACTCATCGATGGCCTCGAAGTTCTAAGGAGGCTCAACAGTCTGGTGAGGCTTCCTCTGTCCAGGGAGAGGTGTCCTAGACAAGTAAGTTTGCTCTGTCCATTGATAAGCTTGCTTCTGGTTTCATGATGGTCAAAGCAACATTGACATTAGTCTATGGGCATGCTTGAACCTTCAAAACTGTCACATTCCTATTAATTAGAACGAACATACTAAGAACTTTGCTTTGAGTGCTTTGCCTTTATTGTTGTCAGTTCGTGTAATCCCACAAACAAATGCTCTCTATATTAATATAACCACTACTGTAAACGATTTAAGTTGGAACACCTGACCTTGCAAGCCAAAACTTGTTGCAGACTCGCAGTGTCAAGTTATATCAACAAGTTGTAAATTTTGTTTTCACGTCCCCAATTGGTATAAACTGTTTGAATTGTTGGGTGGATGTGTTGTTTTTGTTGTTATATTGTCTGTAGGTTTTAGGAAATGTTATAGTTTTAGGGGAGGTTCTGCCGAATTTTTGGTAGAAAATAGAATTCATCTAATGTTAACTTTGTTTATTTGGTAGGTCAAAAAAAAAAAAAAAAAAAAAAAAAAACCATGGGCCCTTGTAGCCTACTTAAGACTTCACAGACCACTCGCACCACAACCGAGAAGATCGCCATTACGTGGGATCCTCGACATCGTGCGGCTGCAACAAAGGAGCAGCACAGTGCGTTGGCCACCGACATTGGCTCAGTTATCAAGAACCATTGCCCCTTCACATGGAAGTCATGGAGAGTTGTCCCCCAAGAAGCCGTTCTTCATGAATTATCGGTAAGTATTTTCAACCTCAAATACTAAATTTTTATTAAAGTATACAAAGATTATAAATTTTAACTACTATTCATTTGTTGAGTTTTGCAGCATCACTATGAGATCTCCAACCTTGATGCCAATCAAATGCCGTACATCAATGACCTTTGCTCCATTAGGTTCACTCAATGGAAGAGCGACCTCCACAAGCATTATGAGCTATATGACGGTTCAGATGTCGCTCTAGCAGTTAGGTGCCCTATAGAGTTGGTGGACCGTCGGGATGAATGGAAGTGGCTCTGCGACCATTTTCAAGACGAGAAATACCTCGTAAGTATAATATATATTTCAATAATATTTAATCAAAATTTTTATATTTTTAAATAATATGTTAATTTTTTCATTAATACGTTTTGTTAATTCAACAGAAAAAAGTGAAGGCAAACTGGATCAATCGGTCGAAGAAAAAACTTCTTCACCAATCCGGCTCACGACGCTTCTCTTATAGGTTGGAGGAGCGACGTAAGGTAACCGTATATTTATTTTAAGTTTTCAATCTTTTAACTCTTTATTACACAATTGGTAATCTATGTTAACACTTTTTAAATTTTTTCAGTGGGGTCAAAGTTTCCTGAAATTGACATGTTCAATGAAGTGTACATTTGGCCCAGGGATGAGCTAACGGAGCAGCTTCATGTAAGTTATTTCAATTTTTTAATATTCAATTAGTATTAATATTAATTACATGTATATTCAAATTAATTTGTTTATTTCATTTTTCCAGTTCACCATGATGAAGAAGGGCCAAACCGTTCTGGATGAGGTGGCTTCCCAGCTTCCCTTAGAGACCCCGATCGAGGAGGTGGTTCCCCCTGATGATGCTGGTTTTCAGATCATGATAGACACATTTGATTAGACCCTCGGTCGTTGACATGGGAATGTTCACCGGGGGCTTAGGAAAACCCGCCTTCAGGACTCGTCTGCCTCATCTTCCAGGCAGAGAATATAAGAGGTCGAAACGCTGACATCTAAAGTGGCGGACCTGAAAGAGTGGATTGCGGCCTAGCAGTCTCAGATTGCAGCCCAAAATAATTTGATGAACTAAATTCGTCGCGCACTTCAAATTTCAGGCATTCACTTCCCCGACGTTGAACCACCTCTAGAAATGACCTCCCAGCCCCCCGACGCAGTAGCAACACCAGCAGCCGGCAATTGTGACGTCAATGACTACCTATTTTAGTTTTGTTTTAAATTGTTTTCAAATTTAAAAATACTTTTTTCCATTGTATGTACATTTACAATAATTTTTTAATTCAATATTCTTCTTTACATTTTCTATTTTCTATTTTTAATTTCATAAAATTCATTTTTATATAAAACAATATTAGCAACATTTAAAAGGGAAAAAAATTAAATAATAAATTATTTAAAAAACTAATTTTAAAATCTTACTGCGACGACCTCTATATCCGTCGCGCAAGAGTTTATGGGTCGAACCCCTATGTCCGTCGCGCAAGAGTTTGAGGGTCGAACCCCAGTTTCGTTGCTTGGTACACGCAACGACCACCAGTTCCGTCGCACAATCTTCATTTTGCGCGACGAATAGTTTCCCTTCGTTGCATTCCTGACGTCACGAGCTTTGCGTGACAGAATTTGCGCGACGCTTTCTTCACCGCCCAACGTTTCCAATGACAGTTTTGGCCTTTGCCCGACACTTTTCCCTTCGTCGCCCAAGAAGTTATTCTTCGTAGTGCTGTAATTCGCATGTGATCCTTTTTAAATGATATGAAAGAATAAAACCCAACCTAACTAATAGGTAGTTAAGTAATAATGAGAATAAAAAGGGACAAATTGATATCACCTCTTTGAAGAGGTAGAATACAATTGTGTATATATACACAAAAGGTAAAATACAAATCTGATCGATATTATGAAAATAATTACCTATTGGCTATTGCAGAGAAACAACACAATCAACATTATGATAATTGGTGAGGTGGAGTTGGCTTGTGGGGTGTGTCAAGGGAAGGAGGAAACGGCTGCACATGTGCTTTTGACATGTCTGTTTGCTAGAGCAGTGTGGTTTAGTTCTCCATTTGGCTTTCGGTCGGCTGGGACTTTGCGGATACAGCTTAAGGATTGGTTACTTTCGGTGCTGGAAACGAAAGAGGTGGACTTTGAGTTGGCGTGTATGATTATGTGGGGCATCTGGCAAGAAAGGAATTCATGGGTGTGGAGGGGTTCCAAAGCTTTACCTATGGTCGTGTGGCAGAAGGTCTCTACATGGCTATCGGCTTTCCAGGCTGCAAATTGCGGACCTGCTAGGGTGGTGGTGCAGGCTCCTCCGCGGTGGTCTCTTTCTAGTCAAGGGTGGGTCAAGATGAATACGGATGGGGCGGTGAGGAGACATACAAATATGGGGGGTGTGAGAGTGGTGTTGCGGGACTGGAGGGGTGGTTTTTTGGCGTCAGGGGAGCACCATTTTCAAGGGATCACTTCCGTGCCGTTGTTGGAGATGTTTGCGGTACGATTTGGTTTGCAGGTAGCTCAAGCACAAGGATTTCAGCAGGTTGTGATCAAAAGTGATGCATTGAAGGTCATTGCCGTCCTTAATGGGACATGTTCAGATTCATCGTCTTTAGGTATGATTGCGGGGGACGTGTTGCAGTTGGCTTCCACCTTCTCGAGGGTGATTTTCATTCATGCTTCTAGATTATGTAATGGGGTTGCCCATCGACTTGCTAAGTTTGCTTTGTCTAATAGCAATAATCTAGTTTGGATTAAGGAGCCTCCTACGCTTATTCAGGAGCTCCTCCTCCAAGACATATGTAACTCTGAATGAGTTTAGTTATCAATACAACGCTTCCTTTCAAAAAAAAAAAAGAAAAAAAAGGACACTGATAATTGTGTCTCTATAGAAAAGGTAAAATTCATGGATATTATGCTAGGTAGGCTAAATTTATAAACTAAACGGTGTGTCACCAATAAGAAATAAACAATTTAATCATCACTTAAGTAATAATTCAATCATCAACTTTCATATCATTTAATTTACAAAATTTAATCTATAAATTTAGTCTCCCTAGCATTACTCAAATAAAAAAGGTAACTACAATCCACCTTCTGAAAAGGTAGACTTCCCGTGTGCGCATGATATCCTAAATCAACAATTTCAGAAACTCTCATTGAAAAAAAAAATTCTACATGTAATAAAGTAAAAAGAAAATTTTTATTTTAAGGGTGTTTTAACAAAACACTACTGTTCACTTTTAACGAATTTTAACGAAAACCCACATTTTTATCTTTCCCTGATACTATTCACTACACCTTTATTTGTCATTTTTCATTAAAACTAAGGTTTTTTTGGACTTTTCGTTAGTTTTCTTTTATTTTACCTTTCCTTGGTACTATTTACTACAGCTTATTCTTTATACTCATATTATTTTTAAGGGGCATTTAGACTTAAGGACCTAAAGAAGATTATTTTTTTCTTTATAACCGGGATGCTTTTATAAATCTAGTTTTAGTCCCTAACTTTAAAACTCATTATCAATCATATTAAATACCCCTTCCCACTTTTATTATTTTCAAATTTTTTTCCAAAAATTCCTAATTTAATCATCAATAAGGCCTTCAAAATAGAAATTTTTATTTCCACATATCAAATTTAGTAGCTTTTTAAATCATTTTGCTAATGAGAATTAAACTATATAAAAATTTACACTGACAATCACAAAACCAAACAAATAAATTAATATCCAGACACAATAAACAACATACACTATAAAGGCACATGAATTTATACATAGGTGCATATATATAGATACATATATACATAGGCAAGCCCTTCATGCAAATGGATCCCCATTTTTTGAAAAAAATGGGGATTAGGTGTGGGGCCCACTCTACAACAAATTTCAACGATCCAAACCATCTATTTTGTAAGTCTCGATTCATAGATCATCCTAGCAAAAATTCAATTCAATCCGAAACCATTTGCCTATTTAATTATGAAGATCAAATTTCATTGTTTCTTGTATAACAAAGTATTCATTCATTTCTTTGAACCCAATTAGATGTCTTAAATATTTCCGATTTGGCTAATATTTTGTAAGGATGATCTATGAGGTACAACTTAAAAAATAGATAGTTCGGATCGTTAAAGTTCGATATGGTGTGGGCCCCATAACTAATCCCCATTTTTATAAAAAAAAATGAGGATCCCTTCCCTTAAAGACTTCCTATACATAGGTTCATATGTATAGGTCCACAAATGTACATATAGGTGCATATATATAGGTAACATATATATAGAGGTTTCATATGTATAGATACACACATGTATATATAGGTGCATATATATCGGTACATAAATATATATTTATGTACATATGCACAGGCACACAAATTATGTATACATACATACATACATATATATATATACACACACACACACAGGACCCTTACCAAGAGGGATCCCCATTTTTCTAAAAAAATGGGGACACCCTCTTGACCGTTTGATTGACTTTAATGAAATTGTGTGGTTGAGATTAAAACACAAGCCACACAATCTCAGCCACACAATTTCATTAAAGTCAGATCCAACGGTCAAGAGGGTGTCCCCATTTTTTTAGAAAAATGGGGATCCCTCTTGTGAAAGGTTTATATATACACACACACACACACGTGCATATAAACATATATGTACTGTTACCACTTAAGCAATTTTTGTACCCATATTGAATACAAATTAAGTAAAAATCTTCTATTTATAATACTAAAAATAAAACAAAACAAAAGTTAATAATTATTAGCTAGATTTTAGGTGCTATATAAAGTCAAAGGACCAAAATCAATATTTCATCTTACACCCAACTTTAATGAAAAATTGATCTTATTAGGGATTATAATTTAGTTTCCTATATTTTTAATTAAACTATCAATATCTCTTTAAATCTAAATTTACTGTATAAACAACCCTTACAAACTTTCATGCACAAAATCAGTGAAACTTTGAAACAATGTAAAGTGTCAAGTTTGTCTTTACACCCATTTGAAAAATAAAAAACCAAAATCAAAGCGTTCTTTCCTCTGACGTTTTCTCCTTCCAACAATTGTTTTTTATGGAGTCTTCATCACTCGATACAACGTTGCTCTCGCTATATACCAGGTTGCTTTGTGTGACCATGTCAAACAAGCTGTCAATTCAAAGGAGTTCCATCTATTTACTTGGAAGCCCGATGTTTTTTTGTTCCATTCTCTCGATACAAAATAGATTAGTTTTTTTGTGTTTCTAAATTATTGAGTTTGAAGTACTTTTCTAAGTAATTTTTATCAAAATCTTACGTATGAAAATAAATAATTTTTCTTATATGAAATTAGGTCACATTTTTTAGCATCACTCCAAACCTCAAAAATCTCAAAACCGGCCTCGAAAATGAGGAGCATACTGTAAACACACACATATACCTATTTGAATAGAAACAAGCTGCAAGCCTGCAAATCGACTCAACTTTCAACTTTTTCAAGTGACAAATTGCAACCAGTAAGTTGGACTTATAATTAAATATAATAGAAAGGTTGATTGATACCCACCTCCCTAAGCCAATTCTAGGTAACACCCAAATATTTATTATTTTTCGATTTAGAGCCTTTGACTATTTATGCCACTTATGATAACTTTCCTTTTATGTGTGTTGCAAATTGATGTTTCTATTTCTATTTTTCATTTCCAATTTGCCCATAAAGTTAAACTGGTTAGAAACATGATTAGGGTAACACTTAGCAGATTTATTGCTATCATTATTAAGATTCCCAATTTTTTTTTTCTTTTTAAGGAATGCTGGGTTAAACCAAATAGTCATATCCCATTTGACCTAACATTTGTGTCATGGTTTTTGTGTTTGTGTTGATTTCATGTTATACCCAAGATCTTAATGGGTCATGTCGTGTAACATCCGTTAAAATGAACGGGAGTATGACCCTCAAACACGACCTGTTAATATTAACAGGTAATATGACCCGACTTGTTAACTGTTAAAAATATATATTTTAAACCAATAAATAATCAAATGAAAAAATTAACACCGAATTAATTTATGCATATCACATTGTTACATAAATATTACTTCAAAACATAAAAAACAACATTTGTCTTTCAAGTATCACATAATAATAATTAACGTAGAAGTGTGGAAAAAAAATATACAAACGCTCGTAATTACAAGCTTTACAACTTTCGTGAAGGGCTCAACTTCGAAATTCGCTTGTAATAACACATAAACTATAGATTGAAATTTAACCGGTGATTGTCATTTACATTTATACTCCATTCTTCTCACCAAATTTTGTTTTTGAAAACATGAACTTTTAGAGAATGCAGGAAGATGAACGGTTCAGATCGTTGATTTTACGTTCATAGTTTTACCGTTAGTGAAAATATTGCTCAAAGTTTGTAATGTCTCTAAAAACTATACAACATTGACTCATATTTCAATTAACTGTAAATATTGGAACGTGATGTCACTGATCCAAACCGTTCATTTTTCTATATCCGCTAAAAAGATCATGTTTTCAAAAAAGAAAATCTAAAAGAAAAAAAAATTTGGTGAGAAGAATAAAGCATAAACAACAATCGATGAGTAATTATAAATGTAAGTTTTATGGATTATAGTGATAAATTTTGGACTTGGCCCTTGATGAAAGTTGTAATGCTTGTCACTACGAGTGATTTAATATTCTTTTTTACATTTTTCACACTTCTACAATAATTATTATGAATTTCACTAATTTTGCACTCAAATAATAAACACTATTCATGAAGGTTTGGAGGGTTTTAAAAATCTAAACAATGATGTAACCATCGTCTAAACGTAGAGGATGCAATCACGAGCAATTATATATTCTTTCACATTTCACACTTGTACAAAAATTAATTTTTATTTATATTGGACTCCCCTAAAAATATTATTCACAAGGGTTTGTAGGGTTTTAAAAATTCAAACGACGATGTACCCATCTCAAAGTATAGATAATGCGATCACGAGCGTTTGCATATTTTTTTTTTACATTTTTCACACTTGTAAATTAATTATTATAATTTTTTAATGTGTTGGGTATTTTTAAATTACTTTGACATTTTTATTTTTTAATGTGTTTTATAATATTTTAATCCCACTTTTAAGGAGATAAAACATTTATGAGTATGATTTTATGAGAAAGAGTAAAAAACTTTGTTGGGTTGTTGACTCCAAAATTGAAAGTCTTTTTTTTTTCTATACTAATACTAAACTAGTTGATTGAATTTTGGACAACATGTCAAGTAAAAGTTATCTTAGTAATGATAATAAAAAACTTTCATAATAAAAATAAATAAATAAATAAATAAAACTTAAATTTTTTAACTTATATAAAATAAGTTAAAAAACACTTATATATAATAATAATAATAATAATACAATAATACATATTTAATATACAATATATACGTACTATGGCTATTGTATATAGTAAGTTTTTTTAGTAGTTTAAATTGAAAATCATCAGAATAATTTTTTCTTAACGGGTCGAAATGGGTTACCGACGGACTACCCGCATGTAAACTCGTTAAGGACCCATTACTAACAGATTCTTAACAGGTGACCCGATAACGACTTGTTATTAATAGGTTCTTAACGGGCGACCCGATAACGATCCGATTAGTTATAATGTTAACTCGAAACTTGTTACTTTCGTGTATTTTTTATGTCGTATTAACGGATCGTGTAAGAAATTACCAGGTCTACTATTTGTACTCATGTTCGCATTCTCATCTTTACAAATCAGAGTAGTTTACAAGATTATTATCGCAGTTGTAAAAATAGAAAACCTATAATTTAGCAAATAAGATCTCTTTTGTTGAAACAAGACGAATAGTCAAAAGTTGAAAAAAAAAAAGAGGCTAGGTTGGGAGGATTTGGGACAAGGATGCTCTTACCTTTTCTCTTTTAAGAGTGCTAATGAGTGGGAGCAACGTTTCGAAATCATTCTTCATGGGGCACAAACAAACAATCTCAAATTTAAAATTTAAAACTTTTGTATTCTTTTTACTCAAAAAAAATATTGTATTCTTCTTTGGCTATCATTTAGTACTACGGTATAGTGGTATTTGTGGATGAAAATTTCTTCCTCCTTGTTCTTGGACAAAATTGCACCTACAAAACAAACAACACCTTAGGTCAAGGCCAAGAGCCTCACACGCTCACGATGAATTTGGGGGGAAGGGGGGGGGGGCTTTGGCCTAAGAACCTTTGATGCCAAAGTTAGAATTTTGAGGGAAAAGTGTTTGGAGAATTTAGAGAATTTAGTAAGAGTGTAGAACTTAGGTTTTGGAGAAAATGAGGGTGTTTATATAGGGGTGTGGCCGGCCCATTTGGGAGGAGATGGACTGGCCACTTGGATGGTTTTTTGGGTGAGATTCATGATTTGTAGATAATTAATAAATTAATTGAATAATAAATAAATTAATTAGCTAATTAATATAATTTGAAAGGAAAGATTTGGGGGTTACCTTGTGGAGAATATTTGATGAGGATGGATGAAATAGCTTTTGAATAAATACCTATTTTGGGCACTTTTGACTTGATTGAGGGATGGTTATCCACTGCTCGCGTGTAGGAATTCTGGTGTTCCTCGAGGGTAATTTTGTCCTTTTCACCCTAGAATCCACGTGTCACCTCTATATTCTTCTTAATTATTTTTGGCACCACAAATGCCCCCACACCTGTTGGGCTGCTCGTAGGAAATCGTAGCAGGTGTAGAGATCTTCTTGCTTTAGGAAACATAAAATCGTTTCCTATTTTGATGTAGATTCCCTCTTTAATAGGAAATTAGATCCTTCTAGGAAAGGGAAATAAATTTCTCTCAAAGCCTATTTAAGTCCACCTTCAGTGGATTATTAAATCAACTTTGGAGAGTGTTTTATTTTACCCTACAAGAGAGAGAAAGCTTAGACGATATTTGATCCCCCTCCTTTAGCAATCTTCTATATCTTGCCCGTGAAAATGATTGTCTTTCGTTGCTTTCTTCATCTTCTCAGCGCCGCACCGAGGTAAGAAAAATTTAATTCTCCTTGTCTTCTTCTTGGATAGTGCTGTCGCGGGGTAGCCGTCGGGGTGGTGTGGCACGTCGGCTGACAGGGACCAGGAGTCGGCTCAGCATGGGTTGAGGAGGTGTTGTGGCAGGAACCACTGCTTGGGCTGTTCGGCTTATCTAGAGCCAAGGGCAACTTGTGCGGCTAGGGCCACGGATTGAGGCGCTGGGGCGCAGTACTAGGCGAGCTCCATGGCTCATGTCCTTTGGGCTCTTGGACCTGACGCAGGCCAGGCCAACTATTGAGAGAAATAAGGAGGTCGCGGGCCTCATGGGCTGCTGAAATGTTAGGCATCATGCCTCATGCCTACTGGTCTGAGAGAAAAAAATAAGGGAAAAGCCAGTATGGGTTGAGCTCCCCTGCTAAGTATCGTGAATGACGTTGGCTACTTAGTCCTCTTCACTGGGAGAAAGGTGGGCTTCTCCCAAGAAATGAGGTAAAGAGGATCAAAACAGATGCATTAGCTCGTCTGATCGCTGTCGTCGAGCCTACTATGAATGAAGGTGGAAAGAAGAGATCTTCCCCGCATGCTCAAGAAATGCCGGTTGAGAAAAAATGAAAACTTCCTCTACTGCTCGTGAGGGTCCGCCTGCTGCCGAGAAGCCTATGATTGACATGACTTTTTCCAATGGGAAGAAAAATGAGGCTGCTAGATCTGAGCCTGTTACGCCTGCCATGTCGAGAATGGCTAGTACATTGATATGATTGCTCAGCGTAGAGGTATTGCCATGTCGAGAATGGCTAAGTTTGGTTCACCTTTGGAGATGCTTGCTATTATGAAGAGTGATAATGTGGACTCTACTGCTAAAGTGGCACCAAGGCTCACTTCTCCTGCTGCTAAGACTGATTCGCCTGCTGGGAAAGAAGAGACTGCTCGCATGGGTAGCTGTGAGAAATCCACTAAGCTTGCTTCTGGGGAAGTTGCTGAGATTTGTGCGCTTTTGAAACAATATATGCTTGAAGATATGGACGCTTATGCCAAGTTTATCAATGGCGTTAGAGATTCTGGCAGCCGAGTCTATGCCCCTTGACCAAAAGGATACCAAGGAGGTGGTAAAGGCTGTGGTAGCTGAAACTTATTCTTCTGCCGAGAAGATCAGGAGGTTGGAATCTGAGCTTGTCCCTTTGAAGAGGTCTAATATCTCTGCCCCCACTTCTCTGCAGCTTGAGACTGCTCGCCAAGAGATCGTTGACTTGAAGATTAGGCTTGACCCGATCTAAGTTGAGTTTGAAAGTGCAAATGAGGAGATTGGATGTTACATACCTTAGATTCAAGATCTTGAGCATGCTATTTCTGAGCGTCATTACGCTGCTTATGCAAAGGATGAAGAGTTGATTGCTGCTTATAACCAAGTGATCCACTTCAAGAAGGTCGTTGATAGGTTTGAACCCCAAGTGTTGGAACTCCAAGATGTGCTGAAGATCAACGAAACTTTGAAGAAATAAGTGGATGAGCTGCAGCGCATTTGTGTTGGTCTGCTTGAGAAGAACGAGCAATTGAAGGGTGAGAAGGCTAGGCTCGAGGCTTCGCTTGTTCAGAGTCATGTCGATTTCTACAAGTTGGGTTATGTACATCATCTCTGTGGTAGGCCGTCTGACTTCGAGTTCGCTGGGAAAGACTTAAAAAACCTTTTCTATTTCTCTGGAAGACTTGCTTACCTGTACTTTTGAGGCTTCTATTGGTGAAGTAGTTGGAGATACTAGTGCCCAGGCTGGAGCAGCCAGGGGTGAAGCGTTAGATGCTACTGCTGTTGAGAATGTCGCGGCTGCTGAATGTGTGGTGACCGAGTAGTCGTGGAGTGCTCAAGCTGCTGAAGAGTAGTCTTCTAGGTAGTCTTTAGGATTTTCTCCCTTGTTGTTTTTTGCTTTGCTTGAACTTCTTCGGTCTTTGCTAGTTGTTTATCAATTTTGCTAAAAAACTTAATAAGCTTGCTTCCTTCTCTTTTCTCCATCTTCGCTTCTTTTGTTCATGCCTTAACCTTTAGACTTTATAGACCAGTGGCAGGCGTGCTAACTTTCTATAAGCAGACAGGCCGCGTAGCCTATGCAGCCGTAGGTGTTGGTGTAGAACTTTACAAAGTTTTTAGCCATAGGGTCGGCAGTTAGACGCCTTACTTACAGAAGCAGACAAATTCGCATGACCACTAAGCTGTTAACCTTGGCTTTCTCCAATTTCGTAGGTTGCGTAGCAAGTATCATAACACTTTAGGACTTGGTGTAGGTTATTCCGCGCTTGGCAGAGGTGAAGCTTATTGACTACGTAGCATGTCGGTAGTGGATAAAGCTTCGTATATGCATGCTGGCTTGTTTAACCTTTCATAAGAATGTGCAGTTGTATAAGTCTAGCACGGCTTTATTGCTCGAAGGGCAAGCCGTAGGCAGTCTTCTGGAAACTGTAGGCTACCTTAGTGCACTTGGTAGCAGCTTTAGGGTTTCAGGGCAGCCATCCTTAGGGCGTACTGCGTAATGTGCCTCATCCGTCTCTAGGGCCTGGTTCATCGCGGATTAGGCCAAGAGACCCAAAATCCTTCAGTTAGCTAAGCCTTGAAAAAGACCATTGTGGCTACTTTTAGGAATCTCGATGCAAGCCATCGTGCATCTAGTTATACTAGGGCAGCCCGACTCATCCACGTCTAGATATTCGGAGTGTAAGTTTATCCTCCTGCCTTAGATAGCAGACCTATGTGGGTGTCGGGGAATTGGTTTACCCTCTCGCACTGGAGAACAATTAGTTTATCCTCTCACACTGGAGAGCATAGTTGGTTCATCGGGGGGCGTAATTCTTGCGATGAGTCCCTAAAAAGGGGACAGTCTTCTTTTGAAGTGCATGAATGATCAGTTGTTGTAAGTATGCAGTCGAGCCAAGTTATAGATTACTTCTGAATTCCTCATTGAAAAACGAGTGAAACGAATGAGAACTTAGCTGTAAGGTAGGAATTGCATAACAACTGGATAGTTATCGGCTTGCGAGGTGGTGCCCATTAAGCTGCTTGAGTCTTTGGGCTTTGATGTAGTGAGAAGTCACGCATGGTACTTCCTCAGATTGTAGGCGTCTCACTGCTTTTTGATCTATTTGTCGTTCATGGTGGTAGGGGTGTAGATACTTTTACCGTCTACTCTGCTGATCTTGTACGGACCTTCTTAGATGAGATCCATCTTTTTGGAACCTTCTCTGCAAGAAGTCATGAAGGCTTTTCTTAGGACTAGATCTCCGAGTTGGAACTGCCAAATCTTGGCATTTTTGTTGTAGTTGAAGATGATCTGCTATTGTTAGGCTACGATGCGGGTGATGGTCTGCTCGCACTTTTCCTCTGCCAGATCTAAGCTTGTGGCCATCTCTTTACTGTTCTGCTCAATGTTTGGCAATAGACTACTGATACTTGGCTCGATGACATTGGGATGAATGATTGCTTCTGAATCAAATGCCAAAGAGAAAATAGTCTCACCGGTTGCTAATCTTTTGGTGGTGCGATATGCCCATAGACATTCGAGCAGTTTGTCTGGCCATTTTCCCTTCTTGTTGGTGAGGGATTTCTTGAGGTAGTCGAGAATCATCTTGTTGGATGTTTTGGCCTACCCATTGCCTTGAGGATATCTTAGCGTGGACATATGCTGCTTGATGCCATATTTTTTGAAGAACTTCGCCAAATGTTTGCCCACGAATTACAGACCGTTGTCGGTGATGATGCATTGAAGGATGCCAAATTGGCAAGTAATGTTCCTTCATATGAAACGCTCTATGTACGACTGAGTCGCGGTTGTCATGGGCTTTGATTCAACGCATTTGGTAAAGTAATCGATTGCCACTATCATCATGCCTCTGCCCCCAGTAGTGGGCGTCATTTACCCTACCAAGTTAATTTCCCACTGTATGAACAACCAAGGACTCGTATGTGGGTGTAGCTCGCTGGCAAGCAGTACTGGTACGAGCTTGTAGCTTTGGCAGCGGTCGCACTTTTGCACTAACTTTTTAGCGTCTTGATTCATGGTAGGCCAGTAGTAGCCTGCGTTAAGAGCCCTATGCGCTAAGGATCAGCCTCTGGAGTGAAACACCTTTGTGGATTGAGCTTAGAACATTTAGGTCATTGGGAAGCACTAGGCAGCGGAGATGTGGTTCAGTGTAGGATCTTCGGGCGAAAATGTCGTTCCACATGTAGTAGTGTGCTGCCTTTATTTGGAGCTTTCTATACTTCAACCTTTCTATGGGAAGTGTGCCATTGACCAGGTGGTCTATAATAGAACTTTGCCAGTTTGGAGTTGAACTAACCTGTGACACTTCGGCTGCCGGCTCGGCCTCTATGCTTGGCTTGTCTAGATATTTCATCGAGATAGAGCGTTTGAGTTGGTGGTCGAGGGCGGAGCCTAGGCTGGCTAGTGCATCCGCGTGGGCATTGTCTGCCAATGGAACTTGAATGAGGGTGTAAGTCTGAAATGTCTCAAGTTGCTTGCGTACTTTCTCTAAGTATTGCGCCATCCTTGGATGTTTTGCCGTGTACTCCCTAGTAGTCTGGCTGGTGATTATCTGGGAATCGGAATGAATTGCAAGCTTTTTCATCGCCAAATCTTTTGTCATTCGGAGGCCTGCTAGTAGGGCTTTGTACTTTGCTTTATTGTGGGATTCCTTGAAGCTTAGAGTGATCACCTGCTCAGGCATCGAACCATCTGGGTGACAAGGACCACGCCTACTCTCGAACCTTTGTAGTTGGATGCGCCGTCGACTTGCAAATGGCAGAAATCTCTATCGGGTAGAGCAGGCACGGCTATGGTGTGCTCGGCTACCTCCGGGGTGTCATTAGGCCACTCTATTGAGTCGCCTAGACTAGGTGTAAAGGCGTAGTAGGGAGCTGTGGAGCCGTCGTTGGGTCGTCCTGTTGCGTCGTGAATGCATGGTAGGGAGCCGTGGAGCTAGGGCCCTGTTACACGCAGCAGAAGATGTTCAACTGCCGGTATTGGGCCACTCCAGAGTTAAATTATGGAGCAAGGGTCGGCTGGGGCCATGTGACACGTAGCAGAAGGTGGTGTTCAACTGCCAGTACATGTTGCTCATATGTAGAATCTTTTGGGGCGACGTGGACAAAACTTGCTTTTGAGTATGTCCTTCTAGTGTTCGCCTGCCCATGGTGTGTCTTTTGGGCCGAGTTGTTGCATTTGTCAGAAAACTTTGCATCCGCCAGTGTCTACGCCTTTATCGTCGCACATCTGGATTGGGCAGAATAGTGCGTCATGAGGATGACTGCGTGCATCTGAAGGTAAAACTTAAGCTTCGGGGTTGCAATAACTATCACCAAAGTTAGCTTTTGAATTTCTGGTAGCATCGAGAAGAGCTTTTGAACTGTGGAATACAGGTAGTCGGGCCCCCAGCTCTTCTCGTATGATAGTAAAGCTTATTGCTGCTTCAGATACTATCAAACATGCAAATAGGTCATCCGCTGCTTCCAGTTTAGATAGTAGGGAGGTGATGTTAGGCTCTCTTTCAAGTCCTTGTATCTGGATCGGCAAGCCTCGTCCCAAAGTGCATGCTTCTCCGTCAAAGTGAAAGCCTGCCAGAGTTAGATCTTCTTTCATGATCAATTTTTTGAACAGCGGGTGGTTTGCTGGAAGTCCTTTTTGGAAGGCTACTCTAGCTATCGAGTCATTGCATCCAACTATCTTTGCTTTCTTTGCTTTGAACCTCTTCACATAGTCGTGAAGCACTTCCTTTGGGTTCTTTTTGATGTTGAACAAGTGGTCAGACTTTTTCTTAATCGAGCGATATGATGAATATTCTTTGGCGAAAACCAAAGAAAGTTCATTGAAACTCCGGATAGATTTTGGTGGCATGGTGTAAAACCCATCTTGCTCCTCGCCTTGTAGAGTGGTAGCAAATATCTTGCACATAAGATCGTCATTGTTTCGACAGAGGATCATTACGCTTCGGAAGTGTTTCAAGTGTCTCTCCAGGTCTCCATCCCCTTTGAATGATGTGAAATGTGGCATGCTTAACTTGCATGGAGGCTTTGCCTGCTTGATCTCGTCCGTGTAGGGTGACCTGCTTATGTTGGTTATGTCACATCGTAGTGCCTCGTTAGTGCGTTGGACATCGTGCAATGGCCCGATCATGAGCATTTTTACTTCTTCCAAAATTTACTTTTGTTGGGGTAAATGAGCTCTCGGCTGCCCCTGGTCTGATCTACTGGTCTAGGCTGCTTTTCTACATGCTCAGCTCGTCTATACCGTGGCTGCGGTGCATGTGGTTTATTCCTAACAGGCGAAGGAATTCTTCGTAGGCTGCTGGTTGAACTTGAGCCAGACTGAGTGACTGCTTCTCTCCGTCTTTCATGCTGCCTACTCCGATGTGAGGTAAATGATGCTCCTTGCTGGCCTAGCTGCGAATGAACACTTCGTTTTGAATGTTGCTCATGTTCACTATTGGAGTGTGGCCCTAACGGTGAATGTATGCTCGTCCGTGGGCCTAGTCGAGGGTGCACGCTCCTCTACCCTCTAAGACGGGAGTATACGCTATCTCGGAGGCCCAATCGGGAGTGTACACTACCCTAACGCTCAATTTGTGGCTGGTTGGGTGGCTGCTTGTCGGGACGCTGTTTGAGAGGTTCTTCGTCTGCCCTTGTCTTACTTCGGGACACCTCGTCTGGGGCACATTACATCTCGGTGCGTTGCAAGAACTGATTCACCAAGGTCGTCTGATGTGGGAGGGCGCTCGTCAATTCTATGGCTTGTAGAGACAAGTGTTGTTCTCCATTTGGGTTGGAAGCGCTTGGAAGGAATGCGTCTCCTTGAGCAGTGGAAGTGTGGTAGATTCTGGGCGCGAGATTTGAGTTGGGAAATGTCAAATCCGTAGAGAAATGTGGTGAAAATGCCCCTGGTTCAATCATAGGCCCATAAATTTGAAACTAGGACGATTGAACTAATCTTGGACAGATTTGGGCTACTTGGAAGGCCACAGGAGCAGGCTGGGCCACTAGAGCAAGCTACGCCACAGGAGCAAGTTGGGTCGCGATAGCAGGCTGGGCCACAGAAGTGGGCAGCTCGGCGTGTGGCACACGTGGGTGCGAGGTTTGGGCTCGACTTAGCAACGTGTTAGGTTCTCGTCGGGCTTGAGTGGCTTGTGCCATCTTGTCTTAGGCTTAGGCCCATATGGGCTTGAATGGCATGGCTTGGGCCATGGTTGTGGTGCCGTGGGCCTTGCCGAAGGTGGCTGCCGTGGTGGTTGCCACGGTGGTGCCCCGTGGGGGTGGTGCCGCTCTACTCATCGTTGTGTTGAGCCTCGTAGATCGTCGCGGTCCTAATCCTTGAACGTTGGAATTTCTGTTCATCGAGGTTTCCGAATCTCTTGCCATTGTACTTTTCTTTTACGTTTTATCGAAGAATTTTTAAAAATAAAAATTCCAAGAATAAGAACGTACGAAAAATCTACAAGTGAACAAGAAAACGAAAAACCTTGAATGTGAGAGTCTTTTACGAGCGTTTGATCAAGACCTCTCAATGAAAGCACCAATTTGTGGATGCAAATTTCTTCTTCCTTGTTCTTGGACAAAATTGCACCTACAAAACAGCACCTTAGGTTAAGGCCAAGAGCCTCATGCACCCACGATGATTTTTTTGGGGGGGGGGGGGGGGGGGGGAGGCTTTGGCCGAAGAACCTTCGATGCCAAAGTTAGAACTTTGAGGGAAAAGTGTTTAGAGAATTTAGAGAATTTAGCAAGAGTGTAGAACTTAGGTTTTGGAGAAAATGAGAGTGTTTATATAGGGGTGTGGCCGGCCCCTTTTGGAGGCGATGGACCGGCCACTTGGATGGTTTTTTGGATGAGATTCATGACTTGTAGCTAATTAATAAATTAATTGAATAATAAATCAATTAATTAGCTAATTAATATAATTTGAAAGGAAAGATTTAGGGGTTACCTTGTGGAGAATATTTGATGACGATGGATGAAATAGGTTTTGAATAAATACCTATTTTGGGTACTTTTGACTTGATTGAGGGATGGTTGTCTACCGCTCGCGTGTAGGAGTTCCGGTGTTTCTCGAGGGTAATTTTATCCTTTTTGCCCTAGAATCCACATGTCACCTCTATATTCTTCTTAATTATTTTTGGCTCCACAGTATTCTTCCTCACTAGTAAGTAAGACATCTCAGATTCAATTATCTCCAAAGACGAATTTGAACTATATTATTGCTAGCTCAAGCCCACTTTCCTCACTCTTTTAATGTAGGTAATATTGTTTATTCGAAAAAAAGAAAATGGTCGATCTATTGGGTACTCGTGAAGGAACAAGGATCGGTTACATTTAGAGGGGGGAAAAAAAAGTGAGTTTATGGTATGGTGGTAGGATTTGTTTGTGTGGGTGGGGATTTGTTTATGGTTTAATATTTGCCCTCTCAATATTTCCCGGAAAGAATCAAGAGTTGGGTGGTGGCTGCAACACCACATCTCCATTTGGATTAATAGGGAATAAAGTTCAAGAGAACATATATATTTGCTATAACTGCGAGAACGTCCCAACCAATTAAACACTTCCACGCGTCCCTTCCTCATTGGACATTGGCGTACAACTCCCCGCCCTTATAAACCCGTGGCGCCTCACACACGGCTCACGTCTCTCACAGAGCTTTCCAAACAGATTTTCCCGCCCTTTTACGCAGAGAGGAGAGCGAGAGATTTCAATGGAGTCGAGTGCGATTGTTGTTGTTGCGGAAGGGATTAAGGCTACGGAGACGGTGAACGACAACAAGCCTGTTGTCGTTGCTACATGCGGTGGTGGCGAGGCCATTGCTACCTGCGGTGTTGGGGAGACCATTGCTACATGCGGTGTTGGCGAGGCCATTGCTACATGCGACGGTGGGAATGTTGCTACCGCTGACACTCAGAAGACGAAGAAACTGAAGAACAAGAATCGGATTCACGTTTCGCACACCAAGCGTCCATTCTTCTTCTACTGCAATCTTGCCAAGGTATGTATACACACACGAAAGGACTACAGAAATGCGTTTACATTTTATCTCGCTTTCTGGGCTGTAGTTCGTGTTTGGTTGCCTAGAAAGTAAAAACCCCGGGAAAGAAAATTGATCGTCGTCTGTTAAGGTTTTGGTTCTTTCTTGCACTTTTTTTGTTGATTCTTGATCTGATTAACATAGATTCTGTTCATTATTCACTGAAATGTCTTTGCATTTTCTCTATCTTTCTTGGTTATTGCGTGTTTGGTTGCCTAGAAACTGTGGGAAAGAATTTTAATCGACGTTTGTTAGGGTTTTGATGCTTTCTTGCACTGTTTTGTTAAATCTTGATCTAAATTAACTTTGATATGCCCTGAACTGACTCGTTAACTATTTCAGTACTTCAACTAATCTGAACTGTAAATTTGCTAATTTTCTGAGTGAGTACATATCAGAGTTCTCGAACAGAAATTAATTGGTCGGTGATTTAGGTTTGATACTTTCTTGCGTTGATTTGTTAAATCTTGATCTGATTAACCTAGATTCCACTTCTTATTTGCAATTTGCTATCTCAGTACTTGAATTAATCTGAATTGGGATTTTCTAATGGAGCTCGAGTGATTCGGTCTGAGATTAATCGGATTCCATCAAATTCTTGCTTCTATTAAGTTTTGATGCATATATTTGGTGGTGTTTGGATCTTTCTAAAGGAGCTTTCTTGAATCTGTTATTTGGTTGCAGAGGTACATCAAGCAGTACAATGCAGTTGAGCTCTCTGCATTGGGAATGGGTACCGACAACTTGTTCGATCTTCCTCCTTTCCGTTTGCATGTATATTTGTTTATGTTATTTTTCGGTCATCGACAATATTGGCTGCAGATTTATCAGTGTTAATTAGAGCAGCCATGGTTTTAATTTGCATCAAGTTTCAACATTTTGTTCTAATTTGTGAAAGTTATTTGGTACAGCTATTCCTACTCTGATCACAGTTGCTGAGAGTCTCAAGAGCAATGGAGTTGCTGTCGAGAAGAGTAAGTCGATATTTGACAAGTGTTTGATTTCCAGTACTATTTTGATAAACATAATGGTTAATGCTTTGGGGATAATACCGGAACAGGCATAAGCACCTCTACTGTTGTCTCGAAGCCGGATGGCGACGATGGACCGATTGTGTTGAAGGCTCAGGTTCATTATTTTCTTTTGATTTTACTCATCAAAGTTGTTTTGTTATTCACTGCAAATACTCTGTTCCGAATCCTAAACTTGCCCCTCTTTCCGTCTCATAGTTGGCGATTTTGCTGGGAAAGGCTGAAGAACTTGAGGAGACCGCAGTTCCTGTGGCTGCGGCGTGATGGCATATATGATTCAGCAGAGTTTTGAGTTGAAACTTGGATGACGAGTGAAAGCTGGGTAATTCATAAGCATAATAAGAATGTGTATATGAGAGACAGATTTAGCACTTTGCTTCCTAATGCATGTTTTCTTACATGCCCTTTGATAAATAAATAAATAACAAGGTTTTTGGCATCTCTCTCTCTCTCTCTCTCTCTCTCTCTCTCAAATGAGCGCGTGCACACACAGAAACTACGACACTGTTAGAAAAGTATTCCCAAATATGTAAAGTTTACAGGCCAACAACTCCGATGGCTCACTGCAATGACAGCTTCGCAAGGGTCAACGCTAATACCTTGACCCCGTTAGATATATCCTGAATGGATGCATATTCTTCAGGCTTGTGGCTGTAACCTGCAAAACCAAATCCAAATGGATGCATACACTTTATAGCATTCTCTACTGATTCGATCTAGCATACTCTACGTGTCTAGCTACTGATTCGATCTCACATTCTCTACGTGTCTAGCTACTGATTCAATCTTTTGTTCGGTTATGTGAGTGAATGTCATCCAATGTCTATAATTACGAATTTCAAATAATTAAAAATGTGTGGCAACTGACATGCTTTGCAACAAAACTAATTATCAGTCTGATTAAGATTATTAATTTCAGCAATAGAACAGTTACTTTAAATGGTTATTTGTAAAAAAGAGAAAGGAGATTCTACCTTTGTAACATGGAATGAATATCATACCCATCGGAGAAACTCTGCAAGGATATGAAAATACATTATTAGAATCTATTCGTGGTAAAATGGAACAACGGCATGCTCTTCACCGTCTGAATTTCCTCCAATTTAGTTGTATTAGCAGCCTAAGTAGCCACTTGGTGGAGTATTAAAAGAACGGAACTCCGGGGAAATCATTTGCTAATAGACTTTAGATATTTAGGGAATCCTTTCTTATAGGGATAAGGTTCTCTCTCTTACCTGACCATGAACAGTGAATCATGGTAAGCTCGGCTAATCATGAACTTGCGGGTTAAGTTTAGCTCTTTCGATGAAGCTTCCATCGCCTCAAGTATTGATTTATCAGAAAGTGCTGGCAGATCCTGATTTATGATTTTGAATTCTGATAGACTGACCGCACGTTTACTTGCTATACCGATTGCAGATTGATGGATTTTCTCAATCACAATGTTCCGTCGCTCTTCATCAATATCTCGTGTTTGCAAAAGGAAAAGGTATTATATACATCAAACCAAATTTTTCTACGACACATGTTAAAAATCCCAAAGACTAATATCCACGTGCTCAAATTATGGTGATGATCTTTTCAAACTTACAGTAAAATTGTATTTTGTGCTTGAAAAGTTAATGACAGAAAGCATACCGATTTCCATATGTGATTTGCTTGGGATGCTATTGATGCCTCCAGGATGTAGCTCCAGAATACCTTTGTACAAAATGAATTTATTAATATATACCACCGACATAAATTAAGAACAATAGCCAACGCGAGAGAGTTAGAACACGTTGAAGAAAATTTTGATGGAAGTCAAAGATCTAAACCATAGTCCTGGACGTAGGTGCGAAGGAAACACAACTTACCAACTGTACCGACAGTATCAACAGATCCAGGTTCTAATACATGTCCCTCAACAGCCAGCGCCAATTCTGCAGCTGCCAGTCCAGCATCATTTCTGGTATAATTGATTTATGAAAACAAATACGCGTCAATTGGAACTGTGCACAACTTGTGTTCTTAATGCAATGCCGGTAATAAACAGTTTTCTACGGTTATTGGGAAATATCATGCAGACTTTGCGGGTAGGGAAGAGTTGCATATAATCTTACAACTCTTCAAAAAGAAAGCTGTTCCAGTGGTCCTCTTCTTTACAGCCTGCAAATAACTCACCTATTTGGCATTAGGACAGCACTGGCATGGCCTCCATTGCCTTCAAACTCCACTTTTATACTTGCTGGGGCTGCAATCGCAGTTACAATGCCAATTGATACACCTGGATCAGAAAACATACATTGTTAATACATAAAATATTATGCCTAATGTCGGGAATATATATGTCAAAAAAGGCGTACCTTCTTCCTCCAAAATGGGGCCTTGCTCAATGTGCAATTCCACAAAACCAGAGTAGCATCCTTTTTTTAAGAACACACTCGATAAGTCATCTTCGTGTTTAGTGTAGCCTGCGGATCCTGTAGCATCTAAGAAGGATATATTTTGACCATCAACTGTTGTCTTCAGAGCATTAGCCAGCTCCTCAATCCCAGCCATTAAGCGGCTGCACAATGTGTTTTTCTTTTAAATATAGGGAAAAGGTAGAATGGATTTAAAACAACAACAGACGTCATTGTTGAACTTCACCGTCCAGAACCCAAAAAATTAAATGATAAAGACTAAAATGTTTGAAGTAGACAATTAGTGCGTTAAAGTCTGACCAGGTAATGATCCCAACCTTCCCAGGCAGCTGATTCCAAAGCGCGTAGGCTCTTCTGAGGTGAACAAGATAACTTCCAGTGATCGTTTAGGTTTGAACCCCGACCTGCCAGAGAGTCAGTAGCATAAACATAAGAGCTTTAAATACACTTCACCTTGGGAAAACCAAAAATGTGAACTTTTGATTAGGATCTTTCTGTTATCAATACATCCCAAAGGCTATTAGTAACTGAATATAATTCTCATTTCATAGGATTGGTGCCTCATCCTCGTCTCCTAGAGCTAAATCAAGCGTGCTAAGGCTACTGCTTGACCAAATCAATTAAGATTGCAATTTACGGTTCATACCAGGACTAAAGTTGCACACCTTTTTAGTACATTGATGGCTTCTATAGCACCTAGAACACCCACAACGCCATCAACTTTCCCGAGTATGGAATGGCATCAATGTGAGAACCTGTTGCAACTGCAGAAAGATCTGAGTTATAGCCTTCCCTGCATATAGGAAAGCAAGACAAAAACACGGTCAAAGAGACTTAATAGAAGTATGATATCAAGAGCAGCATATCCCAACTGAATAAGGAGGGAGGACAAAAACCGAGAACTTCCCATCTACCGGGGTAAAAGCACTTCGGAGTCAGGGTTTTCCCAAGTTTAACTGATTAAATTGGAAAACCCCAAGTTTATAGCATTACAATATTGAAATGACAAGATCGAATATGAATATAAGTTCAAAGATTAGGACACCCACCACCGACCAAAAATGTTACCAATAGCATCCTCTCTAACAGAGAGCCCAGAGAGTCCCATCAAGTTTTTGATGAACCTGCAGTTAAACATTACCCATAAAAACAATATAAAAGACACGTCAAAGGTTAAATCTCCTCTCAATCATAAACCTTAATACAAGTGCCATCATCCTCATTCTGTTATTATTTGCCATTCTGATAAATATTCGGAATTTGAATTTACCAAACTCCAATCAAGATTCTTACATTTACTCCAACTCCAACATATAAACTATAGAAACACATAAATGAGATGCAAAATGTATGTAGCATATCAATCTATGCAAACAACAACCGCGGTACAGAATCGCGAAATTCTACAATCAAGCAAAGTATTAGCTACCCCAGGAAATCCGAACGGACTTGCTGAAATTAAAGCTTAGTTGGATTGAGACTGACAAAGTGACATTCATACCTACGCGCCAATACATCCTTGTCAGTATACAAGACCCTGGTAACTGATGGGGCAGGTATATCGGAAATAGTCGAAAGTTCATCAATCTAACAACCGAAAAACTCACAAAATTAGCTCAGATATGAGCAAATCAACAAACCCAAGTCATATGAAACAATTAAACAAAACCCAATTAGCAGTTATAATACTAATCAAGTTTTGATTAGTTAAAGTACCTGTTTCTGCAGACTTTGAGTGTCAACTGAGAGTGAGGAAAGAGTGGTGTGAGAGGTAGAGTGTGATTCGTGAATTGGGTACCCAGAGAAATCCTCCATTGTTTTGATTGTTGGGTCTTCATACTCATGAGCTGAGATTGCAGTGAAGGAGCAGAGGAGGAGCACAAGGACTGCAGAGTGAGTGAATTTCAGAGACATGATTTTTTCTGGGGTTTTTGAGAAAATGATGGAATGTGGTGTTATAATTTCAGATGGGATTTTGCAACTAGAATTCCATAAGAAACTAAATTATCCATCGACCATGGCTGCTAATCTCACGCTGGTTTGGTTTGGTTTTGTTTTGGTTTATAGTTTAGCGAGTGGGTGACAGTGACAAGTGTGGTGTTTATGGAGTGACATCATTTGCTTTATTACTTGCATCTTTTGATCAATTATTTGCTTTATGATTTAGGGGAAAAAAGTTAGTTTTATTGGGCAGATAAAATATTAGGATGTTTTAAAAAAAATTAGGTACATGCACTCAAATCAATGTGCAATTTGTACTTCACATTTTTATAGGGGAGGATTACAAGGCGATATTTTTAACTGCTAATGGTAGTTTTTAGCCGTTTGGTATTACGGTCTAGTAATAATATTCTTTATTTATAAGTGATAGGTCTTAGGTTTGATTCTCACCAAAGACGAATTTGAACTATATTATTGCTAATCCATTGTGAGGTTTAGCCCATCCCCTCCCTCTTAATGTAGAGAATACCTTTTGTAAAAAATAAAAAAATAAAAGTTTTTAAGCCACTTTGTACTTCGGACTAGTGATATTCCTCTTCACTTATAAGTGACAGGTTTTAAGTTCGATTCTCACCATAGGCGAATTTGAATCATATTATTATTAGCTCATTGTGAGGCTTAGCATATTCCCCTACTCCCTTAGTAGTGTATATGAAATCGTTTGTTAAAAAAAAACACTTTTTAAATTTACCATTAATCGCATTAGTATATAGTTAAGTTTTTTTAATAACATTTTAAAGAAAGAAAAAGACTTTACTTCAAAAAATTTCGCCTTTAGAGTGAAAATATGAGTCTAGGAAGTTTGAGATACGTTTTAAACTCATAGTAAACACCATAAACAAAGAGGATCATTTGGGCAACCTTGATTTAATTGGTCCAAATGCAGAACAAAATAAGCAATCGAGGAACAACTTGGATCAAACATGCGTCTCACTTTACGATCAAAGCTAACTAAAGCATCAATAAAAAATTGGCCTTTTAAAATTCAAAAGAAACCCTAAACTTCATCCTCTTTCTTGCCGTCAGCCTCTAGATTCTGCTTGGGGTCGGTGGTAGCCAACTTTTCAAACTTGTTTTCCTCCTCCTCCTCCTCCTCCTTCTCTCTCTCATTCTCTTCCTTCCCAATACTTGCGATGGCCTTTTTTCCCGTCTGGAATTTAGGAATCTACACACCTTCTCTGGAATAAGTGGATGGAGCACTGTCTCTGGGCCTTTTGTCTTTCCCCACAGCTATGGTGGCCCCGTTTCCTGTCAAGGAACGGTGGAGCAACCCATCATCTACGGATGTTGTGGATGGAGTACTATCTCTGAGCTATTTGCACATGTCTCATGGTAATTTGATTTGGGGCCATGTGCTCAAGATCTTCCAAAACTTTGAATCAAATTTCAAATTTGGTGGATCTCACCTTAACACTTCCTTGCTGTTTCTTTCGTGCTTTTCTCCTGTCAAAGACAACTATATGTTGTCATCCCTACAAAGGTTTGGTATCTCTTCATAATGGTGTTTACACCACCTGACCTTTTTTGTTACTGCTTGGTTATGGGCATTTAGTTGCCCATTGTGTGCTTGGTATCGGCTGAGGACTAGAAACGTGGAAATCGGTATTGGTGTGGTTTCATTGGATCTACAGATTTGGCACTTTTTCCCCATCATTGTGACTATGATGGGTTCGAGCTGTGCCCCATGTAGTGGTTTTTCTTAGATTTTTTGTCCACTGGTCGTCTTCACCGATTCGGCCGCGTACACAGCTGGCGAAGCTCTGTTTAGGGTTTTTAGGTTTTTTTGTGTGGTCACTTTGGGGCTCCTATGTAATTTTAGTGAATCATTCTTCAATTTTCCATTTCTTCAAGTGACCCTCTATCACAGTGGTGGAGATGAGTGTTTCTCTTGCACCACGACATAGGATCAAACCTCGTCGGCTCCCTAATCTAACAAATCTATCATTAAAAAAAAAGGTTTGATTATTTATTTAAGGCTTTTTATCCAAAATGGTCCTTGAGATTTGCATAACTCCTCATTTTGATCGCTGAGATTTGAAATTGATAGAATTGATCCCTGAGTTTGTCCACCATCAATCATTTTAGTCATTCTGTGAAAAAAAAATCCATTAAATAAGGATAAAATGATAAAAATACCTCAATATTAGTCAAATCATTTTGGCATATTGTTTATTAAATTGAGGGTAGTTTTGTCATTTTAATCTTTATTTAACATAACTATTCACGGAATGACCAAAATAATTGATAATGGACAATCTCAGGGATCACTTGTATTGATTTCAAATCTCAGGAACCAGAATGAGGAATTATGCAAATATCAGATACCATTTTAGCTAAAGACCTTTATTTAAAAGAAAAAGCTGCTGACTTTGATCTCTTAAATAGTAAATACAGAGTGATCAAAAGAAGACGGGAAGAGTCGAAGACCCAACCTCCCTCCCCCGCCCACAACAATGGAGGCCCCGACCCCCAAACAGCTCGAGCTCCAAGAATCCCAACAACCCATCTTTGTCAAAGGCATGTGGTTCGCCTCTCGCTTTGACCTCTCCATCGCCGATGGCCTCAATGCATGGATCTGCTCCTCAACTTCGACGACCAGGTCAACGACAACGCCACTCAGTGAGACTAACTGATCTTCGAGTTCATGGCGCTGGCTGAGCATACTTAGGGTTTCAACACCCGGACTTTGTCTACGGCTTCGCCGACGTCGGCGACGGCTACAAAAGAGTGATTAAATATTAGAGCTTTTCGTTCATTTAATTTCTTGGGGAAATTATGTTATTTGTAATTAAAGTTGAGATTAAATTGTGTTTGATTGTTTGTGCAGCTTTCGTGGACATTTGAGAAGGAAATGACAAAGCTTTAATGGCGGTAGAAGTGTCAGCTGCCGCCAAACAATAAGCAAACGACGACAACAATGTTGGATTTTCTCATGGATGCAAATGTTAGGCTGTGTAAATTTCTTGCTTTTTTCTTATTTTATCTTATATTTGATACATAGCCTGTGGATGAAAATTTCTTCCTCCCTGATCTTGGACAAAATTGCACCTACAAAAAAAATAACACCTTAGGTCAAGGCCAAGAGCCTCGCGCGCCCACGATGAAAGGGGGGGCTTTGGCCGAAGAACCTCCGGATGCCAAAGTTAGAATTTTGAGGGAAAAGTGTTTGAGAATTTTAGCAAGAGAATTGGAAGTGAACTTTGAGGAAAATGATGGGGTTTAAATAGGAGTGGCCGGCCTCCTTGGGTGAGAGAGGATCGGCCACCTAGCTTCCTTTGTGGGTTAGGTTCTTGATTTGTGTTTAATTGGGAATAATTAGAATAATTAGCTAATTAATTAGCCAATATAATAATTGCCTAATTAACTAGCTAATTAATATAATAAAAGGGGAAAATATGGTAGAATATATAAGGCATGGCCGGTCTCTTTGAGAGAGAAGGTGACCGGCCTCTTGTGTATTTTTTGGTTCTAATGGATAGTTTAATTGGCAATTAATAGATTAATTAGGTAATAAATCCATTAATTAGCCAATTAACTTAATTTAAAAGGAATGTTTTGGGGGTTACCTTGTGGAGAGGATGGATGAAATAGGTTTTGAATTGTTACCTATTTTGGGCACTTTTGACTTGGTTGAATGATGATTGCCCGCTACTCGCGCGTAGGAATCTCGATGTGCCTCAAGTATTCTTATCATTTTTTACCCAAAAATCCACATGTCGCCTTGTGCTTATTTTTGGCTCCACAAATGCCCCCACACCTGTTGGGCTGCTCGCAGAAAAGGGAAACAGGTGTAGAGATTTTCTTGCTTTGGGAAACATAGGTTTGTTTCCTATTTTGATGTAGATTCCCTCTTTAATAAGAAATTAGATCCTTTTAGGAAAGGGAAATAAATTTCTCTTAAAGCCTATTTAAGTCCACCTTAAGTGGATTATTAAATCAACTTTGGAGAGCGATTTATTCTACCCTATAAGAGAGAGAGAGAGAGAGAGAGAGCATAGAGGATTTTTGTTCCCTCTCCTCTAGCAACCTTCTACATCTTGCCCATGCAAATGATCGTCTTTCGTTGCTTGCTTCGTCTTCTCGTTGCTTCTAGGTAAGAAAAAAATTTACTTTTCTTGTCTTCTTGATTTTCTTGGAGTCTCGGGACTTGAAATTTGGCTCGACAAGGGTTGAGGATGTGAAAAACTTGATGGGAGGAAGCCACGGCACTGCGAATGTGGGTAGTGAGGTGTGGCATGGCGTAGAGGCGAGGAGAATTGGGCCAAGCCGTAGGGCCTGGGGTGGTGTGTGCGTTAGGTTCCTGCGGCTTTGGACCTCCATCTCAATTTTTTTTTTTTTTTAGGAAACTGGGCTATGTGGCCTGTTTGTGCCGAGAGGGGAGAGAGTGCCCAACCCAGAAGGGCTTGGGTCATGAGGCTTATTTGTGCTGAGCCCTTTTTTTTTACCAAGAGCTGCTTTTTTTTTTTTTTTTTTTTTTGCAACCTTCTAACGAATCCCTTTTGTACCTTTGTAGAATTTCTTCAAGTATGTCTTCCTTCAGCCACAAGAACGATGATGGTGTGTCGCCGTTGTATCGTCAAGGCGGGTTTTTGAGCAAGGTTGGCTATTTCAAGGCTGCTCACTTCAAGATTAGCTTCAATGACTTGTTTAGAGACTTCCTCGAAGCATACTGGCATGTCATTCCGTCGGAAGTGCGTGTGAAGCGTGTTAAGGATGGTAGTAGTCGTGAGCCATGTGATGGGGCTCAGAGAGCCATCAAATTCCACCCATACTATTTTGTGTTGGGTTTTACTTTTCCTATGCTGCGATTTTTCCAAGAAGTGCTCTACTCCATGAGATGTGCCCCCGCTCAATGTTCTCCGAATGCGGTCCGCGTGATGGTGGGATTCCATAATCTTAGCCAATTCTTTGACTTAGATTTGACCGTTAACGAAATCTGGTACTTCTTCGACATAGGCCATATCGAGGGAGTTGGGCAGCTGTTATCTCGTCATAGGCTTTTTGATAATTCGAGTAAGGGAGATCATGATTGGGCCAATGAGACTTTGGAGATAAGTGAAAAATGGGAGTATGATTTTTCCCTCTAGCTGCATGTTCCCACGATCTTCATATCCGGTAAGTGAGTTGCTCAATCTTTCGGCTGCTTTGTATTTGTGCTAAGCTGCTCTTTAATTTTCTGATTGTCTTCCGCTGCCTTTGTAGATTAGGAATTCGGCTCAACTCCTAAGGTTTCTCCGGACATGAAGAAAGTGCATGTCGCTCTGGGTATCCCCTCCGAGTATCGTGAGTGGTGCTGGCTGCTTAGTCCTCTTCGTAAGGAAAAAGATGGGCTGCCCCTGAAATAGGAGATAAAACGAATCAAGGTAGATGGATTGGCTCGTTCTATCACTGTGGTGGAGCCTGCTACAAATGAAGGTGGGAAAAAGAGGCATTCCCTATCTGCTGAAGAGACACCTGCTGAAAGAAACCGAAGTCTACTCGCGGGGGTTCATAGGCTGTTCAAGAGATGTCTGCTAAGAAGAAACCGAAGACTTATTCTGCTGCTCGCGAGGGTTCATCGGCTGCTCCCAAGCTTGTGATTGACTTGACTTCCTCCAAGAGCGGGAAAGCAGAGACTGTTGGATCTGTGCCGGTGGCGGCTGCCGTTTCGAAGGCTACTAGCTCAATTGCTGATAGGATTGCCCAACGTAGAAGTTCATCCGTGCCTCCGGTGCTGAAATTTGTGTCAAAGCATTCGTTTGGGGCTAAGTTTGGTTCACCTTTGGAGATGCTTGCTACTATGAAGAGCGACAAGGTGCCCATGCCTGCTAAAGTGGCGCCAAAATTAGTCCCCTCTGCTGTTGAGACCAACTCGTCTGCTGAGAAGAATGGGACTGCTCGGCAGTCATGAGAAATCCACCAAGTCTGTTTCTGGGGAAGTTGCTAAAATTTGTGCGCTTTTGAAACCAGATCTGCTTGAGGACATGGATGTATGTGCCAAGTTTGTTGATGGCGTCAAATGGATTGTTGGCCCGAGTTCCTTTGCAAAGTATACGACCGGGTACAGAATGACTACTCTGCTGGCCATGATGCAGAAAACGGCGATTCTGGCAACCGAGTCTATGCTTCTTGATCAAGAGGATACCAAGGCTGCCAAGGAGGTAGCAAGAACTGTGGCAGCCAAAGCTTACTCCTCGGTTGAGAAAGTCAAAAAGTTGGAATCTGAGCTTGCTACTTTGAAGGGGTCTAATATTTCTGCCCCCACTTTTTTGTAGCTTGAGACCGCTCGCCAAGAGATCATGGATTTGAAGACTAGGCTTGACACGATCCAAGTAAAGTATGAAAGTAAAGAGAATGAGATCGAGTGTTACATACCTCAAATTCAAGATCTTGAGCGTTCCATCTCTGAATTCCGTTCTGCTGCTTATGCAAAGGATAAAGAACTAATCGCTGCTTACAACCAAGTGATCCACTTCAAGAAGGTTGTTGATAGGCTTGCGCCTCAAGTGTTGGAACTCCAAGGTGCCCTAAAGATCAACGATAACCTGAAGAAGGAAGTGGAGGAGCTGCAGCGGGTTTGTGCTTGTCTGCTTGAGGAAAATGGGCAGTTGAAGGGTTAGAAGGCTGGGTTCGAAGGTTCACTTACTCAGAGTCAAGCCGACTTCTACAGGCTGGGTTATGTAGATCATCTCTTTGGGAGGTCGTCTGACTTTGAGTGTTCTGGTAAAGACTGCGAGACCTTTTCTATTTCTCTAGAAGACTTGCTTGCCTTTACTTTTGAGTTTTCTATTGGTGAAGTAGTTGGACAGGTTGGTGCCCAGGCTGGGGCAGCTGGGGGTGAAGCGCCGAATGGTGCCGCTGCTGAGGGCTTCACGGCTACTGAAGATGTGACGACCGAGTAGTCATGGAATGTCCAAGCTGCTGAAGAGTAGTCTTCTACGTAGCCTTTAGGATTTTCTTTGTTTTCCTTGTTGCTTTTGTTTTGCTTGAACTCATTCGATCTTTGCTAGTTGTTTATCAATTTTGCTAGGAAATTTAATAAACTTGTTTCCTTCGCTTTTCTCCATCTTCGCTTCTTTTGTTCATGCCCTAATCTTTAGACTTTATAAACCAGTGGCAAGCGTGCTACTTTTTTATAAATAGGCAGGCCGCGTAGTCTGTGCAGCCGTAGGTATTGGTGTAGAACTTTGCAAAGTTGTTAACCATAGGGTTGGTAGCCAGATGTCTTACTTACAGAAGCAAACAAGTTCGCGTAACCATTAAGTTGTTAACCTTGGCTTTCTCCAATTCCGTAGGTTGCGTAGTAAGTATCACAACACTTTAGGACTTGGTGTAGGTTGTTCCGCGCTTGGTAGATATGAAGTTTATCGACTACGTAGCATGTCAGCAATGGATAAAACTTCGTATATGCACGCTAGCTTGTTTAACCTTTCACAAGAATGTGCAGTTGTATAAGTCTAGCATGGCTGTACTACTCGAAAGGCAAGCCGTAGGCAGTCTTCTGGAAACCGTAGGCTACCTTAGTGCAGTCGGTAGCAACTTTAGGTTTCCAGGGTAGCCGTCCGTAGGGCGTACTGTGTAATGTGCCCCATCCGTTTCTAAGGCCCGGTTCCCCGCGGATTAGGCCAAGAGACCCAAAATCTTTCAATTAGCTAAGCCTTAAAAAAGACCATTATGGCTACTTCTAGGAATCCCAGCGCAAGCCATCGTGCATCTAGTTATACTAGGGCAGCCTGGTTCATCCACGTTTGGATATTCAGAGTGTAGAGTTTATCCTCCTGCTTTAGAGAGCATGGTTGGTCCCTCGAGGGGTGCAATTCATGCGATGAGTCCTTAGGAATGACGCGATCTTCTTTTGAAGTGCAGGAGAGATAAGTTGTTGTAGACATGTAGTCGAGCCAAGTTGTAAATTACTTTTTGAATTCCTCATTGAAAAACAAGTGAAACGAACGAATAACTTAACTGCATAATAACTGGATAGTCTTCGGCTTGCGAGGTGGTGCCCAATGAGCTGCTTGAGTCTTCGGGTCTTGATATAGTGGGAGGTCATACATGGTACTTCCTCAGGTTGTAGGCGTTTCATTGCTTCTCGATCTCTTTGTCGTTTATGGTGGCGATGATGTAATTACCCTTGCCGCCTACTCTACTAATCTTGTATGGACCTTCCCAGATGGGATCCATCTTTTTAGAGCCTTTTCTGCGGGCAGTGATGAAGGCTTTTCTTAGGACTAGATCTTCAGGTTGGAACTGCCAGATCTTGGCCCTTTTATTGAAGCTGGAAATGAGCTGCTGCTGGTAGGCTGCGATGCAAGCAATGGTCTGCTCGCGTTTCTCCTTCGCCAGATCTAAGCTTGTGGCCATCTCCTTATTGTTTTACTCAATGCTACTGTGTGCTAATGCTTGGCACGATGATGTTGGGATGAATGACTGCTTCTGAACCAAATGCCAAAGAGAAATGAGTCTCATCAGTTGCTCGTCTTTTGGTGGTGCGATATGCCTATAGACATCTGGGGAGTTCATCTAGCCATTTTCCCTTCTTGTCAGTGAAGGATTTCTTGAGGCAGTCGAAGATCGCCTTGTTGGATGCTTCGGCCTGCCCATGGCCTTGAGGGTATCTCGGTATGGACATGTGCTGCTTGATGCCATACTTTTGGAAAAACTATGCCAAATTTTTACCCACGAATTGCGGGCCGTTGTCGATGACGATGAACCGAGGGACGCCAAATCGATAAATAATGTTCCTCCATATAAAGCGCTCTATGTCCGTTTGAGTCGTGGTGGTCATGGGATCTGCTTCTACCCATTTGGTGAAGTAGTCGGTTACCACGATCATCATGCCTCTGCCCTCAGTAGCAGGCAACATGGGTCCTACCAGGTCGATTGCCCATTACATTAACGGCCAAAGACTCGTCTGCAGATGTAGCTCGCTGGCAGGCAGTGCTGGTACCGGCTTGTAGCATTGGCAGCGCTCGCACTTTTGTACTAACTCCTTAGCATCTTGGTGCATGGTAGGGCAGTAGTAACCTACGTTAAGAGCCTTCTGTGCTAAAGATCGACCTCCTGACTGGTTTCCACAAACGCCTTCGTGGATTAAGCTTAGAACCTTCAAGTCGTCGGGAGGTGTTAGGCAGCGGAGATGTGGTCCGGTGTAGGATATTTGGATGAGAATGTCGTTCCACATGTAGTAGCGTGCTGCCTTTATTTGGAGCTTTCTAGATTCTAACATTTCTGTAGGGAATGTGCCGTTGACCAAGTAATTTGTAATAAAACTTTGCCAGTTAGGAGTTACACTAACCTATGACACTTCGGCTACCGGCTCTGCCTTTATGCTTGGTTTGTCTAGATACTCCACCAGAATTGAGCGTTTGAGTTTATAATCAAGGGCGGAGCCTAAGTCGGCTAGTGCATCCGCGTGGGCGTTGTCTGCCTGCAGCACTTGAGTGAAAGTGTAAGTCTGAAATGCTTCAAGCTATTTGCGTACCTTCTCTAGGTATTGCGCCATCCTCGGATGTTTTGCCATGTACTCCCCAGTAGTCTGGCTGGTGATTAGCTGGGAATCGGAATGAATTGTAAGCTTCTTCACCGCCAAGTCTTTTACCATTCGGAGGCCTGCTAGTAGGGCCTCGTACTCTGCTTCGTTGTTAAATGCTTTGAAGCCTAGAGTGATTGCCTGCTCGAGCATTGAATCTTATTTCCTTCTACCCCAAAATTTAATTTGTCACTTTGTCACCTGAATCTCAATTTTTTGATTTTTTTTTCATTTTCTGTCAATTTTTGTACCAAAAAAAAAACCGTTAAGTCTCTGACCTGGCAAGGATGGGCCCCCACAAAGTACTGTTATTACATGAACTTTTATACGCAAAGAGATGGGACTTAACATAAGCCCACAATATGCCAATCCTATTTGATAATTAGGTATTGAATTCACCATCTAATTGAATTGAACTTCAAATCTTCCACTTACAAATAAAGAGAAATGTCACTACACCACAGTGCTAGTGACAATGTCATTTCATAAAGTTAAATGTATTGGGGTGGGGTGTTCGTAAATTAACATGAAATTAACGAAATTGAAGCTTTTAATATTTTAAAATGAAACTTTTAATTGTAAATTAACGAAATTGACCATATTGGCTAACAGAGTGAGACACAAGGACCAAATCAACCAAATTGAAAATACGAGGACTAAATTGATCAAGCAGGTAAAACATGACTCATATATTATAAGGAAATTAGCCATAATAGAAAGAATTTAGAGTTTGGTTGCTGAAGAAAGAAAGACACGAAGGAACGATGGGGGGTAGGAGGATGAAAATGTCTGAAGTACTCATGTATAAATATAGTATTGAGATAACATAAATATTGTTGATACGATGTCCATATGATATTGATAGTGTATATATTTATTGATACGATGTCAATATGATATCTATATTATCTTAATATAGGCATAATTGTTGACATATTTTGAGTACACCGCCTATAATTAAGTTCACGTAATATTGTTGATAATAACTATAAGTAGTTGTCAACAGGGGATTATTATGTCGTCGATATGTCGTGCATATTTCTAGGGGGCAGGAAATGGTTGAACGATTCAAAATTTCAAAGTAGCAGCTTGAAACACCAAAACTTTTTTGTTGAAAGTGAGGCACAAACCAAAACCAAAATTGTTTAAAACCGAACCGAACCAAAACCAGATGTTTTGGTTTTCATTTCGGTTTTTGCCCCATAACCTTACCCAATCGAAGTAAATTTGGGGTTTACCCAAAAACCGCACCACACCAAATTGCGCCCACCCTTAAATATTTCCCTCAAATTCTTCTTCTAACCTTTGTCTTCTCATCTTCATCTCCATAGATTTCTTAAGCACTTCCTAACTTTCACTGCCATCCATGATTACCAATATTGAATATCCCTAACCTAACAATCCAATCCTAGGTTAACGTATTGTATAACTAAAAGAGGAGAATGTAAGATTTAATTACTGAATCTAGCACAAATCAAGATAAATAAAATTATTTTTTTACACAAAGTTGCCCCCATCAATCTGCTCAACCAAGTAAACCAACCAAACCCAACAACCCAATTCTAGAAAAAACACACAAAAAAATCCAATCAAAGCAATAAGCTTGAAACCCAATGGTGTACATGAGAGACTTAATTGCAACGATGAAGGAAGATGAAAATAGCCTGTAACAAACTGTCTTCGTGCCTTCACCAAGAGAGATCTGGAGTGTTTCAAGTGAGATATATAAGGGGTATTTCAGTTTTTTCAATATCTAAAATTTCCTATTTCAGCAATAAGCCTTAAGACTTCCTATATCGGCACCGCCCGGATATATTTCCTTATATTGTGACCAAAATGAGTACTTTCATCTAGTTTCAAAAACCCCTTTCTTTCTCTCTAGCCATTCCAGCAAAAACCCCTCTCTTTCTCTAACCGTTCCAGCAAAAACCCAACCAAACCCTAGTTTTTCCCCATCGTCGTCAGCCTCTGGCTATAGCTGAAGGCCGGTGGCAGCCTCTCCCTTTCTTTCCCTAGCTTCTCCTCCCTTCCTTTTTTCCTTCTTCCCCATCTCAGACATCCTCCACCCCTCACCACACTCGACTCTTCCCACCATCTCTCGCCACCCCCCTTCCCCCCGCGTTTTCACTCCATCCCCTTCCCCGTGCTGCCCCTCGGACCTTCCGCCATCCTACGCCTGTCCACTGCTGTTCCAGATCTGGGTCTTTGTCACTTGGGTCTCGTCGTACCTTCACTGCCTTGTTTTGACTTGTTGATGGGACTCCAAATCTGTGCAGTGGCCTCTTTCATGGTTGGTGGCGGTCTCGCCTCCGGGGGTTGTTGTTTCTTGGCTTCGTGTAACTCCTAGGTGGGGTTTTCTCACGGAGCTGCCTGGCGATGGCTTTTGGTCTCCCGTTAGGTTGTCCCGGCTACAGCTGGCGTCATTATCCTCCCGACATTTCTGCACATGCCTCTAGCTTTGCTCCCCACGCCTTCTGCCAACTTGCAGCTGCACCACCTGTTTCTTTTGTTTCTTTCGTTTTTTTTAGTTTAGTTATCTATTACTGGTTTGTTGTTTCGCCTTTGTGTCACTTATGTGAATTTGTTTGTAGCCTCGCTATTTCGCGTAGGTTTTTGTATCGCGTATGCAGTTTTGTAGCCTCGCTGTCTCGCGTAGGTTTTGGTGTTGGTTTCGGTGCTTGGTATGTCACGTGTCTATGTGACATATCAATCTCGGAACTCCTTGCTCTAGTGGTGTGTTTTGTGTGATGGTTGTATAGGGGTCTTTCAAATCATTTGTATTTGTGCTTATTACCTTCAAATCAAGAAATTGATCACTGACGTATATGTACGTATATGTACCCATCTGGCATCCTTGTAAATGTTTGGTTATGTTAATGAAATACTGTCGTTTCTTCTCCACAAAAAAAAAAAAAAAAAAATTTGAGCTATGGATTTAGTCAAGTTTTCCTATTTTTGAACTTTAATTAAATTTCTTGATTTATGCATCTTTACTCAAATTTTTAATTTAAATATATAAATATAAAATTCTAACCACTTTTATAGAAAATAGTTCAAAGAAAACCTATATGTCATCATATATAACACATATACCATAGGTTGATAAAATACATTTTACCTATAATAAAGGTACGAAAATAAATGAAATTAATCTACCTATCATCCATGAACTTCAAAACAAATTCAACTTCCATACATTAATAAATCCATGCAAGTATATATGCTGATATATATAATGCCTACAACATAGATCAGTTAACACAGTTAACTGTGATGGACGTAGAAGAAAAAAATGAGATACGAATTAGGAGCAAAAAAAAAAGGAGAGACAATATTTGATTGTTGTATTTTATCTTAAAATTAAGTAAAAGATAAACCTATAAATAAAGGATAATATGTATCCCAATTTAATAGAAAGATAATAAGAAAAATCGTATGTGGATAATCAATGAATCAACCCAACCCAACAAAGTAGACTAAATTCAATAATAGCTCACCAAAAAAAAAAAACTTATATTAAATTTACTATTAGCCAAAATCCCTATATTTTATGTCCGAATTTTGTCAACTATACCTATCATGAAAGGACGTGTATCTTACAAACCACTATATACTGGTAAGCGGCAATAAACTTGACTTTGTTGTTAAAGACAAACTTCACCTTAAGTTGTCTTTTTTTTATTTTTTAGTACAATATATTTCAGTCTAATTACTTAATTCATATTAAATTAATGTAGGTAAGTATGTATGGCCTGAGCTGTTGGGAGCCGATGGTGATGAAATTAGGGTTCCACCATAAGGTCAATTGGCAATATGAGGAGTAACCCAAGACCATATAAGCACATAAAAAACATTGTCCCTCACCGATGTGGGACAACTCTCAACACACACCTGTACGTGTGGCGAATTTTCAAGCCTACACGTGGACAACAATTGGGTGACGTAGAGCGCGTGTGGCCGTTGGGCTTCACACGTGGACAACCTAGCTCTGATACCATGATGAAATTTGGGTTCTACCATAAAACCAATTGGTAATATGGGGAGTAACCCAAGACCATATAAGTACATAGCAAATCTTGTCTCTCACCATGTGAGACAACTCTCAACAGAGGGTACGGTTGCGGAGGCAACAATTAAGAGGGAAAATTCCACCGTCGACGTTGAAATCGTGGTAGAAGGAACCATTGTAGCAGCAGATTTCCGATGTGTAGCTGATAGGGTTCGAGTTTGGGTCGATACAGATGGCTTTGTTACTAGGGTACCTGTAATCAGTGGCGGATCCAGGATTTTAAACTCGGGGGGTCCCAATAATAAAGGTCAAAAAATTTATAGATAAAAATAACATTGAAAATTTTGAATATAATACATTTCATTCAAAAATCATATGCAAAACAATATTACAAATTATAAAATCATAATTCAAGCGTCCATTACGAGGTTTCATAAGTTACTAGGGAGTACTTAAGTTATTGATTATCTAATATGGACCACTAAATTTAAAACACCAGTCAAATAAAACCCACCCCAAACTCCCACTATCTTTCTAACCAAACACACCATTTTTCTCTTTTACTAGTTTCCAAACATTCACCTTCTCTCTCACTAAGAACACAGCTGCCATACATACACCAACCGCCTCCCTCCCCATTCTTCCGAAGCCATGGCAGCTCCACCTCCAAATTTCACCAACCCATGACAGATCATATCCATCTTACTAACCTTATGTAGGAAATTTCACCCATAAGAAAAATTACTAAGGTGGTTGAAATAATTTGGGGAAATTTGGGCTTATGTACTGCTCCGCCAGCACAGACCTCATGCTCGAGTACGAGGGGTCCCCGGAAAATTTCTAGCAGCGATTTAAGATCGCCGACGGGTCCTGGGACCTCCCAGGTCCCTATGTGGATCCGTCCTTGCCTGTAATTGGTTAATTATATCCAAATTATATATTGGGCTCTCTTGTAATCCTCTGTACTTTCTAGAATGCAAAAAAGGAGTTGTAGTATTCTCCATGCATTGTATTGAAACCAGTCATTTATTTTTCTTCGGTTTACGATCCTATATGAAGCTCAGTATGTAGGATTGAAGTAGTTTTGGTTCTCTCTTTTGTTTCTCTGTTCAAAAAAAAAAAAAAAAAAACTACATCAAAGTATAAATTAAGAATATATATTCGGAGGATCACGTCATCCTTACATGCACACACCCTACCACACTTCCATTGAGTCCTCAAACCTTGTCGGGGCTTTCAAGTCAAAAGAAAAATAATACCACACACCAATTATTACATCTGAAGGTTTCTCAAATCAACTCATCTCTTGAAAACCAATATACGAACTTACGGGCATGTTTGAAATTGTTTTAGGAGGATGAGTTTGATTATGCCCAAATTTGACTGACCCAATCAATTTCAATCAAGTCATGTCCACATCTTTCACGTAACTTCGTCTGCCCTTGAACCTGAATGAATATGAACGATTTAGGTCAGAACTTTGTTTAATACATTATAGAACTAAACTCTTTTCATCGTATGGGTTTGATTATAAGTTTTAACTTTGCATAAGGATACAATTTAAGCATCTAAAAAGACTTTTGGGCCTTTAACATACAAAGAAGCCCCGAGTCTTGACATGTTTGATCTAAGTGGTGGGGATTAATTGGTTGGTGTTGGGTTCTTACTGTGTTTATCTGGAATTTGAAAGTAAGATAATGGGCAGTGTGTGATATGATGTTGGGTTTTTAAGCATGACTAATTAATTGGTAGTGTTATCAAATTGATGACATATGTAAATATAAAATGTTAATGATATTGGTTTTTAGGCTATCGGTTGTTCATGTGCTATTTGCATTGGTAATTAATATGAGTCGTCTGGCTAATTGATGCTGGCGAAACTGGGTTTGACATAAACTAGTAGACTTAGGGCTGGTTTGGTATTGCTGTGCTTTGAAAAAAAACTGCTTCTGCTGTGCTGTGAGAATAAGCAGCTGTGAAATAAAGCAGTGGAGTGTTTGGTAAACTTTTTTGTAAAAGTGCTTTTGAAAGAAAAAAAGCAATATTATAGTGTTTGGTAAACTTTTATGTAAAACAGATGTGGAAAAAAGCTGGTTTTTCAAAGCTGAGTTTTGCAGCTTCTTGTTTTTGGCTTTTTTCACCCAAAACTGTGAAAAAAAACTGAAGCTGAATGTTTACCAAACACCAAAAACTGTCCCAGCTTTTTTTAAAATCACCTCAACCCCAAACTGGGGCTTAGTGAATAAATATCCAGTTAAAAAGAATTATTTGTTAGGATTGTGATTAGTGGTTTGTTGATTTGCACTCGACTTGAAGAATAGTTAGGAAGTTAATCTGATCCTTGATCCCCTCAAAAGAACAAGTGTGAAACAATAGAGATGCAATCGAAAAACATAAAAGTAAGCCAATCACACAAACATGAATTTACGAGATTTAATTCGATATGAGCAACGAACGCCTGAGGTTTGGCTAGCTACCAGATGTTAGATGGGAAAACAATTACAAGCGCTCTAGTGTTTCCTCACTCTCACTCATGATTAGGGTTTCTAAGCACTTATATATAAGATTTTTTTTGAGTTACGTGGATTGGACTAGGAATAAAACGAGGAATCATATCACAAGTAGGAATCCAAAAAGAACCAAAGCTTGGGGGCTAAAGCCTACCAGTCAGTGCAACTCTAACTCCCATGCCTCCATCTACTACTGGACCGGTTACCATTGGATGGGCGACTGGTTGCTCCACGCGACCCAACTGTCTGAGCTATTCGACTGGTCACCATTTCCTGCATTTGCGAATTCTTCTCCATAACTTATTAATAATAACTACTTTTAAAAAGTATAACAGTGCGTGTAGAGTTTCCTACTATGCATCTGAATATTTAGCCCAAACTGACGAAGAAGATACAAAGGTTTTTTTTTTTTTGTGCCGCGGGGGGGGGGGGTGGGGGGGGGGGGGGGGGGGGGGGGGCGGCGGTGTTGGGCTAAGAGGGGCCGAAGTTTGATGGGCGTAAGAAGCTTTCACAACCAGAGGAGGGTGGATATTATAATAAGAGATGAAATTCCAATATTTGTTTTGTATAACCTTTCAGATATTGTCAATAACACTCATCATCTTAGTACGTGTACCGTACAAACAAATTTCTTCGCTCTTTTTCTCATCATGTAGTGTTGTTTAATGATCTAAACTATCAATTTTTTAGATCACCATTTAAAAATCATCTATACAAAAAGTTAACTAAATTCGAAATCGATTAGTCATCTAATTGTTATCCAATAAATAGACGAATCATGTTTCTCACTTAAACATTAATTTTGACGTCGTTAATCCAATATTAATAGTTTCTAATTTGGTTGATTTTTTGCATAGTTAATCTTTAAAGGATGATTTATAAAGTGAATGGTTCCGATTATCAAATAACATTGTAGAATGAGTAAAAGAGCCGAAAAAATTCAAGTGAGAAGGTTAGTAGCATCCCACTTATTTTCTTTGGCCTGCAACAAGATTAAATATTGACTTTGAATATGTTGTTGAACTCCAATATTGTATTTGGTAACTACGTACTATTGACCAAAATTATATCATTTCCTCGTTTTGCTTCTTAAACAAGTACATGCATGCTCATCCGGATCGTAAAGATAGGCTACACAATCTTGGCGGTATGGTTTGTACACACATTACATTTGAAAACAATTCATATTAACTTTCGGCCTACGTAACACCAAACAAAGTCAATAACAACCAACTACTATCCATTAAATGTTACCGATATAAGTACACTTCTCTTCCCCCACCCAAATACATCACAAAGCAAAACTGCACACAGAGGGCCAAACTAGCTAGTACTCTAGATAAAACAAAAGCGATTTGCTAGGATGTCATTTGAATGTGAAGGGAAGGATACATGGCCCGAGCTTGTCGGAGCCAAGGGGAAGGAGGCGGAGGCAACAATCGACAGTGAGAATCGTTTAGTCAATGTTGTGATTGTGAAAGAAGGAATGTTTGTCACTGCAGATTTTCGATGTGATAGGTTTCGAGTTTGGGTCAATAAACATGGCATTGTTACTAGGGTCCCTGCAATTGGTTAATTCATACATGTAAGGTTATGTAAAACAATAAATTAAGGAGTTGTACTAATCTCCATGCATCAATATTGAAAATAAAGTTTTATTTCTGTTTCTCTGTATGCATGATATGTGAAGCTAAATATATATAACGGTTTGTTAAAGTTGACAATACGTAATTTTTGTTCTTCTCTTTACTTTTTGTTTTTGTTCCAACCTCAAAGTAAGTAGCTGGGCATGCCTTTGAAAGCTCTCCAGTGATGTGCACTTCCATTAGAGCAGTTCCACCGTGGTGGAGGCCCCCTAGGGCTATCCACTATTCTATCCACCCAATGAACAGTAACTGCCCTTAATAAACAATAACCGCCTTTTGCATCTCCACCCCTACACTAAATAGCCCTGACAATTGGCAATAAAATATTAGTATTTTATGTATTTTATTTTATTTATTTTACTCCTAGAGCGAACCAAGCAGCTCCTCTCTCGTCCCTCCCTCCCTCTATCTCACTCACTCTCCCAAATCCAATCCCAATTTGTTTTCTCAAGAATACAAAGAGGAGATTTTCTCTGCAAATTTGTGTGAGCTTTGAGAGGATGAAGGCTATGGAGGAAGTTGTGGAGGAAAACGAAGTTAAGCCTTTTACTGCCGAGCAATTGGAGCTGTACGAGTCGTAGTCCGAGTCCGAGTTCGAATCCGACGACAACATAGATGAAGAGGAGGAGGACGCCGACGAGGACGACGACGTGGATAAGGACGAAGAGGACGACGATGACGAAGAAGAGGACGACGACGACGATGTTCAGGAGGTCATACAGTCGTCTAGTGGCCCTCTGATTCACTCGGTAGGCGTCTGACATCAGCTGACGTGAGACCGACCTCAGGCGCTCGGGCTGGCACGAATCCACGGGCCTCTCCCTCGGGCATGCTCGGGCTCGCTCACCAGCCAACGCTGGGCTTCCTCCCTCAGGCAATCAAGCCATGTTCCGCCCACTGTCCCTCGGGCACGAGCTCCCGCTAGAGCTGCTCTTACTGAGATGGAAGTTTCACAAAACTTAATGATGTGCACTTCCATTAGTACTGTGATTGACCCTCACAATAAATTTCATGACGTCAAAGTTTTGTATAGACACCACACGACTGCTTTAGCCCCAGTTTGGGGTTGAGGTGATTTTAAAAAAAGCTGCTATGAAAAAAAGCTGTGACAGTTTTTGGTGTTTGGTAAACATTCAACTTCAGCTTTTTTTCACAGTTTTGGGTGAAAAAAAGCCAAAAACAAGAAGCTGCAAAACCCAGCTTTGAAAAACCGGCTTTTTTTCACATCTGTTTTACATAAAAGTTCACCAAACACTCTGCTGCTTTATTTCACAGCTGCTTATTCTCACAGCACAGCAGAAGCAGCTTTTTTTCAAAGCACAGCAATACCAAACCAGCCCTTAGTAAGTTACTAGCAACTCTACATGTTTTTTTTAGTTTGGTGGAAGACTGCTTCTTTTGCAGATGATGTGCTTTGCTGAGCTCTCAAATGTCAAATCATCACTTTTTGATTAATTTTTCAAATTAATTATTATATACCAAATTGCTATAACCGGCTGTGTAGCTTTTCGCAACCACAGTGAGGTCATTTCCAACCGAGAGCTGGCCATATGGCTCGCCCTCCAAGATATTAATATTTTAATGAACAGTACAGGGTCATATTTGTCTCCGTCCTCAACCGAGGGCCAAAGGGCCAAACATAATTTATTATTTAAATTTAAAAACTACAACAACTTAAATTCAAATCCAACAACAACTTAAATTTAAAAACTACAACTTATATTTAGAAACTACAACTTAAATTTAAAAATGACGAATTAATTTTAAAAACTACAAATTAAATTTAGAAACAACATTAACTTGAATTTAAAAACTACAACAACTTAAATTTAATATCCATAATCAACATCATCTTCAATTTAATATCCATAATCAACATCATCTTCATCATCCGCCATTGTAGGAGTATAGTCAGAGGTAAACAACTGTCGTCGGGTCATAATTTCTTTTTTTTTCCTATCAAAATAGGCCTTACTCATTTGTGAGGAATGGTGACTGAATGGTTTAGGCATTTATAGGAAAAAAATTAGAATTTTTTAGAATTAAAAATAAAAAAAAATTAAAAAAAGGCCCAAAAAAAAAATATTTTGAATCAAACGGTAACTGGCGCCAGCTAGCAACGGCTAGTTGACGTCAGCTAGCCGTTGGATTCAAATTTCTTTTTAAACATTCCTATCAGTTATAACTGACATGATTAATGTTTTTTCTGGCCAGCCCCAGGCTGGCTGGCTGACTGCATGCAGCCAGCCCTCCAGCCTTTGACCCTTTCAGATTTCGTGGGGTCCTCTTAGATTCCACGAGCCCTCTGGCCTAGCCCTCTATTGAAGACGGTTGTCGGGCTATTTTCGGCCATCTGACCTTCTGGACCCTTCAGTTGGAGATGGCCTAAAGAGAGGTAGTTTTCATGATATGATGAATTTGCTCTATATTATTCAAGGATTAGAACAATTCATTTTGAGGTCTTCCTTCAAAGATTTTTTTCCTATTCAAAATCACTCAAATCCGTAACAATTTGACCGTTGAATAAATTAGTGGTTGTTTTGGTGCTTCCTTAAAACACCATATTTGTCTACATTTTTCACTATAATTTAAATGGAGAGCTTTAAAGAAATAGAAAACTAAGGCAAATGACCTCATAATTTTTTGGCTTTTTAGCCAACATAGTCCCTAGAATTTGTATAACGCATTACTTTGGTCCCTGAGATTTAAAATCAATAGAAGTGATCCCTAAGATTATCCACCATCAATCATTTTGGTATTTTTGTGCAAAAATATGTTAAATAAGGATAAAAATGACAAATATGCCCAATTTAATAAACAATAGGCCAAAATAATTTGACAAAAATTGAGGCTATTTTGGTCATTCTATTCTTATTTAATGGAGATTTTTCAAGGAATGATCAAATGATTGATGATGGATAAACTCATGGACCAATTCTATTGATTCCAAATCTCAGGGATCAAAGTGAGACCAAATGATTGATGGTGGATAAACTCATGGACCAATTCTATTGATTCCAAATCTCAGGGATCAAAGTGAGGAGTTATGCAAATCTTAGAGATCATTGTAACTAAAAAGCCTAATTTTTTATTATATATATAAACACTTAAATAAAAAAAATTTAATCATAAGGACAATAAGGACAAGAGGCAATGATAGCGTAATATTTTGACAACTTTTTCTTCATAAATTTTTTACAACTGTTTTTTCATAAATCAATGGCAACTGTTTCTTCCTAAAAACATATAAGGCCATAGAACAAAGTAGATTATAAATTATTTAAAAGTCTAACCGTATTTTAAAAGTATATAATAGGAATTGTATGACAAATTGTTTTTAGGTTTGAGAAAATGCCAGTAATTTATGACGGCATAGTTGTCGAAAATTTATGAAAAAATAGTTGCAAGTGCTACCAAATTTCAACATGACAATATTACCACCGCTCTCTAAATTCAATATTATTACGATACTGCCACTGCATCCTTATTTTTGTCCTTAGTATAAATAAAATTTTATGAAGTGTTTTTCATTAAAAATTTGTTGTGTAAAGCTTTTTTTATTAAAGGGCCAGTATAACCATATTGAATTTGGAGCGCGGTGGTAGGTGCAGGGGTGAGCAAACTTCTCACCTTGAGAACACTAAGGGCGTGTTTACGTATCCGTAATCGAAATGAAAATGTAGAATTGAATTCCGATTATGGAGTACTCTGGTGTTTACTAAACATTGAGGAACCAAAAAACAGAGGGGCCCACACAAATTTTGGAATTCAATTCCTTGTATTCGTGGAATTGGATTCCTTAGATGTAGGTGGTAATCCAATTTCTGATTGCTTGGGCAATCGGAATGACACTTTTGTTCCCCTTATGCCCTCACTTACTTTTTTTATTTCCAAGACTATCCTTTATAAACCCATTAACCCTAGTTTAATCATGCACAACTCCTTACTTTTTTTATTTCCATGCTCATTCACATTATGCACAACTTCATGCATATGCCGAAGAGAAGAAACTACAACTTAAGCGAGAAAATTTACATATTAAAGTAAATACTTAAATTTATAAAAAAAAATAAAAATAAACAAAAGTATTTTAATGTGTCTATGAAATAAAAAAGCAATTTAATTTTTTTCTTACTATTATATATTATATCAAATTTTATTAAAAAAAAGTATATAAAATATTTGATTTGGGACAAGGGCATTTTAGTAATCATACTGGTTTATATTCCGAATCTGCTAAATTAGTAAGAGATGTGTTATTCTCACCCTAATGTCTTATCTTCCAACCCACCTTTTTATGAATTTTTTAATTACAAATTTGTCCATTTGTAAAATGACTAATAAGGAGCTTAGTTACCCCCTTTTGCATTACTTTTTTTTTATATATAGAAAAGAAAAAAGAAAAGTTTGGGCATGATAACTCTCACGTTATGTTTAGAAAATTTGTCTCCCTTAAACCCTAACTCATCCTTCTCATCTCCTTTCATTCAAAGAAAGCAAAATCATTCAGAGAAAGCAAAAAGAATGAACTTAAAAGATGACGTTTCTATGGAAGAAGTAGATGATCATGTTTCCGTCAAAGAGGTAAAGGATAATTTTATGTGGGTCATCTTGATTTGTCGACATCGTACAATGGAAGCATCGCGTGACTTTTTATTTGAATTTGCATTAGGTTAGGGTGCAATTTGTTTTACGTTTTCCTATGAGAATTCCTGGAATTCGTTTTCATTAGGCTAGGGTAGATTTGTTTTTTAATGAGTTTTCCTTGAATAACCGTTTCCCTCTTTTCCTTTCTACAGTATTGTTGAATTTTATATAATTAATTGCCCTTCGAATAACCAGAAAGTGAAACACAAATCTCACACCATTTGCTTCATACTGAGCACACATTGTTTCAAAGCCCTTTGATGGTGATGAACTCCGTTGCTTCATCCTTGGTTCGTTTTTGAACATTTGGTTTTAGTTAATTATTTTAATTTTGAAACCGAAGTGAACTCCAAAAACAAATATATATTCATGTTTCTTTATTTCTGAACTTTTCCTTGGATAAATGCATATGGAAAAGAAAACGAAAGGGGAAAAGCAACTAATGAAAACCCAAAATTCTTCATTCCCACCGTAATTGGAATTTGGAAAGGAAACGTTTTTTTTTTTTTTTTTTTTTTTGGCTTTTAGAAGAGAGTAATATTATTTGTTTATATTCTTTTTTTTAAGATAAATTTATCTCTAATTATATAGGGTTATTTTAGGAATAATAGTAAGTGGGAAAATAACATTTTAATTTTTTAACTTTTTCTAGTGGGTGTAAATATAACGTGGGTGGGAAAATAAGACAACGGGGTGGGTCTAGCAGCTCTCATTACTAAACAGCTTTATGCAATTAATGTCATTTCTTTTGCGATTTCAAAACATTTAAGTAAACAGCTTCAACAGGAATCTGATTCTAACTTCTCATTTCAACTCCTCATCAATTCAACTCCTCTTATTTTCATTACGGTTACGTAAACGCGCCAGAAGAGCCACAAACTGAAAAGCAGAAAAACCTAACATGGTCAATTTGGGTTAAGAAAACAAACCTAGATCCTAGGCAAATGCTTTTACATGAGCAACAATACAGCACAAGACACCAAAAGAACATATATAATAAAAAGCTCCTGTTAAATTGAACGCTTTTATCCATGACAAATAAGTCATCTATTAAAAGCAAAGACCATTGTTTAAACAAGTTTCTGTAAATGTAACATCGACTGCACATGAGGGAGAATCTAAACAAATACCCTATCATCAATCGTCTGCCACTCAAATTTTATAATGGTGTGACAAACGACGAGCAATTCCATCAGACATCACGCTATCTACCCTTTCATACTTCTTATAATTTGCTTTAAAGGCCTCGCTTTGCAGCTTTGCAAGCTTCCCTTCTTCCTCCAACTGTTTCTTGAGAAAAAAAACTTCTACAGTATGCTTTCCATGTCGTTCCTTCAATTTCTTTGCCACTTCAAAGTTAGGATCTTCTGGCTCCAACCAATGACACTACATCTATCTTCTAGGCATAGCAGGGTGCCCATCAAACATGTTGGTCGCAGCAGAATGTGCCCTCACAGGCCTTGGTATCCCTAAAATCATGAAACGAAATTCTGTTATCTCCTTGCCAATGACACTGGCTTGCTTCGAATTCTCCATCTCCATCAGTGCACAGTGTGGGACATTCCTTGATTCCAAGTAATTTGGAATGAACTGAACACTTTTCACAGTCCCAAACTGAGCAAGTGCAGTTTTCACAATAGATTCGGTGACCTGGGGTGAGATGTTATCAAGGTAAACAGTTTGTTTAACCTTCTCCTCAAATGCAGCATACTCAGATTTTGAAGTCCTCATATAACACAATGCGTCGAAATCTAACAAGAAACACATTTCGAAAAGTGAGCCCAATTTTACAAACCAAGTCAAGATTTCAATTCAAAACAATTATAAAGAACATCAAACATTAGGGGTCCTAACTTTTGTCAAAATACAAACAACTACAACATTCCTAACAACAACAACATTCCTAACAACAACAACAACAACAACAACAACAACAACAACACAACAAAGCCTTATCTTACTAAGTGGGGTCGGCTGTGTGAACCCTACAACATTCCTAAACCCCAGCACAAATTATTGACTATATATATGTCCCTTGTGAGAAATCTACAAGGAATTGATGAAAATAAACACCTTATTATACACCATTGCACCCAAGAACAAGTTAGATATTGGAATCATGCGCATTACCTTTGAAAATGACTAGTTTACAGATTGCATAGTTAGACTACAAGATATCCAAGCCAATTGGAAAATAGAAACAGTCCTTAACATTATGAAGAAGCTTCTAATTTGTAATCAACCTTCTCTAAATGTAATAAATGGGTTCACAACAGGTATCATCTTATTGCAAGAAACTAATCTAATTGCAGAATTTACCATAGCAAATAGCAACTCAGTGAGTCTCAGCAGTAGCAGAAATTCAAAACCCCTAAATTGAAATATAAATTATTACATTTTCTTCTTAGAACAACCCTCATCAAAACAGAATTTGAAACCCTGAAATTGGATTCAAAAAAACCCCAAGGTTTCAAACTAAAATCAGTTTTAAAACATCAAATTCAACATCTGTAATGCACATGTAAACACAAATTGAAGTTCAAAACTCCAATTTAGAACAAAAATTAAAAAGCCTAAATTCGAATCCTAAAACCCCTAATTTTAGGAAATCCTAAATTCAAAATTTCAAACAGTAACATTGATATTAGAAAGATATACATAATAATTGTTGACTTTGTATTTTAGGTAGGATTCCTAATTGATATCAATTCCGTGTAATCTCATGTAATCTCATGTAATCTCGTGTAATTAGTTTTCTTCCGTTTACATTAGGGTTGTACACCTTGTATAAGAACCTCTCATTGAGAAGAATAAAAAAATCATTGGAAAGCATTCTTTTAACTTGGCATCGGAGCCGAGTTAGGAAAAAAAGGAAGAACCAAACCCTAACTGGGTTTGTGTTTGCCGTGTGCATAATTTCGCTGTGTTTTTTATCCGCAGATTTTTTTTGTTTACTCTTCCCTGATTAATTGCAGCGAGCGACTTCAAACTCGTTGTTGCCCAGTTTCTGTCGGTCTATTCCCCTGTTCTAGATTCAACACTACCTAGTTTCTGTCTGCCTGTTTGTCTTGTTTCAAATACCACCATTAATTCCCTGCGGTGCTAAGCTGTTCAGCACATCATCTAGAAAAAGGCAATCCTCCACTCCAGTAGCATTGCGCCTCTGATCAGCGAGCGGCTGCTGTGCCATTGCTGCCCTTCTAAAGAAATCACAGCGAGCGACCTGTTTGCCTCGTCGTTGCTGTGCTCAACCAAGCGCAGCGAGCAACCTTGTGTTGTTGCTGTCCAAGAAACTATGAATAAGCTCTACCGCTATCTGAGATCCGTTGAACTCACCTGAAGAAATTCATTGACTCATCCGCCGCATCACGCCGGAGAGCCTAACCCCTGCTGCTTCAAGATTGCAGACCCGCACCAGTTCTTTATTTAAGTTTTGTATTGCTTTAAAAAGAAAAAGAAAAAGAAAAAGAAAAAGAAGAGAAAAAAAAAAGAGAAAAAAAGAAAAAGAAGAGAGAAAAAAAAAGAAAGAAAAAGGGAAAAAAATCAGCTTTGCTTTGTAAATTGGTCTTTTTTTTTTGTTTTGTCGTTGGTGGGCTACCTTGTTGGCCCATACTGATTGGTTTCTTGGGCTCAGCTTGTTTGGAGGTCTAGGCTACATCAATCAAGGACTCGCGGACTGATTATAACTATTTGGGAATGGCCTCGATTACCGAAGCTCAGATCCATTCTGAACATATAACCGAGAAAGTGTCGGCCTTTCTTAATGATACAGGTAATGATGGTAAGGTTTTAAAGGTTTCTGCATCTATTACGAATAATATATGGATAATTGATTCTAGTGCTACTGAACATATAACTTGTGATTCTAGACAGGTACAAACCCTAAAACCATCCCCCAAAACTGTCGTGAGTGTCGCCAATGGTAATGTTGCCCCCATTATCAGAGAAGGCGATGTCTCACTTTCTGAATCCCTGAATCTTGATTTTGTACTCATTGTTCCTTCTCTTGACTATAATTTATTATCTGTTGCTCAAATAATTGTTGCCCTACATTGTCTTGTGATTTTTTGGCCTTCTTTTTGTGTTTTTAAGGACATTCAGACTCACAAGACGATTGGTTATGGTGTTAGGAAGGGGAAGCTCCACTACTTGGAGATGATATCGAACAATTCTCTCATGTTGACTCAAGCTCTTGTAGTGGAAGGAAATCAGAGGGATAGGAATAAAGCTTCAGGGATTTGGTTGTGGCATCGTCGACTTGGACATGCTTCTTTCGGCTATTTACGGAGCTTGTTTCCTAGCCTATTTGTTAAGCAAGATGTTTCTAGTTTTAAATGTGGTGTTTGTGAACTAGCTAAAAGTCATCGTGCTTTGTTTCCATCCAGTTTGAATAAAAGTTCTATTCTATTTGTGATAATTCATTCTGATGTTTGGGGTCCATCTAAAACTGCTACATTTGGTGGTACTCATTGGTTCGTTACTTTTATTGATGACTGCACAAGTATGACTTGGGTTTGTTTGATGAAATCCAAAAGCGAAGTTACTCCTTTATTTCAACAGTTTTACAAAATGGTACAAGTACAATATAAGTCACAAATACAAGTTCTCATGAATGACAATGGTGGCAAATATGTCAACTCTAAACTTCGTTCCTTTCTTGATCATCATAAGATTGTTCATCAAACTACATGTCCATATACTCCACAACAAAATGGGGTTGCCAAACCCAAGAACCGTCAGCTTCTGGAGGTTGTTTGTGCTTCTTTACTCGAGGCGCGTCTCTCGTTATCCTATTGGGGAGAAGCTCTCACCTCAGCTGCGTATCTCATTAATCGTGTTCCATCCAGATCGGTTAATTTTTAGACACCCCTTCAGGCACTTTCTTCACATGTTGATGCTCTTGCAGTTCCTAATCTTCCACCTCATGTGTTTGGTTGTGTGGCCTTCGTTCATCTTCACAAACAATAGCGAACTAAGCTTGAACCTCGAGCCTTACGATGTGTGTTTGTGGGGTATACATCAAGGCAGAAATGATACCATTGTTATCGCCCTCCGACGAATAAGTTGTTTGTCACTATGGATGTTGTGTTTCATGAGAATGATATGTACTTTGCCAATCTCGAGTCTTCACTTCAAGGGGAGAATCAGAAAGAAGTTCAAACTCTTAATTATACTATTCCAGATATAGATAGAGTGAATGATTTGGATTTTAGTGGTGATGTCTTGGAAATAAGTGGTGATCATTCACACGAAAACAATGATGTGAATGAATTGGAATTAAGTGGTAATGTCTTGGAGACAAGTGGTGATCTTTCACATGGAAACAATGTTGAAAACCTTGAAAATGACGAGTCGACATCGCCAGATAACTCACTGCCTGATAGCTCATTGCCAGTTTCCTTACCACAGGACAACTCTGTGTCGCAGCTACCTCACAATCGATCTTGCGTCCCAATAACCATAATCAATCGTCTTCGATCCCGAATGCACCACCATCACGTCGTCTCCCTGATCGTGTTAACCGAGGTATTCCTAAACTTACTTATTAAGCTGATCCTAAATGTAAAACTAGGTATTCGGTGAGTAAGCCCAATCCTGACTCTAATGTGTTATACCCATTAAGTAATTATGTGTCTACCAGTCACCTGTTAGAATCAAATAAGTCATTTGTGCATCAATTCTCTACTGTATATGTCCTAACAGTGTGCAAGAGGCTTTAACCGATCCACGTTGGCAAGCAGCAATGAATGAAGGGTTGAAGTCTTTGAAGAAGAATGCTACCTGGGAGATCACAGATTTGCCAGCTGGCAAGAAACCTGTGGGATGCAAATAGGTCTATACTGTGAAATACAAAGCAGATGGGACGATGGATCGTTTCAAGGCAAGACTGGTAGCAAAAGGATACACTCAAAAATATGGAATCGACTACACAGATACATTCGCACCTGTAGCCAAGATCAACACAGTTCATGTTTTGTTGTCATTGGCTGCAAATCTTATCTGGCCCTTACAACAGTTCGATGTGAATAACGCCTTCTTGCATGGAGACTTGACAGAAGATATTTATATGGATCTTCCACCAGGATGTAATGCTCCAGATACATACAAAAGAAAAATGTGTAGGTTGAAGAAATCCTTATATGGTTTGAAGCAGTCCCCTCGAGCATGGTTTGGAAGATTCACAAAATCTATGAGAGCATTTGGCTACAAACAAAGTAACTTCAATCATACTCTGTTCCTGAAAAGACGAAATGGGAAACTTACTGCACTAATTGTGTATGTAGATGATATGGTGGTAACTGGTAATGACCCAGAAGAACGTGCAGCCTTGCAAAGATATTTGTCTTGAGATGAAGGACCTTGGATCCTTGAAATATTTTTTAGGGATTGAGGTATCGAGAAGCAGTTCGGGAATTTTCTTATCACAGAGGAAGTATATTATTGATTGGTGCACGAAACCGGCATGTCAGCTTGTCAACCAGTAGCTACACCATTAGAGGAATGATTGAAGCTTAGTGTTGATTCTAATCAAGTACCAGTTGACAAAGAGAGATACCAAAGGTTAGTAGGTCATTTAATGTACTTGGCACACACAAGACCGGACCTTGCTTATGCCTTAAGTGTAGTAAGTCAATACATGCATAATCCCGGAGAACAACATATGAATGCAGTGATGAGGATTTTGAGATATTTGAAAGGAAGTCCCGACAAAGGAATTTTGTTTAAAAGGAATAATCATCTTAGAGTTGAAGGTTATACTAATGCAGATTGGGCGGGTTCGATTGACGATAGGCGCTCAACATCAGGTTACTTTACATTCGTTGGGGGCAACTTGGTTACATGAGAAGTAAGAAACAGAATGTGGTTGCTCATTCCAGTGCAGAAGCTGAATATAGAGGTATGGCCTTGGGGGTTTGTGAAATTCTATGGCTTAAGCTCCTGCTTCGCGATTTTGGTATACTACATGATCAGCCCATGAAATTATTTTGTGATAATAAAGTTGCCCGTAACATTGCACATAATCCTGTACAACATGATAGAACAAAGCATGTTGAAGTTGATCGGTTCTTCATCAAAGAAAAATTAGAAGAAAAAATAATTGAGCTATCGACAATCAAAACAGAGGATCAATTGGTAGATATCCTCACGAAAGCTGTTTCAAGTCATAAGTTTTCATATTTTTTTACACAAGTTGGGCATGAGTAACATATGTGCACCAACTTGAGGAGGAGTGTTGACTTTGTATTTTAGGTAAGATTCCTAATTGATATCAATTCCGTGTAATCTCCTGTAATCTCGTGTAATTAGTTTTCTTCCTTTTACATTAGGGGTGTACACCTTGTATAAGAACCTCTCATTGAGAAGAACAAAAAAATCATTGGAAAGCATTCTTTTAACTATAATTACCTTTAATTCAGCTTCCAACTCTTGGATATATATATCCTTTAAAGTTTCGGGTTTGGAGTTTTAATTTCAAATTTTGGGATTTTTGGTCAGGGAAATAAGGATTATGGTTCAGTGAAGGATTTAGGCGTCGTAGTGGCTTAGGATCTTGAGGAGAAGGATTGAGGAGGCTGGCAACGGCGAGAGTCGAGTGGGAGAAAAGCGACGACTGGAGTCAAGAGGGAGAAGAGCGAGAGAGAAGAGTGAGAGAATGAGGTGCTAAGGACTTAGGAGAGAGCTTACGACTAGGATTTAATCCGACTAAATGTATAAAACCATATATCCTACGGCTATTTAATCTAAATTAAATAAAGGGCAATGTTAGGGAGACCAAATTTAATTTTTAAATCAAATCGTAGAAACCAAATCATGTGGATGTTGATGATTAGATTATTACTCAATGTTGATTAACATGCTTATTTTCTGTTGGTAACATATTATTTGATTTGCAAATTTGATTTAAAAAGGTCTCCCTAGCATTATCCTTAAATAAATATCTAAACTACCTATTAACAAAATTCTTTTTATGAATCAAAAGATGGTGAAAAGATAATTTTATCTTATATTACAAAATAAAATCACAAGAAGAAATGTGATTTCACAAAAACTAAATTTTGCTGTTGTTTTTTTCATCACCTACATGTCATGCTTGTACCAAACCTTATACTCAACCAGATAGGAAGTGATCGCTAAAAGAATCACCCAAAAACCTTTGTATGACCATCGAGCACCTCTCCTGCTGGTAGGAAAAAGTAATGTGTTGTCAATACGGATCAACTAAGCATGACCATCATTTACCACCCATTGGTGACCATTGGCTTCTTGTGATCATGCCTTGTTAATCCTCTGATTTCTTTATTGGTTGTTGATGAGTAGATTATATATATATATATATATATATATATATATATATATATATATATATTTAACCCTATTCTTAGTATATTTTGGCTATTATTTTGGAAGAATTTTGATAATTTGAATTGTATTTTCAATATAGGACTTTCGACTTCCTCTAAAGCAAAATGTGATCAAATGGATGAACTTTGGAGTAAATCCAGTTGGAGGACGTTCGTGAGTCGCTTAGCTTGATTGTGTTAAAATATCAGATTTTTCTACCAAGCGGTTATTTTCTGGCAGTAGAATAAATGAGCAGTGCGTGGTGCAGGAAAAGTGACGTTTTGGGCTTAATTGCAAGTTTTGGAGCCCAAGATGACCTATTTTGGATTCGGCCTCTTCTGGAGATGTGTTCGGAACGTTCCAATCTTTAAACCAAGCTGTCATGGGCCGGATTTGGAAGAGATTTGAGGCTAAAACATGGCTGAACAGTTTCCTTGCAGATTCTCCTAGCTTAATAAGGACTTTATTTTCTAGTATATTTTATTATTATTTAGTTTCCTAGTTGGATACAAAGACTTTATTAGGTATTATGCGACAGCTTGTGTAGAGGGATATAAGGCTTGGCCGGTCCTAGCTTTTCTACTTCTTCTTTTATGCAACTTTGGAGATAGGAAATTGGCTAGGGTTCTTGGAGAATTTCAGACTTTTACTTTAAGGTATTTTCAATCATTTTCTTCATAATAATATTTTCTATGATTTTAATTATGAATATGCGTAACTAATCTGTTTTGCTAGGGTGAAGCCTTGAGTCATAGCATGAATATGTAATTTTTATTTAATTGCTTATGATTGATTGCATGCATGCTTTGAATTATTGATCACTATTTTAAATTGTCTAATTGTCTAATTGTCTTAATGACTGATCACCATTAGGATCTTTAGAAAAGTAATTCAATGCAATTCGGTCGGAATATCACCAGAGAATTGAGTTTTGCTTCTTGTGGTTAATAATTGTAATTTCACTTAAGATGAATATCACGTCTTAAGTGACGACCCGTCCCTAATTTTACGTTTTTATAAATTTTAAAAAATAGTGATTTTACAAAAATGCCCTTAGAGGCAAAGATTTTGACATACGTTTGATAACATAAGTATTTCCAGAAAACCATAGCTATTGAAGAGAGATCGAAAAAGGAAAATGAAGAGAGAAGGAGTACAGAGGTTTTAAGATAGAGAGAAGTAAAATGCTGATTGTATTAATTGAATGTAAAAGTGTGATTACAAAGCTTTTATAGAGTACCATTTCTTAGAGACTAAACTACCCTTCCTTATCTAGTTAACAGATTATAACAACCAGATTATAACCATCTACAACCAATTACAACCACCTCAACCATATATGCTGACATGGCAGCAGCCATTGTAATACTGCCATGTGTCTTCATTCATCATCCCCCCTCAATCTCGGCTGGGGAACCAAGTCGAAGATTGCAACAATGTTTGAAAAATACTGGACTATGTAATCCTTTGGTTAGAATATCAGTTGTTTGCTCCTCTGTGGGAATATATTGAACAAGTATATCCTTTTTCTGAACTTTTTCCCAAATGAAATGGAAATCTGTGTCAAGATGTTTGATTCGTGTGTGAAACACAGGATTGGAACACAAGGCCAATGCTGACAAATTATCACAGTGTATGAGAGGAGGTTCCATTAAGAACTAATGTAACTCTCGCATCAAATTTCGAATCCATGTAATATCTGCAGCACAATGAGCAAGAGACTTGTATTCAGCTTCAATTGAACTCCTCGACACTGAAGCTTGCATCTTGGACTGCCATGAGATTGGATTATGTCCAAGATATACCACAAAACCAGTGACTGATCTCCTAGTATTAGGATCAGCTGCCCAATCTGAATCTGAAAATGCAACAAGTGAACCATATGTGGAAGTGGAATAAGTCAAACCATATGCAATTGTACCGTGCACATATCGTAGGATTCTTTTTACCAGATCATAGTGCACCTCAGTTGGCTTGTTCATATATTGACATGCAGCATTGACAGCATATGCCAAGTCAGGTCTTGTAAATGTAAGATATTGCAATGCACCTACCAAACTCCGATACAATGTAAGATCAGCCAAAAGTGGTCCTTCAGACTCCAGAAACTGAGTATGAGGTTTACATGGTGTATTTACAGATTTGCAATTAGCCACCCCGACCTTGTGTAACAAGTCTTTAGCATATTTAGACTGACTAAGAAAAATATCCCCATTTGACTTGTACTCAATCTGTAGTCCCAAGAAATAGGACAGTTTGCCCATATCCTTGAGATCAAACACATCACCCAATTCTTTAATGACTGCTTGGACCTTTGTGGAATTAGATCCAGTTCAAATGATATCATCCACATAGAGCAATAATGCAATAACATCCACTCCGTCATGCTTCACAAATAGACTAGTGTCGGATTGAGACATTATGAATCCCATTGCAGGCAAATAGCCAGTGAACTTAGCATTCCATGCTCGAGGTGCTTGTTTAAGACCATAGAGAGACTTGACTAACTTACAGACATAATCTGGATGCTGAGAATCAACAAACCCTCTTGGTTGTTTCATATAAACATCTTCTTCTAAATCACCATGCAAAAAGGCATTTTTCACATCAAGTTTTCTCAGTTCCCATTTGTGTTGTGCTGCAAGTGAAATAATAAGTCTCACTGTGGTGTGCCTAACAACCGGACTAAAAGTCTCAAAATAATCCAGACCATGTTCTTGAGAATATCCCTGAGCAACCAAACGTGCCTTATACCTTGAGATTGAACCATTTGGATTCTTCTTCAGTTTGTAGACCCATTTACTTCCAATCACTGCCCTATGAGTAGGTGGAGGAACTAAAACCCAAGTACCTTGATTCCTCAGTGTATCATACTCCTCTTGCATTGCATCCTGCCAGTTTGTATTTGATGCAGCACTTCGAAATGATGATGGTTCAGCAATATCATTAATATGAGCCAGAAAAGAAAATCCATTTGGACCAGTGTCTATATCATCCAATCTCAAAGTAGATAATTCTGGCAAAGCTGCAACATAACCAGAATAATTTTTTCGAGAAATGGTACCAGTTTATAACCTGGTTTGCATCCTGTGCATGTGAGTATCACCATGTGAATTATTAGCAATATCAGATGTATCAAAAGGTAGAATTACCTCCAACTATGCAGGATGAAGGACAGGTAACACAGAGGCTGGATTTGGAGATGGGAGAGTTGTTTCAGATTATTGAGAGATTGGATAGCTTGAAACTGGAACTTGTACTTCACTGCTAGATGGTAGATTCACTGTGTCTGATACTGAACTAGCAGTTCTAGGATGCACTGGAAGAATAAATGTTCCAGATGATCTGTTATCTGTAGCTACTTGAATGCTAGACTGAGTCTGAGAATGATTTCTTGAAACTGAGCAGCTAGTCTTACAAGGGAACATAGTCTCATTGTGAATGACATGTCTAGAAATGATGAATTTTCGAGTCTGTGGATGATAACAGATGACACCTTTATATCCATGTGCATAGCCAAGAAAAATACATAACACAGCTCTTAGTTGCAACTTGTTTGCATTATATGGCTTAATATATGGATAAACTGCACTACCAAACACTTTCAGCTCTTGTATTTTAGGAACAATACCAAACAACATCTGATAAGGTGATTTGAAATCCAATAGCTTACATGGCATCCTATTAATCAGGAATACAGAATGAGCACATGCTAAAAACCACAGTTCCTGAGATAAACCAGCAGCAACCATAAGTGTTATAGCTGTTTCCACAATATGTCTATGTTTCCTCTCAGCAATTCCATTTTGTTGAGGGGTATATGGGCATGAAACTTTATGAATTATACCTTTATGTTGTAAGAAACTCTGAAATCTGTTACTCATGTATTCTCCACCTCCATCTGTTTGAATGCACTTAATGCTAACTTGAAATTGAGTATACACAAGATTGTGAAACTTGAGAAAAACATCAAATACTTCTAATTTATTAACTAGTGGAAACATCCAAGCATATCTAGACAATTCATCTACAAAACTGACGTAGTATCTGAATCCTTCAACTGATTTAGTAGGTGATAGACCCCAAAGATTCGAATGAATCTTTTGAAAAGGAAATACAGATTTGTGAATTTGTTAAGGCACGAAGCCACTTTCTTATGAATTTCTTGTGAATTTGTTAAGAATTCGTTAAGGCACGAAGCCACTTTCTGTTGATTTGTGAATTTGTTACAGCACGAAGCCAGTCTTGAAAGTTTTTCTACAATTCTTGGGTCATTTTTGGAGCTATTTGTTCTATCTAATATCTCAGTTTGTGAAAATGGATGTTCCTGGTGTGAAAATTGAAGGTCTTTTGGGGATGTTGACGATTAAACTAAATGATAGAAATTTTTCTAAATGGGTTTTTCAATTCAAGTCAGTTGTGAAAGGGTACAAGTTGTTTGATCATTTTGATGGATCTGCTGTGTGTCCTTCTAAGTATGTCATTCATCCAGAGAATGGACTTACAACACAAGTTTCAGATGCTTTCTTGGAGTGGGAATCTGTTGATATGGCTTTGTTAAGTCTCATTCTTACTACTTTGACTTATGAAGCAATTGAGCATGTTCTTGGATGCAGAACTGCATATGAAGCTTGGTCTACAGGATAGATATGCATCAGTATCCAAGGCTAGAGTCAATACTTTAAAAACTGAGTACCAAATTTTGCAGAAAGAGGGAGATTCAATAGATCAATTCTTGTCAAAACTGAAGGATATCAAAGAACAATTGCTTAATGTTGGGGAGATTATCTCAAATAATGATTTTATCTTGGCTGCTTTATCCGGGTTACCTCGAGAGTATTCTACTATACGGACAGTAATTCTTACTAGAGATACTCATTTTACATTGAGAGAATTTCGTGAGCAACTGTTATGTGCTGAAAGAGAGGCTGAATCTGTCGTGAATAATGTGTCTCAAAGTTTTTCCGGATTGTATATGCAAGGACCATCACAAGGTGCTTCTCAGGGATCTACTAGTCATTCACAAGGAGTTCCCTATACAACTGGGGATGTTCTAACTCAAATGTCAAGAGGATCATCATCTTTTGGAATGCAATCCTCTGGTCTGTCGCAGGGCACTACTTCCTCTGTGTCTTTTCCACCAATACCAATGCCGGTGTCTCCTACTATGCCAGTACCAATGGCTTATCCTCAGTTTCCTAGAACTCAATATGGTGCCTCACAATACTCATTTCCACAATATTCTGATCTATCAAATGCTTATGGTTTTGTGGGACATGTTAGTGCTCCAAGGCCATTCTCGAATCAAAATAATGGTTCAAGATCTTTCAGGTCTAACAATAACAGTAATGGAAATGGTGGTTTCAGATCTTCACAAGGAGGAAATGCTACAAATAATAGCAGGGGTCAATCTTCTAGTACCAGACAGAATACTGGGAGTTGGAATTCTTGGTCCGGTAACACAGAAACAAGGTCAAACATTGTTCCAGAATGTCAGATTTGTTTTAAAATGGGTCATACTGCTCCAAATTGCTGGAAAAGGTCTACAAATACAAGTTCAAGTGGCTCGATTGTTGAATGTCAGATCTGTGGGAAGAAGGGACACAGTGCATTAGATTGCTATCACAGGAATAATTTTGCCTATCAGGGCAATGCACCACCACCAGCTTTAACTACACTACAAGCTCAAGCTCAGACAAATTTCTTGCCAAATGATTCATGGATTGTGGATACAGGGGCCTCACATCACATGACTGCATATATGAATGCTATGTGGCAAGTTAATACATATGAGGGTACTGATCGAATTACAATTGGCAATGGGGAAGGTTTGCCAATTCATCACATTGGATCTGCAAAATTATACACATTACCTCGTACTTTAATCTTGAGAAATGTGTTACATGTTCCAACTATTGCAGTTAGTTTGTTATCTGTTAAACAGTTGTGTAAAGACAACTTCTGTTGGTTCATATGTGATAAGAATAATTTCTTTGTGCAGGAGAAGGTAACCAAGTCTGTGATTTACCAAGGAAGGAGTCATGAGGGAGAGTTGTTCAAGATTCCTACCAAGTTACTTACAAATGCTGCAGTGAAGTCTAAGAACAAGCCAACTGGTTTACTTGGCCAGAAAGTGAAGCAGATGATTTGGCATCAAAGGTGTGGGCATCCAAGCAATGAAGTTCTATCTACAATGTTGAAGCAGTCTCAGATAGATAGTAGTGTTGATGACACACAACATGATATGTGTTCCAGTTGTATTTCAGGAAAAATAACTAGGCTCTGATACCATGATAACATAAGTATTTCCAGAAAACCATAGCTATTGAAGAGAGATCGAAAAAGGAAAATGAAGAGAGAAGGAGTACAGAGGTTTTAAGATAGAGAGAAGTAAAATGCTGATTGTATTAATTGAATGTAAAAGTGTGATTACAAAGCTTTTATAGAGTACCATTTCTTAGAGACTAAACTACCCTTCCTTATCTAGTTAACAGATTCTAACAACCAGATTCTAACCATCTACAACCAATTACAACCACCTCAACCATATATGCTGACATGGCAGCAGCCATTGTAATACTGCCATGTGTCTTCATTCATCAACGTTGGCCATGGTTAAGCGACGTAAGACTCCTTCCGTTAGGGTATCCTCGTAGTACTCGTCGCTACGGATGCGTGGGTACAAGCGGAGTGTAATTTAGAGTTATAACGAAAATTCTACGAACCTTTAAACATCGAGGGTATTTTGGTAATTTGCCATTTAAAACACATGTGGTATTTTGTCTGATCATGGGATGAGTGCCACGTGGGGTCACCCCCACTTTTCTGGAACCCTCTCTACCTTTCTTTTTCTTCTTCTTCCGTAGCTCCTCTCTAACTCTAACTCTCTCTCGGCTCTCACTTTCTCCCGTGAAACACACCACCATCATCACCAAAAATTTCGGCTTGTTGAACATCAAAACCACCATTATCTGCATGTCTTCACCACCATAAACCCAGTTTTGAGTTTTGTTTCATTGAAAACGAATCCTGACCTCGAGTTCGAAGAACAAGGTTTTGGGCCGAGATTTCTAGGCGTGATTCAGACAATTCCTAGCCATCTTTTGAACTGAAAACAGGTATAAATCGATTCCTCATGTTGTGTAGATGAATTTTCATGTTTGGATCGTGTGATTTGGTGGAGAAATGAGAAAGTTATAACGATTTTAAGTTTGCCCAGTTTCCGGAGACCTCCGCCACTTTTGAGGCGTTTTCCGGCCAAATCACGGCGAGATAGTCATTTTGTAAGGTACCAATCTCTTCATCTTGTCGAGAACTAGGATTTCCAGTTTTGAATCACTTGATTTCGTTGAGTATTGACAAAGTTATGGACGTTGAAAGGTTGCCCAGAAATTCTGGCGAATTTCCCTGTTTTCCTGCGGACAGCCGTCTTTCAGGCCATTTTCTGGCCATCTCCGGCGACCATTTGGACTCCAATCAGGTATAATCTTGTTCCACACTTCTTTAGCTTCGTTTAGGTATATTATATGTCGACTTTGGTAGAGAAACAATTGAGATATGGAGTTCTAAAGATTGCCCAGGAAATCTACAAAATCTACAGAGTCCGGCGAAGCTCCATTAAGATCCGCCACTTGATTAGAATAGTAATCGACGATCTGACCGTTGGATCGTCACCAAATTTTAATACATTATAGTACATAATATTTGAGGGCTGTAGGAACTCACGGATCAGGAATCCAATGTACGGATCTTCCCAACTTGGAATTGTAAGTTCATAAAATAAAACGTTAACCGCCACTTGGTTTTGGCAGTTGGCGGAGATCCAACCGTTGGATCGTAATGAAACTTTAGTATGATGTTTTGGAAGCATAATGTGGATCTTTGGAAGTAACAGATCGGAAATTCGTGATGCGGATCTTCTGGATCAAATCGTAGGGGTGTGCTTTACGTAAATTATGTATTCTATCAATAAGAATTCTGAGATGTGGTTTGATAATTGTTCTAGCCGCCGATTGTTCATGACACCTCGATGTGTGTGCTAGGGAGTTGTAGTGCGGACTTCAGGTGAGTGGGCTTTTGATTTTCAGTATATATATATGCTTGGTATTTTTCCCAAAAAACCTGTTTAAATGGACTTGTGTTTTAAAATGCCATGCCAAATGTTTTATATTTAGAATATGCATTTAGTAGTTGCACATATTTATGTTTGACGTTGCGGACGCTCAGGTAAGTTCTAGGTGAGTTTATAGATTGTGGATGTGAGTTGCATGATTATGTTGAGATGTATTTATAGCTCATAAACATGCACCCCGGTGTTAGTGCTCCCGCCCGTAGTCAGGGCATAGTCATTCACGTGATGTTTATCTCCCGCACCATACACTCACCTTGGATCCAAGTTAGGTGCACAGTCCTATCGTACAGACCACTATAGGTGGTTCTGACTCGTAGGTGACCCGCGATCATTCGCAGAGTCTTCACGTGATCATAGCACTTGAGCGTATTTATTTACACTTAGTCATGTCGTACAGACCACTTTAGGTAGTTGCGACTCGTGTGCAGGCATACTTGTTGAACTATTGGTTGAGCCGTACAGATCACATTAGGTGACTCCGGCTAGATGGATGAGCTATAGATTCAGTCGTACAGGTCATATTAGGTAACTCCGGCTGACATATCATTTGCATTGGTTTATATCACTTGGCTTACATATTTGCGACTGAGATACCTAACATGGCATATACTCGGATTTACATTGCTTTTAAGCTGGGTTTTCTTATATATGTATGTATTCTATTTTCTGGAAAAATATACAGGTTTTACGGCGAGGGGTTACTACCTTTGATAATTGAAATGGTTTTTGAAAAGCTTTGTTTTTGCCCACTCACACTTTCTGTTTTGCGCCCCTCCAGGTTTTAATTGCTGAAAGTTCATATCGACGAGGATTCTTAGCAAAACTCAGGATAGTTGGCTACTTTTGAGGGTATGATCCTTATCCACTCTACTGTACTTACTTATGCTATAACGTCACGTGTGAAGTGGGTTCATTCTCGCTCACCAGCGCACTCTGGTATTTAGGCACTCTTAGGTTTAAATTTATTCACATTTTTCCACATCATCACACTTTATGGCTTCGTAACCTTCTAGGTGTCAGCCAGCACAGCTCGATTCGGAGTTCTAGCGGACATTCTAGATCGAGGTGTGTCATCTTAAGGGTTGCATGGTTTTTCGAAGGGTTTTCACAGAACTTAACGAGTATTGCATGTTTATATTTAATATGAATATCATAGACATATTGCATGTTAAATACACGTTCTTACTTGAATATCACGAGGAGAATATATATTAGGAAAACCTAACCTTCAAAGTGGCATGTGTAGATCATAAGTAGTTCGTAAAAATACATATGATTGTCATGGTGATGGCGGAACCCTAGTGTTTTTATAAATTGGTATTCAAAAACTCTTTTCTTTTATCTTCTTAATTTTGGCTGAATTTGCTACTTGGTTATTAATTAAAATTCGTTTTTAATATTACCCAAATTCAAAATCATATTTCTGAATATTTTTGTTTTAAGTAGTTAATTAGGAATTGGTTTTACATAAATTATTTAAATAGTCCTTGTGGAGAACGACCTTGCATGAGCATCTATACTACAACATCCTTGTTCTCTTGCAAGTATTTTGTGTGATTTTAACCTCTTTTACGTAGGTACTAAAAATCCTATCAGTTGTGCGATACCTTCAACTTATGCTCAAGTAGGAGAATCATATATTAGAATATGAGCATAAGTCTAAGGGTATTCAGGCCCGCTATAAAAATTCAATTTGACATCATAATTCACTTGGATGCTTAGAAACTGGTTTATGGTTTTATTGAAGCAATTGGCTGAATTATTGATAAGTCATTCATTGTGTTGCAATGATTGTTAGTTACTAGAATTGTTATTGACTGTGACTTAAAACTCTTTTGAAGTTATAATTTATTTTGATGCTTATGAAACAAATTGTAGTTTGATTATGTTGGATTATTACTTTATTACTTATTGTGTTCAAGTAATTTAAAAGTTAACAAAGTTTATTGTTAATTGAAGCTTAACATTATTGTCGTTAAGTTTTTTCTTTTTTGTTGATAAAAGACGATAGATTTTAGGGAACTTTAACGAAAATTTCCCGGTACTGTTCACTTTAATGAAAAACCACATTTTTACACTAAAAAAATCAATTCTGGTACTATTCACTTTACCTTTTATTTTGTCCTTATTGTTAAAACTCAAAGTTTTCAAATCATTTTCATTAGTTTTCCTTAGATGGAGATGTGGAGTCCCGCCGCGGGCGCCCGCGGAGGGGGGGGTGGGGAAGTGTCCTGCAAATAGCTTTTATTGTAATGGAAGACAAACAATTAGTTACAAAACAAATTGGTTAATGATTCTAAATAACCGAATTACAATGGAAATAATGAAAAAGAAAAAGTTATGTAGTTGGACCGTCGGCTATATTTGAAAAATTTTTGCTTCTCTAGGGAAGATGAGACGCAAAAAATGAAAGTGTTCCCCAATGCCCCACACAAAACATAGGAGAGGTCAATTCTAACATGTCTCTTCTCGAGATTTGCCCGAGTTGGAATAATATTCAAGCCAATTCAAGTTTGGCTTGAAAAAGTAGGAGCAAACTTCTATGAAGTTGTGTTTAACAGTAAGATCACATTGTTATCTATGCCGATTGAATATAAGTAACTTTTGAATATGTTTGCACAATGTTTTGCAATCTACATTCACTAGATCCATATTTTCAGAAGCATGGAGAGATTGTATGTGATGATATCTCTTGGTTTTAGGGCTTAGTGCCATTATGATTTGAAAGTTGTGCGTACAACTTAGCTCATACTCAAGTAGGAGAATAGAAGAATTTGTAAGTAGGAGTTCAGACTTTATACTGCTTGCTTTGTGACAAATTAGTATGAAAAAGCCTTATTAGAAGATAATTAAAAAGCCTTATTAGAAGATAATTAGTTGGCCTTATCACTGTAGGATTAAAACAATGAAAGAATGCTGATTTTCTTACTTAGATATAAGGAGAAAGAGTTTTTTTACAAGAACTCTAACAGAAGAATCGCAAGGATTGTTTGACTATACAAATAGTGGTCACTCCTCTCATATCTAGTGGACTGAGACATATTGTAAGTCGAGCACATTGTTTTTGCAAGAGAGTAGAAATTTACTATTGAAGTTGGCTGGCTTCATCTTCTTTGGTTTTTTAAAGGTCAAATTTATTCTAACATATATATATATATATATATATATATATGGTTAGTTAGTTAGTTGGTTAGTTGGTTAGTTGGTTAGTTGGTTAGGATCGGGGACACATATTTTTTGACATAGATTTTGTAGAATTCACTCTAAAACTTTTTTAACAATCCAACAATTTATGTATATGTTATTTTTTATTAGTTAAAATAGAACTAAAAGCATGCGTATATGTTGCCTCGTGTTATTATACGTGAATGTGAATCATGTGATATTCAAGCCTTCATTTGTTAATTGCCTCGTGCTTTTTTATGCCACTTTAAAAAAATAATCTGCTCTTTCTAATACTAGTTTGAAACATATAAACTTTATTTAAGATTGTGTACTTAATTAAATTAGTTAGTAACTTAGTATGTACACTGCAGATCTTTTAGAATATTTGGCTTCAAAAATGGAGATCTTTTAGGCGTCAGCTTTCTTAACAAAAGCATGAGCTTTTTTAAATGATCTGTTCTTTGTTAACTAATAGCATAAGGACATCAAACATTTTTATCTAGCTATTATGTTTGTTTAGATATTAATTCTAAATTTGGATGAACTGGTGATAGGAATTCATTTCTTACGTACTGCAGGTTGTACAACAAATTACATCTAGTCATCTACGTAAAACAAATTACTGTTACATACAACGAGGGTTGGCAGTTGGTAAGGTTTCTGCCTTGTGTGTGCCCCACAAAGATTTGAGTCACGCGAGTTGTCAACAATCCTTGTTGATGCGCGATATGTAAATTCATACCGGTGACACGAATAAGGCTCGGGATTATGGGTATACCTTGACGCTGGTGGTGAGAGTAATTAATCTCCCCCTAACTTTTATCTTATCAAAACATATTACTGCCACAAAAGTCGTAAGATGTAGATCAGCTAAAACCTGTCCTCTATGATTTAAATGGACCAATTCTAACTCGAAGTCTAATATGCCAGTGCCCTCCATTCTCGTTTTAAAGAGGACAGTTTAAAATTGTCCAGGGATCCCTAAAAAAATGTTCCAGTTTGAACCTTCTTAACATGAATGTTAATGACACTTAAACCGTCCTTCATTATTCAACTCTCGCTCTCTTAATCTCTTGAATAACAAAGATTTGATTGATTATACAATTAAACTAATAATTTTCAGTAGTACTATTGGAGATTTGGTCACTAGCTAATTCTAGCTCCGGTCAAAGAAAAGCCGCCCGGCAGTAAGCATGTTCAGCTTGAGACCACAATTTTCTTTCTGCCTTGCCAAACCTTTTTTTCTTGTTTGTTTCCTTAACTTCGTAATTCAAGCATAGTAATCAGGCCATAATGCAAAAAAACATTTTGACTTACTTATTTACAAAAACATATTTTTCGACCAGAACTTGGGAAAATTATCATTTTGACTTTCTCATCAAAATTGAACAAAATAAAAATTTTGAATTTTGGGCACTATAATAATTACATGCAACATCATTTTGCTGTTTTTCCCTTGGTCTCCTTCCTCTCACCCCGTTCCTCTCTCCTCTCTCATTCTCTCTCGCTTTTATTTTTTCATTCCTGACGTCACAGATCCAGGTCGACCTTGGGTGGGGATGTACGTGTGCAAGACAAAGCAGCACAGCCAAAGCATTAATGTTTACAAGTCCCATGATATTTCTTACGTATGGTATAGTATTTCGGGTTTCGAATTTGAATCGATTCCTAGCACTGAGATACGTCGCACGCATTTGTAATAATTTCATGAGGGGAGTGCTGTGTTATTTATAGCTTAAACCATGGTGGAACTTTGTTATTATTTTATTGATTTGGAGGAATATGACTGTTGACTGCTGGTTTTTTCTTTTTTTAACCATTCTTTTAGTCTCCAAGTACAGTTCAACAAAATTGAATAGGTCATCAAACCATTTAACTAAAGATTAAGGAAGAAAACGTGAGCTTAATCCCACCCTTCCTTGTCAAAGCCTCAAACTTGTACAATTAATACATTGTTTTTAAGCAGTGTTAACCCTTCACGTATACTTGTCCATTGTTTTTAAACAAAATGATTTCTAAAAAAAAAATTGTTAGTAAATTAATGCCTTTGATGAGCCATCTTGTGAGTCCCAATCAAGTTAGCTTTGTGTCTAGAAAATTAGTCAGTTGGGTCAATCAGTAGACTTGGACTGGTCCGAAATCTTGGGTAAAGTCTCCACATCTTCCGAAATCCGGATAGAGCCTCAGAGATCGAGCTTTGGTACTTGGACTGGTCCGTTAGGATAGTGGTGTTTCTTTCTCATAGTTTTCAATTTCATTTGTTTAGAAACGTGTTAATTTTCAATTGGATTTTCAACAGTAATTGCTGCTCTTTTTTCAGCAGCTAAGCAAGCTTCCATTGTTTCTTATTTTTACTTTTTACTTTTGCTGATAGCTTCATCCATTGGTTAATTTATGTCATACAAGAAAAATGTCAAGAGTTTTTTCGTGTATTCAAAACACGACATTTTAATCCATTTAGATTATAATATCTGGATTTAGATTAAATGATATGCATATCATTTATTCTTATAGTAACACATAAAATAATACAACATGAATTGTGTTTCCGCTATTAAAAAAAAAAAAAATCGTTTAGTGGTATAGGAAAGTTCCTGGGACTCGACACTATTGGACATAAAACAAACTCTGAAGTCATCCATTACGATAGGTAAAAATCCAATTCCAAAAGGGACTACTCTCTCCGATGGGGATAAATTAAAACAGGACTGTTTCTTTCTTCAACATCTCATCACAGAAAAGATTGTCAAACTTTTCACATGAAGTAATATTTAAACACGGTAAAATCTTGAGCGGAGCCGGTTCACTATTCCCATCTCTCTCTCTCACGTAGTGAAAGAAGAGAAACGACATAGGAAAATAGTTACGTGGCAGAAATCTCTCCTCGAGTGAGACCTATTAATTTAATTTTGACCCGAACAAACTTTTGTCAATAGTCCTGCCAATGGTATGCAATGTTGACAACTAGTAGTCAATGTTTAAACCATGTACTCTTTTCAATGGTTTGTATTCCGAACAAACTTTTGTCAATAGTCCTGCCAATGGTATGCAATGTTGACAACTAGTAGTCAATGTTTAAACCATGTACTCTTTTCAATGGTTTGTATTTGTTCAAATCCGTTGTGGCTCTGCCGGAAATTGTGTGCCGGGAGCATGACACACCCAAGAGAACGAGGCATCTAGCGAATACGAGCTTGATACTTCGGGACAACATCACAGTAGTTAAAAACCTTCACTCAATGCGGTCGGACCATAAGTGTTTATGAGAAAATTTGAAGCCTGCTTCTTCAACCGAGAACCGTGAAACCCCAGGATATACACCAAGCCTTCATTTCTAACTTAAGAAAAGGGTGGAAGAACCACTCTTTACAAAATGTTTTCTTATGAAAAAGATTACAACCTCACTCCAAATGTAATGACCCAGCAATTTCCTCGAATACATTATTACAACGGACAGTGACCCACTAGTTTGCGGGCAGGCTCCATCGTTCGTTCATTCTCTTTCACTGTCCGTTCGAAGGCCGGAATACAGTGTAACCATTCGCCCCACATGCCGTATTCGAATATTCTGGATTGTAGTATGGGTAACCATCAGGTTCTGTGTTCCTCATGCCAAGTTGAGATAGATCAGAACCAGCCATTGCCCACTGGTTAGGAACTAACCCATCAATTGGCCCATTCACATAAGGTAGCGAACCAGCTTGCGGAGTAAATTCCCTAAGTGGTTCGAAATGGCCCCCTAATGTGTAGCCCCTCTGGTACCCATCATCTTGGTAACTCCGTGTTCTCTCAAACCTACATGAGCTGGTTGCAGATCCCATGTCATTAGATACGCCCAAATCACCAGGGTAAGAAAACTGCCGATTTAAGTGACTTGGCCCATTACCAAAGGAGTGAAAGGCAGACCTTCCTCTAGCTGCACCAAAGCCATGTTCATCATCAAGCAGATCGTTGATGATATCAAGGTGTGGGAACTCATCTGCCGATACACCTTGGGTCTGGCGCCCAGATGTACAGGCTGGGAACTCAGTAGACAAGTGTTCCCTTTGCCCGCCATGTAAAGGATGGAAGTAGTCGAAATTTTGATCATTAAGCAAGGAGGAGGGATCATAGTTCATGCCTTTGCTCGATTCCCGTTGACAATTACCCATCCACTGGGGTCCATTATGCAACACATCCCGCGTCACCATGCCAAACGGGAAGCCTGACTTAACTGGGCTTGGGTCCATCATATCAGAGCTCCGAGGTAAGAACATTGGAGCAGATACCAAGGCTGGTGACTGAGAGTATACTTGGGATGGGCTCACTCCCGAACTTGGGGAGTTAGTATGTGCGAGACCAGTTGAACCTGAAGCAACATGGTTACCCAGTATGGCATTTCTATACGACTGGGGAACATAACTATGAGTTGCTGGCGATGGATCAGGCCCCAACCGGCCCGCTGCACTTACTGAACGGGCAAGCTGAGGAGCAGTTTGAGCTTGAACTGTAGGCACAACAGTAGAAGTAGGCCTCGGACCAGGAACAAGAGGAGCACTGGAAGGCCTAGACATCACAGGCATTTGCTGTGCCATGGCTTTTTCAGCTGGTTTTGGAGGAGTAGGCTTCTGAGTCTGAAGTTTGGACATGCCATTATTCTGCGGTGAAGTAGTCAAAGGTACCACTCTCTCAGTCTGTTGTGCACCACTTGAGGATCCTTTTCTACATGGAATAGATTCTACAACAGCACTACCCTGGCTCTCTGACTTCGGTGGACCATTCAGGGGCACATCTTTAGAAGGGCCTCCAGGAGAGGATGTTACTGCTGGTGTCTTGTCTTTCAAAGGTCTTTCTAAATCAACCCCATCATTGATACTCAATTTTTTCTGCAGTGATACAACTTCTTCCTCCTGTTATACACCACGTGCAAAAAAATTATGTCACTCATGGATAATAAAAAATAAAAATAAAAGAAATTGCAATTAATGCTGACAAGTTTAGGGTTTAGGGATAGCAAGGAATAATGAAAATATCGCAAATGCAAGAGGAAACATTGAGGACACTGACTTAAACAAATTATGGTGTTAAAAATACAAGTGATGGGCCAACAACAGCAACAAAGTCTTCAAAACTAGGTGGACACCATAAAAATTCTACAGAAAAAAAATACCCACCTTCTTTACAACATGCTGCTCCAGCCATTTAATCCGATCCTGCAATGAGTGAACAGCAGGCTCTGACTCAGATTCACCCGCCTTACTACTACTTCCAGAAGCTTCATTCTGATATCCTGCATCCGCTACAGGCCCAGAAGGCTGACTTTCCGTCTCATTTGGCCAACTGTTCCCATCACTTATTGCCTTGGTGCGTTGGTGTTTCCCCCTGTAATTTTGAATTCAGTACATTGATTAAGTGCCTTGTATAATCAAGAAGTTCAGAGCCCGATATGTAAGCTATATATTTACCTGCTAGGAGATTTCTGGTTTTTGTAGCTAGATAATGAGTTCCCCTTATATGACCCATTCATTACCACTGATGGGACAGAATCTGTAGAACATGTTGAGGAACTATCGTCCATCACAGATTGACTCTTTCTTTCAGATACTCCGTTTTGCAAGGATGACGGTCCAGTAATACCACTGCTACTAGCTTCTGTGGGAGGATGGACTTCTGATGTGTCGGTATCCCAATTTATTGGACCAGCATCTCTGTCTTCAGAATCAAGCAGAGGTACTTCAGCAACACCATCCACTGAATCAGACACGTCAGATACATCTTCCAGCGTATCTGGCTTTTCAAGTACAGGTTGTTCTTCATCCCGTGTGTAGTCTTTCATTTCTTCAGTAGGGTGTTCTTGTTTCTCTTGTGCTACTACATCGGGCCTTTCCTCCCTCCCTTTGTCCTTACCCTTCCGGTTGTTCTTTTTCTGTTTAGCCTGTAGAAAATAAGCAAGGGAGGTGTGTGAGCAATCAATGGGAAAAATAAGGAAACACTTTTGACAAATGCAACCAATAACCCTTTCTCCTTATTGCAGTGGTTTCAATTTCAACTAAGGTTAACAAAAAAGTAGCATCATATAATAGATTATCGTTTCCACCCTAGAGTGGGAAGAGAATTTTTTTCAACTGTCTAAAGGACCCAAATAGAAGATTAGAAGGTAAGATTAGTTAAAAATGGATCCCACGTGGCACTCTCGTCTTCAAAGTGGCAATATATGAACAAAATGAAGCCAAAAGATAACATTGTTCAGAAAGACACGCACCCTATCCAGTATCCATGGAAATAGACTAGGCAACATTCCTAAACATATCCATTCCAATAAAGGCTACTAGAAAAACATTCAATTACCATGAGGCTGCTTTTTCCCACATAGTAATCCTAAAAATCATTGTGCTACTAACTAACCGTTTGGTGTTTTTGAATGAGAGGAAAGGAATTAATATGTCATCAACAAATACAGCATTTCAGCTGACAACTGTTGAGGCATATGGTGTCAGACTCACTACTGATTCACATTAATAGGCCAGTTCAGAATATCATAATCCTCTAAACTACTCTGAAAAGTCGCATTTACATTCTAAACAAGATATTACATAGAACAGAATCAAACCTGTTTTTTCTTTGCCTTCTTTTCCTTTTCAGTAGCTCCTCGCTTTGCCTTGTGCTCACTTTCAGCCTGCCATGCTGCTTCTTCCTCACGGATGAGTTCCTCTTGCCTCTTCAATGCAACAGATTCATGATAAGCAACTTCAATTTTGTTGCTGCATGTAAATAGGACAAAGAATGGCACCATCAATAAGAATAGGCAAGTAAATATGATTATCACGTGACTGTTGAAAAGAGTGATGTACAATTGGTTTTCATAGTCCAAATTCCGAAATTATCAACAATCATCCACCAAGGGAATATTCATAATCCAAAATGTAAATATTTGAATTCCACTAATAAAAAATTGCTAACTTCATTAGAACGCCAAATGTGCACTCTTAACCTGTTACAAGGTAAAATAAGCCCAAAACGAAAAAGCACTGTTATTTTCACTAGGCAAAGATTCTAACTATGAAGCCATTCCACATTACCAAAGGAGATGGCATTAACTAGATAATATGCAATAATTTGCAAAAAAAATTACCAACAATGAAAATCCATATCTTACTTCTTAATGTGTACTCATAGTGCAGGATCCAAAAATCCCTTATCCTACGTGGGCGATGATCTAAATTACATCATTTTTAATTCCAGCCACAAGGCAGCAGCTTAGTTCAAAGTACTTGAATGAATCATTCGTCATAACTCTACCTATTTCAATTTGTGTAGTATACCAGGAAACACAATCCTAAAAGAAACATGGCATGCCACGTCCTATGAAAGAAAATATATAAATCAAAATTTGATGATAGCACAATAATAAGGACCCATATCCATTACCAACCAAAATTTTCACTAACAGATAAAATCATAAACCATAAGTCTCCTACCATTTAGTATGAAACATACCCACAATATATATGTAGTAGAATTCGCAACTGATTTAAAATAAAGAAGGCCAAGGGACAATCTTCAAATATTACATAAACAAGAAAAGAATATATTAGGACTAATAGAACACCTGAAAATATGAGCAAGGACAAATATTTCTACAGTCCTACGACCCAATTCCGTAAGACGCCTTTCATCCCGCTCATTAGAATCTTTGTTGAAGTCCTCTCCAGAATTTCCATCCTGACGGAATAGCAGAATGATTGTTCAGAAATCATGCAGTTAAAAGAGTGGAAACTAAACACATATTACACATCCTCACCAACAGCTATAATATGTTCCTTATTTGCAACAAAACCTACTAAATTCCTATTCATATTAATTTTGCACTCCCTTGAAGGCTTGAAGTGAGAATAAGAATCCTTCTAATCACTAAAACACCAACATCTATTGATCTTTGCCCTTCGAATGAGTTTTGACTAGAACAACAAAAACCTTGAACAGTGAGTTAACCAGTCAGTGAACAGTGAACAGCGCTGCTAGATATCAAGATATACTAGACTACTAAAATTTATAAAGAGAATAATGGCTTTCAATGTATCCACATTTCCAATAGCAGTGAGGAGAAGCATAATTCAGGACAAGCATTGTGGGAATAAAGGGTATAGAGTTTCCTTTTATGGTCAGAAGGTAGAAATAACTGTAAACCAAAAATCCTAGATTGAAACGAACTTCTTGTTGTTAGACAAGTCTTTTCCCAACCGGATAATGATTTTCCAATATCCTGAACATAAACGTAGCTGACAATATGAAATATCTACAAAAAAAAAAAAGGAATCGAATCCTCTATACCACACAACCAACAACCGACATTTAAACGCGTCAGACCAACCAACCAAACATCATTGCTTAGTATAGGATGTTAGCTACTCACTTTTGTACGATTTTGAGGACCCTTCTCATCTTTTGGAGGTAATGGTTCCAATGCAGCCCTCTCAAGTAGCATCAGAACATCATCCACCAATACAAACATATCTTTCTCTACACGAACAATTGGCGCTCGCACTTCTTCAGTATCCAATAGTTTCACCTTACTTTTCTTGGACTTAGTTTGGCCTTTAAGAGCCTTTAAACCACTATACAATGAGTCCATTACCAACGTAGATGTGACTTCCTTCTCAATAAAAAAGTGCTTAACAACTACTTTCAGGACTGCATCCATCTTCTCCCTTGACATACGACGCCTAGCATTTTGTTCAATTCCCACCCAGAAGGAGCAGAAGCTGCGACCACATCAAAGGAAATGTTATCAAGAAATGAATTACATGTAACCACTAACCAAGTAACCAGTAAGTGAATAAATGTACAAACAAATGCAGACATACATGCGTCCAAGAACACACATGAACCCAAGTGACCATGTTACTAAAAATCCAGCAGATAGCAAAAATTTCATTAAATTCATACCAAGTCACATTTACAAGAACCATAAAGCACGGTAAAGGTAAGCTCAAAACATTATGTCTTCCAAAATAGGGAATTGTATAGTTAACTCAGTCATGATCATTCCAAACAGTAACATGATAGAAGTTCCAAAATCAAAGACATACCTTGACCATCTAGCTTTATCCTCTATCAACTTTCCGAGTTTACTTCTTCTCTCTTCCACAAAACGACGGCAAATTTGCTCTACATTTGTCAAGTATACCCGAACAAGTTCTGTCCTATATTCACAATCAAGGCAGCGAAAGGGCCGGTCTGCTTTCTCCCTACAAAACAAGAAGCAAAGAATAGGAATGCTTACAAAGACGAATAAAGTCCATGCAAATGAAAACACCGAAAGCAACATGATAAATTGCCAAAACAATATTCAGCCACCAAAGGTCAAAGTGTGAGTTTAAATGGGGATCTTTATAGTAAAGCTGGATTTAAAAACAAAATAGGACAACACAAGAGGATGCACTGCAATATCAAAACAGAGGAGACAGTAACTTACAAAAAACTATAAATAAAAAGTAAAAACTAAATAAATAAAAATCCAAATAAATAAAAATCCATAAGAAGTGGATTCCCTTCAATAGACAAGATATAGTGCATTCTTAGCTATAACGTCTCCTTGAATTTGCAAAACATGTGGTTATGTTGAGACCTAACTATGATACTGTTTTTCCGATTATAAGTCAAAAATACAAGATTGGTTCTTCAATAAATCAAATTATAGCTTAAACAATCATAGAGCACCTGATGACTTGGACTTGCGCCTTTATTATAAGAGTGTCAGCATCAATAAACCCATCTAATACTTTTGACAGCTCCATGAATTTTTTCCATCCCCAGTCGTGCTCTTTCTTCCAAAAGCGATGCAATGTATCTACAAAAGTTTTACGCGTACTCAAACTTGGTAATGGATAAATTAAGAACCCACTGGAACAAACAAAAAAAAAATGATTAACCAACCAACCAGAATATTTCGACTTCTTAGAGTCTTTATTTACCACAGCTATAGTAAACTGAGCAAAATGGCTCCAACCTGGTAGACAGACAAACAATAAATTCCATAATTATACACCAAACAAAATTGATAATCAAGATAATTCAACAAAGGAAACAATAACACACCTGGAAGAAGTTTGTCATGATTAGCTACACAAAGAAACAAAGAGAGATGGTTGCAAACCTCACAACCCTGGGGATAGATCAAGATATACCTGCCACAACAAAAATTTCAAAACTAACTCATCTTATGATGACTGTTTGCCCAAGCCACATGCATCTATCAGCAAATATGCGCCAAACTTAAAGGGTAACTATGTCTCGTGGACATACACATTTCTCACACTGCAGCACTTATGCAACCCTTCAGAAATGAATTCAGGCTACATTCCTTTGGTGGGTACAAAAGGAATCCTGAAGATGTACCCCCAATATGTTTGCAAAATATAACCACCCATGATTAGAGCATTACATGGTATGTCAAATACATTCATTGTTAAGCATAAGGAAGAGGAAAAGCACGCTAATTACTTAACTAATTATTGGTGGGTCTCTTTGCATGTGTTGTCTGGAAAAAGGAGGACTCAATGATTATCAATTCACCGGAGCCAAAAATTAAAAATACAGTACATGTTATACTAGTTACACAAATCTTTCAAACAGCCATTCTCTGTCCTACAAGCATTCAAATCACAACTTTATGGCAGCGTGTGCAAGTAAGAATTTTGTTCAAGGGGCATATCCTTCCCCTACATGAATAAATATTAAACAACAACAACAACAACAAAGCCTTATCCCACCAAGTGGGGTCGGGATGATTTGGTTTTGCGCCAACAACAATGAAAATAAAAACTAACTGATGTCTATGAAAGAATACATGTCTCACCACATAAACGGTGAATATGAACAATCTAAACAAGCAAACTAAGGTGATAGCATTTTTGTATGCTCAACATGCACAGAAATTAATCATATTCAGAATTCATACCACTTGTAGCCGCCAACCTCAAAAGCATTACTACGAAGTTCCCTTTTGTTAATTTGAGAAAACTTCTCTATCTTCCACGTATATTTTCCGTATAACTCCGACGGCTTTGGCCCTATAAAGTAAGAGGTTTGTGAACATTTAACAAATCATCCAAATAAAATTTGAGAGCAGAAACACTCGCTAATAAATGACATGGGAAATGTAGAGTTTCTTATTTCTTACAATAGAATAAAGCAAGACTAAATTTTCAATCCATGGCGGAGTGAAAGGGTAATTAGAAATGAAATATACCAAAAGATGAATTAAACCTGTATATCAAATCGGAAATTTGGGAGGAAATGGCATTATAAAACTGATACCATACAGAGATGTGCAGTCAAAAGTAAAGTAAAATTATGCAAGGGCAGGTTTAATAAGATTTTGAAAAAAAAAGAAACTGACAGAAGCCTGTGAAAGTATACTATGTTATTTCACATTTTCAAGTAAAATACATAAATGTATTTGGAAATAATAAAATCATCTGTATAGTAGCTATAAAACATTGGTATCTAGATTTGGTATCTTTTTGATCCATTGATTCAAAATTTCCACAAGCCTGGTATTATTGAAAAAAAAGGAATACACATTCTAACACACTAGGCAATTAGCATATGTAGTGCATAAAACAATACCACCATCGTCGTCGTCATCAGAGTCCCAATAAGGGGGCGAAGTAGATGGGGTTCCATTTTCCACCTGCTCAGAGGACCGCCATTCTGCTAAGGCTTCCCCAGAGAGACAACGCTGCCCACTTGAAATCCCCTCCGTAGACCTTCCTGGTCCAGACTCTTCACTAGAAATCCCAGCCATTTTCCACTCCAAAACTCCTGTCCTCACTCTTTCCCAACCCTGCTCACATGATAGGAGAAAAACAACCAACAAAGAAATTTATTCACATTAGGATTTCAACCAAAATTGGACGAACAGAAGCATGTGCACACTACAAGCGACTTTTCTTTTACTCAATTAAACAATAATGCTTAAAGAGCCAATAAATAAAACAACATACATCACAACTTTTGAATTTCAGGGGAGAAATGTTAACCAAATTCAAATTTAACAAACTGAATCACCATTTCTGTCCAACTGATGGCTAAGAAAATCAATTTAATTGGGGCCTGACAAAACAAAAATCTCAGCTCAACTGATGGCTAAGAGGATGGCAGTTTTACAGCAATCAAGACTTAAGGCAACATAAACGCAATAAATATTAAACTTAATCATAAATTTCCATGATCTTCTATGCAACCAAACAGCTTATCAGTTACCATTCCCTAAACCAAAAACCCACGTCCGAAAAACCAAAAACCAATAAACCCTAAAATCAAAACTCCAAATACTTAAAGAAACCAAACAGAATTGAAACCAAACAGATTGAAAGCATGAAATTGCTAATCAAAAACCCTAACAAATCAGAACCATTTTGATGAACCCAATTGCAGGAAACTCAACCCAATTAAAAACCCACAAAAATCCTAACCAATCAAACTAAGATCGTGGATAATCAATCCCCTTCGACCGCGATCAAATAGAAACCCTATGGACCCTAGAGCGACGAAATTCAAAGCAAAATTACAGAAGGAACAGAAAACGGAATCTCGGAAACGATATCCAATAGATCGAATAGTGGTACGAACCTGCAACGAAGACTAGAGCTTATTCACAATGGCCAACGGAAGCTCTGAGATTCTAGAGAGAGAGAGAGAGAGAGGAAGAAAGAGAAAAAGAGAGATGGGGGGTCGAAGGAGAGAGAGAGAGAGAGAGAGAGAGAGAGAGAGAGAATTGGGCAAGGGCGGAACCCAAAAAAGAAAATCTAATTTTATTTAATTTAGATTTTTCGATTTTTCATTTTATTGAATTTTGATTAATTAGTTTTCTTTTTTTGGAAATGAAAATTTTACTTTTCTTTTTTCCCTCTGTTAATATGATTTTTTTGTTTGTTTGAGGAATTAATTTTAATTATTGAAATGTGAAGAATTAAAGGAATATATAATTGAGAAAACTAAAATTGATGAGGGTACAAATTAAAAGAAGGGGATGCAGGCTTACATAGGGTTGGTGACAAATGTGGGGGAGCATAACAGAGGGTAGTTTTATTGGCATTGCACCTTGTGGGAACCATTTTATTCTTAAGAGCAACTCTAGCCAGGGAATTCTTTCCAGGCTATTCATTATTCAATTCACCTTGTGAACAGTAATCGTCCTTAATGAATAATTATTATTTTTTGCATCTCCACCGTTGCACTTAAATAACCCTGGCAAGAGGCAATAAAATATTAGTTTTTTTTAAATAATACAAAATAATTTTATTTGTAATTTCGGATAAGATTTTTAATCCATCTCGTTGTACCATTTTCTATTAAAACAAAAAAAAAATTTTGTTTTTTCTTTTCACATGATGCAGCACATCATTCCAAAACCTTTTTTTTTATTATTATTTTTTTTTCTTCTTTTCACATGGTGCCAACGCACCATTCCAAAAGCACCCAAACCCCTTCTTTTCAACCCGTGTCCCCCCCCAACGTACCCAAACCCTCCTCGCCTCTCTTCCTCCATCTTCACCACCCCATCGCCGCCTCTCTTCCTCCATCTTCACCATCCCACCCACCTCAGCTTCCATCAACGATCCCGATCTGCCCCGCTCCCTAACCAAACTCTCTCTCTCCTCTTTTCCCCAAAAACAAATCCCAAATCATGCGATCTGGGTGCGCCAGTGGAAGGAGGAGGATCGCGAGTGCATGGGGGCGAAGGCGGTGTGGGGTGCAGTGGCAGCTACGGTGGAGGAGAGACTGGATCTCTGCCATTTGTCTGTGGGTGTTCATCAACCTCTGCGACGAACTCCAACGAGAGCCGTTGAGTTCAAAGCCTGGGTTTTACAATTTTTTTAATTTTTTTTAATTTTACTTTTTTTTATTAATATTTTATATTTTTATTAATTTTATATTATGGCTAACGTCGCCCTGACGTCAGCCCATGTCACGTTGCCTTCGAGCTCTCGGGCTGGCAACTCGTGCCGGGCCTTTCCCTCGGGCCCGCTCGAGCTCCATCGCCAGCACACGCTGGGCCTTGTTGCTCAGGCTCTCTGCCACTGTTCGCGGGCCTGTCCCTCAGAGGAAAGCACATGCTGGAAGTGCTCTAAGATAACAAGGCCGTCTTAGGTTTACTTACAGCTCCGGGTTTAAAAGCATGGACTTTCTAGACGGTGTCTTACAATCAGGGTTGATTTGGGATTGAATCAATTTTTTCAAAAACAGCATTTTAAAAAATTGGAACTTAATTGTGTTTGGTAAATAAAAAAAGATTTTTTTTCTTCAAAATCATGGGCCTAAAAACAGTTGAAAGGAAGCAACTATACACATGCTTTTGAAAAGAAAAAAAAAATTATTGAAGGCAGGTCGAATACCAATTAATGAAACTTTCATATTGACAATCATATTCTTTTTTGCTAAAAACAATTTTAGCACTATAGTTAACCAAACATTTACCTGCTTCTTTTCACAGTTGTTTATTCTCACAACACAGCTGAAGCACTTTTGAAAAAAAACTTAGCAAAAGCAGTTTTGAAAAAAAAAACACAACAATCCCAAACTAGCCCTAAGTTTGAAAAATTCATCTCAATCACACTCCCTATCATGCTTAGGCCATCTTCAGTGGAAATGTCAAATATCATTTTTACAGTTGATACGGCAAAATAAGATTTTGAAAATCTTCTATTCACACTAATCAAGGGTGTACTACACACACCCCTTTTTACATCCCACACATCCTTTTTAATTTCTAGCATAAGGATCGAATGAATTAAAAAAAAATTAAAGGACATAGATTAACACGAGGTTTGTGGGAAGTAAAAATGTATATGTGGATAGAACCACCCTAAAATGATCAATAATTGAAGAAAAATAAAGAAATATGTGAGCTCAACATTAAATTAAAACAAAAAAAAAAATTGACACTGCCTTCAAATTTGGCAACAAAGTGGAGAATCAATCCACATAAGATGTTGACATCTCTTTTGGAACCAAAAAAACCACTTTTTTTTTTGTCAAAACAATCCACGTAGGATTTTTACATTTTCTTTGAAGATATTCTTAGGATAGCAAAATTGGTAGAAGCTCTTAGAATGTGGGAAGTCACTGTGAGTGAGGAGCTCAAATAATTAATTACTATTATTTTTATGATAATTAAAATAAATAAAAACTGTATTCTTAGACGTAATATGAGAACTCTTTTTGCGATGGCGCCAGACTCCTCCTTCCTCGACGAAATTCGAGGAACAGGTTGCGATGACGGCCTTAAGCCACCATTCATTTGCGCTTGACGTCGTAGATTATTACAACATCTCTACTCTATCACATGAAACCTAGATTTACAACGAAATCCATACATTCCAAAATGGTCGTAGGCCATGACCCTACACCCCACGCCACCACCTTACCTAGCTCAATGTTGGGCTTAAGGGTTTCCATCTCAAGGTGGAGTTTTCGGATTTTTTTCGACCAATCCATAATGGCTCTAAAGAGTTAAATTTAACTTGAAATAGAGAACATAATTATAGATGCTCTGATGAGTTAAGATTAGAATACATTTAAAACATGATTTCAACGAAAAAAATAGTGGTTAGATATTTTTTCCTAAATATTTCCTTATGAGTATTATGACAAAAGTATGAGGTCTCTCAATTCATGAAGGTTTTTGTCTTTATGACAATAATTAAGCCTCTTCAATACAATAATATTAGAGTTATTGTTACAGAGATGGCCCATAGGCCTGCCAATGCCACAAATTTTCCTAGAAATAGTTAGACTTTATTGGAGTACATGTATCATGTACATTGAACTGAGTATATCCTTGTACATTGAACTAATTAATTTACATAGTTGTATTCCTATATATTGTAACCTTTGATATCAATCAAAGGCCTCCAGTAAATTATCTTAAGTCTTATTCTCTCCAAAGTCTTTTACATGGTTTCACTGCCTTCTAAATCTTCCACTGAAGTCTTCAATCTTCTTAGTCTTCTATCGTCCATGGCCTCATCAACTTTCGCCTATTTTTCCTTTTTTTTTCTCACACCTTCCCAGTACTAATACTGCCCATTTTGAAAAACTTGACCACACCAACTACTTGTTTTAGCTTCGTCAGATGAAGTTGTTCCTTATCAAACATGGCTTATGGAAATTTGTGATTGGCAATTATCCTCCATTTCTTTCCCTCCTTAATGTTCCTGCTGATAAAGATCAACTCATCACCAAAGTTGTGAATCTCGTTCATGAACCTTGGGTTCAATAGAACCAGCTCATTATTTCCTAGCTCACCACCATCTTTACCAAGGAAATCTTCTCCCTCATTGTCGGCTGCAAAACTATTGAAAATTTCTAGAAGGCTCTCACAATCCATTTTGCCCATAAATCCTTTGTTAATGAAGCTCACATTCGAATCCAACTCCAACGTTATTCCAATTCGTCTCCATTTTTGTGAAACTATTCCTTAAGCAAGGCAGTCGATAAGTCATGGAAGGGTTTGTGTGAATAATGGAATGGTAAGCATTACTTATTTTAAAGTGTCCCACGAGATGCACAAGGGGCACTAAACTGTTGACGAGTTTCTCCACACTGCAAAGTCGATTTCTTACTCCTTTGCCTATATTGGCGAACCTATCTCATTCTCTAACAAAGACTTGGTCTTACTAGTCATTTGCGGTCTTGGTCGAGACTACATCATGTTACACACATCGATCCTCAACACTCATCATCTCCCTCAGTTATCAGAACTTCACATTGTTACCTTCAAGTCCACATTCCCTCATTTTCAACTATCCTCCAACCTACTCTCATCTCAAAGTTTTTTGTTGTTTTTGCTTTCTTCGTCTCGGGCTTACGCATAACACAAACTAATGAGTTGTTATATTCCTTGGGTCTTCATAGGTTATAACTTTTACCCCAAGGCTATTGTTGTCTTGATACATCCACAGGTTATGTCTATGTCTCACGTCATGTTTACTTAACAAAAATTATATTCCTTATAGAGATTTGTAGGTACATGCTTCCTCATCGATAGTCTCATTTAACATCACTCATTTATCTCTTACATCGGCCCCTTAGGGCCTTTATTTGCCTCTGTTCTTGCCCAAGCCCATTCAGGCCCAGTCCTAGCTTTAACTCACGCCAGCTGTCCAAACTCTTTAGCCTCATCTTTTACCACCTCAGTTGTTGTAGCAGCATCTCTCAATGTCTACATCACACTGGATTCTGTCCCTCCTAACTCTAGATTCATCTTTTCTACCTATTTGTATCTGTCTCTCAAATTAGGCTAGGATAATCATTGGATCAGCTCTCTATAGCACGTACTCCTCCACAACTATCACCACTCACCCAATGGTCACACACACTTAGGAAGGCATCACTCAACCGAAAATTTATTTTGATGGCACTGTGTGGTACCCTCTTCCTCGTGTTCTTCTTACCATACTTGATTATGTTGAACCAACATGTTTTTCACAAGTCTCCAAGCATCTTGAATAATGCGCTGTTATGACAGAAGAGATCAACGCCCTCCTTAAAATAAACATTTATAATCTTGTTCCTCTATCCCGGCCAGAATACAGTTGGTTATAAATGGTTTTTCGTTTCAAAAGAAAATATGACGACTCCATTAACTGCTACAAAGCTCGCCTTATTGCTAAGAGTTTCCATCAATGCCCTAGCATATTATGGTGAAACATTTAGCCTGGTTGTCAAACTGACCACATTTTGCACCGTCCTTTGTATGTTGTATCGCTACCTCTCATGGTTAGTTTCTTCGTCAAATTGATATGAAGAATACCTTCTTTCATGGCTACTTATAGGAAGATGTCTTTATGACTCAGCCTCAAGGGTTCATTGACTCGGCACATGTGCGTCATTTACGCAAGTCCCTCTATGTTCTTAAGCAAGCTCATCGTGCATGGTTCACTTGTATTAGCTTATTTCTCTTCTCTGTCAGATTCCTTCAAAGCCAGGCCGACAATTCCCTATTTATTTTTTGACATGGCTCATAGTTGATTTATTTACTACTTTATATGGATGACATTCTTATACTGGAATCTTCATCGCTTTCAACAGGTCCGGCCCAGGCCCAGTGCCACAGGGGCAGCTATCCAGGGCCCCAAAATGAAGGGGGCACCAAAATAAAATAAAACCACATAACTAAGTATAAAAAATAAAATAAAAAATGTTCACAGCCCAAATAGGGTCTGGAGGGCAAGAGCCCAAGAGGCAACAAAATGGCCCAGCCACAAATTAAAAAAAAAAAAAAAAAAAAAGACACAGCAAAACATAACAGGGACCACTCGATCCCAATTAACCATAATCCCTAATACTTCCAACCTTTTCCCGATTCCCCACCCCCCCTTTGTTCCCTACTTCCCCCACTTCCCTGCTGCTGTCCCCTGACTCTCTATTTTCTTTCTCTCAATTCATTGGCTGATGCAAGCTTTATTGTTTTGGTGTTTCCTCTTGAGTTGGCAACTCAAGTCAACTCTCAACTGCAAGTGCAAGCTGCTGCACGCCACGTAGCTACACAGGCAGGGCCGCAAGGCAGTCCTCCACACTCCTCAGCTCAGCGCCAGGTCATTCACCATTGGCATTGGTTGCAAGTGCATTCACTCACAACCAACCCTTTTGAGTTTTGAGGTAAACTAATTTTTAAAATTTGAATTATCAATTTATAATTTAATATAAAATTTTGCAATGCAAGTAACATAATATGATAAATTGATAATTGATGTATAGAATTGTTGTTTTTGATGAATTGAATTATTTGATTTCATTTCAAACCCAATTTTTAGGTTCAATTTTTATAATATGTTAGACTATGTGTTAGTGTTTTTATAATATATAATGTGTTGGAATGATAATTTTGATAGGAAATTTTTGTTATATCATGTGTAGGTAATTTTTGCAAACAAATTATCGAAGTCATGTCTTTTAGGAAACAACTCTCTGGTAATATGAAAAGGAAAAAAAAGGCAAAGGATAAGGAAATTGCCGAAAGTTTAAGAGGATCTCTTAATAAATTTTTCTCTACAAAGAATGAGTCAGTTGAAAATTTGAGATTGAAGACTTGGAGTATGATGCTATAATTGATGATTTTGTTTCAAAAAATGCCAGAAGACAATTTCTTAAAAGTTGAAATTTCAAGGAGCTTTGCTAGGAATGGTTGTATATGATTGTATTTTTGATTGTCGAGGTTTAGGTACTATGTCCCCCCCGTTGTATATTTTCTCAAGTAATATAATTTGGGCGTGAGGGCCTAGCTCCCCAGCTGGGACTGGGTTCCAGCCTTCGTTAAATATTTTTTTTAAACATATGTTTCCATATTAAAAAATGGCACATTTTGAGCTTTCACAGTGGGCACCCAAAAACTCAGGACCAGCCCTGGCTTTCAACATTCATCAACATTTTGGGCAACACAATTGACATTAAGTAGTTAGGACCACTCAGGTATAAATTTTGATTACAGGTGATTTGTGACTCTAATTGTCTATGTATAAATCAAGATAAATATGATCATGACTTTCTTGTTAAGCAGAACATGATTGACTACAAGCCTGAGTCTACTCCTCTTACGGCCAAAGTTGCCTTAACAGCCCAAGATGATTCCTTATTGGCCTCCCCCACTACTTATCGTGAAATTGTCGGCTTCCTTAGTACCTCAGTCTCACTAAGCCAAATTTGTCCTTGGCCATCAACGTTATTGCACAATTCATGAGCCCTCCTCGTACTTCTCACATAATAGCTATCAAATGTATTCTTTAGTATATCAAAGGCATCATTGATTATAGACCAACACTCCTTCTTGATTCGGTTTCTTTCAGTCTCTTTGCTACTCTGATGCTAAGTCCGTTGAGTGTCTAGTCACTCGTCACTCTACAAGTGGCTACCTTGTTTTCTCGGGTATCAACCTTGTATCTTGGTGTTCCAAGAAACAACCCACTGTTTCTCGCTCCAATGCTGAATTCGAATATCGGTCCATGGCCCATGCATGTGCTCAAACGCAATGGTTGTGTTCCTTACTTCGTGAACTTGGTGTCCCTATTCACTTTTCGATTCAGCTCAACTGCGATAATCTTAGTGCTACAAATATATGGCTACAAATTTCGTTTTACATGCTCATACTCGTCACAATGAACTGAATTATCATTTTGTTCACGAAAAGATTGTTATGGGTACTCATTGTGTCTATTATAATACTTATGTTAATCAACATGTTGTTTGCTCATGAAAGCTCTTCATAAACCATGGCATGATCTCCTCCGTTCCAAACTTGTCTGCTCAAGTCTGTCTAGTTTGCCAGGGACGGGAAGAGTTTGAGAGACGCCCATAACCCAACCAATGTCATAGATCATTCTAGAAATAGTTAGACTTTATTGGAGTACATGTATTGTAGCATGTACATTGAATTGAGTACATCCTTCATTGAACTATATTAATTTACCTACTTCAATTAGGCTCTTGTATTCCTATATATTGTAACCTTTGATATCAATCAAAGGCATCCAGTAAAGTATCTCAAGTCTTATTCTTTCCAAAGTCTTCTAGGTTTATTTCCTTAAAGTTATCATACGTCACACAATGAATCAATAATAATATCAACAACAAAGAAATCAACAATAATTTGATATCTGTATAAGAATATAATTCTATATCGAGCATATGAAAAAAAAATAGTATTAATATATGAGAGATTTTACTTTATAAAGTATATTTTGATTTATAATTTTCCCCTAACATCATTGAGACCTTTTATGATAAAACTTAACACCTTGTAGTAGGCTGTTAAGTTGGGACATATCGGTGATGTTTAGTGATGTGGTTTTGTTAAACTTTTAAGGCCTAACATGGTGCACCACCAACATTATCGATATTGTCCCACCATCAAAGTGAATATGGATGTGGCAAATTTCTTGGTTAGAAATCCTAATTATTGAAAGCTCAAAGTGAAATTTGAGTTTAAAAGCTAAAACATGAAAGAAATAAAGAGAATCCACAACGAAGTTGAGAACTTAGGAGAAATGATTTGGAAAAATAAAGTCAAGGTTGGGCTATTCAAAGGGGAGTGCCAAGAAATCTCACCATCGAATTTGAAGAGTCTTGCCTAGAGATTAGTGTGTTTGAAAATCGAAGTCACTCGGTGATGCAAAAAGACCTTTTCTTGTTAAATGTACAAAAGCAACATAATCTCCCTCATCATTGCTAGATGCGCGCTATGATTCTCGAGGCCGCATGTTTGAATCTGCAACGTCAAAAGTTTATGAGGCTCAAAGCCAAAATGCCATGTGTCAGAAGAGCTAAAATGGTACGTATTATGACTCACTCCAAAAGGCATGGTCGTTGGATAACTATCCATCCTCAAGGGGACACAAGTCCTTTCAGAGACATAATTAGGGTCATTTGTACGACCATGATTGTCCAGAGCCGAAGTAAGGCGGATCAGAATACGAATACCTCAGAAGTCCGATTATGGACTCAACAACTTCTGCTGCGGAGCTGAATAAAAAATGCAGAGAAGCCACCATCATCTTGTTCCGAAATTAGTGGACAAAGTCCGAGGACTTTGCTGAGATTAACCACACTTGTTCCGCAAGATACAGAAACCTAATCCTACAAGAAACCAACATGTTTCCTATAATCTTGGAGTACTTACAATCTAAGGATTGATGTGTGTCGCAAGTAATCACACTCCTAAGAGAGTGCAATATCTACTTCCTAGAGCAACTCCAAAGGAGATGCCAAATTTTAAAAATAAAATTTGAAATTGATAGCTTACATGGCACTTTGACATTTTTTAAAGTTTTGCTCTCCACCTGATATGTCAAATTAAATTATTATTTTATTACACTATTTTATTTTCATAATGTCTATTATATATTTGAAATTTTACATATATAAATAATTGATAATGATCCTCACCGGATTATATCTACCATGATCCCCTTGGAGATGAACTGAAAACAAAAATAAAACATTTTCGATAAAACATTGATAAGGATCCTCCCTCTCTTTCTCATCCCGCCACTTCTTCAGTCTTTTGCAACCAAGTCTTTGATGTTAAACTCACTTCACAATCTGAGCTTCCATTAATTGCGCTCATGTCCATCGGAGCTCCACCTCCTAATCAAATCACAGTCGCCAGTTTCTCCCAAGTTACTTCCTCACTCTTCTCTATCTAACTCTCACTCTCTCTAGATTTCATAGATTGCGAACTCAAATTTATGAATTATTGATTTTCCAATGACTAATGGACAGACGATTGTTGAGGCCGAGATCGTGATGTTCGAGTGAGAGAGGTTGGTTTTTGGGTTTGGTTCTGAGAAACGGGAGGAAGAAGTCAGGTTTGAGTGAGATAGGAGATTTGCATATTTGATAAAAAAAAAATTTAATACAAAAGCATTTAATAATTAATTAAAAATTATTTGAAGTTGCTGTCAAATTTAACACGAGGGGAGAGATGCTATTTCATGTCATGCCACATCAGATTTGGCTTTTCGGTTGGAAAACATTGTTGCTGTTTTTTCTTACCGTTATTGCTAATGTGGATTTTTTGACATCTCCTTTGGAGATGGTCCTAGATATTATTTGAGATTCTCCTTGTTTAATAAGGATTCCACTATCCTAGAATGTCACATTCTAGACTGGTATAGATACACCATTCTAGAGTTCATCTCTAGCAACGCAATTATGACATACTTATTCTCTTGTCCACCACTTGACTCTTATATTGTTTACTAACTTGTCCCTCAGAGAGCCTTTGACCAACATAGACTTGGTCGTTGGCTAGCTCATAGTTGTTTGTTCTTTTATAGGTTACTTGGATTTATGCATCTCCACCTCCTATGATGATCGACGAATTTGGTTCCAAACATAGGCCTTTGAGCTTGAGAATGTGATGGTTGGGAAGACCTTGGACCTTATCAAAGTGAAACTAAGAATGAGAAGTCATTGAACCTTGGGAACTAGAGGTTTGAGATTGCCTTAAAACTTGTTGTTGTGGTTATGGATTAAGGGCCACTGTGGGATTACTCTATGTTTTTAAAAACTTCTTCTGATGTGCTTTAAGAATAATCAGCTGCAAAATATAGTAGTTGAGTGTTTGATAAACTGTATTTCTATTAAAGTTGTGAGTATGAAAATCACTATAAAAGCGTTTGGTAAATTTTAATATAGAAGGTCTCGAAACCTCGAGCCCATACTTCTCACCCTTCAACTGCTCATTCTCCTCGAGCAAACCAACACGGACGCGTTGCAGCTTATCTACTTCCTTTTTTCAGACTTTCGTTGATCTTCAGCACACCTTGGAGTTCCAACACTTGGGGTTCAAGCCTATCAACGACCTTCTTGAAGTGGATCACTTGGTTATAAGCAGCAATCAACTCTTCATTCTTTGCATAAGCAGCGGAACGAAGCTCAAAAATTGCAAACTCAAGATCTTGAATCTGAGCTGCAAAGAAGTAAGGGCAGAAATATTATACCCTTTCAAAGCAATAAGCTCAAAATCCAACCTCTTGATCTCATCAGCCGAGGAATAAGCTTTAGCTGCCATAGTCTTCGTCACCACCTTGGCAACCTTGCTATATCTGCATCATAGCAAGTAGAACAATTATTCTATATTGGGTCGTATGCTTCGCAAAGGAACTTGGGCAAACAACCTTTCTAATGCTATCGACAAACTTGGCACAAACGTCCATGTGTTCAAGCAGATCTACTTTCAAAAGCACACAGATCTCAACAGCATCCCCAGAAGCAAGCTTAGTGGATTTATCACAGCTGCCTATGCAAGCAATCTCCTCTTTCTTAGCAGGCGAATCAGTCTCAGCAGCAGAGGGAGTGGGTCTTAGCACCACTTTAGCAACAGGGTCCACCATATCGTTCTTCATAATAGCAAGCTTCTCCAAATGCGAACCGAACTTAGCTCTTAACGGATGTCTTGGCACAGACTTCGGCACTAGGGGCATGATAAAACCTCTACACTGAACAATACTATCAGCAATTGAATTAGCCATTCTTGACATGGCAGGCGCCACAGGCTCAGATCTAGCAGCCTCATTTTTCTTCCCATTGGAAGAAGTCATGTCAATCACAGGCCTCTTGGCAGCAGGCAGACCCTCACGAGCAATAGAGGAAGTCTTCAGTTTTTTCTTAACCAGCATCTCTTGAGCAGACGGGGAAGATCTATTCTTTCCACCTTCATTCACAGTAGGCTCCATGACAGCGATCTAACGACCCAAAGTATCCGCCTTGATCTTCTTTACTTTTTTTTCTCGGGAGCATCCCACATTTCTCTCAGCGAAAAGGACTAAGCAACCAATGACATTCATAGTACTCAACATGGGAGCTCAACCCAGCATTCCAGCAGGCAAGAGGCCTGCATGCCCAGCATTCTAGCAGCCCATGAGGCACACGACCTCCTTATCTCTCTCAATCGGCTACCTGGCCCCTGTCAAGTCTAAGAGCCCAAATGGCATAAGTTATGCGGCTCGCTTAGCACTGCACCCAAGCACCTCAATCTGCGGCCCGAGCCGCACAAGCTACCTTTGGCTCTAACCAAGCCGAGCAGCCTAAGCAGTGGTCCCTACCATAACACCTTATCGGCCTATGCCGAGCTGACTCTTGGCCCCTGTCAGCCGACGTATCACACCACCCCGACGGCTGCTTCGCGACAACACTATCCAAGAAGACAAGGAAAATTAATTTTTTCTTACCTTGGTGCGGTGCGGAGAAGATGAAGAAAGCAACGAAAGACGATCCTTTGCACGGGCAAGATGTAAAAGATTGCTAGAGGAGGGGGAACAAATATCCTCTAAGCTTTCTCTCTCTTGTAGGGTAGAATAAATCGCTCTCCAAAGTTGATTTAATAACCCACTTAAGGTGGACTTAAATAGGATTTGAGAGAAATTTATTTCCCTTTCCTAGAAGGATATAATTTCTTATTAAAGAGGGAATCTACATAAAAAAAGGAAGCATTCCTAAGTTTCCTAAAGCAAGAAAATCTCTACACCTGTTGCCATTTTCTGCGGGCAGCCCAACAGGTATGGGGGCATTTATGGAGCAAAAAATAATCACAAGGCGACACGTGAATTTTTGGGTTAAAAGGACAAAATTACCCTCGGGGCGTACCGGGATTCCTACGCGCGAGCAGTGGACAATCATCTCACAATCAAGTCAAAAGTGCCCAAATATGTATTTATTTTTAAACCTATTTCATCCACCCTCATCATATCTTCTCCACAAGGTAACCCCCAAAACATTCCATTTAAAATTATGTTAATTGGTTAATTAATGGATTTATTACCTAATTAATCTATTAATTGTCAATTAAACTACCAATTACACCCAAAAAACACACAAAAGGCCAGTCACCTTCTCTCCCAAGGGGACCGGCCATGCCCTATATATTCTACCTCATTTTCTGTAAAAACCTAAGTTTTCACTCTTGCTAAATTCTCTAAAAGTTCTCAAACACTATTCCCTCAAAATTCTAATTTCGGCATCAGAGGTTCTTCGGCCAAAGCCCTGACCCATTCATCGTGGGCGCGTGAGGCTCTTGGCCTTGACCTAAGGTGTTATTTGTTTTGTAGGTGCAATTTTGTCCAAGATCAAGAAGGAAGAAATTTGTATCCATAGACATGATTTTGTGGGCAATTATAACAACGGTGGCGATGACAATGGTTGTGATGATGGTGGTGATGGTGCCAATAAAAGAGTGTGTTGGTTAGGCTGTAGAGATGACAATATTGGTAATTCGACGACACCGGCGACGGTGGTAGTTGTGGTTGTGGTTGTAGTGGCAATCGTGGTGGTTATGTTTATGGTGGTGAGGTGGTGGCGGCAGCGACAACGATGATAGTGACAATTATGGTTGTGGTGGCGGGTACGGTTGTGGTAGTGGTTGTAGTTGTGGTAGGGGTGATGCGATTGTGGTGTGGTAGTGGTGGCAATAATGGTGGTGGTATTGGCAATGATGGTGTAAGAGATTTAGGTTTGTAGTGGTGATCACTTTGTTTTCCAAGGGTAATACTAGGGGTGGATTGTTTTGCCAATTTACTGGGTCAACCAAAATGCCAACCGTACCATGCTGATTTTGTGCACAATTTTTTTTGTGCCAATCGATAATGGCACAGTATTGTACAAACCCGAAATTTTATGGTACAGTACTAGTGTTCAATACCATTACCAATGATATTATCGTCCCGTCTGAAAAATATAAATTATATAATAATATTATTTATATCTATATATAAATAATATATATAATATTTCAGTAATATTAAATGGTATTTAACTTTAATTCTTGTACTAAATGCTACTAATATGTTTTCTTTGTTTGTAATGTAGGTTTGACACAAACTCAACCTCAATCTTCTATAAGTTCAATGCCTACTCCAAATGCTTCTACATGTAAAACTTGAAAAATTGATTAATGAATATTTATTTTTTGAAGTTTAGATCCACTTCCACTTTATATTTGGTTTGAAATTTTAACTTCTATTTGAATTATAAACCTAACTTCTATTTGATTTAGTTTGTAACTTCTATTTGGATTGTAACCTTAATTTTCATCATGAATCTTTCCGTCATTTGATTTATTATATATATGTGAATTGTGAATGATTGATGAAGTTAGACTACATTATATGTGATAAGGGCACAAAAATGTCTTGCCCTTGAATTGGGTTAAAAAAAAAAAGAAAAGGTTTTGACCCAAAAAAGTGGTCTAGGCAGGCAATTAGTATTACTAGACCATGCCAACCGAACTATTCGGCATTCTGAAATTTATTACATCTAAAGTTTGATACGGTAATGGTAATAGATTTAGCCAAACCAAAAATTTGGTACGGTAATTGGTATGGGGGATTTGGTAACCATACTGAAACCCATCCCTAAGTAAAATGTATCTAGAAGAATAAATAATGTTATTTTTTTAAAATTAACGGGTTAAAGATATTCATTAAAAGCTCAGCCTCGTTTTTAAAGTATCTTTTGAAAACAACCACATACTACTTTTAAAAACTGTTATTCGGAGATAATTACTTTTATTTTTACTAAATATTTTTTTGTTGCTTAACTTGAAAGTGAAACAATTTTTGATAAAAAAAGAAGTACCGAATTGGGCCTACAAGTATTAAATTAAACTTTTTTATATTATGTGGTGCAGTTCGGCTCCAGATATATGGGCTGGTTTGGTATTGCTGTGCTTTGAAAAAAAACTGCTTCTGCTGTGCTGTGATAATAAGCTCATTTTTGCAGCTTCACATTTTCAGCTTTTTTACACCCAAAACTGTGAAAATAAGCTGTTTTTAAGTGTTTACCAAACACATTTTGAGCTCAGCTTTTTTTGATACCCACTTTTATAAAAACATCTCAAATCAGTACATAAAACGTTGAAACCAAATCGTTTTTTTGAACTTGGAGTTTGGTTCGAACCGAAACCTTTCCAGAATTGCAAAAATTAAACTGTTTAGTGCGGTCCAATTTAGTCCGTATTTCGATTTCGGTTTTCAGTTCCAACTTCCAAATGTCCACCCCTTCTCTAAGAGCAAGTCCACCGGAGGTGGAATAGCCCAGCACCCAGTCAAAAAACCAGGCTGGCACCCTGTCAATTCACTCCAGCCCAGCAACTTGCCTGGCACCCAGCCTAAGCTGGTCTCTGGGCCAGTCCAAAATTGACTGACCAAGGAGCCAGGCTATTTGCCTGGCGCATGCCTTTCACGCGGAAATCGTCCTCGATGATCTGATTGGGGCCGAGCTGAAGAACAATTTCGTTGGGTTTTTTCCCGGTGACAACCTCCGATTCCGAGCTACAGCATAACAGAACAACATATAAACAAACCCAGAAAGCAACGACAAACCAAGAAAAACCCATATCACAATTTGCAATACCGAGCTCAAGAAATTAATTTTCTGAAAATTTGGATAGAAAAAGGCCACCTTCCAATAGAACCCATGAGGAAGAACTGGTGTTGTATAAGTAGCTCTGGTTTTTGTGAAAGCTGTTTGGTTGCTTTTCCAGGAAAAACCAGCTGAGGATGGAAAAGTTGGGCTGAGGAACCTTACTGCTGCTGCGGTGTTTCATTTTTCTGTGGGGGAAGACCGGAAGAGTTCCTTAATCCGAATGGGGGGAGAGAGAGGGAGGGAGAGATGCTGAGGGAGGTTCCAGGTGTGTGGAGCGAAATGGTGAGGTTTTGAGGGAGGTTCCAGAAGAGTTCCTTAATAAAATTGATAATATTTTAATTAATCAAATTATTATTTTATAATAAAAATTAATAATATTTTAATAAAATTAATTAGGCTATTTAGTTTCAGGATGGAGAGGTCTTGGTCTATTACGGTTCAATGAGATCTATTACTGATAAAAAGTGGATAAATGCGCTGGATGGGCAAAGTCTTTAGGGGCTCTAAAGGATAGATACGAAAATAATCGTTTTAGTAAATGGTAGTAATCCCCAAAACGAAGAGATCGTCGTATAGACTGAATAGAAAAATAGGGTTGCAGGCGGCTGATCTTCTCCCTCGGCGAGGCACGCGCCTCTGCAACTCCTTGCGCAGAGCTCAGTGAAATTCAGGTCAGATTTCTCCAGAAATTCAGGCCTTTTCACTACGATTTTCCCAATATTTCAGGTTATTGACGATATTAGGGTTGATATTTCAGACTATCGGCGATGGAGGGTGAAGAAATAGGCTTCCCCCCTTTCCATGTCGATCCCTCAAATTCTCGATATATCGCCGAAATTGCCCATTTTTTAGTACTACCGTAGTGAATCGTTCACTATTATGTTCGAATCATTGTGCATTTTCTTTTTCGCCAAAAAATTTGCATGCAAGTCAGAAATGTTCATGTCGCAGGTATATTGTTTTTGACGGATCGTCATGGGCATGAATGGCCTACCTTTTGAAGCTGGCCAAGAGGTTGAATGCAGGTCGTTTATCCCGGGTTATCGCGGTGCGTGGTTCCGATGTAAGGTAACGATCACAGTTAATAGTACTGGCCAATATCCATTGGTGATCAATTTTGTTTTGCTCCAAGCGTGTTTTGAACTCGAAGATTTTACTTCTTACAATTATGATTACTAGTTTTCGGTTTCTAGTATTCGTCTCTTCATGTTCAGTGTTGATAGTTGTAAAATAATATTAGGAAGTGGGAATGCTAAGAAGTTAATTAGGAGTATGGAAAGAGTCATCCATGTTTTTTCGGAAACATTAAAAGTCTGTTTATGTAAGAGAATAGTAAGTAGATTGTAAAGGGACAAAACTGCAGTTTTGAAGATTGAATTTTGACAAGTTATGGCCTTTTACCAAAGTATTGGTTGTTGTATTAGTATATCATGCCTTTTCAGATTCGGAGTTAAAAAATCTTGGTACTATTTGTCAACTAGATAAGATCGTTGGTAGGCAAAGAAACCAACACAAACATATGACCAACCTGTTCTAGATAGATTCCTGCGACGACAACTATTGGCAGAGATTTCAAGAACCGCAATTTAAGGTGGAGATACCAGAATTTAGTGGAGAATAACTAGGGGAAGTTGGTTGGTTAAATAAACATGAAAGAAATTTTAAGTGCATTGTTCTTCGATGTCATGCGAATGAGAAGTTGGTAGCATTTTAGTTGAAAGGGTATGCTTCTCGTTGGTGGCAGCAAGTCCAAATGACTAAGACCCAAGTAGGAAACTAGCAAATATATACATGATCTAAGATGTATAGGGTTCCATAAGAATTATTATTTTTTTGGGTTGAGTATATCGAATCTTTCCAGATTTATCCTTAAGATCAAAGCTCGAACAACATCGGAAGTTTGATTAGTTCTCAACTATATATGAGAGGGGCTCGTTTATTTTCTCTTTAACATCATACACGGAGAAGTTGCTGACCATTTAGGTAATTAAAGGCCTTGTTCTTTGCTTTCTCATTAGAAAAGATTCTGATGTTGGAAAGTTTTATTAAACAAGGATTATTCCTTATGAATGAGTGCTGAATTTGTTGCAAGCAAATGAATGTGTGACTAGTCGTTTTCTACACTATACATTTTCATACGCTTGTTGGCCTCTCGCTTTCTTTCTCTGTGGAGTGTTGCATGCTCTGTGGCCTAGATTCTGGTGGGATGGCATGGTATTTTTTTCAAGAAGGCTACCAGATCAGCTGGGGGAAACTACTCGTATTTTATGGTCTATATTTTGGATGAATCCAGGGTATCCCTGGCACGTAGGCGAGGACTAATCCCTCGAGCCGGGTCGGACCCCATTCGGGGGGCAAGCTCTCCCAATGCTGGCTTCTCCATTCACAAGGCTCGAACTCGAGACCTTGCTTAAGGGGAACAAGCTCCTTTGGTATTTTATGGTCTATATTCATTATCAGAGAGAAATGGTAGTTTATTTGAGGGGTGGGTACAAATTGGGATAATATTGAGGAGGATTAGTTGAGTTCACTGCAGTATAGATTTGTATTCTTTGCTCACTTTGGGCCTTACTCTATAAAGATTTTAATGGTGTACCTTAGTCAGATCTATCTGGATTGATTTGCTACTTGCTAAGTGTTGTCAAGGATAGTTAAGATTTGGGTGTGTGTTTGTTTTTTAGCTGTAATACTGTTGATGGAAGTTGAATCCATCTTGTTATGTATTTCTTTTTTCTTCAATAAAAGTGGTGTTTATTATAACTTTGTAAGTTGAAGAGAATTATTGTGGTTGGTATTTTTCCCCGTTCCTTTAAGATTTTTTTTTCTTTGTATGTAGATTTTGTGTTGTTTTTACGTAAGCCTTCTATGCTTCCTTGAATATTTTTATTTTCATGAAATCTGTACGTCTTCCAGTAATGAAGAACAGATTACTTTGCAATGTTAGGTATCATTTTTGCAATTACAACTAAGCCTTTAGATCTATGTGTTGCATGATTTACTTTTCTCAACCTTGAATTATTCTACATATGCATAGTTAGGTTTTACCAATACTACCATCAATCTCCTCTTACTTCTCCTACCGTTAGATGCTTTGCTGAAACAATTGGGTGTATGATGTAACTTCCAATGAATTATGGTTTAAGGTGTCCATCTGCTTTTATAAAGCCCATATTTGCATTATATGATGTTTTCAGCTTGAGATTGTTTCCATACATTTGGTTGAGGTTGGTTCCATTGTTTATGCTTGGTATAAAAATCTTTGAGAAAATGATACCATGCTCTCTGATAAAACTTTTATTATCATCCAGATAAAGGAATACGGCTTGAGACAAGCTCGGTTGTCGTCTAGCATGGAGTATATTGACTTTCCTGATGAAAGTAAGTGATATCTGTGGGTATGTTTCCTTTATGAGCATTTTTTGGGGGCTTAAGTTTGAAGGAACCGTAAAGCCATTTGGCAATAGGGGGAGTGACCCTACTCCTTATAAACACATGCAATGTCCATTAACTTTCTGATGTGGGACAACACTTCACATACTTACACGCGCCTTCACGTGTGTCAACACTCATGCCAAACACATGTATGAGGGGCTTAAGTTTGAAGGAACCCTAAAACCAATTGGCAACAGGGGGAGTGACCCAACTCCTTGTAAACACATGCAAGGTCTGTTAACTTTCTGATGTGGGACAACACTTCACACTCACACGCGCCTTCACGTGTGGCAACACTCAAGCCAAACACATGGATAACACATATTGGGTGACGTGGAGCATGTGCGGCCTTTGAGCTTCATACGGATATGTGGACCTACCTGCTTCAATACCATGAATGAGAAATCAGAAAAACCTTCATTGTAGAAAGCACGAGCAAGCAACAACAAGAATCAGAATGTCATTACTAGTAAAATGATTACATAAAGCATCTCCATACTAGTGAGTATATTTATATTCAATGATTAATACAGCTGACTTAATCTTCAACTTAGTGGACTATTTAATCATTAGCTTAATTACAACTTAGTAATTAATCCTGGACAGCTCAAATACAGCCCTCAATCACATCAAAGACCATAGACCACATCAACATATTAATGCTAAAAATGTGGCAATACATCAGCTAGCTCCGGTATTAAAGTTCACCATGTTTTTGGGTCGTGGTGTCTCAAACAGTTTTGGCTGGCAGTATAAACAACGGACTCTTATTCTCTTATGTTCTTTGTTTGTTGTGTTTATTAATCAACCTGTTCTTTCTAAAGAAAAAAGTATTAATAGACCTGTACATTATCAAGTGCACTTTGATTGTAGGGCATGTCAGAATTGCACATTGACCAATTCTTTTAAAAAAAGTATTTTAAAGTAATTACTATGTAAGAATGCACATACCAAAACAACATGGTATGTGAAATGCATGTATGATTCCTCGTTATGAGAGTGTGCTACTTTTATTGTTACTTGTTTTGAATGGAAAACGAAGAGAGAATATTACCATGAGCACTGGTAGTCATTGCCTAGTTTCTATATATATCTCTGAAGAATTATTTTCCTTAGTTATCAAGTTTAATAAATATTTTAGTGAGGCTGATGTTTTTTGTTTCTGCATATTGTTGCTCTTATCTGCAGAAGTGAAGTGGACAAGAGTATATCAAAAAATCCCTGGTGTTAGTAAGAAGTCAAAGTCATTAAAGGTGCAATTGATGTTGCGTCCTCGGTTTCCTCCGATCTATAATAGAAGTACAATACCTGATGCCAATACCAGAGCAGAAGTGGTGGTTATTGTCAACGATGATTGGAAAGTGGGAGATTTAGTTGATTGGTGGAAGGATGGTTGTTATTGGTCTGGAAGAATAACAGAAATATTGGGGAATGAGAGCTTTAAGGTGGGTTTTGTATCTCTCAACATATTAATGCTAACTCTAGTATGCTTGTTCTCAATGTGTTCATTGTATGAGGCGTTAAGCATTTTCCTCCCTTCAAATTGCACACTGTTAATAAATGTTGTAACTCCAATAATCACATACCCTATTTTATGACCTCTCATTCGCTTAATTGCTCTACATTGTTTAAACTCAACCGAGTCATTTAATTCATTACAAATCTATGCCATACACTATTTTACTTGGGCTCCTGAGTTAACTTACATATAACACTCTTGCATCGGGAGAAGGCAATATGTTTGTTTCGTGCAACTGAGATGTAGCTGCATTTTCTTGGTTCAATTATAGTTACTTTGATGTGAAAGAGAGCTTCTATTTACTAATTGGTATTCTCTATGCTTTTCCAGTTTGATTTGCCACCTCCTCCAGATGGTGAAGGATATTCCTATGAAGTTTCTTCCAAGGAATTGCGCCCATCCTTGGATTGGTCTCCAGAGAATGGTTGGACAGTACCCACACCCATGGTACCTGCTGCCCATTCATATTTCTGTATCTTTTTTTTTCCCGTTTAAGAGGAATTATCAGATATTACTGCCTAACTTTAAATTGATTAATAACTGAGTTGTTTCAAATACTACCTTCGATCAGCTTGAACTGTCAGAAACTGACAAGGAGCCTCCACATTCCCATCACCTGATGATGATGACGTGTCACTTCAGGAAATTGGCATTTAAAAATGAATGCCATGCATGAAATCAATTGTGAAGTTACAAAACTCTTTTCTTTTTGCTGACAACTCTCTCATTGTTAATTTGGTGTTGCACTTTGGGTATTAACCTTCTAGTTTTCTTTTGTTGAAAAAAATACGTCAAATTTTTGTTATATTTCTTCTTCATTGGGGTTGAAACAATACCTCATGTCTTTCTAAAAATGAATGCCAGGCCATCATCCTGATTCATGATAAATGCTGCAATCCTTTGGCTAAACAAGATTCCATTTTGTCACCGATGCTAGTAGTGTTAGGTCAATTTTGTATTGATATTTTAAAGCTACTTCTACCTTGTGTTTAGGTGGTTCTTCTACCATGCAGGTTTTGATGCTTTCTGTCCTAACGAAAAACAATTCTTTTATCCTTCAATTTCTGAATTTTTTTGAACTGCCTTTTTGGTCGCAGGAGAGTGAACGTGTGCATCCTTGTGCTCGATTAATGAAGCCTGGTAATCAATTACGAATACATATTTTCTCAACAACGTATATACATGCATGCATGTTATTATTTTCTATTAGCCTTCTGACCTCAACAACTAGGGCTTGTGACAATTGACTGAGATAAATAAAATTGGAGCCATTGGAGTTGGATACTTGTACATCATGTTATTGAACTTTTTTTTCTTTGGTAGGACTGTTGGAGGCAATGGTCCATTTCTTTTGCTCCTAATAGATGGATCCTAAGGGAAATGATATTTTCCATACGACTATGAGGTGGTGATTTGATCTTAGTTATAAACTTATAGCTGGCCAATTTATAACCTGGTAAATAATTAAACTCCAATTGACGAAGAAAGATTCAAATCAGATAGTACAGCTGGAAACAATTTTGTAATTCGATGGAATATGGTTGCTTCTGGAAACTTCAGAGTTTGCTACAGTCATACATCTTCTCAAGCCTTGTTGGTTTTGGGGATTGTCAATCCTCCTTGAAGGTTTTCAGATGCAACTCAATACCCCTCAAATTGGCGAAAACAGAGCTCCTTTTTGGATGAGCAATAAGAAGTTGATTAGTAAAATAGTAAAGACTGCTTTGAGAGTTATGAATGTGAAATATATATCCTCAGTATCAAGAAAATAAAGTTGAAAGAATGAGTTGGTAAGGGACTTCATATATATTAAGATTTTGACCTTTTAGTTATCCAAGAGGTAGAACCCATACAGATATTGTAGTGAAAGCTGTAAGCTATACCAGTCTACCCACAATTGTGCTGTTGTCCTTTTAAGTTACTTGGCCAGCCATAGTTGACCACTGGATTTGTGCTGTATTAATGTTGTTGTAGGTTTATGTAATGTTTTTTCTTTTGACTGTATATGCAATGTTGAACGCAAATTATGGGTTCTCAGTATCCAAGGAACGAACATTATATGTTTCTCGGTTCAATTCCCCCACAGTTAAGGCTGATGTGGAGAGGTGAAGTCAGATCTAAGTATGAAGCGTTTGAATAACTAATAAAATGGTGCCATATTAAGTAGTTGTAGAAGAAAAGCAGATCAAGGGCTATAAGAATGTTCTAGTGAAATTTTGGTTAGTTATCCATGATTTTGAAGAAGATGAAGGGTACATATAATGTTACCCTAACTTCCTCTCTTGAATCTTGTCATTCATTTTTCTTTCCAGCAGGATGGATCTGATTGAGAGGGGATTATTGTTGTTGCAGGGGAAGTTCCAAGCTGTACAGCCCATGCTGTGGGTGATGAAAATAGGTGTCTCCAAGCTTTTGCTACAGCATCACATCGTTCACCTTCTTCTCACGTGTCTGCTAGCTCATTACAACCTCCCAAAGGATTAGAGGAAATGGCAAAGCTAGGCACTATAAAAACTACGGAGAAACCACCACCAGATGTAAATGTTGGATCCGATATGGCAGATAGTGGGATTGCGAAGGCAAGTTGCTCTGATAGTGTTTCAAGTTCGCATGTTAAAAGTGAGCCAAAGGGGATGCGAAGAACTGCAACCGGAGAAGATAGAGTTGACAACAATGGGTCGTTGAAGAAAATGAAAACGGATAGGAACATAGTTTTAAATTCGACAAAGTCTGATACATTAGAAGCTGCAATTCTAGACTTGGAGGAACTTGTAAGCCGGGTTAAATGGATGAAGGGCGTCTTAGAGATTGGAATGCCTTTGACAAGTGGCACACGCCCCACTTGGAAGTTTCTGTGACATCATCCTTGTCCTCACCAAAACGAGAGCTTTCACTCCCAGTAAGTGTACCTATCATGAAATTTTTTTAGCAGCGTTTAGATTGTTACAAACTCATGCTCATCTGTTTTGACTGTTTTCTTTTTACAAACTTCTTTTGGGGTGAATGTGAAGCACATATTGAAAGGAATGAACTTAATGCATAACTTTCCGTACAAAACAAACACTTCTTGTAGTGACTGTATATAATCTTCTTACAAGAATGGCTTTGTGAATTTCCGATTTCGAATTGGGATAGCGGCAGAAGCAGATTGAGATGGGTGGAGGGTTTTTTGGGCCTAAAAGCGGGATTCTGGCTCAATGGTTTGGCCTAACTAGCTTCTTGTCATGACCATAGAAAATTTCTACATATCCAGCGTCAGCTAGACCTTTTAACAAAGTCATCCAAATTTAACTCCCACTGCCGTTATCCGGTGGTTACCACTATTTTTTTTTTTCGCTTAATTTTAGCCACACACACAACTTGATTTTGATCTCACTTGGCTCTATAATTGAAAAGACTCATCACTTTACTTCCTAAAACTTAAAATTCATTTACTTTGACTTGTGGACTCTCTTCTTCTTGAAATATTCAAAAATCACCCAACGTATGTGTGACCCACCACCTAATAAGACTATGCCACATGTGTTAATGAATTTGATAATAAATCTCTACTATGCGTTAACATTTAACAATCGGAAAATATTAAACTTAAAACAATAAATTAAGAATGTGGATTTTTTTTTGGTGGTTGTGCTTAGGGGTGGTTTGGTATGGGATCCCATACCGAAACCCTTGTCCTGATTCCCAAACCGAAATTTTCGGGAATTCCAATTTCAATACCGATCCCAAACCAAATTTTTGGGAATCGTGAAATAGTTTTGGGATTTCGGGACAAATCGGGAATCCCGAAATGGTTTTGGGCTTTTGGACTAAAACTTGACATATTATGCTTTTGGGCTAAAATTCAACATTTTATATTGAAAATTTGACATATAGCCAGGCTGCCAATTTGTTGAACATATAAGTATATAACCAATCTGCCAATTTGTGCACAATAGCATCTACCTATTCAATTTCTACTACAACAGAATAAAATGTGATACTTCAATAATTTGATCTATGATTCTACTCATGGTGTCTATAATAAATCCTACAGAATGACAGTTCATCATAGTCTAGCACTTCCTTGCTTACTTTCTTTTGTGTTTACTGTTGTGAAAGTATACATTTCAGTGATTTCACATGTACACATATGTAGCCATCCAGTAGTTTACAATTAAAGAGTCATATGGTATGAGAAACAAAAACAGAATTACAAAACTTGATTTGCTATCAAACATTAAAGCAAGACCATGTATCTAAGATTCTATAGCCAAAACAAAAATATGGAAATCCGATTCTCATAAAATTTCTTGGTGGTCAAGTAACAAAAAGAATTGGTAGCTTTACCTGTAGTTGCACTATTCGTATGCTTCTTTGATAACAAGTTTGGCACAATCCTACCAAATCCAGTGGAAAGTACCTAGTTGACACATAGAACAACTTAAATCTTGATCACATCGATAATAAGAAATCGCACTTTTGCAGTATCTGAACCTTTTAGTTACAACACCATGGAAACAAATTGCATATTAGAACTGCATAAAGAGAGCAGAGATGTTGAAGGAATTCCATTATTTCAAGCAGCCCAAAGCTACTATTATCTATTATCTTAATTTGGTTCAAAGCTGAGAAGAAGTTACAACACACAAACAAACAGCCTTGCCCAAACCCCGGCTTAATCAAGTGCACCACAACACATTAATTCCAAACCCTAAATTAAATTTCAAAAGGAAGACAGAAATTAGATTTCAAAACACTAAATTAATTACTTAATTTGGGGTGAGAGTGAGACTCGGACTCAGTGCTGGTGCTGGATCGAGAGTTCTGTGACTTCTGTCTGTGAGAGAAAATCGCCCGAGATAGAGATTGCGAGAGAGAGCGGTGGTGTGGCGGCGGCTGTGTGGTGAAGGAAGGCTAGAGAGTCAGAGATGATAGTATGGTGTGGTGGTGGGCCGGTGGCTGGTCAGAATTCGACACAGAGAGATGAGATGAGGGCTCGGTGAAGGAGGCTCAGGGGTTGCACTTCAAGTTCGATGGAATCAATGGAACGGAAGTGAAATGGAAGATCCGACCTAAAACAAATGAACGGCACATATTAAATCCAAAACAATGAACGGTTGAAATAATTCTCTTATAATTAAAAAATAATATATATATTTATATAACATTTATTTTCGGTCGGTATGGGAATACTGAAAATATGGAGATTAAAAACCGAATCCCGTACCAAAAATTTCGGTTTGGTTTGGGATGACATACCTAAAATTTCGGGAATTTTGGTTTGGGATCGGGATTTTTTTGGTTTGGTTTGGGATTTTTTTTCCAGCCCTAGTTGTGCTTGATTCGCAAAGATGGAAAAAAATAGAACTCACAAAATAGAATTAAAGCAATGTAGAGCAAATTTTGAATTTTATAGAGTAAATTACGATTTTTGAGTTTTAGGGGCAAAATGGAATCAAAATCGAGTTCCAAGAGGTAAAGTGAGGTGAATTTTGAGTTTTAGAGAGTAAAGTTGAACTTTTGAGTTTGACAAAGTAAGATTCAAATCGAGTTCCAGTAGCTAAAAATAAGATGAGGCGTAAGTAAAAATTTGAATTTTGTTATATTTATTTCCATGTAGTGAGGACAATAATGGAATTTAGCTCTGGATTGTAAATTTAAGGAAGAGAAAAGAAAAACCTCAAATATTTTCTGCGTGCCTATATTTCACTCTCAATAGCATTTCAAAACTCAAAACATTTCCCCCCCCCTTTCTTCTCTGCCAAAAATGGAGCCTTCAGCTCTCAAACTGGTAATGGTTCAAGGCCCGCGGAACGGCGAAACCCTAGAATTCGTACCCGGATCCAAGGTCCGAATCGGCCGTGTTGTTCGGGGCAACAACCTCCCGATCAAAGACTCCGGCATTTCCTCCAAGCACCTCTCCATCGAATCTGAATCAGGCAAATGGATTCTCCGAGACCTCGACTCCTCAAACGGCACGGTTTTGAATGGGTCAGATATCCCCCCAAATACGCCCGTGGATCTCACCGACGGCGACGAAATCAAAATCGGTGAGTACACTTCCGTCGAGGTGAGGATTGCCGGCTACGAAGAGAGCCGGCTGAGACGGAACCCTAGGCGTGCGGCGGCCGCAGCGGAAGTTACCGTGGTGCCGGTTTCGGAGAGTCGGGGAAGGAGAGGTAGGGTTGCGAAGGAGAGCGAGGAGAAATCGGAGGTGGAGAGAGCGAATGTTGGGGAAATTGAGGTCGCAGGGAAACGAGGGAGGGGCCGACCGCCCAGAGCTAGGGTGTTGAAGACTGAAGCTGCGGAGGAGAATCCTGTGGAGGAAAATTTGGCACGGCAAGTGAGTACGAGGCAAACTCGGAGCTCCAGGACCGAGGAATTGGGGAAGATTCCAGAGAACTCCGGTGTAGATAGTGAAGGAGTGAACGTAGAGCCGAAAAGGTTGCGTGCCGGTGCAAGGAGGAAAAATGTACCGGAGGAGGTACCGGTGTGTGATAAGCTTGATGTTAAGGAGGAAGAGGCTTCGAAAGGGCTGAATTTGGAGGAAGAGAGACATGAAGAGGCAGATAGAGAGTTTAATGTTAGAGGAGAGAGTGGCGAAAAGGGTAAATATGGAAGTGGGAGTGGTGAAAAGGGTGAGAAGGGAAGTGGGAGTGGTGAAATCGGTGACAATGGAAGCGGGAGTGGCGTTAAGGGCGACAACGGTAGTGGGAGTGGTGGTTCAGGTGTTAATGAGAGCTGTGACTTGGAGAAGATGACGCTTGGGGAGTGGTTTGATTTTTGGGAGAGGAATTTTCCAAAACAGATCATTGATGAGACGGAGGATGCAATTGCGGAAATGACAGAGAAAGCTAAGCGAATTCAGGAGTACATAGTGCAGGAGAAGGAGAAGGCGAATGTGCTTGCGGGCTAAAAGGGGGGAGCTGGGACTTGTGTTTTGTGGTAATTTGCAGCTCAATTCATCCTCTTTTTTTTTTTTTTTGTAAATTTGCGTTGTTTTGTCTTGTTTTATCGTGTTTACGTGATCTCTTACTGCGATAAAGTGACCTGGTCTTCAATTTGAAGTCTTGGATATGAAATCGAAGTTGAAGCCATTGAATCTTTAATGTGGGACGAGATGAAACTATGTTTATTTTCTGTTGTGAGCATCGTTTTCTATGTTCATCGTGTTGGGAAAGAAATAACTGGGTTCTTTATCCCCAGAGAACTCTCTCTAAGTAGGGCCTTCAGCTATGCAAGGGAGGTGATGAGGTCTCATACATCTCTCCCCGGTCCCTCCCATTGAGTTTAGCTGTTTAGCTTGGCAAGGCAACCAATTTATGCACTTCTCCTTTAGCGGCCTGCTTCTACATGTTTTGTTATAAATTCGTAGCTTTCAAAACAATGAGTCAGATTAAGCTTTCAAAACAATGAGTCTTGGCTGACTGGTAGCTATGCAGAAATAGGTACAAGAGTTTGTGGATACACTTCTTGATAATGGAATTTGTGGACAATTAATGAGGGACGGTCATATATCATAATAAGGTTTCGTGAGACTCTGCTTGATAATGGGATCCGCGGACAAGTCGTGTTCAGATGTAATTGAAGGAAAAGAGGGAATATTTCTTGAGGCTCTTTTTGGCAAACATGATGATTATACGAGCGTTCTGTCATTGTAGTAGGTCTCTCACTGTTGAATTATACTGGCTGTTTAGGATTTGTTGAACTAAATCCCCCCAAGTACAAAGTGGAGTTGTCCTTCATGTGTGGTTGGAGAAATCAGAAAAATTCCGGCATCACACCGGCACTAAACTTTGATACTTGGGACTCAAGATTGCAGCCAGGAAGTCGTGGTTGCAACTTGCAAGTACAATTTGGACACGAATTGATGTATGCCACCAGATTAACGCTCCACTTGTATGTGTTGGTCAGATTCAATGTATAAGTGTACTTGCATTAATTGCATGATTTAATGCAAAAGAGAAAAGACAAGTCTTTTGAATTAAACAAAGGAGAAAAGACAAGCATATGACAAGTCAAAGGAATCACTAATTTATTATAATTAGAAGGTGATCAGCTATAGAGCCGTGGATTAGGGTTTGATTAGGATTTCGGACAGAAAATTCACATGTTTAAATTATTTTACTCTATTGTTTTTATCTACATAAGGGCTTTTTAGTTAGAAATCATTGTTCATCGTACATCATGTGGTGAAAAATTATTGTAATTTTTTTATTTAAAATTGAATATAAACAATACTTAATAAAAACTGATCTCACGTGGTACGATAAACAGATATAAGTAGAAGATCTTCAAGATCCTCACAAAGAGAATCGACGATGATCCTCTCTCCATAATTGGAGGAGTTTTGTACGTGGAACAGTACCACTAGGATGCTATGTTGGATGATCATATGGATATGCCATTTTTATGTATTTGAATATTAATTCATATGAGATGGTGAGGTGATATTCCAATGGAGGAGGATTCTCTCCTCATTTTTTCCGATACACTTCCATCATTTCTTTATTTGTGTGGTCACGGTTAAACCACACGTTTTTATCTTATTATCTTTATAAAAAAATTAATATAAAATATTAACGTGGCTTAATCATGATCATACAAACAAAAGAATAATAAAAGTGTATGAGAAAAAAGGAGGAGAGAATCCTCCTCCTATTCCAATTTGCAATTGGCGTTGCATGTTGAAACGTGGGAGTATGAGGAACAGCTACATCACTTGGTTGGTTAAGGTGGTGCCACGTAATTCAAGTGATGTGACGTGAAGAGTAAAAGGTCCTATGCAGATAATTGGTTATCAACAGATATCACCAAAAGTCGGAGGATAATGTGTGGCAATTCGTGATTATTATTTCACAAGGTGTGGTTTTTATGGGATGAAGATTCCCTCTGAATTCTCTTTGTGAGAATTTCAGCGATCATTTTATTGTGTTCGTTTATCGTATATTATGTAGTTAAATTCTTTTTGAATCCTCTTTATGAGAATTTCAACGATGACTTTATCATATTCGTTTATCGTATATTGTGTAGCTAGTTTTCGTTAAATACTATTTGTGTTGAATTTTAAATTAAAAGATTCAAAATCATTTATGGCCACAGGATGACAGATGAATGGGCACGATGAAGTGATCCTCGAGATCCTTACAAAGAGGATTCGAATAGGATCTTATCCGTTTTTACAGAGGGCTCTGCAACTGGGTCATCTGATCATTGTGAAAATTCATTCTTATAAATAGAAGATGTTCTGCAACATTTGGAAGCCCCTCCAACTCAATATACATATTTGTCCTATGCAAATTCCCGCTCTAAGCGAAACCTCTCAAACCTCTTGAGAATTTTGTTTTAGTGTTTTTCCCGCCAACACCTCTTCAGTTAGGATAAACAGCACTGTGAAGGCAACTGGCGACGTCTTTAATTTGGATTTTATTTTACTGTTTTTTTTCGCCAAACACATCTTCAATTTGGATAAACATCATTAGAGTCGTAGAATTAGGCAACCGACGAGCACCTTCAGTTTGGATAAACAACACTACGTCGAGACCGACTGGTTATCTATCCAAGTCTCGATCAACAAGAAATCTCTTAATCCTTATTAGAAGAGGTCATCTCATTAGCCTTTCAGTGAGTTGAGGTGTTACCAGGTCACATCATTGGGCACATTAAAAGCTGATTATTTATTGAACTTCAGAGTAATTAGCAGCCTTGTCTTTAAGCTTTAGAACTCGAAGGCCGAGACGTATTCCTTGCTCGGCCACAGTCACAAGAATTAGAAGTCATCATCGCACCCCACGCCACAAAGATATCCATGTACTCCCCAGTTAAGCTCGGCTGACGAGTTGGCAGACCCTACATTCAATCGAACAACGTACTTAGCTTATTAACTATTTGACCTGCACGCCACGTAGGCTAAGTAGTTTTTAGGGTTAACACATTATTTTTGATAGATTTAAGGAAAACTAATAATAAAAAAGGCTTCAAAACTTTGTATTTTAACTAAAAATCATCTAATAACTTTATTTAATTATAAAAATAAGAAAAAGATTATAAAAAAAAAAAAAGTAAAACAGAAGCCAAAGCGCTTGCAAGATCCACTCCCTTTTCTTCCCTTCTTGCTAAATATCTCATGGGGAGGATTGTCTGCCCTCCCAGTTCCGGTGCCCTCCCATGCCCTTCTGTTTTGTGTGGTCACGGTTAAGCCACGTCAACATTTTATATTATTTTTTTATAGAGATAATAAGACAAAAATAAATAGTAAAATAAAATATTGACGTGACTTAACCATGACGACACTCATACGATAGCTTTGGTCTCTAACCACTCTAAATGTGACTGCCACTGAACAATTAAAGTAAAAATTGAGCAGAAGGTAAGCAAATACCGAAGAAAAGACGGCCTTGGTCGCATCTTTGCTGGCATAGCCGGCTTTGCAAGTGTGGGAACCGAGGTCGAGTATAATAGCTGATACCTCATCTGCCACCAAAGAAACCAGAAATCCCAAAAAAAAATCATCAAAAATTAAGGACTAAAAAAGAGAAATCTGTGTGGCATGCATAATCCAAAATATCGTCGATATTATCGTTTTTTTTAGATGACGATATTTCGTGACTTATCCCTTAAATTATTGTAAATATATCGTGATATTATCTAAAAAGAGAAATCTGTGTGGCATGCACAATCCAAAATATCGTCGATATTATCGTTTTTTTTAGATGACGATATTTCGTGACTTATCCCCTAAATTATTGTAAATATATCGCGATATTATCGAAAATATCGCGATATTATAGAAAATATCGCGATATTGTCGATATTATCGCGAGATGAAACCCAAAAATACTTGAAAATTTCTGAAAAATCTCAATCGTCGATATTATCGTTTTTTTTAGATGACGATATTTCGTGACTTATCCCCTAAATTATTGTAAATATATCGCGATATTATCGAAAATATCGCGATATTATAGAAAATATCACGATATTGTCGATATTATCGCGAGATGAAACCCAAAAATACTTGAAAATTTCTGAAAAATCTCAATCTTGGGCATAGAGGGATCCGAACCCCTCCCATTGACTCCTTCAACGCCTTGACCACCATATCACTTATGTTTTTGTGAAAATATGCTAAAATATTTATATATATGGTTTTGTTTTGAATTCTTTTTGCAAGAAACAAATTTGCACATATTCCAAATTTTTTGTGGTATTATATTTTAAATTGTGTCAATTAATTACTTAGTTAATGGCATGTGGTTTTTAATTTTTCTATTTTTTATTTGGTTACTTACATGTAGGGCTGGAAAAAATTCCCGAAAATCCCAAACCAAACCGAAAAAGTCCCAAACCCAAACCGAAAAATCCCAAACCAAAACCATCCTGAAAAATACCAAAATTTTCGATATGGGATTGGTTTCCAAATCCCATTTGTTTGGTAATCCCGAACCCTTCATATCTCATTCCTGTTGGGATGGAATCGAGCGACTCATGGAAAGAATTCGAGACTCAATCTTCAAATGATTTTGCTTATGGACAACGTCAACCAATCTTGGATCCATATGGGTGGCATGTTAACAATTACATGCAAAACTATTTTGAGGATTTATCATTTGATGATTACTCTTCCCAATACACTTACTCTACACATAGAGATGATGAAGATAGTGAAATTTTTGAACCTCATAGGAACTCTATGTGGTACTAAGTCATTCATGTATCTTACCATGCAATGTATAAAGTGTAAAATATTGTACTAATTCATTATATATAAATGATTATGGTGTGTTTAAACTTCTTTCATTAATTACTACATATTTTCTACACTCACAATGTTTGCCAGCTCACTATATAATCAACTTAAATCAGTTAAATCCATCATGCAATGCATTTCCTTCAAATTTTTTATGATAAACTAACAGATAATTGACTAAATAAACATCTTGCAAAGTTTCAATAAAAATTTCCAAGTTTTTATTACAATTTCCGTGGTTTTTATTCAATTTTTATCGATATTGATAATATCCTGATATTTCCATCGAAATTTCCGTGTTTTTGGACTACCGATATTTCCGATATCATCGATATTTTAGACCTTGGTGGCATGCGAGTCTTGTTAGATTTTTTATGAACTCACCCCCTCCGTGCATAATTGAAGCTAAATATCTCACACCTCCAACCTGCAAATTTGAATCCCATACTACGAACCTTTGTTTTTCAAATTTTCTAGCAATTCTCAAATATATTAAACCAAAATATTAATCAAAGAATTTTAGAAAATAGAAAATTAACGAGAAACCCAAATAAAAAATTCAATCTGAACAAAACTTTATTTAGAAAATTATTTATATTTGTTTTGACATGAAACTTGTTTTGATCGAGGCAACGGTGACAGCGAAGAAGAGGCTCCCGTCTAAGAGAAGAAGAGACGATGAAGCAATGAACCTTGTCTTCAATCTGGCCAAGACCAAGTGTTGACGCTAGAGAGAAGAATGATCGTTAGACTTTCTGGGGAGATATCATATTTAATTCAAGAAATAATAAGTACACGTCAGCCTGTGTTTAATTTTAGAAATAGTGTTCGTGTTTAATTTTTGAAATAGTATAATACTCGTGTTCAATTTTAAAAATAATGTAGTACTCGTGTTTAGTTTCAGAAATAATTAGTTTTCACTTTTCAGAAATTGTGTTCAATTATAGTAATAGTGTAGTACTGTTCAGTTGTAGAAATAGTATAGTACCGTTTAGTTTTAAAAATAATATAGTACCGTTCAGTTTTAGAAATAGTGTGCATCAGTTTTTTATTGCTTTTCTATTTTATTTTTTATTATATTAAACTTTTGTCATTTTCATTAAAATTTAAGTCATTTTCTTTAAAATTTAAGCTCTTTTTATAAATAAAATTATAGAATGTTTTTTTGTTGAAATAAATTTACTCCAAACCCTTTTCGTTAAAAGTCCCTTTATTTTATTCATTAAAGAGTACTGGATGATAATTTTTTTTTTTGCTAAATAAAAGTTTAGGTGAAAATTGGTTACTCTCACCACCGGCGCCAGACATACCCAAACCTTAAGTCGAAAAGACTTACGTGTGATACCTAATTGTTATCTGCCACAAGCTGCCATTTGTCAATAACTCCCTTTATTTATTTGCAATGCTCTTTATTTATTTATTTATTTATTTTTATCATGAAGATAACTTTCATTAAATTAAAAACTAGTACAAGGCGAAAAAACAACCAGGTAGACAACTACAGAGAAAGTAAAAGGTCCAACCAAAATGAGAGCGGCAACCTAAGAAACAACGAGAGGTCCACACCAGCTAGGCCTGAAGGCTGCAAAAAACAAACAATAAAAATCCTACTCTCCAGTAGCAAAAACTACACCACTGCCGTCGTCACATCCTCAGAGGAAGCTAAACTTCGAATCGAGAAAATAGACACTAGATCTAAGTCCCATTCACGAACCCCTGCAAATATATACAAACAAAGTAACATAAGGATAGAGAGTGAGGCTAAGGGAGTATGTAAAATATCCAACACTTGGCCTCGATAGGGATCCAACATACTAGTTGGGGGAGGGGAAGTGAGGGACGGAAGTGGATCTAGTATCAAGTTTTTGATCGAAGTCAGCCGATCCGATCATATAGTGGGTTGGTGATGAAGTATCACAGCTAGGGAGAGGGGAAGAAGGAAAAATAAGAGGCAAAAAGCAGTAAAAGCAGGCGAAAAACGCCGAATAAGGGGCATGAAGCCTGGAATAGTTGAGACTCAGCTCAAGGAAAACTGAGATTAAACTCAGGGGAGAACCGAGAATAATAAAGGAAGGGAGAAAACTGGAAAAGGCAAAGGAAGAGAAGAATGAAGTTGGGAGGGGAAAAAACAAAGGAGATGAGAGGGGAGGAAAAGAGGGAGATGGCAAAGGAGAGAGAAACTGAGAAAAACTTAGGAGAAAATAGAGAAGAGAGATGAAAGAAGAAAGGAAAGAAGATAGGAAGGAATGGTGGATGTCTCCGACACCCAAGCAAAGGCTAGGGCCAGCGACAAAAGTTACTGGGATTGTGTTTCAGAGAGAGAGTTTTAGAGAGAGAAAATGACACGCCCCGACCCCGATATCCCCAAATATCAAGAAAGGCACGTGTTGGTCGACACTCGAGGGTGACGAAGCCATTTTAAACATGCATACAATTAAGAATATGTAATTAGAACGAATTAAACCAAAGCAGAATCGTGTTCAGAGCATACAACTAATCAATAATAAAGTGAAAGAGTTATTATAAAAGGTATGAACAACGAAATAGGTCATACCCTGAGAAGACTTAAAGATCCCTACGCGGAATTGCCCTGATGCCGGGACTGTGTGCCTCGAATCTAACTCGTGAGGGGGCGAAAAACAGAAAATGTGAGTGGACCAAAGTTTATAATAATAGTAATACTAATAATAAGAAAACCGTTTTCTTTCTGAACATACTAACCCCCTGTTTTGAAAACACATTTATATAATACTACGTAGTAGTTTTCTGAAGACTCTATATGCCATGAAAACGTTCATAAAATTAGTACGTATGAAATCGTGCTCAGAAATGGTAATATAGCTACCCGAAGGTAAATCCGTAAATCTCATCAATACTGTACTTTCCAGGAGTATCATAGTCTCCTGAAGGTAGTATCTGTCCATCACCTGAAGGTGAAGCTGTACGACACTAGGTTACGCCAGTGAAGAAACATGGTAGGCCTCATCACCCAAAGGTGAAGTTGTACGACTCCGGGTTACACTAGAGAAGAAATATATACATAGATATCCTTAATTGTGTCCTATGGCCATATACGTCTACATACCAGAATTTTGTGTATGTGATGTATGATAACCCGCTAGATAAGTATCGAAAACATACCTCATACTCATATCCAATCTGGAGCTCAGAAGCTCAAAGTCTCATCTCATAAATCCATGATAACTCATATTCGTAAATCCATAGATTCATAACTCATTTTCGGAAATCCGTAATATAAATCATAATCGAAAGCCATAGAATTTCATATACGAGAATCCAAATATTCATGACCTTTAGTAAAACGCAATTTTGATAAAAATCATGAAATCATGCTTTTTGTGAATGCAAGCCTAATATTTTATAAAAACATGTAAGTTTATAAGGGGTCCACTCACAAGTCTTCCATTGCCCGAGAGTCGCTTGAGGTCGCAAGCATGGTGTTACTTCCCACCGATACACCTTTGGTTTCCTCGATCATGGCTGGAGTTGGCTGGAAAAGGGCTCGAAAGCAGTCTGATACTCGCCGGAATCTAGGGAAATGATTCCCAAGCTATTTTCTGTCCTAAACCAGTCCAAAACACACAAGCATGCTCAAAATCGAACCACGAAGATGAATGTATAAGATTTAGAGTATTTCCGAGGCTTACCTTGGCCAGGATCATGAATAACTCACCGAATTCCATGGTAACTCGTCGGGAAGGAGGAATGCACAGTGACTGTCAGGAAGGAGGAATGCACAGTGACTGTCAAGAAAGAGAAAGAGTGATGTTGCAGATAGGTGAGAAAGAAAGGAGGGAGAGTCCATAGATGGCGATGGTACTCGCCGAAGTGGCAATGGTATGGTGGTTGTGCCATGTGGTGTTGCTCGGAGAGAGTGAGAGAGTTTCCCCGAGAGAGACCAAGGAGAGAGAGAGAGAAAAAGAGAGGGAATGAGAGTTCTAGAGAGAGAGAGATCACGGGAGGGAAAGAATCGCCACGTGTCGCCACCCTAATGGTCATTGATGGAGAAATATCTCCAATTGTAAAATTACCAAAATGCCTTTGAGTTTCGAATTCCATAAAATCTTCGTTTTAACTCCAAATCCGATTCTGCTTGCACCCACACGCTTGTAGCGACGAATGTTACAAGGATACGCCAAGGAAACGAATCTTACGTGACACGACACAGCGGTCAACAAAAGTCAACGTTTTTGCCTCGAAGGGCATTTTTGTAAATTCACCTTAATATTAAAAAAAACGTAATAATTGGGGACGAGTCGTTATAGAAAATGGGAGACTTTTTAAAGGGAGGAGAGACTAGTGTTTGTAATGCTTTCTAATCACATATATTCTCATGCATTGGTTCCTTTCGACCTTTTATGTAGCCCATTGTTATGTATGTGCATGAACCACTGACTTTTAATGGCTTTCAAGAGGTTTAATGAAATGGAAATAATTAACGAAAGGGAAACGAATTGAGAGCCGCGAATTGTTTTATGTAGACCACATGGTTGGGTGTGGGCTTGGGCCCTTGACTTTCAATGGCTTTCAAGAGGTTTGATGAAATGAAAAATCCCTGCTTTCATCAATGTGAGATTGATTCTTAACACGCGTTCTCACTTGTGGTGAAATTTCAAGCTTAACATGTGGACAACACAACTCGGGTGGCGTAGAGCATGTGTAGCCATTGGACTTCACAAGTGGGATAATCAGCTCTGATACCATAAAAAAAGTTGAGGTTCTACTCTAACAATTCCACCATAAAACAAATTAGTAATATGAGGAATAGACGAACCATTTATAAGCATATGTAAAGTCACTTCTCTCATCAATGTGAATTCTTTCTCAAGAAAGAGAGAATTTTTTCTTTTTCCACAGTTAAAAAAATCAATTGTTAATCTTTGTATATAAAGATCTAATAAATCTTTATAACAATTAAATTTTACATAAAAGAAAACTTATATAACTGAGATTAACGATTCACTTGTACGTGTTGGTCAGATTCAATGTATAAGTGTAATTGCATTTGCATGATTTAATTGTCTTTCTGCTTTATAGTGTGGCCTAAACAAAAAAATAAAAAAAAACAGAAAACAGACAAAGATTTCTGTACTTGGCCAATTTTGAAACGTAAACTCGATTGATACTGTTTCATATATGACAAGTCCTTTGAATTGAACAAAAGAGAAAAGACAAACATATGACAAGTCAAAGGAATCACTAATTTATTATAATTAGAAGGTGATTAGCTATAGAGCCGTGGATTAGGGTTTGATTAGGGTTTCGGACAGAAAATTCACATGTTTAAATTATTTTACTTTATTGCTAGAGCCGTTTTGTATGTTTTTGTCGAAACCCTTATCTACGTAGGGCTTTTAATTGAAAATATTTGTTAGAACTTACAACTTAATTAGAACCAGAACTTGTTATGTGCTTTAAAATATTTAAAAGCAACCAAACGAACTTTTAATCAAGTTCAAGATGTTAATTTCATATTTATTTTTTATATCATCAAAATTAATATCGGCGATGTTTTGTTATTTTGTCTTCTGACAATAGGCAATATATCTTACGTATGGAAGTGAAAATTATTCATTCAAGAAATTGTCAGTCCTATTAGATTAGGAATGTGATTGTGTAAATTCTAACATATCTAAGATATCCTTATGAGATTCGATCATATCTCTTAGACTATATATTATTCTATTAGAGTTGTAATCTTATTAGGGTAAGTAATTAACCTTCCATACTAAAGGCACAATGGGGTGAAATAGAACACACCTCACAATTATACATCGCTCTCTTTCTCTCTACTATTGCTGCACCCCTTATCTCTTTGTCCTTATTATACTTCAGTAATTTAGGCCTACAACACGTTATCAGCACGCTCTTGACGTTGTGCTAAAGAGAGTTTGATCTTCAATTAGGGGAGTATTATGTTTTAATCATTCTTTTTATGATTAATTTATTCTTTTATTGAATTGATCTACATGCTATTGATTCAATTTAATCTTTATGTGTTGAACATGATACAACGCATTAGAGATGTAATTCCGGCTATCAGACAGATCTTCTACAAATTCAAAGCTCAGTTGTTTTCTACCAATCAGGTTCTTTTAAAATAAATTAAGATATTTGAAACGACCATGAAGCATGAAAACATTTCCCATGATGCATGAACCGTCTATATTTATATTTTCCTTTCAATTATATATAATGTATATATGTTCATATATTTTGTTAATATATATATTTGTTCATGCAATATGCAATTATGCTATGTGAAATTTGTGAGTCAAAGAATCGAAAGAAAATAGAAGCAATTTTGGATTTGTCCAAACCTTAGAAATCAGAACTAAAAAAAAGAGAAAAAATATGGGCTTGCTGCGGGTATGACAAACCAGGCCGAACGCCTGGGTTCTTCACGATTAGGCTTGCAGCCTCAATCCGTGCCAGCCTCATAAGAAATCAGCTTTCTTGGGCTTCTGCCTTCAGCCCACACTCGGCCTGCCTCCGTTTTATCTCTGCAGCCTGCAGCTGCATCCCTGGATCCATGTGATTCGGCCCAATCGCCGCTCTCTCCATGCAGCAGTAGATGTTGGGCTTGAGGCTCCAGCAGCCTGCACCAATCCGTGCCACCTTATTAGAAGTCAGCCTTGCTGGGCTTTTGCTCCCTGGCCCGAGTTGCAATAGCAAGCTTGCTGCATGTGATTTTTTTCTCTCGGCCCGTGAGTGAAGCAAGCCTACAACCTTGTTTTTTGATGGGCTGCCTGCAGCAGCCTCACACGGCCCAACAGCAGCCTGCAGCTGCTGCGCTATATAGATTGGACAGAAGCCAGCAATCCAATGCTTGGCCGCCTTTTTTTCTCGGCCCAAAGCCATTTTTGCTTTTTTTTTTTAATTTTAATTTTTCTCGGCTCGCACCCATATTTTTGGTGCCCAATTTCATGGCCTTAACCAATTTTTTGGGTTTTTTTTTTTCTTTCGAATGGCCCGCAGCCGTCTAGCCCAAAATATGGCATGAAACTTTATTTTATTTTGCTTCTACGATCAACCTCGAATGGTCTCAATCTATTGAATTAATTAAAAGTGACCAGCAGTCTATTAATTTGGCAATAATCCAAAATTATTGGCCTAAAGTCCACTTTTTGGCATTAACGATTCAATAAATTATTTCGTTTCTTTGAACCGTTGACTATTTTTTGTAGTCCCGATGCACTCACACTTGGGTTCTTGAAGCAATCCACAAAGCCACTACACTTTATTATATATTGTATTATGTGTTCTTGCAGGTACCCCTATATGAACTAAACGTTCATAAACTAAATCGGACCTGTAGTTTCAAATTTAGTGCCTTTGAAACCCGAAGTTTTCATAAAACAATACATCCATGAAAACCCGACATTTTTCATGTAAACCATGTCTTAGAACCCAAATGTTCTAACTTTGAGGCTTATGGATATATTATTTTGTACAACACCAATCACAATCTTGTTCCCTCCATTTAGTGGATTGTCTAAACGTAACAAGTTTGATTTCACTGATTTGGACGTTTCTTAACTGAAACCACTTTATGTAGGTACAAGACATGAATCTCCACTTGACTATCAAGTAGCTGAGAAACAATTGTAGCCAACAATGGCATGGAAGAGCTGAATAAGCCTCCGCCATGTTCTTCATTCGAAGACATAACCTGAAGCATTACAAATGGAAATACCTCCCTAACGAGGATTCCACGGCTCTTTGGCTCGCTCCTACAGACTGTCTAATCATGAAAGACATTGCCTGAAGCACACAATGATTACGTCCATGAATGAGTACGATTCTGAAGTTTATAAATCCGATCGAATTTTGACCGGATAATACTCGTCCTTCCTTATTTCTAACTCGATCCTGAAGCAGCAGTGTAGAAAGCGGAAATTTACCAAATTCTCGGATCTGATTACTACCACAAATGTGAGAGACAGGTATAAACCCAGCTTCGGCTAGAGTCTACTGAACGGTATAGACCCAGTTCGACTGAAGTCTACCGAATGGCTCAACCTAGTTCGGTCAAAGCCTACCAAATGGTGGTGCCCTGCTTCGGTAGAGGTGGACCGAATGGTATTGCTTTGCTTCGGCAGAGGTCTATCGAACAGACCCCTCCAGCTTTGGCTGGAGCCTATCGAACCTAAGTTTGGGTCTGTCTCTTTTACAGTCCAATTTCGAGTTTGTTTTTACAACATATGGTAGAATCATGGCTTGCTAGGTGTGGCATCATGCCCGAAGCATGATCTTTGGCACTTAAACTTCAAGAATAACGGATAGTATTCCCAAACCTTAACCCTGCAGAATCTACTTCTGTCTTGATGGAATAGATCATTGGTTATGCACTTGTTTGTGCCCCTACCAATGTCGTTGATGAGTACTATTCTAGTAGTCAATATGTGAGACTAATTTTGCTCCATCGGACACCGTTGGAAGAGAAATTTTTTGACATGGATGCCCTTTTTAGCCGAATCCCCTTAGTAAACCATTTACTTTGTGAACATTTTTCTATGTTCTTGGATTCACGTTTGGTGTTTGTTTTAGTTATGGATAATCTTATTGATATTGTTCTCGAATATGAGTTAATTGATCATGTTTCTTTAAACATGTGACCGAATTCAATTAAACACGTGATTAGGTACGAATGCGAAAAAGTTAGTTGTGTGGATGAATGTGATACTATGCACACCAACTTTACACCTAAATCACATCTTTAGCAATGACTTCAGGTCAATCCAACCTGATTAAGAGCATTGGCATGCTCCTTGTTGTATGAATGGTACTAACTTACCATTTAAGATACCTTATATTCTCCCCGTTCCGGAAGAACGTCATTAAATCTTAAGGATATTTGAGATGACAATAATCATGAATGAAACCATTGATGGAAAATAGAGTAGAATATCTTTGCACCACCTCCAACAATGAGCCTGAAGCTTTGTTTTGGGGCCATTGGGCTGTCTCCCAATTGGGAACACACCACATGTGGCCGGCTTGGAGCCTAGTGATTGAGTAGTTTACTTGCCTTGGCACGATCTTTAGGGACACTTAGGTTGAACAATGATTCCACGACGCATCTCCTTACCCGAAGTAAGGATTTTATGCCTACAAGCACACTTTGTGAAGCCTGCTCATTAGGGAAATTGATTTTCTAAATCATCCCTTGCAAAGATACTAAACAACTCTTTTTTCATAGTGGATTCAAGGGAATATATGTGGACTAATCCAACCAAAATGCGGACCATATAAATACTTATGGTTTTGGTTGATGAATCGACAAATTGGTCACATGTTTGTCCACACACATTGCTGCTAAACTTCTTGGCCGATTCTGAGGGTTCACCACCCTAAATATCCCATAAAGTCTGGGAGACTGGATAAATGCCGGAGAGACGCAATTTCAATGATTGCCCGGACCTTGGTGAACACACCAAGTTTTTGGTTTCTGCCTAGGCCTATGAAATCTTGTACGCAACTATGTTGGTCCGCCTTAAGGCCCATTGCCACCCAACTTATTTGACGTTACAGTTGGTTACTGGGTATGAACCTGACGTTTCGTACTTACGTATTTGGTTGTGCATTTTATGTGCCAAGTTGCGCCACCGCAACGTACCAATATGGGTCCTTAAAGAAGGAAGTGAATCTTTGTCGATTATGATTCTCCTTCACACTAACTCTCTTAGAGCCCTTGCATGCGATCTCTTTATCGCTCATATGCGGATTGTCACTTCAATGAGATAGTCTTCCCGCTGTTAAGGGGAAATTAAAACGTCAACGTTCCTGTAGAACGACGCACAAGTGTGATAAGCAAGTGCGATGAATTCTAGCTTTCAGAATGTTGCTCTAGATGCATTCCTCTGATCTAGCTAAAGTGATGAGATTATATACCTGCTGTAAACATGCCTGCGAGGATAGACGTACTTAACGGACGTCGAGTCAACATCCTTGAAGGGTGTGTCGCCCTTATTGGACGGTTCGGTACACCGGCGGATAGCCAATCAATCTGTCTCGTCCTGAAGCACGACATATCACTCAGTTCATATGATTCACTTCCCTAGAAGAGGAAGATCATGACACAACAATGAATTCATACTCGATCGCTATCTCAAATCATTTCCATCTCATGAGATTAATCCGGATTACTCCCGAGACTTGAAGTTCTTGGTCCAGTATACTAGTTTGGATGAGATAATGGAATTGGAATGAGATTATCATTGTTGATGTTTTCACTTATATGGTAGCTACCGACTTAAATGAAAGCGACAATATCGAACCGTGTTCTGTTGATTAGTGACAACGTAGAACTAATTGGATAACCGAAATTACAATCCAGTTTAAATTCCTATACTGCCCAAGGTAACCCTATAGTGTTACAAGTGGGAAAAGAAGCATAATGAGATGAATGAAATAATGCGATATGATGCACGCCTTATGGTGTAAGGTTTCTGTCAAACGCCTTGTGATTGATTGCAACATTATGAATGTGGTTAGTGTTTCTTTGATATTGATACGAAGATTTACATGTAACTTCCCGAAGAATTACATGGACTAGTTTAAATAGTTCCAAACCATGGAACACCTTATTAACTTGTTTGAGGCGTTCACTTATGGATTGAAGCAATCTGGCTGATGTGGTATACTCGTCTAAGTGATTATTTGTTCAGTCAAGGATATGAATGAATGCCCTTGTGTGTTAAACTATGAAGTCTTATTCTGAATTGCTAGAGTTACAGTTTATGTTGTTGACATGAATCTCACTAAGACTCCGGAAGAGCTTGAGAAAACTGCCTTGCACCTGAAGGCATAATTTGAGATGAAGGATCTTGGGAAAACTTGTTTATGCCTTAACCTAAAGTTCAAGTGTTGTTTTGACGGTACTGTGGTCTACCAGTTGAACTACACCCTGAAGGTGTTACTTTTAAGTATACATATGATATTCCATACGCTATATGCAAATGAAACCCTTAAAGAGGTTATGGAATCCAAAATTCCATATCTAAGTTCAACTTTGTGCTTTGTTGTACTTAGTTCATTACATTAGATAGAGCATGTCCTTCGTTGTTGATCTATTTGTAAAGATACAGCATCGCGCCTACGCGCAACCATTGAATTGGTATTAAAGATGTTTTTTCTGCTACCCTGAAAGGTACTACGGATTTGGGCTAATCCCAACGCATATCGAGCAGATCCGACCCCCCTGATCCTCGGAATGATGCTTGCCTTGTTTGTTATGCTAACGTTCGTTACTTATCAGACTCGCACAAGGCACATCCCCAAATGGTTATGTCTTTACCATTAAGGGATATTGCAATATCTTGGAGGTCCACAATATGACCTTAGTTGCGAAATCTTTGAATCATTCCAAGACTTACCTTACTTCATTATGCCACAAGTGATATATGGTTATGAGTTCTTGTTGAGCATATTCGAAGTACTTGCTGTTTTCATCTATCGTTGAGTCCTAACGATGATCCATGAAGACTATGCCCCATGTATCCACCCGACAAAGAGATGATACATCAACGAAGTCAACATAAAGACATATTGCTTCTACATCACATCAGCAAAGCATCAGGAGATTGAAGTCATGCAAGCCGATCCCAGACAATTTTGCTGACCTCTACACAACGTCACTGCATAAGTCAACCTTCCAGAAGCTTGTCCAAGGAATTGGTATGCCTAACTATTCATTTTTAATGCTTGCAGTTCTCATTTGGAAGTTTTGTCAAACTTAGAGGGAGTATCCAGAAGTATACTCATTTGATCTTAATGTACTCTTTTTCCCTACGATTAGGAGTATTTTTCCCACTGGGTTTTTGCTACCTAACTAGGTTTTAACGAGGCACCCAACCTGGGCTGATCATACCATTGTGAACTCTTTTACTTGCATCCAGAAGACGTATAGTTTTGACTTAATGCAACTTCTCACTTTTCTCCTTAGTCTATGGGTTTTTCTCCCACCCTGGGTTTTACCATAGCGAGGTTTTGTGAGTTTTATCTTTTATGCATTCTTTCGTTGATTTGGGACTCGCATTTGCTCATTGTGCCGACGACTTCATCAACTATACTTGCTTCTATTGCTGAAGACCTGATGCACCATTTAGTTGAGTATATACACACTCAAGGGTAGTGTTGCAGTTTTATTAGATTAGGAATGTGATTGTGTAAATCCTAACATATCTAGGATATCGTTATGGGATTCTACCATATCTCTTAGACTAGATATTATCCTATTAGAGTTGTAATCCTATTAGGGTAAGGAATTAACCTTCCCTACTACTATAAATAAAGGCACAATGGGTTGGAATAGAACACACCTCACAATTACACATCTCTCTCTTTCTCTCTACTATTGCCGCACCCCCTATCTCTCTGTCCTTATTATACTTCAGTAATTAGGCCTACAACACATTTGTAATAATCCAGAGGAAAAATCAATATTGAGGTAAAAATTCATATCAAAATTGGTGGAATACTCCATATATATAGTATAAAAGTATGGTGTATTTATATTGTGGAGCAGAAAAAAAAATTCAAAAAAATCCTAGAACAGACACGTAGATTTTCATCAGCAAAAGTTGGTGGAATACTATATATATATTGTATAAACATATGGTGTTTTTGGCCGTGAAACCATAGAAAACCCTAGCACCGAGAGGTCCGTCGAGGTACAGTACCACCGAGGTGATCTTCGAGGTTTCAAACCATTTCAAGGCTCCTAAAGGTATTCTCTCTCCATCCTAAGGGTTTTGGTTGAGTTTTGGTTAAGTTGGAACGTAAGGAAACCATGGAAATTGAACCTCCGAGGGTGGCACTGTTCAGCAACTTTTAAACCCGTGAGTTTCTTCAATTTTCAGGACCATAGCAAGCTTAAGGACATTCTCTCGATGCTCGAAGTGCATCGTCGGTAAAAATTGGAAGTCGGAAAGCCCAGATACGAGGAGTTGATGAGGTCGCCGAATTTTCGAGCTTGCTTCGACGTGATTTCGTGAGATTTGAAGCTTCAAATAGGTATAACGTCATTCTCCTCACTCTAAGCTTTCGTTTGGTACAAATTTTGAAGAAAATGGTTGAAAAATGAGTGAGATTAGACGGTTAAAAATTTTCCCAGTTTTCCGGCGACGGCGATGGTCGCCGGAGTCCAAAGGTAGATGAAGATGGAATATTCCGTTAGTTGGACGGAATATTCCAACGCCGTTAGTTAGATTTAACAGTAATAGTTAGAAGTTGACGGAATATTCCCCAGAATATTCAGACGGCGTTAACTGACGCCGTTAGTATGCCTGTCACGTGGCCGCGCGTAGGTCCATGCATTCGCCGGCGCGTGGGTGGTTGGAAAATTTTTTGAAAAATATGAGGATGTTCCTGAGATTGTGTAGATCACAATGGTATATTCATATACCCAAATTGAGCAATGTATGAGAAGTTATTTCTAAGGTTCCGATTATGTACGTTAATTAACGTTATTTCAGTTACTTCTCATATAGGCGAGACCTATCCGGAGGACGAGCATAGCCAGGCTAGGCATGGAGGTTACGACCCGTCTACTTATCAGTGAGTGGGCATTTGTTTTCCGTATATACCTATATAAATGAGTTTTTCCCAAAAAATTAGTTTAAATGAAATGTGATATGAAATGCGATATGAAATGCCATGCAAAGTATCTATTTATATATTATGTGTTATTGATTACTTATATTGATGTTGGTGCTGAGGACGCATATGTAAGTGCCAGGTAAATTTACTTACTAGTTGTTGAGAATGAATGATGTGATGTGATGTGATATGATTAGAGCTCATAAACCTGCACACTGATATTAGTGCTCACGCCCAGAGAGGGGCTCAGTCCTTCACGTGTTGTTCACCTCTTGCACCGTATGCTCGTCTTGGATCCAAGTTAGGTGCTCAGTCATGTCAAATAGGCCACTATAGGTGAGTTCGACTCGTAGGTGACCCCGTTATTTATCGCTCAGTCTTCACGTGATCGTAGCACTAGAGCATATTAGTTATTTATCAGTGATGTTGTGCAGACCACTAGAGGTGGTATTGATATGTGTGCAAGGTATATATGATATGATGATATGATTGAGATGAGTATGAGCTATATGATATGATGATTGTTATAAGCTATATACAGCCGAGGACTGAGATGATTATTTAGTATTCAATCACATTCACAGAGATATGCTTTGGCATTCAGTTATGATACTTGGCATGGCATATACATACTTTCATACATACATATTTTCCAGCGGGTTTTGAGAAATATATATATATATATATATATATATATATGAGTATATACTTTATTTATGGGAAATTATATAGGTTTTACGGCGAGGGGTTATAACTTTTGAGAAAAGAAGGTTTTGAAAAGATTTGTTTTTGACCCACTCAGTTTTCTGTTTTTCGCCTCTCCAGGTATTAAGTAGTGAGAGTTGGTGGCACACGAGGAGCTCATCGGACGTTCTAACAGAACTCACCTATGTAGGACCACCTTCGGGTGCTATCTTTATTTAGTACTTCTGCTTGACTGCACGTAGACTTTTATGTTTTGTATTAGTGAAATTCACACTTCTCTTACACTAGTATTGCTAGTGTTTTGGTTTTAATTGACCCGTAAATTCTATCATTTATTGCTTCCGCACTGTGCACATGGTTACGTCACTCTCACGTGACGATTAGAACGCCCCTCTTTCGGGTCGGGGTGTGTCAGTAACCCAGTCGTCCTCATCACATTAATATTAGGAAAAATTAGTATCCGGTCCCTAGTTTCTAATGTTCATTGATTAAGACCTTATTAGTTTTTAGATTTTGATCAAAGTCCCTATCATTAATAAATTAATGAATTACATGTAAGTTACATAATTTTTATAATAAAAATTAGTAATTGATTTAGAGTTTTAATACTCATACTTTTATTAAAGTCTTAATTAATTTTGAATTCAAACATTTCTAAAATATAAAAAATAAAATTAGAATAAGTTTGTACCCATTAAATTTTTATAAAAAAATTGATATGTACCCATAAGTTTGTACCCATTAAATTTTTATAAAAAAATTGATATGTACCCATTCTTAAATATACCAATTTGTTATATGAAAAATGTACCCTTTTTTTAATATAAAATGTACCCATTTTTATATAAAATTCATTCAATCTTTTCTCTAATCCATTTTTAAACTTATATGGTTACATTCTATTTCGTTGATTTGAGAATGTATCTATGTCAAGTTTAATAGAAGAAATTTAATAATGTTATTAAACCTAATATCTTTTTTTTTTTTGGAAAATGTACCCATGTTTTGGTACTATAATTTTTTGGTTAGTTTTTTATGAATGTACCCATGTGTTTAGACACACACACACACACACAATATATTGGAGAGTATAATTTATCTTTAATATTTTTAATCCCATAAATTATGGGGTTTTATTTTAAATCTCATTAATATAATTAACTACAAATTTCATTTTTAAGTTGAAAATATAATAACCTACATATAAATACATTATTACATTAATGTCAGGGACTTTGATAAAAAACTGAAAACCACAAAGTTTTCAGTCAAAGAACATTGGTAGTTAAGGACCGTCATGCTGATCAATAAAAACAGAAAAAGCTCTTATTTCGTAAAAATAAAATAAAAATAAAATAAAACATAGATAATTCAAGCATATCAATCATTCTCATTGAATAAATCCTCAGTTATGTTACTATTTAGTTTTATAGTGGAATCCTAATTTCATCATTTAGTAGACAGTATTTTAAAGGATAACTAGACAGTGATATTGTCCTTTAAAAGGAGGTGGAGGATGTTGTTTGTTGATGCTTGAGTGCAAGAACACATATAATTGCTACAGAAGAAGCTATGGAGAATTCTAAGCTCCCTCTCCATCTCTGCCACGTCCACAAGCTTTCAAACTTCATCAACCGGACACATATCCTCGTCCACTCGATCGCTCTAGTCTTCTTGTTTTCCTATAGAGCCTCTTTCTTCTTCCAACACCCCAAAAGCAAAGCCACAACCCTACCATGGCTTCTTGTCTTTGCCTCGGAAGTCCTCCTTGCCTTCGAATGGCTCCTCAGCCAATCATTCTGATGGCGGACAGTTTCGCGAACAGTGTTCCCAGAGAGGCTTCCGGAGGATGACAAGCTTCCGCCGATTGACGTGTTTATTTGCACCGCAGATCCGGAGAAGGAGCCAACCGTGGCGGTAATGAACACGGTGTTATCTGCCATGGCAATGGACTATCACCGGAAAAGCTTCACGTGTATCTCTCTGATGACGCCGGTGCTGCCGTGACTTTGAATGGGATGAGAGAGGCTTGGATGTTTGCAAAGTGGTGACTTCCGTTTTGTAAGAGGTATGGAATCAAGTATACGGCTCCGGAGGCTTATTTCTCTGCAGGAGAGGATGACGGGGATGAGGACGGTGGTTTTGGGGGCAGTGAGTTCGTACATGAGAAAGTGCATATTAAGGTTAATTATAATTTCTTTATTTTTTTTGTACGTATTTGTGTGTCCATCAACACCAAAATTCCCTCTTACATTTTCTCACTGGTTAAACATGAGAGAACGTACAGAATTTCTGTTCTCAGAATGATATAATTAGTTGCAAATATCCAATTGGGCATATCTTATGTACTACATTTTTAATAGAGGTTGAGTCTATGCGTTTGAGGCTTATTATTTTTGAGAAAATACATAAAATGGTCAGTTAAAAACAAAAAGAATGATAGCCGAATAAGTGCAAGATTGACTTTTTTGTTGTTATTTCTCAAAGCAAATTCCTCATGAAGATATATAATGATATTTTTCTGCAACAAAGCTTATGGCGAAGATTTGATGGCAGGAGAAATACGAGGCGTTTAAAAAAAGTGTAACAGAAAATGCAAGGATTGGGGACACTAGGAGCAATAGTCGTCGAGATCACTCTGCGGTCATTGAGGTATTAATGTTGTCCCCTACATAGAACATTGTTTGTTGATTAGGGAAAGGGATCCTCTCCGGATCCACTTTGTGGGGATCCTAGGGATCCTCACATTCTAGCAGTTCATCGTATATCGTGTGGTTAGTTTTCGTCAGATACTATTTGTGTTTGATTTTAAATAAAGAAAGTCAAATGATTTCTGACCGTACGATACATGATGAATGGCTAAGAGTGGATCCGGATGGGATCCAATTCCGTTGATTAGTACTTGAGCTTTGGTAATTCTCATCAATGCAAAAGACAGATCTATTTAAGACCAATAAAATAAAGGTAGGCTCGGTGATGAGAAGTACTAACATAGAAAGCGTTTATTGCAATTGTGGCGTTATAGTCCAATAATATAATATTATGTGTAAGTTTATCATCACAAGACATTGTATTATTGAACTGATATGTCATATGAAGTTTTGATTTATCAGTGTTAAAATTATGATTTCATTACATATTAACATGTAATTAGTATTTTCCTAGTGATAGTAACGTTGATAAGCCGTGCCTCACAACTGACATGCCTACTTAATTTCCAAATTATTTTCTATTTTACCAATACATCCAACAAATGGGGAAAAAAGTGGTCTCCATACAATTCATATCATTAACTTTGTCAACATCAGGCTTGCTATAAGAATTCAACCACAAAAGAACCTAATATTCTTGTAAGGAAGGACAAATATTGTTTTAATTATATACAAATTCATCCTAAGAACCATATCTGGAATTTTGGCAGGTAATACAAGAAACGTCCAGTGATAATGCCGATGCAATTCAAGCAAATGAAGCCAAAAATATTCCTCTTCTTACTTATGTTTCTCGTGAAAAAAGACCTTCTCAACCTCACCATTTCAAAGCCGGAGCGCTCAATGTTCTTGTATGCATGCATCTCTCTTTTTGTAAAATTTTCACTATTTATGTGTCGATTTTAAGTAATATTATCTTACCATATATGTGTATTACTTACTTATATACTGTCAAGCTAGCTGTCAATTAACTACTATGTCTTAAAAAATAGTTCGTTCAATTAATTGATAACTCAGGTTGACAATTTGACATAATTACCTACATAGTATACTATTTGATAAATAACATTGATGTTGTTTTGATCAGCTACGTGAGTCGGGAGTTATAAGCAATTCGCCTTACATATTAGGTTTAGATTGTGACATGCATTGCCATCATGCAAGTTCGGCTCGGCAAGCAATGTGTTTCCACCTTGACCCCAAGATATCACCCTCTCTAGCATTTGTTCAATTTCCTCAATTTTTTTGCAACATCAGTAAGAACGATATCTATGACAGTCAGTTAAGATTAGCATTTAAGGTAGGTAAGAACTCAAGGACCAAACTTTGCATTAATCAATTATATGTCATATGTACAAATGCATATAATAATCTTTGACTAGAATTGGTATTGACTTGTATATAAATAGGTGCTATGGAAAGGTTATGATGGGCTTGGAGGGCCATGCATGTCGGGTACTGGCTACTACATCAAGAGGGTGTTCTTATGTGAAAGTTCCATTAGTGAAGGTAAATACAAATTCACTTAATTAAATACCTTAATTTGGTTTAATAAGCATATATATTAAAATTATGAACTTGTCTGTAATATATGCGTTCATACGATTTTTAGGTCACTAAATTAGTTTCACTATTGAATGATCAGCCGGGGATGCAATGAAACTTAGACAATGTTTTGGTCCATCCAATGAGTTCATCAAATCCCTCCGCCAAATCAACAAGCCTGATCGTATGTTCATCCAGAGAAATAATGCACAGCCAAATGAAACCCAACTACTAGCCTCTTGTGCTTATGAAGATGGCACCAACTGGGGCAAAGAGGCGAGTACAATTAAACTATTGAAACCTTACTTATTTCTAAAAAAAGAATATGCCAAGCTTAGTCAATTGTGAGGAGTTGATACGTGTTAGTGGTACAATGTATCAAGCGCTCATAGTAACCCGCTCAGGAGGTGACTGAGCTTAGCATTCCTCCAACTTTATGCTAATGGTGATCTTCTATGCAGGTTGGTTTCTTATACGGTTCAGTGGTGGAAGATTACTTCACAGGGTTTCAATTGCATTGCAAAGGTTGGATTTCAGTGTATTGTGATCCAAAAAGGCCACACATCTTGGGCAGTGGCACCACCAATTTGGATGATTTTTTGGTCCAAGGGACAAGATGGTCCTCCGGCTTGGTTGATGTTACTATCTCCAAATTTAGTCCTCGTATATATGGCCCTTTCAAAACGCCCACTTTTGTTCACAGCATGTGTTATGCAGAACTTGCCCTTTTCCCCATTTTCTATTTCTTGTCGCTCTGGGGCTTTGCTGCATTCCTTTATACCCTCAGGTAATTCTCTCATTATACCTATATTTTTTTACAAGTTTCTTTAAAAATTCTTTTGTATAAATGATTCAAAATATATGATTACTTTCACTATCAAGGGAAATGTTTACTTGCTTTATGTTCTTAAGACTGAAACTGAACCATTTACTGATTATGAACACATCTGTGGTTAAAAATTCAAACTCACAGTTTGTCGATATAAGTATTTGTATAGTATATAAGAAAGCATTACCCTCTTAATTAGTTGTTACACAACTTTAGTAGTATGATTTTGACATGATATATGTCAGTCTTGTTCTTTGCAGGTCTCAAATACTTATTTCATTGTATTTTCGTTCATATTCCTATCATCCCATTCTAAACATTTATACGAGGTGCTCGCAACGGGGTCAACATTTCGACATTGGGTAAATGAGCAAGGATATGGATGATGAAGTCAGTCACATCCCACTTATATGGTAGTGTGGATGCTTTCATGAAGAAACTTGGTATGAGAGAAGCCAGTTTTTTTCCAAAGAATAAAGTCGACGACGTCGAACAACTCAAGCGTTACAATATGGGAGTATTTGATTTCCAAACAGCACTACTATTTCTTGCTCCAATGGTTGCCCTAGTCATCTTGAACATGGCATCGTTTGCTGTGTTGGGATTGCTAGAGGGATCCTTGTGGGGGAGTTGGACAAGATGTTCATACAAGTTTTCATACTCTTCTATGTCATAGTAATGAACTACCCTATCATTGAAGGAATGCTTATAAGGAAAGACAAAGGAAGCATTCCACTATCTGTTACCTTACTATCTACCTTAGTTTCCCTCATTTTCTACTTTTTTTGGTTCTATTATTTTCATGTACCAAGGCCACGGCCCATATATGTGTCCATTATATACATACATTTTTACTATTAAATGTTGGGGTGTCTAAAAGATGTACTCTGTTTTTTTCTTGTCTAAGAATTCTACTACTTGCCACTTAGTGCTACGGTCTAGTGATATTTTTCTTTATTTGTAAATGAGAGGTCTTAGGTTCGATTCTCGCCAAAGGCGAATTTGAATCAAATTATTGCTAGCTCATTATGAGGCTAAGCCCATATGTTTTCCTTCAGTGTAATATTATTTGTTTAAAAAAAAAAAGAATTCTACTATTTCATCCTCCAAAATAATAGGAATGCACTAGTTAAGCCATAATTTGGAAGAAAGAAATGTCACCATTAAATTCACCATAAACTAAGCCCAATAAGTTTCGGCTGCAACATTAATAAGAACATGTATCTCCATAGTCCAAGTCCACAATAGTTCTGGACCTCTCATGTTGAGCTACTTTTTCCAAACCACCCTGATGCCCTAGTAAGTTTAAAGAAATAGTAATTAAACACTCTTTTTAACTTCTTTCACACCTATGTTTAGGCTTATTTTTTGTTTCCATTTAATTTATGCAATATGACGATCATAAATAAAGTGGGTGTGTGAAAAAAATAAAAAGAATGTGTGAAAATCACCCCTCCAAATATAAATAGGGACATAAATGTTGCGAATTTCATCATGTTTAAGTTGGGTTTGTTAAAATTTTATAAGAGCTCAACTTGGTTGGCTCGTTTATTTTCGAGCCCATCTCAAGCGGGGTAAAAAAGAAAAGTCAAACACGAGCTAATTTACAACAATGAGAGGGTCTACTTGTATAACATTTTCAAGCTTCTTATTAACGAGCTACTCACGTGCTTTACGATTTGGACATGTCTAAGTCAAGCTTGCCTTGTTTCTTAAACAAGTTGAAGGCTCAATATATCAAGAAAAGATAACATGTTTTAAGTTTTAGTCATTGTCTTCTTAATCTAGTGATGCATTACCTCTCTTGGTGTTCATATTCATAACTGTGGTAGATTCAGGATTTGAATCACGCAAAAAAATTTCAGTTGATTCACTAAGGCATTTCTTCGAACAATTGTCGTCAGCTGAACCATGTTGCGCACATGTCAACATATATCGAAATATGCCAAAGCAATCTGATGAGTGCTATCGAGAGAATTTGTCGAGTTCTCTTGACGCAACCTGCTAAGTGCTGCCGAGATATGCCTAGCATGCATTACATCAAACACTTGTTGGGCACAAAATGGACCCATACCAAACATTCGAAGAGTTCTTGGAAAACCTTCACATGTATATTTTCTGGACTCTAGGTGGTCTTGGGACCACCTTGGTCCCAACGTGCATCCACCACTAATTCATAGTAATACTTTTTACCACTACTCACTTTTCAAGGTACTTTATACCGGCTCCAATAGAATTTTTTTTATTACTGAAAAATGTGAGATCAAACTTAAAATATGGGTGACACAAAATTTAATCACAACTTTGATCAACTCACTCAATGACGCTAAGACTCTACTCTTGATGCCTTAGTATCCAACACTCCAAAGATTTGCATCACAAAATAAATTATGGTCAAGATTGTTTTTGAGAAAAAGAAAATTGTTTTTTTTTTTTTTTTTTTGTTCAAATAGAAAAAGAAAATTGTTAAGATTATCAAATGCCTTTGTTCCCAAGAAAATGTTGAGATGACAAACTACTAAACAGACCAACCGTATTATCTTAACTGTACCCATGTAGACTTGTAAATTTCGTTGCATGCAAATGATGCATCACAAAGATCCACGTGGCATATGACTCATCACAAATGGACAAGTCATCAATGACATGTGGCACAAGTCAAGCAAAGGAAGCTCAAAAGCATTCCCAAAATTCAGCCAAAAGGGGGAAATACCCCTTAAAATCGGCAAGGGGTCCAAATTGCTCCCAAAACCGGAAAGAAAGCTAAAACATCTTCACAAAACAAGTAAGAATTGAAGATTGCTTGCAAAATAGGCAAGAAAACCCTATAGATTTCGGCCAAACAAGGGAAAGTGGCAGAAAACAAGACACAAAACATGCCTAAATTCTCCCATGGACGAATCATGAAGGAAAATTTGTGAAAAACATGTTCATTTGAGCAACATCTATGGCATGCAATTAACAATTAAAGACGGAAACATGCTTGTATGCACTCAAAACAAAACATTACCCATGAAATTCAAAGCCTAGTAGTTATGGTGAACCATGACTCAACTCAAATCTTAAAGAAAGGAGTTGAGAAACTTTTATACCTTTGAATCACCTCTTTGCTTAGCAAAGGTTAATCACCCATGTGAGGGCCTTTTTTCCTTTGTCTCCTTGCTCCTTGGCTTCATGGATATGGATGGAAGAATTGATTCTCCAAAAGTCCCTAAGGTAGGAAACCTCTAATTTTCGACACCAAGGATGATGAAAGAAGAAGATGAGTGACCTTGGAGGAGGAAGGATTGCTAGCTAACCCCTCCAAGGGGGCCGGCCTCCTAGAGAGAAAAAAGGAGAGAGTTATCTCACGCTTTTCATCCTTAGAAAAAACCCTAATGAGGATGGTTCAAAGATACCCCTTCTATACTTTTAACTTTTGTTCATTTTTGGACCAAAAGGTCCCTCCTCTCTATATGGCCGGTTTTCCCATGCCTTTGGGCTATTTTGGGCTTCTTGAATTTTGGTTGTTAAGTTGTCATACAACTTAAGCTAATAGGCTTGACAATTCGAAGCCCAATTTGGGCTTTAAGGCCTAAATCCAACTCAAGGTTTAAAACGAACTTATTCAGATCCCAAGAGTTGAGTATTTGGCTTACAAGGTGTTGGTGTAGGTTTGCAGGTGTTCATACTAGCCTTATGAACCAAGTCTCGAGCATACTTAGATTGATTGATAAAAATATCACCATTATCTTTATATTGAAGCTGCAACCCCAAGAAACAAGAGAGTTTACCTATACCTTTCAATTCAAACACATCCTCAAACTCCTGAATAACAGCTTGAACTTTGCTTGCATTTGAACCAGTCAAGATTATATCATCGACATAGAGTAAAAAAGCCACAACATAAACTCCATCATGTTTAACAAAGAAACTAGTGTCAAACCGAGACATCTGAAATCCCATGGCTGGTAAATAACTTGTAAATTTAGCATTCCAGGCACGAGGTGCCTATTTCAAACCATATAGACATTTGACTAATTTACAAACAAAATTTGGGTGATGTGGATCCACATAACTTTGTGGTTGCTTCATATACACTTATTCCTCCAACTCTCCACGCAGAAATGCATTCTTAATGTCAAGCTGTCTTAAATCCCATTTGTATTGAGCAGCAAGAGAAATGATTAGTCTCACAGTAGTATGCCTCACAACCGGGCTAAAAGTCTCAAAATAATCTAAACCCAGCTCTTGATTATATCCTTGGGCTACTAATCGTGCCTTATATCATGAAATAGACCCATCAAAATTCTTTTTAAGTTTGAACACCCATTTACTACTTATAATAGACCGGTGTGTTGGTGGAGGAACCAGAACCTAAGTTCCTTGGCTTTGCAAAGCTTCAAACTCCTCTTGCATGGCAGTTTGCCAATGAACATTAGTTGCAACAGTTCGAAATGAAGTTGGTTTAGAAGAATCATTAATTGTAGCTATAAAAGAAAAGACACTAGGACACTGAGCATGAGAATCTAATTGCAAAGTTTGTAACTCTGGTAAGGTAGTAAGAAAAGTAGGATAGTTCTTCCTAGAAATAGCACCAGTTTGCAATCTTGTTTGCATTCTTGACATAGTAGAAGAATCATGACTGTCATTATGTAAAACAAAATGGGAATAATCAAGAGGAAGAATTACCTCTAGCTGTGTAGGATCAATGACAGGTAACACCAAAGCTGTTGAAGAAAAGGAAGGAGTTGTTTCAGATGGTGATGTAGACACATTGTAATCAAAATCCCTTGAGGTAGTACCAGATGTATCAGAAACATTAGAAGCAAAAAAATCAATACTATGATGTTCTTCAATACCCTGTGAAGATGTAGACACATTTAGAACCAAGCTTGGCGGAATCGGAACTTGAAACAAAACTAAATAATGTGAAGATTGAGATTCAAGGATCTGAACAGAAGAACAATGCTGTGTAGAAGGGACAGTCTTGTATGGAAACAAACTTTCGTCATGAATAACGTGCCTGGAAATAATGAACTTCCTAGTTTAGGGATGAAAACATATAACACCTTTATAGCTGAGAGCATATCCAATAAAAACACATAATGAAGCTCTAGGTTGCAATTTGTTGGTATTAAAAGGTCTGATGTATGGATAAACCACAGAACCAAACACTTTGAGACCTTGCAACTGATGAGTTACATTGTGTAATTTCTGATATGGAGACTATACTTAAAACTGTACAAGGCATTCTATTTATTAAGAAGACAGAGTGAGCACAAGCATGATACCACAGATCTTGAGGTAACTTGGCAACAATCATAAGAGTTAGGGTAAAGTACAAAAAACTACCTCAACTATTGGTGTCACGACACTTTCATACCTTATCTTTTAAAATTGACAATGTCATACCTCATCTTTAGAATTTGGTCCAATGTTATACCTTCCGTTACTTGGCCGTTTAATTTTCAGTTAAATGCTGACGTGGCTTGATTCGGGACCCACTTTCTATTAAAAAATCATTAAAAAATTATTAAAAACTAAAAAAATTATTTAATATTTTTTAAAATAATAAAGAAAAGTAATTAAAAAAAAAAGAAAAAGAAAGAAAACAACTCTCTGTCCGTCGCTCCCCCTTCCCCCCTCCTCTCTTCTCCCCCATCTTCATCTTTTTCCCCCACCTGCAACCCCAAAAATAAAAAAATAAAAAATCCAATTTGTCTTCCCTCCGCACCCACCCTCAATTTGTCTTCCCCCTCCCCACCACCCCCTCCCCCCACCCCCTCTTCTCCCTCCTGCAACCCAGAAAAAAAAAAAAAAAAACAATCCAGATCCCGTCAGCGGGAAGATGGGTACGCGGAGAAGGTGAAGGTTGGGTGCGGAAGAGGATGTGGAGAATGGGTGAGAGTGGTCGATTTGGGGTTGGCAGGGGGTTGGGTTTTTTGGGGGGAGGGGGGGACGAACTGGGTTCGCTTTGGATATTTTTTTTTCTTTTCTTCTTCTTCTTCTTCCTTTTCTTCTTCCTCTTTCTTCTTCTTTCTGGGTTGCAGGGGGTTGGGTTTGTGGGGGTGGGGATGAAACTGGGTTTGATTTGGGTTTTTTTTTCTTTCTTTTTTCTTCTTCCTGCTTCTCCTTCTTCTTCTTGCTTCTTCGCGCTCCCGCGGGGGGGGGGGGGGATTGATGGGTTTTCAAAATTTTTTTTTTTTTTTTTTTGGGGGTTGCAGGTGGGGTGAAGAAGATGAAGATGGGGGAGAAGAGAGAGGAGGGGGAGGGGAGGGGGAGGGAAGAACAGATTGTTGTTGTTTTTTTTTTTTTTTTTTTTATTATTTTTTTTACTTTTCTTTATTATTTTAAAAAATATTAAATATTTTTTTTTTAGTTTTTAATAATTTTTTTAAATAGAAAGTGGGCCCCGGATCAAACCACGTCAGCATTTAACTAAAAAGTAAACGGCCAAGTAACGGAAGGTATAACATTGGACCAAATTCTAAAGATGAGGTATGACATTGTCAATTTAAAAAAATGAGGTATGAAAGTGTCGTGACACCAATAGTTGAGGTAATTTTTTGTACTTTACCCTAAGAGTTATAGCTGTTTCCACAATATGTCGATATTTCTTCTCAGCAATTCCATTTTGCTAAGGGGTATATGGACAAGAAACCATATGCATAATGCCTTTGTATTTTAGAAAGTCCTCAAACCTGTTACTAACATATTCACCACCAGCATCAGTTTGTAAACATCGAATTGAGTCAAGATATAACTATAGAACTTTTGAAACACATCAAAAACCTTTGATTTATTTATTATGGGAAAGATCCATACAAATCTGGTAAACTCATCAACAAAACTAACATAATACTTTTTGAAATGGAAAAGTACAAGTTTCTATTTTATCATAGAAAGGTAACTTCGACATTTTTCCTAAAATACAATGAGCACAAAAGTGTTGTTGATCATAATTTCAACATTGTAGACAATATTGCATTGTTGGGATATCCAAGTCTTTGATGCCAGATTGCTGTTTTTACTTTCTGTCTAAGTAAAGCCACTGATTTTCTTGATGAAGATGTAGAAGATCCTGATAACAACTGAACTGGTATCCGAAACAACTCTCCCTCATTACTCATTCCTTGGTAAAGAATATCTTTGGTTACTTTGTCCTGCACAAAGAATTCAAGATCATCATAAATGAACCAGCAAAAATTATCCTTGCCGAGTTGTTGTACTGACATCAAACTAACAGCAATAATTGGCACATGTAAAACAATTCTTAAAATTAAAGAATTAGGCACAGTATGTAATTTTGCAGAAACCTTCACCATTGCTAACAATAATCTTATCAGTGCCTTGATAAGGTGTAATATGCTGAAGAGAATGCACATCAGTGGTCATGTGATGAGAAGCACTAGTGTCAACTATCCACGAGTTTTGAGGTAGAAATGTAAAAGGACCTTGAGCTTGCATAGCTATTAAAGATGGTGCAGGAGCTGTGCCTTGATAAGAAAAGTTGTTCCGATGATGACAATCCAAGGCACTATGACCTCATTTCCCACATATTTGACACTCAACAACTTGTCCAGCTTGATTAGAATTAGTAGACCTCTTCCAGCAATTAGGAGTTGTATGACCTCTTTTGGAACAAATATGGCATTCTGGAACAATATGAGTACCAGTATCTGTATTTCCTGACCAAGGTTGCCAATTATTCCCACTAGACTTAGTACCAGACGACTGTCCTCTACCATTACCAAAATTAGAACCTTTATACCCTCCATTAGACTTCTGTCCAAAGAAAGGCCTTGGTCCATAATTAGAATTATTGAATGGCCTAGGAGCATTCCCACTACCAACAAAGCCATACATATTGGTAAGATTAGGATACACATGAGGTGGAGATTGTGGCATGACATACGAATTTGGAGAATACTGAGCAGGAGAATACATTGGACCACTAGATGGATATGGAACGGTTGAGAAAGAAGCCTGCGATTGAAAAAGGCATTGCAATAAAACTTGGAGACTGAAATGGTAAACTTGAAGTAGAACCCCTATTAGATACTCTAGTAATTGTCCCATCAGTAGTAAAAGGAATATCATTAGAAATACTAGAGGAACCTTGAGAATTTGCAGATTGAGAAGATGAACCTTGCATATGCAATCCATAAAAATTATGAGTTAAACTGTTAACCATAGAGTCAGCTTCCCTTTCAGCACACAATAATTGCTCTCGAAACTCCCTTAGAGTGATATAAGTATCTTTAGTAAGAATCACCGTTCGTATAGTTGAATGTTCTCTAGGTAAACCAGATAATGCAGACACCACAAAATCATTATCAGAAACAGACACATTAGTAGCAATCAATTGATCCTTAATATGTCTTAGCTTAGACAGATACTGATCGATTGAATCACCACCTTTTTGCATTGTTTGAAACTCAGTTTTAAAGTATTCACCCTGGCTTTTGAAATTGAAGCATAGCGATCTTGAAGATTAGACCAAGCTTCATGTGCAGTCTTACATCCAAATACATGTTCAATAGATTCATCAGACAAAGTAGCTATCAACAAACTCAAAAGAGCAAAATCAACAGACTTTCATTCAAGAAATGCCTCAGTAATCACATTGGTAACTTCACGCTCTGTATCAATTACGAACTTGGGATGACATACTGCAGCGCCTTCAAAATGATCAAACATCTTATACCCTTTCATGACAGACATGAATTGAAAAACCCACTACGAAAAATTCTTATAGTCAATTTTATTGTAAGCATACCCAAAAGGCCTTCAATTCTAACACCATTAGACGCCATTTCAACATAACTATGTAGACTTTAGTAGACAAAAGATTCAAAGATTCAAGAACAACAGAAAAGATCTCAGATGGCTTCGTGCCCAGACAAACAATCTTGAAAAATGGCTAAGATTCAAGAACAACAGAAAAATTCTCACATGGCTTCGTGCCCAAACAAACAATCTTGAAAAATGGCTTCGTGCCTAAAAAAAAAACACTTCAACTATACAAAGAAACTACTCTCCAAGAAGATAAAACTTCATATGGTTGCAAGAAATTGAAAATATATCACCTAATTCGTCAAATTGTATCGAATGAGCGAAGAACCCAGATGGACCGACATAGAATTGTGTTGAAGGAGCGAAGAACCCGGATGCACCGACACAAAATCTTCAGATTAGCCTAGAAAATCCAAACTTAGAAATCACCCTCGAACAATTTCCAAACCACGGCAAAATCACTGGCTCTCGATACCATATTAACTATTGTGTATGTATGTATGTATGTGTATATATATATATATATATATATATATATAAATGTTTTGATCAAGAAAGCAAAGAGAATGAAGGAAGAAAGAAGAACTTTGGGAGAGAAATGAAGAACTCGAAAATAGCTATTAATTTAATATGATGTGTTATTACAGCAATCTTGCATATAAAGGCAACCACCAACTTTCTTAATGACTAAGAAATCCCTTATCCAATCTAACCAAATCTAAACAAATACAATCTTAACAAATCTTATGCAAAATATCTAATCTTTAACAAATCCCAACTGTTTTGCTGACATGGCATATATTTCAAACAATGTTGCCATGTGTCCTCACTTATCAGTATAGAACTTGGAGAGAGCTACACTTAAAATCTCATACTTGTAAATGAAGAAAAATACCACTAAACTATTGTACTTATCGACTATATATTTTAATATTGTACAACCTAACAAATTCTGACCTAGAAGGCTAGAAAGTTATTTTGTATCATGGGAAAAGATCCTCTCCGAACCCAGTCCCAACGAATCCTCCGAATCATTCTTCTTTAAGAGCCGAGTTGGTATCGTGGCTTCCCCGGAGTCGACGCCATGCTTCTTCAGAGTCGGCGTCGACCCGGAGTTAGTTATTGACAACATCATAATAGTCGTCGACGACTCGTGGTTCTGAAGTTTCCCTAAAATCAAACAAAATGGTGAAGAAGAAGACTTAGAATTGAAGAAGAAATGATTATTGAAGAAGAATAATTGAAGGGGACGAGGAAGTAGAAGAAAAACTGCAGAGAAAATAGAAGAAGAAGGAGGATCCGAAGGATACGGAGGGATTGGGTCCTGTTAGGTACTCAAACCTAAGGGAAGAGCCCAACCCAAAAGACTAGTCCGATAGGTGGGAGGACCCCTAGGACTTAAGAACCATTACACCATTTCTGGTGTAGCCGATGTGGAATTATAACATTACACCACCCTTCGGAAGACCCGACGCCCATGGCGGCACCAGTCGCCAAGTCCCTTGGGAGCCCATACTCCCAAGGCGGCACCACGAGGAGGCACCACTCGCCAAGTCCCGCAGCGTCGGGAACCTAGGCTCTGATACCAATGTTAGGTACCCAAGCCCAAGGGAAGAGCCCAACCCAAAAAACTAGTTCGATAGGTGGGAGGACCCCCAGGACTTAAGAACCACTGCACCATTTCTGGTGTAGCCGATGTGGGATCAGAGCCTAGGTTCCCGACGCTGCGGGACTTGGCGAGTGGTGCTGCCTCGTGGTGCCGCCTTGGGAGTATGGGCTCCCAAGGGACTTGGCGACTGGTGCTGCCGTGAGCGTTGGGTCTTTCGAATGGTGGTTTAATGTTATGATCCCACATCGGCTACACCAGAAATGGTGTAGTGGTTCTTAAGTCCTTGGGGTCCTCCCACCTATTGGACCAGTCTTTTGGGTTGGGCTCTTCCCTTGGGCTTAAATACCTAACATTGGTATCAAAGCCTAAGTTCCCGACGCTGCGGGACTTGTCGAGTGGTGCCGCCTTGGGAGTATGGGCTCCCAAGGGACATGGTGATGGGGGACTTGGCGACTGGTGCCGTCGTGGGCGTCGGGTCTTCTGAAGGGTGGTGTAATGTTATGATCCCACATCGGCAACACCAGAAATGGTGTAGTGGTTCTTAAGTCCTGGGGGTCCTCCCACCTATCGGACTAGTCTTTTGGGTTGGGATCTTCTCTTGGGCTTAAGTACCTAACAGGTCCGGAGAGGATCCTCTTCTCCGTATCATCATCTTTTGAAATACTAATTAACAAAACGACTATGGCACCCAAGGTTTACGTAGGCTCAATACAAATCCACGTCATGCCCAACCCTGCCAAAAAATGAAGATGTATTTTTTTCCAGGAAATCGTTTAGGAGACTAATCTTTGATACTTGAGACTCAAGATTGCAGCCAGGACGTCGTGGTTGCAAAAACAATTCCAACATGAATTGATGTATGCCACTAGATTAATGCTCCACTTGTACGTGTTGGTCAGATTCAATGTAGAAGTGTAATTGCATTTGCATGATTTAATTGTCTTTCTTCTTTATAGTGTGGCCTAAACCAAAAAACAGAAAACAGAATAAGATTTCTATACTTGACCAATTTTAAAACGTCAACTTGATTACTACTATTTCATATATGACAAGTCCTATGAACAAAAGAGAAAAGACAACACATGATTACAAGTCAAAGGAATCACTAATTTATTATAATTAGAAGGTGATTAGCTATAGACCTGTGGATTAGGTTTGATTAGGGTTTCGGACAGAAATCCCCACACTTAAATTATTTTACTCTATTGCTACAGCCGTTTAGTAATGTTTTTTTGTCGAAATCCTTATCTACATAAGGGCTTTTAGTCGAAAATATTTCTTAGAACTTACAACTTAATTATACACTACTACAAATTTTGACTTTACCGACAAAATTAGTTCGTCGGCAAAAGTCAAAATTTGTCAGCAAAGATCCTTTTCCGATTTTCAAATTTTTTTGGCCATTTTGTCGTGCAAAGCATGTCTCGTAAGAGTTTTTCCAATGAATTTTAATACTTCGTCAGCTAAGGTTAAACTTTCCCTGACAAACTTTTTTTTGTCGGCATTTCTATTCCCGACAAACTCTACATAAGGGCTTTTGGTCGAAAATATTTCTTAGAACTTACAACTTAATTATAACCAGAACTTCTTATGTTCTTTAAATTATCTAAAAGCGACCAAAGGAACTTTTAATCAAGTTCAAGATGTTAATTTTATATTTATTTTTTATATCATTCAAAATTAATACGGGCAATGTTCTTTTTATTTTTTCTGACAATAGGCAGTATATCTTACATATGGAAGTGAAAATTATTCATTCAAGAAATTGCCCATTTGTAATAATCCATAGGAAAAATCAATGTTGAGGTAAAATTTCATATCAAAAGTTGGTGGAGTACTCGATATATATTGTATAAAAGTATGGTCTATTAATATTGTGGAGCAAAATAAAAATCAAAAAATCCTAGAACAGACAAGTGGATTTTCATCAGCAAAAGTTGGTGGAGTACTCTATATATAATGTATAAACATATGGTTTATTTATGTTATAACATGTGAATTGTTGTTAGTACGTGATGATATTTAAGTATCGTATAAATGTGTAAATATAATTGGTAACGAATGTGTAGATTGTCAATGTATATAAAGTAACACATTCGTCCTCATTACATTAATATTAAGTCACACAAGTCAGCCACCAGCGGCCACCGTAATGATGAAGAAAAATAGAAAACACTCTTAATTCATTAAAAAAAAGAAAAAAGAAATAAAAATTCAGGCATACTAATCATTCTCATTGAATAAATCCTTAACAACATGCATAATTCAGCATATCAATCATTCTCATTTAATAAATCCTCAGTTACATCCAAAGTAAAAAATTAAAAACTTTTACAGCTGTTTTTCACTAATTGTATTAATTAAATTATTTAGTAGACAGTGTTATTGTCCTTTAAAAGGAGGTGGAGGATGTTGCTAGTTGATGCTTGAGTGCAAGAACACATATAATTGCCACAGAAGAAGCTATGGAGAATTCTAAGCTCCCTCTCCATCTCTGCCACGTCCACAAGCTTCCATACTTCATCAATCGAACACATAACCTCGTCCTTGATCGCTTTAGCCTTGTTGTTTTACTATAGAGCCTCTTTCTTCTTCCAACACCCCAAAACCAAAGCCACAATCCTACCATGGCTTCTTGTCTTTGCCTCTGAAGTCCTCCTTGCCTTAGAATGGCTCCTCAGCCAATAATTCCGATGGCGGACAGTTTCGCGAACCGTGTTCCCAGAGAGGCTTCCGGAGGATGACAAGCTTCCGCCGATTGACGTGTTTATTTGCACCGCGGATCCGGAGAAGGAGCCAAGCGTGGGGGTGATGAACACGGTGTTATCTGCCATGGCAATGGACTATCCACCGGAAAAGCTTCACGTGTATCTCTCTGATGACGCCGGTGCTGCATGCCGTGACTTTGAATGGGATGAGAGAGGCTTGGAGGTTTGCAAAATGGTGGCTTCCGTGTTGTAAGATGTATGGAATCAAGTGTACGGCTCCGGAGGCTTATTTCTCTGCAGGAGAGGATGATGGTTAATTATGATTCCTTTATTTTGTGTGTGTACGTATTTGTGTCTCAATCAAGATTCTAAAAAATGCTAGGCGTTTTGTCGGGTTGTGGATTGGGATCTAGCGCCTGGGCGGCTAGGTGGGGGTTTAGGCAGATTCATAAATTACAAAATAAAATGACTTATAAATTATAAAGTATTAGAACATTTTGAAAACATGGGGAACAAGTATATAATGAGTGTTCATCCAAGTATTCAACAAGTATCTTACATTTTATTGAAAAACTAAAATGCAAAATGAAAGTCATCAATTTCATGTCTAAGTTAGAGTAAGCGGGTCTAGGTGCATTTTCTTAATTTTCAAACACCTAGAGGCTAATTGGAGCAGTGGTCAGCTGCCGAGTGCCTAGGCAGGACCTAGACGGGGATTTTTAGAACAATGATGTCAATCAACACCAAAATTCCCTCTTACATTTTCTCACTAGTTGAACGTGAGAGAACATACGCAATTTGTGTATTCTGAATGATAATTAAATTTAGTATTCAATTGAGCATATCTTATGTACCAATTTTTTAATAGAGGTCGAGTCTATGTGTTTGAGGCTCATTATTTTTGAGAAGATACATAAAATGGTCAGTTAAAATGACAAAAAGAACAATAACCGAAATGAGTACAGGATGGCTTTTTTTTTGTTATTTCTCAAAACAAATTCCTCATGTTTATAGATATAATTATTAATGATATTTCTCAGTAACAAAGCTTATGGCGAAGATTTGATTGCAGGAGAAATACGAGGCGTTTAAGAAAAGAGTAACAGAAAATGCAAGGATTGGGGACACTAGGATCAACAGTGGTAGAGATCACTCTGCAGTCGTCGAGGTATTAATGTTGTCTATTGTTTGTTGATTAGTACTTTAGCTTTGGTACATTCTCATCAACGCAAAAGACAGATTTATTTAGACAAGTAAAATAGAAGGAACTTTAACGAAAAGTTTTCGATACTGTTTACTTTAACAAAAAACTACATTTTTACACTAAAAAGTCAATCTTGGTACTATTCACTTTTCCCTTTATTTTGTCCCCATCGTTAAAACTCAAAGTTTTCAAGTCCTTTTAATTAGCTTTCCTTAAAAGAGTAAATTGTAGCTATGGTCTCTTAACTTTAACTCAATTGGAGCAATGGTCCATCTACTAAAAATCCTATCGGTCCCTCAATTCATCAAAACATGTAGCTATGGTCCCTCAACTAAAAATTCATTACCATGGGTCCCTCCACTTTAATTCAACTAGAAAAATGGTCCCTTATCTTTAATCCAATTGTAGCAATGATCCTTCCAACATAACTCGTTTTGACAAAATTTTTGACGTAGTTGACGAAAATGACCATAATTACACACTTTGATGAGTTGAGGGACCCTAATTGTATAAATGGTCATTCCAACCTAACTTATTTTGACAAAATTTTGACCAAATTAATGAAAAGGACTATGGCTACACATTTTGATAAGTTGAGGGACCAATAGTAATGGATTTTTAGTTGAGGGACCATTGCTTCAATTTGATTAAAGTTGAGGGACTATTGCTACAATTTACTCTCCTTAAAATAAAGGCATTACCAATGTTGAGCTTTTAAGGCTCGGCGACGAGAAGTACTTACATAGAAATAATTTACTGTCACTATAGTGTTATAGTGTAATAATACAACATTATGTGTAAATATATTATTACGTGATATTGTATTATTGAACCGAAATATCATATGATGTCAAATCCGTTTTTTTGGTGACACCTTCTAGGCTTATGAAGTTCTGATTTATTAGTGCTAATATTATGATTTCATTACATATTAACATGTAATTAGAATTTTCCTAGTGATATATAGTAACGTTGATAAGCCTTGCCTCATCATCAGGCCTGCTATAAGAATTCAACCACAAAAGAACATAATATTGTAAGGAAAGACAAATATTGTTTAGATATATATACAAATTCATCGTTAGATCCATATCTGGAATTTTGGCAGGTAATACAAGAAACGTCCAGTGATGATGAGGATGCAACTCAAGCAAATGAAGCCAAAAATGTACCACTTCTTATTTATGTTTCTCGTGAAAAAAGACCTTCTCAACCTCACCATTTCAAGGCCGGAGCGCTCAATGTTCTTGTATGCATGCATCTCTCTCTTTTTGTAAATTTTCCTCAATTTATGTGTCGTTTTTAAGAAAGTTTCTAAAAAATGTGAGGCGCTAATCGGGAAGTGGCTAGGCGGATGTAAGTAAATTTATTATATATTATCTAAATAAGTACCTATTTATACTTAAACAAACACAAAATTTTATTGGGATACATAAATTATAAAATAAAATAGCATATAAATTATGAAGTATTAGAACATATTGAAAACATGGGGAACAAGCATATCACATGTTCATCTAAGTAATAAACAAGTATCTTACATTTTATTGACAAAACAAAATGCAAATGAAAGTTAACGATTTTTTGTCTAAGTGAGAGTCGCAATTGAGACGGATGCCTAGGTGGGGGCATCTAGGCGGGCTAGCGAGATGCCTAAGTTGGTCTGGACATACTTTCTTAATTTTCAAACGCCTAGAAACTAATTAGAACAGTGGCCAACCGCCTAGCGCCTTGGAGAGGCCTAGCGGCGCTAGGCGGGAATATTTAGAACAATGACTTTAAGTAATATTCTCTTACCATATATGTGTATTACATACTTATATATTGTCAAGCTAGCTGTCAATTAACTACCATGTCTTAAAAAATAGTTCGTTCAATTAATTGATAATTCAGATTGACAGTTTGACATAATTACCTTCATAGTAGACTATTTGATAAGTAACGTTGATGTTGTTTTGATCAGCTATGTGTGTCGGGAGTTATAAGTAATTCGCCATACATATTAGGTTTAGATTGTGACATGCATTGCAATGATGCAAGTTCGGCTCGGCAAGCAATGTGTTTCCATCTTGACACAAAGATATCACCTTCTCTAGCATTGGTTCAATTCCCTCAAAATTTTCGCAACATCAGTAACAATGATATCTATAACAATCAATTGAGATCAACATTTAAGGTACGTAAGAACTCAAGGACCAAACTTTACATTAATTAATTATATGTCATATTTACAAATGCATATAATAATCTTTGACTATAATTGATATTGACAACTTGTATATATATAGGTGCTATGGAAAGGTTATGATGGGCTTGGAGGGCCATGTGTGTCTGGCACTGGCTACTACATCAAGAGGGTGTCGTTATGTGGAAGTTCCATTAGTGAAGGTAAATATAAATTCACTTAATTAAATCACCTTAATTTGGTTTAATAACCATATGTATTAAAATTATGAACTTGTCTGTAATATATGCTTTCTTACGTTTTTTAGGTCACTAATTAGTTTCAATTATTGAATGATCAGCCGGGGATGCAATGAAACTTAGACAATGTTTTGGTCCATCCAATGAGTTCATCAAATCCCTCCGCCAAATCAACAAGCCTGATCCTATGTTAATGCAGAGAAATAATGCACAGCCAAATGAAACCCAACCACTAGCCTCTTGTGCTTATGAAGATGGCACCGAATGGGGCAAAGAGGCGAGTACAATTAAACTATTGAAACCTTACTTATTTCGAAAAAAAGATTATGCAAGCTTAGTCAATTGTGAGGAGTTGATACGTGTTAGTGGTACAATGTATCAAGGGCTCATAGTAACCCGCTCGGGAGGTGACTGAGCCTAGCATTCCTCCAACTTTATGCTAATGGTGATCTTCTTTTATTTGTGGCATGCGGGTTGGTTTCTTATACGGTTCAGTGGTGGAAGATTACTTCACAGGGTTTCATTTTCATTGTAAAGGTTGGATTTCAGTGTATTGTGATCCAAAAAGGCCACAATTCTTGGGCAGTGGCACCACCAATTTGGATGAATTTTTGGTCCAAGGGACAAGATGGTCCTCTGGCTTGGTTGATGTTACTATCTCCAAGTTTTTTTTTTTTTTTTTTTTTGAGAAAATTGGACATTCATAAACCAGGGAAAAAGTCAAGATACAAGGAGAAAGCCACGAAGGCTGATAGAAACCAACATAGATAAAGCAAGATGGATGTAAGGGATACAAGACGTAACCAAACTAGGCAAATATGTCGATCCAACACTTTCTAACCAAAACAACCTACGGGGGACAAGGGAAACCGTCCTTGTTGAGGATTCCCACAAGCAAGGATGAGGGTCTTTCGACCCACACAGAATTGCACATCCCTGCCACACAATGTGACGCAAGAAAATCCGCTGTAGCATTTGCTGATCTTGAGATCCAAGACCAGGTACACGCCTGGAGAGAACACCCCAAAGCCATGACACGACTTAGAATGGGGAGAACTTCCCAAAGGGTACAATCCAAGCCAGCATTAAGATAGGATATCAGTAGCTTAACAACAATCTGGAGCATATTCCTTCTCCGAGCAAGGGCACACCCCTCCCAAATCGCCAAGGCTTCCACCATCAGAGTAGTAGAAGCAGTAACTTCCACCCGAGCCACCTCAACACATCTGCAGTGAGCATCACGGATGACAATACCCATAAAACCCCAAGACTCCCCCGACCTCCAACTAGCATCGACATTGACCTTTAACAAATTTGGAGGAGGAAGGGACCAATGGATGGATCAGATAGACTCTCTCAGGAGGGAGGACGAAGGTAAGCAACGCGTTGGCAAAAGGAAGCAGTCAAACGCGTTCCTGATGGCAGCAATTGTGTTTGAGGACGACGGTTGGTGCTGCTCGAAAACGACCAAGCACCTGGATCTCCAAATAAACCAGCAAGAGATCGCAACCAGAGTGAGAGACCTCGCCCTCTTCAATTTAGTTCCATAATTCCCATTTCCCACCTCGCTGCCAAGCATTAAACGAAGAAATGAAATTCTGGTCCAACCGAAGCCCAAGAGGGCCACCAAACCAAACCGCTTCCACCTATGAGCATAGAAGGAGGAGATGTTCAATTGACTTGTCTTGATCGCCGCAAAACGCCCACTTTTCAAAACGCAAAACGTCCAAGTTTAGTCCTCTTATATATGGCCCTTTCGAAACGCCCACTTTTCTACACAGCGTGTGTTATGCAGAACTTGCCCTTTTCCCCATTTTCTATTTCTTGTCGCTCTGGGGCTTTGCTACCATTCCTCAACTTTGCCTACTGAATGGCATTCCTTTATACCCTCAGGTAATTTTCTCTCATTATACCTATATTTTTTTACAAGTTTCTTTAAAAATTCTTTTGTATTAACGATTCAAAATATATGATTACTTTCACTATCAAGGGAAATGTTCACTTGCTTTATGTTCTTAAGACTGAAACTGAACCATTTACTATGGTTGATTATGAACACATTTGTGGTTAAAAATTCAAACTCACAGTCTGTCGATATAAGTGTTTGTATAGTATACAAGAAAGCATTACCATCTAAATTAGTTGTTATACAACTTTAGTAGTATGATTTTGACATGATAGTATGATGGTTTTGTTATTTGCAGGTCTCAAATACTTATTTCATTGTATTTTCGTTCATATTCCTATCATCCCATTCTAAACATTTATACGAGGTGCTCGCAATGGGGTCAACATTTCGACATTGGGTAAATGAGCAGAGGATATGGATGATGAAGTTAGTCACATCCCACTTATATGGTAGTGTGGATGCTTTCATGAAGAAACTTGGTATGAGAGAAGCCAGTTTTTTTCCAACAAATAAAGTCGACGACGTCGAACAACTCAAGCGTTACAATATGGGAGTATTTGATTTCCAAACATCCCTACTATTTCTTGCTCCAATGGTTGCCCTAGTCATCTTGAACATGACATCGTTTGCTGTGGGGATTGCTAGAGGGATCTTTGTGGGGGAGTTGGACAAGATGTTCATACAAGTTTTCATACCCTTCTATGTCATAGTAATGAACTACCCTATCATTGAAAGAATGCTTATAAGGAAAGACAAAGGAAGCATTCCACTATCTGTTACTCTACTATCTGCCTTTGTTTCCCTCATTTTCTATTTTTTTGGTTCTATTATTTTCATGTAGCAAGACCATGGCCTATATATGTATCCATTATATACATACATTTTTACTATTAAATGTAGGGTTGTCTAAAAGATGTACTCTTTTTTCTTCTTGTCTAAGAATTCTACTACTTGCCACTTAATATTACAGTCTAGTGGTATTCCTCTTCACTTGTAAGGGAAAGGTCATCAGTTGGATTCTGGCCAAAGACGAATTTGAATGAAATTATTACTAGTTTATTGTGAGGCTAAGCTCACCCATTTTCCTTTAGTGTAGATAATATTGTTTGTTAAGAAAGAAAAAAAAAAGAATTCTACTACTTCACCCTCCAAAAGAATAGGAATGCACGAGTGGAGCCATAATTTGGAAGAAAGAAATGTCACCATTAAATTCTTAGATAGTGATCGAAGCAAAGTTACCATAAACTAAGTCCAATAAGTTTCGGCTGCAACATTAATAAGTAAGAACATGTACCTCCATAGTCCAAGTCCACAATAGTTCTGGACCTCTCATGTTGAGCTACTTTTCCCAATTCACCCTGATGCCCTAGTAGGTTTAAAGAAATTATAATCTAACACTCTTTTTAACTTCTTTCACACCTATGTGTAGTCTTATTTTTTGTTTCCATTTAATTTATGCAATATGACGATCATAAATAAAGTGGGTGTGTGAAAAAATAAAAAAGGTGTGTGAAAATCAGTTCTTCAAATTTAACTAGAGATATAAATATTGCAAATTTCATCATTTTTAAGTTGGGTTTGTTAAAATTTTATAAGAGCTCAACTTGGTTGGCTCGTTTATTTCTGAGCCGATCTCAAGCAGGGTAAAAAAGAAAAGTCAAACACGAGCTAATTTACAACAATGAGAGGGTTTGCTTGTATAACATTTTCAAGCTTCATATTAATGAGCTACTCACCTGCTTTACTATTTGGGCATGTCTAAGTCAAGCTTTGCTTGTTTCTTAAACAAGTTGAAAGCTAAATATAGCAAGACAAGATAACATGTTTTAAGTTTTAGTCATTGTCTTCAAAATCTAGTGATGCATTACCTTTCTTGGTGTTCAAATTCATAATAGTGGCGGATTCAGGATTCGAACATTGGGGGTCACAATGTTAAAGATCTAAGTTTTTTAATAGAAATAGAACCGGAAGCACGCTAAAAAATTTGAGTTGATTCACTAAGGCATTTCGTCGAACAATTGTCGTCAGTCGAACCATGTTACGCACATGTCAATATATATCAACATATATCGACATATGCCAAAGCAATCTGATGAGTGCTATCGAGAGAATTTGTCAAGTGCTCTTGACGCAACCTACTGAGTGCTGCCGAGATATGTCTATCATTCATTACATCAAACACTTGTTGGGCACAAAAGGGATTCATACCAAACATTCGAAGAGTTTTTGAAAGACCTTCACATGTATATTTTCTGGACTCTAGGTGGTATTGGGACCTTGGTCCCAATGTGCATCTGCCACTAATTCATAGTAATACCTTTTACCACTACTCACTTTTCAAGCTACTTTATACCGGCTCCAATATAATTTTTTTTATTATTGAAAAATGTGAGATCGAACTTAAAATATGGGTGACACAAAATTTAATCAAAACTTTGATCAACTCACCCAATGACGCTAGGACTCTACTCTTGATGCCTTAGCATCCAACACTCTAAAGATTTGCATCACAAAATAAATAAAGGTCAAGATTGTTTTTGAGAAAAAGAAAATTGTTTTTTTTTTTGTTCAAATAGAAAAAGAAAATTGTTAAGATTATCAAATGCCTTTGTTCTTAAGAAAATGCTGAGATGGCAAACTACTGAATAGACCAACCGTATTATCTTAACAAACCGTACGCAATCCTAATTCCCAAAATCCCCTCTCATAATCGAATCAAGATTATGCTTAAGTAACAAAATCACCCCCAACTGCAATAGGAAAACTCTAAAAGAGCAGAGAGCAGTAGACATCGTCCCAAAGCCGCTCTCACTGCCTCACCATCAAACCTTTCACAAGACTACTCTTTAAAACTCAACTTTTCTTTCTCCCTCAAAATATATTCATCTTCTCCATCAAAACCCACTTCCCAAAAATCCCAAAAACTCACTTCGATCCTTCACGATTTCATTATTTTCGTCTCCAATGGCGACTTCTTCCTTTTCCTGCCAAGAAAACCCAGAAACTAAAAAGGTCCAATTTCTGTTGGACCCTGCCTCTTACTAAATCAGTGATGAAATAGGATACGGAAGACTCTGCCTCTTCTTTCTTACCCCAAAAATCTTTATATGCATTGATCATTCACCGTAGACCACCATCTTTGGTTGGTTATGACGTTCATATCCATATCTTGTCTGCTTTACCAGAAGGATTACTAGAGCCCTACATTGCTAACGTTCTAGGAGACGTGAAACGCTATATCGTATCTTCACAATCAAGGCCACCTCCACAGAGACATCAAGGTCGAAAATATATTGATTGAATCTAATGGGTTAATCTAGCTCGTCGATTTCGGTGTCTCTACTTCTGTCTACGAGGCTAATTCAACTGCGGAGTCATTTACTCTCCTAACAAACATACTAAACTGGATGACACTTGGGGTGATACACTCACACTATAAGAATGGAAACAACGCAGATATTGTTTGGGATCACGGCACTGGAATTGGCTCGCAGCGGTCCTCCTCTGTCCAAGCTTCTACCCTCACAGTATTTGCTTCTCAAGATAACTAAAAGGTTTCGGTTTTTAGATTACGAAACCCAGAACAAAGCTTTCAAGAATAAGAAGTTGTCTATGTCTTTTAAGGACTTGGTGTGTTCTTGCCTCGATCAGGAATAGGCGAAGAGGCCAACGACGAAGAGGCTGCTGAGGTACTTGTTTTTAAAGAACTGTAGGGAAGGATATTCTCTTATGAAGAATTTGCTTCTGGGTTTGCCGAGCATTGAGGAGAGGTTCAAGAAAATCAAGGATTTGGGTCGTTTGATGAGCAAGAAAGAGGAAAATGAAGAGGAAGATGATGAAGGGGAGTCGGTGAGGCTGAGGGTTAGGGACAAGAGGATTAGCGGGTGTAAATTTAATGAGGATGAGTTTGATATTGACCTGGTTTTTCCAACTGAATCTTCGTGCAGCGATTTAGTTTTTTGGACGGAGTCATTCGGCAATTCAGTTGTGAAAATGGTAAGGTTTGGTGGGGAGAAACCGTCACTCAACCGAGTTCACCAAGTGGAGCTTGGGAGGACGAGGGCCATATAGGTGCTTGTAATGGGAGTGTGGGTTAGCCGAGTAATATCAACAGAGGAGCTGTTGAAGGGGAAGCTTTAGGCATGGTGGGTGAGGAGAGTGAGACTGGGGGTGAGATCGGATGAGTGATGCTTGGTGGTGCTGAGAGTGGGGAATCCATATTGGGTGGCCTTTGTGGTAAGGTGGGTGGGATACGAGGACTTGAAAGGGAAGTGATGGTGGTGGGATTGGTGACATTGAAAATGAGCTTGGAAGAATAGAGGTAGAAGGTGATGAATCTGAATTGGGCGTTGGGAGAAGGCCATGAGGAGGTTAGGAGGTGAGCAGAGATGAGCAAATGAGTCAGGAGATTGAAAGGCTGAGGACGGAGCTGGACAATGAGAGGGAAAAGGTTTTCCGGTTGGAAATGGAATTGGGGTTTGTCAGGATTCAAATTTCTGTTGAAAACAATAATGTCACTGCTACTGATAATTGTTCTTTTTTGTATATGGATTAGAAATTACTTCATGCTCAAGAATGTTTTCTTAAAAAATAGAAAAATACTAGTAATATGTTCTTGAAATGAAATATGGGAATTGTTATTAGCACTCCAAAAATCTCATTTGACACTCCAAACTTCCTATAATTAAAAAGAAAAATACACTTATGAAGAGTGTAGAATGAGATTTTTAGAGTGCTAATATCAATTCCCATGAAATATATGCTACATAAGTCATCAATTTTACATAAAAATAAAACTAATATAACTGAGTGATATAAGTACGATTGGAGCAAAACTCCTTTAAGTGAATCAAGTTTTTATTTTTTACCTACTCCAGAAAAGAATTTTTTTATTTCGTCCAAGGAAAAGTGGTATTTGCTTAGTCCAAGCGTCTGTCTACTGCCGACCAGGCGGATGGAATATTGTAACTCTTTGCACAAAATTGCCTAGAAAGCTATCTTAGATCTTTTCTAGAAAACTATCTCATACTTTCTTGGCATCTTGTGAAGTTTAAAAGAATGACGAAGGTTAATACATACAACAATATTATTTATAGTAAGATGGAGGATTGGGTGAAGTAACACAAGGGGTTGCTATAATAATGTTGTATAGAATTTGCACGAGAGCTAAACTTAAAATCTCACACTTGTAAATGAAGAAAAATACCACTAAACCACTATGTATTTTAATATTGTACAACCTAACAAATTCTGACCTAGAAGGCTAGAAAGTTATTCCGTATCATGGGAAAGGATCCTCTCCAGACCCAATCCCAACGGATCCTCCAGATCCTTCTTCTTTAAGAGCCGAGTTGGCTTTGTGGCTTCCCCGGAGTCGGCGTCGTGGCCTTCCCGGAGTTAGTTATCAACAATGTCATAATAGTCGTCGACGACTCATGGTTCTGAAGTTTCCCTAAAAACAAACAAAATGGTGAAGAAGAAGACTTAGAATTGAAGAAGAAAGGATTATTGAAGAAGAATAATTGAAGGAGACGAGGAAGCAGAAGAAAAACTGCAGAGAAAACAGAAGAAGAAGGAGGGATCCGGAGGATACGGAGGGATTGGGTCCGGAGATGATCCTTTTTCCCGTATCATCATCTTTTGAAATACTAATTAACAAAACGACTATGGCACCCAATGTTTACGTAGGCTCAATACAAATCCACGTCATGCCCAACCCTGCCAAAAAATGAAGATGTACTTTTTTCCAGGAAATCGTTTAGGAGACTAATCTTTGATACTTGAGACTCAAGATTGCAGCCAAGAAGTCGTGGTTGCAAAAACAATTCCGAGATGAATTGATGTATGCCACTAGAATAATGCTCCACCTGTACATGTTGGTTAGATTCAATGTAGAAGTGTAATTGCATTTGCATGATTTAATTGTCTTTCTCCTATATAGTGTGGCCTAAACCAAAAACCAGAAAACAGACAAAGATTTCTGTACTTGGCCAATTTTGAAACGTAAACTCGATTAATACTATTTCATATATGACAAGTCCTTTGAATTAACAGGAGTGCTCTCCTAAGGTCCTCTTTTTGAGGTCATGTTAGGACCTCTTTTATATTAGTCATATGATTAATCTAACGGTAGAAAAATAAGTGAGTTTATATAATCCTGTTACACTAAAACAAAATCAAAACACCCCAAAAAATAAAAATATGGTTCACTCTCAAATTTTGAATTTTAATTTTCCTAGGGGCACTGTGAAATCAGGTCACGTTGCTCTCCTTCAACATCGAAAATTTGAGAGTGAACCATATTTTTATTTTTTGGGGTGTTTTGAGTTTGTTTTAGTGTAACAGGATTATATAAACTCATTAATTTTTCTACCGTTAGATTAATTCTAAGGCTAATATAAAAGAGGTCCTTACAGGACCTCAAAAAGAGGACATTAGGATAGCACTTCTATTGAATTAAACAAAAAAGAAAAGACAAACATATGACAAGACCTATGAACGAAAGACAAAACAGAATAAGATTTATGTATGCCACTAGAATGGACTTGGATTGTCTGTCCTCCCACTTCCCATCCCCTCCTATTTGTGTGGTCACGGTTAAGCCATGTCAACATTTTATAGTAATTTTTTTATACAAATAATAAGACAAAAAGCAACAAGAATATAAAATGTTGATGTGGCTTAACCGTGACCGCACAAATAGAAAGGGATGAAAGGGAATGGAAAATGGGAGGGCAGACAATCCAACTCCCACTAGAATAATGCTCCACTTGTACGTGTTGGTCAGATTCAATCAAGGTACAAAATATCGATATTATCAATGATATTTCGCCGATAATATCGTTTTTGTGAGAACGGGATATTTTCACACTTACCCATTGAATTATCATTAATATATCACGATATTATCGATATTAACCAATATATCGCAATATTATCGATATTCTCGATAATATCGTGAGGACCATTAGCCCACGTATCAAATATTAAACTGATAAGAACAGATACTAATCTTAGCCAAATGGCCGAGAAAGGAATGCCTGTGATAGTGTTGGGCTTTCGGTTTTATACATGTCTTAACTCTCTTACATTCTTCAGCTGTCCGATGTGGGACTAGAACCGTGCTTTCTTGCAAAGTTGCAGTGCTGTTTCTGACTTCGTACTTTAAGGTAACGACATCTTATAGCTTTCAGACCACAAAACTACATCTTATCACCAACAACCAGGAATTTAACATGCCATGGGATTGATCCATGAGATCAACCCGTCCTCTTTTCTCGTCCTCTTTCTGGCTGCATCATCTTTCAGTTTCCTCCCTGGCTCGGTTTGAAGGATAGAGCTCGAAACAAGAAATTGAATAGGGAAGTGGGATCTGCAAAAGCTTTCTATTCCTTGACAAGTTTATGCTTCTAAATCGTTGAAGAGATTGCTGAATGCTAATCATTGCCATGGTGAAACATGTCGGAACCATCTCAATTTGCACTAGTTTGATATCTTTCAGAAAGTTGATGGTTTGCTCTAGCTAGAAAATGCCAAGGCACAACACGGTTGGGCTTTTGCGATTTGGTGGATTCGTTAATCTCTGCCTCAAGTGCTGGTATATTGATTTACGACTCTAAATGTGAATGATTTTTTCGTTTTTATTTGTTCCTTTCTCAATACAGAGATGTTTTTTGGTGTGCTCAGAATATGAGCACATATGTCATATGTCATTATACAAGTGAAATGAAAAATGAAAAAAAATAAAAAAAACTTCCCTACACTTGGGATTATCCAACTCGCTACAGATGTGTTTGTGATTACATATTCAGCCTGTAATATTTATATGGTCGTTAAGATGTCTGCAAGGCTTGCAAGCTAATATTTATTATCTAGGATAAATTTCTATATTTAAAAAAACACCAAGGGGATTCGAACCCCTTCCATTTTACTCCTTCAACACCTTGACCACCATATCACTTGTGTTTTTGTGAAAATATGCTAAAATACACTTACTCTACACATAGAGATGATGAAGATAGTGAAAATTTTGAACCTCATAGGAACTCTATGTGGTACTAAGTCACTCATGTATCTTACCATGCAATGTATAAAGTGTAAAATATTGTACTAATTCATTATATATAAATGATTATGGTGTGTTTAAACTTCTTTCATTAATTACTACATATTTTCTACACTCACAATGTTTGTCAGCTCGTTATATAATCAATTTAAATCAGTTAAATCCATCATGCAATGCATTTACTTCCAATTTTTTGTGATAAACTAATATAAAATTGACTAAATAAACATCCTGCAAAGTTTCAATAAAAATTTCCAAGTTTTTCTTACAATTTCCATGGTTTTTATTCAATTTTTATCGATATCGATAATATCCCGATATTTCTATCGAAATTTCCGTATTTTTTGGACTACCAATATTTCCGATATCATCGATATTTTAGACCTTGGATTCAACGTAGAAGTGTAATTGCATTTGCATGATTTAATTGTCATTCTTCTTTATAGTGGGGCCTAAACCAAAAAACAGAATAAGATTTCTGTACTTGGCCAACTTTGAAACGTCAACTTGATTACTACTATTTCATATATGACAGGTCCTATGAACAAAAGAGAAAAGACAACATATGATTACGAGTCAAAGGAATCACTAATTTATTATAATTAGAAGGCGATTAGCTATGGACCTGTGGATTAGGTTTGATTACGGTTTCGGACAGAAATCCACACGCTTAAATTATTTTACTCTATTGCTATAGCCGTTTAGTAATGTTTTTGTAGAAACCATTATCTACATAAGGGCTTTTAGTCGAAAATATTTCTTAGAACTTACAACTTAATTATATACTACTAGAAATTTTGATTTTACCGATAAAATTAGTTCATTCGCAAAAGTCAAAATTTGTCAGCAAAGATCCTTTCCCGACTGAAAAATTTGTTGGCCATTTTGTCGCGCAAAGCATATTGCGTGAGAATTTTTCCAACGAATTTTGATATTTCGTCAACTAAGGTTGAACATTTCCCGACAAACTCTTTTTGGTTAGCATGTCTATTGTTCTTGACAAACTCTACATAAGGGCTTTTAGTCGAAAATATTTCTTAGAACTTACACCTTATAACCAGAACTTCTTATGTGCTTTAAATTATCTTAAAAGCAACCAAACGACTTTTAATCAAGTTCAAGATGTTAATTTTATATTTATTTTTTATATCATTCAAAATTAATATGGGCAATGTTCTTTTTATTTTTTCTGAGAATAGGCAGTATATCTCACGTATGGAAGTGAAAATATTATTCCTTCAAGAAATTGCCCATTTATAATAATCCAGAGGAAAAGTCAATGTTGAGGTAGAATTTTATATCAGAAGTTGGTGAAATACTCTATATATATCGTATAAAAGTATGGTCTATTAATATTGTGGAGCAAAATAAAGTTCAAAAAATCTTAGAACAGACAAGTGGATTTTCATCCACAAAAGTTGGTGGAGTACTCTATATATGGTTTATTTCTGTTATAACGCGTGAATTGTTGTTAGTAGGTGATGATATTTAAGTATCGTATAAATGTTTGAATAAAATTGCCAACGAATGTGTAGATTGTCAACGTATATAAAGTAACACATTCGTCCTCATTACATTAATATTAAGTCACACAAGTCAGCTACCAGCGGCCACCGTAATGATCAAGAAAAATAGAAAATACTCTTATATCGTTAAAAAAAAAGAAAAATTCAGGCATACTAAATCCTTAACAACATGCATAATTCAGCATATCAACCATTCTCATTGAATAAATCCTCAGTTACATCCAAAGTAAAAAAATTAAAAACTTGTACAGCTGTTTTCCAGTAATTTGATTAATTAAATTATTTTGTAGACAGTGTTATTGTCCTTTAAAAGGAGGTGGAGGATGTGGCTTGTTGATGCTTGAGTGCAAGAACACATATAATTGCCACAGAAGAAGCTATGGAGAATTCTAAGCTACCTCTCCATCTCTGCCACGTCCACAAGCTTTCAAACTTCATCAATCGAACACATATCCTCGTCCACTCGATCGCTCTAGCCTTGTTGTTTTACTATAGAGCCTCTTTCTTCTTCCAACACCCCAAAACCAAAGCCACAACCCTACCATGGCTTCTTGTCTTCGCCTCTCCTTGCCTTCGAATGGCTCCTCAGCCAATCATTCCGATGGCGGACAGTTTCGCGAACCGTGTTCCCAGAGAGGCTTCCGGAGGATGACAAGCTTCCGCCGATTGACGTGTTTATTTGCACCGCGGATCCGGAGAAGGAGCCAACCGTGGGGGTGATGAACATGGTGTTATCTGCCATGGCAATGGACTATCCACCGGAAAAGCTTCACGTGTATCTCTCTGATGACGCCGGTGCTGCCGTGACTTTGAATGGGATGAGAGAGGCTTGGAGGTTTGCAAAATGGTGGCTTCCGTTTTGTAAGAGGTATGGAATCAAGTGTACGGCTCCGGAGGCTTATTTCTCTGCAGGGGAGGATGATGGCGATGAAGATGGTGGTTTTGGGGGCAATGAGTTCGTGCAAGAGAAAGAGCATATGAAGGTTATTTATAATTCCTTTATTGTTTAGTTTCCAAAAAAAAAACAAAAAATTCCTTTATTGTTTTTGTACGTATTTGTGTGTCAATCAAGATTCTAAAAGATGCTAGGCGTTTTGTCAGATGACGGGTTGGGATCTAACGCCTAGGCGGTTAGGTGGGGGCTTAGGCGGATACATAAATTACAAAATAAAATGACTAATAAATTATAAAGTATTAGAATATATTGAAAATATGGGGAACAAGTATATAATGCGTGTTCATCCAAGTATTCAACAAGTTTCTTACATTTTACTGAAAAACTAAAATGCAAAATGAAAGTCATCAATTTCCTATCTAAGTCAAAGTTGTGGGCTAGGCAGACGCCTAAGCGGGTCTAGGTGCATTTTCTTAATTTTCAAACGCCTAGAGGCTAATCGGAGCAGTGGTCAGCTGCCTAGCGCTCAGGCGGGACCTAGGCAGGGATTTTTAGGACAATGATGTCAATCAACACCAAAATCCCCTCTTCCATTTTCTCACTAGTTGAACGTGTGAGAACATATGCAATTTGTGTATTTTGAATGATAATTAATTTTAGTATTCAATTGAGCATATCTTATGTACCAATTTTTTAATAGAGGTCGAGTCTATGTGTTTGAGGCTCATTATTTTTAAGAAGATACATAAAATGGTCAGTTAAAATGACAAAAATAACAATAGCCGGAATGAGTGCAGGATGACTTTTTTTTTTTTATTTCTCAAAACAAATTCCTCAGGGTTATAGATATAATTATTAATGATATTTCTCAGCAACAAAGCTTATGACGACGATTTAATTGCAGGAGAAATACGAGGTGTTTAAGAAAAGAGTAACAGAAAATGCAAGGATTGGGGACACTAGGAGCAACAGTCGTCGAGATCACTTTGGAGTCGTCGAGGTATAAACGCTGGGAAAGGGATCCTCTCTGGATCCCTTCCTCCTAATCCATCAAATCAAGGGATCTGGGTTATTGAAATTTGATCAAACGGCTAAAGTTGTTATAACTTGTGGGCCCATGTTTATAGTTGTTGGATCAAATTTTAATAACCCGAATCCTCTGATTTTGTGGATTAAGAGGAAGGAATCCAGAGAGGATCACTTCCCTTAATGTTTTCCATTGTTTGTTGATTAGTACTTTAGCTTTGGTACATTCTCATCAATGCAAAACACAGATTTATTTTGACCAATAAAATACAGGCATTACCAATGATGAGCTTTTAAGGCTCGGTGACGAGAAGTACTTACATAGAAAGAGTTTACTGTCACTATAGTGTTAGTGTGATAATGCAACATTATGTGTAAGTATATTATCACATGATATTGTATTATTGAACCGAAATATCATATGATGTCAAATCCCTTTTTTGAGTGACACCTTCCACTCTTATGAATTATGATTTCATTACATATTAACATGTAATTAGTATTTTCCTAGTGATATATAGTAACGTTGATAAGCCTTGCCTCATCATCAGGCTTGCTATAAGAACTCAACCACAAAAGAACATAATATTGTAAGGAAAGACAAATATTGTTTAGATATATATACAAATTCATCGTAAGATCCATATATATCTGTTGGCAGGTAATACAAGAAACGTCCAGTGATGATGAGGATGCAACTCAAGCAAATGAAGCCAAAAATGTACCTCTTCTTATTTATGTTTCTCGTGAAAAAAGACATTCTCAACCTCACCATTTCAAGGCCGGAGCGCTCAATGTTCTTGTATGCATGCATTTCTCTCTTTTTGTAAATGTTCTTGTATGCTCAAGGTTCTAAAAGACGTTAGGTGCTAGTCGGGAGGCGGGTTGGGACACGACTAGGCGGATGTACGTAAATTTATTATATATTGTGTAAATAAGTGCCTATTTATACTTAAACAAACACAAAATTTTATTGGGATACATAAATTATAAAATAAAATGGCATATAAATGATGAAGTATTAGAACATATTGAAAACATGGGGAACAAGCATACAATGATGTTCATCTAAGTAATCAACAAGTCTCTTACATTTTATTGAAAAAACAAAATGCAAATGAAAGTTAACAATTTTCTGTCTAAGTGAGAGTCACAACTTAAACGGATGATTAGGCGGGGGCGTCTAGGCAGGTTAGCCAGATGCCTAAGTTGGTCTAGACGTACTTTCTTAATTTTCAAACCTCTAGAAACTAATCGGAATAGTGGCCAACCGTCTAGCGCCAAGGCAGGGCCTAGCGCCAAGGTACGGCCTAGCGGCCTAGGCAAGGATATTTGGAACAGTGATTTTAAGTAATATTCTCTCGCCATATATGTGTATTACTTACGTTATTTATTGTCAAGTTAGTTGCCAATTAATTACTATGTCTTAAAAAATAGTTCGTTCAATTAATTGATAATTCAGATTGACAGTTTGACATAATTACCTACATATTATACTATTTGATAAGTGAATGTTGACGTTGTTTTGATCAGCTACGTGTGTCGGGACTTATAAGCAATTCGCCTTACATATTAGGTTTAGATTGTGACATGCATTGCCATGATGCAAGTTCGGCTCGGCAAGCAATCTGTTTCCACCTTGACCCCAAGATATCACCCTCTCTAGCATTTGTTCAATTTCCTCAAAAATTTTGCAACATCAGTAAGAACGATATCTATGATAGTCAGTTAAGATCAGCATTTAAGGTACGTAAGAACTCAAGGACCAAACTTTGCATTAATCAATTATATGTCATATGTACAAATGCATATAATAATCTTTGACTAGAATTGGTCTTGACAACTTGTATATAAATAGGTGCTATGGAAAGGTTATGACGGGCTTGGAGGGCCATGCGTGTGTGGTACTGGCTACTACATCAAGAGGGGGTCCTTATATGAAAGTTCCATTAGTGAAGGTAAATACAAATTCACTTAATGAAATACCTTAATTTGGTTTAATAAGCATATATATTAAAATTCTGAACTTGTCTGTAATATATGCGTTCATATGTTTTTTAGGTCACTAAATTAGTTTCACTTTTGAATGATCAGCCGGGGATGCAATGAAACTTAGACAATGTTTTGGTCCATCCAATGAATTCATCAAATCCCTCCGCCAAATCAACAAGCCTGATCATATGTTCATCCAGAGAAATAATGCACAGCCAAATGAAACCCAACTGCTAGCCTCTTGTGCTTATGAAGATGGCACCAAATAGGGTAAAGAGGCGAGTACAATTAATCTATTGAAACCTTACTATGCCAAGCTTAGTCAATGGTCAGAAGTTGATACGTGTCAGTCGTACAATGTATCAAGAGCTTGTAGTAACCCGCTTGGGAGGTGACTGAGCCTAGCATTCCTCCAACTTTATGCTAATGGTGAACTTCTTTTATTTGTGGCATGCAGGTTGGTTTCTTATACGGTTCAGTGGTGGAAGATTACTTCACAGGGTTTCATTTGCATTGCAAAGGTTGGATTTCAGTGTATTGTGATCCAAAAAGGCCACAATTCTTGGGCAGTGGCACCATCAATTTGGATGAGTTTTTGGTCCAAGGGACAAGATGGTCCTCTGGCTTGGTTGATGTTGCTATCTCCAAGTTTAGTCCTCTTACATATGGCCCTTTCAAAACGCCCACTTTTCTTCACAGCATGTGTTATGCAGAACTTGCCCTTTTCCCCATTTTCTATTTCTTGTCGCTCTGGGGCATTGCTACCATTCCTCAACTCTGCCTACTCAATGGCATTCATTTATACCCTCTGGTAATTTTCTCTCATTATACCTATATTTTTTTCCAAGTTTCTTTAAAAATTCTTTTGTATTAACGATTCAAAATATATGATTACTGTCGAGGGAAATGTTCACTTGCTTTATGTTCTTAAGACTGAAACTGAACCATTTACTATGGTTGATTATGGACACATGTATGGTTAAAAATTCAAACTCACAGTCTGTTGATATAAGTATTTGTATAGTATATAAGAAAACATTACCCTCTTAATTAGTTGTTATACAACTTTAGTAGAAGGATTTTGACATGATAGTATGGCGGTCTTGTTCTTTGCAGGTCTCAAATACTTATTTCCTTGTATTTTCGTTCATATTCCTATCTTCCCATTCTAAACATTTATACGAGGTGCTCTCAACGGGGTCAACATTTAGACATTGGGTAAATGAGCAGAGGATATGGATGATGAAGTCAGTCACATCCCATTTATATGGTAGTGTGGATGCTTTCATGAAGAAACTTGTTATGAGAGAAGCCAGTTTTTTTCCAACGAATAAAGTCGACGACGTCGAACAACTCAAGCGTTACAATATGGGAGTATTTGATTTCCAAACATCACTACTATTTCTTACTCCAATGGTTGCCCTAGTCATCTTGAACGTGGCATCGTTTGCTGTGGGGATTACTAGAGGGATCTTTGTGGGGGAGTTGGACAAGATGTTCATACAAGTTTTCATACCCTTCTATGTCATAGTAATGAACTACCCTATCATTGAAGGAATGCTTATAAGGAAAGACAAAGGAAGCATTCCACTATCTGTTACCCTAGTATCTGCCTCAATTTCCCTCATTTTCTATTTTTTTGGTTCTATTATTTTCATGTAGCAAGGACATGGCCTATATATGTATCTTCATGTAGCAATGACATGGTCTATATATGTATCCATTATATACATACATTTTTGCTATTAAATGTAGGGGTGTCTAAAAGATGTACTCTTATTTTTCTTGTCTAAGAATTCTACTACTTGCCACTTAATATTACGGTCTAGTGGTATTCATCTTCACTTGTAAGTGAGAGATTTTCGCTGCAATTCTCACCAAAGACGAATTTGAATGAAATTATTGCTAGCTCATTGTGAGGCTAAACCCACCAATTCTTCTTTAGAGTAGATAATATTGTTTGTTAAAAAAAAAATTCTACTACTTCACCCCCCAAAAGAATAGGAATGCACGAGTGTAGCCATAACTTGGAAGAAAGAAATGTCACCATTAAATTCTTTGATAGTGATCAAAGCAAATTTACCATAAACTAAGCCCAATAAGTTTCGGCTGCAACATTAATAAGTAAGAACATGTACCTTCATAGTCCAAGTCCACAATAGTTCTGGACCTCTCATGCTGAGTTACTTTTTCCAAATCACCATGATGCCCTCGTAAGTTTAAAGAAAGAATAATCAAACACTCTTTTTAGCTTCTTTCACACCTATGTTTATTCTTATTTGCTTTTTTTTTTTTTTTTTAAATTTATGCAATTTGACGATCATAAATAAAGTGGGTGTGTGAAAAAATAAAAAAGGTGTGTGAAATCACCTCTCCAAATTTAACTAGGGCTATAAATGTTGCGAATTTCATCACGTTTAAGTTGGCTTTGTTACAATTTTATAAGAGCTCAACTTGGTTGGCTCGTTTATTTTTGAGCCGATCTCAAGCGCAGTAAAAAAAAGAAGTCAAACACGAGCTAATTTACAACATTGAGATGGTCTTCTTGTATAACATTTTCATCAAGCTTCTTATTAACGAGCTACTCACATGCTTTACGAGTTGTGCGTGTCTAAGTCAAGCTTGGTTTGTTTGTTAAACAAGTTGAACGCTAAATATAGAAAGAAAAGTTAACATGTTTAAGTTTTATCATTGTCTTCATAATCTAGTATGTATTACCTCTCTTGATGTTCAAATCATAACAGTTGCAGATCCAAGATTCGAAGATTGGTGGTCGCAATGTTAAAGCTCTGTCTTTGATTAGAAATAGAGCTCGAAGCACGCAAAATTTTTTCAGTTTATTCATTAAGGCATTTCGTTGAACAATTGTTGTCAGCCGAACCATTTTGTGCACATGTCAACAAATATCAACATTTGCCAAAGCAATTTGATGAGTTTTATCGAGAGAATTTGTCGAGTGCTCTTGACGCAACTTGCTGAGTGCTGCCGAAATATGCCTAGAATGCATTACTTCAAACACTTGTTGGGCATAAAAAGGACCCATACCAATCATTCGAAGAGTTTTCGAAAGACCTTCACATGTGTATTTTCAGGACTTTAGGTGGTCTTAAGACCACCTTGGTTCCAATGTGCATCTGCCACTGATTCATAGTAATACTTTTTACCACTAATCACTTTTCTAGTTGTACTTCTTTCTACCAACTCCAAAAATAATTTTTTTTACTACTGAAAAATATATGAGATCGAACTTAGAATATGGATGACTAGGGGTGGAAAAAATTCCGAAAAATCCCAAACCAAACCAAAATAATACCGATCCCAAATCAAAAATGTCCCAAACCGATTTTCCCAAAATTTCGGTATTCCCATACCGAAAAAATACCGAAATTTCGGTACGGGAATCGGGATTGTCTTCCCAATATTTCGGTATTCCCATACCGAACCGAAAATATATATTTTTAATTATTTTATATATATATATATATATATATATATATATTTACACATGTATATTATTTTTTTAATTATAGTTAGAGTTAATTTGAACTGTTGGATTGTTTCATATTAATCTATGCCGTCCATTACTTGTTAGGCTTTCTCCCCGTCGAGTTCGATTTCATTTCTTTCTCACTCAGTCTCTCAGCTCAGTGCCACCGAGAGAGCCCTCTCCTGAGTCTCCTTATCTTTGTCTCGACTCTCAAAACCAACTTTGGCCAGTCACCGGCCCACCACCACACGGATCCACCGCTGTCTCTCTTTGACGGTGGAGTCTTTCTTCACGACAATGACAACACAGAGCCACAGCCACCGGTCTCTCTCTTGCGATTCTCTTTCTCAGGAGTCTTTCACGCGATTCTCTCTCTTAGATTCAGACACAGGTAAATAAATATGGGAATTAATTTAGGGTTTGAAATTTAATTTAGGGTTTGTGAAATTTAATTTACGAATTCTAGATTAGGTGTAGTTCGTCGTCGCCTTATCTCGATAAAATCGTCTCTTTGAGAGCTGGGTGGGTGTAGTTCATGTCAGCTGATTCCTGCAAGGTGGAAAAAAACCCAGAAATGCAAAAACCCAAATCTTATCTCATCAATCAGGTACATGCAAATTTTCGATTTTTTTTATTCAGAATTTTTGTTTTGGGTATTTGAATGAAATGGGAAAGATGGGATTTTTGGAATGTGTAGTGACAAAGAACAGCTGAAACACGGCCAACAGCGAGATATGGAGGTCGTTTTGCAAAAGAAAGACGTTGTTGATTGGGCTTACAGAGGCGAAGGGGTTGCTAATCTTGTTCTCGCTTACACCGGATCCTCCCCCACTTTTGTATGTTTCACTCTGCCCTAAGCTTCAATCCTGCATTTTAATTTTTAATTTTATTTTTAAGGAAAAAGTTGAAAATTTGTAGTAGTTTGTGAAGGGAGTTGGAATTGGGTAATGATTGTTCTTATTGTCATGCTTGGGAAATTTTGTGTGTTTCTGTATGTAGATTGGTAAAGTAATGCGGTTGCAGAAAGCTCAAATTAATGGGTCAAAGGCCTCGAACAGTCCCACGACATTAACCGCCCACAAACTTCTTTTGTGGAAAGAGGCATGGATGACATTGTAGCTACCTCTAACAAAGAATTTGCCAGCCAACTCTATGTGAAGCACATCATGAGCCCTTTATTGGGTTCTGCGTACGTTGATGCTGGGGTATGTGAAAACTTGAGTTTATACATGTACAAATGAATAATGTTTGTTGAACGGAAGCTATGTCAATGTTTTGTCTTTCTTTCTTGGATAATTATGCATGAAAGCTTTAAAACTATGTCAATATAGTTTGTATATTTAGTTTTTCTTTGAACTTGTGCATTAATGTTTTAAGAGTTTCATATATTATTGTTCTATAACCTTCAAGTTGAATTTTGGCAGATGCGTGTCCCTGTTTCCAGGGAATTCTTGGAGTCAGTTGAGAAGAACGTAATTAGTCAGCGTCCTGCTTCTCGAGTTGATGCCACTAAAGTTGGCACACAAAGTGATATTGTGCTTCTCATGTCTGATCATTCTCTTTTTCCTCGTGGTAATTAGCATCTCCATGTGATTTACAACTTTTACATTTAGAACTCACTGTTCTGCACTTGTCTGTCAATCTTAGCAATTCGGGTTAACAAGGTATTCTGTGTGATGGTTTAATTTAGCTCCAAAGTCGGATGGCTTACTTAGCCTATTATCCAGGTTTTCTTTTGCATGCCTGTCTTCCTTGCTTCCATTTGAAATTGTCACTTTACTTTTAGATTTTGCGGATAAAGTATGGGTTAATATAACACCTAGCACCTACACTACAACTCAGAAAAGCAGGAAGAGAAACCTGGAGATAGCATTCTGCTTAGCATCATAGGAAATTTGTATCTTATTCAATGTAGACACATCCATCTATTTAAATATTGTCTTGTGGCATATATGATAAGAAATTTGCGTTTTTTTATTGTTTGTTTTAAGTGATAGCTTATTCTGCTTTGTTCTTTTCAGTTACTCAAGGAGTTGAACCCTCTATATTTGTTGCATAGAATAGGCAGATTGGTTATTGTGAGTAGGGGATATATGCAAGAATTTTGGTTTGATTTTATTTCTACACATAATAATTTGATGATCACTGCACAACCAAGTTATTATAGCCCAGCCAAATTTTGATCACTGCACAGCCAAGATATATAGTGCAGATTGGGTATTCTGCACATTGCACAGCCAAGTTATTAATATTATAGCCCAAAAGCCCAAAAATATTTCAGGATTCCCGAATGTCCCGAAATACCGAAACTATTTCGGGATTCCCGAAAATTGGGATTCCCGAAAATTTGGTTTGGGATCGGTATTGAAATTGGGATTCCCGAAAATTTCGGTTTGGGAATCGGGACAAAGGTTTCGGTATGGGATCCCATACCGAACCACCCCTATGGATGACACAAAATTTAATCACAACTTTAATCAACTCACCCAATGACGCTAAGACTCCACTCTTGATGCCATAGTATCCAACACTTCAAAGATTTTCATTACAAAATAAAGGTCAAGATTGTTTTTGAGAAGAAGAAAATTGTTAAGATTGTCAATTGCCTTTGTTCCCAAGAAAATGTTGAGATGGTAAACTACTAAATGGACCAATCCTAACAACAGAATCAAGATTATATTTAAGTAACAAAATTATAGGGCGATTTGATAATTTCACCCCCCAACCGCAATAGGAAAGCCCTAAAAAAGCAGATAGCAGTAAACACTTACATGCATCGTCCCAAAGCTACACTCACCATCAAACCTTTCACAAGATTACTCCTTAAAACCCAATTTTTCTTTCTCCTTTGGAATACATTCATCTTCTCCATCAAAACCCACTTCCTAGAAATCCCTAAAACTCATTTTCGATCCTTTAAGATTTCATTATTTTTGTCTCCAATGACGACTTCCTCCTTTTCCCGCCAAGAAAACCTAGAAACCAAAAGGTCCAATTTCTATTGGACCCTACCTCCTACTAAATCATTGCTGAAATTGGATACGGGAGTAGCTTTGTTGTCTACAAGGCCGTCTCCACTGCCATGAATTCTATTATTGTCGCCATCAAGTCCATCTCGACCAATCCTAGGCCCATTTTGCCTGCACTAAGACTCTGTTTCTTCTTTCCCACCCCAAAATTCTTTCTATGCATTGATCATTAACCATCGACCACCGTCTTTGGATGGTTAAGCCATTCATGTCCGCTAGTTCTCTGCAATCCATAATCTTTTCTGCTTTACCAAAAAGATCGCCAGAGCCCTGCATTGCTATCGTTCTCAAATAGACGTTAAACGCCATGTCGTATCTTCACAATCAGGGCCACCTCCACATAGACATCAAGACCGAAAATATATTGATTAATTCTGATAGGTCCGTCTAGCTCACCGATTTCGAGGTCTTTGCTTCTGTCTACGAGGCCAATTCAACTGCGGAGTCGTTTACTCGGCTAACTGACATCGCTATAACACTGTACTGGATGGAACCTGAGGTGATATATTCGTACAATGGGAATGAAAAAAATGCGAATATTTGGTCGTTTTGGATCACGGCGTTGGAATTGGCTTGTGGCGGCCTTCCGCTATCTAACCTTTTATCATCAAAGTTTTTGCTTCTGAAGATAACTAAAAGGTTTTGGTTTTCAAATTACGAAATCCAAAACAAAGCTTTCAAGAACAAGAAGTTCTCTAAGGCTTTCAAAGACTTGGTGGGTTCTTGGCTCGATTAAGACCAGTGGAAGAGACCGATGGCAGAAAGGCTGTTGAGGCACTCATTTTTCAAGAACTACAAGGGAGGAGATTCTTTGATGATGAATGTGCTTCTGGGTTTGCCGAGCATTGAAGAAAGGTTCAAGAGGAATAGGAAGATGATGAATGAGAGTTGGTGAGGCAGAGGGCTAGGGATATGAGAATTAGCGGGGGGAAATTCAATGAGGATGAGTTTGATATCGACCCGATTTTTCCAACTCAATCTTCCTGCAGCGATTTTGTTTTTTCGACTAAGTCATTCAGCGATTCAGTTGTGAAAATGGTAAAGTTTGGTGGGGAAACCGGCCGTCACTCAACCGAGTTCACCAAGTAGAGCTTGGGAGAATGAGAGCTATATGGGTGCTAATAGTGAGAGTGTGGGTGAGCAAAGCAATATCATAAAATGAGCTATTCAAGGGAAGCTTTAGCCATGGTGGGTGGGGAGAGTGAGACTTGGGGGTGAGATATGAGGAGTTGAGAGTGGGGAAGCCATATTGGGTGATCTTTGTGGTAATGTTTGTGGGATATGAGGACTTGAAAGGAAAATGATGGTGCTGTGATTGGTGGCATTGAAAATGAGCTTCAAATAGCAGAGGCAGAATTTGATAAATTTGGCTGAGGTGTTGGGAAGAGGGCAGGAAGGAGGTCGGGAGGTGAGCAGAGAGGAGCAAATGAGGCAGGAGATTGAAAGGCTGAGGACAAAGCTGGACAATGAAAGGGAAAAGAATTTCCGGTTGGAAATGGAATTGGGATTTGTCAAGATTCAAATTTCTGTTGAAAACAATGATGTCACTGTTACTGAAAATTGTTCTTTTTGTATATGGATTAGAAATTGCTTCATGCTCAAGAATGTTTTCTTATAAAATAGGGAAATATTAGTAATATGTTCTTGAAACGAAATATATGCTGCATAAGTCTTGATTTTCATAATTGGTAAGATATGATTAGTTAATATTTTAGAAAATTTGGTTTAAGTAAATAAATAATTTCATATTCGGGCATAGGTCGATGATAACGTGTGTTTTGCTGTGTTTAGGAATTGAGTTTTAATTAACACAAGTGAAACTAGCTTTGGGTTGAAGCTTGGATCCTTTGTTTTCTCCTTGTTATTACTTTAGGTTGTTAAATGAAACAGCTTTGTTTTTTGGCCTTCTAGTGGAACTAACTGGAGAAAAAATGAGAAGAAAAATGCCAAATGGATCAATTGACTGGGTTGGGGCCATAAGTGAGCCTTTTGCCACTTAATGACTTTTGTCTATATGACTATGAACCTATATGCAATTGAGCCAGTCGAAAAGAAAACTCTAAGTCGATTTATTTTCTCAACAAGAACATGATAAAAAATTTAACTTTATAGCCACAACAATTTTTTTACAAACTTTTGTTTTGTTATTTTGTTTTGTTTTCTTGTCGAGCATCCAATCTTAAACAAATTGGCACTAAAAAGCCCAAGATTTCACTATTTGACATGAAATACGCACAACAATCTTACTTATATTATGTGTGACATTTTTTTTGCGAATAACACATGGAAAATTTTTGTTGGAAACAGAGGAGACAAAGCATGATATCATGCTCTTAGAGCAATTTCACCTAGGGGTGGGCAAACGGGTCTAGGACCCGCGGGGCGGGGCAGGTATAGCTGGTTCAGGGCAAGTCCGAATTTAGTAGAAGAAAAATGGGATGGGGCTGGGCGGGGCATAGGTATTTACGAGGCGGGGCGGGTCCAAAATTTTGTTATCCCGGAGCCCCGAACCGACCCGTTTATAACATACCAAAAGACATATTTGAGCTTCGGCATCCACCATTTCTCTCAATCCCTTTCTTATTTCTACAACTCTCTCATTCTTTCAAACTTTCTCACACATGCCACAGACCTTTGCACTCATGACCTTCAAATTTCTCTTGGCCCCGACGCCCAAAGGTAAATTTTAGTCTCATTCCTCTTTGATTTTGTTTCTAATGTTTAGATTAAGGAAATATTGAAGGACAATGTCCCTTGCATGTTGTTATCTATGTAGGGATCTTGCAATCAAAGGGTATTAACCCAGATCCCTTTTGTTGATTTTGAAAAGGAACCAGAGACAAAGTGGAACCCATTGATTTTGAGTCTAATATTGAAATGGTATAAGCCTAGATCCCTTTGTTGATTTTGGATAAATGGTGCCATGATTTTATATGTATGGATCCACGGGTCCAGAAATTTGTTCTCTAAAAAAATTTGTTGAATCAAATGATGCCTGAATCATTTTGGTCTCCAAAAACTTTGTTCTCTATCTTATCTGCAAGTCCATGATTTTATGTGCATGCATCCATAACTCTGCATATTATTTGATATGCCTTGTAAGAACAGGGAGCTCCTTTATGGTGATTTGCTTCAGTACTTCAGTGCAGCAAAGCAGAGAGAAGGAGTTCGAGAAAGTTCGGAGTTTGGCCTTGTTTTTGGTCCAACAAATGAGTGGTGGTGGATGGATGGTGTTGAACCTCGTGTGAGGATGGTAAAAATTCAGGATTTTTTTTTTCCAAAAAAAAAAAGGACCCGTGGAGAACGGGCCTAGTTAGGTCTGATTCCTGTATTAAAATTTGTTGTACCCGGCCCGACCTTTTTCTTTTAAACCTAGGTCCGGTCCAGTCCCTTCAAATTCGAGCCCGGCCCGGCCCGTGCCCAGCCTTAATTTCATCCATTGCCAAAAGACAAGGGCAAGGGATTCTCAATTTCCCTTTAACCTAAAAACCTCCTCAAGTGACCTAAAAGTGTGACGGCAACCTAAAAGTGTGACGGCAAGTGGTGGCCGAGCCAAGTGCGACCCAATGCTCGTGCAAGAATTGTTCGGCCTTCCGCTTGCTTGCAAGAATTGCCCGACACAATGACCTTAGCCACGTTTGCTATTTTTTTGTGTCTGTTGAGCATCTTACGTAGGCCATCATCTGTTGTCGTGGGCCCCAACTTGTAAAAGACACCTAGTCCCCCCAACGGCTATGCACGTGACATTCTATGGGACCATTGGATTTGAAACGTTTATAAGATTCAACGGCTGAAATTAAATTGAGTTAAAATTTAAAAATTTTAAAAATTTGAATAAAAGTTTTAAAAAATCGGAAAAAATAAAGAAAATTCAAAAAAAAAAATTCAAAAACATATTTCTAAAAGCACAAAAAAATGCTTTGCAATTTCACACTTTATTTGACGTTCATTGAAAAGAGTTTAAAAAATTTATTAAATAACTTTTAGGGCTGTAATACATTTAATTATGCATTAAAAATAAAAATTTTATTTTTTGATTAGTGATCATCCTTGTTCTTACCCAACAAGTGGAGTTGCACAAAGACAATTACTTTTCAGAGTGACTAATAAAGGCAACCAATGCCATTGCCCTTACCCTTGCCATTTCCCAACTGGTGTAATTGTTCTAATAGCATGCTAGCTAAAATGTGAAAATCCAAGCCAAACCAATTAGCAAGCACTTAATACTACGGTCTAGTAGTATTCCTCTTCACTTGTAAGTAAGAGGTTTTAGGTTCGATTCTCGCCAAATGAGAATTTGAATCACATTATTCCTAGCCCATTATGAGGCTAAGCCCACCAGCCCTCCCCCTAAGTATCGATAATATCGATTGTTCAAAAAAAAAGAAAAGAAAAAAAAAGCCAAACCAATTAGCAACGGGTGGAGATGCCCATAATCTTTAAAGCTCTTATGCCAAACTTCCATTTTTTGACATAAGATACTAATCACGCTGGACTTCTATATTACGATGTGGAAAACTGCCGAAACATAATAACACCAGTAATGCTATGCTTACCATCTAAATATACCATGATTCTATACCATCTTATGTGGCAATTGAGATGGACATCCACATCAATTAAAAAAATCCCATGTTAGCTAAGGTGGATATTTATGATTTTACTCAATAATTTTTATTAATAAAATAATTAAAAAATAATAATGAAACCTACTTGCTCCCGTTTTCAAGCCTCACCGCTGGGCCTCCTCCCTCTTCGCTCTCCAATTTCACCTTCCTTCACCGACGATTGATGGTGCACGACCCCCTTCATCACTGCCAATTGGCCGAATATCCTGATGGTGCTCCTGGTGATTGTTTTGCTCTGCCACCAAATCAAGTTTGCAATTTTAATGGTTTATGCCTTCTAGCCAAACGTTGGATTTCATAGGTTTTTAATTCCAACAACATTGAACAAAAATATGAAAAGGATTGGATACGATATTTTCCTTTCTGTTCTACTGCTGAGGATTTTCCTAATGGAAGAAGATTTGGAAGACAACCGCTTTTCTTCTTTCTTCACGGACTTTTGGTTAGCACCAAAATCTTTTCCTAATCCTCTATAGGAATGAAAATTTCATTCCATGTTATATCCCGATGTTGTGGAAGGTTTTGGCTTGAATTTTCATTGGAATTCTCATTTGTTGGACTCAGATCAGGTGGAGAGATGAAATGTATCTAACAGGGAAGTTGATCGGGTAGGGTTTAAGCAAAAATAAAATTAAAATTAACAGAAATTCCACCTAGGTTGACACCTAGGCTTCCACATCACGTGTTATACTAAATGTGGTATAATCAGATGGTAAGAATAGCTAAAGCTTTGTAAAATGTGGTTTCCGTTGGTTATCGGAAAAGTATGCACAACCGAATTGAAAATTATTTTTAACCAAGTTCAAATTAACTAAGCAATAAATGTATGATTTAGTTGTGTTAATTGGGAACCATGGTTCATCAATTTACTTGTTTATTTAACTTATTTTCCTAGATATATCATAGTTTTGACACACACAGAGGATAAATTTTTCAATGTGACCGGTACATATGGTGGTACACCACATGTCACTATACAAATAATGGGATATGTGTGTTAAAAAATTAATAACTTAAAAAATAAAGAGTAATGCTACTCATACCATGTTTTTATACCACATTTCTATACTAGCTTAGGTGGCATCTGATGTGGACAGCCACATCATTTGAAAAATTTGCAAAACCCAAGGAAATGAAGAAGAAAGACTTCTTGTATACCACAATCATCATTTAATTAACTAGTTTTTCTTAATTATTAGTTTATTAAATAATAAACTAAATTTAAAAATCTGATTAATTCAAATGATGTGGATGTCCACATCAAATGTCATCTAAGGTGGTATGAAAATGTGATATAAAAACATGGTATGAATAACATTACTCAAAAATAAAAATTTCCACCTCTTATATGAAAACACGTGATGTACCCCCGTGTTCCAGTTACAATGAAAAATTTCTCTGCACAGAGATATGTGATGGGAGGTTTTCTTTTTCCTGGTTTTTCTTGGCTTTATTGAGACAGGAGAGGCCGGTCCAAGGATTTCAACTTTGATGAGACAGCAATCAATGGAGAACCCTGTAATTTTGATGACTGACAAATATATCATTAATCTCCAATAGGCCTCTATATATATAGTCATCGTTTCGTCTGTTTCTCATTGTCCCTAATGCATAAACATGGTAATTATCAATAACAAAATCCCCATTAGTTATTGCAGCAGACAAAGATTTCTTCGGCTATGCTGCTTGCATGGTACAAATATTAATATATTTGTACTGTTTCAAGAAAAAAATAAAACTATGAGTGGAACAGACGGCACCAGTGTGCACACTGCGGGTAAACCCTGCCACTCAGGCTCTAGAACCTTAGAACAATCACAAACCGTGTTTAGCATTCCATGGACTCACCTAATTGGCCAATGGGTCTTTTACTAAATCTCTGAATTTTTGGTAGGATCTTTTGGCTGTGTGGGTTTTCTGATAAAACTTTCACTCCTTTTTTACCACAAAATGCAAAGAAGCAATCTGCGTACACTCAGATTTCTTTTCTTTTGAGACATTGAGAGTGTGTAAACCAATGCATTCACTTATCTTTGAATATATATACACACACATATATATATTATACTTAAAAGTATCTGGTAACAACATGTAAAGCAGTTTAGCAACTCGACCTACTACTTATCAGACAGCCTATATGCAATGTAACATGCGCGCGTAATTGGAAAATAAAACAAGAGGTCAAGAAAACATGGAAGGTATATATATAGAAGTGGAAAGAAACCTTAATTTATTTTCCGATTGAAAGAAATTTTATCTGGCACTAGTAATACGACGAACTAATGATATTCTTGTGTAGTTGTAAGTGAGATGTTTAAGACTAGACTCACCTGAAGGTGAATTCGATACAAGATTATTATGACTGACTAATTGTGTATCTTCTTAACAATACCAAGATTATACAGAATATGTAGAAGATCTCAAGGAAGAAGAAAAATATATACGAGGAAAATTTTAGATAGGAAGAAAGAGAATTCTGTATATTCCATTCATGAATGGTTAATTTGTTACAAAATGAGCTCAATCCACTCTTTTATACGAGCATAATTGCCTCTCTTACACTCTGAGCTAAACTAACCAATTTTATCCAATACTAGTAATGACATCGCAATCTTATCTTAATACAATCTCACCTATACTCATGATGACATGGCACTCCTTATCAGTCAATGTAGGTCAACATTAGCCAAAATTTTCCGTCCCTTGGTGTAGAATATTATTACATATATGTTTTTTTATGAAAAAAAGTTACAAATTCTTCTCAAGCTATTATGCATAAATAAATAACATGAAGGAATGAAACTACAATGTTCCATTAAATTTACGAGTGATGTTAAAGGTACCATACTTTTTACGCACATTTTCAGTGAATCATATCATAAGATAAGTATGGTACGTATGTGTTAAATGATCGGGAAATTCTACAATTCTCTTCAAAAAAGGGTACTACTCTTTGTTTTAATAAAATTACATTATAATCGTTCAAGTTTACTGTCCAAAGCATAATAATGGTGATGTTATAGAATGATATTGTTTACGACACTGGCGACAAATTATTACACCATGAACATCTTGTTACAATACAAACATAAGTTATTGTTAATAAACGTCATGAAACTACATATTATCATTATTCACTTTTGAGCTCCATACCTTTAGATATAACGGTGCTATAACAAGATGTTGATATTCAACATCTGAACTACAATAAACGTAAGTTATTGTTAGTGAATGAATCATATTATGGGATAAGTACTGCTTAATGATATAATAACATAGAATGACATTACTATTACTGTAGTAAGGTTTGCTTTTTTCTTTTCTTTTTTATGTTATAGACGTCATATTACACTATCAAGATAAGATATTATTTTTCATGAACGTAATCACTTACAAACACATCGATCGTTGGATTAAAGTGTACCGATATTTTGTTTAGAGGTACCATAAACTATCGTCTAATCTAATGAATAACATTAAAGAAACACCTTAACCGCACCAAGCATGCATGCAAATTATGGGAGTTAATTAAGAAACGTCTTAATAAAACAAGTAGTGAATGAGTCTCATAAATGACTAATGGTGAATATTGGCTGAAAATTCATGCTTGTGAAATTAATGAGATCACACTTGTACACTCGTCCATTTCAACAAATTTTATACATAACTGGAAATATGGCATTTGCTTTTGTGGGAAATAGTGCTCTATATATATATATATATATGCAAGGATGATCTAACATAATAAATTTAAGGGTAATGCTAGGAAGACTAAATTTTTTAAACCAAATTCACAAATCAAATGATGTGGTTGTAGATGGTTTGATTATTAATTAAGTATTTATTACCGTGTTTATTTCTTCTTGGTGACACATTATTTGGTTTGCAATTTTGTTTAAAAAAATTTATTTCCCTAGCATTATCCAAAATATAAACTTCACCAATAATTAGAAGGTTCAGCTGATGATCAAAGATCAGTTTACCAATCTAATTATATTGTGCAATTTCTTTAGAGCTAATGCTCACAAATATCGGAGCTTGGGAATAAGTTAATTAATAATATATTAATACACGATTAGTATAATTGGAGTTTCTCAGCTACTGGCCAGTTACAATGAGACATGTACTGAAGCTCACGTACAAAGCCAATATATATGATAGTTGGGATACAAATGAATGGCATCCACAAAAACTGAGAGCTAGATTTGGCAAAAAGGTATAACCCTAGCAGACCGAGGTTCGACGTATAGTAAGTAGTGACCAAACATATGGGACACTTTCAGGGGTACCCTCCAATCGGATTTTCAGTCTTTCGTTTACAAATTTGACGGCCTTTTATTCACACAAAAACTTTCATCACTGTTCTCTCTCTCTCTCTCTCTCTCTCTCTGAGAGACTCAAACCCCAATACCTCATGATCAGTTTTTTTTCTCAGGTCAGTCACCTCCCTTTAATTTATTCTTCCTTTATGTTTCAGTTTCTCTCTATTTTTCCATGAACGAGCTTTCTGAGAGATTTTGTTTGGTCATCATGCTTTTTAACTTGATATGATTTGTGCTAGCTTGGTAGGTCTGACTGATTAATCAAAGCATACGCATGGAGAAAAAGAGTTTGGTGAGCAACAGCTTGAAAGATCATGCTGGTATTGTCACCAGAACCATTAGGAGCAGCAAGACTACCTATGAAGAAGAAGATTACAATATTGATGGGTTTTCATGGCCCCCAAGATCGTACACTTGTAGCTTCTGCAAAAGAGAATTTAGATCTGCTCAAGCTCTTGGTGGCCATATGAATGTTCACCGAAGAGACCGAGCCAGGCTCAAAGGCTCACCCCCAAGAGACGGTCAGTACACTAGCACTATTCTTAACCTTAACCTCAACAAAGTGCCAAACCCTAACCCTAGTTTTTCATCAACATCATCACCAACGTCAACATCCTCCTTGGTTTCACCATTTAGTAGCACATTACCCTCTTTGATATCACCATCAGCTCCTCCTTCACCTACTTTTTTGGTGCCATCTAGCGAAAATATGAAATGGGTTGTGGAAGACACCATTTTTAATCACCCTCTAAATCTCAAAGGCTCGGATCTTGGCACTAAAGTGAAGAAGAGTGCAAAATCATTTTGTGAAGTAGGAGATCGTCAACGTGATGGTTTCATTGGAGAAGAAGAACATGGGTGCATAAAGACTTTCAAGGCAGCTGATCATCCTCATCATCCGATTCTTAGGTTGGACTTGGAGATTGGTCTGCCTGGTGACTCAAATAAGGAGGACTTAGATTTGGAACTTCGATTGGGATACTCCTAGCTTTGATTTGGAGAACAAGATGAAAAAGGCACAACAATTAGAAGCGACGCTATTTGAATTTGAGATCATTATCAATCCAGGCAGCTTTGATTGAATTAATGTATGAATTTATGATGTTATCCCCGGGTGACTTAATTTCTATAACTTATATTTTTATGTATTTGGCATGCAATTTTCTATTTTATTATTAGTACATCATATTTTTGATGAATTATTTATCAAATAAGCATAGTTTTCGTTAATATCTTGATTCAAAGGGGAAAATTAGCCCACCAGACACAGAGTTTAATTGCAGTTGATGACTGAGTTATATATGAGGTTTGACTACTGATGTCCCTTTTTTTCCCTTTAGAAGGAGGGGGCAGTGAGTCATGAGTGAGGGAGTGAGAGATAGAGTCATCTAAGAATCTATGTTCTTTCTTCCTTATTTAATTTTTTTTGGTGATTTATAAATATATATAATCGTTGTTGGTTTGTGACACTTGTTAGGTTAACTGTAACTTAACAAGTGACAACACAAACAGTTGGTTTAACTATGTATGGGAAAGTAAAATGGTTCAGCTGAGGGCTTATCTTGGGATTATATATATTCTACTTCTGATGTTTTAATTATTTAAGAAAACGTACGTATAGAAGTACTCTTGAGGGATGTAAGATGTGGTTGTCATATACCCAACCTAGGTCACTTACAATCAATCTAACCACTTGCAACATTCCACACGATTACTAGAGAGAGAGAGAGAGAGAGAGAGAGATGAGCTAAAACATCATCTATCAGCTATACGAAGCATCACAATTACAGGTTTAATTGGTCTACCACTAATTTATATATGAAGAAGACTTGGAACTAAAACTTCACCTATCAGCTACGAATTAAGCACACTAATTTATTGCTAGCCACGCCTGATGTAAAATGGCATTGTTAACTAATTCTTGGGTTTTTTCTAATCTGACTCATCATGTTGAGCTTATGTGAAATGCTGGTTAAAGTGTTTAATTTGAAAATATACAATTTTAGCTTGAGTTTTCACTAAAATATGTTATCACATTTTAGCTAAAATCAACTTCTCTATTTTTCCAACCCTTTCTCTATTTTTTTTATATAAATATTTTCATTAAGGAGAGGGAGGAAGGTTAGAAACTATACACCGTACTCCACTCTCTAAAATCGGTATCTTGGATCTTCCATCTTAGACATTGTTGCTCAACTAGTTTGTTAGCCAGAAACCCAGCTCGAGATCCTCGGACCTGCCTTAGGACTACCAACATAATATTCATACAAAAATGATCCTCACTTTAAAATTTTCAATGCAAAAATATGCTATCGACTCTTAGTTAAATGCTCTTGCATTCTATATATGTCCTCAATCTTGCAATTTGACCTCAAGAAGAATTTCATTTTTGAAGTCCCAAATAAAATGAAAACTTAAAACTTAAACCAGTTAGCAAAAAACTTTCAAACAGATTTTAGACAAGTATCTTGCATGTTTTTCAATTTTTTTTATTTTTAATAAAGCAAAAATTTTAAATGGTTATCAAACGAATCTCAACATTCCACCCAATTGGTATAATAACAAAGTTAGTTATTAATTCACATAATTATTTTGTAGCCTATTCTAGCTAGTCCATATTAACACTGCTTATAGAGCTAGAACATGATTTTTTTTTTTTTTAAAAAACTAAAAAGTGATAGGCTGATAGCTTGTAGTTCAAAAACAAAAACAAGAAAGAAAAATTTGATCGATGAAAAAGTTCGATGAGAATTATATATACAGGGTAGGATCTCTATCAAATTATCGGTATTCATGTCTTGGATTTGTATTTTTATATATTACAGAATGACTTGCCATGTCAATGCATGATATGTGATGTGTGTGTGTGTGTGTGTGTATATATATATATGTGTGGTAGGTCATCGGGTGCTTTTCCCAAAACCTGATCGATTGCATGTTCCCGACAATGTCAGGGTTTCAAATGGTATGATGGCCCTTGCCTTACATGGGATGAAATTTTAGGGTCAGTTCAAACAATTGCAGAGAACCAAGAGACCCCAAACTGTTAGCCAGACATAGAACTCGTCAGCCAGGACACTCAGTTACAAACACCTCCCCTACCCACAACTCCCAAAAAAAAAAAGTTAGTACTAAAGGACCTTGTGTCAGCTTATAGTTTAACGTCAATTTTTGTGCCAACATTATATATAAAATATTATGTAAAAAACTGAAGGTGGCAAATAGTCTCATTTTTTAGAGAAAACAATCCCCTTAGCACTTCTCAATTATTATTTACTGGCCGCGATGATTACCAATAAGGTACATTTTGAATTTATGAGCTTGGTTTTCAATAGTTGATGATTTATTACACCACAAAAACTAAAAGACAAAATAAATTATTTGCTAATTAAGTTTTGAATTTTTTTTAACAAACGATATTATCTATATACCAATGTTCTAAAATGCGGTCAAGGCGGCCGCCTAGGCGCTGGGCGTCGGACCGCTGCTGCGATTTTTCCAAAAACGTTCAATAAATCGGCAAGGGTATTAGGCGGTGTCTAGGCGGCCGACTGGGCGGGCTGGGCGATCTCGGCAGCGAGCTAGGCAATTGCTGGAAAAAAAAACGAAAAATTTGACCTGGACTCTTCGAATTTCTTCACCAAAGCCAGCAACGTTTTCAAGGATCTTTGCTGTGCTAGACTATGTTTTGGGAAATTTTGCAGGGCAAGAAGATGGGGAATTAGGTGGAGAAGACGATGGAGAATTAGGCGGAGCAATCGAAGAAGTGGAGCTCGTCTCTGTGAACTGAAGATGAAGGAAGAAAAAATGTTGCTGGCGAATTTTTGCAGTCATCTGTGAAGATGAGATGTGAAGATGAGAGGAGAGAGTGCGAAGAGAGAGAGAGAGAGAGAGAGAGAGAGAGAGAGAGAGAGAGAGAGAGAGAGATTTTGAAATGGTGCGGACTGGATCTCAAATCCAAGTCAAAAGCTAATGGTTTTAATTAAGAAAACCATGGACTCTAGTGGTTTTAATAATGAAAACCACCCAAGGTGGACAATGTGATGTGAAAGAGACGGGTTGATGGTTTTAATAATAAAAACCACCACTTTTTATATTTTTAAAAGTTTGTTATATATATTGTGTGTGTATAAATCTTATATAAATCATAAAATATTTAGATAATTTTTTTTCCTAGGAAAGCATATCATATATGTACATAAAACATTCACATATGTATGTTCTTCTATAAGAAATAACATATTAGTCAATAATTATTTACATTTGATATAGTAAATTTAATTAATTCATAAAATATATAAGAAATTTACCTAAATCCGCCTAGGCCGCCTAGGCGCCCGCCTAGACCCCACCTAGCCGCCTAAGCGCTAGGCGCTAGCCCGCCGCCCGACTAGCGCCTAGCGTTTTTTAGAACCTTGCTATATACTAATGAGGAGGGGGCTTGGCTTAGTATCACAATGGGCTAGCAATAATATGGTTTAAATCTGTATTTGACGATAATCGAACCTAAGACCTCTCACTTACATGTAAAAAGGAATACCATTAGACCGTAATACTAAGTGACAATTAAATTTGAACCATAGACTTAATTGCAATTTTATTTAACGATTATCACACTATTCCTCCCCAAGAACTAATCCCAAGACGTTTCACCACATCCAAATTTTAATAATTATTATGGTACAATTGTCAGATGGTTTATGTTGGAAAAATAGGTGTAAAATTGCTGTATTAATATAGAGTCTTTATCAAATGGTCATTGAAATTGAAAATTCATCAATGTAGTCTTTGAAAATAGGTGTCGCAAATCAATGTAGTCGTTCCGTCACAATTCTATAAAAAATTCTGTTATATGCTTATGGATGCAAATTTCCGCCTTCTTCTCCTTTGACGAAAATGCACCTGCAAGTCAATTAACACCTAAGATCAAGGCCAAGAGCCTCACGCGCCCACGATGAATGAAGGGGGCTTTGGCCGAAGAATCTCTGATGCCAAAGTTAGAATTTGAAAGAGTAAGTGTTTAGGGAATTTTAGAGAAAGATTTGACTTGCATTTGGTGTGAAGATGGGGCTATATAGAGGGGGTGTGGCCGGCCCCATTGCAAAATATTATGTCAAATAATATCTTGTAATTAATTTGGTAATTAATCCCAATTTGAAAAGAATAATTGGGAGTTACCTTATGGGTGAGGATTTGATGAGGAGTGATGATAGGGTTTTGAATAAATACCATACCATTTTGATCACCTTTGACCTTGATTGAGCCGTTATTATCCGTTGCATGCGCGCGAGAATCCCTGTGTGCCAAAATGTTGACCCTAAAAACTACCAAGCCTACGTGGCGCGCAGGCCGATTAATCTATGAGCTAACTACGTCCTTCAGTTGTGTGCGGGGCGTGCCAACTCGACGGCCGAGCTCGGCCGGTGAGTAAAATTTGTTGATGTTGCGTTGGTCGCGCTGCTGACTTCTTGATCTTGCTACTGCGGTCGAGGAAGGAACAATTCTCGGCCTTCGGGTTCTAGAGCCTGAAGACAAGGCTGCTAATTTGCGAAGTTCAATATCAAATTCGGCTGTCAATGTGCCGAATGTAGTAATCTGGTAACACCTCACTTCGCCGAGAAGGCTAATGAGATGACCTCTGCCAATAAGGATTCGAAAATCCTTCTCGACCAAGACTTGGATAGGTAACCAGTCGGCTCCTTCGCAGTGCTGTTTATCCAAACTGAAGGTGCTCCGCGGTCGGCTGATTCTACGGTGATAGTGTTGTTTATCCAAACTGAAGATACCACCGGTTGCCTTCACAGTGCTGTTTATCCAAACTGAAGATGTGTTGGCGAAAAGGAAAATAAAAATCTCAAGGTTGTTGAGAGGTTTCTCGTAGAGCGAGGGTTTGCGCAGGGCATATTTATGTGTTGAATTGGAGAGAGACTGGAAATGTTGCACGACGTCTTGTATTTATAAGGACGAGTATGCAGTTCTATGTGTTTCTCGCGTTCCATCCGTTGAAACCCCTGAAGATAAGCACTCCATACAAATAAAAACTCTTGATAGCCATCCCAACGTCAATTAGCCGTTTAACAATGACCCATCTTCATTGGCTATTGGCCATTGGATTTGATGAAACCAAATCAATTTGTATACACATGAAACTCTTCCTATAGCATCCTGAGAAACCATGCAATGTTAGTGCCCATATTCGCGTCTAGGTTTATTAGCCCATGCCGTGCTTCCACTTGAAGGATATGTTAATTATTAGCATATATTTCTATGCTAACAATTATCCCAATTCGGAATATGCCGCACATTATCTTTTTGTGATTATCAGATACCACCACTAGTCAAAAGGTAACCTTCATGCATGGTTAACCAACTCCAAGCATACGTCTAAATGCCGAGAATCCCAAATCAAATTGAACTGTATCGCTTGCTTCCAGGTTGGAGATATAATTTGCATCCTATCTATTTAATTGAAGAAGATGCCAGGATAATTCATATTAAAAAAATAATTATTATGATAAAAAAACCATAATGTTATCCTTTAATAATAACAAAAATTATCTCCATTTTTCCATCCGACGATTGAGAGCTATGCTCACTCAACGGCCTTGATTGCACAAGCCGATGGTGTAAATTTGGGTCTAAACAACCTCAAAGGTAATTTTGTCTTTTTACCCAAAAGTCCACATGTCGCCTCCATAATTTTCTTGATTATTTTTGGCTCCATAAATGCCCCAACACCTGTTGGGCTGCTCACATGAAAGGGCAGTAGGTGTAGAGATCTTCTCTTGCTTTGGATAACATAGGATTGTTTCCTATTTTGATGCAGATTCCCTCTTTAATTGGAAATTAGATCATTCTAGGAAAGTGAAATAAATCACTTCCAAAATCTATTTAAGTCTACCTTAAGTAGATGACTAAATCAACTTCAAAGAGCAATTTATTCTACCCTACAAGAGAGAGAAAGGTAGAGGATATTTGTTCCTCATCCCCTAGCAATCTTCTACACTTGCCTGTACAAAAGATCGTCTTTCGTTGCTTTCTTTGTCTTCTCCACGCCGCATCGAGGTAAGAAAAAAATTAATTTTCCTTGTCTTCTTCTTGGATAGTGCTATCGTGGGGCATCTGTAGGGGTGGTGCGGCACGTCGGCTGGCAGGGGCTAAGAGTCGACTCGGCATAAGCCGATGAGGTGTTGTGGCAATGACCACTACTTGGGTTACTCGACTTGGCTAAAGCCAAAGGCAGCTGTGCGGCTAGGGCCGCGGATTGAGGTGCTGGGGCGTAGTGCTAAACAAGTCGCATGGCTCATGTCCTTTGGGCTCTTGGACCTGACGTGGGCCAGGCTGGGATTGAGAGAAATGAGGAGGTCGCAGGCATCATGGGCTGCTGGAATGCTGGGCATGCAAGCCTCCTGCGTGCTAGTCTGAGAGAAAAATCGAAGGAAAAACCAGCATGGGTTGAGCTCCCCTGCGGAGTATCATGAATTGCGTTGGCTGCTTAGTTCTTTTTGCCAAGAGAAAAGTAGGCTGCTCCTAAGAGAGGAGATGAAGAGGATCAAGGCGGATGCATTGGCTCGTCCGATTGCTGTTGTGGATCCTACTATGAATGAAGGTGGAAAAAAAAGGTCTTCCCTACCTGCTCAAGAGATGCTGGTTCAGAAAAAACTGAAGACTTCTTTCGCTGCTCGTGAGGGTCTGCTTACTGTCGAGAAGCCTATGATTGACTTGACTTCTTTCGATTAGAAAGAAAATGAGGCTGCTAGATCTGAGCCTGTGACGTCTGCCATGCTGAAGTTTATGCTCATTGACCAATAAGATACCAAGGGAGCTAAGGAGATGGCAAAAACTACGGCAGCTGAAGCTTATTCTCCTGCCGAAAAGATTAGAAAGTTGGAGTCTGAGCTCGTCGCTTTGAACATGTCCAATATCTCTGCCCCCACTTCTCTGCAGCTTAAGATTACTTGCCAGAAGATCGTTGACTTGAAGACTAGGCTTGACACGATCCAAGTTAAGTATGAAAGTGTAGAGAATGAGATTGGCTGTTACATACCTCATATTCAAGATCTTGAGTGTGTTGTTTCTTAACTTCATTCTGCTACTTACGCAAAGGATGAAGAGTTGATTGCTGCTTATAATCAAGTGATCCACTTCAAGAAGATCGTTGATATGCTTGAACCTTAAGTGTTAGAACTCCAAGGTTCATTGAAGATCAACGAAAGTCTGAAGAAGGAAGTGGATGAGCTGCAGGGCGTCCGTGTTGGTCTACTCGAGGAGAACGAGTAGCTGAAGGGTGAGAAGGCTGGGCTCGAGGCTTCGCTTGTTCAGAGTCAGGCCGATTTTTACAAGTTGGGTTATGAAGATCATCTCTTTGGTAGGCCATCTGACTTTGAGTTTGTTAGGAAAGACTTCGAGACCTTATATATTTCTCTGAAGAACTTGCTTGCCTTTACTTTTGAGACTTCCATTGGTGAAGTAGTCGAAGAAGTTGGTGCCCAGGTTGGGGCAGCTGAGGATGAAGGGTCGGATGATGCCGTTGCTGAGAACATCGCGGCTGCTAAAGGTATGGTGACCGAGTAGTCGTGGGATGTCCAAGCTGCTGAAGTGTAGTCTTTTAAGTAGCCTTTAAGATTTTCTTTGTTTTCCTTGTTGCGTTTTACTTTGCTTGAACTCCTTTGACCCTTGCTATTTGTTTATCAATTTTGCTAGAAAATTTAATAAACTTGCTTCCTTTATTTTTCTTCATCTTCGCTTCTTTTGTTTATGCCCAACCTTTGACTTTTAGGCCAGCGGTAAGCGTGCTGTTTTTTTATAAGCAGACAGGCCCACGTAGCCTATGCAGCCGTAGGTGTTGGTGTAGAACTTTTGCAAAGTTGTTAGCTATAAGGTCGGCAGCCAGACGCCTTACTTACAGAAGCAAACGAGTCCGTGTGACCATTTGGTTGTTAACCTTGGCTTTCTTCAATCTTTTGAGCTGTGTGGCCTACATCATAACATACTAAAGATTTTTGGGTTATGAAATTTGCTAACTTTTCGTATCAAAAGACGTGGTTGTATGGAATTTCGTAAGCAAATGTCCGAGAGAATTCCTTGCTTTTTATGTAACCAATTATGTGGGTTGCGTAGCAAGTATCACAACACTTTAGAAATTAGTGTAGATCTAAATGATCATTCCGCGCTTGGCAGAGGTGAAGCTTATCGACTGCGTAGCATGTCGGCAGTGGATACAGCTTCGTATATGCACGCTAACTTGTTTAACCTTTCATAAAAATGTGTGGTTGTATAAGTTTAGCGTGACTTACTGCTCAAAGGGCAAGCCGTAGGCAGTCTCCTGGAAATCGTAGGCTACCTTAGTTCACTCGGTAGCAACTTTAGGGTTCTAAGGCAGCCTTTCATAGGGCGTACCGCGTATTGTGCCTCCTCCCTCTCTAAGGCCCGGTTCCCCACGGATTAGGCCAAGAAACCTAAAATCCTTCAGTTAGCTAAGCCTTGAAAAAGACCATTGTGGCTACTTCTAGGAATCCCGGTGCAAGCCATCGTGCACTTAGTTACACCAGAGCAGCCCGACTCATCCACGTTTGGATATTCAGAATGTAAAGTTTATCCTCCTGTATTGGAGAGCAAACCCATATGGGTATCGGGGAATTGGTTTACCCTCTCGTACTGAAGAGCAATTAGTTTATCCTCTCACATTGGAAAACATACCTAAATGGGTATCGGAGAATTGGTTTACCTTTTCGCACTAGAGAGCATGGCTGGTCCCCAGGGGATACAATTCCTGCGATAAGTCCCTAAGAAGGGCGCGATCTTCTTTTGAAGTGCAGGAGTGATCAAATGTTGTAAACATGTAGTCGAGCCAAGTTGTAAATTACTTATGAATTCCTCATTGAAAAACGAGTGAAACGAACTAAAACTTAGTTGTAAGGTAGGAACTACATAAAAACTAGATAGTCATCGGCTTGCGAGGTAGTGCCCTTCAAGCTGCTTAAGTCTTCAGGCTTTGATGTAGCGAGAGGTCACGTATGGTACTTCCTTAGATTGTAGGTGTTCCATTACTTTCGATCTCTTTGTCATTTAGGGTGGCAAGAGTGTAACTACCCTTGTCGCCTACTCTGCTGATCTTGTACGGACCTTCCCAGATGGGATCCATATTTTTGGAGCCTTCTCTGCGGGCAGTGATAAAGGTTTTTTTTTTAGGACTAGATCTCTAAGCTAGAACTGGCGGATCTTGGCCCTTTTGTTATAGCTGGAGATGAGCTGCTGCTGGTAGGCTGTGATGCGGTGATAACCTTCTCGCGTTTCTCTTATGTCAAATCTAAATCAGTGGCCATCTCTTTTCTATTATGTTTGATGCTTGGCAGTAGATTGCTGATACTTGGCACGATGACATTGGGATGAATGATTGCTTCTGAACTAAATACTAAAGAGGAAAGAGTCTCATTGGTTGCTTGTTGTTTGGTTGTGCGACACGCCCATAAACATCCGAGAAGTTCGTCTAGCCATTTTCCCTTCTTGTCGAAGAGGGATTTCTTGAGGTAGTCGAGAATTGTCTTGTTGGATGTTTTGGCCTGCCTATTAACTTGGGGATACCTCGATGTGGACATGTGCTACTTGATGCCATATTTCTAGAAGAACTTCGCCAAATCTTTGCCTACGAATTACAGGCCGTTGTCTATGACGATGAACTAAGGAATGCTAAATCGGTAAATGATGTTCATCCATATAAAACACTCTATGTCTGTCTGAGTTGTGGTTGTCATGGGCTTTGCTTTCACCTACTTGGTGAAGTAGTTAGTTGCCACGATCATCATGCCTCAGCCCCTAGTAACGGGTGACATTGGCCCTACCAAGTCGATTGCCTACTACATTAACGGCCAAGGACTTGTCTACTGGTGTAGTTCGTTGGCAGGTAATGCTGGTACCGGCTTGTAGCGTTGGCAATGATCACACTTTTATACTAATTCCTTAGCGTCTTAATGCATAGTAGGCTAGTAGTAGCATGCGTTTATAGCTTTATGTGCTAAGGATCGGCCTCCAGAGTGATTTCCACAAACGCTTTCAAGGATTGAGCTTAGAACCATTAGGTCGTCGGGAGGCACCAGGCAGCGGAGATGTGGTCCAATGTAAGATTTTTAGACAAGAACGCCTTTCCACATGTAGTAGCATGTTACCTTTGTTTGGAGCTTTCTAGACTCTAATATTTTGATGAGGAGTGTGCCATTGACCAAGTAATCTATAATGGAATCTTGCCAGTTTGGAGTTGTACTAACCTGTGACACCTCGGCTGCGGGCTCTGCCTCTATGATTGGCTTGTCTATATACTCTATCGGAATAGAGCATTTGAGTTGGTGGTCGAGGGCGGAGCCTAGGCAGACTAGCACGTCTGTGTGGGTGTTATCTGCCCACGGAACTTGAGTGAGGGTATAAGTTTGAAACGCCTCAAGTCGCTTTCATACCTTCTCTAGGTATTGCGTCATCTTCATATGTTTTGCTGTGTACTCTCTAGTAGTCTGGCTGATGATTAGCTGGGAATCAGAATGAATTACAAGCTTTTTCATCGCAAAGTCTTTTGTCATTCGGAGGCCTGCTAGTAAGGCTTCGTACTCTACTTTGTTGTTGAATGCTTTGAAGCCTAGAGTGATTGCTTGCTCGAGCATCGAACCGTCTGGGCTGACAAGGACCAAGCCTGTTCTTGAGCCTTTGTAGTTGGATGTGATGTCGAGGTGCAAATGTCAGAAGTCTTCATCGGGTGAAGCAAGCGTGGCTAGGGTGAGCTTGGCTACCTCTGAGGTGTCGTTGGGTTGTTCTGTTGCTTCGCCTAGGCTAGGCGTGAAGGTGCAGTAGAGAGTCGTGGAGTTGGGGCCATGTTACAAGTAACAGGAGATGCTCAATTGTTGGTATTAGGCCACTCTAGAGCTGAATTGTAGAGCAAGGGTCGGTTGGGGTCATGTGACATGCAGCAGGAGGTGGTGTTCAACTGCCGGTACATGTTGCTTCTATGTAGAATCTTATGTGGCATAAAACTTGCTTCCGAATGTGTCCTTTTAGTGTTCGTCTGCCCCTGGCGGGCCTTTGGGCTGAGTTGTTGCTTTCGTAAAAAAACTTTGCATCTGCTAGTGTTTGCGTCTTAATCGTCGCGCGTGTGGATTAGGCAAAATAGTACGTCATGAGGATGATTGCGTGCGTCTGAAGGTATAACTTGATCTTTCAAGTTGCAACAACTATCACCAAAGTTAGCTTTTGAATTTCCAGTAGCTGGTTTCCGCATCGGGGAGAGTTTTTGAACCGTGGAATACAGGTAGTCGGGCTCCTAGCTCTTCTCGTATGAAGGTAGAGCTTATTGCTGCTTTAGATACGGTTGCTTGTCTGGTCAGACCTTGAATCTCCTTCAGAGTAGTGGGGGACTTCATATTCAAGATTGCCCGGATTTGCCTTGAATGTGCATCGGCGAGCCTTGTCCCAAAATGCATGCTTCTCTGCCAGAGCGAAAGTGTCTGCCAAAGTTAGATCTTCTTTCGTGATCAATTTTTCAAACAGCGGGTGGTCAATTGAGAGTCTTTTTTGGAAGGCTGCACTAGCTATCGAGTCGTTGCATCTGACTATCTTTGCCTTCTCTGCTTTGAACCTCTTCACGTAGTCGTGAAGTGATTCCTTTGGGTTCTTCTTGACGTTGAACAAATGATCAGATTTCTTCTTGATCAAGTGGTATGATGAATATTCTTTGGTGAAAACCAAAGAAAGATCATCGAAACTCCAGATGGATTGTGGCAGCAAGGTGTGGAACCAATCTTGCGCCTCGCCTTGTAAAGTGGTGGCAAATATCTTGCACATAAGAGCATCATTATTCCGATAAATGATCATTGTACTGATAAAGGATCACTGTGCTTCAAGTGTTTCCCTAGGTCTCCATCTCCTTTGAATGATGTGAAATGTGGTATATTGAACATGCGTGGAGGCTCTGCCTACTCGATCTCGTCCGTGAAGGGTGACCGACTTATGTTGGTTATGTCCCGACATAATGCCTCGTCAGTGACCTTGTTGCGTTGGAAGTCGCACAATCGCTCGGTCAGGAGCCTCTCTACTTCTTCCTGAATTTGCCTTTATTGGGGTAGCAGAGCTCTCGGCTGCCCCCGGCCATGACCTGCTGGTCTAGGCTATTCTTCTATGTGCTTAGCTCATCTATGCCGCGGCTGTGGTGCATGTGGTACATTCCTAACAGGCGAGCGAATTTCTCGCAGGCTGCCGGTTGAACTTGAGCCGGATTGAGTAACTGCTTATCTCCGTCAGTTGTGCTGCCTACTCTAATGTGAGGTGGAGGATGCTCATTGCAGTCTTAACCATGAATGAACACTTCACCTAGAAGGTTGCTCATGTTGATTATCAGAATGTGGCCCCAACCATGAGTGTATGCTCGTCTGTGGGCCTAATCGTGAGTGCATACTCCTCCGTGCACTAAAATGGGAGTATACGCTATCTCTGGGGCCTAGTCGGGAGTGTACACTACCTGAACGCTCGGTTCGTGGCTGGTCGATGGGCTGCTTGCTGGGATGCTGCTGAAGAGGTTGGTTGTTTGCCCTTGTCTTACTTCAGGACACCTCGTCTGGGGCATGTTGCATCTCGGTGCACTGCAAAAGCTGATTCACCAAGGTCGTCTACTGTGTGAGGGTGCTTGTCAAGTATGACTTGTCAAGACAAGTGTTGTTCACCATTTGGGTTGGAAAAGCTTGGATAGTATGCGTCTCTTTGAGTAATGGAAGCGTAATGGACTCCGAACGCGAGATTCGAGTTGGGATATATCAGGTGAAAATACCCCCGGTTCAATCGTCGGTTTAGAAATCTGGAAGTGGGACGGCTGAATCGATCTTGGATCCGTTTGGATTGCTTGGAAGGCCACGAAAGTGGGCCGGACCTCAGGTTGAACCGCCGATGCAGGCTGGGCCACTCGAGCTCATGGGTGCTAGGCTCTCCTTGGCGCGGCTTGGGCCTGCGAGTTTTGGGCTCAGCTTTGGAGCATGCTGAGCTCACATTGGCCTTAGGCCTCAGCTGCCATTGCAACACCGTGGACTTGAATGTGGGCTGCCTTGCGCTGGGCTGGCAACCTTGTGGCACGGGCCTAGGCCTACTTCTGCGAGGTGGCCTACTCATCATGGGCAATGAGCTTGGCGAGGGTCGCTGTCGTGGTTGCTACCATGATGGCTGCCACGGTGGTGCCCCGTGAGGGTGATGTTGCTCCATTAGTCATCGCATTGAGCCTCATGGATCGTTGTGGTCCAAATCCTTGAACATTGGAAATTTCGTTCGTTGTGGTTTCCGAATTTCTAGTCATTGTACTTTTCTTTTACGTTTATTCAAAGAATTTTTTATAAAAAATTCTAGGAATAAGAACGTACGAAAATCTACAAATGAACAAGAAATAAGACATTTTGAATGCGAGAGTCTTCTTCGAGCATGTGAATCAAGACTCTCAATGAAAGCACCAATTTATGGATGCTAATTTTCGCCTTCTTCTCATCTGACGAAAATGCACTTGCAAAACAATTAACACCTAAGATCAAGGCCAAGAGCCTCACGCGCCCATGATGAATGGGGAGGGACTTTGGCCGAAGAATCTCCGATGCCAAAGTTAGAATTTGAGAGAAAGAAAGATTGGACTTGCATTTTGGTGTGAAGATGGGGCTATGTATAGGTGTGTGGCCGGCCCTATTTCTATTTGGAGAAATAGGGACTAGCCACTTATGGTGGTATTTTGAATATAATTGCAAGATATTATGTCAAATAATATCTTGCAATTAATTTGGTAATTAATCCTAATTAAGAATAATTGGGAGTTACCTTATTGGTGAGGATTTGATGAGGAGTGATGAGAGGGTTTTGAATAAATATCATTTTGATCATTTTTGACCTTGATTGAGCCGTTATTGTCTGTTACATGCGCGTGGGAATCTCTGTGTGCCTCAAGGGTAATTTTGTCTTTTTCTTTAGGTAATTTTGTCTTTTTCTTTACCTAAAAGTCCATGTGTTGCCTCCATAATTTTCTTAATTATTTTTGGCTCCACAATGCTAATGTGATACATAAATAGGTCTTGCATCATCAAGATGGTCCCTAAAATTGAAAATCAATTAATGTAGTCCAGACATAGGTGTCTCAAATTTAATATGGTCTTTCCGTCACCGTTTGTCAAAAATTCTGTTATGTACCCATTCTTTATCTATAGATGTATAGATTTTGATGTGGGTTTGGAGTAGATTAAGGATTTTAATTTTGGTTAGTAATGAAATTGCTATCAGTTCTTATAACCAAAAAAATAAAATAAAAAATAAAAAACTACTTAGTTAGAGCATCTCCAAAACCCTAAGCAAATTCCTAGGCAAATCCAACACTTGATTAGATGTAGGATTGGTTATATGGAGTGCCCGACCTAACAACTCCAAGGTCCAACTTCCAAGTGAATGGCAGAGAACTGAAGAGAGATCACGTTCACACGGCACATCACGTCATGTTGATATCATTGCCTCAATTGTAGCTCTCCAAAAATTTACTCTTGCCTGCCTAAGACAAACGGATCCGATCGGTTGGGCCGGATATAGCCTTGGCCCATCTAAGTCCGTCAAAACCGTCCTTGTTTCTCTAGGTATGAATGCCTCATCAAGAGAAAGGGTAGTCCGTAGTCGAACACGGGATCTCAAATACACGGGTGAAAATTTTTACTGATATTCAAAACCCTTGCACTATATCTATCACAAGCAGAAACTAAAACTAACGTAGTTCAATAAACATATAATTAAACTCTAAATTAATGCGTGTTATAAAAAAGAAACTCTAAACTAATGTAAGGCAACCATGCACTCAACCACGCAATTATATGTACAAGATCAAAGAGAAAGGAAAAGAACAGAAGCTAACCCTTAACAAATTTGTTGTCTTCTTCGTTTTGTTCGTTATTGCATTTAGAGCTTTTTGCTTCTATGGATGGATTTCGTATTACATTTAATCACTTAATTAGGTTGATCATCACTTGGTTACTGTCTTTAATTTTTTTTATTTTATGAGACTTGATCACTTCACTCCATCATTTGAACTTGGTTTTAAACTTCGTAACAGTCTTTTCATATTGTGGTAATTAATCAACCCACTTTGTCCTTTAGGGATCACATGACAAAGACTAATATCATCACTAAGATATCCCAGAGAAAAGAGAGTAATTATAACAAGTAATACTATACTAGGATCATTAGGAGTTGCCAGGGATTAGCTTAACCCTAACTTGCAAATTTTAGTACATTTAGAAGGGTCCCCACCCGTCGTCGCTTGAAAGAAAGGGAGACAAATAGGATTATGAAGAGGCTGCAAAGGTGGTTGTTTTAGTGAAAGTGAAGAGGAGGAATAGGTAGTCGGCGCACATCAACATCTTAATCTCCTCATTTTTCTTCTGCATTGTTTTCAACAAGGTATAGGCTCCGCTAAATATCACATCCATGTCCTAATTATTTACATTAACTTGTGTGTGTGAGAGTGAGAGGTTGAAAATCATGTATTGCCTTAAAAGACAATCTAGGATATTTTGTTGAAAAACAATAGTATTTAGGTTATTTGCTCAAAAAATTAGTATTTAGGTTATTATTTGGGTTTTATTGTAAGTTTAGTTTTGGGCCTAGTAGTGTTAGTCTCACAAGTGAGCCTCATGTGCCAATAATTAACGGAAAGTTGACGAAAATTTCAATTTTGGCTTAAACCCTGGCAAACTTCACCACATAGGCTTAAATCCTAATTTTTTTTACCACATGGGCTATCTTCTAACTATCTTATCACCACAACGACTATTAATCCAATTAAGCCAAAAAAATATTGAAATTCTGCTAATGCTGTGTCAAGAATCGCATAGCATACCAGACCCGATCCGATCTCGTTGTGTCTGCGTTGCAATCTACACGATTCTATTTTCTTGCATCAAACTTGTCGTCCGTATTTAAACCCACATCGCGGCACCATTGCACCACTAGCTTGCCGCATCAACATTAGACCACACCCACATCTGCACCGCTGCTATGACTTGAACCACCATGCCCGACATCCATAATTCATCATTGCGTTACGATCGCACCATCTCATCGTCCTGCATCGTACTCGACTCAAGATCCAACGACCCACAAACCAATACTCAGCATCCTGCTACCCGACCCCGCGCTAGACCCACCTAGTCAATGACACAAACCAATACCAAGCACACACAACACCAGTGCTCACTTGCCCTTCGCTACGCATTACTGCACTCCCGAACTGTCTGAACTAGACAATTCAGGAATCGGTTTGATTTCGAAGACGCATATTGCGTCTACACTCACATCCAAGAGACTCTTAAACGGGTCTAAGATATTATACGAAGTTAATCTATATAATTAACTTCATATAAACGGTTATGAAATTTTAAAGCATGATTTCCCTTGGCTAATGTTGCACAAGTTAAATTCACCTAAGCTACATATGTTTCGATAACACATAAACTCAAAATTTCATATAACCCACAATTTCAACATACATATATATCACAACTAAATAGATTAAAACTTACTAGAAATAGTAAATTAAGAGATAAATATTTTCTTGTTGTAGGCATAATTTACTGAACAATTATGGAGGCCATAGAGAGATGGGTGCGACAATATTAGAGAGAAGAAAGAGATGTGTAATTGTGAGGTGTGTTCTATTCCACCCCATTGTGCCTTTATTTATAGTAGTATGGAAGGTTAATTCCTTACCCTTTTAGGATTACAACTCTAATAGGATAATATCTAACCCTAGGGAATATCCCAAGATATACCTAGGACTTACACAATCACATTTCTAATCTAATAGGACTGCAACAATCTCTGGCGCATCAGGTCTTCAGTGATGAAGTACAGTTGATGAAATCGTCGGCACAATGAGCAAATGCGAGTCTCAAATTAACGGAAGAATGCATAAAAGGTAAACTCACAAAACCTTGCTATGGTAAAAGCCAAGGTGGGAGAAAAACCTATAGATTAAGGAGAAAAGTGAGAAGTTGCATTAAGTCAAAACAATACGTCTTCTGGACACAAGTAGAAGAGCTCACAAGGGTATGATTAGCCTAGGATGGGTGCCTAGTCAAAACCTAGTTAGGTAGCAAAAACCCAGTAGGAAAAATGCTCATAATCGTAAGAAAAAGAGTACATTAAGATCAAGTGAGTATACTTCTAGATACTCTCCCTGAGTTTGACAGGACTTCCAAATGAGAACTACAAGCATTGCATATGACTAGTTAGGCATACCAATTCCTCGGACAAGCTTCTGGAAGGTTGACTTCGACAGTGACGTCGTGTAGAGGTCGGCAAGGTTGTCTGGGAACGGCTAGCATGACTTCAATCTCCTGATGCTTTGTTGATGTGATGTAGATGCAATATGTCTTAGCGCTGACTTCGTTGATGTGTCATGTCTCGGTCGGGTTAATACATGCGGCATAGTCTTCATGGATCGTCGTTGGGACTCAACGATGGATGAAAACAGCAAGTACTTCGAATATGCTCAACAAAAACTTCTAACCATATCTCACTTATGGCGTAGTGAAGTGAGGTGAGTCTTAGAACGATTCAAAGATTTTGCAACTTGGGTCATATCATGGACCTCTAAGATATTGTGATATCCCTTAATGGTAAAGACATAACCATTTAGGGATTTTACCTTGTGCGCGTATGATAAGTAACCAACGTCACCATAACAACAAAGCAAGCATCATTCTAAGGATCAGGGGGGTTGGATCCGCTCGAGATGCGTTGGGATTTGCCCAAATTCGTAGTACATTCAGGGTACGTCTTTAATACCAATTCAGTGGTTATGTGTAGGCGCGGTGCTACATCTTTACCAATAGATCAACAGCGAAGTAGATGTCTTATCTAAAACAATAAGCTAAGTACAACAAAGCGCAAAGTTGAACTTAGATATGGAATTTCGGATTCCATAACCTCTTTAAGGGTCTCATTTGCATATAACGTATAGAAGATCATTGGTATACTCTAAGATAACACATTTGGGGTGTAGTTTGACTGGTAGACCAAAGTATCGTTAGAACAATGCTTCAACTTCAGGTTAAGGCATAAACGAGTTTTCCCACAATCCTTCATCTCAAATTCCATCTTCAGGTGTGAGGCAGTTTTCTCAAGCTCTTTCGGAGTCTTAGTAAGATTCGTGTCAATAACATAAACTGTAACTCTAGCAATTTGGAATAAGACTTCGTTAAACATATCCCTGACTGATCAAATAATCACTTAGCTGAGTATACCACATTCGTTGGATTGTTTCAATCCATAAGTGAACGCCTCAAACGAGTTGAGAGGGTATTATGTGGTTTGGAACTATTTAAACCAGTCCATGTGATTTTTCAAGAACTTACATGTAAATCTCTGTATCTATATCCCCATCGAGAAAACATTAACCACATTTCATAATGCTGCTATCAATCACATGATGCTTGAGAGAAACCTTGTGTCGTAAGACGTGCATCATATTGCACTATTTCATTCATCTCAATATGTTTCCTTTCCCAATTATAACACAATGGGGTTACCTTGGGCAGTGTAGGAATGATAGAGCCAAAACACACTTTGGTAAGGAATTTGACCTGGATTGTAATTTTGGTTGTCCAATCAGTTCTACGTTGTCACTTAATCAACGGAACATGGTTCAATATCATCGCTTTTTATTTATGTCAGTAGCTACTATATAAGTGAAAACATCATCGATGTTAATCTCATTTCAATTCCATTATCTCATCCAAACTAGTATACTGGACCAAGAACTTCAAGTCTCGGAAGTAATCCAGATTAATCTCATGAGATGGAAATGATTTGAGACAGCGATCAAGTATGAATTCATTATTGTGTCGTGATCTTCCTCTTCTAGGGAAGTGAATCCTATGAATCAAGTGATATGTCATGCTTCAGGCCAAGATAGATTGATTGGCTACTCGCTTGTGTACCAGACCGTCCAACAAGGGCGGCACACCCTTCGGGGATGTTGATTTGACATCCGTTAAGTACATATATCCTTGCAAGCATGTTTGCAGCTGGTATATGATCTCGTCACTTTAGCTAGATCAGAGGAATGCGTCTGGAGCAACATTCTGAAAGCTAGAATACATCACACTTGTGCGGTATGGGGATTGAGATGAGACATAGTGGGCAACGTCCACGCAAATTCGTGGTTCTACAAGAACGTTGACGTCCTTATCTCTCCTTAACGGCGGGAAAACTATCTCATTGAAGTGATTACCTATAAATGAGTGGTAAAGAGATGGCATGTAAGGGCTCTAAAAGAGCTAAGGTGAATGAGAATCATAATTGACAAAGATTCACATCTTTCTTTGAGGACCCATGTTGGTACGTTGCAGCAGCGCAACTTAGCACACGGAATGCACACCCAAATGCGTAAATACGAAAAAATGTCAGGTTCATACCCAGTAACCATCTGTAACGTTGAAATGGTTGGGTGGTAATCAACTTTATGGCAGACCAACATAGCTACGTACAAGATTGCATAGCCTCGGCAGAAACCGAAAACCAGGTGTGTTCACCAAGTTTCGGGCGATCAATTAAATTACGCTTTATGATCACTATGCGAGGCTGTTTTGGGGTGAACATAGGAATTCAATGTCCAATTATAAACCCAAGAGACATGAAATGCTTTATCGAAAATCGTCGATATAAACTCTCCAGCATTATCCAGTCTCCTACACTTTATGGGATAAGTAAGGTGGTGAACCCTTAAAATCAGCTAGGAGGTTTAGCATCAATGTGTGTGGACAAACATGTGACTGGTTTGTCGATTCATCAACCAAAACCATAAGTATTTATATCGTCCGCATTTTGGTTGGATTAGTCCACATATATTCCCTTGAACCCATTGTGAAAAAGGGGGTCGTTTTGTATCTTTGCTAGGAATGATTTAGAAAATCAATTTCTCTCAACGAGCAGGCTTGGCAAAGTGTGCTTGTAAGCACAATATCCTTACTTCGGGTAAGGAGATGCGGCATGGCATCATTGTTCGACCTAAGTGTCCCAAATGGTCATGCCAAAGTAAGTAAACTGCTCAATCACTAGGCTCTAGGTTGGCCACATGTGGCATGTTCCCAATTGGGAGATAGCCCGTTGGCCCCAAATTAAAGCTTCAGGCTCATTTTTGGAGGTGGTGTAAAGATATTTCACTCTATTTTCTTCAGTGGTTTCATTCATGATCATTATTCTCTCTAATATCCTTAAAAAAGCTCAACGACGTTCTTTCGAAACAGATAGAGTATAAGGTCTCTAACATGGTAATTCAGTACCATTCATACAGTAAAGAGCGTGCCAATGCTCTTAATCAGGTTGGATATACCTAAAGTTGTTGCTAGAGATGTGATTTAGGTGTTAAAGTTAGTGTGCGTAGTATTGCATTCATCCAGACAACTAACTTTCCCACATTCCTACCTAATCACGTGTTTAATTGAATTCAGTCACATGTATACAAGAAACATGATTCAATTAACTCGTATTCGAGGACAATATCAATAAGATTATCCATAACAAAAGCAAACACCAAATAGGAATCCAAGGACATAGAAAAATGTTCACAAAGTAAACCAAAGTTACTGGGGTGGATTCAGCCAACAAAGCCATTCATGTCAAAATTCTGCTTTTCCAACGATGTTTGGTGGAGCAAAATTAGTCTCACATATTGACCACTAGAATGGTAGGGGCACAAACAGCTGCATAACCAATGATCTATTCCATCGAGACGGAAGTAGATTATGCAGGGTTGAGGTTCGAGAATACTATCCCTTATTCTTAAAGTTTTAGGTCTTAGGTACCAATGATCATGGTTCGGGCATGATGCCACACTTTGGAAGGCCCTGATTTTACCATATGTTGTGAAAAGAAAACTCGAAATTGGATTATGAGAGGGACAGACCAAGACTTGAGTTTGGTAGGCTCCAGCCGAAGTTGGAGGGGTCTGTTTGGTAAGCCACTGTCAAAGCAGAACACTACCACTCGGTGCATCTTTGCCGAAGTAAGGCATTCCTTTCGATGCATCCTTGCCGAAGTAGGGCATCACCATTCGGTAGGCTTTAACCAAACTGGGTTTAGCCATTCAGTAGACTCCAGCCGAACTAGGTCTATACCGTTCGGTAGGCTCCAACCGAAGCTGAGTCTATACCTTTCTCTCACGTTTGTGGTAGTAATCAGATCCGAGAATTTGGTAAACTTTCGTTCTCTAATTGTTGCCAAAGGAGAGAGTTAGAAACGTGGAAGGAAGAGAAAAAGTATTCTTTAGTCAAAATTCTATCAGATTTATAAACTTCAGAATCGTACTCATTCATAGACATAATCATGGTGTGCTTCAGGCAATATCTCGCATGATCAGACGGTCCGTAAGAGCGAGCCAAAGAGCCATAGAATCCTTGTTCGGGAGATACTTTCGTTTGTAATGCTTCGGGCATAAGTCTTCGAATGAAGATCATGGCGAAGGCTTATTCAGCTCTTCCTTGCCATTGTTAGCTTAAATGGTTTCTCAGCTTCTTGAAAGTCAAGTGGAGATTCACGTCTTGTACCCCACATAAAGTGGTTTCTATTAAAAATGTCTAAATCAAGAAAATCGAACTTGTGACGGTTCAACAATCCACTGAATTGGTGGGAACAAGATTGTGATTGGTGCTATGGGAATGAATCATCCATAAGCATCAAAGTTAGAACATTCGAGTTCTAAGACATGGTTTTCATGAAAAATGTTGGGTTTTCATGGATGTATTTGTTTTATGAAAATTTCGGGTTTCAAAGGCACTAAATTTGAAACTACAGGTTCAATTTAGTTTATGAATGTTTAGTTCATAAAAGAGAGGTTCCTACAAGAACACATAATGCAATATGCTGATTTAAGTGTAGTGGATTTGAGTTTCTTCAAGAACTCAAGTGTGAGCGCTTCGGGACTACAAAAGGATGGCAACGGTTCAAAGAAAAGAAATAAATTATTGAATCGTTAATGTCCAAAAGTTATATTCAGGCCAATAATTTTGGATTTCTTGTTAGATTAACGGACTAATGATCACTTTTAATTAATTCAATAGATCGGGACCATCCGGGATCGATCGTAGAAGCAAAAATAAAATTTGTCTAGGCCCATTTATTGTTTAATGTCGGCTGCAGCCCACACAAGAAAAATAAAGCCCAAATTGGGCTCGGGTTAGCTGCATTGGGCAGCCCAATAACAAGCAACGCAAGCTGCATGCTTGCTGTGATGTCATAGGCCGAAACAAAAAGAAGCCCAAGTGGGTTGGTAGGAAAAATTAGCCCAGCTTCAGGCTGGCTACTGGCAGAGAGGGCAACGGGCCCAGGAAATAAAGAAAAAAAACATGAAGCACAAGTGGGCTAAGCCTGGACAAGGCCCAAAAGGGGTGTGGTTGATTCGGGGCACCCCAGCTACGCTGGGTGTGTGGTATCGCCGGGGAAGAAGGTGGCGCTGTCTCGGCGGCGACGATATTAGTCCAAAACCAAGGTCGGAATCCACAGAACATCAACAGGAAATGATCGCGATGTCGGAGAAGTCCAAAAACTCGAAGATTCTTCGGGAATAGCTCAAATCCGTTCGAAAAAAATCTGCCCAGGAATACGACTGCGGATCGTCGAGTTTTGTGAAAATAATTCGTCGGCATAGAGATTTCCACCTGGAAATATGGTGAATCTGGTGATGCAGGTGACAAAACCCCAGAATAAGGCGTCGTCTCGAACCTGGGAGTGGTTCTGGGCATCTGGGTTTTGGGGCAGAGCCGGCTTGGCTTCAGCCGACTTAGGCGCGAACGCGGCTGCAAGCCACGACTCAGCCGAGGTTTCCCCTTTTTTTCAGATTTTAATTTTTTTTCTTTTTTGATTTCTAGGGTTTAAAAAAACCCTAATTGCTTCTAATTTTTTTTCGATTCTTTGACTCATATATTCCACATAGTAAAAATTGCGTAATGCATGAAACAAATATATATTGACAAATATATGAAACATATACAATATATATATATATATATATATATATATATATCGGAAGGAAAATATAAATATAGGGGGTTAATGCATCATAGGGAATGTTTTCATGTTTCACGGTCATTTCAAATATTTTCCTTTATTTTAAGCATACCTAATTGGCAAAAAACAACAAAAGCCTTTGAATTTGTAAAAGATCCATCTCAGAAAGCCGGAATTGCATCTCTAATGCGTTGTATCACGTTCAACACAGAAAAATTAAATTAAATCAATAGCATATAGATCAATTCAATAAAATAATAAATTAATCATAAAAAGAATGATTAAAACGTAATACTCTCCTCATTGAAGAACAAACTATCTTTAGCGCAGCGTCAACAGCGTGCTAATAATGTGTTGTACGCATAATTTACTGAACAATTATGGTGGCCATAGAGAGAGGGGTGTGGCAATTGTAGAGAGAAGAGAGAGATGTGTAATGGTGGGGTGTGTTCTATTCCACCCTATTGTGCCTTTATTTATAGTAGTAGGGAAGGTTAATTCCTTACCCTTTAGATTACAACTCTAATAGATAATATCTAACCCTAGGGAATATCCCAAGATACACTAGGATTTACACAATCACATTCCTAATCTAATAGGACTGCAACATTTCTTTAATTTTTTTTTCAATCCAGGCACAAACTTACAACAAACAAAATTAGTTAATCCCACAATTAACCAAAAAGAGAGATTTTTGCATGAGGAGAGAGCAGCACGGCTCCGGGGAGGAAGAATAAAAGAAAGGAGAAGGAGGAAGAGAAGAAGGCACATACCTTTTTAATGAATATGGTTTGATCCAACGAAATGATTTGCTGGGGAAAACTAAGAACGTGTTGAGTAAACAAAGTGTTAGAGGTTTTGACAAGTCACATGTGGCCCAACGAAATGGTTCAACTGGCAAAGTTCCTTAAGCCAACAAACTAAAATTTCATCGGGCAAATGCTAACATAGTACATGCCAATACTTCCTCTCTGAGCCAAAATATTGCCTGGCGAATAATATTTTGCCTTGCAAAATTCTGCCCTCGCACAAAGCTTTTGATAAAACTCGAAATGTTGACCAAGTTTACCCAACCATTTTTTTTTAATCATTTGGTAAAGTTTCTTGACCCAATAGAAATTGGTTCGTCCAACAAATATGTCAAGTAAATACTAATTTCTGATAGTGTCTCCTACACTGTATGTCACTAACTTGAGGGCTGCTCAAGAGTGAGGAGTAGGAGGGGAAGATTCATTCCTAATATCAAAAAACTTTATAAAGAAATACATGGTTGGATTGGACCCATGTGATAAGTTCGTTGGTTTTTCTTGCTTGCACATATTCAAGCCAAAGTTTGAACCTACCCACATTGATTGGAAATTCGAAATTCAAGAAGATACAAACATAATCTGGATCGTATCTTTAATAACGCACTTACATAGTTTATGTTATATTTGCTATTCGGTATTGAAGTGGCAAGTGCAAGAACTAATACAGCAGTCACGTTGCTGTCAATTGACGCTCTCTAATCTTCCAATATTTGCCCAAGAGTACTATTTCTCTGAGTAATGATTGTTATTATTTGAGTGATGCTAGAGAAATTAATTTTTTAGATCATATTTTGCATGAGCTGTGGCATTGATAGTTTGATTTATTCTTTAAATCATTAAAAATGAAATTCAACCCATTCGTCGTTATATTATGTGGTTTTCAAAATATAATCTAAAAATATAATCTTCCTAACATTTTCTTATTATAATTGCACATTTAAATTAGAAGATGATGAATAATTCTTGATAGTAATTATAAAACAAAAACGAAAAAGAAGAAAGTAGCCGTCTCCTCTTAATCTTAGTAAGCAATGATATCATTTTGGAGACATGGTCAAAGGTAAAATGCCAGCAGACGCCCACAGCAGGATGTGGTTTAATTTGGCCGTCTCCGATACAAAAAGCACCAGCCAATAACTGCTACTAAACATGGAGACAAATGGTATGGTAGAGATTTTTCTATTTTTAAATTAGTGTTACTGTTTTATTTATTCCTTTTGAACTGCTCCCCCGAATTCCCACTTCATCATCTCTTAATCATAGATAATAGACTATACTAGTACTGCTATAGTTAGTTGTTTAGTTGGAGCTTAATTAGCTTGGTTCAATTCAATGAATGGATAATTGATATTCTCTCGGTCTCTGTTTTTCATCTTGCATTCTTTCTCTAACTACTTTAAAATGATATTTGGAATTTGAGATGATAATAAGACAGTACGAGCAACAACTGCCTAGAGCAACGCTGATAAGTCTCGATTAATATGAAGGTTATAACTATGGTGGCAGATGATCGAGAACTAAACGTACTCTGACACATAATCGGTGTTTGACTGTTCTAATCCCTTTTCTTGAATCAAAGAACGCATACTAAAGTAAGTTAGACACGGGATAATTAGCTCATCACCTCTAGATAGTTATGGAAACGAAGCAAACTAACAAATTAATCACATCATCAGTTTCCAATTATTAACTTGTCAATTAATAGGGTAGATAAAAGAGCTGACGTATAAGATGTGTGGTAATTAATAGAGCTCGTTTCTGAGAGCATATAATTTGCAGTGTGGTATTTAGGTTTGAAATTATTACTTGAAGGTGTGAAAAGCATTTGTGTCGTGTTTCTCATGTTCATGTCGTTTTTGTGACATACATGATATCTTAACACGTCGTATCATGTAACACCCTTTAAAATGAACGGGTAATATGACGTAACCCGAACTCGACCCGTTAATATGAACTGACCTATTATTCGTTAAAGAAAATATATTTTACATCAAGAAATAATCAAAATAAAAACGTAATACTAAATTAATACTTCAAAACCTAAAACACATTTGTCTTTCAAGTATTACATACCCAAAATAAGAGTCTAATGAAAAAACATTAGTACATTACTACAAAATATCAAATGTTGAAGGATATGCAAAATAAAGGATTTTTTTTTTCAAGGTTGTAGAGCCTTTCCCAAAAATCAAAACCTTGCCAATGAGACTCAAAGCATGCATGTGTCTTTTGCCAAGAGAAATGGTAGTAGAACTTTGGCTTGATCTATTGTCTTCAAGTGTTATATTGTCTCCAAAAGTTGTAGTAAGGTTTTTGAATAGTTTTTACTTAATGTAGAAGTGTGATATATATATATATATATATATATATATATATATATTTGTTTTTTTTTGTTTTTTACAAATGCTCGTAATGACATGTTTTACAACTTTTGTGAAGTGGTCAACTGCGAAATTCACCACTATAATCTCATAAACCATAGATTTAAATTTAACTGTTGATTGTCGTTTACGTTTAAGCTCCATCCTTCTCATCGAATTTCTTTTTTTTTTCTTTTCAAATTTTGTTTCTTGAAAACATAATCTTTTAGATGCAAAAAGATGGACGGTTCGGATCATTGTTAATACGTTCTATTTTCTACCGTTAGTGACAATACTGGTCATAATTTATAGTCTCTAAAAACTATATAACATTGACTCATATTTTAATTAACAATAAACATCGGAACGTGATATCAACTATCATAATTGTTCATTTTTCTACATCCGCTAAAAGATCATGTTTACAAAAAAAATAAAATCTGAAAAACAAAATTTGGTGGGGATAATAGAGCGTAAATGGCAATCGACTATTAAATATAAATCTATTGCCATGCCATAGAAAGTAATGAAATATTTACTTACCACTAAGAATTATGGTTGATTTCATAAAAAATATCCAGCAGTATTTGATGGTTTCAATGATGCTGATTGGAACAATATATCAGGTGATCTCTTTCTACTACTGGCTATATTTTTACATTAAGTAGTTGTGTTTTATGTTGGAAATCAAAGAAACAAAATATTATTGCTAATTCAACCATGGAGTTTGAACTTATTGCTTTGACATCAGCCACTTAAGAACCAAAATTGTTGAAATATTTTTTTATATGAGATCCCACTTTGGAAAAAACCAATACCATTTATTTTATTTCATTGTGATAACTACTATCAGCATGGTGAAAAATGGTTATTATAACGGCAAATCCAAACCTATAAGAAGAAAGCATAGCGTTATGAGATCTCTTTGAGCAATGGTACCATTACTGTGAATTATATTATATCTGGTGATAATCTTGCAAATCCATTAACCAAAGTCTTGGCAAGAGAAAATGTCTGGAGTAGATCGAGGGGGATGGGATTATAGCCCATACATTCATGAACCATGTATGTGGACACCCAACCCAATAATTAGAGATCTTAAGAACTGGATTCAATGAAAAAATGAATCATATGATGACCGTAAGAGATGCACTATTATTTTTTTTTTCTCATCTCTATGGTGTAGTGCATTTATCATGTACTACTTTTTTGGAGGTTGAATTTATTTAAACTCTTAATAAAATATGTAGCTCATTTTGAGTGAATTGTTATAATTATATGAGCACCCTTGACAGATTTTGCCTATATTAGTGTGAGAATGGGGCCGCTTTTTATGAGAATTGTGCTTGTTCTCAAATACGCTCATAAAAACCAGGATTAGCACACGGGTGTAACATGCTAGCTATTAAAGAAATTAACACCTAGATTATTATGTGTGAGCAGTAATTCTTATTTTCCCTTAAACAGTTGTAGTTCAAGTCTGAGACCACTATCAACTTTGGTGTAGGAATTCTTGTTTAACTAATATAGGTTCAATGCAGGGTCACAACTTCATGATGCATAATGATTCGTCTTTAGCCAGTATTATTTTTCTTTATTTCTTCTCAATTAATATAAAAAATGAGTGGGGGAATGTTGGGGCATTTTAATAATAAATAAATAAATTATAATTGTCATTATTTGTTGCTAGTGGAAATTAAGATGTAGTCTATTAGCCATTCATCTTATGTAACTCTTATAACTTTTTTGCTTGTTAATTTGTGTTCATTACCCTATTCACTAAGGGTGATAATAAATCCGTAATTAGTAGCATTTTCTCCATCGTCTTTTTTTTTTTATTCATTATCCCACTACCCAGTTTCTTCTACAACAATTATTTTCTACACTCCTCCATCTTTTCATTTTTACTTGTGGTCAAAGAAAGGTGTTTGCGTTGTGGAGCTTTAGACTCTTCCTTTTTATGCATATACATTTGAGTCACACAACGATTCATTTGGCCTGTTGTATCATGGGGGAACAAGTCAAGAGATATACTTTTGCACTGGTTCATGGACTTTGTCTTACCACAGTGAGCTTGAATCTCCTTAAAGAGAACAAGATACCCGCGTTTCAACCTAATTGTCTACGTGATTCTTAGAAGAATATCATAATTTCCTTGTAATTTTCTCAACAAATAGCCTGGCTAGCTTACTCATCATGAAGTGTATGCAGAAAATAATCACAAATACAAATAGAGATGATGACAAATAATATTAAAAATGATTCACGATAATAAATCTATAATTTGTCTTCATTACTTGTTAATTTGTGTTCATTACCCTATTCACGACAATAAATCTGTAATTAGTAGCATTTTCACCATCGTCTTTTTTTATTCATTATCCCACTACCCAGTTTGTTCTACAACATTTATTTTCTACATTCCTTCATCTTTTCATTTTTATGTATTGGCCAAAGAAAGGTGTTCGTGTTGTGGAGTTTTAGTCTCTTCCTTTTTGTGCAGATACATTTGAGTCACATAACGATTCATTTGGGCTATTGTATCCTGGAGGGGACAAGTCAATGGATATACTTCTGAACCACCGATTTGTGGACTTTGTCAAACTGCAGTGGGCTTGAATCTCCTTAAAGAGAATAATGAGATATCCGCGCCTCAGCTTAATTGTCTACGTGATTCTTAGAAAAATATCATAATTTCTTTGTAATTTCCCAACAAATAGTATCCCTAGCTAGCTTACTCATCATGAAGTGTCTGCAGAAAATAATCACACACACACAAATAGAGATGATGACAAATAACAACTGGAAACAAACCCAAAATTAGGGGCAGAAAGAAATTATGGGTAAGAATACAAAATTAAATAAATAAGATAGTTAAAATGGAACCATTTCTTAGCCGGCTAGATGAAAAAGTCCTTCAACAAATGCCAAAACTGTGTTCTGCTTATTATAAAGCCACAATATATAGCAATGCCAGTGTGTCTTTTAGTTGCATCTAGATTTCACACTTAAATTGGTTTCCTCCCTACATATAATACAACCAACCCTCTATCTCTCTATTGATTCTTCGGCTTAGGGATTCCAAGTGAAGAAAACCATAAGAAATTCAGTTGGGGAACAAGGTTTTTGACATGGAATCTTGGAGACCAAGAACCCCGGAGACGAGCTCAAGTGATGAAGATCAAGTCAGATCAGATGATTACAATTCAGGAGCTACAACGGTGAAACGAAGCTACGAATGCACGTTTTGCAAGAGGGGGTTTACCAACGCTCAAGCCTTGGGAGGTCACATGAACGTCCACAGGAAAGACCGAGTCAAACCGAGGCAACACATCTCAGGTACATCATCACTTAATGCAAACCACTACTCGAATGAGGATCAGTACATATCCATGAGTACTTCTCATCATCATCATCAATATAGTAGCGCACCACTTTCAAGCCAGGGGGTTTCTGGGTACTACCCAGTTTTGGATCAGATGAATTACCAAATGTACTTTCAGCCAACTGGGTCTAACCCTAGAATCCCATACGGTTATGATCTTGACGATTCATCAGTTGGGTCAAGGTCACACTCTTTGGGTATGAACCAAGAACTTTGGGGTGCGAATTTGAGCTTGCAGTTGGAGGATGATGAATTCAGAAGGGGTGTGAGGAGTAACGATGAAGTGGATTTGGAACTTCGACTTGGGCATGGTTAATTTATTTTAACCTACCTAGGGATATAATAGTAACAAGAAACTCCTCCAGCAGCTAGCCAACTATTTTCTTTAGCACAAAAAGGTATTTAAGAATTTCATCGTAAATACAAATATGTATTTTCCTTAAGTTGTCTAGGTTTGGTTACATAAGTATCGGTAGGTCTCTATTTCATAAACAATGGAGGAGAAGACAATTTTCTTGTTACAATTAACTTGATTATTAAGTATTATTGCAATTTGTACAGCTTATTACTACGGACTTTTTGCTTATAGTTAATTTAGCACAAACTATAAACCATGCATGATGATATATAGCTTAACATAAGATTTGATAATATTATGACCGATTTCTTGTTACTTTCTACCTACTATATGTCTATTGCCCCTATCTGCTGCACTATGATCTTATCATTAATTTTTCTACCGAATTGCTTTGTATTGTTCTTGTTTTTATCATTGTTTTTGTTTTACATCTACAATTAAAATCTACAAAATTCTTGATGGTTGTTGTTTTGATATGATGACATGCATCTTTCAAAATTCCTGGTCTTTACAGTAACCTTCTAGCATGTACATCTCCTTTATCTTGTAAAATTAAGTTCACATATCATCAAATTAATCGTAGTGAATTTAAGGTACCCCATCTAAATGTGTCAAATTTGTTCTGTCTAGCTTTTTGACATTTTTGCATAACGATAACAGTTGCTGATACAATTAAAGGTCTGCAATTTGCTTCAGTAACATAATTAACATGAAAGTATTAGAATGCCATTTATGGTCTACATCCTCTTTGAGTCTTTGAACCTCTACTGTGCGCCATGGGAAACATACATATAATAACAAAATATTGACGAATTAGGGCACCACAAGAAATTTGAGTTTAGGCAACACACACAGCAGCTAATGGACCTTTAGTTACAACCAACAATACCACTTCTCATGCATTAAAAGAACGTCTCTATCTTAATTATGTTTATTTTCATAAACTCTTTTATGGATGAGACCTAGCATGCATGTGCCTCTACTTGCACCTCTTAAAAATTCATAAATTATCCTTCATTCGAAGGTTAATTAGGCAATAGGTTGTACTATATTAATTAATCCAACATCATTACATGTTATATCATGCAAATTAATAAAAGATTAATCAGGTTTCTATATCGTGATTTTTGATTTCTAACATGTATTTGTTCAACCAAAAGAAGCAAAAGAGTCTTAATTGTAACCTTTCATTATTTTTGTCATTGATGAAGACCTTCTGTCATTGCTAAAAAAGAATGGCAAACTTTGAAGATAATTATCGGTGGCTCTCTAACTCAAATAAATTACAATATTCTACCTCTGCTGCACTCCTCTAGTCTTCTGCATTGCTGCTCTACATCTGGGTAAAATTAAGGAAGCTACAATTTAGTTTCTAGATGTAAATGAAAATACCAACTCGAATTTTCCTAGTTGCAGAATATAGTTTGGCAAGATAACTAGTTTAAAGCAATTTGTGGTTTTCAAAATAATAGAGCATGTATTGCATGCATGATGATCAACCATAAAACCTCAGTTGATGACTACTTTCATTTCCAACTCACACTTTTTCCTTTCCAATCTGTCTTTTTATTGTCCCGCTGTACCGTCTAGCTAGTAGGAAGGAACATGGTTTGGTCCATATTAGTAAAATCAATAAAGCTTAGCAGTCTGCAGCTTTAGGGCACTTTCCATATGTATGCATTATCGGGGCCTATTACCAAAATAATGTCATTAGTAGCACAAAGGTTAAAGAAACCACAACTAATACTTTCTTCACTCTCAAGAACCTAATTGAGCTCACATCACAAATATGACATATATGGTTCATGTTTCCCTTTTCTTTGACATTTTCTGTATTGAGGTCACCGCTAAATATACTGGTAATCGGAATAAATTTTGCTACTAGAAAATTTCTAAGTGAGTGTATGGAATACGCGTATACTTAATTAGCATTCGAGCCTTGAATTTCAAGGCAATGGTAATGGCAAGCTGTTTTTGCTATATTCGCCAGCCTGATATTTATGTTTATATGCCCCTATAACATATCAAGACAAATTAAGTTGCTCTTGGTTATGAAGGAAACAAAAATTAAAAAACCAAAATTCTCCCATTGCATTTGAACAAGTTCAATTAAATGTATCACATCATCAAGATAGCTAAACACGTAATTTTGAGTGTGAATATTCTATTATCTTAAACCTATTTTACTATCCACATGTCAGTTCTGAAATTGTGGGGACCTGAGGGAGTCACTATAAAGGGGCCCTTGAGTTTTCAAAGTCCTCCAATTATATGTATAACGAACTACAGATTACAATATATATGTAATCCTCCAATGTCAATTCACCATATAATTCTATGTCAAAATCTACTATTTCGTAACATTCCAATTCATGAAGTCTTACAATTTTGGTTTCCTGAACATTCATATAAAAGAATCCAATGGTTAATAAGTTGAAAACCAGAGTACGAAGAACAAAAAAATGTTTAAGGATAACAAACTGGACGACAAATCAAAGAACATACTGATCACAAAAGAATAATTGTATTAACGCAAAGAAATATTTGCACGACGACTATATAATCCAAAAGGCTACATTGTGACTAACTTGTTTATCATACTAAACTACAAGCTATATTTTTAGAGAACAAAACCTAAGAAGCCCTAACTCAAAAAAAAAAAAAGATTAAACCCAAATTCCAAACCAACGAGCAAAACCCATATAATTAAATAAACATAATAACCTATGCTAATCCATCAAACTCAAACAAGCCGACAAAAGAAGGATGAAGAAAAAGTTCTAGTCCATGTAAAACTATGAAATATACGCTAAGAATAACAAATTTGGCGACAAATCGAAGAACAAACCAACCACAAAAAAATAATTGTATCAGGCAAAGAAATATTGTCATGACAATCTTGTTTATCATACTAACTACAAGCTATATTTATAACAAACCTAAAAAACCTACCTCAAATGTGTTAAATCTAAATTCTAAACTGCAAAAGAAAACCCAAATAATTAAATAAACATAATAACCTATGCTAATCCATCAAACTCAAACAAGCCGACAAAAGAAGGATGAAGACAGTTCTTACTACATGTAAAACTTTATAACGTTCTATACGTACAATTACATAAATAAAATATAAAATTCAAAGATTCTATGATTACCACAAATTACAATCTTCTATTGAAAGTTGATTCACATAGAGAGACAGATTTCAAATAGATAGAGAGAGAATTGCAGGGGTTCATTCATATGTTAAGCTCAAGATACGCAAACCTTTTATTTTTTAACAAACAATATTATCTACACTAAAGAAGAGGGAGAGGGGTGAATAGGCTAAGCCCTTTTTATCTTGATTTTTTTTAAAGCCCTCCCTAGGTGGAGCCCTAAGGCAGCCACACTACTACATTTAACACTTTTCGCGACGAAGAACAATTCGTCTCGTAAAGCGTCATAGCATTGCATTAGAATTTATGTGACCAAAAGTTTGTCGCGCATAAATCGTCGCGCAAGGGTCGTGAAAACAGACTTTGCGTGACGAGAACAACAATTTTGTCGCACAAGAATGAACATGCGCGACGACAAAGACATTGTTGAACATAATTTAAGGGAACGAATGTAGTTTGTCACGTGTAAGCTGATGCAACAAAGTGAGCTGGATGGGATACAGTACATGGGATGGTTGGTTTTGATAGCCAGTAAGTTTGTGTGACGAATACTTGAAATAGGACACTAGTTCACAAAAACTTTACGCGACCAATAATTCGTCGCGCGGTGTCAAATTTTTAATTAATTTTAACTTAAAAACAAAAAAAGAAATTGTCGATATTACTTTATGTGACGAACATGTTGTCGCGAAAGGATCAATTTTTAATTTTTTTCTGTTAATTTATTATTTTCCTTTTTTTTTGTTTTGGTTACATAATTTATTTAAATAATAATTTATTTATTTATTAAAACTGCAACTATAATGAATGGAGGGAAAAAATAACATTTATATATCAAATAAAAATGGACGTACAAGTAAAATGTTTAAAACTAAGAAAAAAGAAACCTAAATTTATTTGGTCATTAAATGGGGTGGTCTGTAGGGTCGTCTGCGGTTCGGGGTGCGGGTTGGGGTGTTGGACGGGCTGCGAGTCGGTGTGCTAGGGAGGATAACAGTCGACGGGTTCTGTGGCTCGGAGGTGGAGGGGACCACAACTCCGGGTAGGAGACGGATGCCATTCGAATTGAGGGACTTAACAGTCAACGTGAGCTTACTCCTCAAGTCGGCCACCTCATGTGTTAGTTCAGTGATGCTTGGGCTCTGTGGTTGCAATGACGATGAGGCCTCAGTAGCACGCTGACGAGCCTGCCCCATCCCCCGACATTACTTCCCCGGCCTCCGCCCGAGGGTCGCATCTAAGGTTTCAGTCAAGATCTGAAACCCCGCATCCTTAAGCGGGGCCACAGACTCGATAAGAGTGTTTGGGGGAAGCTGGGAGGCAAACTCTTGAAGGACGGTCTAGCTCATCTCCACCATCGTCGCCTATGACAATAAGACAAAAGTGGATTGGTAAGAATTAATATTAAATTAAATTTTGTAATATTTGGAAGCGTAAAATAGGAATTTGAAAAGAAGTACTTACGTGCAGCTGCTTGACAAGCTCATCTTCGTGCTGAACATAAATGTCCTTAAAGATGTCTATCTTGGGGAATATAGAACCCCCTGGAACCAAACAAAAAAAAAACATAAAGATAGTCGAAAATAAATTGAATATTTGTAAGAAATTGGAAGTGCGAATATTAAACACTCATTACATGTCGTCGTGCCTCCATCCCATAGGAGAAGGGTCTCGAACCATAATGGTGGAGAAGAGTTTTCTTCTCCCAGTTGGTCTTGTTCGCCTTCGCCTTCTTCTGTTAACATAAAATAAACGTATTAGTGTAATATTTAAAGAAAATGAAACAAACATATAACCCAAAGTAGGAATAATTTAAAAAAAAATTAAATAAGTAATACATATATAAAAACGTACCACATAAGAGGGCTTTTGAAAATGGCCACATAGCCACGCCCACCCGTCCGGCCAATCCTCCAACTCCAGTGGGCAACCCTTTTCTAGAGCGACCTCCGGATCATCAAACAACTCATAATGTTTATGGAGGTCTCTCTTCCATTGCTTGTACCACTCGTAGAACAATCTATCCACGTAGCTGTCCATCGACTCGTTTATGTCGTCAAAATTGTAGTTTTTCTACAATTTACCGAGTATTAAATTAAAATAATTAAAAAAAACCAGAAATTAAAATTGAAGTTAAAGTTGAAAAAGGAAAAAAAATTAATATAAAAAATATGAACTTGATATATAATTGAATAAAACAAAGTTAGGAACTTATCGATAAACAGTTGTGGACCAGGTTCTTCGTCTTAGCCGGGATCTCGCGCCACGATTTCCACAGCATAGGGCACTTTGTCCTAACGACATGTCCCACGTCGTGGGCCAATGCACTATGTTGTTCCGCTGTAGGTGCAGCCTGATGCCTTTCGTCGTATCCTATCGTGATATGATCGTTTGTCACCCAGGTAACCTGCCTCGTCTTTAGTTGTCGGCAAGGTCCCTAGGTGTTTTTCTTAGCTGCAAAACAACAAAACAAATGTCAAACATACAGTTAAAAATTTACTGAAATTTCGGCAAAACCTCCCCTACATTTATACCAATTCCCAAAACTTGCAAACAATAATAAACAATTAAGCACATGCAAGCAACATTGTGAATAATTTTTTATGGGACAAAAGTTGGATTTAAATCATACACAAGGTTATAATCTAAAACTCATCTTTTTAAAGATAAAAATCAAGTTTTGTAAATATATTTAGCTAGTCATTTAGCTAGGTTTAGATTTTTCTTCTCCATGTTTTTGGTTAAAGTAGCAAATAACTGCATTTCATTTAGCTAAAGTAAATGGATTTTGTTATTTTACTTGGGTGGTTGGCATCGGATGCGGATGCGGATGCAGTGTCAGGAGTCCAAGCACGCCTGTAAGTACGACTTGCACTAGGCAAAAACGCCACCGAAGGCGTCAATGATGCCGGCGCCTGTGCCACGTCGGGTCATCCTAATGCAACCACGAAAGGGTCCACTGTCGCTGGAGCGCTTGTCGCAGTTGGAGATGGTGGAGAGGTGCAGGGGACCCACTGCTCGCAGCCCTCCGGGTAGATATAAGGTGAGACATCTACAAAATTAAAAAAGAAATAAAATAAAAACTAAAATTAATAATTTAAAAATTAAATCGTATAGGTAAACAAATTTAAAACTAAAAGTGTAATTACAAAATAACATTATACATCTATTTTGTACAAATTGAAATTAATCCACTAGAACTGTACCTAGAACCCTAACCTAATCCGGCCACTAAACACCAACCCTAACCTTAATTTAATAAGTAAGATTAACAATTAAAACCGAAATGTATAATTTTCACAATTTGTCTAATTGTAATTAAAACCAGAAGGATTAATTTAAAAATAAAAATGTTCTAACTATTATTTAGAATAATAAACTAAATGTAATTTTAATTATATAACTATAATTTAATTATACAACATTCCCCTAACCCTGATCTAATCCATGCCTACCCCTAACCCTAATCCCCCAAATTACATTCTCTAATTAAATTTCTCCTAATTAAAAATTACCCCTAATTACAAATTATCCCTAATTACAATTAAGCCCTAATTATAAAATTAACCCTAATTATATACCATTCCCCTAAATTAGAAAATTCCCCTAACCCTAATCTAATATGTGCCTACCCCTAATCCTGATCCCTCAAATTGCATTCTCTAATTAAATTATCCCTAATTAAAACTACACCTAATTACAATTAAGTTCTAATTATAAAATTAACCTTAATTTTATACCATTCCCCTAAATTAGAAATTTCCCCTATCCCTAATGTAATATGTGCCTCACCCCTAACCCTAATCCCCCAAATTACATTCTCTAATTAAATTCCCATAATTAAAAACGAGTGGTGTTATACCCACTCTAGTGTCTTATTTTCCCACACACCTTATGTTCACACCCACCATAAAAAGCGAAAACACACATAAACTCTTTCCCCACCCACCATTATTCCCAAAATAACCTTATATATTTCTTCTTCCAGTTTTCCTTGCTTTAAAAAATTTATTATAATTTAACAAAAAAGAAAATTATCATTAAACAAATATACCCAACAACTCCAACTCCAAATATCACAGTAGTCCCATCCCCAAAAAATTACCAAAACCGTCACTATCAACACACCCAAAATCCTCGGTCGGCCTCAACGACATGTTTTTGGAATCGGGAGATGGTTCTTGAGTCCCCATTTGATCGAGTCGTTGAAGGACCGCAGAGGAGATCAGTGGACAAGATGGGCTTGCCGTCCGAGCACAGCCTCGACGAGTTTGGCGAAGGTATCAGCCATGGCAAACGAGACGATTGGTGAGAAAGCTAGTGCATAAAAGAGAGGGAGAGGAGAAAGAGAGGGAAGGAGGAAGAAGCAGTAGTGTTTGGGGTTGAAGCAGTGAGGTAGGAAATTAAAATGGGGTGAAGTTGTGGAGGCTGAGGTCAGGGAGGGTTGTGGTTATGGGGTTCTTCAAGGTTTTTTTATTTTTTTAATTTCATTTTTTTTGTTAAATAAGTTTTTAAGTCCAGCTGTATAATAATTGTATATGTGTTAAATTTTGAGTGGAAGTTATGTGCGGATGTGGTAATACTAAATTATCTAATGATTTATCCTAATTATGGAGGTGAAGGGGCTTGTGGTAAGATATGATTGGTTGGTTTTTAAGTCTTTGAAGGTCATTTTATACAAGGACAAATTTGTCAATAAAAGTATTATTTTAAAGTGGATGAAGTGATAAGACATTGGGGTGGGCTTAGTAGCACTCTTAAAAACTACCCCTAATTACAAATTAAGGCCTAATTATAAATTAACCCTAATTATATAACATTCCCCTAATTAAAAATGAGCCCTAAATAAATTGCCCAAATCTGGAAACCCTAATGTGGAACCCTAATCCCCAAATCGAAATCCTAATCGCCAAACCTAATCCCCTAATCTAATAAGCCTAAATAACTATTTAAAATGAAATTAAAAAACAAAGAAAAGCAAGATATCTGTGAATGGAGGACGACAACTAGATTGACGAACAGTGAGAGATGGAAGGACGCACGACGTGGGTTACGCGGGAAAGAGAGGGAGAGTGCGCTTGAGAGATGGACAGAGCAAGTGAGAGAGGGGGATGGTGAGTGGGAGAGAGGCGGACGGTGGCTGAGAGGAAGGGATAATGCGTCTTAGAGAGGGAAAGAGTGGTGGAGAGAGGCAGTGCGTGGGCGAGAGAAAGAAGTAAGTGAGGGGAGAGGAGGAGTGTTGTCTGAAATAATTAAAACGAACACCTTTGTGCGACGTCGCTTAGTATTACGCGCAATCCCAAATTCATCGCCCGTTTTTTTTTAATTTTCGTGGAAATTCAAATTTTTGAAGAAAAATTTAACAGTGCGCCAAATATTAGAAATTGCCCGACGAAACATGGAAGTTCGTCGCATAAATAGGCTTGGCACGACGAGATTTTTGGTATTCGTCGCGTAAGAATGTGTATTAATTAAAAAAATTTGATTTATTCATAAAAATTAAATTTTTAGGACCCAAAATGAGTTTGTTATAGTGTCCCCGTGTAAAATTAAAACCCTTGCGCGAAAAATTTATATATTTCGTCACGCAAGTGTTTGGATTAAAAAAAATTGAATTTTTTTGAAAACCTGGCATAAATAAATACATAAATTTACATATATTCGCTTAAATGATTTTATGATAAATATGCATCTAATTTACAAAACAATTCAAAATTATAATACATTAATATTAATTAATCCTCGTCTGAACTATAATAATTTTCACTATTGTCGGTATCATCATCTTTAGTGTCCCATTCCTCCTCACTGATAGGTATGTCACCGTCGTCATTTGCAGCCTCTAGTAGATCGTATTAGAGAAGATCATCGAGGTCAATTGAAATTGAGTCAATTGGTTTTTGGATTCCAGCAACGCTCGGTATCTGAAATGGTTCTTGGACAAGATTATTATCCCATACTGTTTCCCGACCAATTTCTATCGAAGACTCAAGACGTTGGTCCGTGACATTGATGTTATCCCCGTCGAAACTAAGATCTTGGTCTGGTATAGCATATACATTCCTATGCTCAATCCTTTGAACAACTTTTCAACCCCTTCCGGCCTCAGGGTCATTTAATAAAAAACTTGTTTTGCCATGTTTGCCAAAATGTAAGGGTCGTCATCGTACCAAGTTCTGGTAATGTTGACTGAGAGTAAGCCATGGTCCCTCTTAACACTTCCCTGCCTATGTGGGTTTATATCAAACCCTCGGCATTTATAAACGATCACTTGGTAACAGTCTTTGTACATCACTTGTACGACACTTGATAGTTTGCCATATAACTCAATGTATGTACTTTCGCTACCATCTGGGACATGGACACCGCTGTTTTGTGTACACAACATTTCATTACACTCAATCCCCAAAAACTTGACGTCATTCACATGGCAACCTGAGTATAATTTTGCTCGAATAAGACTGAATGCCATGTTATATAACTCTTCAGTGTAAACGGGTGAATTGGATGCTTTTAACTAATTTACCTGACACGATAACAAAAAATAACTTCTTGTTTTAGCCATTTCAAATATATTGATGAAATTAGTACAACATGTTCAATACAAATGCATAAAACTAACATATTCGAGAAATCACCGAGGAAACAATTCACGGTGCTTCTTCGCATATATATTTGAGGGATTGCTCATTTAGGTATATCATTCTCTCGTCGCAATTGTTTAGTATGAACCAATGCGCAACCTCCATGTCCTTTTTGGTAAATGACTCTCCTCGAACAGGCTTGCTAAAGGGTCGTGCGACTTGGACAAAGCCAGAAAATTTCTCTTTTCGCACACCTCCATCATTATTGCGCTGAGGATGATTAAAAACCGTCTGAACATTCGTACACTTTTTTTGGGTCACCAAGAAGCCTGCAAAAATATAAATATCGTTAGCAAAGAAATAAGATAAACACATCATATGACGACGAATAAACATTTGAATAACGAGTTGATTCCTTTATATTGGGTACATCCATCGATAGTTAACTGGTCCAGCAAGCAATCCCTCTTCCAGCAAGTGAACCATAATGTAGATCATACTTGTGAAGAAAGCTGGAGGAAATATTTGTTCGATCTTGCAAATGACTTAGAAAATGTTGTAGCGAAACTGATTAATGTCTGATTTCGCAACAACCTTACAGTCAAATGGGAAAAAAAATACAGACAACAATATGATTGGCTTTATGATATCATCGGGCAACAGGAGGTGTCGAATACCAACTGGAAGTAGGCGTTGTAAAATGACATGGCAATCATGACTCTTTAGTCTTGAAAGTTTTCCACCGTCAACGTTCACGCATTGGCCAATATTTGAAGCATACCCATCTGCAAACTTGATTGAAGATAGAAACTTCAAAAAAAAATTCTATCTTTCGGTTTGAGTGAAAAAAAAATGCAAGGGATCTTCTTACTGTGTCTCCATCCCTATTCATCCATAAACGGGGTCGTATTCTCATTCGCACCTAATAAAGATGAGCTTTGACATTGTCTTTCCTCTTGCCCTCAATATCTAGAATTGTACCCACCAATGTGTCAAATGCATTTTTCTCAACATGTATAACATCGAGCTTGTGTCTCAATTTTAGGTTGGACTAGTATGGGAGCTTAAAAAACATAGACTTGTGGGTCCAATTCAGATAGGTTGCTGGCGGGGCCTAGTTACAGTTTTCACGAACGAACCGAAATCCAAACGGTTTGAGTTGAGGCTCTGTTTTGCCGTCTAAATCTTTGTCCTTTTCATGCCACTTGTGGTCCCAAGCCAACCATCTCCGATGACCAAGATAGCAAACTTTTCCGGTGTACCAACTAGATATGTGACGTCATCCTTACAAACTGGACATGCGAAATAACCTTTAGTGCTCCACTCGAAAACCATGGCATATGCCAAAAAATTGTTTACTGTCCACATCACTGCTGCCCGCATTGTGAACATCTTCCCAATAGACTTATCGTACGTGCGGGCATGATTTTCCTATAAATCTTTTAGCTCATCAACCAATGGCTTCAAATAAACATCAATAGACTTACTGGGATCCTTGGTGATCAAAAGACTCATCATCATATATTATTTCTTCATGCATTTTCCAAGGTGGCAAATTATAAGGAAAAACAAATATCGGCCAAGTGCTATGGTTTTAGTTTAGAACCTTAAAAAGATTGAATCCGTCAGTGGCAAGTCCCAACCTAACGTTACGAGACTCAGTTGCAAAGTCGAGGTACATCCGATCAAAATATTTTCATGCCTCTCTATCTGCCGAATGCCTCATCATGTCATCATCCACCCGACTTTCTTTATGCCATCTCATGTCACTTGCAGTATGCATCGACATATAAAATCGTTGCAACCTCAACCTTAGTGGCAAATAACCCATAACTTTCTGTGGAATCTTCGTCGATCTATTTTGCGATGTCATTTTGAACGTCAACTCGTTACATACTGGGCATTTGTCCAACGCTTTATTCTCCTTATAGAACAATATACAATTATTTTTGTAAGCGTGAATTTTTTCATAACCCAATCCCAAACCATTCAACACCTTTTGCGCACTTTTATGATCCTTTGGTAAACTATTGTCCGTTGGCAGTGTTTTGTTGAAAGCCCCCAAAAAATAGTCTAAGCACTGGTTCGAAATTTGATACTTTATTTTGCCATGCATCAACTCCACAATGGCCATAAGCACCGAATAATCTTCACATCCCGAGTATAATTCTTGGTTGGCACTTTTGAACAGTTTTTCATATTGTTTGAAAGCTTCACTGTCCATGGGTTCAGGCACATCATCATCCCCTCCCTTGTTTGTATTAATCGAGGGAAATGGAAAAGCATCTTTTATACTATCCATAACCTGTTCGTTAGGATCCACATTAGGTTCAACATTTTCTATTCGTGTCACGTTTGACGATGATTATAGTCTAATTGTTCCCATTATGATTCCAATTTGTATATGTGTCTATCATCCCATTTCTTAGTAAGTAGAATCGAACATTTTCAAAAGTCTCATTTGAGGTGTAAAACACCTCCTACATGGACATCGGATGGTTGTGTCTAGATGTGAACTCAATAAACTCATTTATTCCATCTAAGTACTCGGGTGCACATCTGTTCAGATTCTATATCCACTGTCTATCCATGATGTCTACAAGCACAATAAAATTCCAATCAATACACAACTCTAATGAGATATTATCACCTTATGCCTCAAGTTAGGGACTTAATCCCATTCGGGAATGCACAGTTATGTGATGCAGTTTATGGCTCCATCAGATTAGATTCTGATGTGGGAAAATTTCGACAGCGTCTCCATAGAGTTCTTCAAGTGGCCGACATAGATATCAAAATGCCATCCGGCACTCGAAGAACGTAAAGAGATGTGACTAAAATTCCCACGATCGAAACGTAATCTTTCAACTGTAAACTACGCTCCATAATTGGGCATTCCTAAACTGTCCAAATAATAGGACAATTCAAGAATCAACTGAACCATAGTCATGGTTTTGCATCCATACGCGAAATCCAACTAATCATCGAACGGAAGACTAAGATTTTATTGAAAGTACTTGTATGGAGTTAATTACTATTAATTCAGTACAACACAAAACAATTTTGGACATGAGGTACACTTTTGGTTTTCATCCAAAAAACCAAATACGAACAATAAGCCTCTAATTAACAAACAAATTAACAACCCTCATTAACAATTTACCTCTAATTTGTTGTAAATTTAAATAACTCCTAATTACAAAACTAATTAATATACCTCTAATCATGGACACCAGCCTCATACACAATAAATTTGATGGCGTTAGTTTGAATTCACAACAAAATTTTGAAATATATAACGGAAACACTTACTAAATACAACACTGAGGAAGGATGGCAAAGGCAGCAGCTGCAAAATTTGAAATTTTTGCCTTTGCACATGAGGAATCTAATTAAAAAAATGAAGAAGTTGCGCGACGAAGCAGATGTCACGCAAAACGTATAAGTTTGAAATATGGCATCAAATTTAACCACGTTTTTTACCCCCTTACGCGACGAATCATTCGTCACGCAAAACGTATAGATTCGAAATATGACGCCAAATTTAATTGCGTTTTTTACGCCCTGTAAGCGACGAATTGTTCGTCGCGCAAGAACCTTTGTCGGACAAAACAACAATTCGTCGCACAAAGTCAATACGACTAAGTGTTCGTCGCGCAAAATTTATAGTGACGAATAGATACGTAATTGATTATAATTATGATTTACGTAAACATAGATCTTTATTATCTACATTTACGTAAACTTCATAATTACAAACAAATATTCAATTATAATATTTATTTTAAAAATAATTGAAAACTTAAATAAATTTAATTCACCAATTCAATTATTTAACAATAAAACATGAATTAAAGGCTAATTAAGTCCAAATGCATAACATAGAATAAAACCTTATAAATAAATATTGGCCTCAAGAACATAAATTTAAAACTACTGCTCCACTAGTCCTCAATTCCACTCCACGTCATAACGCCACTGCTAGTAATCCCTCTTCAACGCCTTATCCATCAACTTCATCAACTCTTCGTTCCTATTATCAAGAGTATAGTTACACTGTTACACATATATGCAAATAATTAATTACAACATATAATAAACTATTTCACAAAACGAATTATTTTTTACATTTGTCACACTTACTAATAGTTGATCCACACCGACTTTTTCACGTCATCGGGCACATATTTCCAAGAGCGCCACTTAGTAGTAGGACAATTGTTCAGCATTGCTACACCAATAGATTGCGAAAACTTCGTATATTTCGTCATATCATAGGGCCGGGGGGGGGGGGTATGATTTGCAGACGGTTTCTTTCCTCCATTCGAGCCCGCCGCTCTCCTACTGTCCTTATTATCTGACATCAGGGCTAGAAAACAATGTGAAGAAAACTACAAAACAATATGTACTTATAAAGAACACGTAACACTTTATGCGACGAACACTTCATCGGGCATTGAGGACTAGAAACTTTGCGATACAAAAGGCAAAGTACGAAATAAATACACTAAAATACGTAATAAATGACATGACTTCAACGCCACCGACCATCGTTCTGCACAACGAAGTCTCATCCCTCAACGGTTTGCGCGACCAAACTTTCGTCGCGTAATTAACCGGTAAATACGTAGTAAATAGGATGACTTGAACGCTAATCGACCGTTTCATAGTGTTTTTGCGCGACGTATTCTCATGTTGCAAAGGTTATAGCGACAAACGTTTTGTCGCGTAAAGCCTTGCGTGACTAATAGAACATATTTATTTTATTCCGTCTCGAAAACAGTTTCTCAAAATACTGATGTCAATATTATAGTATTTTGAAAATCTGTTCTCAAGACAAAACGAAATAAATATAGTCCATATAATTTTATTCTTCCCAATTATAATTCAATGTCATTATTTAATAAACCATAAATACACTAATAAAAAAGCTATTCTAATCATCTACTGGTCCAGCCACTCGTAGCCACTTTGCGTCACGTTCAACATCAAACTTCAACTCTCGGAAACGATACTTGAACATGACGTCGATGCACTTCATCAGATTTGCATCACTTTTGTCAATGTCTCAATCAGGCTGATATGTAAACAAAAATTATACATATTACTAACAAGGTTCTAAAAATCGCTAGGCGCTAGGCGCTAGTCGGGCAGTGGGTTGGGGCCTAGCGCCTAAGCGGACTAGGCAGATTTAAGTAAATTGATCATATTTCGTGTAAATAAGTATCTGCTTATACTTGAAATATATATAATTTCATCATAAACTACAAAATATAATGCATATATATTATGAAGTATTGGAACATAATGAAAACATGTGAAATAAGGATATAATGTGTGTTCATTTAAGTATGCAACATGAAGGTTATCTATTTTCTGTCTAAGTGAGATGTGACCTAGGCGAGTGTTTAGGTGGGTCTAGGCAGTCTAGGTGGTGCCTCAGCAGGTCTAGGTAGCCTTAGCATTAATCGGGGCAGTGGTCAGCTACCTAGCGCCTAGGCGGCGCTAGGCGGGGATTTTTAGAACAGTGATTACTAATATATTTTATCTAAAGAACTAAATTATTATTTAACTAATTAAGAATTAACACGTACTGCTAACACATTAATCACAACCATCTTTATCTCCTCGGGGACGTCTCTTCAAGACTCCTAATTCACTCCGCATCTGTCATGTTCCAATACCTTGACGTCTCCCCTACACTTGTTGACCATATCAGACTTCTCATATCTTACCAATTTTGCGTAAGTGATTCGGTAGCAGCTCTTAGCAGCAGAAATGTATCGAACGCATATCGCAGCTCTCTTCTTTTTCTTGTCTACCAATAAAATAAAAACTTATAATAGTATACTTAAATATTTAATTAATTTACACAACCAACAAAATTTAGTACGTATTACCTTTCTCAGAACCTTTGCCCTGAACTTTCTTTGACAAATGACCATTAGAGTCTGCCATCGCGTACGGAAAAACAAACAAAATTTGGAATAATAATTCGGTTAAAGTAAAGAAACTACCAATTTAAAGGAAATCTGGCTTCTTTGCGCTACAAAACCTTCGTCATCTAAAACCATAGAGTAAATACTACATTCAACACTTTGACTAAACAATAAATGTTTGAACCTTTTCACGATGAAAAATTGGTCGCACAAAGTGACATACATCATACTTGTTTTGGAGCCAAAATACAGGCATTCACCCCTTTTTTTGCGAACCTTTGCGCGACGAAACAGGGCGTCATGCAAGTTGTTTGTCCCATTAAATTTTTTCCAATGAAGTTGCATGACGGAATATTATGTTCATCGCACTAACCTGTTTTGCGCGACGAGTTTCCTTTTGTTGCATAAAGTTTGGTCGCTCAAATGGTTTTTGCTACTAGTGCCACCTCTCCAGACTCTCCTTGGAGTTCACTTTCACCTCTCACCGAGACTAACCCCAATAGCTTAGTATTACTTTCTTTTAAGAACATATATATACATCTTTTCATCTCTAATTAATTTGATGGCAGATTCCCTAGTTTCCCTTGAAATAATTAAGGATCATATTGTCATTTAGAACGAGCGTACTCTTGTAGGCAAAGAAACCTTTCTTTCCAAGTGTTTTACTCTATAATATGTTTGGATAAGGAGAGGGTCACATAAGGAAATCCAAATACATAATTTAATGTGTATCTAGAGTCATTAATATACATATATGAGAGATAATAGTTAGTAAACGTGCTAGTAGAGGCGATGGTGATGATGGTTGGTGGTGGTGGCAACGTCGGCGGTGATGGTGATGACGATGGTGGGTGGTGGTGGCGGCAACGACAGTGATGATAATAGGTCGTGATGGTGGCGGAGATGATGACAATGGTCAGCGGTGATAGTGGTGGTGGTGGGTGGAGGTGTCAGGAACGATGATGATGGTAGGTAGTTGTGGTGGTAGTGGCGACAATGATGGTGATGATGGTGGTTGGAGGTGGTAGCGGCGGCGATGACAATGGTCGGTGGTGGTAGCAATAATGGTAGTGACGGTTGATGGTTGCGGCGAGATAGGGACAGTGACAGTGATAATTGTGGGCGACGGCGGCGTAGACATCGATGATGATGATGAGTGTGGTGGTGGTGGCAGCGGCAATGGTAGTAGGAGTGACAATGATGGCCACTCATGGTTGAGTTTTGTCTTTTTATCTTTAGTTATTAAATGACAATGATTTACATCGAATTAACCTTGGGAATTGGAAGTCCCAAATTCAAGTTTTGTTTTTTAAGCAAAAATTTTATATTTTCCATGTTATAAATCCAAACAAGGAAATTATTGCATGTTAATTTATAGGGAACTTTAACGAAAAGCTCCTGGTACTGTTCACTTTAACGAAAAACCACATTTTTACGCTAAAAAGTCAATCTTTGTACTATTCACTTTACCCTTTATTTTGTCATTATCGTTAAAACTCAAAGTTTTCAAGCCCTTTTCATTAGTTTTCCTTAATTTAGTTAAGCTCTAAGTTTACTTCTTTCGTCCATTTTGTAGTAACAAGTTTCTCAACAATTTTCCAGATGGTACATCACAACATGCAATGCTAAAGTTCTTTACCTTGTTTAATCACTTGTATTAAAGTTCTTCATCTTTTCTTTTTTTTTTTTGAAAAATCAAATAAATTAAAGCACAAAGCCCTAGGGCAACCAGTATAAGAAGTATAAAAATACAAGGCCTGTCTAGCAAGCAGAGGAAAAGCGGAAATCCAAATTACACCAGAAGATAAGGAAAGACCATGAGTAGCATGGGCATCTACAGCAAAATTGGCCCCCCCGCCACGCATAGGTAAAACTAAAATTGTTAAATGAAGCAACTAGAAACAAAATGTCATTGATGAGAATGCTGAGACGCCAAGGGACAGTGCAACTTCTATTAATACAGTCAATCAAGAATTCACCTTCAACCATAATATTGGACAAACCTATTCTTCTAGCTTGCATCAGGCCAGCCTTTAAAGCTGAAACTTCTACAATAAAACATTAGTGTGTCCAAGGGTTTTAGCCCTAACCACTTGAACAATACCATTAGAACTTCTAATAAGAAATCCAGCAGCAGCAATGGAATTTTTAACATAACCAAAATTTGAGTTTAAGAAAATTAGGGTGAGGGGGAAGCCATTTTATGATCTTAGACGTACCAGAAACGGAGACTTCAGAAGATACAACTATTAATAGAGTCCCAAATCTTCCAACAGATAAGGACTCTACAAAGAGCATGATTTTTTTGACTAGGTGATAGTTGCCAAGAATTAAAGTTTTGCAACCAGTCTGGGAAAGGGAGAAAATGGTCAGGGGTAGAACAAAAAGACACTGTAGTCCAGATAGCTTGAGCAAAAGGACAATGAATCAAAAGATGGTCTAAATTTTCAAGCGTGGACTTACCTTAGTCCAGATAGTTTGAGCAAGAGGACAATGAATCAAGAAACGATCTAAATTTTCAAAGGTGGACTTACAACAAACATAGTATAGGTTTAGTTGGGTATGAGATTTTAACATTCTATCTTTAAATCTCAACCTTCTACTATAGAGCAACCAGGAGAAGATTTTAATTTTAAGGGGCAGATTTAACGTCTAAATTTCTTAAGAAGCCTGGACAGGGGATGGGAATGGGATTGGATAATTGAGCCCTTACAAGCGATCTCTTTATCGTTCATTTGTGGATTGTCACTTCAATGAGACAGTCTTCTCATCGTTAAGGGGAGGTAAGAATGTCAACGTTCTTGAAGAACATCATGAATTTGCGTGGACGTTACCCACTGTGTCTCATATCTGTCGCCATATGCATTTATAGCTTTTAGAGTGTTGCTCCATATGCATTTCTCTAATCTAGCTAAAGTGACGAGATCATATACAAGCTCTAAACATGCCTGCAAAGATAGACGTACCTAACAGGCGTGAAGGTAACATCCTCATAGGGTGTGCCGCCCCTGAAGGACGATTAGTTGTCCCTGTTGGATGGTCTGGTACAATGGCAGATAGCAATCAATTTTTCTTTGGCTTGAAGTGCGACAAATCACTCGGTTCGTTGGATTCACTTCCTTACTAGATCGTTGTCTCAACCATTTTCATCTTATGAGATTAATTGAGATTACTCCCAAGACTTGAAGTTCTTGGTCCAATATACTAGTTTAGGTAAGATATGGAATTAAAATGAGATTATCATCAATGATATGAATGATGTTCAATTATATGGTAGTTACCGACATAAATGAAAAACGATGATATCGAACTGCGTTCCATTTAATGACAATGTAGAACTAATTGGACAACTGAAATCACAATCTAGGTTGAATTAGATTCCTTATTAAAATGTGCTTGGAATTGTCGTTCCTACATTGCCCAAGGTCTATCGTGCTACAAGTGAGAAAAGAAGCATATAGAGATGAATGAAATACTACGATGTAATGCACGCCTTAGGGCACAAGGTTTTTCTCAAATGCCATGTAATTGATTGCAACATTATGAAGGTGGCACAAGGTTTATTCATTTACATATGAGTTGCCAAAGACTTACATGGACTGATTCAAATAGTTCTAGACCACTAAACACCTTCTCATTTCAAATGAGGCGTTCACTTTGCAAATTGAGGCAATCTGGGCGCATGTGATATTCTCAGCTAAGTGATTATTTGATTAGTTAGAGATATGAATAAACTACACCCTTGCTTGTTAACTATGAAGTATTCCAAATTGCTAAAGTTGTAGTCTCTGTCAATGATATGAATCTCACTAAGATGAAGAATCTTGGGAAATCTTGTTTATGTCTTAACTTGAAGTTCGAGCATTGACTCTAACGACATTTTGGTCTACCAGTTGAACTACACCCTGAAGATGTTACCTTTTGAGTATACTGATAATCATCCATAGGCTATATGTAAATGAGACCCCTGAAGCGGTTATAGAACCCGAAGTTCCATATCTGAGTTCAACTTTGTACTTTTGATCTATTGGTAAAGATACAACACTGCGCCTACACGCAACACTAAATTAGCATTAAAGACGTTTTTCTGCTATGTTGAAGGTACTACGAATTTGAGCTTATCTCGATGCATCCCGAGCAGATCCAACCCATGATCCTCGGATCTTTGTTCATTGTGTTGACGCTGGTTACCTATCAAACCCACACAAGGAACTTGTGAAATGGTTATGTCTTTACCGTTATAGATACTGTAATAAGTTAGAGGTCCACGATATAAACCTTAGTTCCTAAATCTTTGAATCGTTCCAAACTCACTGCACCTCACTACACCACACGTGAGAGACATGGAGAGCTCTTTTAAGCATATTTTAAATATTTGCGGTTTTTCATCCATCATTGAGTCTCAAAGATGATCCATGAAGACTATGATGCATGTATCAACCAGACCAAGATATGATACATCAATGAAGCCAGCACCAAACATATTGCGCCCTCATCAACAAAGCATTAGAGGATTGAAGTCAAGCAATCTAGTTTTCATTTGGAAGTTTTGTCAAACTCAGGAGAAGTATCCAGAAGTATACTCTCTTGACCTTAATAAACTCATTTTCCCTGCAATCAGGAGCATTTTCCCACTGAGTTTTTGCTACCTGACTAGGTTTTTACAAGGCACCTATCATAGGTTGGTCATACTCTTCTGTGCGTTCTACTTACATCATGAAGACATTTAGTTTTGACTTAATGCAACTTCTCACTTTTCTCCTTAAATTATGAGTTTTATCCTACCTTGGATTTTGCCACAACAAGCTTTTGTGAGTTTATTACCTATGCATTCTTCCATATATTTTGAGACTCGTATTCGCTTATTGTGCTGATGACTTCATCAACTGTACTTATTTCATCACTGAAGACCTGGTGAGACATTTTGTTTAAGTACTTACACATTTAAGGGGAAGTGTTGCAGTCCTAATTTAGCTATGAATGTGATTGTGTAAATCATATTGGGATTGTATAATATCTTTTAGATAGTTTCCTAATTGTGATGTATTACTTCAAAGGCAAGGATTCTCCCTCCCTTACAGCTACAAATAAAAGGCAAATGGGCTGAGAAAATGCACCACATACTTCACCTAATTTTCTATTTTCTCTCTGCTTGCCACCCTCTCCATCTCTCTATAATTCTTGAGTGAAATATATATGATATTGTTGTAGGCCTATTTGACTGAACTGTATTTAGGATAGAGAAGGAGAAGGGCCAGCGGCAACAGAGAAAAAAGAGAGAGATGTAATTCTGAGATGTGTGTTGTATCTCCTCATTGTGCCTTTATTTATAGTAGTAGGATATGTTAAATCATTACCCTAATAGGATTACAACTCTAATAGAAATTTAACTACTAAAAGGAATATACAAAGATACTTCTAGATACAGTATGATTTACACAATCATATTCTTAATCCAATAGAACTGCAACAGATATATGATTGGTTTGCATTTTTCCAAAAGGATGAATTCAATTGAAATACTACTAATTTGATGGGCTCAATTAGGCACCGTTGTGATGAATTAATTGTGTACTAAATATGGCTTAATGCGGCCCAATAAAACTCGCATTCTATTTTGGTTTACACACAAACAAGAATGTCCCAGCTTGTTATTCGGTAACTCAACATGAATATGCCTTAAAAAACCTAAACACTGTGCGGAATATGAGAATGAGATGCCTCATCTGAGACAACTTGACTTCTTCAATGCCCTCCTTGTGCGAAAACGGAATAAAGATATGAACTTTTAGTGAGTTAATTACCAAAAAAAGAAGAAAATATATAAACCTTAAACCGGATTACAATATGCATAAGGGGTGGCATTTTCTAAACCGAGTACCGCAACCGAACAGAAAATTACCGAAATCGAAATCTACCGAACCGTAAGTTGCCTAACTCTTCGGCTCCTTTTTGGTAAGCAAACCTAGTAGGTATTGGTTTTTTCGAAACCACCGGTACCGCAACCGAATAGAAAATTACCGAAATCGAATTTACCGAACCGAAAATTGCCTAACTTTTTGGCTCTGTTTTGGTAAGCAAACCTGGTAGGTTTGGTTTTTTCTTCCTTTTTTCGAAACCAAACCCAAATTTTCTATTATTATTATAAATAAATGAGAACGTTTTTTAAATGTCAAATAAACTCATATATATATATGTATATATTAATTTGTAATATGAGCTAAAATTTTAACGAATTTGTCATAATTTTATAAAATTATTAATTTGTCATCTCATCCTAATTTCTTTAAATTTTTCATCCAAAAAAATATTATTTTGAACTTTTGACCACATTTTCATAAGTTTTTCCACTTATTTATTTACTATTTTTATACAAATATATATTATATATACTAAAACCCAGTTTTGGGTTGCTGTTTACATATAGTGTCCGAACGAAAATGTCCCTGGTTTTTTGCTTAATTTTCCGTTTTGCCATTTGCTTTTCTGTTTCCTTTTCTTCACTTTGCTTTTCTGTTTTCACTTTGCTTTCCCTTTTGCTTTTTTGTTTCGCTTTTGCTTCTCTCCGTCTTCATCTCGCTCTCTTCGTGTTGGATCCTTCGGTTGTCTGGCGATTTGTAAGGGATAACCTGTTTTTTTCTCTCTTCATTTTCGTTGGTTTTTGTGTGTATTTCGGCCTCTTTCAGACTCTCTGTTCCCTGCGTTTTGGATCTTCCCATCGTTTTCATCTTTCTCACCAAATTATCTGTTCAAATTGCTTCGGTTAAAAACCCCTGGGAGAATTAATTGCTCCTGCAAATTTTTTTGTCTTTAAAACGTTTGGAACTTTGGATCGGTGCTGATTGGGTTTGATGTTGGATTTTGGGAGGCTAGATTTCTTACTTCTAAGATTTGTTGGTGAGTTTTTAAGTTTTATTTTATTTTATTAATTATGTTTTAACTTTTTTCTGGTAGTCTTTTATGTTGAGATGATTAGTGGTCTTTTTTTTTTTAATTTGATTGTGGGTATTTTCTCTATATTGTTAGATCTGTTGTTTTGGTGTATGATTTGCTTGTGTTTTTCGTTTTAGGATGTATTGTTCTACGTTTTATTTCGATTTTTTTTTATTCTGATTTTGTTTTATTTTATTTTATATATCCTTAGATCTGTTGCTTGGTTATATGATTTGGCTATGTGCTAAATTTAATGCGAGCAAACTCAAAATTGTGCAAAGGGACAAACGTTGCTGCAAATCACACTCAAGTGCATCCTACAACAATTTCATGTGAATTTTATCTTGATTTTGCATGATTTTTTTTATCTCAATATGTGTTGATTCGAATGAATTTGGGTTTGTTGTGCATATCGAAATCTTCAAGTATCTAGCTTGGTGGGTGTTCTCTTATAGTACAGTTTGAGTTTTGATTTCTAGTCTGGAAATTGAAACTTAAAATGTGGACAAGAATGATGTCGTTGAAATAGAATCATGGTGCCAAGGGGAAGGGAGAATACCCATTAAGGGTTTGGTTTTCTGGTGAGTTCTCCGGTATTATTGATAATTTCAAGACATAATAACAATTAATTATATTATTTACTCGAGTATGATATCAAGAGCTATTTGGTTTTAGGATTTTGAGTAATTATGTCTGTATTTGATTTGAAGACATCATCATAAACCAATATCTTATCTAATCGTTAAATAAAGTATCAAATATAAACGTGTGAAATAATCGGTTTAACTTGTCATATGGATTATGATACTATTGTGATGTTTGGCTGATGAGAAAATGGAGAAAATTTTGAATGTTTAGCTCTATTTTGTTGGAAAATTTTGTATTTATAGCCAATTGGTGATAGATGTTAAAAGATATATACTAATTTTATGATTTTATGTTATGAGTATTCTATTAATCTATTTTTATGCAAAATTTGTTTTCTGTGATGGTGCTAAATGATTTATTAGATTGCTATTTTGACTTCAGTTGTTTTTCTTTTTCTTTTATTTGTCTTTTCTTATATATTTGATTGACAGGCCTCCTGGATTTTGAATTGTGGTTGGAAATTGGAATCGTCAGATGAAGTATCGGTAAAACCACTACTTTTCCTTATTACTTTTACATACTTTTTTTTTTTTTTTTTACCTGGTGATAGAATTTCCAACAGATGTTAGCACGTTATCTTTCTTATTCACATTTTGAATTCATCCTTTAACAACATAGCAAGGCAACCTAATTAAAGCATGAAAAAAGCTTAAGAAAACATGTAAATGCTTTCGAAAAAATTCCACTTAAAATTAACTTTCACAAATGTTAGTAAGGCCGAAGAACCTTACAGTATATGCTAATACAGATTATAATCCATTGCAGAATGAAAGAACTCAAATAACCTAAATAAAAAAACCTAACACACTTATTAAATCATTCAAAATATATAGAAAGGGTGAAATCTGATGCAACTTGTTGAGGTTCACCTCTACGATTAATTTCCATCTAGAATCCTGCACCACAAAACAAACATTAAAACAACACCTTTGCTAGCCACCATGCTCTCAAAATTCCTGAAATCTCTTATACATCACAAAGAGAAGCACATGCATCTAGAGAATTGAATATTAGTATCACTACTATGTATTCAGTTTCATTGTTGTTTCTTCTCTTTGATTTCAATTTTTCTGATCATCCCCGAATGAAGTCAAAACCTATTAAATTATTCTGGTCCAATCGAGTATTTTGGAGTTTTATATATTATTATATCTACTCTCATTTTTCATAATGCATTTTAGTGATCGAAACTATGTTTATATTTAACCTTCATATTCAAGAGTCATTCTCGCAACCAATCATTCAAATCCTAAGATATACACAAAATCATACTCATTAGACAAAATTGTAATGAAAATGTCAAAACAACCGAATAACTAATCAATTGTTGGTTTAACTGATTATTTGTATTCTTGAAAGAAATTCTAAAAGTGAACAATTTGGATCATTGATTGACTGCGCATTGAAAAATAGGATGATCATTTTGTAGAAAACGTGTATATAGGTGAGTATGTTTATGAATTTTTGTAAGTGATTTGGTAAAAGCATACTTTCCTTTCATAAAATAACAACAGCAATCACTTCAAACCTAAAATGGAAAACATTGACTTTCTCGTATACGCATAAGTGCCGGAAATTTACAATTTATAGAGTCAATCTCAGAATCAAAAATTTATACTCTTTAAATTCAATAAATCTATAATACATTGGCTTAAGGATTGTTATTTACAGCACTAGAAAACTGTCTTTCTGCATTCTTCTCTGTTCCATACGTAATTACAACATGATTTCATAATACATAATTACAACATCACTCACTGTCTTCGAATTCCAAATTTAGGTAAAACAATGACAAATGACTGAAAAGCATGATGTTTTCAAAATTATTTGGTTGGCAGTCCTACTCAGTGATACGAACCAAAGGACTCCAATTGTCATTTATCCTTTAATTAATAACGGGGAACCCGTGGAAAACATGATGGCTCCTTCTGGGGAAAATTGTGCCCCCCAACCCAAATGCCAAAATCAGATGGCTTGAGAATAAGTGTTTTTCATATAGAATATTGTAATTGAATCATCAATTAAGTTACAATTTAACAAAAATATGTAGAAAGGGCTAACAATGAAAGTTTAAGACAGAAATACTATTTGTCTTTGATGGTAGTTATATGCATGTGTAGTATTGTGAAATAAATATGATGTGTGTTGATTTTTTTTAAGAGATAAGTACACACGTATACAATAGATTTTTGTAAAAACGAATTATATGCATGATATCTTTTTTACTGTGAATGACCATATTCTTTCTCACACATTATTGTGCAACATTCCGTGTTGTAGATGGATTAACTAATTTTTCTACCCAATATCATTTCTTTGTTTTCCTTACTAATTTTTATAGCCATTATTCACATGCAGCTTATGAAAAATTATGACTAATTTTTGCTGGATTCTTTATTTGGGTGATCTAATTTGTAACAGAGCACCCCACAGAGAAAAAAGAGTAAATCTCAAGAGTGCAGAATCATTGAAGGTTAGCACCAAACAGGTTGGTTAACTCCTACTTCATAGTAGACGCCGCTATATTTTGAACAATTCTTTAAATGTAGAATGCTAACTTCTTGTTTTCTGTAAATATAATTTAGCTACCAGCTACTATTCAGTGGTAAAAAAAAAAAAACAACAATTTTTGGAGTACATTGGTAAAATAGGAGCGGTTATATTTTGAACAACTCTTAATATGTATATAATATCAGTGTAGATGGTTAAGTTATCAACAACTACTATGTGGGTTTATGTGAATACTTTGTACATGTTTTGTATAAATAATCTCTACATATCCATATACCGACACTTAATCCCTTATTTGCATATTATACTTATAATTCACTTGACACTCCCGCCGCAATGTGCGGGCTAAGTCTCTATTGTACACTAGAGGTGGGCAATAAATAGGTTTTTCAATAATTGATTTCCTTTTTGCAAGTTCGCTGCTTATATTTGGTACCAAAAGATGTCACGCTAGTTCTCTAAACTTAAGGCGAACTACTAAAAAAATACATTAGACTCACTAACATAGAGTTTAACTAATTACAAGCTTTGACTATTTAACATGGTCATATGACATTTAAAAATGTTCCTCGAAATATAAAATATATTAGTGTTATTTTTTAGTTGTAACTTATTATTTCATTTGGGTTGTATGTTTGTAACCTATTATTGTTTTTTGGATGTAGCTTTTTAATTTTGCTAGTTGGTTTCTTTTTCAAGTTTTTTTATTATTCCATTCAAATTTTGAAGTTACATAAAAATTTGACACTCAAACTCACATAAAAATTACACTAAAATTTGGCACTCAAAATCACTTAAATATGGGCTAAAATTGAGAGAGCCCAGCCCAAAAAAATTGGGCTAACAAACAAATCCCAACCGAATTTTTCGGTTTACTGAAAATTTTGATTCGGTCTGGGTTTGATTTGGTTACCAAACCAAAACCAGTCATATGCATAATGCTCAATATTATGAAGCTTATGTGATTATCACTTTGGTCAATGATCTAGTTGTGTTTGTTTCTGCTAAATGTGATTTTATGCATTTTATATTTTGGACTTCTTGTGGGATGGTTTATAAATTTAATACATGAGAAAGTGCGTTGAGAGTATCCTACTTTGAGTTCAATGCTCAAAGTTTAACATGTATTAGATGAGACATTGCACGCGCTCTCACCTCATCGTATCCTATAAAAGTTGAACCGTCTCTAGTGATCTTTTTGTAATTACGCAACGTGATAATTACAAGAAAATAAAATTGTAACTCTAAATTTAGAAAACTAGATCCATGACGAGAAAACTCTCAAGGTCCATGTCTGAATGGAGAAATGCTAAGGTGATCTCCCAAAATGGAACTCTCCATGATCTCTCTGTTATTTCACAGTTTGAAGTCAATTCTCGTGCCAACATTATAAAATATTGTGCTAAAAAACTTGAGGACGCAGAGAGTTCATGGAGAGTCTCATTTTTGAAAGAGCCTCTTAACATATCTCGTAATAATATGAAAGATACAACCCTAAAAACAGATACTTAAGATGGTTTTATACCCTACCCTATGCTTGCTATGAATCCAAATTGAAAACAAAATATGAAGAGTAACAAAATTCCAAACATATCCACAGCACTTAATAAAAATTCAAACTTAACATAGAAAACAATGGAATTTACTTTAGAATCCACATCATTATTTGAAATGACGTATTACGCACCCTAATCAAAGCTCGGAACCTAAATCTGTAACAATTGAATAATTGATCAACTTCGCCATCTATTCTATCAAGCAATCATTAATCTCGAGGCTTATAAGCTCTACTCTAGTGGAGAAGCTTTGGAATAACCCAATATTGTACACGCATCGAGTGGGGGATAGTTTTGACAATATGTAGCTAGCTTAATGTGACTATTCCAATTAAGCCGTACCGACCATTCATTTCGGCCTTTTGGTCTTTACATCGGGCTTCCTTAATAGCCTAAAAACGAAGTCCCAACATTGTTAATTAACCACTCAAAGTTAGCCACAGATACGAACCCCTTTATTTCTGACACATGGGATGTCGTTGTATGAGCATGTGCATGCATTGTCCAGAGACCCCTCCACCAACACCAAGCTCCAAGCTCCAAGCACCAGCTTCCTTAAACATGCACCATCTCTACATAGCTACTAGTGCGCATGGAAATGCAAGAAGGAGAAAAGTCCCTTGTGCCATCTCGAATTTCCCAACCCAATTATGCCTTGTGCCCCCATAATATTAAGCATCATTTTGCCATCCCCATGCATTCTTGCTGAGTGAGCGACTTTGCATGCATACATGCTTTTCCCCAAGTTTCTATAGAGTACAATTAAGTAGATCAATTTTTTAAACCGTATTTATAAATTATGTAATGTGTTATATTCATAGAAAATAAGAACGTTAATCAACACATAAATAATAATTCAATCATCAACAATCACGTCATATGACTTACCGAATATAATTTAAATTGATGGTCTCCCTAACATTACGCTTGTCTATATTCCCAAGTTTTCAAATACCACAACTTATTGTCCTATACGAATATACATATAACTCTCCGTACTGTGTGGTTTGAAAAATTAAATTAGATGGTGCATATAATTACCGATACTACTGAGTAAATATGTACCAGTAAAACCAAATCCATGAATATATTGGCCCATCATAGATTCATAGTATATTAAGAAGGACCCAGTTCTTTTTTCTTTGTCTCATATACATACACAAAAGTATGCAATGCCATCATGTATCATAACTAAGACATTGACTCAAGTACTGTCCAGAGTTTTCCAAAATCAATTGTAGTTTTGAACATTTTTAGCCCACAGGATGATCATCAATGACAGTGTTTGTGGAAGAGGTGCAATCATGCATGGCTTAACAAGCATGCACGATTCAACATTTCGTACGTGAGGAGCAAGTATTTGTCTGAGTGCGTGGAAATTTGTCTATAAACTCAATTATTTTGATAAAGTTTGTATAGTGCAAATCCGTGATATCCCTATGGATCCTCCTTTTCAAGCTTTATCTGTAAAAGCAGAATTAAAATATCTAATGGTACTACTGTTGGAGCAAGGGCTTCTTCCCATATACTAATTAGTAGCAGACTATGGCCTAAGATTTATAGGTCCTTTTACGATATTGCACAAAACAACTTTTTTCATGTCAATATGACGCTATAGTAAAGATAAATATAGAACTCAATCCGAATTAACTTGAGTGTGAAAGTGTTTTTATGCAAGTATCACCCCTTTTTTTCATTTGTGGCAAGCGAAGATGTTATCCTGCTTCACAGCATGATTATAAAATTGTTTGATGAAAGAATATATAACCCAAAATTTTCTGCTAGTAACATTTTAGCCGCATGCTACTATAGCTGCAGCCAACTCAACTGCTCGGCTGCCATAGCCCATAAATCTTTACTGCTTCTCCCTTTTGAGAAATCTCGTCAAGGGGAATGTTAGCCATTTACCTTTTGTACCTCCTCTTTTTCCTCCCATTTCGTTTTATCTAGTAACCTGCTTTGATGATAGTAATCGCGTATCTTCTAAATCAGCTTGCTGGGCAAAAAATTAACCAAATTGAAAAATAATACTGAATTATCACATGGTTAATATGAAAATGGCTACATAATTGCTAAAAATTAATGAACAGTGTTGATCATCATCCACTATATTGTAAAATGAAAGAAGAAAAAAGGTAAAACGGAATTATACACAGAATGCTGCTATAATCAACGTTTTGCAAAACCGATGTTTATCTTGTGCATTCATTTTCCATCTGACTTCTCCTTTGGAGAATGTTCAAGATGATGACTTGACACGGTGGTGTAATTGAGAATTGCGAACCCAGTCAAAAACAATGGGAGGGTGGAGTTTTAGTCCCCAAAAATCTTGAAAGAGACAGATAACTTACAAAGGGTCCATACATGTATGGAAGGAATAAAATTAACGATGTCCCCATTTATTCTCTCTCTTAATCAATCATCTTAGGGTAATAATATTAATTGGGTGTGTTTGGGAGACTAAATTTTTAAATTAAAGGATAATGCTAGAGAGACCAATTGTAAAGCAAATCTTTTAAACCAAATTATGTGGTTGTTGATAATTAGTTTATTACTCAAGTGTTGATTAATGTATGATGGGTTTAAAAAACCGAAAACCGAAAAAACCGAATCGAAACCCAAAAAACCCAAACAAAAAAAAAGCGAACCGAAGTAAGAAAACCGAACTGAACCGAACCGAATTAAATATAATTAAGTTTATTTATTTATTTAATATTTGAGTGTTTAGCCCAATTTAAGTTTAAGTTTAGACCCAAGTTTTAAGCTTTTGTTTTAGGTCAACCATTGACCCATAATCCAAGTTTTCATCTCCCCAACTAACCCTCTTCTTTCTTCCATTTTTTTCCCCATCTGACCCTATGCTTTCTTCTTCTTTTTTTCTCCCCACCCAACCCTCCCTGCATCTTCCTGCTCTTCGTTTCTTCTTGCATCTTCTTCCTCTTCGTTTCTTCTTTCTCTTTCTCTTTTTTTCTTCCTTCACTTTCTTGAAATGGAAAAACTATAAGCAAAGTTGTAGAGCATAGACCAATTTTCAAATTAAAAAAAAAAAGGTTTTATAAAAAAAATCGAACCGAACCAAACTGAACTAAAATTTCGGTTTGGTTTCGGTTTTGGCAAAAAATCGAACCGATTGAAACCGAACCCACCCCTAGATTAATGTGTTTATTTTCTATAGGTGACACATCATTTGTTCTTCCTAGTGTTATCCTTGGTAAATACCCAATGCAACATCAAGAAAGATAGTGCCACTCAAGGTGATTGAATTTTTATGACCCATTCCATAAACATTTCGCTTTTAATTAGTTTTTAGTTTCATAAAATATGACTCATAGTTCTTTGTTGTTTCCCTATTCATTTGCCTATATAATGAAGGTCAAGGTAACAACAAAAAGAAAAAGAAACGGAGGAAGAGAAGAAGAAAGAGAGGGAAGAAAAGAAAGAAAGAAAGAAAAAGAAAGGGTTTTAATCACAAATGGTCCCTGACATTGAAAATCAATAGTAATGGTCCCTGAGATTGTCCACCATCCATCATTTTGGTTCTTCCGTTAAAAACTCCGTTAAGTGTCCCGGAGCTCTTGGCCGGAAGTTTGGGCAATTTTCAAAGCTTCGTAACTCAATTGTTTCTTAACCAAATTTGACCCATAATATATCAAAATGAATATAGGAAAGTGTAGAATAAGATTATACCTATTTGGAAGTCCAATGGTTGCCGGAGATGGCCGGAAAATAGCCTCAAAGTTGACTGGTCCGAGTGAAATCTTGAAAACTTGCCGGAAACTGGGTAAACTTTAAACTTTCATAACTTCTTCAATACTCAACGAAATCAAGTGATTCAAACCAAAAATCATACTTATCGATGAGACGAAGAGAATGGTACCTTTTTAGATGGCTAACTCACCCTGTTTTGGCCGGAAAACGGCTCGAAAATGGCTATCTTAGTCTTCAGTTAGCCACTTTCGAGCAATTTTTCGGCCAAACCAGAGCGATTTAGCTGTCTAAAAAGGTACCATTCTCTTCATCTTGTTGAGAAGTATGATTTTTGTTTTTGAATCACTTGATTTCGTTGAGTATTGAAGAAGTTATGAATGTTTAAAGCTTACCCAGTTTTCGGCGAGTTTTCAAGTTTTCACTCGGACCAGTCAACTTTGAGGCTATTTTCCGGCCATCTCCGGCAAACATTGGACTTCCAAATAGGTATAATCTTATTTTACACTTTCCTATCTTCATTTTGACATATTATGGGTCGAATTTGGTTAAGAAACGATTGAATTACTAAGCTTTGAAAATTGCCCAAACTTTCGGCTAAGAGCTCCGGGACACTTAACGGAGTTTTTAACGGAAAGACCAAAATGATGGATGGTGGACAATCTCAGGGACCATTTCTATTGATTTTCAATGTCAGGAACCAAAATGATGTGTTTGATCAATGTTCAGGACCATTTGTGATAAAAACCCAAAAAGAAAAGAAGAGATGAGAGAGAAAATAATGAGAGTTATCATTGTACTCCTATTATTTGAGATAATGAAAGAAAATACTACTACTTCCCTGAGGACATAGGCACACTTGCCGAAGCTCTTAAATATTGTGTCTCATTTACTTTATATTCCACTGCACACATATTAGCATGAGAAGCTCTCGTGTCAGTGGAAAATACAACGCTATAAATCTGATGAAGCACTACCTACCTCCCACCTCTGTCAGCTGTAATCTCACAAAAAAGGTCTAGATTTGAAAATTCGTAGAAAAACCAATAGTCGTGTTCCGAGCTATAAAACTCCGACTTCCTGTACTCAAACAGAAATGTTTCCTCCATAGAAGTTGTTTCTTACCCTCTGTCCCATAACATATCAAAATCCCAGAAAGATCCAACGGTTAATTCATTCTTGATCTTATAAATACTACTATAGACCCGAAATCCGCAGAAAAATGAGTAGCCAAGTTAATAGCTTTTAAACTCCAACTTCCTGACCTCGGATGGAAATCCTTTCTTCGTTGAAGTTGTTCATTACCTTCTTGTCAAATCCCATACTAAAATTTGAGTCAGGTCCAATAGTTTGATCTTCCTATAATTCTCAGACACTACCTTTGATACATGACCAAGGTTAAAAATAAAAAAAGGAAGTATAGTAAGCTAATATTAACTTTTTCCTTATTATTATTAATTTTGTTATTAATATGATTGGTGATGTATAATTGCCCGTCGTATACTATACATATTATAATATAAATGGTATGGATTGATCACCCTCACCCTTCATAAATTAATATGTGTGTGTGTGTGTGTGTGAATGGCACAACACTGTTGCCCTCCTTATAATGACAATTATGTATGTGTGTGTGGCACGACACTGTTGCCCTCCTTATAATGACAATTATTATGTTTAAGTTTTGATATTTATGTGTGTTGAATTAAAACTCTTGTCACAATCTTTACTTATTTAAAAGCACTTTATTGATAGTGGTAGGAATTACTGCCCTCTGCTTTAATTTATTTATTGTACTACATTTTGTTATGATGAGTATATACCAAGATTTGAAGTTCCTTGATCAAATTAGAACTTGAAGTTTCTTGATTCTCATCTTAGAAGAAGATTGGACTTGAAGTTCCATCATATAAAAAGATCGGACCTGAAGCTCATTGATCCTCATCATATAAAAAGGTCGAACCCGAAGTTTCCTAATCAAAATTAGAACTTGAAGTTTCTTGATCCTTATCTTAGAAGAAGATTGGACCTGAAGTTCCATCATATAAAAAGATCAGACCTGAAGCTCATTGATCCTTATCGTATAAAAAGGTTGAACCCGAAGTTCCCTAATCAAAATTAAAACCTAAAGTTTTTGAATCAATTGAGATAGCAGGGTTTCCTTAACTAAATTGAAATGAAGGCCATAAGCACCTCAGTCCACATACTAATAAATGAGGGCCAGAAGTTACTTGATTTATGTAAATGAGGACCATAAGTTCCTTAATCCATGTATAGATTGAGTATGGGTATGAATTCCAAAAATATGAACCTAAATGTTCTAATAATGTCGATATTTCAAGTGCATATGTATAATATTTTGACCTGAAGTTCAAAATATGAACAATATTACGAACTTGAAATTCGAATATTTTTGTGTAGACATGTGTTTATATGATATGAATGAATTATCATAAGTTCTGTCATACCTGAATTTCTTCCTTTTTGGGAATAAGAAAATAGTGAACTTAGCAAAACTTGATTTTGTTGCCATCAACATAAAACTTTCATGAATCTATGATGCCCGGGAACTCATGTGAAAGCATATAATATTTGGAAACATCTTTGCTTAAAAACTCATGATTCATATTAATAGAACTAGAAGTTTTAGGCATGTATAGAACCATAAGAGATGGAATTTTTCTATACATATACAAGTGCATACACATGAGTTACAACTAAAAAAAAATAAAATAATAATAATAAAAAAAAGGAGCTTTCACAAAGGTTGATCATGTAGAGCCTCAGTCCTTGGCAGAACCCCAGAAGGGGGAAGTAGGTCATTTGAAGCTTCAATACTTGGCGGAACTCCAGAAAGGGGAGACATCGGAGGTTGATCTTTTGAAGCCTTATTACTTGGTAGAACTCTAGAAGGTGGAGGCAAGGGTGCCTTCGAAATAAAGCCACGAACCTCTAGTGGTAGGGGCAAAGCCACATGGAGGCCAGGCTAGGCCTATGCCTATCCTGAAATTTGAAATATATATATCTCTTCTACTCTTTACCATAAAGAGCCTATATTGCAGTGGTTAGTGGAATTTGATAATCCCATCTTGTCATGCGTTTGAAATTTGTGTTTGTCAACAACCCATTTTGGTTTTTAAAATCTAATTAGCCTTCTCTTTTACCATAAAAAACTAATTTCTTTAATGGGTGTTTTTTTTAAATCTAATTAGCCTTCTCTTTTACCATATAAAAACTAAGTTCTTTTTTTGTCAGTTCCTACAAAACAAAGGTAAAATCTCATGGCAATAGTTTTGAGTTATGACTTTAAATTTTTCTTCGAATCTTCCTTTTTTTATTAAAACTCGTAAACAAATTCTATTTTTATGATATAATCATCTCAATACTAAATTCTTCATAAAAAATTTTAAAGCCCCATTACTCTTGTTTGATAAATTTTTTCCATGCCAATAAAAAGAACCTTGTTGTGGCCTATATTTAACTGACTATGGGAATGGGGGTCAGCGGCAATGAGAGAGAGATGTGTTTGTAGGGATGGAGAGGAATGTGTTGTTATCCCCCCGACGTAGTGTCTTTATTTATAGTAATACGGGTGAGAAGAAATTCTTCATCCCCAAGGAATACAAGACCATATAGGAAAGGATAACTAGAATCAAATCTAATCTAGGATTTACAATCACACTTAAACTAGAAGTTTACAACACTCCCCCTTGAGTGTGTAAATACTCAAGGTAGATTCGGCATCATGTAGAAGTTGAGGAAGTCGACTTGTCAGCACTGATTCTGGGAATAAGCTATTCTCAAATAAGGTAGGAACTTGCATAAGGAAGTAAGTCTCACAAAAAACCTTATGACTATGGCAAAAACCCGAGTAGGGACAAAATTTATAGTCTAAGGAAAAATGCGTGAGAAATGCAAAGTCAAATGAAACGTCTACATGACGTCATCAGGATATGATCAACCCAAGGTGGGTGCCTCGTTAAAACCTAGTTAGGTAGCAAAAACCCAGTGGGAAAATGCTCCTAATCGTAGGGGAAAAAAGTACATTAAGATCAAGCAAGTATACTTCATGATACTCCCCCTGAGTTTGACACAATTCCAAAGAGAACTAGCAATGTTACAACTCAAAAAGTTTACGCATACCAATTCCTTGAACAAGCTTCTGAAACGTCGCCTTCGGTAGTGATTTGGTGAAAAGGTCGGCTAGATTGTCTTGCGAACGAATTTGTGTGACTTCAATCTTCTGATGCTCTTGTTATTGATGTGAGAAGAAGAACTTCGACGCAATGTGCTTGGTGTTGTTTCCTTTGATGTAACCCTTCTTGAGATGTTTGATGCATGCTGCGTTGTCTTCATAAATCGTCGTCGGGACATCAACGACGGGGTAAAGATCACAGGAGCTTCAAATATGGCCCACAACTACTCTCAACCAAAAACATTCCTAAGTTGCTTCGTGTAAGGCGAGAATTTCAGCATGGTTAGATAAAGTATCAACTAAGGTCTGTTTAGTTGACCTCTAAGAAATTGCGGTGCCTTCAACGGTAAAGACATAACCCGTTTGAGAATGCGCCTTGTGTGGATCAGATAAGTATCCTGCGTCGGCATAACCAACAAGGCGAGAATCGACTCGAGATAAGAGCGTGCGACATCACTCGAGGATCCGTAGAGATAGAACAAGCCCAGATCCGTAGTACCCTTAAGGTAACGGAATATGTCTTTAACACCAATCCAGTGTCTGTGTGTTGGTGCATTACTGTATCTTGCCAAAAGATTAATAGCAAAGGAAATGTCGGGTCTAGTGCATTAAGCTAAGTACAATAAAGTGCCTATCGCACTTAGATAAGGAACTTCAGGCTCCAAAATTTCTTCATCATCCTCCTTCGAACGGAAGGGATCTCGTTTTGCATTTAACGATCGAACGACCAAAGGAGTACTCGAATGCTTCACTTTATCCTCGTTAAAATGACACAACACATTCAGGTGCACGATAGTTCTCGCGAACTTTTCAAGAGTTCTGATGAGATTCATGTCATCGACATATACTGCAGCTATCGCAAAACCGGAATGTGACTTCTTAATGAACATACAAAGGCATAGTTCGTTGTTCACATATCCCAGACTAGTCAAATGTTCACTTAGACGGTTATACCACATTTTTCCAGATTGATTCAAATCGTAAAGTGAACGCCTCAGCCAAATTGAGAGCATTTTCCCGAGTTTGGAAATATTTGATCCAGTCAATGTAAGTCTTTCGGAAGATTGGTACGTATGACCAACGATCGAGCAATCATTTGTAAGCGCTTAATGAATGCCTCTACCAGGCCATTCTGGGTGTGAACATGGGGTACTGGATGTTCAACTTCAACCCCAACCGACATGCAATAGTCATCAAAAGTTTTTGATGTGAATTCTCCAGCATTATCCAATCGAACAGATTTGATCAGATAATTAGGGTGATGAGCCCTGAGCTTAATAACCTGAGCCAACAGTTTGGAGAATGCAACGTTCCTTATGGACAACAAGCACACTTGTGAATAACGTGTGGAAACGTCAACCAAAAACATAAAATATATAAATGGTCTACATAGAGGGTGAATCGGTCCACAAATGTCCCCTTGAAACATTTGTAGAAAAATAGGAGGATTCGAATGAATCTTGTCGTAAGAAGACTTAATAATAAGTTTTCCCATGAAGCAGGTTTGATAGACGATTCCTTGAATCGAACCTAAACTTCGTTTAGTGGATGCCCGTGTGATGATTTGAGGACACGACGCATTGCTATTCGTCCAGGGTGTCCCAAACGATCATGCCAAAGTGTAATTTCATGCACGGCCCCAGAGGTAGGGCCGGCCACATAATGGCTCTCTATATGGCGTATGGTCATAGTATACAGACTACTCGGGATACGCTCTATCTTCTCTAGAATACGCTTCTGGCCATATTCGTAGAAAGTTATGCACAGAAATTCAACTTCATTTTCTACATAGGTTTCAGCGTGGTAATTGTTATCTTTAATATCCTTGAAGCTCAACAACATTTTTCGGGAACGCGGAGAATAAAGTGCCTCAGCAATGGTCAAAATTGTACAATTGGTCAACATTATACGTGTCTTACCGTATCCTTCAATCAGGTTGGATGGGCCTGAGAGGGTTGTCAGAGGTGCATTCTGAGGTATGAAGTTAGTGAAATAGATGCGTTCATGCAAAATGGTGTGCGTGGTTGCACTATCTGCCAGACAACTAACTTCCCCACTAGTCATACCTAGAATGAAAAATTAATTTGAATTGGTCACATGCATAAAAGTTCTTTAAACAAATATCAATTTAAAATAATTTAAGTATTCAAGGTTGGTAATTAATTAAAACTTATTATTCAAAAACAAATCACCAACAAATAATCCAAACATAAAGGGAAATTGTTCAAAATTTAACCAAAAACAATGGGAGTTCGGCCAATAAGTGGAATTCGGCCCCATTGTCTAAATTTCAACTAGAAAAATAGTTTATGTCTAAGATTCTAATATTCCATAGGGGTAATGGCCTCTTGAAAGTCAGAAACCTCCATCTTGGTACTCTCCGGTTCGTCCACTTGCATAAAGTTTGATTCAAACTTCTTACGACGAGAATGATATTCAGCTACAACCTTCTGGGGAGCTCGGCAAATAAGGGACCAATGGTCTTTGAACCACAGCGATAGCACATGTCAGCAACCATGGTTTCAAGTGCTTTGCCTTTATTCTTGAAGTTTGGGTCCTTGGGAGCGAGGTTAGGGTGCTTTGGGGCTCTATTTCCTCCCTTAGGTGGACCTTGGCTTTATTAACCTTGATAGGGTGGCTTCTAACTACCCTTACCACACCTTTTTTTGGCATTTTGGGTGTTGGTTCGTGCTATAGTGTGCTTCAGGCACAATAGTCACCCCAGTAGGTCGAGCTTGATGATTTTTCATCAACAGCTGATTCTGCTTTTCAACGAGAAGTAAAATAGAGATCAAATCTGAAAAATTTGTGAACTTCTGAGCTCTATATTGTTGTTGCAAGACAATATTAGTAGCAGAGAAGGTCAAATAGGTATTCTCCAAGAGATCCTCTTCGGTCAAAGTTTCATTACAAAACTTGAGAAGTGATCGGATTCGGCAAACTTCCGAATTAAATTCATTTGCAGACTTAAAGTCTTAGAAGCGCAAATGCTGCTAGTCATGTCTTGCTTTAGGCAAGAAGATGTTCTTTTGGTGATCAAAGCGATCGGCCAACGCGACCCATAATGCTTGTGAATCCTCCTCAGCAAGATACTCGGTTTGCAGGACGTCATGAATATGTCTTCAGATGAATGTCATAGTAGTGGCTTTCTAAGCTTCACCAACAGGGTTGTCTGTCTCATCTTCACATCTTGGACCCATTTGAGGTAGTTCCTTCCTGAGACCTCCAAATAGGTGAAGTCGAGTTTGTTCAAATTCGACATGGTCCTATCACAAAATAGATGGACAAGATGTGGTTAGTGTAATGGAGAAAAATCAATCCATTCACGTAGGAGTAGAACATTCAGGTTCTAATAGACATGTATTGGTTTAAATTTGCATGAAAAAACTTCGGGTTTTCATGGGTGATGTTTTTAAGGAAAACTTCATGTTTTCAAACAAGGCATGTTTTTAGAAACTTCAGGTTTCGAAATAATTATGAACTTCAGGTTCATATGTTCCTGCAGACAAACAAAAATATATATACAAAAATATGCAACAAGAAAATATGCAAATAAAACTTCAAGTCTATAATTATAAGTGAATTAATTATTTGGACTTTGGGCCAAATGTAAAGTGTGGGTGAGAAAATATAAAACCCAAATTGTCTAAAAAAAATAAACAATTAAGCTCAGGGACCCAAAAGAAATTGGGTCAAAGCCCACGGGTGGGTTAAGTAAATCTCTGCCGTGGGTCCAGGCCCAGAAATTGGGCCGGAATGGCTGAGCAGGCCAATGGGTTGTAGGCCCAAGGTAGCAAACAGGCTACCAAGGAAAAACCGGGCCAAAAAATAAGCCCAAGGGAGGGCGGTGATCCAGTATGTTGCAGCGCAGGAAAACACATCAGCCACGTGGGCTGGGTTCTACTTTGGCGGGGACGCGAGAACAATGAGGCCCATCTAGGCTAGTGTTACGATTTGGGCCGAGCCAAGGTAGTGGGTCACTGCAGGTGGGCCAAAAAAACTTTGTTTTTTTTTTTCTTTGATTTTTTTTTTCAAGATAAGCTGAGTTTGGGCTTGCAGTAGTGAGCCCAAAGAAAAAAAAAATTAGCCCGAGTTAGTGCCAGGCCCAAAAATAGGGTCGGGTTTGGACCAAGAAATCCTAGCAGAGGTAGTGGGTGTTGTCAGGGAAGAAGATCGGCGTCGCCACTGCGGGTGGCCAAATCTTGGACGAGGAGACTAGGAGGTACCCTTTTTGGGTGTTTTCGACCATGATTACGAACGGAGACTGTGAAATCTCAACGATTTAACCAAAAACCCTGGAAATTGATATCAGGATTTCGAGAAATCTAATGAGATTCGAAGGAATCCTAGCCAAGTGCAATCAGTGGACGATTTTCAAGTCGTCGGGGAAGTAGCCAAGGTGGCTGGACATGGCCGCAAGCCATGTGTCACGGGGGTTTCAGGGTGGGTGACGCCTTCTGAGCGTAGGTTCTAGGTTTTGGGCCTGAAGCCGTAGCTCCAGGATGGGTTCTTGGCTACTGGGGCCCATCGACATAGATGGGTTTCGATGAAACCCTAAACATTTTTGTTTTTTTGTTTTTTTTTTAATTCTAAATCAATTCAATGCATATTTATATAATTTAATGCATGAGCAATTATTTAATGCAATTCGTAGCAATATCAAATTCAAATAATTAAACAATTATGAATATAATGCATACACAATTTATGTAGAATCTAAAATTTGAAAAACGTAAAGTTGGGTCATGCATTATGGTGAAGGTTCATGCTATCAGGGTTGCAAAAATATCGAGATAAAAATCGTTGTTTTGGAAGAACCTGATTGCGTGATGATATGGATGAACTGGTTTGATGCAGAAAATCTCCTTGTCAGATTCCTAAACACAGCGGTAGGAGGGTGCTGATAACATGTTGTGGCTTATATTTAACTGACTAAGGGAAGGGAGCCGACGATAAAGAGAGATTGTAGAGAAAGAGATGTGTTTGTAGGGATGTAGAGGAATGATTTATTATCCTCCCTACGTAGTGCCTTTATTTATAGTAATAAGGGAGAGAAGAAATCCTTCATCCCCAAGGAATACAAGACCATATAGGAAAGGATAACTAGAATCAAATCTAATCTAGGATTTACACAATCACACTTAAACTAGAAGTTTACAACAAACCTTAAATTTTCTCCAATTAATCATGTTGCTTATTTGAATTAATTTTTTTATATGTCTCAAAAGCCTCTCCTTAGAAGGGTTTCTAGCTTCGCCACTATTTGGTGGTCACTTTGAATCCAACTTTCGGATTCCTACATGTGGATGCAAATTTATTCCTCCTTGATCTTGGACAAAATTGCTCCTACAAAACAATTAACACCTTAGGTCAAGTCCAAGAGCCTCACACGCCCACGATGAATAGGGGGGCTTTGGCCGAAGAACCTCTGATGCCAAAGTTAGAATTTAGAGAGAAAAAGTGTTTGAGAATTTTAGAAAAATTTAGTAAGGTTGGCCTGAGTATTTGGTGAAAATAGGAGCCTATTTATAGGGCTAGGTTGGTTCACTTTAGAGAGGAAGTGGCCGGCCAACACTAGGTTTTTTTGGTTAAATTTTTGGTTTAATTAGCCAATTTATTGGCTAATTAAATGTGAAAGAAATAAATGGGGGGTTATAGAGTTAATTATCTAATTTAATTTGGGCAATAAAGTGGGGAAAATAAAAAAGGTAAGGAGCATGGGAGATGGCCGGCCTTTGCCTAGCTTTGGGATTGAATGGGATATATTTTGTGGTTAATTGGATGATTTAATTGATATTTAATGGATTAATTGGGTAATTAATCCATTAATTAACCAATTAACATAATAATTTGGAGGTTACCTTGCAAAAGGGAATTTGATGAGATAGATTTTGAATTGTTTACCTCTTTTGGAGCATCTTTGACTTTGTTGAAAAAAGATTGTTAACTACTCACGTGTAGAGATCCTGGTGTACCTCAGGGGTATTTTTGTCCTCTTTTATTCAAAATCCACGTGTCGCCTTGTGATTATTTTTGGCTCCACAAATGCCCCCACACCGTTGGGTTGCTCGTAGGAAAGGGTAGCAGGTGTAGGGATCGTTTTGCTTTGGGAAACGTAGGACTGTTTCCTATTTTGATGTAGATTCTCTCTTTAATAGGAAATTAGGTCATTCTAGGAAAGGGAAATAAATTTCTCACAAAGCCTATTGAAGTCCACCTTAAGTGGGTTATTAAATCAACTTTGGAGAGTGATTTATTCTACCCTACAAGAGAGAGAGAGCTTAGAGGATATTTGTTGCCCCTCATCTAGCAATCTTCTACATCTTGCCAGTGCAAAGGACCGTCTTTTGTTGCTTTCTTCGTATTCTCCGTGCCGCACTGATGTAAGAAAAATTTAATTTTTCTTGTCTTCTTCTTGGATAATGTTGTCGCGGGGCAGCCGTCAGGGTGGTGCTGCACGTCGGCTGGCAGGGGGCAGAAGTCGGCTTAGCATGGGCCGAGGAGATGTTGTGGCTGGGACCACTGCTCAGCTTGGCTAGAGCCAAGGGCAGTTTGTGTGGCTAGGGTCACAGTGCTAGGCGAGTCGCATGGCTCATGTCCTTTGGGCTCTTGGACCTGACATGGGCCAGGCTGGCAATTGTGAGAAATGAGGAGGTCGCGAGCTTCATGGGCTGCTGGAATACTGGGCATGCAGGCCTCCTGCCTGCTAGTCCGAGAGAAAAAATTAGAGTAAAGCCAGTATGGGTTTGAGCTCCCCTGCTGAGTACCATGAATGGCGTTGGCTGCTTTCGAGAGAGGAGAAAAAGGTAGGCTGCTTCCGAGAGAGAAGATGACTATGATCAAGGCGGATGCATTAGCTCGTCTAATTGCTGTTGTGGATCCCACTGCAAGTGAATGTGGGAAAAGAGATCTTCCCCGCCTACTCAAGAGATGCTGGCTGAGAAAAAACCAAAGGCTTCTTCCGCTGCTCGCAAGGGTTTGCCGGCTGCCCCAAGGTTTATGATTGACTTGACTTTTTTCATGGGGACGAAAGATGGGGTTGCTAGATCTGAGCCAGTGACGCATGTCATTCCAAAGATGGCTAGTTCAATTGCTGATAGGGTTGCTCAGTGTAGAGGTCATGTCATGCCTCTAGTGCCGAAGTCTGTACCAAGACGTCCGTTGGGAGCTAAGTCTGGTTCACCTTGGAAAGACTTGCTATTATGAGGAGCGATAAAGTGAACTCTGCTGCTGAAGTAGTGTTAAGGCCCACTTCTCCTGCTGCTGAGATTGAATCACCTGCTGGGAAGGAGGAGACTACTCGTGTGGGCAGCTGTGAGAAATCCACTAAGCCTGCTTCTGGGAGGCTGCTGAGATCTATGCGTTTTTGAAACCAGATCTGCTTGAAGACATGGACGCTTGTGCCAAGTTTATCGATGGTGTCAAGGGGATTATTGGCACGAGTTCATTTGCGAAGCATACGACCGAGTATAGGAGGACTGCTATGCTGGCCATAATGCAGAAAATGGTAATTTTGGCAGCCGGGTCTATGTTCCTTGATCAAGAGGATACCAAGGCTACCAATGTGGTGGCGAAGGCTGTGGCAGCTGAAGCTTATTCTTCTCAGATTCAAGATCTTGAGCATGCCGTTTTTTAGCTTTGTTCCGCTGCTTATGCAAAGGATGAAGAGTTGATTGCTGCTTATAACCAAGTGATCCACTTCAAGAAGGTCATTGATAGGCTTGAACCCCAAGTGTTGGAACTCTAAGGTGCACTAAAGGTCAATGAGAGTTTGAAGAAAGAAGTGGATGAGCTGCAGCGCTTCCATGTTGGTCTGCTCGAGAAAATCGGGTAGCTAAAAGGTGAGAAGGCTAGGCTCAAGGCTCCGCTTGTTCAGAGTGAGGCCGATTTCTACAAGCTGAGTTATGTAGATCATCTATTTGGTAGGCCGTCTGACTTCGAGTTTGCTAGGAAAGACTTCGAAACCTTCTTTATTTCTTCAGAAGACTTACTTGTCTTTACTTTTGAGGCCTCCATTGGTGAAGTAGCCGAAGATGCTGATGCCCAGGCTGGATCAGTCAGGGGTGAAGCACTGGATGATGCCGCTGCTAAAAGCATCGCGGCTGCTAAAGGTGTGGCGACCACGTAGTCGTGGGATGTCCAAGCTGCTGAAGTGTAGTATTCTAGGTAGCCTTTAGAATTTTCTTCGTTTTTCCTTGTAGTTCTTGTTTTGCTTGAACTTCTTCGGCCTTTGCTAGTTGTTTATAAACATGTTTCTTTCGTTTTTCTTCATCTTTGCTTCTTTTGTTCATGCCCTAACCTTTAGACTTTATTGACCAATGGTAGACGTGCTACTTTTCTATAAGCAGACAGGTCTGCGTAGCTGATGCAGCCATAGGTGTTGGTGTAGAACTTGGAAAAGTTGTTAGCCATAGGGTCGGCAGCCGGATGCCTTACTTACAGAAGCAGGCAAGTCCGCGTGACCACTAGGTTGTTAACCTTGGCTTTCTCAAATTCCGACACTTTAGGAATTAGTGTAGATTGTTTCGCGCTTGGTAGAGGTGAAGCTTATCAACTACGTAGCATGTCGGCAGTGGATAAAGCTTCGTATATGCACACTAGTTTGTTTAACCTTTCACAAGAATGTGTAGTTGTATAAGTCTAACACAGCTTTACTGCTCGAAAGGCAAGCCGTGGGCAGTCTTTCGGAAACCGTAGGCTACCTTAGTGCACTCGGTAGCAGCTTTAGGGTTCCAGGAGTAGTCATCCATAGGACGTAACGCGTAATGTGCCCCCTCCATCTCTAGGGCCTGTTTCCCCGCAGATTAGGCCAAGAGACCCAAAATCCTTCAGTTAGCTAAGCCTTGAAAAAGACCATTATGGCTACTTCTAGTTATACTAGGGCAGCTAGGCTCATCCACGTCTGGATATTCAAAGTGTAGAGTTTATCCTCCCGTCTTGGAGAGCTGACCCATGTGGGTGTCGGGGAATTGGTTTACCCTCTTGCACTAGAGAGCATGGTTGGTCCCTCGAGGGGCGCAATTCCTGCGATGAGTCCCTAAGAATGGCGCAATCTTTTTTTGAAGTGCAGGGATGATTAATTGTTGTAGGCATGTAGGCGAGCCAAGTTACAAATTACTTTTAAATTCCTCATTGAAAAACAAGTGAAACGAACGAATAACTTAGCTGTAGGAGACTGCATAACAACTGGATAGTCCTCGGCTTGCGAGGTAGTGCCCGTTGAGCTGCTTGAATCTTCGGGTCTTGATATAGTGGGAGGTCACGCATGGTACTTCCTCAGGTTGTAAGCGTTTCATTGCTTCTTGATCTCTTTGTTGATCTTATATGGACCTTCCCAGATGAAATCCATATTTTTTTAGCCTTCTCTGCGGGCAGTGATGAAGGTTTTTCTCATGGCTAGATCTCCAGGTTGGAATTGTCGAATCTTGGCCCTTTTCTTGTAGTTGGAGAGGAGCTATTGCTGGTAGGCTACGATGCGGGTGATGGTCTGCTCGCGCTTCTCCTCTGCCAGATATAAACTTGTGGCCATCTCCTTACGGTTGCTCATCTTTTGGTGGTGCGATATCCCCATAGACATCTGGGAAGTTCGTCTGGCTATTTTCCCTTTTTGTTGGTGAAGGATTTCTTGAGGCAGTTGAGGATCATCTTGTTGGATGCTTCGAAGCCTAGAGTGATCGCCTACTCGGGCATCGAATTGTCTGGGGTGACAAGGACCATGCTTGCTTCCGACCTTTTGTAGTTGGATGTGTGGTTGACATGTAAATGCCGGAAGTTTCCATCGGACGAAGCAAGCATGGCTAGGGCGTGCTCGCCTGCCTCCGGAACGTCGTCAGGTCGTTCTATTGCGTCATCTAGGCTAGGTGTGAAGGCATGGTAGGGAGTCATGGAGTTGGGCCATGTTACACGTAGCAGGAGATACTCAACTGCCGGTATTGGGCCACCCTAGAGTTGAATTATGGAGCAAGGGTCGACTGAGGCCGTGTGACACGCAGCAGGAGGTGGTGCTCAACTGCCGGTACATGTTGCTCCTGTGTAGAATCTTTTAGGGTGACGAGGAAAAACTTGTTTCCGAGTGTGTCCTTCCAGTGTTCATCTGCCATTGGCGTGTCTTTTGGGCCGAGTTGTTGCGTTTATCATAAAACTTTGCATCCGCTAGGGTCTATGCCTTTATCGTTGCGCGTCTGGATTGGGCGGAATAGTGCGTCATGAGGATGACTGCGTGCGTTTGAAGGTAAAACTTGAGCTTCCGGGTTGTAACAACTATCGCCAAAGTTAGCTTTTGAATTTCTGGTAGCATCGATGAGAGCTTTTGAACTGTGGAATACAGGTAATCGGACCCCCAACTCTTCTCGTATGATGGTAAAGCTTATTGCTGCTTCAGATACCGTCAAACATGAGAATAATTCCTCCGCTGCTTCTAATTTGGAAGTAATGTTAGGCACTTCTTCAAGTCCTTGAATGTGCATCAGCGAGCCTTATCCTAAAGTACATGTTTGTCTGCTAGAACGAAAGAGTATGCTAGAGTTAGATCTTCTTTCATGATCAATTTTCCAAATAACGGGTGGTTTGCTGGAAGTCCTTTTTGGAAGGCTGCTCTAGCTATCAAGTCGTTGCATCCAACTATATTTGCCTTCTCTGCTTTAAACCTCTTCACATAATCGCGAAGCGACTCATTTGGGTTTTTCTTGACGTTAAACAAGTGGTCGGACTTCTTCTTGATCGAGCGATATGATGAATATTCTTTGGTGAAAACCAAAGATAGTTTTTTGAAACTCCGAGTGGATTGTGGCGGCAGGGTATAGACCCAATCTTGCGCCTCACCTTGTAGAGTGGTGGCGAATATCTTGCACATGAGATTGTCGTTGTTTTGATAGAGGATCATTGCGCTTCGATAGTACTTTAAGTGTCTCTCCGAGTCTCCATCCCCTTTGAAGGATGTGAAATGTGGCATGCTGAACTTGCATGGAGGCTCTGCCTGCTCGATCTCGTCCTTGAAGGGTGACATGCTTATGTTGGTCATGTCCCGTCGTAGTGCCTTGTCGGTGACCTTGTTGAGTCAGAAATTGCACAGTCGCTTGGTTAAGAGTATCTCTACTTCTTTATGAATTTGCCTTTGTTGGGGTAGCGAAGCTCTCGGCTGCCCCCAGTCGTGACTTGCTGGTATAGGCTGCTCTTCCATGTTTTTGGCTCGTCTATGCCGTGGATGCGGTGCATGTGGTACGTTCCTAGTAGGCGAGCAAGTTCTTCACAGGCTGCCAGTTAAACTTGAGCAAGATTGAGTGACTATTTTTCTCCGTCCATCGTGTTGCCTACTCCGATGTGAGGTGGATGATGCTCCATGCGAGCTTAGCTGCGAATGAACACTTTGCTTGGAAGACTGCTCATGTTGATTATCAGAGTGCGGCCCCAACCGTGAGTGTATGCTCGTCCATAGGCATAGTCAAAAGTGCACGCTCATCCGCGCGCTAAGACGGGAGTATACGCTGTATCGGGGGCCCAATCGGGAGTGTACCCTGCCCGAACGCTCGGTTCGTGGCTGGTTGAGTGGCTGTTTGGAGGGACGTTGCTGGAACGGTTCCTCGTCTGCCCTTGTCCTACTTTGGGACACCTCGTCTAGGGCACGTTGGATCTCGGTGCGCTGCAGGAGCTGGTTCACCAAGGTCGTCTATTATGCAAGGGCGCTCGTCAACTCTATGACTTGTTGAGACAAGTGTTGTTCGCCATTTGGATTGGAAGAGTTTGGAAGAAATGTACCTCCTTGAGCACTGGAAGGGTGGTAGACTCTGGGCGTGAGATTTGAGTTGGGAAATGTCAAATCCGCGGAGAAATGTGGTGAAAATGCCCCCGGCTTGATGATTGGACCAGATGGTTGAGATAGTCTCGGGCCGACTTGGGCTCTTGGGAAACCATGAGAGTAGGCTGGGCTGCATGAGCAGGCTGTGTTATGGGAGCAGGCTGGATCATAGGAGCATGCTGGCCTACGGGAGCAGGCTGCTCAGTGCGTGATACAGGCGAATGCGAGGCTTGGGCTCGGGCCTGTGCAAGCTTGGATAGCACGGCTTGGGCCATGGTGGAACCTCGTAGTGGTGGTGCCACTCCGCTTATGACCACATTTAGCCTCATGGATCTCCGCGGTCTCATTTCTTGTGTATTGGAATTTTCACTTGTGGAATTTTCTAAATTTCTAGCCATTATATTTTTCTTATACGTTTTATCAAAGAACCTTTGCAAATAAAAAATTCTAATAAAAAGAACGTATGAAAAAATATTCATACGTTCTTTTTAAAAAATTCTAATAAAAAGAACGTATAAAAAAGTCCATTTAACCAATTAACATAATCATTTAGAGGTTACCTTGCAAAAGGGAATTTGATGAGATGGATTTTGAATTGTTTACCTCTTTTGGAGCATCTTTGACTTTGTTGAAAAAAGAATGTCGACTGCTCGCGCGTAGAGATCCCGGTGTACCTCAGGGGTATTTTTGTCCTCTTTTATTCAAAATCCACGTGTCGCCTTGTGATTATTTTTGGCTTCACACTACAGCTAATCGAGTAATTATACACAAGCATGTGCAACTCTCTACTCTCGTGCTTGTGCAACTCTCTACTCTTGTGCTTAAGCCCTCTAATCTGTTATCTAAGACTTGCCAACTCAGTCATTAATTTTCAACTTGGCGAGTTCAAGGAAGTATATGTTGTCCCATTTTGGATACAAAACTCGCACACTGAATACTGAAAACCAAAGAGTCTTTAACAACCAATTCATCAAACCTTTTTTAAAGTATTCTTTATTTTAGGAATGAGAAAGTTCTTAGCCAATATTGTGGTAGTTATATCATTCTTCATCACAGAGTCCCCAACCGTAAGAGGACCATAGAGGATAAGAGTGATGGGCACCATAAATTATCCTGAGAAGGCATGTCTACATCTTTCGCAGCATTGAAATCAAAACAGCGGTCAGATGGGTAAACCATTTTTAGAAATGATGAAAGAAAAGGAAATCAGATAAATTGAAATCTCAGAAGTGCAGCAAGGGCAATTTTCACAAACAAGCAACTTTCCAAGTGTGCTTTTTTGATACAGTTGATGCCTCTATAAAATAAGAGGCAACACGAACACTCGTTCAAAATTGAAGAAATACAGCTCTCTGAATTTCAAAAATCAGATTTTCCTAAATAAAGTTCGTTGGCATTTCTTAGACGCAATCTCAGCTTTCTGGATATCAAAGACAACTATGCCAAAATATCTCTGACAAAGTTGAAATGCGTTAATTCATTGTTCTAACTACACCAATGTTGCCGACAGCCGACAAGCATGGATGACAAGATCCCAACAGAACCGCCACTTACTATTGAGAAGTCCCTATATATGTCAACCTCTGTTCTCCATGTCAAGGCAGAACTCGAAAAATGTCTAACTTTTCTTCCTTGTCAAGAATACATCTTCAACCAAGCCTCTCAAAATACTCAACCTTCCTTCTCTTTGAGAATACCTCATCAACCAAGTCCCTCAAAATGCCTAATTAATTTCCTTAGCATGAAAACATTTTTGATCAAGAAGTTTACATCAACATCAAATCCTTCTATAGTTTTTCTTCAAGAGAAAAAGTATCTCATATCATCAAGATTGATAGTAAAAGTATCACATATCATGTTTTTTCCCTGTCATTTCCTTTGCCCTTGCTCTTGCCTGCAAGACAAGGGAAAATAAAGCAATCAGTCCGAACCTGAAATCAAACTTCCGTTCCTGAACTGATTGCCTGAAACTTTGCCTGATTGTTTACCTTACATTGCTCTCAAGTAGTCATCTTCAACTGTTGTTGGAGCCATGTATCAAATCACTAACACCTTAGAACAGTTGACACAATGTTAGCTCTTTACACTGAAGATGCCAAGTATGGATGAGTCACCGAGAAGTGATGTTTTGAAAGATGGGCACTACTTTTGTTATGCATGAGGCTGAAGCTAAAAGATCAAGGATGAACCTATAGAAGTTTAAAGGAAGAAAATGAGTGGTTGACTGAATTGAAGACCAAGGCTCCAATGATGGGAATCATACTCACATCTCATCAAACTCTACCTGAGTTTACAATGGCCAAATGACGAGAACGAATTCAACAATTATTGTGTCTCATCAGTTTGTATCATTGTAGTGATGTACAAAAGGTAATACAATCTTCATGATTACTACTTAACTCCCAAATGCATAACAACTTACAAAGATGCCGCATGTATTGAAGTCTCAACAAGACCATCCATGGACTTAGCACTACTAAACTATTGCATGCCCAAAGCATGACAGACGTCGCATGGATTCAAGTCCCAAAAAGACAATCCATGGACATGACAAATTTATATAGGTTTCAATGATTCAACTCCTTAGAAGTAGAGATAAAAAAAATCCAAGCTCTATAATGCTCTAAAGAGGGTTATGATCCAAATTTTCCAAACAATTCATCTAATAAGGCATGACTGTCCTAGAAGAGACAATGTAAAGCCCCTAAAGAGGCAAGAATATCCAAAAAAATGAAATGCTTATAAACTATGCATGCTCATGCACATGAAAATTATGAGCTCACGAATTGATGATAATCAATGTTAATTTTGGTTTTACATAGTTACTAGATTCATCAATGAGCTGTGTTGATATAAGCTATGTTCTTTTGTTCGTCTACGAAAAGAAAAATTATTGGCCAAAACGGAACGTGGCAATTCCATTACAATTTAGTAAAAACATGGAAAAATGGGCCTATAGTACAAATAGCCAAATGATGTTGAAACATATAGGCATTTGTAATACAATGAAATACACTCACATGATATGACACAAGGTTAATAATTGAAACCTGAAATTATGATATACTGTTGTAAACAAGTTCATATGAAAGAGGAATTATATATGAAGGGTTGTCAGCATCCCACAACATATCTCCATAAGTAATTCCCTAAAGTATATGAGGAAGCAAATTACTCTGTATGAGTTCCAAAGGCGTGATGTGTCATGAAGCGTAGAAGATCCTTTGAAGGATTCAAATTGCTTGAAGAAAGCCATGGAAGGGTAAAGCACAAATTATGTACTCTATACCAGTCGATGGTATAAATTGCATTAATGAGTGCTTTCATTATGATATTGTTGCAACATACTAAATCTTTTGCAGGAGTTGATGATTTTAGATTGGGACTCCTGAAGAGAATGTAAAGATAAAGGGTTAAAGGAATATTGTCCCGGGATGCAGATCAAACAATATGCCAACACAAATTCTTATCCACCGAAAGTTTATGGTATTAAAAACCATATGGTTTGAAGATCATGAGTTGAACATTTAAATTGTTAATTAGTTTTTAGGCACTAAGAAAGATTATTCATTCTCGTGAGTGAAATGATGAATTGATATTTAGTCTAGGAGTACCACATCTTAGTAAAGTATATGCCTTATTGTATTTAGCAAAATACAATGAATCAGTTATTACACTGTGGAGCATAATATCAACAAATGTGTATTGAAATGAAATAAAGTTTATCTATTGATATCTCTAGGAAATTATAGACATGTGCTTGCTCTATTCCCAAGAACTCACCAAAAGCTATAGTCTTATTGGGCAAGCAAAATCTGATTATCTCTCTAGCTTGCATACAAATTGCTCACAAAAAAGGATTTGTATTTACATATGAAAATAGATTGATCCTGTAATGATCAAGGAAGCAAACATATGTTGTTGCATCTTCATACCTCTCATAAATACATATCTCTATGAAGCTAGTCATGAATGTGTTTGGCTAATACTTGTGGCACAATAAAATTTGGAGCGCATGTGATCTACCTTTAGAAGCAAACACTTCTACCATGCATGGTATCAGATTATATCAACTTTGTAATTAGTTAGATTGAAGAATCATAAATCAGGGGGAGCATCAAAAACAGATCAAGGTTTTAACGAGGCAATTGATATTGGTTTGAGTGGATGACATCATGCATGTGCAAGCAATGGCATGATGACATTACATATTCATTTGCCTATATAATGAAGGCTAAAGCCACTAACAACAAAAAGAAAAAGAAACAGAGGAAGAGAAGAAGGAAGAGAGGGAAGAAAAGAAAGAAAGAAAGAAAAAGAAAATAAGAGATGAGAGAAGAGAGAAAATAGTGAGAATTATCATTGTACTCCTATTATTTCAAATAATGAAAGAAAGTACTATTGCTGCCCCGAGAACGTAGACACACTTGCGGAACCTCGTAAATATTGTGTTAGATTCAATTCCACTGCTTACGTATCCTCCATTTCACAACAAGAAAGAGATTTTCATGGATTCTTTATTAATGTAGATTTTGGAGTGACAAGTACAAAATTACGTGTAAGACTTTCTTCACATAACCTTATAGTAGTAGCTCAAAATGCAACAATAGCGGTAAATCTTGTTCACCTACATCATTCTTTTATGATACGAAGGTCTAGTAAGTTAACTGGCATTCGAATATGGCCCATTCCACAGGTACTAGAAATCTCCTAAGTTACTAATGCGACGCTAACTTGACCTATTTGAACAAGGCACCAACTCTGCCCCATGATTTCCTAATGGAGGGCCAATGGAGTGCATAATGTAAGGCTATCTCCAACCGAATTGGCTATGTTTAGCCCCGTCTAGAGTTATAGCCCTACAAGAAATTATTTTTAAATGAACAGTGTCAGACCATATTTATATACCATCTTCAACCGAATGGGCTATTTTTTAGCCCCCTCAATAATTTATTATTTTCAAGTTTGTTATTTAACTTTATTGGTTAATTGAATTAAACTACCATATTAAAATAAGTTTATCCAGATATATTTTGATTGTCACTTGTCACTAAATGAATAAGGTTATCCGGACATATTTTGAGTGCCATTGGAAAAAATATTGAAAATTTTAAATTTAGATTATTGGAAGAGGTAAGAGAGAGGTGTGTATGAAAATAGTGTTTGAGGTGAATAAAATGTGAAGAATTGGATTAAAATAAAGTAAGATAATATGGAAGGGTGAAAAAAAATGTGAGAAATGGTTTAGAGATAGCTTTGGTGTTTATAGGAAAAAAATTATAAATTTTAATTTCATCCAAAAAAAAACCCAACAAACGCGCTGCCAAGTGGCCTCAACATGCCCAGCCTGAAGGCCAAAAGGCTCTAATTTGGCTTGGTGGGATCCACTTAGTTTTGGCCCAACCGTTCATTAGAGTTGAGTTTTGTTAAAAAAAAAAATTAAAAAAAAAAAAGGCTAAAATTGACCTATGACCCTATAACCATTTCCATCGGAGATGGCTTTACGTTTTCATAACTTTACCTAGTCTCTACATTTCGATCTTGGACTCCTGCCTTTCATCTTCGCCAATGACGATACCAAGACTATTGGGTATTTGCATCAAGTCAAGGCCTTAGTGGAGTCGAGTCTAATTGTACACGTTCTAAATGAGTTTTACTACTTTTATTAAACAACGTCTTCTGTCAAAATACATCTTAACTCGAAATTCTTTCTAAATATCCCAATGCCAAATCAACACTACTCAAAATTGGTGTTTTCATACTCTTTTTTAAAGCTATTCCACTTGAACACCTTAAATAAGTAATACCATTTATTTAGGGTAAACATCCACCATCCGTGTAGCATAACAACAAATCCATAGTTTCTATTGCGTTATGTTCTTCTCCCCTTGTATTAATTACCACCTTTGCTCATCCAAAACAATACCATGTTTGTAAACATACTATTTACTTCTTTTATCTAGTTGTAGAAAAAGGATATACACACAAAACATTTGGAAAAGAGTTCAAAGTTCAAACCAATCTTGGATAATTCATATGGAATATGAGGATATAATATAATAGTGGTGGGTAGGATTAATGGATATTTGGAAAACAAATTAATGAGATTTGGTCAAGACCTAATATGTAAATTTGGTAAACAAATTAAAGAATGCAATTAAAATTTTAACCTCTCCAATTAACGAGTTAATGAAAATTGTATATATTCAATGTTTCATCGTTCCATTGTTAATGCAATTTCAATTGCGTGTGAAAAAGTTGGGAAATTTTATTTATGCGAGGACGACGAGTTTGGCGATGAAAGCAAACGAGAAGAGAAATTTACATTCGTCATTAGCGTCTGAAACTCTCGTTTTATAACACAATGTAAGTCATTCTTGGATAAAATATACATGGAGTCCTGTATTATTAGACTGTAACTTCACAATTTTTATAAACCCGTTTCATGTAAGTGGATACAATTTCTTTGGCTGCCTAGTTTTGTGCTGATTTTTGTTTTATATATTTGGGGGTCCGTATGGAGACGGAGGAGGAGGAGGAGGAGAGGAGAGAGGAAAAAAATGCTCTTGGGTTTGAGTCGTGTGACAGTGACGTATTGTGCCAAAGAGCGTCCAAGTTCTCCTCATGTTACATAGTGGGCCCCCCCCTCTTTCCTTCGCTTTTTAATTTTCTGCTCCGAAGGAATCAACGGCGCAAACAATATTCCCTCTCTCCCTCTAAAAAAGATTCATCATTTTCAATTTTGTTTTTTTGAATTTTTCTTCGTTGCTATAAAAAGGGAGCCGAAGACTGAGAAAGGGAAAACGAGAGAGAGAGAGAGAGAGAGAGAGAGAGAGAGAGAGAGAGAGGCAATCTACCTATTTTTTGGTCGTTCTTTCCACCAAATCGCACCAGCGGTTTACACGGCTTACTGATTCAGGCAACTGGGTTTAGTGGTTTTTAAAAAAAATTAAAGTTCTTTCTTCGTCTTTTTCTTGGGTTTGTGATTCTTATTGGGATGTGTCTTCTGGGTATTTTTTAAAGGAAGCAAGCTTCCAATTGCTATAAATGGGGAGTGGTAGATTTTGGTTTTTGTTTGTGTTTGTTTACTTATGAGATTAACGGGTCTCATTGCTGATGGCCGCAGAGGAGCTTTGACTTTGAGTCTCTTGCATGTGCTGCAAGTCTAAGATCTGCAGGTCCTTTAACTCCAATCTGGGTTTTCGAAACGTTTCTCAGTGTGGTGGTACAGGTGCGTTTTTTACTTCCCCAACATTTCCTATTTATTTATTTATTTGCGTTTTATATAATATAATTGTATATTGTATATTTTGATGTTTTTGGTTAGAGTTAAGAGATTGGTTTGGTGGGTTTTGTTTAAAAACGGTTTCTTTTGCTTCTGTGATTAATTTTTTTTCCTTCTGAGGTTAACATTGTTTAATTTTGGCTTAATCTCTTCTAATTGTGGAAAATTTGATCACTGTGCCTTTCATCAATTCATAGTTGGTTCTGTGAGATCTGACATTTGTCGCTGTTAAATTCCTTCAAATTGTTAATGGGGGTTTGTTTTCGTTTGCGTTGTGTGTGTTTACAGGAAATGGAAATTAAAGTTTCTGGCTTTACGATTCTAGTTTCGAAACTTTAATCTGTGTTTACTGTTAAATGGATTGAAGTCGTTGCCATTTGGGGTGCAATGTTAAAGGCATTGGCATCTTGGCTGTCAATTTCATTGCTTCTATTCTGTGTTTCCGCGTCTGAAAACGGATTCCCGCGGTGCAATTGTGACGATGATGGAAGCTGGTGGAGCATTGAGAGCATACTAGAATGTCAGCGAGTGAGCGATTTCTTGATTGCCGTAGCCTACTTTTCGATCCCCATTGAGCTGCTCTACTTTGTCAGCTGCTCAAATGTACCTTTCAAATGGGTTCTGTTTCAGTTCATTGCCTTCATTGTGCTATGTGGATTGACACATTTGCTCAATGGCTGGACTTACGGGCCTCACCCATTCCAGCTTATGCTGGCGCTCACAGTTTTCAAAATTCTTACTGCTCTGGTCTCGTGTGCCACTGCTATAACGCTCATCACTCTCATCCCTTTGCTTCTCAAAGTGAAAGTGAGGGAATTCATGTTGAAGAAGAAGACTTGGGATCTCGGGAGAGAGGTTGGGATTATAATGAGACAGAAGGAAGCTGGAATGCATGTTCGGATGCTCACCCAAGAGATTCGCAAGTCGCTTGATAGGCATACAATACTGTCGACAACACTTTTTGAGCTATCAGAGACATTGGGTTTGCAGTACTGTGCAGTTTGGATGCCTAATGAAATTAAAACAGAGATGATTCTCACCCATGAGTTGAAAGGGAGGAATTATTCTCATGCGTACAACTTTTCTATACCTATAAGTGATCCTGATGTGGCACACATCAAAGGGAGTGATGGGGTGAGCATCCTTAGGCCTGACTCGGCACTTGTTCATGCCAGTGGTGACTCAGGTGAGCCAGGACCAGTGGCTGCAATTCGGATGCCAATGCTTCGTGTTTCCAATTTCAAAGGAGGAACTCCGGAGGTGATCCAGGCTTGTTATGCAATATTGGTTTTGGTCCTCCCTGGTGGGCAACCTAGATGTTGGAGCAGCCAAGACCTTGAGATAATTAAGGTAGTTGCTGATCAGGTTGCTGTGGCTTTATCCCATGCTGCAGTCCTCGAGGAGTCTCAACTCATGAGAGAGAAGTTGGCTGAGCAAAATCGAGCCTTGCAGCAGGCAAAGATGAAGGCTATGATGGCAAGCCACGCAAGAAATGCATTCCAAAAGGTAATGAGTGATGGGATGAGGAGGCCGATGCACTCCATTTTGGGTTTGCTTTCTTTGATGCAGGACGACACTTTGGATAATGATCAACGAGTTATTGTTGATGCGATGGTGAGGACGAGCAATGTCCTATCAACCTTGATAAATGATGTGATGGACAATTCGGCAAAGGAAAGTGGAAGATTTCCATTGGAGATGAGATCTTTTGGGTTACATGCAATGATAAAGGAAGCAGCTTGCCTTGCCAAATGCTTGTGTGTGTTTAAGGGCTTTGATTTTGCAATTGATGTGGACAAGTCCTTACCTGATCATGTCATGGGGGATGAAAGACGGGTGTTTCAAGTGATTTTGCATATGGTTGGAAGCCTGTTAAATGGAAACAGTGTGGAAGGGTTGGTAATGTTTCAGGTTGCTTCAAAGAAGGGGAGTCAGGGGAGGAGTGATCAAAGGTGGGCAGCCTGGAGACATAGTTCGTCTGATGGTGATATATGTGTTAGATTTGAGATTGGGATAAGCAATAGCGGCTCTCAATCAGAGGTCACAATTCCAGCAGTGCAGCTGGTTGGTAGGAGATACGCCAGTGAAGGTGTTGATGAGGGCTTGAGCTTCACCATTTGCAAAAAGTTAGTGCAGGTGAGAGTTATCAACTTTGTCTCTGTGTTTGTGTGTGTGCGCGTGCGCGCATGCTTTCTTTTTGAAGTTAGACGCTGCATTCTTTTTGAGATAGGAAACTCAATAGCAGAAGATGTTTGTATAGCCAGAATCTGCATGAAAATGTTCGCACATGTGCTTGTAGGATGTAAAATGTTTCTTTTCCTTCCAATATTACCGTGTCAAAATTGGTCATTAGTGCTAATTGAATTACGTAGCCCTTCTTGTGACTAGTTACAAGTTTTTAGGACAGGCAATCTTGATAGCCAAAGATGTTAACCCTACAGCAGAATGTAATAGGAACCTCTGCCTTTGATAGGTAAGGTTGTACGGGAGGAAAAAAGCTGCCCTCACTGCCATACCTGGGCAGTGAAAATTATTTCACCACTTGATTGAATACTAGTGTTTTTTTATGCATATATTTGTGAAGAACTTAGTTTGAAAGCATGGTAGCTCATTTTACAGATAGTCTTAAGATTTTCGAACATGGTAGTTTCTCTCAGAGCGTTACTAATTTACTAGCATTAGTACATGGTAAAATCTTTTGGAGATATAGTTTTGTCCTGATTTGCAAACCTTTACATATATCTGCTAGCTGTACATTTTGTGCGAGGAATGTATGTTCCCATGGTGTTCCTTAGTTGGTATTTTCTTGTTTTAACAGAAGTATTAATTCTTATTTGGCAGATGATGCAAGGAAATATATGGGCAGTCCCCAACCCTCAAGGGTTTGCTCAAAGCATGGCACTTGTTCTTCGGTTTCAACCTCGTCTGTCCATTGCAATAGCCATCTCAGAACCTGGAGAATCATCAGAGCACCCACATTCCAATTCACTTTTCAAAGGCTTGCAAGTTTTATTAACTGATGATGATGATGTGAACAGGGTTGTGACGCGGAAAATGCTCGAGAAGCTTGGTTGCATTGTAACTGCCGTTTCATCTGGATTCGAATGCCTTTCTACTATTGGTACTATCGGTCCTGCTGGATCTTCATTCCAATTTGTTTTACTTGATATTCACATGCCCGAGTTGGATGGTTTTGAAGTTGCAATGAGAATTAGAAAATTTCGAAGCCGTACTTGGCCATTGATCATTGGCGTAACTGCTAGTGCTGACGAAGATGTGTGGGATAGATGTATGCAAACTGGAATCAATGGGATCATCCGAAAACCAGTTCTTCTGCAAGGGATCGCGAATGAGCTACGAAGAGTCTTGCTGCAGGCAAACAAAGGGATGACATAAGTTGCACAAGATGACATAAGTTGCACAATAGCAAGTTCTGACCGAAAATCCAGCATGGGGTGTTATGCAAAACCCCGCTTTATCTCGTGTACGGTTGAGCTTGCTATAATTACACAGATAGTTTCAGATGTGACCACAGGTAATCTTTAGTTAAGTTGTCTCCGAGGGATCCTTCTGTAAAAGACCGAAAAAAGTTTTTAAAAAAAAGCATGTTGGAAAATCATATACGGTAGAGCAATAAGAAGTATCTGCAGAAATTGAGTAGAGTTAAAAAATCAGCAGTGATTTCTTTATATGTTATGTGGCAGCGCAGGTGAAGGAGGTTTTTAGTTTTAAATTGTGGAAAAGACATCACAATCAAATTATAAAAGTGTTGGCAGAAGTGTGTGCCTTTTCCTTCACTCCAAACTTGCAGTTTACTTGATGAATAGCATTGTCAAATGTGATGCTAAAAAACGATGTTATTACCTTCTCGTTTTTCATTTCTGGTCGATCGAATATTACCTTCTCGTTTTACTAACGTTAAAATGTATTATACGGGCATGAAATTAACTCTCATTGTTGCTATTCTTAAAAACCGTACAACTTTTTACACCGGCCTCGTAATTGAAATATAGATGATAAATCAATATAAGGCGCTGATACTTCGAAGGAGATTTTTATTTTTTAATTTTGGAACAAAGGAGGAAGAAGATTAAAAAAGAAAAACAGAAAAATGAAAAATAGAAGATGCTTTTTATTTTGTTAAACCAGCGGAGCGCAGGTAGTTGGACAGAAAGGAGTACATAGTTAACAAATAATTATTCAATCAGACTGCAGACTGAGATCTGAAAAGTGGAAAAGCTGGGATAAAGTATTCAGTCCAACCAATGGTCGAGTGGATTCTGCAGCTTCATATATACATTTTCTATGGTATTTAAAAAATGGAACCGGATCCCCTTTAGACACAAATGAACTGAGTTCAAAAATCAAATGATTCGAGTTATTGAAATTTGATCTAACTGCTACAATTATTATAACTTTTAGAGGAATTCCCTGTTTGTAGCCGTTGGATCAAATTTCAATGACTCGGATAATTTGATTCTTAGGCTCAAATTTTTTGGATCCGATTCCTTAAAAAATATCTCCCTGCAGGCTACAACTAAAATGGTTGAGCTAGTTATTTATTTTGACCAAAAAATGAACTATTTATTTATTTCGACCAAAAAAAAGAACTATTTATTTAATTATTTAATTCTTCATTCGAAGTGGCAGAGGATCTTTGAACTTTTGTGGTGAGAAAGTAAGTGGAAGTGGAAGGGTATGGGTAAAGTTGAGATTTGCAGAGACTTGTGCGTTTGGATACTTTTGCTTCCAAGAAAAGAAAGTTTTGGCAATTGCCATGCATGAACCAAGTACGTACATGGTTTGGACTCTTTCTCTTGCCAATATTATATTTATCATATCCAAGTGGACCTCTTTGTTTGCTTATTATACCCCACCACCTGGCCCCACCCCAACAACAACCAATTAGGTTTTATATTTAATTTATATATAGTGTTGGAATAAAGTTTGAGAAAATTATAGCAATGATCCCTTAATTTTGACTCAATTGAAGTAATGGTTCATCGATTAAAAATTCATGACTATTAGTCATTTAACTCATCAAAATGTGCAGATATGGTCCTTTTCGTCAGCTCCGTTAAAACTTTCATCAAAATGAGTCACGTGTCACGCACGTGAGGTTGAATAAAGGGATAAATATGGGAAAGTATGAGAATATTGTAGAAATGATCCCTCAACTTTGTCCCAATTGGAAAATGGTCCCTCAATTTTAGTTCAACTGGAAAACGGTCCCTTAACTTTAACCCAATTGTAGCAATAATTCTTCCAACATGACTCGTTTTGATGGAAGTTTTGACAAAGTTGACGAAATGACTATATCTGCACATTTTGTGGAGTTAAGGGACCAATGATGATGTATTTTTAGTTGAGAGACCATTATTGTAATTAGATTAAAATTAAGAAACAATTACTACAATTTTCTCATAAATTTTGGCCAAATGAGTTTTCTTATTATTTGTCAATTATTATATTGACAATAGTCTGACGTAAGATCCCTCTGAAACCTTAAGGGGGTGTTTGTTTGACCGGATTAGGGGGGACTGGACTAGACTAGCTTAACTAAGAATATTAAGCTGTGTTTGGTGTAAGCAAGGACTGAGTTTAATGGGACTAGCTCAGACTCGTTCCGACTAAACTCTTCACTAGCTGAGCTTAGCGAGACCGGGCAAAAGGATGGGATTGCTAAGACCATCGCTTCGCTTCATCATCGTGCTGATGCTTCGACTTCCTCAGTCGTCTTCCACAGATCCCCAACCGCTGCCATTAAGCTTTTCTTCTTTCTTGGCCTGCAATCAACCGATTCTGTAGCTCCAGCTCTCGCACAGGCCCTACCCGCAGCTCCAGATCCCGTGCCATTGACCGTCGCATCCTCCTCGAGGCCGCCAATGCTCTGCCAGGAGGATGCGTCTGCAAGTTTGTCGTCGATTTGCAGATCCTACAATCTGAGCCTTTGTAAATTGAAAAAAAAATTGGGATTTTTCTGGGGTTGATATGAAGAGAAAGTAAATTAAAAGAAGAGAAATATGGGTTTTAATTGAAGAGAAAGCAAATGAAAAGAAGAGAGTTTCTGGGTTTGATTATTAGTGGAAGCAAATATGGGCTTGCGAAGAAGAAAATGCAAACCAGAAAAGAAAAGTAAAGGACTGGGGAGAGAGAATCAAATAAAAAAAGTGTGTATTAATAAAATAATATATTAATAAAATGAATAAAAAAATGACAAAAGTATTTTAGCTCTAAAATAATTTAGTCCGTGATTTAGTCTAACACTACACCAAACGCTTCATTATTCTTATACTACTTAGTCCATGTCAAGCCAATCTAACTTAGTCCCTGAAGTTAGTTCAGTCCAAGATAGTCTGGTGCAACAAACGCACCCTAAGAGTTAAGACTAGATTCACTTCACAAAATTCTTCGGTTTTGTCATCCTTTGCTTTTTGCCTATCAACTTCCGATACATATTTTAAGCATCTCACTTTCAACATTTTTCACTCAATTCTGTCACGCGATTACATGACTATCTACTCATATATTTAAATTTATTATAAAGTTTAAATCATCAATGAAACTCTCTCAACAGACTTAGCCACATCCTATGTTTACTAAATAATTTATATTATTTTTGTCGGATATCTTTTTTTGATAATATTTATGGGACGAATGAATGTGATTTTTCAAAGATTAATGAATGTAAATGTAATTGAAATTATTATTTGATTTCTACATTAAGTATGGCCTTTTCTAAAGGATCCTATTTCTAGGGTAAGATTTAATGATAAGAATGTTCAGTTTCTAGATTTTCTTTCAAGAATTACGCATGTCAAAATTAGCTAAATCAGTGATGGTTTGTAAGAATATTTTAATATTCTAAAGTGGTCCACATGACACAGTTCATATGATATATAGAGTTTAACGGATATTATTATTTGTAAATAATCCTATTGGTCAATTATGAGAAATGTTTTCTACCGAATTACGGTGATGGGTGGTAATTGATTATGAGCTTTAAATGGAAACGGATCCTCTCTCTGCCTCACTTATATATATATATATATATATATATATATATATATATATATATATATATATATATTGCATATACCCATCTAATATGCACTTGACAGTTGAAAAACACGATTAGGGTTTTCACGTGCAAATAGAGGCAACAGAGAGAACACCTACTTCCTCCGCCACCGACGGAATCCGATTGGGATCTCATAGCGTTCGTTGTCATGGACCAAGGTACACTTGGTTGTTTAATGTATTTCCACATTTTATTTATATGTGAAAATCATGAAGTTTGATGATCATGGCTTAATTGATTTAATTAACATGTGGTATCAGAGCCTAGTTGAAAGCTCACATGATTTTCCATTTTATGATTATGAACTTTAACGGAATCGGTGGTTAACAAGGGTTCAATGTTTGCTGTTTTGAGGCAGACATGATTATATTTTATTTGCATGTATCGAGATTATTTTTTATTTGCACGTATCGATTATGCATGTTGGGATTAAGAAATTGTAATCTTAGTTTTATTACAATTTTTGCCGAATTGCATATTTGGGTATGGAAATTATGATGCAATCTGGGCGATTCTTTTAGTTGGAATTAGTTAAAGTGATTTGAATACCTGTGACTGATCATTACGATTATAAACGTCATTCATTTAATTTGTAATTCGTCTTACGAAATTATTTGTTAGTCACCAAAGTGGCCAAACTAGAAAGATCACATGGATTCAAATTAAATGATGATTGATCAATTACTCATGGTAGGATGATGCATATGAACGAACAAAACCTTATTATGTTTTAAAGGTTTGTACATGAGTAATACGTTTTTCATTTGTCATAAGTTCTTAAGGGTCACCCAAAGGTAGACTAATTGCTTATATGATTGATGATATGAATGTGGTGAGAATTGTATATTTCATTTTTTTTTATTTGTTAGGATATCCAAAGATAACGAAACCTGTCTTGTTAGAGATGTACAATTATCAATAAGGTATTATGCATCGATGATTGTTTGTATTGTTGTAGGAGAATACGATAATACACTTGTTGTTATTACACGTGTTTTTATTATTCAAAGCATTAATGTTGTGAGCACTTTTGAATTGCAGTGTCAGTGCATGTTTCTCTTCATTCACTTGCTCCATCTATTCCCTCACTTAATGGAACAAATTTCTCATATTGGAGTGAGCAAGTTCAGTTTCACCTTGGTGTCCTAGATCTTGATTTAGCACTCCGAACTGATAAACCTGCTGCTCTTACGAATACAAGCAGCACTGAGGAAAAATCTCTCTATAATGCCTGGGAGAGATAGAATAGATTGAGCATGATGTTTATGCGAATGACTATAGCGAGCAACATAAAGACTGGCTTTCCTCAAGCTAAAACTGCTAAGGAGTACTTGAAAAATATTTGAGACTCATTTCAAGACTGCTGACAAGTCTCTTGCTGGGACATTAATGGTTGAGCTTACCACCAAGAAATTTGATGGTATGCAAAGCATGCATGAGCATGTCCTTGAAATGACTAATATAGCAGCAAAGCTAAAGACTCTTGGAATGAATGTGGATGACTCCTTTCTTGTTCAATTTATTTTGAACTCATTGCCTCCTCAGTATGGGCCATTTCAAATCAACTATAATGCCATTAAGGACAAATGGAATGTTGATGAATTGGCTACTAAACTCGTTCAAGATGAGGGAAGGCTTAAGCAGCAAGGAGAACATTCCGTTCATTTAGTAAGTCAAGGAGCTGAAAGAAATTTTGGAAGAAAGCCTTGAAATGGCAAGAAAAGAGGATCACCCAAGGTGAATGGACCTACTAATGCTACTCAGGCTCATGATAAGGAACAGAAAAATGACTTAGGTCACTTCTGTAGGAAGCCTGGGCATTATCAAAAGAATTGCCAGAAACGCAAAGAATGGTTCGAAAAGAAAGGTGAGCCTTTGGCTTATGTAAGTTTCAAATCATATTTAACTGAAGTTCTTTATAATACTTAGTGGGTTGACTCTTGTGCTACGGCTCATATTTCTAATTCGATGCAGGGAATACTTACGACCCAAACTTTAAATCCAAATGAAAATTTCATTTTCATGGGGAATCGAGTCAAAGCTCCAGTTGAAGCTGTTGGAACTTTTCGTTTAATTTTGGATACTAGATATTGTTTGGATTTATTTCAGACACTTTATGTTCCTAGTTGTTCCAGAAACTTGGTTTCAATTTCGAAGCTTGACCGTAATGGATTTTTTTATAAAGTTTGGTAATGAATGTTTCAGTTTATATAAAAATACCTATTTTGTTGGTTCTGGTATTCTAATAGGTGTGCTGTATAATTTAAAGCTCAATAATCGTTTTGCTGGAACATTTTTTACCTTGCATCATAATGTTGGAACTAAGCGTAGCCTAAATAATGAAAATTCTTCATTCTTGTGGCATAAACGATTAGGTCATATATCCAGAGAAAGGTTAGAAAGATTAGTAAAGAATGAGATTCTTCCGAACCTAGATTTTACTGATCTCGGTGTGTGTGTGTGTGGATTGTATTAAGGGCAAACAAACCAAATACACCAAGAAATGAGCCACAAGAAGTTCAGAGCTTCTTGAAATAATTCATACAGACATATGTTGATCTTTTGATGCTCCATCCTTTGGTGGAGAAAAATATTTTATCAGCTTTATAGACGATTTTTCATGTTACGGCTATATTTATTTATTGAAAGAAAAGTCTGAAGCAGTGAATGCCCATCAAGTGTTCATTACTAAAGTTGAGAGACAATTAGATAAAATGGTGAAGATTGTCAGGTCGGATAGAGGTGGTGAATTTTATGGAAAATATGATGAATCAGGACAATGTCCGGGTCTATTTTCAAAAATCCTTAAAAAGCATGGCATATGTGCCCAATACACTATGCCAGGTACACCATAGCAAAATGGTGTTGCTGAAATGCGTAAGCGTACTCTTATGGACATGGTTAGGAGTATGTTAAGTAATGTATCTTTGCCTATATCATTGTCGATGTATGCTTTTAGGACTGCTGTATATTTATTAAACAGGGTTCCTAGTAAGGCAGTTCCCAAAACACCATTTGAACTGTGGACAGGAAGGAAACCTAGTTTAAGGCACCTGCATGTTTGGGGTTGCCCAACAGAAATAAGAATTTATAATCCGCATGAAAAGAAGTTGAATTTTAGAACGATTAGTGGTTACTTTATTGGTTTCCCCAGAAAAATCCAAAGGATATAAGTTTTATTGTCCTAATAATAGTACAAGAATTGTTGAAACCGGCAATGCCAAATTCATTGAAAGTGCTGAAATCAGTGGGAGCGAAAAACCTAAAGAATTGGTCATTAATGAAGTTAGGGTGCAGATTCCTACACCTATAATTTCTAAGCAAGTTGTTGTTCCTACACATGTAGAACCGTTAGACAATGTTGAACAGCAAATTAATGACCATCCGTTCCAGAATGAGATTATCACAAATGAAAATGTAGTGGAAGAACCACAAGAAATAGCATTAAGGAGATCTCAAAGAGAACGGAAACATGCTATTTCAGATGATTATATGGTATATCTACAAGTGTCTGACATTGATATAGGAATAAATAAAGATCTGATTTCGTTTTCACAAGCCGTTAACTGTATTGGTTCTAGTAAATGGATTGATGCCATGAATGATGAGTTAAAATCAATGGACCAAAATGAAGTCTGGGATCTCATTGAATTGCCTAAAGGTTGTAAGAGAGTTGGATGTAAGTGGGTTTTTAAGACCAAACACGACTCTAATGGCAATATAGAACGATATAAAGCCAGATTGGTGGCCAAAGGTTTGACTAAGAAAGAAGGCGTTGATTACAAATGGACTTTCTCAACTGTTTCAAAGAAAGACTCTTTTGAAATCATTATGGCATTAGTAGCTCATTATGATTTAGAGTTACATCAAATGGATGTGAAAACAGGATTCTTGAATGGGAGTTTGGAAGAAGAACTCTACATGGATCAACCTGAAGGCTTCGCATTAAAGGGAAAGGAACACATGGTCTGTAAACTAAAGAAGTCAGTATACGGACTTAAACAACCTTCAGGACAATGGTATCTTAAGTTTGATAATATCATTGTATCCTTTGGTTTTAAAGCAAACATCGCTGATTGATGTACATATTTGAAGGTCAGTGGGAGCAAGTTTATCTTTCTGATTCTGTATGTTGATGATAGTTTGCTTGCTAGTAGTGATCTTGGTCTATTATATGAGACCAAGAAGTTTCTCTCGAAGAACTTTGAAATGAAAGATATGGGTGAGGCGGCTTATGTGATAGAATTGAAATATTCCGAGATAGATCATTTGGAGTGTTAGGCCTGTCTCATAAAGCATATATTGAGAGAGTTTTAGAGAGATTCGGTATGGAAAAATGTTCATCCAGTGTTGCTCCAATTCAGAAAGGGGATAAGTTTAGCCTTATGCAATGCCCACAAAATGAATTGGAGCGTGCACAGATAGAAAGTATTCCTTATGCATCTGTTGTAGGAAGTCTGATGTATGCACAAACTTATATCAGACCAGACATCAGTTTTGCAGTTGGGATGTTAAGCAGATACCAAAGCAACCCAAGAATGGATCATTGGAAAGCTGCAAAGAAAGTGATGCGGTATTTGCTAGGAACGAAAGACTATATGCTCACGTATAGAAAATCTAATAACCTAGAAGTTATTGGTTATTCAGATTCAGATTTTGTTGGATGAATTGATAGCAAAAGATCAACTCTTGGTTACTTGTTTCTCTTAGCTGGAGGAGCAATTTCCTCGAAGAGTGCAAAGCAAGATGTTATTGCTATATCCACCATGGAAGCTGAGTTTATAGCATGCTTTGAGGCTACAAATCATGGATTATGGTTACAGAATTTTATCTCAAGGCTTGGCGTCATTGATCCATTGCTAAGCCGTTAAGAATTTTTTGTGACAATGCTGCCGCTGTCTTCTTCTCTAAGAATGACAAGTATTCTAATGGTGCTAAACACATGGATATAAAATACTTGACTCTTAAGGAGGAGGTTCAGAAACAAAAAGTGTCTATTGAGCACATAAGCACAATGCTTATGATTGCAAATCCCTTGACAAAATGATTGGGGCCGAAGGCATTTAATGATCATGTTGAAAGAATGGATCTTGGTCGTAGTCCATGATGATTGTCATTTTATTTTGTTTATGAGAATTTGTTTAATGACAATATTGTGCTTGACACTCTGAGCTCGATAATTGAACATGTTTATGGTGTTTCCTATTTTCCATTATATGTATACATTTATGAGATTGGATGAATGATAACAGGAATGTCTCTGACAAAGACATTATCGGACCTATATATATGTTTCTCACTAACAGACTGTTTTAGGTAATTGCTAGTGTTGTGGTACATGGAAGGGACTATGTCGCTTGTTGATGTACAACCGCCATGACTCGTACTAGTGAATTGCTTAAGATCAGTATTTATGTTGACCAATTGATAGTAATGATTATTTCGAACTTTACTGCGGGCTTAATGTTTATTTGTTAAACCAGAAAAGGAACATGTGTCACTATGGACCAAGTGGGAGAATGTAAGAATATTTTAATATTCTAAAGTGGTCTACATGACACGGTCCATATGATATGTAGGGTTTAACGGATATTATTATTTGTAAATAATCCTATTGGTCAATTATGAAAAATGTTTCCTACCGAATTACGATGATGGGTGGTAATTGATTATGGGCTTTAAATGGAAACGGGTCCTCTCTCTGCCTCACTTATATAAATTGCATATACCCATCTAATATGCACTTGACAGTTGAAAAACACGATTAGGGTTTTCATGTGCAAATAAAGGCAAGAGAGAGAACACCTATTTCCTCCGCTGCCGACAGAATCCGATTGGGATCTCATAGCGTTCGTTGTCATGGACCAAGGTACACTTGGTTGTTTAATGTATTTCCACATTTTATTTATATGTGAAAATCATGAAGTTCAATGATCATGGCTTAATTGATTTATGATTAACATGGTTCGGTCTTTTTATTATCTGTTTTTATTTCTACTTATGAACTATGTGCATATATTTGTTTTCTTTGACACATTAACAGTTTTGAATTTGGCTACTTAATACTACGGTTTAGCAGTATTAATTTTTACTTGTAAGTGAAAGGTCTTAGATTCAATTCTCACCAAAAACGAATTTGAACCCACATGATTATTAGTCCATTGTAAAGCTAAGACCATCTCTTCTCCTTAGTGTATATAATATTGTTTGTTCAAAGAAATGTTTGAGTTTGATAGTTTTATTTTGACAAATATGACCTTTGAGCAAGAACCTAAAATATAGATTATTCCGATCGTTGAAATACATTATGAATGAGCTCTAAGAAAGATGTCCCCATACAATTTGTATGCAAACCTCAATTGCAATTTCCAATTTTTTAAGGAAACCTCTGTTGGTAATCTCTCTATACGATAATAGGGTTTTATTTATCAGATAAATAAGACCTTGCAATACCAAATGCAGTCCATAGACATCATTATTAACATTGTTTTATACTAATGAGAGCCTAATGATGCAAGAGTGCTCCAATTTATTTTCCTTAATTTAATTTCGTGACAATATTATGGTTTGACCAGTCGAGGTTGTTTGTCTCTTGGAGAGCAACAAGTCGGTCAAACAAAAAATAGCTCAAGTTTTGGAATGATGGGTCTGAATTTTATACTACAAGTTGGTCCAAATTTTATATTGCCTGAAGCATTTAGATGGCGTTGCATTTGTTGTATTTAAAAGTGTTTTCATCAGGCGGTCTGTACGTCGAAATAAATAATAATTTTTGGGATAAAGTTGGATTTTACTATTTCATGCCGGCATTGGATCATTACATCAGCTGAATTTAGCAACAACGTCTTCCAACTAAATCATTTCAACTTGACAAGTTTTTGTATGATATAATACCAACCTGGTTACAGCTCTGGTTCTTTACCGAACTCTAGTATATCATTCCTCGTAGTATTTAAAACAGGTTATCGTAAGATCTTGATCTAATAATAAAATGTGTACAAGTTTTATTATATATAATATTGTATTGTTGAAGAAAAATATTTAAATAATTATGAACACGCTTTATGTAAATTGATCCCTCACCTACCACATATGGACTAATATATGATTGATTGAGTACTTTTTTTGTTGGGGGTGCAATAGATGTGTTTAAGTTATATGGATATAGAAGCAATCTATACAAATACACAAAATAATCAGTGTTTTTGCCTTCTCACTGTAAGTGGAAAGTTTTATGCTTGGCTTTCATAAATGACGAACTCGATGTAGCTAATGGTTCGGTCATAATACATCGAGCTCGTCATTCATTAAAGTTGAGCATAGGATTTCTACTTGCAAAAGAAGAAAATGCACTGTTTGGAGTAGTATTGTGTCTCTATTCATCTCTCAATGATGAATTTATAAGTTGTTACCATCATAATAATAAATAAATAAATAATTTACATGAAATCATAACTCCGAGATTACAAGAAGAGGTATTCATCAATTCCCCCATTGAACTTCTGACTATTGGCCTATTTCCCCCCTCAACTTTAATTTTGGCCAATTTCCCCCCTCAATTCTCATAATTAGTCAATTTCCTCCCTCAACTTTAATTTGGCCAATTTCCCCGCTCAACTCTCATAATTAGTCAATTTGCACCCTACTGTTAATTTTTTAATTTGATCATAATTAAACAAGTGTGTGTAAGAAACTAAATAAGATGTATGTTAATCATTTTCCTATATCTTTATCCTATTACAAATAGATTAAAATTAAGAATTTTACAATTTATCATAGGTAGTATTATTAGTCATAATAAATCAGTATGGAGTAATTTTATTTGATTTTTTACTATACAAAATTGATAACGAAAAGGATTGATGTGCACATTTTTGTATGTGAATACAATTTTCTTTATAAAAGTGAAAGCTAAGTTCAAGTAAATTGCGGAAAATCGAGCTTTAGTGCAAAAATGGCTAGTCAATTCATAATTTTTCACTCCTTATTAAGAATAACCCATTTTATTGAAATAGATCTGATCCATGAGTTTATGATTATTATTTCTTCTTCTACATGCTTTAAACCCGATTCATAACTTTTTCTTATAATCAACCGATATCACATACTAATTGTATAATGTTTTTGTACATTTTACCCTATATTATGCAGGTGAGTTTATGTTAATTTTAGTACTTTTTTGGAAGTTATTAGAAAGATTGAAAAAAAAAGAGAATAGATGGAAAATTTAAAAAAAAATAACAATAGGGTGCAAATTGACTAATTATGAGAGTTGAGGGGGAAATTGGCCAAATTAAAGTTGAGGGGGGGGAATTGGCCAATTGTCACAAGTTCAGGGAGGGAATTGATGAATACCTCTTACAAGAATATACACAAAAGTCAACAACAAATACAAAGAAATAGCATTAGACCTTAAAAACCTAGTGAGAATCAGTTTTCTTTTCAGGTATGTTTGTGAGTTTAACTTGGTGGCATTGTCTCAAATAAATTTCGAAGATGGCCCATAACCGAACCAATGATCCAAATCCCCTATAACTAGATCAGGGATCAAAGAGGGACCCGGCTGAAGAAGGCCCAATGGGACCAACTGAGTTTCTGGTCCCTGAAGATATAATTTTATCTGATTTTTCTTTTGACAAGATGATTCTTAATTATATATACATATATTAAACAAGTCCTTTAAGAAAAGGATCTCTATTTTTATGTTTCGACAAAAGAAGAAAAAAATAAAATATTATGCCAACCGAATTTTATTGTATACCCAAAATTGATATATCGAAAATTTGGTATGGTAATAGTACTAGATTCTATCATATAAAATATTTAGTATGATAATTAATACAAAGATTTTGATACGATAACTGTACTGAACTCACCACTACTTTTAGGTATCAAATTATTGATCAAGATCAATGTTCTAAAACCCTTTTACAGCCCGCAACTACGGCCCGAATGACCCATTGATTTTGGGTCAAATTTGATGATATGGCCCAAAGAAAACAACCCACGGTCAATCATCCAAAAACATATGCCAAACAAGAAAAAACCAATATTGTTTTCAGTTAGATGTTTCCACCCATTTATCTTATCAGGTTGTACCGCATTATCAATTTTCACTCTAAACTTTTACTTTAGCAAATTATCCCTCTAAACTTTTACCTTAGATAATTATCCTATTAAACTTTATAGATAGTCAATTACTTTTGCCTCGTTTTTGACAAAAAAAAAATTACTTTTCCGTTAGATTACTCAGCATTACTTCCATAATTCTATCCAAATTAGTCACGTGTCTTCCTTATTCATGAGCAAATACGACTTTTTACTTCACTAAAATTCATTACAACAAAACCCAATTCCCCCTCGAGCAAGTTTGATCCATAGACCCGAATATACCATTAAGATGATGCTTTAGCATCTTAAGTGGCTTGCGTTTTTGTCCACATGACAAAGAACAAAAGAATGAATGAAAATTTGATGACAAAAAGAGATAACTGGCTATTTATCAGAGTTCCGAGGGGAGAGGGGGTGGGGGAGGGTAACTATTTTAAATAAGAAAATAACAATTGCTTACAAGTTCATGAGATAAATCGGAAACCTTTATTTTATTACATTAATAGGCTGTAATCCGAACTTAAAACTTTTTTCAATATTGAATAGAAAATCACACATAAACTAATATATATATATATATATATATATATATATATATATATTGTCGATACAAATTTCCGCCGTCTTCAGTCTTGACGAAAATGCACCTGCAAAACAATCAACACCTTTAATAAAAAACCTAAGCCTCACGCGCCCACAAGATGGGGGGTTAGGTCAACGGATCTCTGATGCCTAAGTTAGTTTCTCTGAGAGAGTAAAGTGTTTAGGCTTTTTTAGGGTTGCAAAAGCTCTGAAAAATTAGTAGAATATGGGGTATTTTTAGGGCTAGGGCCGGCCATATGAGGTTTAATGGAGAAATATTCTCTAATTATTCCCAAGATATTAAATAGGAAATAATATCTTGAGATAATAGGGTAATTATCCTAATTGATTTAAATTAGGATTACTTACTTGATTGTATTAAAGATATGATTTGGGTAATTAATCATTATCTTTAATTCCTTACCAAGGGCAGGTGAGCTGTGGGCAGTTGTGTTCAGCTGCTGAGTCCTCCAGGGATGTGAGCTACGCATGGGAGCATCTGAGAAGCTGCCCATTTATTGAGGGCAATCTTGTCATTCTTGAATAAAAGTCCACGTGTCGTCTCTAAAATTTTTGGGATTATTTTAGGCTCCACATATATAACAAACGATATTATCTACACTAAGAGGGTGGGGGGAGTAGACTAAGTCTCATAACCAATCTATACGAAGAAAACATGATTTCCAATGGCCTGAGAGAAACTGAAATGTCTCTGCGAGTCTTTCAGTCCCTTAAAAAAGTAGGCTGTTGTGATGAAGCCACAAACTGAACTCCTTTTAAAAAAATTTGGAAAGAAAAAATATCTATAATTCGTTTTCTTTGTTGGGCAATACAATCGATAGATAAATAATAAAGTAATGGAATCAATTGGATATATAGGACAAACCATGGTCTCTCCAATACAACATTGTAATAGTCAAAGACTCAAATAAGACCTGGATTTCGAATATAAAATGTATGGATTAAATTAATTAATCATGGAAAAGTCTTCAAAGAAAGTTCCAAACCACATAATTTAAATGGGATTTCGCTTCTGCCGGCATTAACTAGTCCAACTCTTGTCTTCTTATTTGCTTGGAGGCGAATTCAATATATAGTTCTATCATGTCTTCTACTTAAGTTAATTATCTGTTACCATTTTATCTTTTGAAAGAAGATCTACTCATATGTATCATCCATCAAAATTGAGGTGAGCTGAACCATAAGCCAAGTGAAAGGTGTTTATTGGGGATGGGCTGGAACCCACAAACCGCGAGCAAATTTAATATAAGGTACGCAGTCTCCTCAAATTAGGTACTACAGTCATTAGCCAAAAAGACACAACAAACTAGAGAATGAGCTAAACAGTTAATTTGACGACATATATGGGTAGCAGTTGCTTAAATATCGTTGTACTCCAACCTAAAACAGTCACTCCCAAAGTACTATTACTATTCCCTTCTCATTTTCTTGAATAAAGGGGTAAGTAAACAAAATTTGAACGTACATAACAATTAGCAAACAAATTGGAAACAAGAATAAAACAAAGGAAACTTTAACGAAAAGCTCCCGGTACTGTTCACTTTAACGAAAAACTATATTTTTATATTAAAAAATCAATCCTAGTACTATTCACTTTACCCTTTATTTTGTCCTTATCGTTAAAACTCAAAGTTTTCAAGTCTTTTTCACTAGTTTTCCTTAAAACACATCGTATAATGCAACCATACAAAATAACATGTCTCCCGCATTTGACAGAGGGAAACAGCGCGCAAATTTGTAGGGACTTGCAGAGTTCCGAAATATACCACATGTAAGAATCCCAATGAAATTGACACATCAAACAGGAGAAAATTTTACATAAAACATGTTCACCGTTATGTCGTGTCTTTGTTCAATAATGTATCATCATGCGCAAATTCTTCTTCACATAACAATGTTTTATTAGATCAAAACACTATATGACGGTAAATTTATTTCTTATAAGTCGATCTCATCCACTCAAACGTCCCATTGGAAACGAAAGATGACCCCACCACCTTGTTCTGTTGATTTTGCCATTTCCTCCCACTTTTGCCCACTACTCACTTTTGATCTCATTTCTTGCCATTTTCTCGTGCGTTTCCCTCTCTTGGGCTTCGGTTTTGGCAACAAAGTCCAAAGTCCTGCATGTCTTTGATATCTGTTTCAGTGATGAATTGGTGAACTTGTTTAAGCCCTTACAGAATCTCCAACGGAGATGTCTGTTTTCAGGTGGCAATGCCAAATCAGAAAAGAAAAACACACGAAAGAGCTCCAACCGAAGCTGTTTAAGCTCACGTGGATTGACCCCTTTGATGCACGCCGTCAATATTGGCAGCGAGGAGAGAAGGCGTCAATTTCTCCATTTTCTTGGTTTTATACTTAGGGCCCACATAACATTTCTGTTATTAGAGTGAATTTTAACTTCTTTTCACCCAATTTTTAGTATATCAAGACTGAAAGAATAACAAAGAAACTTATCAGTTGTAAATTAAAATAGATGAAAATATTAAATTACCATATAAGCCATCAAATATAAATTTGATGATTTAAATTTAGCATCTCCAAGGGAGATGCTATTTTTTTAGTTAAGTAATGCAAGTGTTAGATAATTATGGTTTCAGTTTGTTTTATGTAAAGATGACAATCTAATTTTATGTTATACAGTGCATACATATTTGTCTCTCTCGTTGGTTAATCGCACGATGGTGACCAGGTGGAGGCTGAAATGCCTCTGTGAGTCTTTCCGGCCCCCAAAATGGTGGACTACCATGACAAAGCCACCAACTGGTTCCCTTTTTTTAAGAAAAAAGAATTGCATTTTAAATAATGTAACTTAAGGCGACCAGAATATGGAGGCACCTTTTGTATGGTGTATGAAATTTTTTTAACTAGTTAAGCTAAATTTGAGAGGTGTGAAATTGTATGGATTTGTGTTCTTAAAAGAGTTCACACCAAGGAATATCATAATGAAACCTCAATTATATATGGTAATGGGGAATTACTCTTCCCTCATTGAAGGACATTCCCAAAATTTCAATATTCCTTAGGCCAATCCTCATCTTGCTCTTTCTTGTATGTGAGTTTCTAGGCCACAAGGCATAACATTCGATTCCCAGTGACCATATATATATGCATACATAAATGTTTTGTCCCTACCCGTACTACCCAATCTGTTTTAATAATTGATATTGGAACTTTAAGAAGATTTTCCAGAAGATTTTCTTCCCATGGTTTTGTAATATTTTAAGAACCTTGACGGCACGAGAAAAACTCATTCAAACATATGATATATGTTAAAGTGGGCAACGCAAAGCTAAACTCCGACTAGATATATATAAATCTTCAGAAAAGGGCATCTGGTATAAGGCGTAGGACAACCTCATTTCCACTCTAACCTATCTTCAATCTTTATCGCTGCTGATCGCTAAGCGACGAACAACACCATTCGCCTCTCTATTAGTGCATGGACTTATACTGACGTCTTATAATTGCTTGCATAAGTACAATATTTATGTGTTTTTTGAGTACATCTATCTTTTTACACTAGCTAAGAGAATGGAGAGTTTCGCTAAGCCACACAATATTTATGTGTTTGAAGTTGGTTGAATGGAGTTTCTTGTATGGAGAGGTGACAAATCAAAGTACTGCACTTTTGATTTCAGAAACTTGTTATTTGTTTAACAAGGAACATCAACACAGTATTTTTGAAAAATACTGAAGTCATCATCGATTTTCAAGGCTAATGGATGGAGTGAACTATCTATTGCGTGGAATTAATGCTTTGTTAAGTATTGGGAGATTTTCAGAAGGATCAGAAACAAAATGAAACAAAATTTTCAATTTTCATTCTAAAAGTTTCGGATTGAATTGCATCATAACACAATTTTCTTCAAATCATTACGTGTTACCAGGCCCATCGCTTTCAGTTAAATTTTTAAGGCATATTAGTTTCTATTTGAAATTTGTAGGTGACATGATGTAATCTAAGATAACCTAAAAAACTAAACAATATATAAACAATAAATATATATGACCTAAGCCTATATAATATAATCAAATCAACTACATGAAACTACGTTTTTTTCATTTTTAAGATAAAGTTTGGAACTAGCTAGGGTAATGTTCTTTGTTTGAACTTTGATTTCAAAATTTAGGATTTTTCTTTGACATCAACGCATTGGACTCCACTGGTAAAGGAACTTGAAATTTCTTCACTCTATTCTACTTGTTAGAAATTTGCCTCTTTACTCTCCAGAAAGAACCCGATGAGTTAGTTTCTATTGGTCTTTGGAAATTAGGTTAAAGAAACACTTCATTGGATCGAAGGGCTGGCGTGTACTCCATGACGGGCGTAAAATGACTGAATTTCAGCATCAAGCCAACATGTTCGTTGATTTCTCCCCTTGGATGATGCCTGTTGCATCCCCACCATCCATGCTTAATTAGTTTATAATTATTCACTGACTTTAATATAAAAGGCCTTAATCTGTGGTCTACAATTCATTAATGCAAACTCATTGGATTCCCTTAAAATAATTAGTTTATTGGCTTTTTGCAGTCTCAAAGATATACAAATCAACTATTATACACGGTTGCAAATTGCATTGCAAGTGGTCATGTGCTTAATTACACTAGGAAAAGAGGCAATGGAACAAAAGGGAGAATATATGTTTGTTTTGTTAACAGATTAGTGTTTGATGAGGAAAGCACCCATTCTCTAAAGTAGCATCATTTCGTTGTACACGCCAATTATTCATTCTCTTTAATTATCATTTTAAATACTTTTATTCAATTTGAACATTGTTTAGTTGTTCATATTGAAACAAAGAAGTTGACGGTTTATCATTATGATGCTGCTTATTATCATGATCATCGATTCGTTCAACATATATGATGATTAAATGTTCTACAAAATAAATAACTTAAAAAATATATAATATTTAGATGATGATAAAAAGAATGAACATATTTCATTATAACATTTGGACGACGAAATAATGACGAGGTAGAAAGAGAATGAGGACTTTCCACCTCACAGGAGTTGAGAGAAACTATTATCCTTGTTGGTTAAATTCACAGGCTACTAATTATTGAACGAAAAGAGGCCCACATAGGCATTGCGACTTTAGCATTTGAATGTTGTTGCCTTCAAGTTTAGTGAGGTGTTTATACTACCAACACGTGAATCCATGTGAAGGGGGTCCTCCATGTTGTTATTAGCTCTAGGATCCTTTGAGTGTTGGGTAGAAAGTCCATAAAAAAGGGGCTGATTAATTGATTAAAGATCACTGTGAGAAGTTTAAAGTTTTGTTTAACTTTAATTAGAAGTCCTTGCCGGGAGTTTGACTGATAAAGATTGCTATGTCAGTATTCGATGGAATTATGAAAGCTAATTAAATTGCTTACTGCAACATTCTGTTATTAACATTTTGTGTTTTCATTCTGAGGTCATATTCTTCATTTGTATGAATTTTGTATTTCTAAATGAAATATGTATGTTTTTGTTTTTAAAAATAAATGAATAAGAACTAATTGATCATCACTCCATTAATAGCAATCTTTAAAATGCATCTTTAATAGTTCTCTATTGTTAAGTGTAAATTTGGCTCAAATACTATAATGTTATTTTCGGAGCTATTATTTTCAATAGACTCCCTAAATAAGCTAGTGTGTTAAATCTGAAGAAGTTAAAAAAAAAAAAAAAAATTCCAATAATGCTTCTTATCTTGCTCCTAAGAGCATTCTAACGGCGAAATGCAAACTTACATTTCTAGAAGATATACATGTGGTTTTTTCTCCTGTGGGGGGAAGGGAAATTCTATGGTACTGTTACAACAAGTGGTACTGGTACGCTTTATTTGAATGAAATTATGAGTGGGCGTCATGTTATCACCTATTAATCATCCTTAATTCTCTGTTGAGCTCCCTACCTCTATGTTTAATGATGTTAAAATTTGAAGGTTACATACAATGCTTGAACTAAAAAAAGGTAAGGTTACACTATAATCATCAAAGCTTATAATTCAAGATTACATAATAATGATAAAGTTATGGTTAATAATGTTGTAGGTATAATTTAGTAAACAATTATGGAGGCCATAGAGAGAGGGGTGCGGGAATAGTAGAGAGAAGGGAGAGATGTGTAATTGTGAGGTGTGTTCTATTCCACCCCATTGTGCCTTTATTTATAGTAGTAGAATAGGTAAAATCCTTACCCTTTTAGGATTACAACACTTAATAGGTAATCAACACCTAATAGGAATATAAAGAGATATTCCTAGATCTACTAGGATTTACACAATCACATTCCTAATCTGATAGGACTGCGACAATCCCCCTTGAGTGTGTAAATACTCAAGCAAATGGCGCATTAGGTCTTCAACGATGAAGTAAGTACAATTGATGAAGTCGTCGGCACAATGAGCAAATGCGAGTCTCAAATCAACTGAAGAATGCATAAAAAGGTAAAACTCACAAAACCTCACTATGGTAAAACCCAAGGTGGGAGAAAACCCATAGGCTAAGGAGAAAAGTGAGAAGTTGCATTAAGTCAAAACTATACGTCTTCTGGACAGAAGTAGAAGAGCTCACAAGGGTATGATCAGTCTAGGATAGGTGTCTCGTCAAAACCTAGTTAGGTAGCAAAAACCCAGTGGGAAAAATGCTCCTAATCGTACGGAAAAAGAGTACATTAAGATTAAGTGAGTATACTTCTGGATACTCCCCTTGAGTTTGACACAACTTACAAATGAGAACTACCAGCATTACATATGAATAGTTAGGCATACCAATTCCTCGAACAAGCTTCTGGAAGGTTGACTTCGGCAGTGACGTCGTGTAGAGGTCGGCAAGGTTGTTTGGGATCAGTTTGCATGACTTCAATCTCCTGATGCTTTATTGATGTAGACGTAATATGTTGTGGCGTTGACTTCATTGATGTATCATGGCTTGGTCGGGTTGATACATACGGCATAGTCTTTATGGATCGTTGTTGGGACTCAACGATTGATGAAAATAGCAAGTACTTCTAATCTGCTCAACAAGAATTCCTAACCATGTTTCACTTGTGGCGTAGTGAAGTGAGGTAGTCTTGGAATGATTCGAAGATTTCACTATATAGGTCATATAGTGGACCTCCAAGATATTGCGATATCCCTTGACGGTAAAGACATAACTATTTGGGAATTTACCTTGTGCGGGTTTGATAAGTAACCAGCGTCAGCATAACAAACAAGGCAAGCATCATTCCGAGGATCAGGGGGGTTGGATATGTTCGAGATACGTTGGGATTTGCCCAAATTCGTAGTACCTTCAGGGTACATCTTTAATTCCAATTCAGTGGTTGTGTGTAGGCGAGGTACTGCATCTTTACCAATAGATCAACAACGAAGGATATGTCCTGTCTACTACAATGAGCTAAGTACAACGAAGCGCAAAGTTGAACTTAGATATGGAATTTCGGATTCCATAACCTCTTCAAGGGTCTCATTTGCATATAACGTATAGATGATCATAGGTATACTCCAAGATAACACATTCGTGGTGTAGTTTGACTGGTAGACCAAGGTACCGTCAGAACCACGCTTGAACTTCAGGTTAAGGCATAAACAAGTTTTCCCAAGATCTTTCATCTCAAATTCCATCTTCAGGTGTAAGGCAGATTTCTCAATCTTTTCTAGAGTCTTAGTAAGATTCGTATTAACGACATAAACTGTAACTCTAGCAATTCGGAATAAGACTTCATAGTTTAACACGCAAGGGCATTCATTGAATCCCTAACTGATCAAATAATCACTTAGACGAGTATACCACATCAGCCGGATAGCTTCAATCCATAAGTGAATTCCTCAAACAAGTTGAGAGGGTGAACTGTTTGAACCAGTCCATGTAATTCTTCAGGAACTTACATGTAAATCTCCGTATCTATATCCCCATGGAGAAACACTAACCACATTTCATAATGCTGCTATCAATCACAGGACGTTTTGAGAGAAACCTTACACCATAAGGCGTGCATCATAGCGCACTATTTCATTCATCTCATAACGATTCCTTTCCCACTTGTAACACAACGGGGTTACCTTAGGCAGTGTAGGAACGATAGGTCCAAAACACACTTTGGTAAAGAATTTGACCTGGATTGTAATTTCGGTTGTCCAATTAGTTCTACATTGTCACTTAATCAACGGAACAGGGTTCGATATCGTCGCTTTTCATTTATGTTGGTAGCTACCATATAAGTGAAAACATCATCGACGGTAATCTCATTTCAATTCCATTTTCTCATCCAAACTAGTATACTAGACCAAGAACTTCAAGTCTAGGGAGTAATTCAGATTAATCTTATGAGATAAAAATGATTTGAGACAACGATTAAGTTAAGTATAGATTCATTGTTGTGTTGTGTCTTCCTTCTCTAAGGAAATGAATCCTATGAATCGAGTGATCTGTAGTGCTCCAGGCTAAGACAGATTGATTGGCTATCCGCCGGTGTACCGGATTGTCCAACAGGGGTGTCGAAACCGTCCAACAAGGGCAGCACACCTTCCAGGGATGTTGACTCAATGTCCGTTAAATACGTCTATCCTTGCAGGCATGTTTGCCGCTGGTATATGATCTTGTCACTTTAGCTAGATCAAAGGAATGCGTTTGGAGCAACATTCTGAAAGCTAGAATTCATCGCACTTGCTTATCACACTTGTGCGGTATGGGGATCGAGATGAGACATAGTGGGCAACGTTCACACGACTTCACTCCGTTATACAGGAACGTTGACGTTCTTATCTCCCCCTAATGGCAGGAAGACTGTCTTATTGAAGTGACAACCCGTAAATAAGCAGTAAAAAGATCGCGTGCAAGGGCTTTAATACAGCTAGTGTGAAGGAGAATTATAATCGACAAAGATTCACATCCTTCTTTGAGGACCCATGTTGGTACTTTGTGGCAGAGCAACTTGGCACATGGAATGCACACCCAAATGCATAAATATGAAAAATGTCAAGTTTGTACCTAGTAACCAACTGTAACGCCAAATAGGTTGGGTGGCAATGGGCCTCAAGGCGGACCAACATAGTTGCATACAAGATTGCATAGCCCTAGGTAGAAACCGAAAACTTGGTAAGTTTACTAAAATCTGGGCGATCATTTAAATTGCGCTTTATGATCACTAGGCGACGCTATTTAGGGTGAACATGGGAATTTAATGTTTAATCATAAACCCAAAATACATGCAATGCTTTATCAAAAACAGTCGATATAAACTCTCCGGCATTATCCAGTCTCCCAGACTTTATAGGATAAGTAGTGTGGTTAACCCTTAAAATCGGCCAGGAGGTTTAGCAGCAATGAATGTGTGCGGACAAACAATTTGTTCAATTTGTTGATTCATTAACCAAAACCATAAGTATTTTTATGGTCTACATTGTGGTTGGATTAGTCTACATATATTCCCTTGAATCCACTGTGAAAAGATGGTCGTTTCGTATCTTTTCTAGAGATGATTTAGAAAATCAATTTCCCTAATGAGCAGGCTTGGCAAGGTGTGCTTGTAGGCACAAGATCGTTACTTTGGGTAAGGATATGCGTTATGGCATCATTGTTCGACCTAAGTGTCCTAAATGGTCATGCCAAAGCAAGTAAACTGCTCGAATCACCCAGCTTCAGGCTCATTTTTGGAGGTGGTACAAAGATATTCCACTGTATTTTCTTCAGTGGTTTCATTTATGATCAATGTCATCTCGAATATCCTTAAAAACCCAAAATGATGAGAATATAAGGTCTCTTAAATGGTAATTCAGTACCATTCATACAACGAAGAGCGTGCCATTGTTCTTAATCAGGTTGGATAGACCTGAAGTCGTTGCTAGAGATGTGTTTAGGTGTAAAGTTAGTGTGCGTAATATCGCATTCATCCAGACAACTAACTTTCCCACATTCCTACCTAATCACGTGTTTAATTGAATTTGGTCACATATATACAAGAAACATGATTCAATTAACTCATATTCAAGGACAATATCAATAAGATTATCCATAACTAAAACATACACCAAACTTGAATCTAAGAACATGGAAAAATGTTCACAAAGTAAACCAAAGTTACTATGGTGGATTTGGCCAACAAGGCCATTCATGTCAAAATTCTGCTCTTCCAACGGTGTTTGGTGGAGCAAAATTAATCTCACATATTGACTACTAGAATGGTACTCCTTAACAATATTTGTAGGGGCACGAACAGGTGCATAACCAATGATCTATTCCATTAAGACGGAAGTAGGTTTAAGGTTTAGGAATGATATCCCTTATTCTTGAAGTTTTAGGTCTTAGGTGCCAAGGATCACGCTTCGGGCATGATGCCATACCTTGGCATGCCCTGATTTTACCACAGGTTGTAAAAACAAATTCGAAATTGAAGTGTGAGAGATAAACCCAAAATTGGATACGGTAGGCTCCAGTTGAAGCTGGAAGGGTCTGTTCGGTAGGTTTTTCCGAAGCAGAGTAATGTCATTCGGTGCATCATTGCCAAGGTTGGGCATCACCATTTGGTTGGCTTTGACCAAACTTGGTTGAGCCATTCGGTAGACTTCAGCCGAACTGGGTCTATCTCGTTCGGTAGACTCCAGCTGAACTGAGTCTATACCGTTCGATAGACTCTAGCCGAAGCTAGGTCTATACCTTTCTCTCACGTTTGTGGTAGTAATCAGATCCAAGAATATGGTAAACTTCCGCTTTCTACACTGTTGCTCCAAAAGCGAGTTAAAAACATGGAAGGACGAGAAAAGTATTCTCCAATCAAAATTCAATCGGATTTATAAACTTCAGAATCATACTCATTCAGGGATGTAATCATGGTGTGCTTTAGGTAATGTCTTTCATGATTAGACGGTCCATAGGAGCGAGCGAAAAAACTAAGGAATCCTCATTCGGGAGGTACTTCCATGGGTAATGCTTCAGGCATAAGTCTTCGAATGTAGATCATGGCGGAGGCTTATTCAGCTCTTCCTTGCCATTGTTAGCTTCAATGGTTTCTTAGCTACTTGATTGTCAAGTGGAGATTCACGTCTTGTACTCCACATGAAGTGGTTTTTATTAGAAACATCCAAATCAGGAAAAATCAAACTTGTGACAGTTCGACAATCCACTGAATTGGAGGGAACAAGATTGTGATTGGTGCTATGGGAATCAATCATCCATAAGCATCAAAGTTAGAACATTCGAGTTCTAAGACATGGTTTTCATGAAAAACGTTGGGGTTTCATGGGTGTATTGTTTTATGAAAACTTCGGGTTTCAAAGGCACTAAATTTGAAATTACAGGTTCAATTTAGTTTATGAATGTTTAGTTCATAAAAGAGAGGTTCTTGCAAGAACACAGAATGCAATATACTGATTTAAGTGTAGTGGATTTAAGTTGCTTTGGGAACTCAAGTGTGAGCGCTCCAGGACTACGAAAGGATGTCAACGGTTCAAAGAAGAGAAATAAATTATTGAATTGTTAATGTCCAAAAGTGGGCTTCAGGCCAATAATTTTGGATTAATTGTCAGATTAATGGACTGCAGGTCACTTTTAATTAATTCAATAGATCGGGACCATTCAGGGTCGATCGTAGAAGCAAAATAATGACTTCGGGTCATATTCACTTTAGATGGCTTCGGGCCAAATAATTAAGAAAATATAGCCTAGTGTGGCTTTAACAAAAAACATTCAAAAAATATTTGGGTATGGTTATGAAGCGGGAATGCCAAAAACAGGACATTGGGTTCGAAAAAAATCACATCTCAACACGTGTGGGTTGGTTGTGTGAGGCACGGCCTTGCATCAAGCTGTAGGCCTTAGGTTACATAACACGGCTACACAGCAGCCCATAAAAGCACGCAAGATGTAGGCTTGCAGCAGAGGAAAATAAGCCCAATAGGGCTATGAGGGAAAGACACCTCAGCCTTAGCTAAGTGTGGGTCGAGTACGCAAGAAAAGCCTAGCTGCGTTGGCTTGGTCTTGTCGCAGGCCAGAGTGAGATAGGCCCAGCAAAAAAAATTACTGGTATGTGGGCCAAAAGCTATAGGCCTCCAGTAAGGAGCCCAGGCGTATGCCTGGTTCTCACACATATGCAGCAAGCCCAAAAAGGCTGCTGCCTTGCGATTCCAGCGTCCAAGCCTCGAGCCGCAGGCTCAGCTTAAGGTGAGGTCGGTGTGGTGGCGCGGCTCCAGGCCGCGGCTAAGCCGTCGATTTCCCAAATTTCAATTTCCCCTTTTTATTTTTCGAATTCTAGGGTTTGTAAAAAAAACCAAAATTGCTTATATTTTCTTTCAATTCTTTGACTGACAAATTCCACATAGCGATTTTATAATTGCGTAATGCATGAATGTATGTGTGTGTGTATATATATTGACAAATATATGAAACATATGCAATTTATATATCGGAAGGTAAATATAAATGTAAGGGGTTCATGCATCATAGGGAATGTTTTCATGCTTCACGGTCGTTTCAAATATCTTACTTTATTTTAAGCGTACCTGATTGGCAGAAAACAATAAAATCCTTTGAATTTGTAGATTCTTCTTGAAAAGTTAGAATTGCATCTCCAATGCGTTGTATCACGTTCAACAAAGAGAAATTAAATTGAATCAATAACATGTATATCAATTCAACAAAATGATAAATTAATCATAAAAGAGTGATTAAAACATAATACTCCCCTGAATGAAGAATAAACTCTCTTTAGCGCAGTGTCAAAAGTGTGCTGATAACATGTTGTAGGCATAATTTACTGAACAATTATAGAGGTCATAGAGAGAGGGGTGCGGCAATAGTAGAGAGAAGAGAGAGATGTGTAATTGTGAGGTGTGTTCTATTCCATCCCATTGTGCCTTTATTTATAGTAGTAGGATAGGTAAAATCCTTACCCTTTTAGGATTACAACTCTTAATAGGTAATCAGCTCCTAATAGGAATATAAAGAGATATTCCTAGATCTACTAGGATTTACACAATCACATTCCTAATCTGATAGGACTACAACAAATAACACATAATGACATAGTTATCACTATAAAAATATTGGTATATCCGTTGTGTACGTCTTAGTACACTGTCAAGGTACTCTTATGAGTAGACTAATCATGAAAGAGATGTAAATTCAATATTTACATTTTGGTCTAAGATAGATATTTTACATTTTTTAAAATTTTCATTGGAGAAATTTCTAACCAACAAGAGATATGTGTTATAGCCGCATATATACCCACGACAGGAGATGCTCTAAGATGGCAAAACCTCCGAGAGTTTCAAATAAAAAGAGGCATTTTGATACCAGCCTGAGGGTTTAAATTTTTTTTTTTTAACAAACGATATTATCTATACTAAGCGGAGAGGGTGGACTTAGCCTCACAATGAGCTAGCAATAATGTGGTTCAAATTCTCCTTTGGCGAGAAACGAACCTAAGACCTCTCGCTTACAGGTGAAGAGGTATACCACTACCACTAGACAGTAATACTATGTGGCGAGGATTTTAAATTTTTTGAACGAAACATCTCTACCTTTTAAACTTTTGACTAATCATTTTTTACAGGTAAGTTTCAATTTGAAAAAAAAAGAAGTTATACTTAAAATTGAGTTGAAATTATTTAAAATATATGCTTAATTGTAGCAATGGTCCCTAAACTTTGCCCTTAGTTTAATTTATTCCAGAACTCTCATTTTAGTTTCTTTAGTCCTTGAACCTAACAATGTGTTGTACTATTGGTCATTTTCACTCACGCCATCTATTTTTCTTTTGTTAGTTGTTTAAGTTCAGCCATTATTCGATCTCCTACTAAGTTTGAAATTGTATTGCCTAATATTTATAAGTTGCTAAAGTTCAACCATTTTTTTTTTTGTATTTTTATAGGTCAAATTTCATTTTATTTTAAATTTTAGATATTAATTTAATTATAAAATTAATTTTTTTTTAGCTTTTTTATTGGTTTTTTAAGTTTTAAGTTGAAGTTCCTAATATACCCTAGATTTAATGAAAGAAAGACATCGTTAGTGAAAAAGACCAATGGTACATATTGTTAAGTTCGAGGACTACATAAACTAATATGAAAGTTCAGGGACAAAAATTAAACTAAGAGAAAGTTTAGGAACCATTGCTACAATAGTCCTAAATATTTTTTCTAACAATCCTAAAATATATTAAATGTTGACATGTAAATTGCTTAAATTCAATTAACCTGAAATGGCTCAAGTTAGAACAATTTAAATTAAAGTTTCAAAATATAAATAAATAAAAAGACAGAAAAGAGTGGTGGATTACCCTGGTGAGTAGAGCTTGTTGAAAACCTCGCTGTAGTAAAACCCAAGGCATGGGGAAAACCCATAGACTGAGGAGAAAAGTGAGAAGTATGCATAATGTCTATTACAAACGTCAAACAAGACGAAAGTAGTGAACTCAACGGAGTATGATCATCCCAGGATGGGTGCCTTGTCAAAACCTCGTTAGGTAGCAAAAACCCAGTGGAAAAATGCTTCTAATCGTAGGAAAAAGAGTACATTAAGATCAAGTGAGTATGCTTCTGTATACTTCCCCTGAGTTAGACCTAACTTCCAAATAAGAAAACTACCAGCAATTCAACTCAGATAATTTACGCATACCGATTCCTTGGACGAGCTTCTGAAAAGTAGACTTGGGCAATGACTTGGTGAAGAGATTGGCTAGGTTGTCCTGGGACCAGATTTGCTTGACTTCAATGTTCTGATGCTGTTGTTGCTGGTGTGAATAAAAGAACTTCGGCACTATGTGCTTGGTGTCGTCTCCCTTGATGTATCCCTTCTTTAACTGCTTGATACATCCTGCATTGTCTTCAAAGATCATCGTAGGAAGGTCAACAACGGAAGTAAGACATAGCCCGTCTAAGAACGTGCCATATGTGGGTCAGACAGATATCCAGCATCTGCGTAACTAACAAGGCAGGAATCAATTCGAGAACCAAAAGGGGCGGCAACACTCGAAGATTTATTGGTATAGAACAAACCTAAATCCATCATACTCTTAAGGTAGCGAAAAATATCTTTAACACCATTCCAGTGTCTGCATGTGGGTGCATTGCTGTATCTAGCTAAAAGATTAACATCGAAGGAGATGTCGGGTCTAATGCATTGAGCAAAGTACAATAAAGCCCCAGTTGCACTTAAGTATGGAACTTCAGGCTCTAAAATCTCTTCCTCATCCTCCTTTGGATGGAATGGATCTCGTTTAGCATTTAAAGTCCGAACGACCATATGAGTACTCAAAGGCTTTATTTTATCCTTATTAAAACGTCCAACACTTTTTGGGTGTAGTTCGATTGATGTATTAAGATTCCATCCGAACAATGCTCGATCTCCAGGCTGAGGCAATATCGAGTTTTCCCAAGATCTTTCAACTCAAATTCCGATTTCAAGTGAGTGGCAATTTCCTCAAGCTCTGCGGGAATTCTAATGAGGTTCATGTCATCGACATAAACTGCAATGATTGCAAATCCGAAATGTGACTTCTTTATGAACATGCATAGGCATAATTCGTTGTTCACAAAACCCTGACTTGTCAAATATTCACTCAGACGGTTATACCACATCCACCTGGATTGTTTCAATTTGTAGAGTGATATCCTCAATCCAATTGAGAGAGTGTTCCGTGGTCTGGAACTATTTGAACCAGTCAATGGAAGTCTTTGTGGAACTTTCATTTAGATTTTTGTATCTAGATCCCCATAAAGATACACAGTTACCACGTTCATAAGCTGCATATTTAGTTTTTTAGAAACTACCAAATTGATTAGGTAGTGGAACCTTATAACGTCCATTATGGGGGAATACGTCTGCTCGTAATCAATCCTAGGCCGCTGAGAGAAGCCTTGGGCTGCGAGGCGTGCTTTGTATTGCACTATTTCATTCTTCTCATTACGCTTCCTCATGAAAACCCACTTGTAGCCAACGGGCTTCACACATGGTGATGTAGGAACAATAAGTCCAAACACTTTACGTTTCACAAGCGAATTGAGTTCGACCTGGATTGCTTGATTTCAGTTTGACCAATCTGTTCTATGTTAGCATTCATCAACGGAACATGGTTCAATGTCATCGCTAAGCATGATGTCAGTAGCTACGGTGTACGTAAATGCGTCATCGACAACCATCTCATTTTGATTCCAAACCTTATCCAATACTGCGTAATGGACTAAAATCTCGCGATTCACTGGAGAGCGATGGTCGGATTCAAACTAGAGTCACTAGTTGATGCTGATTTCCTCTTCCGGGGTTATGAATAATTTGAACCAAGGGGTCTGCCATGCTTCAGGGTCGGAGCAGATGATTGGCTAGCCGTCAATATACCAGGCTGTGTGGAAGGTTCGCCCCCCCACCTTCGGTGATAGTCATGGGGTACATCTATCCTTGCAGGTACGTTTACAGCAGGTATATGTGATCTTGTGACCTTTGCTAGATCATTAAAAGCATCTAGCATGCTTTGAGCAATGCTCTGAAGATCTATAATTCATTGCACCTTAGTTTCAAACTGGGCAGTGAGAGGATCTAAATGAGACATAGTGGGAGCATACCACAATAATTCGCGATGTTCTCCAGGAACGTTAGCATGCTTATCTCCCCCTAACGCCGGGAAGACTGTCTCATCAAAGTGACAATCTGCAAAACGTACGGTAAAGTGATATTCTATCAGGGGTTCTAAATAGCGAACAATTGATGGTGAATCATAACCGACATAGATTCCCATTTTTCTCTGAGGACCCATTTTGGTACGTAGTGGCAGCGCTATTGGCACATAAATTGTGCACCCAAACACACGTAAATGCGAGACGTCAGGCTCGTATCCAGTAACTAACTGTAACGGTGAATAAGGTTGGGTAGCGATGGGCCTCAGGCAGACCAGCATAGCTGCGTACAATATTGTATAGCCCCAGGCAGATTCCAGCAGTTTGGTTCGCATAACCAAAGTCCGAGCTATCAATTGAAGGCGCTTTATGGAAGTTTTTGCCAGGCCATTTTGGGTGTAAACATGAAGTACAGGATGTTCCACTTCAATCCCTACTGACATGCAATAATCGTCAAAACTCTGTGACTTAAACTCTCAAGCGTTATCCAGTCGAATCGACTTGATTGGATAATCAGGGTGGTGAGCCCTTAGCTTAATAATTTGTGCTAAGAGTTTCGCAAATGCAGTGTTGCGTGTGGACAACAGGAAAACATGTGACCATCGTGTGGATGCATCAACCAACACCATAAAGTATCTATATGGTTTGCATGTTGGTTGGATAAGTCCACAAATATCACCTTGAATCCTCTAAAAAAACGTAGGAGGGTTGTGAATGATCTTTGTAATCGAGCGTTGAGTATTCAACTTCCTCAAAGAACACGCTTTGCATGGCGAAAATCCAAGGTAGGGAAGTAAATGATGCCCATGTGATGATTTGAGGATACAGCACATCATGTCACGTTCGGATGTCCCATACGGTCATGCCAAAACAATAACGTGCTCTAGAACTCAGGCATAGGGTCGGCCACATGGTGGGCTTCTATGTCTTGAATGGTTGTGATGTACAACCCACTCGGGAGACGTTTCGACTTCTCGTGAATACGCTTCTGGTCATATTCGTACGAAGTGATACAAAGAATTTCAGAACCATATCTTCAGTGGTTTCAATATGATATTGATTATCTCGAATATCTCTAAAACTCATCAATGTTCTTCCGGAACATGGAGAATAGAGGGCATCTTTAATGGTTAAGATGGTACCATTGGACAACATGATACAGGCCTTTCCGTATCCTTCAATCAAGTTAGATGGGCCTGAGAGAGTTGTCAGAGGTGCTTTCTTGGGGTATAAAGTTAGTAAAATAGTGTCACTCACGTAATATGGTGTGCGTGGTAGCACTATCAGCCAGACAACTAACTTCCCCACTAGACATACCTAGAAATAAATTGATTGAATTGGTCACATGTATAAATATAATTCCATTCATTCAATTAAGCAATTTGAGAAATAATATCCATAAAATAACAATCCATAATTCAAAACAAACCAAAACCAAACAAATTATTCCAAATACTTAGAAAAATTGTCCAAAATTAAACCATAAACCTGGCCACTCGTAGTGGGTTCAGCCACGAGGGGTAAAACACCATAAAAACATGTCTAAAATTTATTCCTCCATAGGAGCTTATGCCTCCTGAAAATCTGATATCTCCATAGATGTAGTAGCATCTTCCTGATGTTCCACACGTGCAAAGTTACACTATCAACATGAATGATACTTGACAATAGCCTCGAGGGTAGCTTGACATACGCGTGACCAATGATCCTTTGATCCACTGCGGTAGCACATGTCCATTTCAGTGGAAACTGATTGAACGGTAGCTTTTCCCCTGTTCATGAAGTTTGGGGCCTTAGGAGCAAGGGGTTGGCACTGCTATGTCACATTTCTCCCTTGGGTGGGCCTTAATGTTGTTGACCTTGGGCCCGTGGTGGGGCTTTCCGTCCATTTCCACAGCCACGACGATGCTTGCGTCGTTTGTGGTTGCTGGAATTAGTCGCATGCGCTTCAAGCGCGGCGTTCGAGCCAGTCGGTTAAGCTTGATAATTCTTCATCAAAAGCTAGTTCTTCTTTTCAGCGAGAAGTAAAACAGAGATCAAATCCAAAAATTTGGTGAACTTCTGTGCCCTATATTGTTGTTGTAGGACAATATTAGTGGCATGGAAGGTCGAATAAATCTTTTCCAGGAGATCTGATTAGATTAGTTCCACTTTACAGAACTTTAGCAGTGATCGGATTCTATAAACTTCAGAGTTGTATTCATTCACGGACTTAAAGTCTTGCAAGTGAAGATGATGCCAGTCGTGTCTTACTTCAGGTAAGTAGATGTTTTTCTGGTGATCGAAACGGTCAGCCAGTGCAAGCCAAAGGGTGTGTGGGTCATCCTCAGCGAGGTACTCGGTCTGTGGAGCATCATGGATGTGTCTTCGAATGAAGATCATTGCAGTAGCTTTATGAGTTTCATCAACATATTTGTCGTTGGTAAATGCCTCGATGACGGCTTTAATACCCTTTGTAGTATGATGGAGCTTCACATCTTGAACCATTTAAGGTAGTTTTTTTCCAGATACTTCCAAAGAGGTGAAATGAAGCTTGTTCAAGTTCGACATGTCCCTATAACGGAGGGTACAACAAAAACGTGGTTAGTCATATGATAATCCATAGACATACATCGTAGAACATTCGGGTTCTATAGACATGTATTGGTTTAATTTATGCATGAAAGCTACAGGTTTCATGTGGTAAGTTTTGAATGAAAACTTCAGGTTTCAAAGGCACTAAATATGAAACTACAGGTTCAATTTAGTTTTATGAACAATTAGTTCATAAAGGAGAAGTTCCTGCAAAAAACACAGAATGCAATATGCTGATTTAAGTGTAGTGGATTTGAGTTTCTTCGGGAACTCAAGTGTGAGAGCTTCGGGACTACGAAAAGATGTCAACGGTTCAAAGTATAAAAATAAATTATTGAATCGATAATGTCCAAAAGTGATCTTCAGGTCAATAATTTTGGATTAATTATCAGATTAATGGACTGTAGGTCACTTTTAATTAATTCAATAGATCAGGACCAAACAAGGTCAATCGTCGAGGCAAAATAATAACAACATTCGGGTTAAAATTATTTAAAATGCCAAAAATTAGTGTTCAATTTGAAAAACCATAGCCCAATAGCATTTGGGCTTGGGTGCTATGAGTGGGGCAAAGCCCTAGAGGCATCTGGGTCTAGGATTTGGCCTCATGTTGCTACAAGCCATGGGCTAAGAGACTGGGCAGCCTAGCAGCAGTAGCTGCTAACATTTTGCGCTGAGGGGTGGACACGGGCTAGGCCCAGCAAAAGCTGGTCGTGTGTTAGTCTATGAAGCCCAGCCGAAGCTAGGTTCAGGTCTGGGCGATCTAAGCTTAGCAGCCAAAGCTGCGGGCAAGTGGGCCAGGGCGCAGGACAAAGCCCAGCAGCCTAACGCTGCTGGCAGTTTGGGCCGAGAACATTTGGACATGTCCAAGGAAGGATGCAAGCTTCCGTTTTGAGGTGGGCTGGGTTTCGGGCCCGAGTTAAGCCAGCCAGGCAAAAGGCCTGGTGTGTCCCTGTGCTCGCAGCAAAGCCCAGAGAGCTGCTGCCAGGGTCCAGACGTCAGAACAACGTCGTCCTGGTGGCATGCTCAATGTGGCTGGGCTGCAGGCCAGGGCAGAGGACGGCGGTGGTGCGGCGGCCGTGCCGCACAATTTCCCAATTTTTTTTTTTTTCGAATTCTTTAGGGTTTGAAAAGCCTTAACATGCTTCGAATTTATTTACATGCTTTGACTCACAAATTCCACATAGCAATATAATTGCATAATGCATGAAACATATATATATTGACAAATATATGAAACATATACAATATATATCGTAAGGAAAATAGAAACATAGAGCGGTTCATGCATCATGGGGAATATTTTCATGCTTCGTGGACGTTTGAAATATCTTCCTTTATTTTAAGCGTACCTGATTGTCAGAAAACAAATAAGAGCCTTTGAATTTTGTAGAAGAGAGCCTCCTCTTACGATCCGTCAGTTCTTTAGCTTCTGGCAAGAGGGTGCTGATAACGTGTTGTAGGCCTATTTAACTGAGCTATTCTAAGGGAATAGAGAGAGGGAGGCCGGCAGCAGTGAGAGAGATTTAATTGTGAGGTGTGTGTTGTATCACCCCATTGTGCCTTTATTTATTGTAGTAGGATAGGTAAAATCCTTACCTTTTTAGGATTATAACTCTAATAGGAATTAGACTACTAAAAGGAATATAAAAGATATTCCTATTCCAACTATGACTGCAATAGGACTATTTTTTTTATGTACTAATTGATTTTATATTTCTTATTGTGTTGTACAGGAGTGTAGAAATCTACGACATGTTTACTTACAAAAAATAAGAAGTTGAATCATTTTAATTCTTGAATTTCTTGCATTTACTAAAATATGGGTATGAGAATCAAAATATGGGGGAACTTTTCCCTGCATTTGATTACAAACAATGAATTGGAAAAGTGTAATCTTCCCCTTAAAATTAATCAAATACCTAAAACTCAAGAATCAAATCAACTGCGGGAGACTAGTTAATTTGATTCTCCTTTTCCTACTTTTCCTGCTTCTAAGTTCTAAATTTATATCCTCGTATGAATTGGTTATTAGTGATAGGATTGAAGACCCGAACTCGTTAATTCATTGGTTTGGCTTTACAGGAAATCTGATGAAGGATATGTACTAAGCTCAATTTTGCTAGTCTTAATATAGCTTTCTGCGGTCATCAGTGTAACTTTAGAACGCACTCCCCTGACGGTTTTGTTTTGAGCATCCGCCCACACTTGCATGGAATAAAATAGTACCTTTGATTACCAATTATAAATTTGTATAAAAGAAAAACACTACTAATTATAAATCAAACAAATCGCCTATTAACGTTGTTTGTTAACAAATCCAACCCCAACAAAATTATTTTGACTCACTAAACAAATCGCTTAGTAACTACATATTGGTATACAAAAATATGGGTCAGCCACTGGTGTGATAGTGTGAGAGATTTCCTATTGGTTAGACTATGACCAATATTAATCCTTATATAAATAAAAATTTTGTTCCTCTACTCAATAAAACATAGATTAATTGTTAAACCCGGACTCTTTTTATAATATTAAACCAGGATATTAAATTCAAAGGATTATCCCTTTTCAAAGAACATTCCATTAAGCTGCCAAACAAAATCAACTCTCTTTTTTTTTTTTTTTAAAGGGGAATAAATTATAAAGAAGGTCCTTTATGGATCTTTAAACTTACATGTCAAAGTAAATCATATGCGTAACTATTTTAGAAAATGAGAAATTAGGTTCTCATCCTTCATTTTGCTACTCCTTTGATTAAAACCTTATTCTTTTTCATTTTTTGATCAAGGTCCTCGGTATTAATAACTCATTAATTATTTCAATAATAAAATATTTTTTATTTCTAAATATATTAATTTAATGTTAAAAATGTTACAATTAGTATATTTATATTTATGAATAAATTTTTTATCATATATTTTTATTTTTAGTTTGTACCCATTTTTAATTTGCAACCCTTTTTTAATTTGTACCAATTTTCTTTTCAGTTTTAATTTGTAGCCATATATTAATTTCTTTTTGTGCCCATATTTTATAAAGTTTTATTTGTATTTGTACCCATATTTATTTATTTATTTGTACCCATTTTTAATTTTGCTAAATGTACCCATGCTAATTATATGTACCATTCATGTAATTTTTTTCAAATTTTTAATCTTAAAATGTACTCATTCTTAAATATACCAATTTGTTATATGTAAAATGTACCATTTTTTTTATATATAATCTATTCAATTTTTTTCTAATACATTTTTAAACTTATATGGGTACATTCTTTTTTCTTTGATTTTGAGAATGTATCCATGTTAAGTTTAATTGAAGAAATGTACTAATTTTATTAAGCCTAATATATTTTTTTTTTCTTTTCGTGATTCTGAAAAATGTACCCATGTTTTGATACAATAATTTTTTGGTTAATTTTGATGAATGTACCCATGTTTACACACACACACACACACACACACACACACTATAGTATATTTATATTTTAATATTTTTAATCCCACAAATTATGGTTTTTTATTTAAAATCTCATTAATATAAACAACTATAAATTTCAATTTTTGATTTAAAAAAATATAGTAACGTACATAGAAATAAATTATCACATTAATTTCAGGGACTTGAATCAAAAATTGAAAACCAAGAAGGTTTTAATCAAAGAATATTCATAGCTAGGGACCTCATCCAAAGTCTTCCTTTAGAAAAATTAACTAAGTCTCTGCTATCATATTGGTTTTTATGTAAGTATGCTTGAATTGTATATCGAGAAGTTGTCTTGAAAAATGTTTTATGTCTTGTATAAGAAAATAGATTCACTATGGAATTTGAAACTATTTTTGCAGAATTTGGATTAAGAATCTAAGATCTTAAAGTCTCCTCCCACCACAGCTTGTCTTAGCGCCTAAAACATTTGAAAATCCAATGGAAATGAACCTGCAAGATTAGTTTGTCCAAAACAATTTCTAAACCAAAAATTTGCAGCAGCCTGACCATTAGCTTGAACTGATCCATTGAAGTTAATTTCATAGCTTCCGGCTAACAACATGTTTTGAGTTTCCCCATAATCATTAACTTTCAATATCTGCATAAGAAAACCCAACATTCGCATGAATTTGAGACATAACCTACATTCCTAACTGGAACGAGAAGGATTGCTATTTTTGTATAGTCTCATTGAAGTTTACTACCTTTAAAATAACAAAATTTCAACTGCTTTATAAGAAAAAGAAAAAAAAAATAGTAATCCGAAAAAATTTCATTTTCATCCTGTTAAAGATGGTAAGGGTCAAAAGACAATAAACTTAGCAAGGGCCAAGCCAATGAACTTGGATTGCACAACTGATTCAACCAAGTTCTAGAATGAAAAACTTTTTATTGTAATTATTAATTTTCCACTCGTAAAAATTCTAGCATAGACACATGTATCTATTGTACTATAGAAATGTTTTTTTTTTTTGGGTCGAAAGTACTATATAAATGTTTTGTACCTAGTAATTTGTGAATCAAGAAAACACGATTCACCCAAATCCTTTTACATGGTACTAGAGAAACTTTCCTGGTGACCTACACAAAACCTAAAAAGTATCCAATCTCAGCCACCACCATAAGCGAAGAAATCAACATCAAGGGAGGAACACCAAGAAAGCCGTACAATCCTGATGTGAAGTGCGAAACATGCAACAAAGTCAGATCTAGCGGAAGACAATACAGGAAAGAAAGTTCCGAAGGGAATGATGTGACAAGCTCTTCGTACAAACATCATTTCCACTCACTTCGGATCAATGCAAGCAAATCATTGCTATGCCGAATAAGAGCAAACTCAAAGCTCGCAGCCTTAGTAACAACTTGAAATTGGTACAAATCGGAATATTTTGTATATAAAAATGATAATCTACTGGATTGATTAGTCAAACCCGTTAATCAACTAAGATAGAATTGTTAGTCGATAAATCAAAGATTTAATAACCAATTTCAAATATCAAAAGTTATCCTAGTCAGTGAGATCTCAGTTCGTTCCAAGTTATTAATGTGTTAAGTGAATAAGATTGTGAGCACATACTAATTAAATACTCAAGTGATACATGTAACATGTAGTTATGTGAGATATGTGGCACACTGTAAATAACTTTGAACACAAGATGTTTTTGGCCGGAAAAACCCACCTCTGGGTTAAAAAAACCGGGGACTATTCACTGAGTCCAATCCATTAGTATAATCAAGGTTCTTACAAAGTAGCACGCAAAGCTCAATGCCTAGACCTAGTCTACAGAGAAGCTTTACCTTTGTGCAACCTTACCTCACACAAGATGGATTCCTTCGGTCTTCACAAAGTGGTTGCTCCTCCTCAGTTCCTCACCTTGTGTCACCAAGACCAGCACACGAACTATGCATATGATGATATGGCAATGATATGCAGATCTGGATTCAAATGTCTAGTTCGTTTCTCCAGTCAAACTGTTAAAGGAAGAAACTTACGAGAATCCTAAAATGGGTCAGTTTTAAAGATTTGAACTAAAAACATTTGACCACAAATTTAATGCAAAACCAAAGACAATGCAACCCTATTCTTCAATGATTGGGTGTTTAATGCATGAAAGAAGGTTTTGCAACTAGGGTTTCATAAATGAGGAGGAGGAAAAATAAAAGTTAAATTATATTTTACTCCCTCAAATATTTGGTCAATTGCAACCTCATACAACATCTTTAAAACATTTCAATTGCATACATTTAGTTATATTTATTTTCAGTTTCAAAAACATTTCAATTGCATACATTTAGTTATATTTATTTTCAGTTTCATACATCCGTTAAAAAATTGTTAAATTAACCGTTATGTAATAACATGGCAATTGTAAGGTCCACATTTGTGCTGACATGGTTGCCAACTTTATACCATATGAATAAAAAAAAATTAAAAAAAATTAATTAATAAAAAATCAATTTAAATTATAATTAAAAACTAAAAAAAAATTTGAAAAGAGAATTTGGGCAAAGCTTGGCCCAATCACCCCCATCTCTTCCTCGACTCTATCCCATCTCCTATGTGCTTGTCTGGTTTGGGAAGCTTCTTCCGCCGCCGCCTCCTCCTCGATTCGACTTCATCCCCATCTGCATGTTTGTCTCCAACAAGTCTATCAACGATCTCACAACTTGCTCGCAGCTCAGTTAATTCCGTCACACCCGAGTTCGATCTGGACATGACTTAGGAGGGCTAGAGGCAGATTTGGTGGCGTGGCTCCACCCGGTTGAACCCCAGCACCTCGATTCCGTCCAACGACGTGGATGTGGGCAACCCTCATGCCTCTATGTTCTTGTGCTAGACCTCCATGTGGTTCGCAGCTGATGAGGTTGCGAAAAACTTGCCAAGACGGTGATTGATGGTGACGCTGAATGAGGAAAGATCGTTGCCAGTGCGGGAAGCTGTAGGCACAAAAGGCTGTCGCGGCAGCATTATCTGCGACAGAAGAAGTCGTCGAAGGGGGAGAAGAAACGGGAAGTAACGTGTCGTCGGGAGAGACGGATGCTGCGTCAGAGGTCGCAGAGTCGATGAGGATGTCATAAATGGGGATGGAGTCGAATCGAGAAGGAGGTGGCGGCGAAAGAAGCTTCCCAAACCATACAAGCATATAGGAGATGTGATAGAGTCAAGGAAGAGATGGGGTTACTGGGCCAAGCTTTGCCTAAATCCTCTTTTCAATTTTTTTTAGTTTTTAATTATAATTTAAATTCATTTTTACTAAATAATCTTTTTTTATTATTTTTTATTCACATGGTGCAAAGTTGACAGCCATGTCAGCACAAATGTGAACCTATATTTGCCACATCATCACTTAACGGACGCATGTATGAAACTGGAAAAAAAAATATAACTAAATGTATGAAATTGAAATGTTTTAAAGATGTTGTATGAGGTTGCAATTGACTCCATACTTAAGGGAGTAAAATGTAATTTACCCAAAAATAAATGTTTTATCTCTATCTAACTTCTCTATCTAAACAATATAATCTGAAAACCCAACCAATAAAAGAAACCCTAGCCAAAAATATAAGCAAAAAGGATGTTTCATTTCAACTAGCACGGACAAGAGACACATGTCACACTACAACACAATCTAGGTAGATCTATGGCTACAAGCTGGTAACCAGCAAAAAAGGCGTCAGTCTACCTATGAGGGTAGGTATTAATTTGTGTGCCTAGCTTGCTGAAAATTCACGCGCAAGCCTGACTAGACAACTAAGCTAATTAGAATGAAGCAGGAATGTAGATTTGAAATGCACATGCATGAGCAAACCTTTTGAAGTGAGATGCGTCCCATCCTTGTACATTTCTTCATAGCAGACATAACCCATAAACAGAGAATAGCCTAAAGCTACATTGAGCATATGGTACATTTACAATGTTGACAAGCAAAGCCAAACCGAAAAGTCTAGACTTCACAACCTCCCCCTTTGGCTTTCCTTGACAAAATACCTCAAGCCTAAAGCTAATTTCACTCACCCACACTCAAGAAATGAACGAAGGAACGAATCCTGCAAAACAACAAATCTTGACAAGAACAAGTGAAATATATCATGGGTGGCCAACTTGCAAGGTAATAATAAACAACTAAAATTTTCTCCCCCATTTTGTCATGGTAAGATAAAGACAAGGCAAAATATCACAATGCAAGAATAACAAAAGCACAACGGATAAGGAATGAGCAATATATCATATGAGCATGTCCAAGCAAAGTGAAGAAACAAGTAAGCACATGTAAGTGATCCAACTCCTCCAGAAATTATCCATGCAATGAAAATGAACTCCCCCAGAATTGATGCTTTTCATTTAAACATACTCCCACATAATTCTAAATCATGACTTCATTTATTTGATGAGGGACAGTGACTCAACAGAAAAAATGAGATGTCCATTGACACATAAATTTGAGTATAAGCATAGACAAATGTACCCAAACATCTGAAGGCAGCTCATTAAGATGATAGAGATCAAGATAACAGTTGAATCTTCGCACCAATAAACTACTGCTAAAGCACAAGCCATGAAAGGGATAAGAAAAAGTAGTTTGAATATCTATGTTTCCATAAGATATTGATAAGATAGTGTTTGACAAAATAATATGCAATGCAATTCTCAAGAGACGACTCTTTATGGGCATACAAAGACAGTAATACAGAGATGAACACTTGCTCATGATACAAATGTGATGTGTCAAGGTAAGGGGATAGGATTAGTGATAGCCATCTTGAAATCATAGAACCAAGCACATAATCTCAAAAGCATTTCCAAAGTTAACCAAGCTTTTAATAATTCATTGATTTTAAGAAACAACACTTCCTACATAATATGGACAATGGACAAGACGCGCAAAAGGCAAGGCATAAACCTTGGAAGAAAAGCTAATTTTGGTGAAGAACTTTGAGTGAGGCACCAATTTGAGAAATGCCAAGGTCATTTGAATGAAGGTGAAATTTTGACGAATCACCATTGATATTTTAGAGAATTTAATACATGACCTACGGAGGGGGATCTTGAAGCACTACTCATGACATTGCATGGAAGGCTAAAATGAAGGGATTTTCTCATTTGATAATATATATTTTCTTTTGAAGACACCCCTTTCATATAACACTCTCCCATTTGAAATTTTGATTTGATTTTGGGAAGAGGACAAAAGGAAGAGAATTGACACATGGTCCAAATTATAGAGTAAGTAAAGTCACGACCACTCAATTAGGACCAAAGCAACATTAAATTCAAAAACACCACTAGATTTGGATGATTGGAAAAATGATTTTTCAGAGGCCATATGAGGGAATTGAGAGAACCTTTGACATCACAATGAAAAATTATCCAAGGCTAATCCACTTATTACTAACTATGTATGACACATAAGAGATGCATACAGAGAGCAAAATGAGATTATCTGATGAGATAACTGACCACACAAAAACATCCACATAGACTAAACAAAATATTCAACTCTTGGAAGCAAGGCTATACAACCTATTCAATTCATATCACAAAGACCAATAGACCGTTGAAGGTCTTCGTACCTTCGATTATCTAGGGCTTTAGTGAAAATGTCAGCTAGCTGTTTTTTAGTTGGCATAAAGGTTAAGGTAAGAATTTTACCTTCCACAAGAACTCTAATGAAATGATGCCTTATATCAATAAATTTGGTTCTTGAATGTTGGACCGGGTTCTTGGAAATATCAATAAACAAGAAAAATGGATTGAGAGATACAATAGTCACTGAGCATTTGCTTCATCCACATCAATTAAGTGCAACAGCTACCAGCAGCAACATATTCAGCCTCAACTGTAGGCAAGGAGACAGATTTGCTTCTTGTTGTGCCAAGCCACCAGATTGTTTCCAACATAGAAACTCTTTTGATCATCAATACACCCAGCCCAATCGGCATCACTGTATCAAACCAAATTGGTGTTGGTGTCATGCGTATATTGTAGCCCAAAATCAGTAGTTCCACCCACATATTTGATGATCCTCTTAACTGCCAATAGGTGAGACTCCTTAAAACAACTTTGAAACCGAGCACACATCTCAACTGCAAAGGAAATATCTGGTCTACTTGCAGTCAAATAGAGTAGGCTTCCAATCATGCTTTTATACAAGTTTGATCAACATCTTTGCCACTCGATTCCTTGTGGATTTTGGCACAAGTACTCATTGGTGATCTAGCAACTTTTGATCATTCAAGACCAAATTTCTTCACTAAATTCTTGGCATATTTGGCTTAAGAGATGAAAATGCTAACATTTTCTTGTTCTTGTAAACCCATGTTGTGCCAATAACATTAATGTTTGATGGACAATCAACAAGGGACCAAACATCATTCTTCTCAAACTGATTCAGCTCTTCTTGCATAGCCAAGATCCATTCTTCATCAGTTAAAGCATCTTTAATATTCTTGGGCTCAATATGGGAGACATAGCAAACATTTGCAACTTCATCAGTTATTTGCCTTCGAATTCTAACGCCTTTGTCAATCGGACCCATAATTTCTTCATTACAATGACCTCTAGCCCACTTCGGTTTATCCTTGAATAAGACACGAGAATCTTGATCAGTGATTGATTCACTCTTATTGTTACTTTCTAACACCACACTTGACTAAACAGAAACATAACTATTATCCTTAGAGGGAAATAGCACATCATCATTTTCAGCTGCCAAAGAGGAAGGGACATCAATGTCATCAATCTTGAGATTTATGGACTCTATGATAGTTTTTGTTCTCATATTGTAAACTCTATAAGCCCAGCTTATGTTTGAGTACGCTAAGAAGATTCCCTCATCACTCTTAGTATCAAACTTTACCAGAGGTTCTTGATCACGTGGAATGTAGCAAACACTCCCAAAGACTTTGAAATACTTTACCGTTGGCTTCTTACCTCTCAAGAGTCCATAAGGTGTCACATTAGTGCCATGTTTGAGAAACACTCAATTTGAGATATAACAACGGTGTTCATGGCCTCGGCCCAAAAGCGTTTTGCCAATTTTTTACTCTTAAGTAGTACCCTAGTCATCTCTATCAAAACACAAATTTTCCTTTCCACTACACCATTTTGTTAAGGGGTGATTGAAGTAGAAAATTCATGCTTGATGTCGTTTGTTGAACAGAAATCGTCAAAGTGAGCATTCTCAAATTCAATTCCATGATCAGTTTTGATTCTGACTAGAGTAGGATGGCTAGACAAATATTTATTTAACATTAATTTGTTCACAGAGAGGAACTGTTGAAATGTTTCAGATTTTTCCCTTAAAAAGCATACCCAGGTGAATCTAGAATACTCATCCACAATTACCAGGATGTACTTCTTGCCACCAAGAGATAATGTATGAATTGGCCCAACAAGATCCATATGAATCAATTGAAGTGGCTTGGTTGTTCCAATGTCAGTCACTTTCTTGTGAGCCACCTTAGATTGCTTTCCTAATTGGCATGATCCGCAAACATAGGAGTCAAAAACAGAAAGAGGTGGCAGTCCCCTCACAACCTCATGTTTGGACAATTTCTTGAGGTCTTTGAAGTTCACATGTCTAAGTCTCGTATGCCAACATTAGTTTTATCAATAGCTTTGTTGCACTTGGAGTATGCAGCAATTTTAAAGACATCAAGAATGTAGCAATTGTCTCCAGATCTCGGGAGTACAATCAAGTTATTTCCATGTTCATCCACAATCCAGCAAACTCAATAAGATGTACTGAGATCTAAAGAGAAAGTATTGGTGGAAAAGGATGAAGCGAGAGGTAGCCAATTATGCTCAATATGCCAACAAATGCAGATTGAACACCAAAAACGATTTAGTATGCTGCAACAATTAGCTATTCCAGAATGAAGTGAGAGTGCATTACGATGGACTTTATTACTGGTCTACCGAGCTCAAATAAAGGGCATAATGGAGTTTGGTGGTTGTAAACCGACTTACCAAAAGTGCTCATTTCTTGTCCGAGAAGATGAATTCGCCTATCGATTACTTTGCTACGCTTTATATTGAGTGGATTATTCGATTGTATGGAATCCCTAAAACAATAGTTTCTGACCGAGACTTTCGATTTACTTTACTTCTTTAGGAAAAGCTACAAAAGGAATTGGGTACTGAACTCAATTTGAGCACGGCATATCATTCACAAACTGATGGACAATCAGAAAGGGTCATCCAAATATTGGAAGATATGTTGAGAGCTTGTATTTTGGATTTTGGAGGAAAATGGAGTGTACATCTTCCACTTGCTGAATTTGTCTACAATAACAGTTACCAAAGTAGTATTGGTATGGCACCCTACGAGGCTTTATATAGGAGACCTTGTCGATCACTGATTTGTTGGGTCGTGACCACGCCGCGAATCTTAAAAACGCATGAGAGTTGCTTGCTCCGTCTCATAACACAACAATTCTCATGTATCTTTAAGATACGTAAGGCCATTAATACTATTAATAAAATAAATATCAGAGTTCAAGCAAAAGCCATAACATTCAAACCATCTCATAAGCAAACTTTTTACAAAAGAAATCCCAAAAAGTTCAATTTACAAAAGCCAAGGGAGTAATAAGTTTTAGATAAATATATGCATAAGCAAAAGAGGCTACACATAGACATCTTTCACTAAAACCAGAAAATCAATATTTACATTTCAAAAGCTGATTTTCTGACTCGAAAGAATTTGAGGTTGAAAAGCTACAACCGCACACCTTGTCCAACTCTTCCATTAAATCTTACATTGCACTTGAAAATGTAGGGGTGAGTATCACATATAATCATTTGCGCCCCCTCGGGAGGCACCCTAGCTAGGTGTGAAACTAGATATACCTTTGTAATACGTATAAAGGAAACAATTTGCACAACAAAAACCTTTGGCTTGAGGTAAAATTTATTTCATGCTCATACAAGTTAACTATAGCGGGATCCCTAAAATCATTTTGTCCTGATAACCAAACACGCGGCCAACTACCCATACCTAAAAAAATATTCTCAAATAATACCAACAGAAGATAGCGTAATGAGAGTGTCCACTTACAACCTATACCACATAGACACAAGTATCATCCCCTTACGGTTCATGGTACGAGTCCGTTTGTATAGGACCCTCTGGAGGTTTAGGGGAATCGAAGCCCAAGGTAGTCACACAACCTCTTTCACTCTCAGGTTGTTAGTACAATATAGAATAATATAAATCACGTGCTAGAAAAATAAAAACTCTTTTTCCTAACATGTAATTCTAACAACCAAAAATCCAATGCATAGTTTGCACGCATCAACATTTACATACATTATACATACAGAAAACCATTAACCAGGGTGTGAGTCCCCCCTACCTGGTATTCCAAGCTTCAGGTACCTAACTCTTTCCACAAGTGTTCACTCTTATAATTGAACTCGTCTAAACCACATGAGCGCCTAATATGAAAAAAATAAATATATATATATATATATATATATATATATATCATTACACACTTCACATGCACCAACACATACTAATACTTCACAATTCCGTCTAACGCAATGCATGTATGTCCCAAAATAATCAAATTTAATATTTATTCATATTGAGTCCCAACTTAATTAGCCTTTTCCATGAAATCCATTCATGGCTTTAGCCATATACCAAATGCCATCTAACACCCAATGCACAATTGAATCCCATAACTCAAAATCAACTAAAATTTTACCAGGCTTGAGACTTCCAAAACTCTCAATTCAACCATGCTGCACTTCAAACATGAATTTTTAAACTTATTAACATGAAATCCCCAATTAATAAAAAATTTGAATTTGCAAATGAGCTCTGAATTCTTACCTTTGTTTGTAGAGCTCGACGTTGTGGTCACATGGACGAAAACAGGTTGCAAATCGGATGTCTAGATATTAACCTATGAATTTTCTTCTTTTGATACCTAAAGAAAAACCATGGCTATTTTTTCTTCCTTTCTGGTCTTTTTGGAAACCGTGCACCAAAAATAAGAAGATGAAAGAATCATCTTGAACTCACGTGCTCTCCATTCATTTTGTCTCATTATTATTTTTTTACCCAATAAAAACTTGACACACAACCCATTTTAATCCATCTAAATCTTTTCAAGCTTCATGTAAATAGATATATATTTCTGGGGTTTTACACATTGGTTGCAAATGGGTTTATAAGATCAGGCATAACTCTGATGGCACCGTTGAGCTACAAAGCGTGCCTTGTTAAAGAGACGTTCGCTCTCGTTGCTAAATTAGTTACCTCCAGGTTACTCATTGTCATAGATACCATCCAAGGATGACATCTCTTTCAACTTGACGTCAACAACGCGATTCTCCATGACGATCTTCTTAAGGATGTTTACATGGCTTGCCACCTGGATTCAGATAAAAGGGGGAGACACGAGTTTACAAGCTTCAAAAGTCATTGGATGGCCTCAAACAAGCCTCGAAACAATGGTTTCTTAAACTCTCATCCACTTTCAAATCCACAGGCTACCAAAAATCTAAAGCTGATTTTCCTTATTCGTCTGGTTCAAGTGTAACAACTTTACCGCATTGCTTGTTTATGTCGATGATGTGATTTTGGCTAGAAATGACATGAAGTGCATTAAAGAAACAATACATTTTTAGGGGGAAGATTCAAACTTAAGGACCTGGGAAATTAAAATATTTCCTAGATTATGCAAGGGCATTACATTATCCCAACGCAAATATGCACTTAAAATATTAGAGGATAACGGGTCTCTTGGAGTCAAGCATGCATGATATTCTATGGATCAGAATCTAAATTTGACACAAATAGATGGTGCACTCCTAAAAGATCATTCCACGGATATAAGGCTCATTGACCGTTTGATATACTTGAAGATTACAAGACCGGATTTGGTTTATTTAGTGCATGTCCTAAGTCAATTTATGGACAAACCCGGGGTACCACACATAGATGCAACCCATCGTGTGCTGAGATACATCAAGAGCACACCAGTACAAGGCATTTTCTTCTCCTCTACAAGCTCGTTACGATTGAGAGCTTTCTGTGATGCAGATTGGGTTAGTACATGGACACTAGAAGGTCCATGTCAGGCTATTGTACAATGATTGGTGATTCACAAGTCTGGAGGTTTTAGAAACAAACTATATCATCGAGATGACAGTTGAAGCAGAGTATAAGGCTATGACTTCCACATGTTGGGAATTGACTTGGTTGAAATACGTCCTCAATGACTTGGGAGTTAAGGATCCCCAAGCAGCCATATTGTACTGCGATAACTAAGCAGCGCTTCACATTGCATCCAATCCCTTTTTCCATGAGCGAAAAAAAACATATAGAAATACATTGTCATGTAGTTAGAGAAAAGCTGCAAGAAGGCGTGGTCCGCACCGTGCATATGAACACACTTCAACAATTCCAAATATGTGTTTGGTATTTATTGAAATTAAGTTACCTACTTAATTCTTATAATATTGATACAGTAACCAAATACATAATAGAGATATGAAAGGAAAGAGTGGTGTCCACATGCACAAAAACTGAAAGCTATATATTTGTTTCCTTCCCAATTTGTTCAAAGGAATGGGGGATCTTATGAACGCGAAAGAGTGTCAAGGAAAAACAATATGAAAAAAAAGATTGAGATAGTTGTTTGAATGAGTAGAAAAATCATCAAAGGCCTGAACTGAGAAAACTACAAAGATTTCGCAAAAGTTAATTTAATCAACGTACAAATATGAACAATAATAATAGGGTCTAGGGTTTTGTTTTGCTGATCTATGAAGATTCAAGAGACTAATAACTTGATTGGTGTAGAATGCATCAAAATTTTGTATCAATTTAGAATAGCAAGTAGTGAAGGTACTAAAACAACGTTCAAAGTGAAATTATCTCTTCCTCGCTCTCACATTTCTTGGGCGTTCTTCGTTGTGGGACACACACACACATACACACACACACACACACACAAGGTTCTAAAAGACGTTAGGCGCTATAGCTAGTTAGGCGGTGATCTGGGGCCTAGCACTTAGGCGGCTAAGTGAGAGCCTAGGCGGCTAGGTGGGTGTCTAGGCGGACTAGGCGGATTTAAGTAAATCTATTATATTTTGTGTAAATAAATGTCTGTTTATACTTAAAATATATATAATTTCATTATAAACTACAAAATAGAATGACATATATATTAGGAAGTATTGGAACATAATGAAAACATGGGGAACATGCATATAATGTGTATTCATTTAAGTATTCAACAAGTCTCTTACAATTTATTGAAAAAAATAAAATGCAAAATAAAAGTTATATATTTTCTGTCTAAGTGAGTCGCAACCTAGGCGGGTGCCTATGTGAGTCTGGGCGGGCTAGGTGGGTGCCTAGGCGGGCGCCTAAGCAAGTCTAGGTGCCCTTTCTTAATTTTCAAACGCCAAGGCATTAATCGAGACGGTGGCCAACCGCCTAACGTCTAGGCTGGGATTTTTAGAACAGTGCACACACACATATACATATATACACACACACACACACAGTTTTTTTTTTTATAAAAATGGGGATTAGTTGTGGGGTCCACTTCACATCAAACTTTAACGATCCAAACCGTCTATTTTTCAAGTTGCACCTCATAGATCATCATTGCAAAGTATTAACCAAATTGGAAATGTTTAAGACATTCAATTGAGTTCAAAAAAAGTAACGAATACTTTGTTATATAAAAAACAATGAAATTTTATCTTGATAATTAAATAGGCAAATAGTTTTGGATTGAATTGAATTTTTGTAAGGATGATCTATGAAACAAGACTTACAAAATAAACGGTTCAGATCATTGAAGTTCGATGTGAAGTAGGCCCCACATCTAATCCCCATTTTAAAAAAAAAAGTGAGAATCCCTTTGCATAAAGGGCCTGTATACACACATATTCATATATATATATATACACACATATATATACATACGTACATGTGTGTGTCTATATATATATAATATTCGGACTGAAACCTTAATAAAAGGGTTTGATTCAACTTTACTATTTCTGACAGGAGGAAAAAAGAAGTCGGGCTTTGGACACAATTTAATTTCAACTTCCTTACCTAATTCCCTTAGATTACACAGAAAGAGTTAATATAATAATTGGAAGAAAAAAATTTAACAAAGAAACCCTGTCCACACGTTAATTAACATTGGAAAAATGTATAATATATATGGATTCCATTACTATAAAACAATACCTGATGATAAAGTCAAAAATAGACCTGGATGATCATTGATTCTTCTTGGCGAAACAGAAAGTTATTTTATTGTTATTTTATTTCAAAAGAGAAGGCCAAACCCTGTTTTTCTTCACTCAAACCCACACTTTCTCTGCAGAATAGCAACTATATTTATGAATTCAATTCTGTAATTATATGACTAACCCGTTTTAACTTTTAACCCTAAACCCTAAAAACAAGGGAAAAAAACCAAATAAAAAGTTAGGTGACAAAATGTTGCTGCTAATTTGATTCCTGCATGTTGCGAGCAAATTTGAGGTGTAAACTTTAAGAAGAATACAGAAACTATGTGCATTAATTAGCTGCAGAGAAAAAAACTCATCATGTCATCCAAGTCCAGTCCATCATATCATGATAAACTATGAATCATTGGCACATCATTAAAAAATTAGATCGAACCAAAATTCACCACCAAGAAAAATTACACAATAAGAAATTAAATATAATAACACACCAGTTTATGAACAATTAATTAGTAGCATAACTGGATTAAAGGTCAGAAACCCAATTGGAAACTAGACATCAATTATTTATTTTTTTCCTTGCAAACTGAACATCTCAAAAGGCAGCGAATTAAACTCAAAGAAACTAAAGCTAAGCCAGATTTTATATTGTAACATCCACAGAAACACACCCCCAAAGTTTCTGTCCATCTTTAAGATCTTAATTTACATCTCTCACTTTTTAATCTTGTTTCTAAAATTTATATTTCAATACAACAAAATACAAATCCTCCCACCTCTTCAGTTTCTTCTCACTTTTTCTAGAAAGGTAGTCTTGAATGCTCCCAATTAGCATAAGCCTCATGCCCAAGCTGTCCATGGCCACCATTAGGGATCAGATTTGGAGGCAGATGATGGCTGTAAATATTTAGAAGTCCAGATGAAGGATCAGGGAGTTGCTGCTGCTGATGATGATGCCCCCCACTCCCTAACTGGGTTCCACTGCTCCCACCACCAGTTGGGGAACCTCCATTATTATGGCCTCCTGCACCTCCTCCACCCTCCTCATCCTCCTCAAGAGGCAACCTCTCATAAGTAGCATTTGCAAATGTTGCTGCCACCACCATCACTGGCCCTGCTGCCACTAGTGACCCCATCACACTGCCCCCAACCACCTGCCCCTGCCCGCCGGCTAAGTAAACCGTCAGCCCAGTAGACCCGGGAGGGGCGGGACCAGGAAGGAACGCCCCACTCAGAGACAAAATCTCAAACCTCCCATGAAGCGCCACCACAGCTCCTGGAGCCGCAGGTTGTCTGAGGGTTACGTTGGCGACCAAGCCACTCCCGCTAAGAATACACATGCCTCTCTGCCGCCGCCTAGCGAACTGCGCCACGCTCTCCGCCACGTCAGTGCCGCTGGCCACCTCCATGACATGGCTGCGGAGGGAGTTGGGGCTGTCCCGGGTGACAAAGATGGGAGGTTTGGGTTTGTTTTTGGATCCTGGAGGGCGGCCTCTTGGCCGGCGGGATCCAATCTCGACCGCACCTTCTTTGGGCTCAGTATGGTCTCTGTCGTCATGTTCGTCTCTGCCGCTGCTTCTGCCGCTGTTTTCGTTTATGGAGATTTCAAGGCCGCGCTGCTTGTTCAGCGTTGGCGAATTGGTGGCTACCGGGTCCATGCCCGGTAGCCCCAAATTACCACTCCACCAGGGGTTCGCCAGAGTGGCAATTGATGATCAAATTCAGGGAAAGTATAACAAGGAGGAAATTAAAACTAAAGAAGACTATATAAAGACAAGCTCGTCAATTTGCCCTATTTAACTTGTTTCACAGTTTGAGATCACCAAGTCAAAGCTATATGATGCAAACAGCTCATCAAGACGAAAAAAAAGGAAAAACAAGAAGCAAAAGAAGCAAAGGAAGCTTGTGCAACCTAGTAGGAGAGAGTAGTAGAAGTTGATCAGAGAACTTGGGGAGAAGAGAGAGAATTAGATTGAATTAATTGGTAATGAGAGGAACCCACTAGAGATTGAGTTACACAGGTGATGAAGTGTAGGCCAAATTAGATGATCAGACGATGGAGAAGTGGTGAGATGAGATTAGTGGAGAGAATAAGGAACAGATGCAAAAACCCGTAAGCTTGATTGATAGAATCAATTAAGAACAAAGAAGAAAGAGAGGATATTGAATAAAATTAAGAAAGCGCAGTAATACTAATACTAGCTCGCAGAAGGAAAAGACTGAAACGAAATTAAGTGAGTATATATTAAAATATACGAGTAGAGAAAACTAATTCAAAATTACAAAGTGTTTATGGGGTTTGGTGTTTAATAAGCAAAGCTCTGTTATGATTTGGGGAGCTGAGGGAGGTTATACCCTTTTTTGTTTCCCTCGATCTCTCTTGATCTCTCTTTAATCTCTCTCTCTCTCTCTCTCTCTCTCTCTCTCTCTCTCTCTCTCTATATATATATATATATATATATATAAAAGAAGAAGATTAGTTTAGTGGCTGGCGGGTGCTTTTTTTTGGAGGAGAAGGAAGAGAAGGAGGGGTCTTGGGAAGGGTTAGGGTTTCGTGGGGTCGCGTGCGCGTGGGGAGGTGGTGATCACGTCGTTGTCTTGGGCACAACATACATGTCAATCAGCCCTAATTGTGTGTTTTGTCTGTGAGTGTGTGTCCGTGTGCGTCACAGTACTAAGAAAGGCTGGGGAAGACTGAGAGTGAAGGATCTGTTGATGGATGGTGTTGCTCTAGCTACTACTACTGCTACTTGTTACTACCAGATGCTCACAACCTTTCTCCATGGCCTCCCTTTTTTCAGTTTTAATGTAGTCTTTTTTTTCCTAAAATAGGTCGTAACCCATGTTTTCTTTTGTTAGACACACAAACATAAAAAGGATGGTATTCATATGATTATTTTTTAAGAAATAAGGATAATATTATAATCCATAAATTCGTTATTTGTCCCTCTTTGACCTAAACTAAAGAAAAAAACTAATTATTTGACTCCTATTGTGCAACTTTCCTAAAATCAAAATATTGGGGTTGTGTGACTCAATACAAGTCATAAATGTAGATCAAACAAGTCCCGCAAAACAAGTCCCGCAAAAAATTACAATATCAAAGACTTTGAGAGATAAAACCTCACTCACATCTTGATAAGCCTGTCAGGCATGACCCAACGTGCATTGGATTTGAACGGTTAAATTGGGGTAACTATATTATTGCCCGTAAGGAACGGACTTACCATTGCCTTCCTCAAAGTTAAGATTGGATTTCTCTTAATGCGTTCTTTTCCATTTGATCAGAAAATATGATCACCAAAGTCCTCTTTTTTAAGAACGATATAATATTTATTCTAAAGAATTACAATGTCCAATGAATATAACATGAAAAACAAATGGTCCTTTGCCCTAATTGCAAGAGACATCAATACAAAGAGCAAATTTGACACTGAATATGGGCAAAACCTTCTGACTGACCGATCCAACATAATCATCCCAAAAAATTCGACTGCAAAGCTTAAATGATATGAAGAAAACCATTCAGCTATAAAAAAATTAAAAAATTAAAAAATAAAAACAGACCTACTTGAGCCACCAAGATAAATTGGTTGCATAACGGCATAAGAGGTAGATCCACACTAAAAGCTGATTAAAATCTCCTAGAGAGACACAACAAACTCAAATTGAGTTTCATCAATTACTCCGAAAATATATCAAAACTAAAAATATCTCTGCAATCGCATTGAGTTGTATAACTCATCCACTAGTTAAAGTGTCACATAGAGTTGCATCAATTACTCAGAAAATAGATCAAAACTAAAAATTCCTTAAAACACGCTCAGGTTTAATTGTTGAACTCGTTGACTCTAAAAATTATAAAGCTTACGTGACACGCAAGCCGAGTAACTATGAGTTAACTACGTCCTTTTGTATATCTGGATGTGCCAACTTGCAACCGAATTTGGGTCGAGCGAGTAGAATAGATATGGTGGTGGTATTGAATGTGCTGCTGACTTTTACACTTGAATGACTACACTAGTAGAAAAACATGTTTGCGCAACGGAATCTTGCGCGACGAAGAAAATTCCTTCACGCAAAGCATGTTTGCGAGACCGACACCACAAAACGTTGCGCAAACGGCCTTTGCGCGATGAAGGTCAGCGTTGCGCAAAATATCTTTGTGCGACGCACGAGTTCCTGCATCACGCAAAACAGCTTTGCACGACGCCGACCTTCGTCAGGCAAAGTGCCGTTGCGCAAAGGTAATTTGCGCGACGTTTTGTGCGTTGCGAAAGATCTTGGCGCCAAACCAAGAATGCTTTACCCTTTTTTTGCCAACTTTGCGCGACGTACGTGCGCGTATGTCATGCAAAACAGCTTTGCGCGACGCATGTGTACGTACGTCTCACAAAGTTGACTTTGCACGACGAACACTGGCGTCGCGCAAAACATCTTTGCGCGACGTATGTACGTCGAGCAAAATAGCTTTGCGCGACGCATGTGTTCATACGTCGCGCAAAGTCAACAACTTTTTCTGCTTTACTTAATCAGTTTGGGAGGCAAAAACTACAAACCCAGTTGCAGCAGCTACCTCCCTCCCCCATCTCTCTTCAAAACCTTCTCCAATCCCTGATCTTAAGCCCCATGAGGTCCTTCTTGACGCTCACGCCGTCTCCATCAATCCTCCCAATTAAGTGAGTCAAATTTCACCTTGTTTTTAGATTAATCCCATTTCTAAGTTCTATTTTTTTGCCCAAAAAAATGAGGGAAATTATCATTTGATTTTTTGCTCCTCTCTCCGTTTTGTTCCTCCAATTCCAACAAAACTTAAAAATTTATAGCAATATAATGTAATGATTGTGTTCATTTGTAGCAATATAACTTGAAAATTTGTAGCAATATATATACACACACACACACACGCATACTTTTCTAGTTATTCAACTGCTTTTATAATGTAATGATGTTTCTGAGTGTGTTAGTGGTATGATTGTGTTCATTTGTCTGAATAATGTACATTTGGAGCTTAAATTTTTTATTAATTATTTTTTCATTTGATTACTTGTGATGTACTAGCTTTGAAAGGTTTACTAGCTTCAAAACCCAGTGAAGAGGCAAGAGAGCAGCCATTCAAATTTGAATTTTCCTCCTTGCTCAGCTGAAAAAGAAGAAAAAACAGTTTTTTTTAGCTTAGATTCGTTAGATGAACTGGAGTAGAAACTACTTGATATGAAATGGAACTCAAAGTTAATCAAGCTACAATTATTAAGCAGCACATTGCTTTGTGAAAATGGATAGATAGCAATAAGAGGAAATATCGAATCCTTGTAGGTTAACTAAGGTCTGGAAAGGGGAGGGTGCATATTGAATCCTTTGTTGAATTTTTTTTTTTTTTTTCTATTCCTACTCGCATTGTTATCTTTGTCGAAAAAATATTTAAAGTGGTGAATTGTGAAATTCCATGCATGATGCAATATGAACATAATATGTCATGTTATCAATTCTTTCATGATTTCTGTATACATTAGGAATTCATGGTGATATGTTGTTATGTAGATGAGAGTTTTTAAATTCACATTCCGGTTATTGCTGTCTGACAACTCAATTTGGCTTTATCTTACTATTTGATTCTAGGAAGCTAGTGCCATTCCTTTTGCTTCTCTGACTGCTTGGCGAGCTCTCATAAGTACTGCTAGGAAATCTGAGGGGTATGTTAGTATATCTCGGATATTAACTTCCTTCCTTTGACGTATCATGATTTTTTTTATTAAAACTGTTGTCAGCAGGAAGCCATTGTCATTTTCTTTCTTTTTTTCGATTGCAAAAGCTGTTGTCGTTTTCACATGGGGGTAGTGTTTGTTCTAATCTTCTTTTGTTCACCTTTTTCTAGTTAACAGTATAAGAGAAGATTTTCTTTGTCTGGATGTTTCTTTCATTAATGAAATTTGTTTCACTATACTAGAGATGTTGAACTTTTGTGTCCAAAATTTTACCATCTTCCCAGCATTTTTTAGGTAAAAGGTATAAAAGAAAATATGACATTTATTTTTCATGCTGTGTCTTTGCGAAAAAATGGATTGAGAGGCAGCTGAAGCTTTATATTATTTTGGTTTAGGTTTGAGCTGGATAGTTGTACTATTGATAGTTGCCATGGTCGAAGCTTGTAGAGATTTGATTATTGTATCTTATCTCGGTGGAAGCTGTCATTAACAATTTTGCATCCTTTTGTTATTGCATCTTATCTTTACAGCCAACGGCTGTTAGTTGTGGGTGGTGGAGAGGAGCTGCAGGTTTGGCCGCAATTCAGATTTGAGATGTCATAGTGTACGTAAATCATTTTATTTTCTTCGCTAAATTAATTTTTATTATTTTATTTTATTTAGTTTTAGTAATTATTGTGATTTAGTTTATTTGTATGCACATATTTTTGTACATCACCTACAAAATAGTTTTGTGTTGTACGAAGTTAATATTACTAACTTTGTACACTTTTTTTTCTTCAAGAAAAGCTTAGTTTCCCATTTGAGAATTAGTTGGATTTCGTGCATGGATGCGGTCCAATTAATTCTTGAATTGTCCCATTTTTTGGGCAGTTTGGGAATGCATAGTTATGTGTTGTAGTTTGCGGTTCACGGATTAGGTTCCGATAGTGGAAATTTTGGTAACATTTCCTGATGTTCTTCGAGTACACGGTGGATATTATGTATCTACGGCGTGCACTTGAAGAACTGTAAGGAGATGCTGCCAAAATTAGCCCATGTCGAAATTTAATCCATTGGAATCGTAAATTACGGCACATAACTGTGCATTCCTAAATGGGATAGGGCCCTTCCCAGAGGAATAAGGTGACAAAACATTAGTTGAATTTGTTGTAATTCTTGTACTTTTATTGGGATTGCAGACAAAATGGACAGACAGTGGATACATAATCATAATAGATGTGCTGTTGAGTACTTGGATGGAATAGATGAGTTCATTGAATTCGCAACCAGAGACAACCTAGGTTCAACTCATATCCGATGTCCGTGTAGGAGGTGTAACAACTCAATGTGGGAGACATTCGAGAATGTTCGATTTCATTTAGTAAGAAATGGGATGATGGAGACCTATACTACTTGGTATCATCATGGAGAACGATTAGACCAAGCTTCGTCTTCATACGTGACACGAGTGGAGACTGTTGAATTTAATGTGGATCCTAATGAACAAGTTATGAATATTTTAAATGACGTTTATCCATACGCCTCGAGCAACACCAATCAGGAAGGGGGAGATGATGACCGTCCAACCATGGACAGTGGGGCATTCAAAAACTATGAAAAACTATTGAAAAATGCCAAGCAAGAATTATATCCGGGTTGTAAGAACTTTTCAATGCTCACATCAATTGTGGAGTTGATGCATGCCAAGATCAAGTTTCGTTTGTCAAACAAGTGTTTTGATTACTTTTTGGGAGTTATCAAGTGGATGCTTCCAAAGGAGAATTGTTTACCTGAAGATCATAAAAGTGCCCAAAAGTGTTGAAGGGTCTTTGATTGGGGTATGAAAAAATTCACGCATGTGTAAATAATTGTATATTGTTATATAAGGAGAACAAACAGTTGGATAAATGCCCCGTCTGCAACGAGCCGAGGTTTAAAATGACATCATAGAATATAAAGACCAAGATTCCATAAAAAGTAATGCGTTATCTTCCATTGAAGCCTAGGTTGCAGCGATTGTACATGTCGATGCATACCGCAACTGACATGAGATGGCATAAAGAAGGACGGGTAAATGACAATGTTATGAGGCATTCTGCAGATTGAGAGGCATGGAAAGAATTCGATCGGATGTACCCTGATTTTGCAGTTGACCCACGCAACGTCAGATTGGGACTTGCCACCGACGGATTTAATCCGTTCGGGGTTTTAAATCAAATCAATAGCACTTGGCCAGTCGTCGTTTTTCCTTATAATCTGCTGCCTTGGAAATGCATGAAAAAAGAATACATGATGTTGACTCTATTAATTACCGAAGATCCAGGAAAGTCCATTAATGTTTATTTGCGGCCGTTGGTTGATGAGCTAAAAGATTTATGGGAAAACGATGTTTGTACGTACGATAAGTATACTGGGCAGATGTTCACCATGCAAGCGACAGTGATGTGGACAGTAAACGATTTTCCCGCGTATGTAATGGTTTCTGGGTGGATGACTAAGGGTTATTTGGCATGTCCAATATGCAAGGAAAACATAACATCGTCTTGGCATGCAAGAAAAGTTTGTTATCTTGGTCATCGTAGATGGCTCCCTTAGGACAACGAGTGGCGTTAGAACGATAAAGCCTTCCACGGCACAAAAGAGACTCAGCCAAGACCAATAGAATGGTTCGGAGATGAGATTTTGGATCAGTTAAACCGTTTGGAATTTGGTCATTTCAGCAAAGGGGTTAGTAAGCCCAGACCAACTACACATTTGAACTGGACGCACAAGAGTATGTTATTTGAGCTCCCGTACTGGTCAAAGTTAAAACTGAGACATAACCTCGATGTTATGCATATTGAGAAAAATGTGTTTGATACTTTAGTCGGGACAATTCTAGACATTTAAGGAAAAACGAAGGACACGATCGAAGCTCTTTTTGATTTGGAACGAATGGGCATTAGGTCATCCTTGTGGACAAAGAGAGTCGGTGGTACATTGAAGAAAGGCCACCCCTTTTTTACAGTTAAGCCGAATGGGAAAAAAGAGTTTTTCAACTTTATTTCTTTTGTAAAGTTTCCAGATGGGTATGCTTCCAATATCTCGCGTTGCGTGAACATGAGGGGGTGTAAATTTTCAAACATGAAGAGTCATGACTGTCATGTGATACTTCAACGGCTTCTTCCAGTTAGTATTCGACACTTATTGCCTCTTGATGTGGTGAAACCAATCATGTTGTTGTCGAGATTTTTTTCGCAGTTAATTGCAAGGTGTTTGTGGAAGTCGGATGTTAAACAATTGCAAGATGACATTGTGAACGTTTTATGCACGTTCGAACAGATATTTCCCCCAGCTTTCTTTACAAGTATGATTCACGTGATGATTCACTTGCTAGACGAGGCATTGCTTGCCGAACCAGTGAACTGTCGATGGATGTATCCAATAGAAAGGTACTTAATTAAACGTCTATATATATAACAGATTCATGATCAATGAACGCTTTGAATAATTTGTAGCATACCTTTTATTTGTGCAGATATCTTAGTGAGTTGAAAAAGTGTGTTCGAAACAGGGCAAAGCCCGAAAGATCACTTGTGGAGGCATGGGTCGCATATGAGTCACTTACTTTTTGTGCTATGTATCTTCAAGATGTTAAGGCAACTTTCAATTGTCCTCAACGTAATAATGACGGTGGTGTCAGAAAAAAGAAACTGTCTATTTTTGCCCAAATTGAGCGACCATTCGGCTATCCTGTAAAAGGCGAATCGTTTACCAAAAAAAACATAGAGGTAGAACATTGGTTCATACTCAACAATTGTGACAAGGCTTTGCCATACCTTGAAGAGCATGAACAGTTGATGAAGCGGGAACATCATTCACATTTATATGCCAAGAAGCACCGTGACTTGTTTCCCTTGTGGTTTCATGCACATGTAAGTTGTATGTGGTTTGAATTGAGCATATTTTCCAACTTGTTCATGCCCGTCTTTAAATTTGGTTACACTAACAGGTTAACTTTTTGTATATGTTATATTAGATGAACAAATTGAAGGAATTGAATTCACCTTCTTACGATGCAGAATTATATAACTTGGCGAGAGGACCGCTTCACGTTGAATTGTTCTCAGGTTGTCATGTCAACGGGATCAAGTTCTTGGGGGCAACACGTGATGACAAGTTGTCTACTCAAAATAGTGGTGTCTATGTCCCGGGTGCAGGCGATAGTGAAAACATTGATTTTTATGGCAAACTAACTAGTGTAGTACAATTGCTTTACAAAGACAGGTGTCAAGTGATACTGTTTAAGTGTCTTTGGTTTGACACAAACCCACATAACCAAGTGAGTGTTAAGCGAGACCATGGTTTACTATCAGTAAACAGTACAAGACATTGGTATGATGGAGACCCATACATTTTGGCAACTATGGAGAAACAAATATTCTATCTAGACGACCCTAAAGCCGGCATTAGTTGGAAAGTTGTTCAAAAGATTGATCAAAGAGGGCTATATGATATTCCAGAAGTAGATCTTGATGACAAAGACGACAACGTCGCTGACCAACAATTATCATCTTCGATAGAAATTGGTAAAGAAACACTCTGGTGATCTGCCTAGATACAATGCACCGGAAGAGGCAAACGAAGATGAAGACGAATGAGAATCCGAAAATGATAGTAGTGAGGATAGCAAGAGTTATTATTGGAGTTCGGATGAGGATTAATATAAGCTTGTAAAGGAAAAAGCAGAAGGCTGAGGGTTTAACACCGTTTCTCATCTACCCAACTCTAATATTCTCAACAAAATGTTTGTCCCATTACTTGATCTCTGAATCTTTGTTTTTTGTAATTTTTGGCGTAAGCGATCTTGAAGCATATACAAACAAGTTTGACGGTTGGATCGTTGAAACTAGTTTCATACAATGCGTATCCCATTCAAACATTAGATTCACTAACACTTGAAGTTTATTTATACTTTCATTAAGTATAACATAAGATTTTGTGGTATCCACTTGTGTAAATGTTTTAAATTCATGATCGATTTAGTTAATTGTATTCATATAGGGTTAAAGAGTGTAGCTGTAAAAAATCATCAAAATCAGAGTTAATATAACCGTTAAATCGTGATTTTTCATTTATAATCGTCGAAAAGTTTTGTCCCGTTACTTGATCTTTGAATGTTTGTTTTTTACAATTTTTGGCGTATGCGATCTCGAAGCATATACAAACAAGTTTGATGGTTTGATCATTGAAACTAGTTTCGTACAATGCGTTTCCCATCAAGTTCAATGGATTCACAAACACTCAGAGTTTATTTATACTTTCATTAAATATAACATAAGATTTTGTGATATCCACTTGTGTGAATGTTTTAAATTGACGATCGAATTAGTTCATTGTATTCATATAGGGTTAAAGAGTGTAGCTATAAAAAATCATCAAAATCGGAGTTAAAATAACCGTTAAATCGTGATTTTTCGTTTATAGCCGTTGAAAAGGTTTGTCTTGTTACTTGATCTCTGAATGTTTGTTTTTTACAATTTTTGGCGTATGCGATCTCGAAGCATATACAGACAAGTTTGACGGTTGGATCATTGAAACTAGTTTCGTACAATGCGTATCCCATCAAGTTCAATGGTATATATATTTACAAAGTAGATTTGAATTTATTTATTTTGTACTTATAACACTTAAGAAATTGAATGATATATATGTAGAAAAAATTATTGTGGGTTTTTGTTAGAAAAATACATTATTGTGGGGTTTATGTAAAAAAAATTTGAATTTGAAAGGAGGAAAATCACATTATCAGTAATTTTTATAATAATTTTGTTTTTTGAAAAAATACTTTGCACAACCCCTTAATGTGATAGTCGCGCAAAACCACTTTGCGCGACGTCAAATTGTATACTTATGTCGTGCGAGTTGTGATAAATTTGGCGGTCCACTACTGAAAAATAGGTGCTTGTTTTTCAATTTTCCAAGTTTTGACAAAATATTGAACCCTCCCTCTTTCTTTCCCTATATAACCCAAATCTTGAACCATCGCTCTTTCTTTCCCCGTAGACCCCAAATCATGTCTTTCCTCTTGGGTCGTCGAACCCAGACCTTGAACCCAAACGACAAGCCGCCACAGGAATCTCGAAGCCGACGCGAATCAAGTCCCGAAATCAAGGTAAGTGTTTCTGATTTTCGATGGGTTTTTGGTTTTTGTCACAAATTTATCTGTTACCAAATTGCTGCATTATTTCAACTTGTCAGGTGTACAGTTAGGTTCATCACTGCGCATTAAGTGATGATCCAAAATCAAGGTAAGGGTTTCTGATTTTCGATGGGTATTTGTTATTTAGGATTTTTGTCACAAATTTATCTGTTACCAAATTGCTGCATTATTTCAACTTGTGGCCTTTTGAGCGTGGGAAGACCTGCATTGAGTGAGTTAAACTAACAACAAAGTATAAGTTGGTGTGTGATTTGTGTGCTGGGAAGAAACCACATTTGAATTAAAGGATATTATTGGATAATTTCACGGTAACCAGCAACATGCGATTTTTCTTTTTTTGGCCTCTTGCATAATTTGCGCAGAAAACACGTTTGAATTAAAGGATATTATTGGTTTGTGTTCGTTTCTGAATTTGATAATGTGATTAGTTGGGGAATTGGATCTTAAGAGAGTGATTTCTTTACGTGCAAAATTGTGGTCAAGTTGTAGGTTCCCATTTAACTGCAATCATTGCATATCTTAAGTACTAGGGGTCTACATGTTAAATTAAGTTTCTTGTAAACATGTTTGTTTAAGAGCTAGAATTCTTCGATTTGTTTTTTTTTTTGAGCATGCCTTAAAGAAAGGTGCCCTTAAAGCCCCTGAAGGTTTATTTCTCTGTTCTTTTTATATTTCTGCATTATTTCAACTTGTCAGGTGTACAGTCAGGTTCATCACTGCACCATGTGGCCTTTTGAGCATGGGGATACCTGCATTGAGTGAGTTAAACTAACAACAAAGTATAAGTTGGTGTGTGATTTGTGTGCTAGGAAGAAACCACACTAACCATGATACGAAATATCGCTAGGCGTGGTTCACTAAAACATCATATTTTATTTACTTTGTAAGTTAGATAGTTTTGTTTCTCAAACCAGTAATAGTAACAACAATAGTAACACTACTACCAAGAGTTGGGATTGATTGTCATTGCCTGCAAGTCACCACTTATGCTAACAAATGTAAACTCTTGTGGCAAGAGTTTGAGAAGATGTTGATAAATGTTTTAACACTTGCTGGCACAAGGAAGTGATTCTTCTGTCTTTGTTTCTCCTTTCCGATATTTGGATTTGGTGAGGTCTCTAAGCTTCTGGACCTATCAATTACTCTGAACCAGCCTTTTTCGTACTAACCAGGTCCATTCTTTTTTTGTTTTCTTAGCTATAGAATGGCCTTTCTCTTGCATAGATTGATGTTAATAATTGTATATTAGTTTGTTTGTAGGTTGTCATTTGAAACCCTTTTCTTGCTCTTTGAACTGTTTTTGAGTATTAAAAGAACAAAAATTAAAAATAATCTGCAAATTGTGCACATATGAGTGGCAAAACAACTTGCTTATTGTTTCTAGATCTTCAATGACAAACCTGATGTATAGGGTTAAGTTTCCTTTTTGAAGAAATGAAAAATTGACAACGGCAAAGATACATAGTTGTATGCGGCGGGTGGTTGTTAATTACTAATGTTGTCTCACTTCCACCATTTGACAATATATCATACAATGTAGAATGCAAACATAGATTTTTGCTTTTTGTCATTTATGTTGATTCCACTGTTAATATATCATACAGTGCAGAATGCAAACATTGATTTTTGCTTTTTATCATTTATGTTAATTCCACTGTTAATAATATGTCTACCTTGATTGTGCAGGTGTTCATTTTGTACACTGTAACGATATCATTACTCTTTGAGATCCTTGCTCTAGCAATCCTTAAAGGTGTGGATTGTTTTTTACATTCTTTTTATTTGCAAAGTTATGTTTCATAATCATATATTGCCTTTTGTTTCTTTAATCATCTCCATGTTGCTGGTCCTTAGTTATCTTGTTTTCTTGCATGCAGTTGTTTATTTGTACAGGACAGTACTTTTAACTATTTTGGAAAATCTCAAGCCTTTTAGAAATCATTAATGAAAAATTGACTACGGCAAAGTTGTATTGAAAAACCTATTTCCTTCTGTAAGAGCATAAGAGCAGTTTCTTTTTATGATGTTTGTTGAGGTTTGTATAATCTGATACATTCTAATGCAAACCTTGCTAGTATTGGGCTGTGAAGATAGCTCTATGCCTTGTTTGTTGCTTTTCCAAACCTCACTTGGTGTTTCTTAGTTCCAAATTTGCCAATTAGGAAAACAGGAATATGTAATATGTCTTACAACATAGTATTTTGGATGAATAGGTAGTTGTCGTCTTCATTTCTACAGCAATAGTCAGTGCAACTTTGTATATCATGGCTTCTTGATATGGGTTGTGGCAGCATCAGCGCTTGATGAAATCACAAGCATTTCCTATTGCTGGTTGATTGTCTCACCTAGCCCTCAAGTTGTGCCAAGTTTCAATTTTACAATATAGACAATCCATACCAGAGGTTACTTACATTAGTACGAAATTTAAAGAAAATCCTTGTAGTTGAAATATTATATTGCAGATTGTTTCATTTCTTGGTTAAAGCATTGTTTTGGTTTTTCTGTGTATTACACTGATAAAGTTCGACGTCCAATTCCTTTGTCTTTTGCAGATCCAACAGTAAACCTAGTGACTTCAAAACCTTTGGTCATATATTTGCATCTTTTGTACCCTTTTTCTTTGATATTCTGGTTTCAACACGCTTTCGTGTATTTGGTGTTCACTTCTCGGATAAGTTTTTCATATATCTAGCCAGCCTACTACAGGTAAAATGTGTGCAATCAAAGCATTCCATCTAACCATAGATGTTGAAGAACTATAGTTGTTTACTTTCTGTAGGCACTAAATTCTAAATGTTGTTCTCTCTTTCAGTTTTATTTTATTATTATTTTTATATTCATGTTATTTCTTTTTCAAGTATTGCATTGAAAGGGTTTACCTTTCCTACTTAACACTCTCCAATTATAATGCAGAATGGGAAGATTCATTCCTACTTATAGATGTCACAGTTGATCACTCGTCGTTGGAGTGTGACCAATGCGCCTCCCGCATTATCAGCATCTACTGCTCCAGCCGTGAGTGCTCCATTGATTGGGGAGCTTACACCCCTTGTTGAGGCTACTTTTACGGCGTTCCAGGTGCCCGTCTCATCGACGTCATCAGTGTCCGTTAAGTCTCTCAGTGCACGGCGGCCTCACCGACGCCGCCGCGACCTGGAGCCTTTTGATCACTACGTAGTTTTTTCTCAGCATCCAGAGTTGAGGGTGAGGCCTCCCAGCCAGCAAGTAGTTTTTTCTAATTCTCACTACGTTGTATTTTTTTTTTCATTTTAAAACTATTATTTTTATGATGGTGAAAATTTGCTGGATTGTGAAAATGTGTTGCGGGTTGTGAATTACTATTATTTTACTGTTTTAAGGTTTTGGGAAATGCTATACTATTAGGGGAGGTTGTGTCGATTTTTTTGTACAAATTTAAGCTTAGGGTTTTCACCATTTAAGTATTTTTGGCCAGCTAAAAAAAACATCAGGGGGCCTAGTCGAATGCTGAAGGAGTTACAGGGCGTACGTCAGACCAACTCCAAGATTAAGATTGCGTATGACCCGCGACATTGTGGAGCGGCTACCTCACAGCAGCATAGCGGCGTTGCTAGTAGTTGTGATGCTATTATTCGAGATAATTGTCCTTTTCAGCAGGAGTCTTGGGCAGAAATTCTCGAGGAGACGAATAAACTGGTGCGTGACAAGTTGTCGGTTAGTATATTAATTTTTAGCCTTTATCATTTTTTTTTTAATTTTGTTTACAAATATTAAAAACCAAAATATATTATCTTAATATTATTAAATTTGTTACTATTATTTTATTATTTTTCATATTCGTAGTGCGTTTATGATCTTGAGGACATATCCCTTGAGGCCATGGCCTACTTAGAGGGGACCTTAGCAACCCGGTACAAACAATGGAAGAACAATTTTCACACGTATTTTAAGCGATGGGATGTTTCGGAGATTGCTTGCCTACATGTTCCAAACGAGTTGAAAGACCGGCCAGAGGATTGGGAGTGGCTCTGCACACATTTTACAGACCCAAAATTTGTGGTATGTACATAATATTTTAATAATAATTTATTATTGTACATGTTATTTTTTTAAGCTTTTTTTATTAATTTATTTCAAATAGTCGCACTAACATGCTTACTGTGTATTTAATAGAAGAAATCTATTGTTGGCCAGAAAGCTCGAGAGTCAAAGACACTTCTCCACCATTCTGGTTCGCAGCCATTTTCATATAGGCTTGAGGCACGATGTGAGGTAACAGTATATTAACTTTAAAATTTTATACAATTTATTTTTTATTATTGATTAATAAAATTTTCTTAATGGTTTTTTCTTTAGAAGGGTTCTAAGTTCCCAGAGATCGACATGTTCGAGGACGTTTACGTTTGACTTGGTAATGAGACCACTAAGCTGCTTCATGTAAGTATATGTTATTATTCTTATATGTATGAATCGTTCAAATATTATTTATATTTTGTTATTAAATATTATATGTTTTTTCTTTATTATTACAGGCTACTATGGAGGAAAAGAGCACTGCTATTCTCCATGAAGCAGCATTGCAGCTTCCCCCGGAGACCCCGATCAAAGATGTCATGGTACCCGAGGATGTAGGTTTTCAGATCATGACTGATGTCCTGAATCAGAACTATGGTCGTCGTCGTGGCAAGGTTGTTCGGGGTATGGGGAAAGCGCAGATTCGTGAGACAGGTGCTTCTTCTTCCAGATCGAACACAGTAGAGGTTGATGCATTGAAGGAGGAAGTGACAACCTTAAAGGGTCAGCTTGCGATCCAAGAAGAGTAGATGAGGGCCCAGGGCGAGCAGATGAGGGCGTAGATGATGGCCCATAACGAGCAACTGAAGGCCTAGGGCGAGGAGATGAGGAACTATGCCGGGACGGTGAGAGACCTTGTACAAGCCATACAGATGTCCGGCCACCAAATCTCGCTACCACCACCGCATCTTGCTCCACCTTTGACCTCAGAGCCACGTTGCCCTACCGATACCCAGTAGCCTGATGTATTAAACCTAGTTCACTTGTAGTTTTTTCTTTTTTGTTTGGACATCTTGTATGTACATTTTCATATATTTTATAATTAAATACTTTTGCTTGGTTAATTAATTATTCTTTAGAATTTAATTACAATATTTATCAAAAATTAAAAAAAAATTTATTTTTGACCAAAAGAAAAAAAAAAAAAGGGTTTGCGCGACGCACGTAGGCATGCGTCGTGCAAAGTCGCTTTGCACGACGTAGGCGTGCATCGCTCAAAGAGACTTTGTGCAACGTAGGGCGTGCGTCGCATAAAGTCACTTTGCGCAACACACCTAACTTGCGTCGCGCAAACCCTTAAGCAACGATTTTTTACTTTGTGCGACGAAGGTACGTACGTCGCACAAAGTGTTTTTCCTACTAGTGCTATGGTCGAGGAAGGAATACGTCTTTGCCTTAGGTTCTAGAACCTAAAGACAAGGTTGATAGATCACTGCAAAGTTCAATAAATGGTTCGGCTTTCAATGTGCCGAAACGAAGTAACCTGGTAACACCTCACTTCACTGGGAAGCTAATGAAGTGACCTCTTTAGGCAAAAAGAATTGGAAACTCTTCGCCAGCCGAGACTTGGATAAATAACCAACCGATTAGAAGCTGTTTTGTTAATCCAAACTGAAGATGCTTCTCGACCACTTGATTCTACTGCTCTAATGATGTTTATCTAAATTGAAAATGTCGCCAGTTGCAAACACAGTGCTTTTAATTCAATTTGAAGGTATGTTGACGAGAGGATTAGGATAGTTAGTATTTTTCTCTATGGTGACAAAAGGGTTTTGCGTAAAGCGTTTAAGTTGTTTGTTAAGTTAAAGGGGGCTTTCTACGTTGATGCCCAAGTCTGCCAAGTGCTAAAATTCTGATAATATTCTAATTTCTCAGCATATTCTCTGAACATACTTGGAATTATTCTCGGCGAAACCCTATTAGGCCTCGCCTTCTTCGACTCAAACTATGACTTTGAACCTAGTCTTATTGTACAATCAATTCATACACCATCCAGGAGCCAATCCTGATGCACTTTCAAGATGATTGTCAATAACCCCTCAAATAATACTATGATTATCAAAACCATAATAATATCTAAGGAAGTTATTAAAAATCATCTTGATCTTCTTTTAATCTGGCGGCTCTAAACCTATGGGTCGAGTGCAAAATCGGATATATAAACATTGCCTTCCCAATTTCTTTGAGCTTAGATCCACATGTCAAATGGTCAAGGAAAGTAATCTTGTCTGGCTGTTCATCGAACAAAGCACCTTTATTTTTATGAAACATCATCTTGTGCAGCCGAATGAAATTTCTTATGTTCGGTGAGACAATCACATAAACTGTTTCGGTGGAATTAGGCATAAAGTTAAATATTAACTTTTTGGCCGAATTAACTTAAATACGGAATTTTGGCCGACTTAGATATGAAATTTTCAGCGGAATCAACCAATTATTTTACATGAAGGCCTACTAAATGTAATGGGTGACCATAAAATTGCACTATTTTCTACTTCATTTTTTCTCGCTGCAAACAGCGGTTTGTTGCCTTCTTCTATTCTCAAGTATCGGCCTAAACAATCGAATAATTAAGAAAATAACAGCTATTATTTTGCTAGCAAACGAAAATAACAATGGCCTAACTATCATTAAGAGGAGGACAACGATGCTTTACTCCGAGCCCAGACCATGTATTGTCTTCAATAAATTTTGTTACAGACCCAATGCGTAATAACAAGGATTGTTCTCAAATAATAATGTTTTTCCAGTCGCAAGGTAATCCAAGTTATTATGCCCCCCCCTCCGGGAGCCTTCAGCAATTTGAACTTTTAACTCGAATAACCCTATCGAACGAGATTTTGCTATACTGGTGATGTCTCCAATAACCATAAGGTAATCCAAGTTATTATGCCCCCCACCCCCTCTGAGAGCCTTCAGCAATTTGAACTTTTAACTCGAATAACCCCGTCGAACGAGATTTTGCTATACTGGTGGTGTCTCCAATAACCATATCCATTGCCATGGTTTTCACGTCTGAGGCCGTGTTTCAGCCTTTTTATTCATTGGAACATGCCTCTGACAAATCATTGTCTGAATCAATTTTTACAGTTGGCTCAGAGACTTCAATTTCTTCTTCTAGGCCAACAAAATTTTCGTACTTAGAAGAAAGAATAGGTGGCATAATTTCTTCCCTAGCCGAATTAACAAACTTCTTAGGCCAAGGCTTGATTGGGGTCGAAGCGGAAAATTGCCCCATGGCCTTTTGTTCTAACCACACTTCTAAATTCTAATGGAACTAATTTCTATGCAGAAACGTAAGGGAAGTCTTTCTCATCGAGCCACGTACTAAAGTGGGCTATGTCCTCTTTTACCCATTGTTCTTGCAGGGTACTTAGAGTTTCATTTTCAACATGTGAGCGAAGGATTTTTGCATCTTTTCATGACATTAAGAATTTTTTTCACTTCCCATGCACTTTTATTCTCCTCGCAATATTGAATGTGTTCCTCTAGTTGCACTTGGATCTCATCCAATCGGCTGAATTGAGCTGGACTGAATATTGAAATATCATGTGAACTTTATAGTTTTAATATCGGGTCACATCGAGCATGCCAAATGTTGACCTTAAAAATTACGAAGCATACGTGGCGCACAGGCTGAGTAACTATGAGTTAACTACGTTTTTCTTGTGAATGTGGATGTGCCACCTCGCAACCGAGCTCGGTCGGGCGAGTAGAATAGATGTGGTGGTTCTGCCGAATGTGCTTTTAACTTCTAGAACCTGAAGGCAAGGCCGAGGAAGGATTGCCTCTCGGCATTGGGTTCTAAAACCTGAAAACAAGGTTACTAAATCACTGCGAAGTTAATAAATGGTTCAGCTTTCAATGTGTTGAACACAAAGTAATTTGGTAACACCTCACTTTGCTAGGAAACGAATGAAGTGACCTCTTTAGGCAAAAGAATTAGAAACTCTTCATCAGCTGAGACATGGATAGATAACCAACTGACCAAAAACAGTGTTGTTATTCCAAACTAAAGATGCTCCTCGATCGCTTCATTCTACGGCTTTAGTGTTATTAATCCAAACTGAAGATGTTGTCGTTTGCCCACAAAGTGCTGCTAATCCAAACTGAAGGTGTGTTGACGAGAGGATTAGAATAGTTAGTATTTTTTTCTCAGAGTTGTGAGAAGGTTTCTCGTAGGGCGAGAGTTTTCGTTTAGAGCATTGAGTTGTTTCTTGAGTTGAAGGGGCTATCTATGTTGCAAAACCACTTCTATTTATAGGGACGAATTCCTTAATGCCCAAGCTTGCCGAGTGGTAAAATTTTGATAAAATTCCAATTCATCGCCATATTTTCTAAATATATACTCGGAATTATTCTCGGCTGAAACTCCATCATCATTAGGCCTCGCCTGCTTTGACTCGAACTAGGATTAGTCATATTATACAATTAATTCAAACTCCATCCAAAAGTCAGTCCTGATCCTCAAGAACTTTCAAGATAATTGTCAATATATATAACCCATTAGATAATACGAGGGGAAAGCACGGGACCGGGCCCATTTGAAAACAATATGGGGCAGGGTGGGCCGAGGCATAATAATTTAAAATAGGAACCGGATCTAATAATAATAAAAAGAAGAAGAAGAAGAAGATGAAGATAACAGTGGTTGCATTTGGGAGGATTGAGTCGTCGAATTGGAAAGTGGATTTAGGAGTATCGGCAGTTGTTGTTGATACAGATGGCAGGTGTTGTTGATACAGATGGAATATACGTGCTTGCTTATGAGAACCTTTCTACTGATTCCTTGAGGATGACTCATTTCCTTAGGTCCATGACCTGTTCTATGTACAGTGTCTCGTGCTTCGGGTTTCCATTCCCATCATCATATTGTTGATAAATCACCTCTTGCTCTACTATTAAGAACTTGGTTCAAAATGATGAACCACCTCCTGCATCTGGTTTCCTTCCAAGCCAAAATCTGCTTACTCAATATGCTCTAATGATTGTGAACTGTCTGATGCTAGCTAGACCTTGGATTTTTGGGAAACTACAGAGGCTGCTGTGTGGCTGTCGCCTTGAGGAAAGCTTCACGGCTTCATTGCCCACTGGAAGAGGATTAACCCGCATCTCTCAATTGAAACTCTTTGCGTGCTATCGTAAGTGGAAGTCAACAGTGGAAATGGTCCAGGCCAGGGCCTTGTTTTCACAGATTTTTTGACCCGCCGTTTTGTTCCTAGAATTTTTGGACCTGCCACGAAACACATAGACCCACTTCAACTCATGAATCTGAAGGAAAATTTGTGAAAAACATGTTCATTTGAGCAACATCTATGGCATGCAATTAACATTTAAAGGCAGAATCATGCTTGTATGCACTCAAAACAAAACATTACCCATGAAATTCAAAGCCTAGTAGTTATGGTGAACCATGACTCAACTCAAATCTTAAAGAAAGGAGTTGAGAAACTTTTATAACTTTGAAGCACCTATTTGCTTAGCAAAGGTTAATCACCCATGTGAGGGCCTTCTTTCCTTTGTCTCCTTGCTCCTTGGCTCCATGGATATGGATGGAAGAATTGATTCTCCAAAAGTACCCAAGGTAGGAGACCTCTAATTTTCGACACCAAGGATGGTGAAGGAAGAAGATGAGTGACCTTGGAGGAGGAAGGATTGCTAGCTAATCGCCTCCAAGGGGGCCGGCCTCCTAGAGAGAAAGGGAGAGACATGTTCTCTCCAATTTTCTCCAAAAGAAACCCTAATGATGAAATGGCTATAAAGTTGCCTTTATACCTCATCACAATGGAGTGGCAAACTTGCAATTAAGCCAAGTTCACTACCCCTCTCTATATGGCCGGCCACTTAAGGGTTTATTGGGCTTTCAAGCCCTTTGTGTTTTCAAGTTGTCATACATCTTGAGCTAATGGGCTTGACATTCAAATCCCATTGGGCCTTGCGGCCCAAAACTAACCCGAGGTCTATAACGAACTTATTCGTTTGATTAATTAACATATTAATTAATCCTAGCCATAAATAATTAAACCATTTAATTATCCTTACTCATCTTCGTTATATCCTTCAATCATTACCTTACACGGTGTGCGATCCATTAGGTTCCTTTTAGCGAGGCAGTGGGCGATTAGAACTCTTACTAATCGATTGTGAATTGAAACTTACTTTCAATTCTCCCTTTAGTGATTATACATCTTCAGGGCTTCCACAAGCCATGAGTGACACCTAGCAGTATGTCATGGCTACCCAAGCTAATCAGAAGAGGTTGGAGAACCTATTCAGTTTGGGATTACAATGCAATACGGTCTTTCTCTAATACAATACTCTTGACCACATTGTTTGGTTTAATAGTTTATTCATGTCTACTATCCAATGTGATTCTCTTACTTATATGATTACCTTGAATGTGATTTGGAACAACTTCATAAATCCCATTCATACTCTGGCCAGAGATTCTAAATCATATCATAGAGTATTCCCCCTCAACGTTTGAAGGTTAGAGATCCCTTGTTGCGCATTCACTTGCCTCCATGGCTAAGTGGCTTAACCCCAACTATGCCGTGGACACCCTCTGATGGAGTGACTTTGACATAGCCAAAGATCAAGGACCTAACCACAAGACAACTATGATGCCTCAGGTCAAAGGACTACTTTGCATTATCCCAACCAGGAGTTCTCATGTGACATGAGTATGAGAACTCCTCATTGATCGCGTTCAGTGGACTCATTCTCTATTGAGCACCTACGTACTTGTCTTGGTGTCAGTCACACCATTAACTCGAGACCAGTCACTCTCCCTAAGAGAAGACATAGGACGTACTGATCTTAACGGACTGTCAATGCCCAATTGGCAATCCTATGATCAGGAACTTTTAGGATATGTATTCGAAAGAGAATGGTCTCATGAATCTAACTTCTTTAGATCACATTCTCCCTATTACATATTCCTTGGACTTATCGTTTAAGCATATAACATTTATATGAGACGGCTTAAAACAATAATCTTTGCCCTTTATATTAAACTAGATTAGTTTAACATGTGAAATGTCCGTAAAGTATCATCATATGATTGGTTTTAGGGCACATTTCCAACAATCTCCCACTTGCACTAGAGCCAATCAGCTTGGTCATCAGTGATGATACCTCTTCTGTAGTCATTTCAAAATTGGCTGAGTAGTAGGCCTAGACAATGGATATCTATATGTTATCCATAGAAGCAACCTTGAGAATAACGATATCACCATTATACATGATTCTTAATCATGTGGTTCAGTCTCTCATTTGAGTTCGGATCTTGATGAGACCTTGATTCCTTGGCTTGAGCTATCGCCCCATTAGTGTCGTAGTGTCAGCACACTAGAGACACTTTCTAGTTGGAACCGAATGGAGAGTTCATAAATGAACTTTCCCATCCAAACAACATTGTTGTAAACTTCTATATGGCGATATATATTTTGCATTCATGATGGAAGACACTAAAGTCATTACCTTTAATGTTTCCACCCAAATATCTCTTCAGTCATAATAAAGAGATATCCAATTATCTCTTTATTCAAAATGAAGAGACTTCCAATGATGGATACGATATTAGATTCATAATCTAATACTTTTATGCTTCCATTGCGTTACTCTAATTCTTCCTCATTCTTGAGGAATCTATCCTTTAGTATTTCTTAAATACATAAGGACTCACTTGACAGTTGCCTTGGTTCTGATCATGGGCTTGCATTGATATCTTCTTGTACCAATCTTGGTACAACTCATATCAACGCTTTTCATACAACATGAAATACATAAATCACCTTTCTGCGTACGCATAAAAGATTCTATTTACGCATTAATTCTTTGGGAGTCAAAGGGGTACGATCCCTTTGTGAAGAGCAACTTCCTAGTCTTACTAGAATTGTCCTTCTGACTAAAGTTTATCATCATATGAGAAACTTCCTAGCATCTTTTGTCTATCATTAGGGATTGATATAATCAAATTATATATACTGAAATCTATCATTATAGATTTCCATCCCATGTATATAGACTATGTCTCCCATATACATTCTATCATTATAGAATGTTTAAAGTCAATCATTATAGAATGTTTAAAGTCATTACTTTAACGAAGAAGAATTCCTAAACTTAATATATCATATATATGTTTTAATTTAAGAATACGATTAACTCCCACTAATCTTTTGTAAACTTAGCAAACAAAAGATTCATTTACATCTTTATGAGAAATCAAACGATTTGATCTTTCTCTCATAAGACGCTTACAGCTCCCACTAGCTTGCTAAGATTCATGATGGATGGATCTTTACAACTTACACGTCTTGTGATTCTTAGTTTTAGACATATATTATCAAGACTATCTTGGTAATGGTTTTGGAAACCCATATTATGTCCAAACATTCAATCACCGTTTAGTTGTAGTTAGCAATCCTCGAATTAATGAAAACCAAGACTACGTCAAAGATGGTTTCTTCCAAGTCAACCAATTTCTTTGATTGTAGTCACCTTAAGCTACCAATTAGCTACGAAGGTTTCATTATTTTGGGTCAAATGGTACTATACCATTTCCTTGAGTATATCTTGTATATACACTCAATGTAGTCATAAGGATTTTCATTCTTATTTCTTTCGAATTAAGAGGTGTAACTCTATGACAGTCATAAAGTTCAAACCATTCAACTGAGACGGTTTATAAATCCTTCTCAACTACATTTGGAGCTTGTGGTGTAGGAACTATGTTGTTATATTTGTTGATCATCATCTTGTCACTCAAAGAACCCATTCTTTGAGTTCTATCCCTCGTTCATTTGCTCTATCTTAGGCAAATCCTACTGTAGGATTACAATGAACTACCCAACAAATAACATTTATTAGTTGGTTTATATAAGTGACATCCAAAAGTTAATTTAAGGATATCCCACAAGATTGTTCTCAAACAAATATTGCTTATTAGCACACAACCCCAAATCTTAACACGATTAAGACTTGTCTTTCTTTCCAACTACATCCTATGGAGTTATGAAAATTTTGGAAAATCTTCTAATTGACAATCATATTGTCTTAGAAGTATATATATCCTATATATGTGGGTAATTGATAACATCCAACGAACTAAGTCTTATTCAAGTTCGTTATTTTCCTAATGGAGAAATCCGTTATCTTTTGATGCTACTTTCCTTAATTTCTATCAAGGAAACTCTTCTAAAGTGTTATATTTCCTTGGATCAAATCTAAGGAGGTAAATACTTTAGACGTCTTACTCATCAACTTTCATTCTTGAATTCTTTGAAACCTGTTGCAAAGTATTCGGACTTTTGTTTATTCAAAATAAACGATAGTCCAACTGAGAGCGATCTTCGGTGAATGTCATACAACATGAGTAGTATTATGTTGTGGACAAGTGCCACTAACATCTAAGTGAATTAACCTCAACTACTTTGTGATTCTTTCTTCTTTCCTAAAGAATAAAGATTCGAACATTTCGCCTCTATACAATTTCAACAAGAAGGCATTGGATCTGGACCTAACGATCCAAAGTATCCATCTATGACCAACTCGTAATTTATGTTTTTAGAGGTGTCACAACTAAGTTGGGATTAGTCACTACCTTGCAACCTTTTGGGTTTTAAGCATCGTCATATTCTAAACAGTTAACACTACCACATTATCTCTACTATAGAGACAATCAATTAGATTATAATAATCCAATCATTGATTAATAAAGAACAATGTTTTGTCAAACAAAACATTCATCCATATCTTATAGTGACGGAATTAAGTTCCTTATTCAAATTGGGATGTAAAGACAATCTTTGTTTTTCCAATTTCTTTGGTAGTTCATATGAGGAAGTAAGTACTATCTGCTTTCGCAGAGATCTATATTTGATTCACGTTCTGAATGTGAAGTACTTTCTCTTCTCTCATTAATCTTCTACTTCTTATTAGCCACACTTTTACAACGATTGTAAAAACATAGTTACTAATACGGAATCAAGCATTCAAGTAGAAGAACTAACTGTTTTGAACTATTCAAGAACAATTTACAACACCTTCGAAAGGTGTGTTCTTGACACTTGCAAGACATTTCTTGCATATACCCCTTCCAATGTCCATCCTTTCATAAAGAAAGTTTGTTCCCTTGGAGTTATTTTGCCTTCTTTATATGACTTCTCCCTTGACTACAATAGTCATGGTCCCCAAACTCCCACTATCTCTCTTGAAACTTATTTCAATTGTGTTATACACATCAAACGATTTGGAGAGCGTGTGGTTATTGTTCATTATATAGTTTACAATAAACTTAGTGAACCATATGGATAGGGACACAAAGGTGAAGTCCTAGCCTAGTTTCCCTCTCGTGAAGTGGTTTAACACTTCAACACTCAATGATTCAAAAATCATCATAAGTCCATGTTGATGGACTATTTTTGTCAACCAACCATCTTGTTCTAAACAAGATTACAAACTTTCAAGAGTTGTTCAAGGAAACTCTCATTTCTTCATACAACAATTTGTAAGTGAAGAATCATGGCACATTAAGTGTCCATGCCCTTGTGCTTACTTCTCAAGTTCCTTGTTCATTTAACAAAGAAACAAGCACTAGTGTTTGCATCAACTAAGGGTTGTTCTAAGCAACTCTTATTTCTTCATACAACGATTTGTAAGTGAAGAACTATGACACAAAAAGTGTTCATGTCTTTGTGCTAATCTTCATAAGTTCCTTTGTTCATACAACAAAGGAATAAGCATTGGTTGTTTGTGTTGTCCTCTTTATGATAGACTTATCTAACATGTTCTTCCAATGATACATTATCAATAGGAAAATTGTGAGGATGAGACTACTTAGGCACATATACAATCCATTCAAGACAATCTATGGGATTGTGGTACCAAGTCCGGAAACTAAAGCCTTTGGCTTTTCTTTGTCAAGTTTTGGATAGCGTTTGCAAATATATCGGTAAATAAATACATAACGAATATAAATTGATTGATTTTTAAGCCATTTGATCCGGGTCTTTAAATCAAATAGCACCACCCACTATTTTCGACAAATTCCATATCCCTCATCGGAATTCGAGAGTTTTGGAGAAAACTCTTAGTAGGGTATGGGAGGCTCACTATAACCAAGCCCACCTCACAATGATATGATGTTGGCTAGCAACAATAATAATGAGAGAGTACGCTTACTCATTTACATCTAATGTAAGTACCCATCTTATTTGGCCTCTAGAGAATGAAGCCTCACAATGATATGATGTTGGCTCCATTGCACTTAGTTAAGTCATTCCCACCATGCAAGTTCGAGTAGGGGTTCAAGAACAACCTCACAATGATATGATGTTGATCATTCTCGTTGCCTACCTTCACAACATCATGTATGCATATAGGACTCTTCCTGAGTGTAAGCACGCACTTTGTACTCCCCCATGATAGGGTGAAGTCGGTGTACGAGTCACAAACGATCGGAGCCTACCACGGTGGAAGGCCACGAAAGAGTGTTCAAAGCACTCTCACGCTTATCAACTTAATAATGGTTTAGTTGAGGGTTTTAGGTCTCATCACATATAAGCATTTATTTTAATCTTATTAAAACAATTCGGTCCTATTACAACTATTGGTTCATTTGATTGATTTAGTAGTATATGATACTCCCACTAAGCTTGTAAAACGGTTTTTAAAGCAAGAGTATATGGTACTACTAACATAAGCTTTGCATTCATTGATGGACTATATAGTTACCTTAGGGCCTTAGGATGACTATGAACCTTTGATTCGATCCAACACGAGCCTAGTGTTGGATCTCGGTCTAGGGATGGTGATTGATTTTAGTTACGCATTTAATCATATTAAGGCGTGTTTCTCCTATTGGGCGTTGGACCCAACTACTCCAATTTCATGCATATCAAATAAACAAGAAAGGAGTACTTCAAAGTAAAGAAGAGCTTATGCTCTTTACAACATTTGATCAAAAGAAATTACTTTAAAGTAAAGAAGAGCTTATGCTCTTTTACAACATTTGATCATATCAAATTACAACCAAAATTAATCTACACATTCCCATGGTTCAAACAAATTTGAGACGGCCTTTCACATAGCTCAATTATCGTAGGCTTAGGTTCATAATCACCCTTTCTTTAATTAATTAACGCTTTAACTAATTAAACTTGAATGCAACATTTTCATTTGGTTTTTGTATCCATATAATTGATTTAAATAGAGCTAAAAGAAATGAAAATCCAATTCTCATTTAAAGATACAAAACTATTTTGTTCTCTACTAATTTGGGCCAAAAAACAATAACCTCAACCATTGGGCTATGTTGCAAAACACAAACTTTTGGGGTCACTTTGTAAAAACACAAAAGTCCACTACTTCATGTAATTACAACTAGAACCCAAAAATTTCAACAAATACAAAAACTTCATTAAAGGAGCAAAACAATTTGTCCTTTAGTGATTTTGGGCTTTTACGTAAAAAAGTAAACTTTCGGGTCAAAGTACAGATACACAAAAGTATCAAAACTTTATGTAATTGCATAAAAGCCCCAAAAGTACTCCCTTTGAAGGAGTGGCCGGCCAAGGAGCAGTGTGAGTGATGTGTGTGAGTTGATTTTTAGGTTTGAAAGGTGATGGAAATGTGTAAGTGATTGGTATGGTGTGAATAGTAAAAGAAGTATGAGTGTGTAAGAGAAGTACCAATCATGTACAAAAAATTTAAACACACTTTCAAATTTCAAACACATTTTCATGATAAAAATCACACAAACCAACACAAAACAAAGACTTTATGTAAACAACCAAAACTTTGAATCAAACCACCAAACTTTTTGTTCTTGGTAAGAACATCAAGAACATTGAAGAACACACATGAAAACTCATAAGAGCTCCATGAATGTCTTCACTCAATAAAATTCAAAATTCACTACTCAAAAGAGGGGTTAACATCCTAGGGTACTTAGGGGTTCCAAAAGTCACTTTAAAACACTTTTAGCAAGACAAACATGAACCCAAAAATCCACCCTTTGGCTTTGGCCGAATTTCCCCATAAACATGGCACCAAATTTTAGCTCCAAAATTCATGCTCATATGAACTACATCTACAACATTTGAGATGGCAAATTTTCTAACAAAATTTACATTCAAAGAAGCAAGAATAAAGCTTGTAACAATTACAACATTCAAATCACAAACTATGAACTACAAAACCCAAAAGGATTCACCAACTACTAGACCTAGGCTCTTGATACCACTTGAAGGAAAATTTGTGAAAAACATGTTCATTTGAGCAACATCTATGGCATGCAATTAACATTTAAAGGCGGAATCATGCTTGTATGCACTCAAAACAAAACATTACCCATGAAATTCAAAGCCTAGTAGTTATGGTGAACCATGACTCAACTCAAATCTTAAAGAAAGGAGTTGAGAAACTTTTATAACTTTGAAGCACCTCTTTGCTTAGCAAAGGTTAATCACCCATGTGAGGGCCTTCTTTCCTTTGTCTCCTTGCTCCTTGGCTCCATGGATATGGATGGAAGAATTGATTCTCCAAAAGTCCCCAAGGTAGGAGACCTCTAATTTTCGACACCAAGGATGGTGAAGGAAGAAGATGAGTGACCTTGGAGGAGGAAGGATTGCTAGCTAATCCCCTCCAAGGGGGCCGGCCTCCTAGAGAGAAAGGGAGAGACATGTTCTCTCCAATTTTCTCCAAAAGAAACCCTAATGATGAAATGGCTATAAAGTTGCCTTTATACCTCATCACAATGGAGTGGCAAACTTGCAATTAAGCCAAGTTCACTACCCCTCTCTATATGGCCGGCCACTTAAGGGTTTATTGGGCTTTCAAGCCCTTTGTGTTTTCAAGTTGTCATACATCTTGAGCTAATGGGCTTGACATTCAAATCCCATTGGGCCTTGCGGCCCAAAACTAACCCGAGGTCTATAACGAACTTATTCGTTTGATTAATTAACATATTAATTAATCCTAGCCATAAATAATTAAACCATTTAATTATCCTTACTCATCTTCGTTATATCCTTCAATCATTACCTTACACGGTGTGCGATCCATTAGGTTCCTTTTAGCGAGGCAGTGGGCGATTAGAACTCTTACTAATCGATTGTGAATTGAAACTTACTTTCAATTCTCCCTTTAGTGATTATACATCTTCAGGGCTTCCACAAGCCATGAGTGACACCTAGCAGTATGTCATGGCTACCCAAGCTAATCAGAAGAGGTTGGAGAACCTATTCAGTTTGGGATTACAATGCAATACGGTCTTTCTCTAATACAATACTCTTGACCACATTGTTTGGTTTAATAGTTTATTCATGTCTACTATCCAATGTGATTCTCTTACTTATATGATTACCTTGAATGTGATTTGGAACAACTTCCTAAATCCCATTCATACTCTGGCCAGAGATTCTAAATCATATCATAGAGTATTCCCCCTCAACGTTTGAAGGTTAGAGATCCCTTGTTGCGCATTCACTTGCCTCCATGGCTAAGTGGCTTAACCCCAACTATGCCGTGGACACCCTCTGATGGAGTGACTTTGACATAGCCAAAGATCAAGGACCTAACCACAAGACAACTATGATGCCTCAGGTCAAATGACTACTTTGCATTATCCCAACCAGGAGTTCTCATGTGACATGAGTATGAGAACTCCTCATTGATCGCGTTCAGTGGACTCATTCTCTATTGAGCACCTACGTACTTGTCTTGGTGTCAGTCACACCATTAACTCGAGACCAGTCACTCTCCCTAAGAGAAGACATAGGACGTACTGATCTTAACGGACTGTCAATGCCCAATTGGCAATCCTATGATCAGGAACTTTTAGGATATGTATTCGAAAGAGAATGGTCTCATGAATCTAACTTCTTTAGATCACATTCTCCCTATTACATATTCCTTGGACTTATCGTTTAAGCATATAACATTTATATGAGACGGCTTAAAACAATAATCTTTGCCCTTTATATTAAACTAGATTAGTTTAACATGTGAAATGTCCGTAAAGTATCATCATATGATTGGTTTTAGGGCACATTTCCAACATAATCTAGGGCATGTTTGCTGACCTCTAGATAGTACTATGATTATCGAAACTATAATAATATCTAAGAAAGTTATTAAAAATCATCTTGATCTTCTTTTAATCTGACGGTTCGAAACTTAAGGGCCGAGTGCAAAGTCGGGTATAAACAGGTCCTAAATGGGGGAAGTGTCAATCAAACAAATTGGTTGGGGTACGAGACATATAGGAACCATAAGGAACAAGAACTTGGGGAGATGAGAAGGATGACGGTGCCATACCAAAACTCCGCCACCACCTTTTTTATTTTAAAATTTATTATAAGGAGAAGGGGGAGGGTTCGATACTATTGCAATAATTAGACGAGGAAAGAGTTTTGTAAACGGGACACATATGAGTGGAAACCCACCGCCTTATCTACTAGCTAGAATATTGGACCATATACCCTGCCACCACCTAAATATCGAGAGTGATAACCAAAGTCATCAACGCTTTACCAAGTGTATAAAACATTGCTTAACAAACATCAATTATCATGATCAAACGTATGTGCAGAAATGCAAAGAAACGTAAATAATTTAGGACCATCGGAATTAGTACTTGTGTTATGCACATTTGAATAATATGCATGGTACTATGGTTCTATGGTAATGAGATAACAATCGAATTGCAGTCATAATGCAGCTACAAGTAGGTGCAATGACAAAGCTGCAAAGCAACCATGAAATTTAGTTAACAATGAATTAGTATAATGGATTTGACAAAATAACAAAATTAAGAGTTGAATCACGAGTAAGACCTATATATGCTACAGAATTATTGGCAGAAAATATGGAAAGATCTGATGTTGTTCGGAATTCAAAATACAACCTAATGGATTTACTAAGTAATAATAGAGAAAGAGAGACAGAGAGAGAGAGGACAGAGATACGTGAGCACACAGCAAAGAGCAAAGTCAGGAATTGGCATGTCTTCGAGTGCATGTTTACATAACTGCTCATTAATTCAGCTTGTAATCTGGCGATACAGATTTAGAGCAGAATCTTAGGGCCTATTTGGTATCCTATTTGAAATTTTTTATCATTTCTCAAAACATTTCTTGAAAATAATTTTATTTAAGACTTAAAAACTTGATTGGTTTGCGATTTAAAATTTTTAAATCTTACGACTTAAATTAGACAAAGAGATCTAAAAAGAGGGGGTCGCAGGAGAGGAAGAAAGATGAGAGGGGAGGAAAGAAAGTAAGAGATGATTGAAGGAAAGAGAAAGAAGAGAGAGGATCGGACGAGATAGAGAGGAAGGAGTGAGAGAAAGAACCGAGAGAATGAAGAAAACGGATTGAAGGAGATACGAAAAAGGTAAAAAAAAAAAAAAAAGAGGAGAGAGATAGATTTGGAGTGAGAGGGGAGAAGGGAGAGAAAATAAATGAGTGAGTTTAAGTTTAAAAACTCTAAAAACTCACTTTTTATGTTTTTAAAGAATAGACTATATGTTTGAGTTAGTCTTGAGTTCAGTTTTTAAAAATAGTCCTACCAAATAAGTTTTTAAGGCCTAAAACTTGAAAATTGTTTTTGAGTTTAAAAAGTTGGATTCAAGTAGAGTATCAAACAGGCCCTTATTGTTTCAACTTGCAATCAAAGTAGACCTGGCATTCGTGTCGTGTTTCTCGTGTTCATGTCATTTTCGTGTCATACTCGATAGCTTAACGGGTCGTGTCGTGTAATACCCGTTGAAGTAAACGGGTAATATGACCCGACCCGAAATCAACCCGTTAATATTATCAGGTAATATGACCCGACCCATTACCCGTTAAGAAAAATATATTTTAAATCAATAAAAATGAAAATGAAAAACATAATTTGACCCCAAAAAAAGTAAAACATAATACTAAATTAGTATATACATACTAAATTTTGGAGTTGACCCCTTCATAAAAGTTGTAAAGCTTTTCATTACGAGTGATTACATTTTTCACACTTTTACAATAATTATTATTAATTTTATTAATTTTGCACTCAAATAAAAAACACTGTTCATGAATTTTGTTTATTTTGAACTCCCTTAAAAATACTTTTCATGAGAGTTTGTATGGTTTTAAAAATTCAAACGATCATAAACCCATCCTCAAAGCGTAGAGGATGCAACTACGAGTGTTTGCATATTTTTTCATATTTTTCGCACATGTAAATTAATTATTTTAATTGTTTTTAATGTGTTTGGTATTTTTAAATTACTTGATATTTTCATTTTTAATGTGTTTTATGATTTTTAATCTCAATCTTTGCCTATAATATACTATAAAAATAAATAAATAAATAAAACTTAAATTTTAAAATTTATATAGAATAATAATAGAATAATAATTAATAAACAATATATACATATTCATTATATCTATTGTATTTTATAGTAAGTCTTTTTTTAGTAGTTTAAAAAATTAAAATTATCAAAATAACTTTTTTCTTATCATGTCGAAACAGGTTACCCACATGTCATTCTCGTGTAAACCTGTTAAGGACCCGTTATTAACGGGTTATTATCGTGTGACCTGATTAGTTCTCGTGTTGACCCGAAACCTGTTATTTTCGTGTTGTTTACGTGTCGTGTTAACAGGTCGTGTAAGAAATTGCCAAGTCTAAATCAAAGTATTCAAAGTTAAAAGGATTGTGGCTACACACTAGACCTGGCATTCTTGTCGTGTTTCCCGTGTTCGTGTCATACCCGATATCTTAACGGGTCGTGTCGTGTAACACCCCTTAAAATAAACGGGTAAAATGACCCGACCCAAAATCGACTCGATAATATTAACAAGTAATATGACCCGACCCGTTACCCGTTAAGGAAAATATATTTTAAACCAATAAATAATCAAATGAAAAACATCATACTAAATAAGTATATACATATCATATTATCACATTCAAAACATAAAAACGCAGTTGTCTTTCAAGTATTACATATTTACATACCCAAAATAAGAGCATAATTGTAACAGCCCATCCCGGAATTGTCGTACGGCGGACGTGAAACGATGAAAATGCCCCTAGGCATTTAATTAAGGTATGTGTGTGTATTTACTTTGAATATTTGGTGGTGTTTGGACCACACACACACACACACACATTCACAGCCCTTCTCTCTCTTCTCTCACTCCCGTGCTCTCTTTCTCTACCTCAGACTTTCTCTCTCTCTCCCTCTCAATTCTTGTACGGACAAACCGAAATCCTCCCTAAGCCTTGCAGATCGAGGACGTGAAGTACCCCATCGTGTTCCTGAGGTCCATACAAACTCATTGGTACAGATTGCAGGTAAGAAAGCCTTCGAAAACCTCGAGTTCTCACAACCTCCGAATTTGTCACAATTCATGCTTAGGTAAAACCTTGTGTTTTTGGAGATTTGAAGCTTATAGGAAGCTTATTGAGGTCCTAAGGAAGCTCGGAGTGCCTCGTTGGAAGAAATTGGACGTCGGAATAGCGAGATCGGAAAATTTCATTTTGGCCGGAATTATCGAGGCTTTTTCCGGCGAATGCCCGGCGAGTTGGAGGTCGAGTCAGGTATGGATGTGTTCATATTTGTGAGATCTTCATTTTGGTATAAAGTACGTAGAAAATGGTGCAAAAATGAAGGAGAAACCATAGTTAGAAATTTTTCCAAAAATCGGCGAATAGTCACCGGCGACTCGCCGGAGAAGAAGGAGAATATTCCGTCAGTTTTGACGGAATATGCTGACGCCGTCAGTTAGTTTGGACGGATTCCGTTAGGTTTTAACAGAATATTCCTAACAGCGTTACTGTACAGTTACACGTGCCAGGCATGTGGCCGCGCGTGGTCGGCGCGTCTGGCCGTGCCTTGGCCGGCGCGTGGGCTCAGAAAATTTTTCTAAAATTATGAGGATGATCCTGAGTTTGTGTAGATCACAGTGGTATATTCATATACCAAATTGAGCAATGTATGAGAAGTTATTTCTAAGGTTTCGATTATGTGCGTTAATTAACGTTATTTCAGTTACTTCTCATATAGGCGAGACCTATCCGGAGGACGAGCATAGCCAGGCTAGGCACGGGGGCTACGACCCATCTACTAACCAGTGAGTGGGCATTTGTTTTCCGTATATACCTATATAAATGAGTTTTTCCCAGAAAATCAGTTTAAATGAAATGTGATATGAAATGCGATATGAAATGCCATGCAAAGTATCTGTTTAATTTAGTATGCATGTTGATTGCTTATATTACTGTTGGTACTGAGGACGCACAGGTAAGTGCCAGGTAAATTTACTTACTAGTGGTTGAGAATGAATGATGTGATGTGATGTGATGTGATTAGAGCTCAGAAACCTGCACACTGATATTAGTGCTCACGCCCAGAGAGGGGCTCAGTCCTTCACGTGTTGTTCACCTCCCGCACCGTATGCTCACCTTGGATCTAAGTTAGGTGCTCAGTCCTGTCGAATAGGCCATTATAGGTGGGTTCGACTCGTAGGTGACCCGCGATTTATCGCTCAGTCTTCACGTGATCGTAGCACTAGAGCATATTAGTTTATTATCAGTGATGTTGTGCAGACCACTAGAGGTGGTATTGATGTGTGTGCAGGGTATATATATGATGATATGATTGAGATGAGTATGTGCTATATGATATGATGATTATTATGAGCTATATACAGCCGAGGGCTGAGATGATTATTTAGTATTCAATCACATTCACAGAGATATGCTTTGGCATTCAGTTATGATACTTTGGCATGGCATATACATACTTTCATACATACATATTTTCCAGCGGGTTTTGAGAAATATATATATGAGTATATACTTTATTTCTGGGAAATTATACAGGTTTTACGGCAAGGGTTTATAACTTTTGAGAAAAGAAGGTTTTGAAAAGATTTGTTTCTGACCCACTCAGTTTTCTATTTTTCGCCCCTCCAGGTATTAAGTAGTGAGAATTGGTGGCACACGAGGAGCTCATCGGACGTTCTGACAGAACTCACCTATGTAGGACCACCTTCGGGTGCTATCTTTATTTAGTACTTCTGTTTGGCTGCACGTAGACTTTTATGCTCTGTATTAGTGAAATTCACACTTCTTGTACACTAGTATTGCTAGTGTTTTGGTTTTAATTGACCCGTAAATTCTATAATTTATTGCTTCCGCACTGTGCACATGGTTACGTCACTCTCACGTGACGGCTAGCATGCCCCTCTTTCGGGTCGGGGTGTGTCAGTTTGGTATCAGAGCATAGGTTTGGCAGTCCTGCATATCTTGTGAATATCCTGATTATCTTGGTGTTTCTATCCGAACTATGCCGCCTCGTAGAGAGCCACGTCGTTCAGATGAACCTAGTTTCCCTGATATAGCTCAGTTAGCGAATGCTATTAAGCCAGTTATTCGCCCGCCTCAACGAACCCCTCTGGAGTCGATTCATAATTTGAAGATAACCATTTTTGTGGGGAATGAAGGCCCCGAGGGTTCAGAGAAGTGGTTTATGGATATTGAGAAGACTTTCAGGCTGATGCAGAGTCAGGGGAGTCTATCTCAGGACATATTGGTCGAGACGACTTCATGGTTTTTGGGTAAGGAACCAGCTTCATGGTGGAGTCAGTTGGCTGATGAGTTACCCCAGGAAGAATCTTGAGATTGGGAGGTATTTAAGCAATTATTCTATAAGAGATTCATTCCTCCTGCTTACATTGATCGTAAGAAACAGGAGTTCACTAGTTTGAGGCAGAAGAAGCTGTCAGCTAACGAGTACTACAGGAAATTTACTGATCTATCTCGTTATCATTCGGAAGTTGCTACTAATCTGGTTGAAATGCTACGTCGTTTTAAGTTGGGCACTAAGAAGAAATGACGTACCATTACCACTGCGATTCCCTGTACTACTTCTCATGAGTTTTATGAGGCCTTACTTCAGATTGAGGATTCTGAGAATTTTCCCAGTGACAGTGAAGAGGAAGAGAAAAATGGGAATCAAAATAAGGATAAGGGTAAAGGTCATTTCTTACAGGGACCTCGCCAGACTCAGAGCTTTAAGCGCAGTAGGACTAGTTCTAGTTCTTCTAGTGGAGGTTTCAGTTCCACAGGTCAGAGAGGAGGTGGTAGATTCTTCAGAGATTCTAGATCCCAGAGGCAAGGGAACTTTGGTAGAGGAAATGCAGGTGTGGTAGTCGACATTTAGGGGAATGTCGAAGAGGTAGCACTGGTTGTTTTACTTGTGGTCAGGAAGGACATCAAGCTAAGTTTTGTCCTCAATGTCAGCAGGGACCTCAGCAGCCTCCTTTACCACCGCCAGCTCCAGCTCAGCAGTTTTCAGGACAGGGTGGTTATACCCAGACAGGTCGTGGTGGTCCATACCACTATCAGGGGGATTCTGTTCCCTATTCGTTAGGACAGTACCAGTACCCCTAAGATCCCTATCAGCAGGGCAGTCATGGTCAGTATTCAAGAGGATATATGCCTCCACAGCAGTATTCTAGAGGATATATGCCTCAGCAGCAGTTTTCAGCTGGTGGATCCTAGTGGCATTCTAGAGGACAGTCTCATCAGGTTGATGCTACTTCCAATGGAGTTGGGTCTTCCAGACAGCATGGTCAGTCAGGTCAGGGGCGTAATCCTCAAGGGCGAGGAGTTCATGCCAGTAGAGGCAGAAGAATGCAGCAGAACCAGGGACGTATCAACAACCTTTCGCTACAGGATGCTCAAAACAATCCGGATTTGATCATGGGTACGTTAAATATTCTTGGTCATTATGCTAAAGTGTTGATTGACTGTGGTGCTACTCATTCTGTGATTTCTCATACGTTTGCTCAATTGACACAACCTCAATCTTCACCTCTTGGGTATGAGTTGGAGTTTGCTATGCCCAGATGAGAGAAGTGTTATGTAGACTATGTGTACCCAGGTTGTCCCATAGTAGTGGAGAATGTGGTTATGCCTGCTAAGCTCGCTCCGCTAGACATTGTGGATTTTGACGTTATCTTATGCACATATTGGTTGCATTGCAATCATGCTAAGATTAACTGTTACGGGAAATCAGTGACCTTTCATCGTCCCGGATTACCTGAAGTTACATTCTTGGGTGAGCCTAGTGGATTGAGGCATGGAATCATTTCGACCGTGAGAGCCAAAAAGTTACTAAAGAAAGGTTGTCAATGGTATTTGGCTCATGTGGTACTAAATGATGATGCTTCGGTTAGTGTAAGGAATGTCAAGGTGGTTAGACATTTTTCTGACGTTTTCCCAGATGATTTACCTGGATTGCCGCCAGATCGCGATGTGGAGTTCCCCATTGACTTACTTCTAGGTACGAATCCTAGTTCTTTAACTCCTTATCGTATGGCTCCTGCGGAGTTAAGAGAATTGAAGATTCAGTTACAAGAGTTGGTTGATAAAGGTTTCATTCAACCTAGTACTTCACCTTGGGGAGCTCCAGTTTTGTTTGTAAGGAAGAATGACTGTACTTTGAGTCTTTACATCGATTACAGGCAATTGAATCGAATGACGATTAAAAACCGTTATCCTTTGCCTCGTATTGACGATCTTTTTTATCAACTCAGAGGTGCCTGCGTATTTTCGAAGATTGATCTAAGGTCTAGTTATTAACAGTTGAAGATCAGGAGCGACGATGTTCCTAAAACTGGTTTCAGGACTCGCTATGGTCATTATGAGTTTCTTGTGATGCCATTGGGATTGACGAATGCACCAGCAGCTTTTATGGGTTTGATGAACAACGTATTTCAGCAGTATTTGGATAGATTCGTCATTGTCTTCATTGATGACATTCTGGTGTATTCTAAGTCAAAAGCAGACCATGTTCGACATCTTACTTTGGTGTTGAAGAAGCTAAGGGAACATCAGTTATATGCTAAGTTCAGTAAGTGCCAATTCTGGTTAGATCAAGTTACTTTCTTGGGGCATGTTGTTTCAACTCAGGGTATTCGGGTAGACCCTCAGAAGATAGCAGCTGTGGAGAATTGGGAACAGCCGCGAACTGTCACCGAGGTCCGGAGTTTCCTTGGTTTAGTAGGTTATTATCGGCGATTTGTTAAGGATTTCTCAATTATGACTTTACCACTAACGAGGTTGACCAGGAAGGAAGTTAAATTTGAGCGGGATGATAATTGTGAGCAGAGTTTCCAGCAGTTGAAGTATTATCTCACTCATACGCCTGTTTTGACTCTTCCTGATGATAATGGTAATTTTGAGGTTTACAGCGATGCTTCTTTGAATGGCTTAGGTTGCGTGTTGATGCAGCATGGTAGGGTAATTACTTACACTTCGCGTCAGTTAAAGTCTCATGAGATGAATTACCCTACACATGATTTGGAATTGGCAGCCATTATTTTCGCTTTGAAGATTTGGAGACACTATCTCTATGGTGAGAAGTGTAGGATTTTCTCAGATCACAAGAGTGTTTAGTACCTGTTCACACAGAAATATTTGAATCTTCGTCAGCAGAGATGGATTGAGTTACTAAGTGACTACGATTGCACGATTGAGTATCATCCTGGACGTGCTAATGTAGTGGCTGATGCTTTGAGTAGGAAATCTCAAGGTCGGGTTAATGCTTTGTATGCTTCTCGTGTTCCTCTTCTTGTAGATTTGAGGTCTATTGGAGTGAAATTGGAATTGGAAGAACGAGAAGAAAGAGTGGTGGCAGATCAAGAAAGAGCCTTACTTGCTAGTTTCCAAGTTAGGCCTATTCTGATTGATCGTATACTCGAGACTCAGATGAATAATGAAGAGATTCAAGAGTTAATTCATTTGAGGAATCAAGGGAAGAAGAAAGATTTCCGAGTTAGAGAGACGGACGGCATGCCTATGCAAGGGAATAGGATGTATGTGCCAAATAATGAGGAATTAAAGAAGGCAATTCTTGATGAGGCACATATTTCAGCTTATGCGATGCATCCAGGAAGAACTAAAATGTATCATACCATTAAGCCATTTTATTATTGTCCAGGTATAAAAAGGGAAATTGTTGAGTATGTAAGTTGGTGTATCATGTGCCAACAGGTTAAAGCTGAAAGAAAGAAGCTGTTTGGGTTGTCACAGCCACTTCCCGTTCCACAGTGGAAATGGGAAAATATTACTATGGATTTTGTGTACAAGCTTCCTCGTACACAAAACGGCTATGATGGAATTTAGGTGATTGTTGATCGGCTTACTAAATCAGCGCATATCATTCCTGTGAGGGAAAAGTATTCTTTGAACAAGTTAGCCGAGTTGTTCATCACTAAGATTGTGAAGTATCATGAAGTTCCTGTGAGTATTATTTATGATCGAGATCCGAGATTTACTTCTAAGTTTTGGATAGCATTCCAGGAAGCTTTGGGTTCGAGATTACTGTACAGAACGGCTTATCATCCTCAAATAGACGGACAATCTGAGAGGACAATTCAGACTTTGGAGGATATGCTAAGATCTTCGGTGTTGCAGTTTGGTGACACTTGGCATAAGCGGTTGGATTTGATGAAATTTGCCTACAACAACAGCTTTCACTCGAGTATTGGTATGGCGTCATTCGAGGCATTATATGGCAAGCCTTGTCGTACACCTTTATGTTGGTCAGAGGTTGGTGAACGAGTTTTAGTGGGCCCTGAGTTAGTGGAGGAGACTACTCAGAACATTCAGGTTATTAAGTCTAATATGAAAACGGCCCAAGATCGCCAAAAGAGTTTATCAGATAGACATGCCACTGATCGAGTGTACAAGGTTGGTGATTGAGTATTTCTGAAGTTATCACCGTGGCGAGGTGTAGTACGATTTGGGAAGAAGGGCAAGCTAAATCCTAGGTTCATTGGACCTTATCAGATCACCGAGCGAGTTGGTGAAGTTGCTTACAGACTTGAGTTGCCGTTAGAGCTGTCTAACATACATAATGTGTTTCATGTGTCGATGCTTCGACACTATGTCTCAGATCTTTCACATGTGATACCTTATCAACCCTTGGAGATTAGTTCAGATTTGACTTATGATGAGGAACCGGTGACGATACTTGATTGGAAAGAAAAGGTTCTAAGAAACAAGACAGTTCATTTAGTTAAAGTTTTGTGGGGGAACCATTCAATGGAAGAAGCGACTTGGGAGACAAATGATTGGATGAGAGAGATGTACCCGAGGTTGTTTTATGAGTACTAGTGGATGGTTTTGGCTATGTAAATTTCGGGGACAAAATTTTTATAAAAAGGGTAGATTGTAACAGCCCGTCCCAGAATTGTCGTACGGCGGACGTGAAATGACGAAAATACCTCTAGGCATTTAATTAAGGTATGTGTGTGTATTTACTTTGGATATTTTGTGGTGTTTAGACCACACACACACACACACACATTCACAGCCCTTCTCTCTCTTCTCTCACTCCCGTGCTCTTTCTCTCCCTCTGGGTTCTTGTACGGACAAACCCAAATCCTTCCTACATCTGGCAGATCGAGGACATGAAGTACCCCTTCGTGTTCCTGAGGTCCATACGAACATATTGGTACAGATTGCAGGTAAGAAAGCCTTCGAAAACCTCGAGTTCTCACAACCTCTGAATTTGTCACTATTCATGCTTACATAAAACCTTGTGTTTTTGGAGATTTGAAGCTTATAGGAAGCTTATTGAGGTCCTAAGGAAGCTCGGAGTGCTTCGTTGGAAGAAATTGGATGTCGAAATAGAGAGATCGGGAAGTTTCATTTTGGCCGGAATTATCGAGGCTTTTTCCGGCGAATCCCTGGCGAGTTAGAGGTCGAGTCAGGTATGGATGTGTTCATCTTTGTGAGATCTTCATTTTTGGTATAAAGTACGTAGAAAATGGTGCAAAAATGAAAGAGAAACCATAGTTAGAAATTTTTCTAGAAACAGGCGACCGGCGACCGGCGAACAGTGGCCGGCGACCGACGACTCACCGGAGAAGAAGGAGAATATTTCGTCAGTTTTGACGGAATATGCTGACGCCATCAGTTAGTTTGGACAGATTCCGTTAGGTTTTAACGGAATATTCCTAACGGCGTTACTGTACAGTTACACGTGCCAGGCATGTGGCCGCACGTGGCCGGCGCGTCTGGCCGTGCCTTGGCCGGCGCGTGGTGGCGCGTGGGTGGTCGGAAAATTTTTCTAAAAATATGGGGATGATCCTGAGTTTGTGTAGATCACAGTGGTATATTCATATACCCAAATTGAGCAATGTATGAGAAGTTATTTCTAAGGTTTCGATTATGTGTGCTAATTAACGTTATTTCAGTTACTTCTCATATAGGCGAGACCTATCCGGAGGACAAGCGTAGCCAGGCTAGGCACGAGGGCTACGACCCGTCTACTTACCAGTGAGTGGGCATTTGTTTTCCGTATATACCTATATAAATGAGTTTTTCCCAAAAAATCAATTTAAATGAAATGTGATATGAAATGCGATATGAAATGCCATCCAAAGTATCTGTTTATTTTATTATGCATGTTGATTGCTTATATTACTGTTGGTGTTAAGGACGCACAGGTAAGTGCCAGGTAAATTTACTTACAAGTGGTTGAGAATGAATGATGTGATGTGATGTGATATGATGTGATTAGAGCTCATAAACCTGCACACTGATATTAGTGCTCACGCCTAGAGAGGGGCTCAGTCCTTCACGTGTTGTTCACCTCCCGCACCGTATGCTCGTCTTGGATCCAAGTTAGGTGCTCAGTCCTGTCGAATAGGCCACTATAGGTGGGTTCGACTCGTAGGTGACACGCGATTTATCGCTCAGTCTTCACGTGATTGTAGCACTAGAGCATATTAGTTTATTACCAGTGATGTTGTGCCGACCACTAGAGGTGGTATTGATGTGTGTGCAGGGTATATATATGATGATATGATTGAGATGAGTATGAGCTATATGATATGATGATTATTATGAGCTATATACAGCCGAGGGCTGAGATGATTATTTAGTATTCAATCACATTCACAGAGATATGCTTTGGCATTCAGTTATGATACTTTGGCATGGCATATACATACTTTCATCCATACATATTTTCCAGCGGGTTTTGAGAAATATATATATGAGTATATACTTTATTTCTGGGAAATTATATAGGTTTTATGGCGAGGGGTTATAACTTTTGAGAAAAGAAGGTTTTGAAAAGATTTGTTTATGACCCACTCAGTTTTCTGTTTTTCACCCCTCCAAGTATTAAGTAGTGAGAATTGGTGGCACATGAGGAGCTCATCGGACGTTCTGACAGAACTCACCTATGTAGGACCACCTTCAAGTGCTATCTTTATTTAGTACTTGTGCTTGACTGCACGTAGACTTTTATGCTCTGTATTAGTGAAATTCACACTTCTTGTACACTAGTATTGCTAGTGTTTCGGTTTTAATTGACCCGTAAATTCTCTCATTTATTGCTTCCGCACTGTGCACATGGTTACGTCACTCTCACGTGACGGCCAGCACACCCCTCTTTCGGGTCGGGGTGTGTCAATAATAAATATAAAAAAAAAAAACATTAGAAAATTACAAAATATCAAATGTTCAAAAGATTTGCAAAATTAAGGGAGTTATGTTTCAAGGTTTGGAACCTTGCACATTTTCTTACAATCAAACTCTTCAATTTTCATTAATCACCATGGGAAACAGTATTGGAACTTTGGCTTGATATATTGTCTTCAAGAGTTATATTGATGATATTTTCAATGAGGCTTTCTACATTAGCATTCTCTTCTCATTTATCATATGGCTATTGCTTAAGTAAAGTCTTTAATAGCTTTTTAATTAATGTAGAAGTGTGAAAAATATAGAAAAAATATATAAACGCTCGTAATGACAAGCTTTACAACTTTCATGAAGGGCTTAACTTTGAAATGTGCCACTATAATCATATAAATCATAGATCAAAATTTAAGCGTCGATTGTTGTTTACATTTTTGCTTCATTTTTCTCACCAAATTTTGTTTTTTCAGACTTTGTTTTTTGAAAACATGATCTGTTAGAGGATACAAGAAGATGAACGGTTCAGATCATTGATATTATGTTAAGAGTTTTACCGTTAATGAAAATATTGCTTGGTATGTATAAAGTCTCTACAAACTATATAACATCGACTCAAATTTCAATTAACCGTAAATATCGGGACGTGATATCAAAGATCCGAACCGTTCATCATCCTACATCCCCTAGAACATCATGTTTTCAAAAAACAAAATTTTAAAAATGAAATTCAATATAAAGAATAAAGCCTAAACGACAATCGACGGTTGAATACAAACTTAAGGTTTATGGATTATAGTGTCGGATTTCGAAGTTAACCCCTTCACGAAAGTTGTAAAGCTTGTCACTACGAGTGATTGCATTTTTTTTTTTTTTTTTTTTTACATTTCTTACACTTCTACAATAATTATTATTAATTTTATTACTTTTACACTCAAATAAAAAACACTGTTCATGACGGTTTGGTGGGTTTTAAAAATCTAAACGAGAATGTAATTGTAACCATTGTCTACTCGTGGAGGAATGATGAATCACGAGTGCTTATATATTCTTTCACATTTTTCATTCTTGTAGGGATATCTTATTGCCTATACTAATACTATACTAGTTGATTTTAATTTTGGACAACAACTTGTTAAGTAAAATTTATCCTATTAATGATAATAAGAAACTCTCATAATAAAAATAAATAAATGCATAAAACTTAATTTTTTTAACTTATATAGAATAATAATACAAAAATATATATTTAATATAGAATATACCAATATATACTGTGAGATCCCACATAGCCCAGGGGAGTGGATCATGTAAGCCTTATATGTATATTCCCATCTCTACCTAGTGCGAGGCCTTTTGGGAGCTCACTGGCTTCGGGTTCCATTAGAACTCCGAAGTTAAGCAAGTAGCGCGCGAGAGCATTCCCATGATGGGTGACCCACTAGGAAGTTCTCGTGTGAGTTCCCAGAAACAAAACCGTGAGGGTGTGGTCGGGGCCCAAAGTGGACAATATCGTGCTACGGTGGAGGTGTGCCAGGGAAGTGATCGAGCCCGGGCCGGGATGTGACAATTTGGTATCAGAGCCTAACCCTGGCCGCGTGTGTGACGACGAGGACGTCGGGCCCCTAAAGGGGGGTGGATTGTGAGATCCCACATCGCCCAGGGGAGTGGATCATGTGAGCCTTATATGTATATTCCCATCTCTACCTAGCGCGAGGCCTTTTGGGAGCTCACTAGCTTTGAGTTCCATTGGAACTCCGAAGTTAAGCGAGTAGCGTGTGAGAGCATTCCCATGATGGGTGATCCATTGGGAAGTTCTCGTGTGAGTTCCCAGAAACAAAACCGTGAAGGCATGGTCGGGGCCCAAAGCGGACAATATCGTGCTACGGCAGAGCCGGTATGGAATGTGACATATACAACATGACTATTGTATTTTATAATAAATTTTTTAGTAATTAAACTTTAAAATTATAATTTATTTTTCTTAACAGGTCGAAACGGGTTACCCACATGTTAGCCGCGTGTATACCCGTTAAGAACCCGTTATTAACAGGTTCTTAACAGGTCACCCGATTAGTTATCGTGTTGACCCGAAACCCGTTATTTTCGTGTCGTTTTTGTATCGTGTCACCGTGTCGTGTAAGAAACTGCCGGGTCTACTACACATATATTACTACAAATAATATTACTACTCTAAGCTAAATTAAGAAGAGAGGAGTTTAAACTCGAGATGCAATGACTTGAAGAGGAAATTTCATCCACCAAAGCAGTACACCACCACTTGCATAGCTACCCTGTAATAGAGTGAGATTAGCCATTTATGTTTATTAAAGAACGTGAGATCTGATATGCAAAGTTAGATTTTTTGCAATCTAAGTTGGGGAAATTGTTAATCTATTGTATTATTAATTTGAGGTTAAAAAAAAAAAAAGTTAATATATGATTATTTCATGCAACATATATATACACCCCAATACATTTCTAACGTAGGGTTGATGACAATGATATCCAGCAAAAAAGAGAACAAATGAAATATACATGGTGGAGCATCCGAGGTATACATTTCACTTTGGGGTGTCAAGTGCTTGAATATGTTGTTCGAATTTCAGTGTTCATTTTGACAAGATGATATTGTAAATTACTTAGATTTACAGAAAAAGAAATGCGAACTTAAAAGTGCAAGAAGACAAACACGTCCTAACAGATATCTTTATGTGGATAAAATAATAGTCTTTCAGCCACATGTTTTAATTTAGGAAAAAACCTAGAAAATGGGATATACTAAACATATCATGTATGACAAAGTGTCAAGACAAGGTGTTGAGAAAGTTGAGAAAGTTGAGACAGTCGCATAAAACGCTTTATAGTAGTGACTGAAAGCAATAATGTTTATGCATTTTGGTGCAGGTTTGACACTTGTCGATCCCCTTCCCTTAATATTTAACAATTTAACCTACTAGCACTATCATTTGTCCCAAAAAAATAAAAAAAAGTGTTAAGAAAAGTGCACATCCGCTATGCCAACTCTTCCAAATTCAAAAGAGCTGGGCAAGAATTTTGATTAACAACCTTTTGTTTGTATTAATGACTTGGTTAGCATATGCTCTATTCAAAACTTTGTTTGATTAGTGACTTAATTTGACTGATTATTTACCACAACTCTTCATTTCACATTGCCAAAGATAAACTTTTACTATGTTGAAATCTCCTAATTATCTCTGATTAATTTCCTGGCTTGATAAAATTGACGTAGAATGTCGGCAAGTTTCATTGTGTTGAAACTTAATTATTAAGTCCCATATAAACCCTAAATTAAGGATGTGTCCTATTGTCAGTGGGGCCAAAAGAATGGCATCACCACCTAATTCAATTTGGGTCATGCACCTAATCCCCCTATGGCCCTGGTGCCTAATCTCTTCCCCGGATTACTTAAAAGATTTGTTTTTTTGTCTTCAAACTGGTACCGGCCACTTGGCCGTTAAAATAATAAAGATCGAGAGCCAAATCGACAAAGTCTTAGGTTCCTGAAAGGAACTTGCAAATTGCAATAGTTGACTTGCAAATTGCAATGCACTGCTAATGGCTTCACCTAAATGGTTATTGTAAGAGTTGTTGACACTTTAAGGATGTTGTTATTTGACACTTTAAGGCTATATTTGAGCGAGGAATTTTCAAGTTTTAAGGAATTGACCTCAACCAACAAAGAATGAATGACAAAAAATTAGAAACGTCTTCCGTGATCATTACAAAAGACATGTAAGAGAGGGTATTGCCATAACCTACATTTTTTTGGTGAACAGTATACTTCATTATCTGGGCAAAGATGCCAAATAGATACATAGAAGGCCTATAGGGAGGCAAGTAGCCAAAAAGGCAAGGCAAACAGACCAAGTAGTGCAAGGAGGTACATGATTCCACGACGCCACATCTGATGCTGAAAGCATCACCCCTCACACTACCAGATAAGGACCTAGGGGGGCAAGGAAGACCATCATTACATAGAACATGAACTAGGGAAGATGGAGGTCTAGTGACCCAGATGAAATCACACATTTCCTTACATCGCCGCGACGCCAATTGGTCCGCAGCTGTGTTGGCTAATCTGGGAATCCAACACCAGCAATAGTCTTGGAAAGACTCCTCCCCCTTCTTTTACTCTTCACTAGAGCGGGAAAAGCTTCCCAACTGCCCATTGTTGGCATATCTCTGAAGCAAGAAATTGGTTTTGATGAGTCGGACTCAATGATAACTGAGTTCCAACCCTTATAGATGCCCAACTCGCATACATGCAAGATTGCCAGCACATCCGCCATAGCTACAGTTGTAGCCTTCACGTTATATCTACATACAACCAAGAAATTACCCTCTGAATCCCGCGCCACCATACCTGCAAACCCCGAACACATACTCGCCACCCAACTAGCATCCACATTAATTTTTATGAACCCTGGGCAAGGTGGGATCCATCCGGCCGTAGTATCCGTGACAACTCCAACCGAATGACCGACAAGTAGGAAGCCTCAGTGAAAGCTCCAATCGAGATGGATATTGCCTCAATTACCTGTCTTAGGTTGATTGGTTGTTGGTTGAAAAGAAAATTGCATCTTGTTTTGCCAACACATAAAGGCAACATAGGAAACCAATTTTCTCAACACATGTTTTGATCTGTTGGCAGAATCAGAGATAGCAAGAAGCCAATTTGCCCATGTCGTTACTTCCTCTTGATTTATCCTGAGGTTCAAAGCTCCACCAAACCAAATCAACTTCACCTAATGACATAGAAGGAAAAGGTGCTCAATCGATTCTTCATGCGAATTGCATAGGGGGCATAGAGGTGATGGAGAGGATCATCTTTTAAATAGGTTTGCCATCGTAGCAATAGCCGCATGAAGAGTTTTCCACATAAAGCACCTGATTTTTGGTGTAGTCTTCAGATTCCACACCGTTTTCCACAGTGAATTTGGGATAGAAACAGATGTGGAAGACCTCAGGTTCCTTTGGGGTCGGTTCCTTGCGTGGGCCCAATGGTATCTAGATTTGACCGAGTAGTTCCCCTTTTTATCAAAAGGCCATACCAACCTATCTCGGAGCATCAAATCCCCAATATGAGTCTCCAAGATCGCATCAAACTCCCCATCTGACACAAATGGTTTCAAAAAGTCAATGTCACATTCCCCAGTATCTGGGTAGATTAGATATTCAACCATTATATTACGTGTGACCAGCACCATGCCCAAAGAAGAAGGCCTACCCGAGGGAATAGACGGGAGCTATCGATCAACCCATACCCGAACTTCTTTACCGTTCATAATCTGCCAATGTGATCCCCCAAGCAGGATATCTTTTCCGGCGAGTAGGCTGGACCAAGCCCAAAAACCTCTCCCACCCGCTTTGCATCGAGGAAAGAACAATTAAGGAAGTAGCGAGCTTTAAGCTCCAACACCCACAGGGAATTTGGTTCCATAATCAGTCTCCAACATTGTTTAGCTAGTAGGGTATCATTTAAATCCACAAAACTCCTCAAACCTAGGCCCTCTTCTGCTTTCGAGCTACCCAATTTTTCCTTTGATACCTAGTGAATACGATTCTCACCTCATTTTTGCCCCCACCAAAATTTTTGAGATCATTGCATAGAGACGTGGGGAATTTAAATATATTCATCAGGTATGCCAAAATTACATGCGCCACTGCCTTTATCTAAACCTCATGCCTAGCTTGTGATAGGGTAGATTGCTTCCACCCTTGAATTTTCCCCAGTAGTCTTCCCTTTACATATGCCAATCCATATTTCTTTGATTGACCCCAGATGGCAAGAACTCCTAGGTACAGACCCGGGTCCCCAAATTGTGTCCATGCCAAGAATATCAGCCAGCTCTTCCGATAAGACCACTAGGACGTTTCCCCCGAAAAAATACACTTGATTTCAGCTTGTTAACTTGTTGTCCCGATGCCGAGCAATAGGCATCAATTAACTAGATAAGTGTCTGGAATTTTCCTTTTCCACCTTCAGGAAGATAAGGGTATCATCTGCAAAAAAGATGTGGGAGATAGTCGGACCGGTTGGGTTCATCTGCACCCCCTCAATCCATTTTCGTTCACTAGCCTGTTGAATAAGAAGTGAAAATACTTCACTAACCAAGAAGAATAAATATGGGGATAATGGGTCCCCCTAGAAAAGACCACGCGAGGGAGCAAATTTTGAGCCGGGCTGTCCGTTAAGAAGAATGGCAAAGTTCATCGATGAAATGCATCCCTTTATAAGACTTCTCCATTGATTGTCAAAACCCATCTTTTCCATCACCGCCAATAAGAAATCCCACTCCACTTTAACATAAGCCTTGTGCATATCCAACTTGATTCCAAGCTCGAATTTACATTTTGTCTTTCTCATTTTGAGGAAATGGAAGATATCATACGCGATACCGATATTATCTTGTATTTGTCTTCTGGCCACAAATGCATTTTGGGTAGGGAAGATCAAGTTCGGCAAAAGAGTTTTGAGACGGTTTGCCATAACCTTCGAAATAACCTTGTATGAGTAATTGCATAAGCTAATGGGGCGAAACTGCGAAACAAATTCGAGATTTTGCACTTTTGGAATCAACACTACATGAGTAGCATTTATCCGGTTAGGATTTTGAGTGCCATTCATCAGGTCCCCAATTAATTCATTCACATCTTCTGCTATGGTGTCCCAATAGGAGTGGTGGAATATAACTTGAAAGCCATCTGGTCATGGGGCTTTTAGACATTCCATCTGCATTGTGGCCTCCTTTATCTCTTCAACCGAAATCGGGTTTGTGAGGGATTCGTTCATTTCATCAGTAACCTTTGGGGTGATACAATTTAGGATGGCTCATCAGTCCTGATGCCCTGTCAAAGTGAACAGATCAATGAAGTGATTGTCAATTATATGCCGAACCTGACTCGGATTGTCCACCCAATCTCCACTGCCATTCTTTAATGATACCACTTTGTTCCTCCTTCACCTATGCAGAGTAAATTGATGGAAGAACATGGTGTTGTCATCCCCTTCCTTAAGCCATTTAACTATTGATCCTAGCTGCCAAAAACTCTCATCTTAACTCCACAGGTGGTCTACTTTTTTTGACAATGCATCAATTTTCTGAAAATTACCTCTCCAATCTTCTTGTAGTCTGCCCAATTGGTTCATCATCTCCTGGATTTGCCAACCTTGCTGGTTGAACTTGTCTCTGGTCTAACTTATTAATCTGGAGCGGCAATCATTTATCTTCATATTTAGTCGCTCCAAGGTGTTTCCATCACAAGGATTTGCCCAATATCTTTTCACAATTTCTCAGTAATCTACTTCCTTCATCCAGAAGGCCTCAAGGAGAAATAGTTCTTTTCCCTTCCCAGCATTCGGTTCACATTGAACTAAAATAGGGCAATGGTCAAACCCCAAAACAGTGTTGTAGGTGACTGTAATATTGGGCCATAACACCTCCCAACACCCATTAATTAACCCCTAATCGAGCCGAGCCTCCACCAACTGCCCATTTCTAGTGCCTCTCCAAGTGAATTTGAGACCGTTAAACTCCAAGTCCATAACCTCCAGCTTGCCCATCAACTCCTCCAAGTATCTTAGCATATTATATCTAACTTCTTCAGCTCCCGACTTCTCATGGTCCTACAAGAATTCATTAAAGTCACCACCACAAATCCATGGGATGTTGTCCGGGCTAAATTTCTGAATCATTCCCCTCCAAAAGTTCGCCTTATCAGCCCGGTAAAAGGTTCCATAAACTCCCGTGAATCGGAACACACACTGAAAGTTAAAACAGCTGCATCTAACATCAATAAAGATTTTCAAGGACTCCATTACTTCCACTTTCAATGAATCATCCCACCAGAGACTCAAACCACTAGCTATCCCTACCGGAGCAACATTGAAACCATTAGAGTAACCCATACACCGCCTAACCCATTCTATTATATGATATCTCATTTTAGTTTCCAAAAGAAAGATTATAAAGGGCCTATGTTTCCTTATTAGCCCATGTAAGACCCGAACTACCGTGTCCAACCCAAGACCACGGCAATTCCAAAAGATATGTGTCATAATGACCATTCGGATGTTGAAAGCCAGCCGCCACCACCTCGAGATGAGTTTCCCGCTTTCTTTGCCAACAAGGCTTGTTTCTCACCCGTAGAGATCTCTTCCATGTATCCTCACATATCATGATACTCTACCGGGACTTCATGCAGTTCCTTCTCCGCATAGATCGCTATCTCCATCATCATGCATGTATCCTTTATGCTCATTTTCCTTAGTTTTTCTGCAGCCTTCTCATTTCTCTCATTTATTCTTCTGCTATCTTCCTTTGTTTTTGCTTTTTTTCTATGGGGAGTGCACCATCTCTTTACTCTTAATTTCCAGCTCCTTCTTGGTACTGCTGCCACTCGCCTCATTCTGAATAGCACAACCACTCTCTCTAAAAATCATCTCCATACTTGTCTCTTCCCTCTGTTTTATCTATGGAATATGGGTTTGAGTCTAAGGCACAATAACTACTCCCTTAGTCTGAGTATAAATTTCTTCATGAATTTCCTCGATCGTGACCGTAGGATTTCTTCCTTGCTCACTGTGTATCTCCACAATCTCAAAGCCCATGACAAAGCGATGGTTCAACAAAGGCCTACATCATTCCATTATCCACTGGGTCAGGTTGAAATTATGTCCTTCGCTCATTCTCTGTAGTCTATGCCACCTTTTTTTTTCCTTTTCCTTTATCCTGATGTAGTATCGCTGGGTTGGGGTCCACTATGTTATTTACTCCTTCCGTGATGGCATCCCCAATAATGTCCTCCGTATGTCGCTGATTGGGAAGCCTGGATCCTACTGTTGTTACACTAGCATACATTTGTTCCCCCAAAGTAATAGCTATAGGTCTTAGAGATTCTATAAAATCTCGAATTGGTGCTGCTTTTGTCCACTCTCTATACCTTGTGGTCCCACCCTTCATGGGCTCAAAGGAACATTCAGTGTTAGAGTGTCCAATTCTACCACATCGATAACAGAAGTCTTTTAATCTTTCGTACTGAAACTCAATCCAAGTATCATTATTATTGTCTCTTGGGAGCCAACACCCTGTGGTCAGAGGGTTCGAGGTGTTTACAGCTACCTTTACTCTCAAGAATCCCCGAGCTTTCGCTGGGTCTTCAAATTCCTCAAACTCACCATTTTTTGTTGCTAGACGCCTCACATTTTCTTCCGAGTTGAGATATGGTGGTACACCTCTAATTTGTACCCAAAAGGAGACAACTTCCATTTTAACTTCCTCCTGTGCTAGCTCTTGTGGTCATCTTTTAACAGAAAAATTATGTTTCATGACTGCCCACGGCACCTGGTTTAGAATTTTAACAGCAATACTTTCATCTTGGACAGTGAGAATAAAGGTATTGTCTCTGACCCACTTGAGTTCTACTTCCCCCATCTTCTTCCAAGAGGATCTAAGGATATTTCTAACCCCCTCTTTGTTGAGGGTTTTGTTAACAAACGATTTGCCCACTAATTGGACCCCTTGCTCCATTGTGGATAGATCCATATTCCTCTCAAGGTGGACCACCAATTCCTCCATTTCTGCTCCTGCTATTTGTCTCTGGGTATGAGTTATTTCACACACAGCTTGAACAGATGTGTACGAGAGGTAGACTGTTGAGGCTTTACCCAGATTTTCACTCTGTTTTTTGTCTTCTCTCATTCGCACCTCACAGCTTTTTTACTCCAATTATAGGTACACAAGGACTACAAACATAATAACCGAGGGTTGTATACTTCTATTAATTCCTAATCTGAAATTTACCTTGCCATTAATGCCTGATTTAATGGTAGCTGAGTAGTTAGCCTTTACATTTGACGAAGTGAGTAGTTTGAGGTATTCCTGTGTCTTTCCCTTGCCAGAGTTTGGTTGGAGTAATTTATGCCTATTCCCTTTACCCTGGTTTCCTGATCTGCCAGCCTCAATAGGGTTTCCTTTGCATTTATCTTTGATGGGTGGGGTTCTAATCCTTCTCCTACCTGCCATCCCTGCTGACGAGACCATTCAGGCCCAAGATCTTAGCTGAATGGGGGAATGACTTCACAGGGAGAAGGGATTTGGTATAGATGTGCACACAAAGGGGTCCGAGGATTTAGAGACAAGTAAGATAGAAAGGGGATCTGAAATTATGGGGGGAAATGAGTGGTTGGAAGAAGTTAATAGCGGAATCGGGATTTAGAGACAAGTGAGATGGAAAGGGGGTCTGGAATTATGGGGGAAAAGGAAGTGATTGGAAGAACTTAAAAGCGCAACAGTAAAAGTTCAGACAGTTGTTTGTAACTGGGGCATCTCGCTAACGCTTGCGGAGGAAGAGAATTGCTCTCACGGTGGAGGGGCTCTCACGGAGGAGAGAACTTTTTCAAGGGAGGAGAGAAATTGTTGCTGAGTTATTTGACCTTGGGAGGAAAGTCGACTGTGGGCTGTCCATCTCCCTCTCTCTTCTTGTCATAACCTACATTATGCAACAAAATTGATCCCTTTAAGTGATCTGGCTACAATAGTAGATATCACTCAGTGGTACAATTTTTATAGAAAATGAAAGATCCAAACATTGCAAAGATCCATTAAATCTCTATATGCAAGTCCTAATCGTTAATTTTCTAGACCACTCATAGGTATGTACCACAAAATAAAAATTGCTAATTAAGCTAGATTTATTGTCATAACCTACATTATTAAACAATATCAATCTATTTAAACCATGATATTGACAAAATGCAAAAATACTCCCGAAAGATAAGTGGTATAGTAATTTTCCATTTTAAATTAGATCTGAAGCAAAAAAGAAATAGGTGATTTATTGGTTCGATAATCCCTATAACATGGGGCGGAGCCATTAGAAAGAAGTGCTTGGTCAAGGGTTGAGAATAGGGGTGGGCATGGGTTGGTTTTGGTCGGTTTTGGGCCAAAGTTGAAACCAAACCGACCTAGTCGGTTGGGCCAAAATTGCAAACCAAAACCAACCAAGCTGGGTCTAAAACTAATCAGGTCGGTTAACTGACAATGGGGGGGTTGGTTTGCATCGGTTCTCGGTTTGTTTGAAGACGAAAATACATAACAAGTTCTCTCCCAAAAGCTACAGAATGTAGCAGCAATATGAGTGATTGCTCAAACGAAAGCACAAATGAAGCAGCCCAAGGAAAGCATCAAAGCAGCAGCTGCTGCCTTTTCTAAATGGTCTTCGATGTTCTCTTCAAAATAGACTTTTAAACTAAACAGGTCTTGTTTTCATGTTGTGGAAACACGGTAACTCATAAATAACTATCCATTTATATTATTACATGTATTAATTATAATTAAAAAATTAAATTAAATATATGCTGGTTGGTTTGGTTAACCGCACCCTAAGAATTTAAGGAACCGATTGCCAAACCGATTAAGGTTAGTGAGGTTCGGTTTAACCACCGAAATTTTAAAAACTAAAAAATAATGAATAAAAAATAAAAAAAACAAACCAAACCAAGTTGCTGGTGCGGTTTGTGCAGTTCGGGCAGTTCAATCGGTTTTCTTTTTTGAATGCCCAGCCCTAGTTGAGAATGGGAATTGAACTTTATGAGATTCAATCTCATGTTCCTCAATAGCTCAGTTGTTGAGTGGTCGTTAACTACTAGTTGCGAAGTGCATACTCTTTGAAATGCAAATAACAATTTCTTTATTTTTATTGGAATAAAATTATAGGCTAGCCATCAGAGCAAGTCCACCCCATCCAAATAGGCTGGCCCAAAGTCCACCAAAACAGTCTAGCCCTCCAAAAACCCACTCCACCTCACCCAATAGGTTGGCCCAAAGTCCACCCCAGCTTCTAGGCCAGGCCATAATGGACTGAGTAAGGAACCAACCCATCTGACGTCATGCGTAACATCAACATGACATCAACCACAGGCTAAGATTTTTTTTTTTTGCCGCTGGCGCGTGGGTGCACGTTCCTGACAGCTTGCAGAGGAGGGGCCCACACTGCAGGCGCACTAACTAGGGCGCCAGACTTAGGCCACGTGGCGCGGCAATATCGTTGGATTTCCAACGGCTAGTTTTCTGGACCGTTGGATTTCCAACAATCAAAAAAATTTGAATTTGAAATTTAATGGATAGTGACATAGCAAAATTTGGACCATTCAATTTCTAGATCAATGGTCCAGGTTTTTCGGCCAAAAAAATATTTAAAAAAAAAAGAAAATGTCAGAAATCTTACCGTTGGCCAAGTAATAAAAAAAAATATGTAATTTCGTATTTATTTTTAATACTTTATGTAATTTCGTATATATTTTTAGTACTTTATGTATTTTCTTATTTATTTTTAGTACTTTACATAATTTTTTATTTATTTTTAATATTTTATGTAATTTCTTATTTATTTTTAGTACTGTACGTAATTTCTTATTTATTAAATTGGGTACTTTACTTAAATCGGTAAAATTCTACTTAAAAATCTATCTATTCATTTGGATGGATTAAATGGATTCATTTTTTAAGGGTGGAGTTGCTTTCAAGGTCTTAGAAGTTGTTTTGATACCAACATAACGCTTCTTCACAGGCACAGTACCAAGCATAGTTGCCGGATTCGGTGAAATGGTGTCCGAATCCCGTATCGGTACGTACGTATTGGATTCGGTGGTCAGTTCAGTGGTTTATCCAATAATCTCTAATAATTTTTAATCAGAATACAGAAAAGAAAAAACACCTGTAATTTTTGGGAAGAGAGGATGGAAACAACTGGAATTTTGGGAAGCTATGTGCTTCTGGTTTTCATCAGGTAGAGGGCAGACGAAGAGGGAGAGGAAGAGAGATAAAATGTTTAGTTTAATTGTAATTTTTAACTTTTTTTTATTGTGTTAGTGGGGGGACACATCTGGAGTGTTGGATGTTTTTGAGAAGTAAAGACTGGGAGGCTGATTGCATTTCCCAAGTTCCATATTAATTTAATATTTATATTATTCTGATTGAATAATTAAGTGAATTAATTGTTTTTTATTTGTAATAAATAGTTGCTTACAAAATAATCAATTTAAACAAAAATAATTGTTTACAATAACTATAAATATTATTGTAAAATATATATTATAAATATTTTTAATTTATATTTTTAACAAATTAAGAACGAACCAAACTGAATATCCTACTGTCTATGTGTACTCTCTAACAATTGATACTTTAGGTTACCACCGAATTCCGTACCCAAACCGAATCACGAACTCGAACTGTATCCGTATCTTGGCAACCATGGTACCAAGTTGACTTTACCACCACAATTTTCTAACAAAACAACCCACATCCAAATTTGCCTTACATGCCAAGATGCCAAGTTTTATAGCCCACAGTCAGTTGCACCTACAACGCACCCACATCCAAATTTGCCTTACATGCCAAGATGCCAAGTTTTATAGCCCACAGTCAGTTGCACCTACAACGCTTATGACAACGAAGAATTTGCTTTTCTGTAAATCAAAGATCCATACATTAACATTGACTACCTTATAAATCCCCGCCATAACCGACAAACCGTGCATCTAACTTTCCGGTAACAACATAGGGCCATGAGATCAAGAAAACCGTGCAATAGTACAAGCAACAGTAAGGTTTTATAAATGTAAAGCAAGAAGCAAATGTCGCTTATCTGCTACTGTACAATTTAACAAGCAGCTCACCTCCAGCTGCTGGCCAATCCTTTCAGGCATAATACTCTGTATAGAGAAACGAAAAATATTCCTAATGCTGATCGCTTTGAAACCGCATTTTCACATGCTCAGCTGCTTGAGAGAGATACCTTTGCACCACATTCTTCGCTTGATCAAAAATTTGAGATAAAAATCTTGTATGATTCTGGTTCAGCTATGCATGAAGTATTTGCGAATCCTGCAAACAAGTAGCAAACCAACATCAACCGCACAATACATGATTAAGTAACATGATTCCAAACGTATGGGACCTTTGATTGATCAACTTAATCATCGACCCATGCATGAATGATATGGGGAGAATACTAATGAATTCCCTAAATAACAAAGGCTAGTCAACAATTAAAAGTCTGAAACAGTATTGAACGATTGAAAACCCAAGCACACAACCGAAATAAAGAGGAGGAGAAAGGGAGGAGGAAGCTCAGTTCTAAGAATTCTTACATAGAAGCCAAAAGTTCTTAGTGTAGTCTAATTTAGTATCGAGGAACTTTGTGGAATTGACGGTTGTGGCTTGCAATATCAAAGACATTATAACAATCTATAAACTTCATCCCCATACAGTTTCTTTTTCTTTTGGGTATATCACATGAGTCCTTTTTCTTAGCAACTGGGGTCCTACGTTCTACTTAAACCAATGCTAATTTTAGTCTCTGATCTTTCATTATATCCATTATCTTGAATCTACTATTCCTTTTATCGTTCTCTTTTTTAATTTTGGCATGACCTTAGATCTTCATTGCACACCATCCCACCTTTTCCTCTTGTCCTCTTCGATTCCTGCCGTCCCCTCGCTTTGAATTATTATCCTCACTCCTAATCTACATTGATTAATTAAAAAGGACACACATCATATTCGAATTTCAATCCTAATAACACATATCCATATTAACATCTGCATCCCATACCCACACCCACCTTTATCCACCCCTTGATACATTTTATTTCTCGCCTTTCAGCAAATCGTACATCAGTCAAAAGCTATCTCTATCAGAATAATGAATTTTTACCTAAATAGAAAGTATATGATTAAGAAGAAAACCAAAAAATATGCCACAAGTACACACGTTCTCCGGCTTGATTTTTTCTCAAATACCTACAAAGCAAATTACTTGATCTCTCAGCCAATTGCCCATAAGTGATAACACAAAAAAGAAAAAAGGGAGAAGTGAGGTTTAGGTACCATTTTAAATCTATCCATTGTTCCAGACAATATACCCCTTGACACATCCATGCTATTGCCCTGGTTTTACAGGATAATCAAACAAGTTCAAACATATAAACAATATCTAGAGAAAAAGAAATATCTAACAAGGAGAGTACGTTTACTAAGTAGAAGCATACCATTCGGTCAAGCAAGCGATTATGGCTCTCCACCTCTTCATGAATATCACCTGTTAACTGTAAATAAAACATTTTTATTTTGTAAGATTAAAGACTGATCAACCTGAACCCACCTCCATACTATTGCATTAATATACAATCAACTACAACTTCAACTTCACTTTCAGTAAGAAGAACAATATCTATCATCAGATCCGTCTGCAATCTAAGCATGCATGAAAATATAATGACAGACATCAATGACAATCGATGCCATTTTGAATGTATAAATAGGTGCAGGAGTCAGCAAGTGTGTGATCCAGTGCATGTAGACTCATCCATGGTGAATAGGCAAGTTGTGTCTATTCATAATGAAATCAAACAAAATGCACTTGTTCTGGGGATTTTCAAGGCATTTTGGCACTCACGCTGGATTAAACCTGTACAATTATTCAATGATAATATTACATGCATCATAATATAATTTATCCAATGATATTAACAATTGAGCGTACAAAAACCCGCCACAATTCAAAAACATTATGGTAGCTAACAACAGCGTAGACAAACAAAACTGATAACTTGGTACAGTGGGTGGCATAACGATTGATCAGAGTTCACCAAGAGAACCTGAGAGAAAAGGCATTTGAATAGAGGCCAGATTTCCATGAACCCTTTCATGCTTATGCGTCAGGCATGCTGTTCTTATAAATTTAGTTATTAACATTCACATGAAAGTCTGTAATTCTGAATGTTCTACTACCACTCTTCAAATTGATACCCTATAAATTTTTGAAAGTCCTAAGCAGTCGACACATTATGGCAACAGAATATATTACCCACTGTCTAAAACAGCACGGCTCATATCAACTTATACAATGTTACATAAAGATATTTTCATGTCTAACAGAATATAAAACATGTTAAGATATTTATGAAACAAAGGTTCAACTCAACAAATTCAGCCAGTAAAGATATCTTATATTGCACTCACTCTCTTCAGAAAAACAACTCTATCTTGTAAACTTTGCACAGCTTTGTCATTGTCATGCTCATTAAAGTCATGGGAGTCTGAGGAGGAGGCCCTAAGACTACCTTCCTCAAGGCCATCTAAAAGAGACGCTTTGGAGGAACGGTGCTCCCTACAAAAAGAGCAAACATAGTCAAGTATTATACAAATGTACCTAGGAAACCACAAAAAAACTGCTCGTAATTAATGAGTTCTTGCTACAATGCAATACCGGCTCAAAACTACAACATATTATAAACGCATAATAGTACTACGAAAAAATGAAGAAACATGAAGTTTGTAGTATTTCTGTACTGCGAAAGCTTAAAGCAAAGTACCAAAGAACTGGAGAAAGACAGTTAATCATATATTCGGACCCAACAAGCACAAATCTAAGGGATCGGAATCTCGAACGATGATCACAGCTTATAACTTCAAAATTTCACCAGTTTTACACAAATTGCAAATCAACACCTTGTCCCCGTTTTCACAGATTTCCTTCCCACTAATCCGGACTATTAACAATAGTTCTATCCTCAACTTGTAAACTAATCAAACGGACACTAAATCCAACCTGCATTTTAAATTTACCAAGATTAATGCTTCAGATAATCGCAAGTTGAGCTCGTACTTAGTGCTAATTACAAGATCTAACCAATAAATTTCGAAATTAATAATCCAATTAGCAACACAACATTGCGTGCAGAGAAAAGATAAAATTCTGAAGGTGCGAAAATTCGAGATCTTGATATATAAAATACGTACTTATCAGAGAATACGAACCTTCTGTAACTCAGTGGCTGCAGCGTTCGCAGCTTCGACGTCCTTTTTGCGCCAGTAGCATTTCGAATCGTAAGGACGAAATTGAATGGAAATTTCTGGCGATGGTGTTGGAGAGTGTAATAGTGAAGTTTGAAATGGTGGATCTTCCTCCGTTTGGTTGCTGAGAAAATGTGGGAAAGGAAAGGAAAATGAAGAGGAAATTTGAGGAAATGATTTCAACGGAACGGAAAGGCAGTTATTGGAGTTCCACGTGGTGCCAGAGGTTGGGCTTGCGGCCAATAGGCTTCTTGGGTTCTTTAGGCCCAACTAGATTTTTTACTCGAAAAAAGGATCATGGGCCTACCCGGTTTCTTTTCTATATGGTCCTAATAAAACCATTCGAACATTGTTGGGGGGGAGGGGGGGGGAGGGGTCGAAAAAAGGATTTTCAAGATCTAAGAGATTGAGACCAGAAATGTTAGACATACGGGATTAGAAATGTCTTCATAAGCACTTCGAAGGTATGTGATATTTAAATGATTAAATCCCTGCAAGGTGTCATTTGAAATCTCTCATGTGCCTTTATTATGTTCATGGATATGGATAACCGTGAAGATCCGTACTTTTTTAACCTCATCAGGTGGATATGGTAATAGCACTCTCTGCCCTGAAATCTCCTCTTTTACTCGTGTAACATTTTAATGTTAGAATATAAGTATGATTGTGAGTGCTATAAACTGGCTATAGTGTTTCAATTGGTATGGAAAGGTCTTGTTGTAGAGTTTAAAGTTGTCCTAATCAGTTTGGGATTGAAACTTTAATAAATCATGATACTTAACACTCATAGTTGGATTGGAATTGTGTGTTTGTTTCCTATGCTGATTTTAATAGGAAAATCACAAGGATTGTTTCAATATAAAATATTGGCCTCTACTCTCACAAAACATACGCTCAATATTAAACTAAGACCTATTGTTAATTTGAGTACTTTTGGTTTTGCAAGAGAGGAGAAGGTGCATTGTTTAGAAGTTTGCTTTGGCTTCTTCTTCTACTGCTTCTATGGATTAGTTTGTTACAGTGTTAATCGAATTGTGATTTTAATACTTGTATAAATTGTGGTTCATGTGCTTAAACTCTTAATATATTTTTGATAAGTTTAGTCTTACATGTAGTATCAGAGCTTAAGATTTTTGTTCTTGAATTCAAATTGAAAGTATTAGATTGAAGCATTAATCGACGTGATGGTTTAGCGGGAAAATCGACTTTGGTTTGCAAAAGAAATTTTTAAGGTTTTCAAGAAATAATAGAGAGGATGTCTTTATGTAAAAGGTTAGGTAGTGTTGTTTTCAAAATTATTTGACCATTGAAATTTTGAAAAAGGGGAAAATCGTGTTCTGTCTAAACCATCTTTCTGCAAAAGATCAAGGGGTTGTTGAGGTTTGTGAATATATGAACGCATACATGCACTTGTGAAATTTATTTTGAGCAAAAATTGGTGTGAATCCCGGTTCCTGGATTTCATTATTGTAAACTACAAATTTGTATTAACGAGATTTTATATTATTTTAGCAAATTTATATTAATTTTATTAAATTTAGATTTTAATTAAACTAATTATGAAATTTCAATTTTTGTCAGTAATCGTTAAAAATCCATAGACCTTAATTGGACAGAGCTCGATCCTACGAGAGCGTAGGTGAAAACTGTTCACGAATCGGAGTTGAAACAAAGAAATTAGAAACGTTTTAGTTGTTAAAAAAATAAATAAATAAAATAAGGACTAGAATTTGCCAGATGGCAACGGGAGAGAGGGGGAAAATGAGAGACATAGGAGAGAAAATGTGGAAGAGCGTGATTAATCAGAGGAGAAGAAATGAAGGAAAGGAGAAAGGAAAAAGAGCTAGCTGACCCGGCCCCCCACTAGACCCAGTTATAACCCGTTTTCTGACCCATTTCTGGCTACAAGTTCCTACGGTTTTCCGTCAATTTTTCCAACAAAATCTAGCCATACACCACCTGAAAACATCACAGAATCATTCCCTCTTCCATTTACACCAACAACCAGAGCCATTTTGGCCCTATTTCGTGAAGATCAAATGTCACCAATTTCTCTCTACATCCGACATAAGCATTGTTCTTAGACAGCCAATTCATTCCCAAAATGATATCGAACTCCACAAGTTTGAAGGGAATCAAATTGGCCTCCAACAATTCCCATTCGACAATAACTGGGCAATCCCTGAACTCCCACTGTGCACAGAATAAATCTCCAGGAGGAAATTGTATAAACATATCATATCCAAGTGATGAAGGTCGTTGGTTCACCACCCGTGCAAATTGTGGGGACATGAATGAATAAGTAGCACCCGGATCAATCAAAACATTAGCCCAATGACCAAAAACAAGTAACATACCAGTGATAACTCTGGGATCCTGCTCTGCCTCCCTCTGAGTTATGGCGTTGATACGTCTATGGGCGTGACGTCCCGAACTACTGCTACGGCCACCACGAGTCCTAGCACCCTGGCTATTGCGGCCTGCTCAGCTTCTTTGAGCACGACTGCCTGAAGCTGCTCCAAAATACTGCGGCTGTCGCTGAGCAGAAAACTAAGTACTCGGATTGCTGATCCCACCATAACTCTGAGTACTCGAATTATTACTCCCACCGTAACCCAAACCAGAAGCAAAATCATCATATGAACGTGGAGTACCTCAATTAAGGATAATATGTCTAAAGCCGCCACACCTGAAACACATGGTTGGACCAGCAATGCAATATCCCCGATTGTGCTTACCACAATGCGCACAAGCCTCAACTGTTGGATTAGAATGGCTGAAAGACTGCCTCATCATCTCACTGCATGAGCCTTCACTAGATGATCCCGAACAATAACCATGTCATTTAAACGATTGAAAGTGTCTAGGGCCGAAGGGTGAAGAAGAAGTGGAAGGCTCCCTCATGCTCCAAGATCAAAATCCACGACCTCGCTGATTCTGGTTCCAAGGTTGATTCTAGTTCCGAGGCTGATATTGGTTTTGGTGCTGGTTTTGGTTAAGTCTGCTCCACCTCGTCTGTTCGACCCTCAAAACCACCTCAATCATCTCATCGTAAGATGCATACCTATGTGGTGCCAAAAGCTCGTAGATGTCATCTTTCATAGCAATCCCCAGTTGTACCATCATCTCCTGAGGGTTCCTATAGGTTTCATTGCGGTGTCTCGACAACCGCCGAAATGTGCTATCAAACTCTGTGATACTCAAGTTGCCCTAGCAAAAATTTAGAAATTCATGTCTCTTCCTCAGCTAATACCTAGGGCTCAAAAAGTGTTTGCTGAAAAGTCTCTTGAACGTAGCCCAAGTCATCATAGAGTTACATAAGTGAGAGTCCGTCACTGACTTCCACCAATATCTCGCGTTACCTTGAATGAAGTAACCAGTGGTATTCACCCACTTAGCCGCTAACCATTTCATACTCTCCAAAGTGTCCTTCATCTTTTCTAACCAATCTTCAGCCTCCTCACATGCTCCAACTACATTCAGCTCGGTAACGCCGTGACTCCAAGCAATCTCTATATAGGTACGACTCGACCCGCTACGACTAGAAAAAGTATTTCGCAGAGCGGAGGTTAACTGCTGAATTCCACCCATTAAACCAGAATGAGGTCAACGAGGCACGTGCCCACTAGGAGGATCCATAATTCTGATAAGAGGCAAACAAGATTTAGAAGGATGAAAAATCATTGCTACAAGAAAAATTACGATTACCAAATGGAAGAATGAAGTCCTAAGTATGCTCTGATAACAATCTGACACGCCCTGATTCCATATCCGAAAGATAACGGGATGGCCACGTGCTAGCCGACACCTGAGGGTGACTTAAGCCATTTTATGAATACGTATGCCAAGAACATGAGAAACATGCATATAAATTTCGCGCGTAACTACGCAATGTAATTTTCAAATACAATCTTATCAAAAAAATATAATATGTTCAACTACCAAAAATATAATAATAGTGATGATGCATGACATGTTCAGAGCATACTACTAATTCGGAATACAAGCGGAAGGTGTAACAGAAAGTGATATTACAAGAATGTTCAAGCAAAGAGAATGGCACAACGTCACTGGTATGGGAATGCCTCATAGCTTAGGTCGTATGCTTCGTTCCTAGGTCCTGAGGGGGCACAAAACAAAACATGAGTGGACCAAGTTGATATATAAGTGATACTAAAACAGTTATTTATCAACGTACTAACCCCCAAAGTTTAGGAAAACTCAATAGTATAATATGTAATAGGTTTTCCGAAAACCCTAGCGTGCCATAAACCTTTCATAGAACATATATCATATAGTGCTTAGTAGTGGTATCAAAATCGCCCGAATGCAGTATCATTCACCTGTAGGCCCTACATCACCCGACTGAAGCCATATAAGGATATAAATCGCTTATAGGCAGGACTAAATCTTCATTCCCCTGAAGGCAGTATCATTCGCCCGTAGGCATATCATTCACCTGTCGACAGTATCATTTGCCCGTAGGCAGATCGTATGAGTAACCACTAAATAAGCACAAAACATATATATATATATATATACACATATATATATACATATATACATATATATATACACATATATACATAAATACATATATATATACATATATATATATATCTCATTGGAGCTCAATAGCTCAAACATCATATCATAAATCATGTTCAAAGTATATAATCATAAATCATATATACTTCAAAGAACGTAAAGTCGATAAAGCATGATATTTCATAAAGCGTAAATCCAGTTTACTCATAAACATTTCATAAAACGTAGCCATTAAATCATGTTTTTCATGTATGCATTTTTAATAGTAAAATCATGCAGTTTGGAAGGGGTTCACTTACAAATACTCCATCGTCGAAGAGCCGTGCGAACTAGAGTGGACAGAAATGCCACTAACAAATGCACATAAGCCTATAAAGGGACCAATTAATAAAACTATACTAAAACGATTGAATTTCAGGAAACGGATGTCATAAACAGATTTAGGATGTCAAAAAATCTAAGAGGGAACCTCGGGTACCCCCACACGCCGTCGCCGCCATGCTCTGCCACGGGGCAGCGACCCGAACGGCCATGATCCGCCACGCTTGGAGTTGGGTCGCCGGAAAGTTGGCCAAAAAAGTCACCAGCACCGCCGTGGTTACTATTGTGGACGGCGACGGAGCACAGTACCTCTGGTGGAGGCATGTGTGCTCCACACGCCGGCCAAGACAAGTGTCCACGCGGACCATGTGTCAACTGGAATCTGGGTTGGGCTTGGGCCAAGGGTTTGGGTTTGGGCTTAGCTTATTGGGCTGGGTCTCTGAGTTAGGCCGGTAGCAAAGCCCAAAGGTTTAGGCCGGGTAGCAGTTGGGCTTGGATCCGAGTTTTAGGGTTATCGGGTTGGGTCAACCCGATTTCAGGCCGTGGATTGGCCAGTTTCTGCATTTAACAAGCTTAAACAACTTACAATAAGCCTCGATCTAGCCTTAAAACACAACCCAAGGGTTTCTAGAAGCCTACCAATGTCGAAAAAGTTTCGAAAGTCACCGGAGCTCGTCAAGGGAGGGTGCACCGTGGCTGTCACGGTGGAGTATCAAGTTTGGCCTGGGGTCTCGAGGTCCCACGTCCAAGCCTTGAGTCTAGAGGTTGGTGTTGTTGTTGTGAAAGTGAACTCAGAGAGAGAGAAGAGGGAGGTCGCAAAGAGAAGGCACGGGAGAGCTTAAAGAAAGAAAGAGAGAGAAAGGGATAAGAAAATCCCAAAAAGAATGGGGGATCCAGATTAGGTAGAAGGATAAAGGAACAAGAATCCTAAGTGGGTCATCTTGGTTCGCACTTTAAGAATGTATAAAACGAGACACAAATATCTGAAAATGTTCGACGGTTTGAACGTAGAATCTTCATTGTACATCCGAATTCAAATTCATTCACGTCTACATGTTCGTGGCGATGAGAACGATACGAATAAATTAATCAAATTAAAACTACGTGTTTCAACGAGACGATCAACGAAAGTCAACTCAAGGGTACAATGGTAATTTCATAAATCTGATAGTATAAAATAAGATAAATCGAGGACGGGGGTTTCACAAAAGGAGGGAAGGAGAGAGGAAAGATAGCCAGCTGACCCGGCCCCCCACTCGACCTAGTTATTACCCGTTTCTGGCGACGAGTTCCGACAGCTTTTCATCAATTTTTCCAACAAAATCCACCCATATACCACCTAAAAACATCACACCATCCTTCTCTCTTCCATTTACACTAACAACCAGAGCCATTTTGTCCCTACTTCGTGAAGATCAAAGCTAACGGCTTCGAGAGTGCCATGGCTACGATCCGCAGTTCCTGCAGCCTTCAACGGTGACCACCACCATCAATCTACTCCTCTTGAACCCAGGAACAAGGCCCAAGCAGTGGTTGGAGTGTTGGAGTTCGTTTAGACATCGAATCGAATGGCACCATTTTTAGGGTTTCCGGCAGTTTGAAGGAATTTCAGGCCACTTCCGAGCAGAATTGAACCTCGGCCCAAGTATAAAAATTACTCATGTTTTCAAGATATTCATTCTGGTATAATTTGTGAAATTTTGGAGTTAGGGGAAATTTCTGCCGAATCGGGGCGGCCGGTCGCCACTTAAGACGGCGCGTGGCCCAAGGAACCACTTGATCCTTCTAGGCTACATTTGATACCCCAGTTCCATATTTGACACCGGATTAGTGAAATTATGTTGTTTGAACCTAGTTTCATTTAGGTATGCCACTTTACTATTGTAGCGAACGACGATCTGACCGTTGGATCGTCACCAAACTTTAGTATATTATTATACATAATATTTAAGAACCTTAGAAATTTACGGATTGAAAATCCAATGGATGGATCTTCCTGATTAAATTACTCAGGTTAACTTTGGTCAAAATGTTATGAATCATTCTTAAGTATTAAAATTAGCACTATTCTAAAAATCCCCACCTAGGCACTAGGCAACTGACCTCCACCCCGATTAACGACTAGGCATTTGAAAATTAAGAAAGAGCACCTAGACCTGAGGCGCCCGCCTAGGCACCCGACTAGCCTGCCCAAACCCTCCTTGGTCACAACTCACTTAGACAGAAAATAGATAACTTTCAGTTTGCATTTTATTTTTTTCAGTAAATTGTAAGAGACTTGTTGCATACTTAAATAAACACACATTATATTCTTATTCCCCATGTTTTCATTATGTTCCAATACTTCATAATATATATGTCATTCTATTTTGTTTTATGATGAAATTATATATATATATATATATATATATATATATATATATATATTAAAGTATAAGAAAACACTTATTTATACGAAGTACAATAGATTTACTTAAATCCGCCTAGTCCGCCTAGGCATTAGGCCTTAGCCCGTCACCCAACTAGCGCCTAGCGTTTTTTAGAACCTTGAAAATTAGCATTACTTGACACCTAATGGGGCCTAGCGGGTCTATCTTGGTTAGCGAGCTATCTCAGGTGATATGCACCTCGATTTAAGTGCAAGTGACATTTTATTGTGACATACATGTTTATTGAACTTCTACATTATACGAATAATATGTACGAGTGCTAGTATAGAAATGCGAGCCTGGAAACTTATTAGAAGTATTATGTAGAACTTATATGCTTGTATGACAAGATAGTTAGTAGCCATGAGAAGTTTATAGTACAGGTACCTACGTTGTAAATCATAGGGGTTAAGGTAGAAGTAGGTTGTATGTTAATCTAACTACACCATGTAGCAGTGGTACATGGATGGTCCTGCTTGGTATATCCATGATAGGGGACCATACGTATTTCAGGGGTAATCATGCTTGGTATATCCGCGATGGGTGATCACCGCCTACACGATTAGACTATGTTTATGATTTTTCTTGGTTTATCCACGATGGGTGATCACTGCCTACGTTATTAGACTATGCACATGGTTCTGCTTGGTATATCCGCAATGGGTGATCACTACCTAGAGTTAGGATATGGTCCTGCTTGGTATATCCGCGATGGAGGACCATACGTATTTCAGGGGTGATTATGCTTGGTATATCCGTGATGGGTGATCACTGCCTACCTAGGGTTAGAATGATTAGTTGTACATGGTACATATCGATAGACGACCATATTTTAGTTGGATTCCGTTGAGTGGTCTGGAATCCCCACTCTTACTCATTTCAATAAAGTTAGTCTGGAACCCTAGATTCAAGTGAATGAGAATTACTCATAGTAGACCTCGCGTTTATAAATTAGTTTACCATGTTATTACTTGGAATCCAGGTAGGGAGTTATGTAGAGTTCCTTTATTAAATTTTGTGAAATGATATATGATCTTGTTGATTGATTAACGTAGTTAAATGTCAATAGGGAATTGTTATTGGCACTCCAAAATTTCTATTATTAGAAAGAAAAATACACTTATGAGGAGTGTAGATTGAGATTTTTGGAGTGTTAATAACAGTTCCCATGTTAATTGAAGGGATTGTGGAATGATGTTGGACATGATTGTTGTTATTATGATCAAATTAGTTGATCAATGTAACTAAAGAATAATATTGTGCTTTGTTGGTTCTTTGATATGTTACATGTTATGGATTGGGGGATTATGTTGAAAACATAGTGATTTTTATGATTGATGAAACAAAAACCTTGAATGTCATGTGGGTTCGTTATGTAGCCCTAAATCTAGTAACTTATACTTGTCAAGTCCCAATAATTGATGGATGAATGCTATGCCTTTCTGTTAGAACGTACTGTGATAAACGTTAGAGTGCAGTGAATGGTGAACTACGAATGGCTTGATCCTTTCTTAGGATACGTAGGCAATCTAACGCTAAGGTTAGATACAGCCATGAAACAAAAAGAAATGACTCCGTGGTTGAATCATTGATTGTGTTTTGGTCTTTTCTCGGAGGTGAGACATTACAGATAAATAGGGATGTGGTAACGTCATGTGTCAATCTTGGACGTATTGCAGGATCAGGGCGTGACAATTGGTATTGTACATATGCCAATATTGAATTGCATATGTTAAGATTGGAGGCCTTGGTTTTGTGTCTTGATGCATCGATCTAATGGTTAGTCTAATAATTAACGTTTTTCTTTTACTATTGTTATTAAATTAATGGTTTGCCATTAGATTAATGAAGTTTTAATGCATGTGTTACAATCCGATTTTGAGGCAAGAAACTTTTATTTGTAATTTTTATAAGGTTTTATCTTGAATGCAAATTGTGTATTTGTAATTATGAAATAATGGTTTTGAGGTTTCATAGTTTGAAGACATTACTATGTTGTCTAACATATTCTAAGAGATACTAACGGTCATAATCTATTTTTCTTTTGGGAATTTTGCCTTGAACGGGATACGAGTTGAGGACTTTATTGACAATTCTGATTTCATGGGTATGTAACAATGGCAGCGATGGTGACCTCCATCGATGATTTGGGGTCGAGATTTTGGGTCGAGTTGACAAATATGGCTTTGGTGATGCATTCAGGTAACTCAGTTCACTATTTCATGCATGATTAATTGTTATGTTATATGTATGATAGTGTGATCAGCTAGATGTGATCAGTTAGGGCATAATGAATTAGGGCCTTTTTGCTATTTCGCATATACTTGATTGTTCTAATTCATATGTTTTAGTCTATATGCAAATATATATGTGGACACATATTTGTTGTGTGTTGGTGCATGAGTGTAAAACTTCTCTGTAGGTTGTTAGTTCAATTAATATGCACTATTGAAAGTGTGATGAGAATATCTATATTAGGTTATGGCACACATGCATATTATTAAGAAAATGTCCTCATGCTAATTGATATAATAGAAAACCTTGTGTATGTGCATTATTGGTTTCAAAGTAGGGTGAGTGATGCACCTTATATTTGACTTGGTCCTATACGATTGGCTAAATGCCTAGTCTTTTCATATGACTTAATAGAATGACAATGGTTGTATATGAAAGAGCCTTGTATGTGACCATCAATGCAATATATTGCCACCCAATACTTACTGTTGAAGTACGTAAAACTCATTTTAGTTTGAATGTTTTGTATTTAATTCAAACTATATGAATGAAATTTGTATGCGTGTGGGGAAATGGTACTTTTTCATTAATTGTTCGTAAAAATTACGAAGTTTCAAGAATTTGGCACATAGATTGGGGCTTTATGACTTTAGTCAATTTTTTATAGTGTTGTTCTGCACGAATATGACCATTTGAGTTTTAAAGAATTTAAATTTCTTTTAGGTCAAAATTTTTCTTTAGATTCGTGTTTTTTGTTCCTTTTTTGTGTATTTGTGATTTCAATTATGATGCATGCTTCCACTACGATGTTTTGGTTGAAATAAAAAATAGGGAGGAAAATGAATTTTGAGTTATGCAGAAGAAATAGTAGCCTTGATTATCTCATTTTAATCAATACATATTGTTGTGATATATATCCAAACATTATCAAAATTTGGTTTATTTTGTTTGATGAATAATGAACCAGTTAGGATCAAATTGAATGCAAAAAATATTGTGTTTGCTTTTCTGTTTTTTGGTCATAGTAGAAACTGGTAATTTTGGGTTTATATGAGATAAGTTTCTCCAAAAGAATGAGATTGTCTTTTGATACAAAAAATTGATGCATAACGGTTTAAGCCTATTGATTAAACTGAGATTATGCATTATCACGTGAGAAATCGGGAACCAATTGGTTCATATCTTTGATCTCTTTATTAGTTGTGTAATACCTTCACCTTATGCCCCAAGTGGGAGAATCATATGTTAGAATGTGAGCATACGTCTAAGGGTATTTAGGACAACTATTAATTTTGAATTATGATTCTTATGATGCTTTAAAATCGTTACTGATTTGATAAGGCAATTTGCGGAATTGTAATATAATTATTCATGGTGTTGCCTATGGATCTTTTTTAAGATTTTTGTTTAAGCAATTTGTTGAATGATGATCATGTTATTCATTATGTTAGAGCAATGAGATGATTGGAACTAAGTATTGTTGGTTCATGTCTCTTGTGAAGTTGTAATTCATTTTGATGCTTATAAATCAACTTGTGGTTTGATTAAAAAATTGGTTGAATTATTAATTTATTACTCATTGTGTTCGAGTAGTATGGAAGTTAGCAGAATTTGTTGTTAACTGAAGCTTAACATTATTGTTGTTAAGTTTGGCCAAATGAGTGGGATCACATATTTTGCTTTGCCTATAAGTGAGTTCACATTGTTATACAAATTGGACATCAGTAATCTTGAACCAATTCTACATTATGTAGCAGCGGGGTTTTGAAATGTATGGATAAATTGTATGTGACAAATAACTTTTCGTACAAGACTTATGTGATCACTTCTGTAATAATTTGATTAGTTGTGTTTCAAGTACCTGTCATACTCAAGTGAGAATGTTAGAATATGAGTATGATTGTGAGTGCTAGAAACCAGCTACAGTGTTTCAATTGGTATGGAAAGGTCTTGCTATAAAGTTTAAAGTTATCCTAATCAGTGTGAAAAGGTCTTGATAGTTAAGTGTGTTTGTTTCCTATGCTGATTTTAATAGGGAAATCACGAGGATTGTTTCAATATAAATAATGGTCTCTGCTTTCACAAAACATACGCTCAATATTGAACTAAGACCTATTGTTAGTTTGAGTACTTGGTTTTGCAAGAGAGGAGAAGGTGCATTGTTTAGAATCTGGTTTGGCTTCTTCTTCTATTGCTTCTACGGGTTAGTTTGTTATTGTGTTAATCGAATTATGATTTTAATACTTGTATAAATTGTGATTTATAAGCTTAATCTCTTAACTTATGTTTTTGATAAGTTTAATCTTACATTTAAAACATTATTAATACATATTTTTATATAACAACTTTAATCTAGAATTTTCTTTTTATTCGTTGTTTAATTTAAGAATCTTTCTAATTTTGCACTCCTTACAAGTGTATTTTTCTATCTAATTATAGAAAATTTGGAGTGCAAAATGAGATTTTTGGAGTGCTAATAACAATTCCTTGTTTAATATTGCTTATTATAGTGTTATATTAGTTTTTCTACACGTGCTTCCGCAATTTACAAATTTTAAAATTTTAGTCGACCTGAAAAAATAATAGCAAAGGGAGTTTCCGCAACATCCAGTGGATCAGCGTCAGAAGTGGATTGAATCAAATTTATCTACGTGGATTGCTTCAGTTTTTCTTATTTCATTATTTTGTTACTTATGAGACATTAGAAACACAAAAGAAAGGCGGTCATTCATTTGTACCTTGAACTAATTAACTACATATCATTAAACTGTAAAAATATACAAAAGATGAAGGAGAATTATTTGTTGCCTAATTTAACCATTGTTCTGGGAAAATTCAGTAGGACAAAACCTCTAACAAAAGAAAAAATAGTATCCTAACACTTCTTTTTTAACAAAGTACCCTAACACTTGGAACAATATATTTAAGACACTAGGCCCCTTATGCAAAGGAATCCCCATTTTTATAAAAAAAAAATTGGGGATTAGGTGTGGGTCCACTCCACATCGAACTTCAACGATCCGAACTGTCTATTTTGTAAGTCTCGATTCATAGATCATCCTTGCAAAAATTCAATGAAATCCGAAACCATTTGCTTATTTACTTATGAAGACAAAATGTCATTGTTTATTATATACAAAGTATTCGTTAATTATTTTGAATCCAATTAGATATCTTAAATATTTTCGATTTTGCTAATATTTTGTAAGGATGATCTATGAGATTTAACTTGAAAAATAGACGATTCGGATCGTTAAAGTTTAATGTAGTGTGAACCGTCACAACCAACCCCCTTTTTTTAAAAAAAAAAAAAAAAAAAAAAAAAGGATTCTCTTCCTTTAAAGGCTTCCTTTAAAACACATTCCTAAAATTATCCAAGTGCTTTTTGTCCAAAATCTATAATAAAAACAGAAAAGACCCGACTCCCAAGCATCTCTAACACTACTAGTTAAATTTTTGCTAGCCAATTGCTCAAAAGCTATTATAGCTAGGGCTGGTTTGGTATGGGATACCGAACTGAAATGCAAGTCCCGATTCCCAAACCGAAGTTTTCGGGAATTCCAAATTTAATACCGATCTCAAACCAAATTTTGGGGAATCACAATTTTCGAGAATCCCAAAATATTTTCGGGATTTCGGGACAATTGGGAATCCCAAAATAGTTTTGGGCTTTTGGGCTATTGGACTAAAAATTGAAGAAAGAAATACTGCTTAAAGAAAGAAACATGTACAAATACATAAGCAAAATGGAAACTTGAAATTTAGCAATAGTATCCACAGCAAGCTCAGTAGCTTCTTTGTACTTCATTTGGGCAAAAAGTTCTTGAAAATGCTGGACAACCTGTAAAAATCATGTAGGAACATCAGAAATTAAAGTAGAGAGGACCAAAGACATTCAATATAATATAACCAACAGGACCAAAGAAGTTACAGTCAATTCGATTATGGCAACAGATTTAAAATGTTGATCATTCTTCATTTGAAAAGGCATGAATCATGATACAATAATCATGGATCAACATAACACTAGAGCTCCTCTGTTACTCCAGCCTATCTTGTAATTTTTATATTCTTCAACATATATTGCAGGCTGTTCTAATATGTAATGTCATATTCATAATATAGTGGGATAAAATCATAAAATGGTAACCTTCATCCAAAAACATTCAACATAATAATCACTATCTCATTAATAAGTACACAAGTTGCAATAGTTTTTCGCAACTATTCTTACGGGGAAAAAAAAGGGAAACAAACTTTTCGTAGATAATTGTTAGCATAAAAACATAACAAGGAGAGCAATCATGGCCAATGCCTAACACTAGCTACAGTCATATGCATCATATCAGATTCAAAATGAAAAGAGAGAGAGAGAGAGAGAGAGAGAGAGAGAGAGAGAGAGAGCATAACAGATATAAGAAAAGGTCCTCACGTTTCGTTGTCAACAATAATGCAGGTAAATGCTGAGTTCAAAAAAATGATAGCAATATTCAGATTGCATAGCAGTCAAGTCCTATTTGTTCAACTCCATTAGCATACAAATGCAAATGCAAATTAACACATTGACTGTATTGCCACAATACCTCCAGTTCTTGCTTGCGTGCTTCCTCATTTCTCGCTTCTGACCAAATGCAAACTGTAAATACATTTATGGTGCTGCATTACAAACATCCCAAAATCCCATGGTTAATTCTGAACTCCATTCATCAATTTACACAAACTCTCGAAATTCATTTCAGCAGCTGCAATTATTGCTACAACTATGAACTATGAACTATCAACCCGTAACAAATTTATGCTTCAATTGTGAGTCTGTGATAGAAGAGAAACCCTAATCTCGAATTCCAACCACCAATTCAACCCATAAACCCTCAGTATGCAGTATACTTTATCTTCCAAGTGCTAAATTTCACAAACCCTAATCTCAAATTCCAACCCTAAATTAGCTTGTGAACTTTACCTGATTTGGGGGAGAATTGCATAGTGCATTGGATGACTGGAATTGAGAGAGACTGAGAAGGAGAGTGGTGCCGGTGGCCGTGATTCGTGAAGGAATGCTCCTCCACTGTGACTCTGTGTGGGATGAGAAGTCGAGAGAGACTGAGAGAGAGAGATCAGATAGGTGATAGTCGAGAGAGATGCGACTTCACTTGTGTGGCCAGATTCGAAAACGGAGAGACAAATCGGCGACGAGGGTGGTGAGGTGAGGGTTTGAGTCTGAGGTGAGCCGCAAGAGAGAGTGAACGAACTGTGTCGAGAGAGAAATGAGAGACAGAGTGTAAGTGTAGGGTTTGATTTCTATTCAATGGTTGAGATTAAATCTCAACCAAATCCGACGGTTGTTACGATTTCAAATATATATTTAAAAATTAAATAATATATATTTTTATTTCGGTTTGGTTTGGGAATACCGAAAAAATGAAAACTTGAAACCGATTCCCATACCAAAAATTTCGGTTTGGTTCGGTATTGGGTACCGAACGTTTCGGGATTTTCGGTTTGGTTTCGGGAATTTTTCGGTTTGGTTTGGAAAATTCGGTATTTTTTTCCACCCCTAATTATAGCTAGCCAATTGCTCAAAAGTTATTATAGCTAGCCAATTTAACATGTTGACCTCCAACACTGCTAGCTAATTTAATAAATACTAAATAATTTATTATTTAACAATCCATCCCTCATAATTATTCATTCCCCCCGCCCTTCTTTTATTTGATGGAGAGGAGCTTGGCTCCTTAGATTAACGAGGAGGTCTTCGTTAATTTATTTCGTGGCGTGCTAAAATTAAGATCGTTTAGTTATCCAATTGTAGCAAATAGACAAACGGTTCATAATATTTTTACCGAATTCGTCCATATTTTTTTAGTATGTAACTATCGACATACTTTTTTTTACTGCCCACACACTCCTTGTTAATTTCTGTTTTTTATCCTCTTCAATTCATTTGATCTGATGACCGAAATTGATAGGTGTTTGGTCGTTTTGGATGGTAACAAGGGGTGTGCGGATAGCACCACCCTTTTTATAAAGTTTGATAATTAAATGATCTCATATTTAAATGATTACTTGTATAAATGATCTTTAAGGAATTATTTATAATATTAATGATCTCAATCATAAGTTTGAAATTCCATGAATCGATCACAAAATGGAATGACGAATAACTCCTTATTCGTTGAATAGCCAAGTTATTTCCTTATTTTTGGGGCCTAATTCCTTATTTTTGGCGGAGACCCACCATTTTCCACGTCTTCCTCTCTCTCTCTCTCTCCAACCACCATTTTCTCTTCACCAGCTCTTTTGTTCATCCGCCTTCCTCATCCCTCATCCCTCATCCCTCATGATTTCTCTCCCCAATCTCATGATTTCTCTCCCCGATCTCCTCCTATTAAATAATACTCACAAGTTTTAAATACCCAAAACCTTCTTTGGCTCTTAGTAGGGGTTCGATCTTTGATCTGGAAAGCATGGACTCCATTGAAGAAAGTCTTCAATAGGTCCTATTCATTACCCATAACTCTTTTTCCATCTTCCCTTTCCTTTGTTCTCATTCTCCCTCTTAATCTTCCTCAGAATCATTGCAGCAGCAAATTCACCGCCGCCACCGCTGATACGATGTTAAGAGAGAGGGATCAAATGTTGTATTTTAAGCTTTGCCAGCCACCCACTTAGCCCAGTTTGGGGTTAGTGTGATTTTTTAAAAAAAAACTGCTATAAAAAAAAGTTGGAAGAGTTTTTGATGTTTGGTAAACATTCAGCTTCAGCTTTTTTTCACGGTTTTAGATGAAAAAAAAGTCAAAAACAAGAAGCTGCAAAACCCAGCTTTGAAAAACCTGTTTTTTTCACATCTGTTTTACATAAAAGTTTACCAAATATTATAATACTGCTTTTTTTTTTTTTCAAAAGCACTTTTACAAAAAAAGTTTACCAAACACTCTGCTACTTTATTTCACAACGGCTTATTCTCACAACACAGCAGAAGCTGTTTTTTTTCAAAGCACAGCAATATCAAACCAGCCCTTACTCTCTCCTCTTCACTAGATTTAATGAGGAACCGTTCACAATACTAAGTTTTTCGTTAGAATAAGAACAACCAGTCCGTCCGTTTTTTTTTTTCTTTTTGATATTCATTGAACGAGAAATATGATACGTACAAACAGAGGATAGTATGCAAACTGAAGATAGTGTACAACCAATCCGTTGGACTTGTTTTTGTGAGTTTTGCTAAATATTCGGTTAAAATAGCCAAAATCCCTCTTTTAGACGGCACACTTCTACTTCATCATTATGAACTTCTATTAATCTTGCACTCAAACAAGAAAACTACTTATGAGAGTTTGAAGGGTTCTAATAATCTAAACAACGATATAATCATTGTCTAAGAATAGAGAATGCAGTCACAAGCGTTTATATATTCTTTCGCATTTTTCAACTTGTACATTAATTATTGTGAATTTTTATTTATTTTGAATTCCCCCTAAAAACACTATTCATGAGGGTTTGTAGTGTTCTAAAAATTTAAACAACGATGCACCCATCGTCAAAAGCTTACAGGATGCGATCACAGGCGTTTGCATATTTTTTTCACACTTGTAAATGAATTGTTATGAATTTTTTATTGTGCTTTGGAGATTAAGTACTATGGCTATTGTAGTAATTAGAACGGGTTTTTTAGTAGTTTAAAATTATCAAACTGCTACTTAGTATTACGACTAAAGTAGTTTTCTTCTGCACTTGTAAGTGAGAGAGATCCTAAATTCCTTTCTTGCCAAAGGCGAATTTGAACCAAATTATTATAGCTAGTCCAATGTAAAACTTAGTCCATAAAAATATTATGAAACTAATTTTTTTCTTAAGGGCTTGAAACATGTTACCCACGTGTATACTCATTAATAACGAACTCTGTACAAGTGACCCGATAATATCATGCCGTGTTAACGATCATGTAAGAAATTATCAGGTCCAATTACTATTGTAACTGTCAGATATAGTATGTTGTAAAAAGTGAAACCCCATTAATATTATTAAAGGCTCTTTCAATAGGACAGTCAATGCCCTCTTCTACCTCGTAGCTCCTACCCACCAGTTTAATGCCACATGATCCTGGCTGCCGAGCAAGCAAACCCTAGTTGGATGGGAAGAGGATCCTCTCTAGATTCTCTCTGTGAGGAATCCGAAAATTTATAAATTGTGTTCGTTTACTGTACATTGTATGGTTAGTTTTTTTCAGTTACTATTTGTATTCAATTTTAAATGAAAAATTTAAAATAATTTCTAACCGTATGATGTACAATAAACATACATAATTTATGGATTTCTGAAATCTTCACAAAAAGGATCCTGAAAGGATCATCATTTGGTGGATGGAGCTGTAAATAAACATTGATTATTCGACCCTGACACAATCCTTCCCAATTTTAAACCTTTTTCTAATTTACTTTGTTTTTCTGGTTATTAATTCAAATAAAGAAAAACTAATGAAAATAATTTGAAAACTTTAAGTTTTAACGATAAAGATAAAATAAATGGTAAAGTAAATAGTATCATAATTAACTTTTTAGTGTAAAAATATGACTTTTCGTTAAAGTAAATAGTACCGGAAGATTTTCGTTAAAATTCCCTTCAAATAATCCAGCCCAATCTCATCACAGATACCTAGTTTTATTTACCCCATTTACCACTCCAAAAAAGGATATGAAAGAGATGAAAGTAAAACTATTACAAATTTTACCATTCAGACTAAATCTTTAATGCGTATATGCAAAGCTCATCTGCGTATAAGGATCCAGGTCAATAAACTGCCAGTTTAATTATGTCAAACACAACAGTAAAAATTCAAAGTACTGTTAATGTTCAATATTTAGAAATGTAGTTACCATGCTCAAAATTTAAACGTTCGTGTTTACTTGGAACGGGAGAAATCATGGATCAAGGAAGGAATAATATGTATTAGAAAGCACCGAGGAAGTTGGTAATTGAAACAAAACGCAGACAATCAAATCTTCAACGCAGGAAAAACACTAAAAAGATTACTGGAACTTGTAGCGCACGACATCCTGGATCTGTATGGAACAATCCCTACTCCCAGTAATTTAACATGAGTTCAATCCATTGCTCGAAAACAACAGATACCAAGAAATCTTAACTCCTTACAAATGTTAGCTGTATAACTATAAAACCAGACAACTACAGAGAGAGAGCATTGCATCAGCCAACATGAAATGACATCTTCCTTAAACGAGAATCTAAGATGGCATATGGACGATCCCCTTAAACACTATACAGTTTATGTGTTTGCATCCTCATCATGTCCATAAAATCTTTAGCCAGTGTAAAAAAGAAACTTGAACCGTAAACTTAGGAGTGCTTCAGACCCTACGACATCATCACAAGTTTTCCTATAGGACTTGCTATCGCCGTCCACTCTCTCACACACGCACACAGAGGTCTGCAGAAGCAACATTTTGGATTCACAGCAAGTTCCTTACTATCGTAAAGCTTTTATTTGTTATCGTTCATCTTTTGGCACATAGCACATAATCTAGCATAACTGAGTGGGAACATGACAAATATATTCTACAAGGATACATTGTGCGTCTGGGGTAATTCTTGACACAAAAATATCAGTTTAGAGGCCATGACTACTAACAATCGTGACGAGAGAGTGCATGAGTGAACCCTTAGTGATTGAGAGATTAAAATTAGCCAGAATAACACAATAACTTGCAGGAAATGTGCATAGAGACTTCCATATCAAAGAAGAACTACTAACTTTACACGAATATATGTACAATTCGACAACAAAAGACACTATTTCTATTCATAAATAATTAGAATTATGTACTTCACAAGTCAAAGCTTCCCATACCTTGCACAAAATACAACATTCAAGTCTTGAGCACACAAAGTCTTCAGTGTGAATTGCGAAAAGTTGATATATTCACATCCTGTTGAACTATCATCTATTGTGTTTATCAAGAGATTGGAACCAAGATGAATTCCTTATCACCGCCACCATCTTCACAATTTCAAAACCAATAACGTAGTCAATCAACACATGAAGCTCTGCATTGCATTTGCCACTCCATGCAGTCTTCAAAATCAAAACTACTTGCACAATCCAGTAATGCATTTTGCTGGTGCTCATAACGGCATATATAGTTCAACCCAACAAGTAGCTTACAAATAGCTGCCTCCGTCTTCTCTCGATCAGCAAAATACAATGTCTGAAGCAGAAGAACATTTGTCCGCATAAAAATCTGTGTTTGCTCAAAATTGCGCTCGCTCTGCCATCTGATCATGTTGTGCGCCAATGGGGCGAGCCACCTCAAAATCTCGTCAAGGGTCTCCTTCCAATCATGCGCAAGAGGCGCATCATATATGGCCATATTCTTGGCATAGGACTTGAGATTAGTCCTCAGACCCATCCTTAAACTCATTGGTAACATATGATACAAATCGTCCCTCGCTTCCTCGCCTACTAGATAAGGATATCGAAGCAACTTCTCTATAACAGTTATGACATTTGCGTAATGTAAAGCTAGAGCAGAGCCCCCCACGGTAGAAGGAGGAGTATAAACCATTAACTTACTCTTGGGACCAAACCGTGCACCACCATTCGCGTCGCTACACTTGGATATAAGTTTCATTTGTGCTCGATTAAAACAACCTGAATGGTACGGATACTCTCTCTTCAAACCACCATTTGTAACACTGCAACCCGAAATTTGGCTACTCCTGTCATCATAATTTCCAGCACCACCATAATCATCATAATCATCATCATCAACTGTACCGCTCACTCTTAGGCAGTCCATGAAAATCCTCCCGGGGCTTGCTCCACACAGAAAATTCAAATCCTCAGCTCGAAACGCTGCCAATTCTCCTCTCCTTGAATCAAACTGAGGCTTAAAGGATGACCCCTTTTTCAACACCACGGCTTTCTCAACTGGACCCGAATGCAACCTATTTTTCCTACTAGCAACCCTCTTCAATGGCTCAGAAGCCACCTGAGAAACCCTCCTCGCATCAGTCTGACCGGACACCGGAGGAGGTGAAGCTCCACCAATCATCCCAACACGGTCCTTGCACAAAACAGTGTCTCCAAAAACAGCCTGAATTGTGGCGAAAATCGTACAGACCGTCCTGGCCAGCAATTCCACAACTTTATCATACGTTTGGTTCCAAAGAGAGACATCCTTGAGATGCTTGACATCATGCTTCTGCCAAACGAGCTTCTGCTCAAAAGCCCTTTTGCTCTCCTCGTGCTGATTGTTCTGAAACTTCTTGGTGGCTTGTTCCAACTCATTCAAAACCTCCATTTCGCTGTACAAATTCGAAGTTTCACTCACATACCTCTCCATTTTTCTCATCATGCCCTCCATGTCTTTTACCAAAAACCCCAACTCCTTCACATCGATAACCCCATTAACGAGGTCGGCATGGACATGCTCGAACCCCTGCAGAGCCGGCTCGACGCACCGCTTCCCGAGCCTCCCCACGACGGCAGCGACCCCGTTCAGCTCCTCCAGTTTCTCCGCCATGGCGAGCTCGAGAAGATAGGCCTCGTCGGCGGAGACCAGGTTGAGCACTCCCTCGGACTTCAAGATCTCGTTTTTGAGCTTCGAGATCTCGAAGTCGGTGAGGGACTTGTGGAGGTGGACGGTCTTGGACATGACATTGGCGACCTCGAAGGAGAGAATGCCGACGGTCTGCTTCTGAGTTTTGGCGGCGGCGGCGGGGGGTTGGGATTTGGGGACCGATGATTTCTTCGAAGGATGAAGAAGAAGAGCGTGCTTGAGATTGGAGCTTACCTGGTTACCCATCTTCAAAATCCAAGGCTCTGCAACCATTGCTGCGAAGATCCGGAGCTCAAAGCAACTGGGTCGGGCCAAAACTCCGGGAGAAACCCGCTTTCATGCGTGAAATCTGGGTAACCTTTTGAGCTTGCGGGCTAGCGGGCTATGGCGGTGATTGCAAGGTCAGATTTTAGCGGCGAAAGCTGGAAGAGAGGAAGAAAAGCAGAGAGGGGTTGGAGTGTTTTGGGCGTGCGGAGCAATTGATTGGAGGGAAAGGAGAGTGAGGGAATCAAATGAAGCAGTGGTTTGTTGAAGGCAGCGTTTGGGAGACGCTTATTATTTTTGTTGCAGAATTGCAATTGGTAGGTTTTTAAAGTGGTGGAAATTTTCAAAACATTTCAAGGTGCGTCTGACTCTGACTTTCTGCAATTTTTTGGGTTTTCAATTTGTTTGTACCTTCCGTTCTATTCTAGAAATTTTAATTAGATATTCAAAACCATCTCTAATTGTCACTTACTAGTATGTTTTACTAATATTCATCTTTACTAATAAGTTTTAGGTTTGATTTTCGTTAAAAATAAATTTGAACTATATTATTGCTAACTTAGAAACTAAGCTCACCCCCTCTTTATAGTATCGTTTGGTCAAAAAAAAAAAAAAAACATCTTCCTTTACCTCTCTGCACAGCTTTATTTTGATGCCCAATTTTTTTTTTTTTTCAAACAAATGGTTTTGTTAGATTAAATATTAAATTAGTCATCAACGGAGTCCAAACTCACATCATCATGTAAGTGCTCAACTCCTTTCTACTACTGTGGTAAAGGGCCATTTACTTTTTTGATGCCTAGTTTTAAATCAAGAGTAATATCGCGTCTCTGCAACGTGGTCAGTTTTAGAGTTCAATTGAAAGTTTTTTAATTTTTATTTTGTAAATCAATTTTTTGTGGACACTTGAATTTAAGTAATGTTAGGGAGACTAAATTTTTATTAATTAAATGACAAATCAAATGACGTGTCACCAATAAGAAACAAGCACGTCACTTAATTAATAATTCAATAATCTACAACCACATCATTTAGTTTGCAAATTAAATTTAAAAAATTTGGTCTCCCGCATCACCCTTTGAATTTAGAATCTCCTTTAACGTTGAAAAGAAAGATAATGTTAGACTAATAGTTTATTTGTCTGTTATTGGACGAACAAACGAATTCTAAGTGACATGGCATGTACATGTTACTTGTCATGTTAGATGGTACACTAATATAATACAAAATATTTTTGTAGCATTTTTCATACAATAAAATGAATCCAAGTCAAACACAAATGATTTGAGTAAGTTTACTTTTTCTGGGTTTCATATTGAATTGTTAAGGAACACTGACGCGATTTTGACTTGAGATTTCTTTTGACTCAGAGAAAGAAGCAACTAAACCATTACCACCACCGCCCCTTAGGTTCTCTGACTTCATATCCAAGTATTCATATTTTACATATTTATAAAATAAAATTATTGACGGAATTTTAACGAAAAAATCTTATTGATGTGCAGTGGTCAATTTTATTGACGAATTTGGCTAAAAGCCCTTCATCAAATGGTTGGCAAACTGGCTTGCCATTTGCATGTGCATCTTCTAGATAGATTCCAATGAGCTCAACTGGAATTTCCGTAATATGTTGGATCCTTTAAGAGCAGTTCCAGCGTGGGAGCCCCATAGGTTATTCACTATTTAATCCACCCAATGAACAGTAACTGCCCTTAATGAACAGTAACTGTCTTTTGCATCTCCACCGTTGCACTGGAATAGCCCTAGCAATACACAATAAAATACTAGTTTTTTTTTAAATAATACAAAGTAATTTTATTTGTAATTTCGGATAAGATTTTTAATCGTTCTCGTTGCGCCATGTGTCATTATCCAAGAAGACAATTATTGGTGATGGATTTCGATAAGATTTTTATCCAATGACGTCGTGCCACGTGTCCTTACCTTTTCAGAATCTTTGAGGATAGATTTCGATAAGATTTTTAATCGTTCTCGTTGCTCCATGTGTCATTATCCGAAAAGACAATTATTGGTGATGGATTTGGATAAGATTTGTATCCAATGCCGTCGTGTCACGTGTCCTTACCTTTTTAGAATCTTTGAGGATAGATTTCGATCAGATTCTTAACGAATGACAGTATGTCACGTGGCACTATCTACAACCTAATCCTTTCTGAATCCTCCATATAATCCATCATCCATCCTATGAAATCTTACACCAATTTTCTCAAGATCTCTATAATTATTCATAGTTTTTGCTTCCTTCTTCACCAAAATCAAAATCTGTATCATTATTCATAGTTTCTGCTTTCTTCTTACAATGTCTTCTTCTTCAAGTATGATATGGGAAATCAATCAGCAAGACGAAGAATTTTTTAACCAATCAGAAGGAATGTTTAATCTCCATGTGGCCCAAAATAAAATGGAAGAAGATGAGGAGCGTAGAAGGAGAGATGATGAAGTAAGAATGGCCAGAGCCTCACATTCCCGTTGAGTCATCCAAGCTATGGCTCAGATCTCCAGGCCCAGCCGTTTTGGAAACCTTGATAGAAGCAGGCAACGACGAGGTGCAGAGCTCTTGGATGATTATTTTGTCCATAATAGTGCATTCTTTGATACGTACTTCTGACGTCGTTTTAGAATGGAATGACATTTGTTCAACAAAATCATGATTGCTGTTTGCAACCATGATTCCTACTTTATGCAAAAGAATGATGCTTTTAGTGCTATGGGTCTCCTTCCTGTGCAAAAAATTACTATTGCGATGCGGATGCTTGCGTATGGAGCATCTGTAGACCAAGTGGATGAGATAGCGAGGATGGGGAAATCAACCATTCTTGAGTCCCTGATGAGGTTTTGCGGAGCAATCGAATCTATCTACACCACATAGTACCTCTGGAAACCTACTAACATGGACTTGCAAAGGCTTCTGAAGAAGGCCAATATGCGAGGTTTTCCTGGGATGATTGGGAGCATCGATTGTATGCACTGGACGTGGAAAAACTGTCCAAGTGCATGGCAAGGCGCTTATAGGGATAGAAAATGAGCAAAAAGTATCATTTTGGAGGCGGTGGCATCTTTTGATACATGGATTTGGCACGCCATTTTCGAGGTTCTGGGAGCTCAAAATGACCTCAACGTCCTTGCCTAATCCTCAGTGTTCAACGATGTCCTGCAAGGAAAGGCACAAAAAATCACGTACTGCGTCAACGAACGTATGTACGACGGGCCATACTACCTAGCAGACGACATTTACCCAAGGTGGTCAACATTTGTCAAAACAGTGCCACGTCCGCGAAGTACAAAGGAAAAACACTTTGCAAGCTATCAAGAAGGGTGCAGGAAGGATGTGGAGCGTTGTTTTGGTATCCTCCAAGCTCGCTGGGCGATCGTCAAGGGTGCTGCCAGATTGTTTGATGTAGAGTCGCTTCGATCCATCATGATGACGTGCATCATTCTTCATAACATGATTGTGGAAGATGAGTACGATTATAATGCCGTTGATGAATATGAGCCAGACACGATGAACAATTCAAGAACACGTATATATTGTGCTCATGACACCACAAAGAACATGTGCAACATGAGCCATTAGAAAGGGATGGACGTTACAATGAATTGGTCATTCAACAATATACTGCACTTCAAAGGCCATACATGCAAAATGCCCTGCAAAATGACTTGATAGAGCACCAGTGGGCATTGAAACAACTTGAAGATAATTAAGTTCATTTAGTGTTTTTGTTTTTATTTGGTGTGTTTATTTAATTTTAGTTGGTGTGTTTTTTTTAGTTCATTTTAGTGAGTTTTTTATTATTTGGTATGTTTATATAATTTTATTTGGTGTGTTTTTGTCATTTGAATAAATATTCTCTTAGTATAAATAACTTACCAAATTAAATAAATTTACTCACTTTAAATAAAGTACTAAATTCAATAAATTGGAAACAACATAAAGTACTCTATTCAATAAATAATAAATTACAACTCAAAGTGATTGGAAAATTATGAGTTCCGATTACAAAAACTACTCTATTCATCATTACTTAACCAATTTGTGATGCTAGGATGATCTTCTCTTGTCCTGCTAGGACCATCTTCTCTTGTCGTGCTAGGACCATCTTCTCTTGCTCTCGCTTCTCTTACATGCCTCATTCGCACCTCGTCTGCTTTCTCCGATTTCCAAAAATATTTAGAATTTGAAGACTTCCCTTCTAAAGGCATTTTCATAATTTCACGATCTTGTTGAGCCATTCTTTCTTCTTTAACCTATTCCCTTTCTTGCCTAAGTAGCTCTCTTTCTCTCTCATTAGCTTGAAATTCTCTCTCAACAGCTTTAGCTTTTGCCTCCTCCCTAGCCTTATCAGCCTCAAATTTCGTTATTTCCCACGCCAAAGTGAAGACTTTGGCGAATAAGTTCTCCCATGTACTTTGCATAATCATTCTTGGAAGCACTCCCTTTTCTCTTTGAAACCTTCTTACCTTGAGGCCTAATTGGATAACACGTCGAACCCGACGCTTGTTAAGGATGGGGCGTTTTGGGCACTTCTTCTGCATCATCTTCATGAACATGCGAGCCATGACCGGTGTAAAGTGTAGAGGTGTGTTGTTCATGAAAACTTCTGGACCAACAGGCACAACTCTGAATTTAAAACAATCTTTGACAATATTCCAACATTCCCACCGGTTGAATGATTTATTTTTGCTTTTGGTTTTGGCACCATACCAAGCTTGTGCTTGAAGTTGCTACACAATGCGGGAGAATAAATAATTATAATGAAAGTAGGTAATAAATAAATAATACAAACAAATAATTATAATGTAAAATTGGGTATAGTACAAACAAATAAATAATATATTGTTACCTGATCCGCGTAATTTACCCCACTTCGAAGATTAATACTAGCTTGTGTCAAGACGTCTCTCCACGTACTAAACGATTGGCTAAGTAATTTCCAACGACTGGACATCGATTCTTTGGTTCTTTTCCCACCCATTTTCTCAAGATAATTGGTATGCATAAGACTCCACATTTCTCGCAAATGCATCTTATTACCCGTAAGCGAACTATGAGTAACTTCAACCCAGCTAGTACACAACTCAACATCTTCAAGAAACGACCAATTCGTACCTGCATCAGTAGTCATTTTGTTGATAAATATTAGATTGAAACTTTAAGAGAAAGATAGGAATGTGATTGAAAGTAGTTGAAAAAATGTGAAATTGTGGTGTAAGATAGATGATAATTTGAAGGTATTTATAGAAAAGTATAAACAAATTTTTTTTTCGAAATTTTTACATTTTTTTAAAATTTTTTTATTCAACTAATTAAACTCTACAATTGGATTTAAAAAAAATTGAATACTCCAGATTGTGTCACGTGGCACAACGGTAACTTTTCTTAATTTTAAAACTACTTTTTCTTTTTCTTTTTTTATTTATAAAGGAGAATAATATCAACCGTTAATCTCAAATCCAACAATTGATATTAAATAAGATTTTTTTATTTTTTTTACCGTTGCAAATCGAATGATCCACATTATATAGCTGTTGAGATCCAACGGACCATGGGAAGCCACGTGGCTTCCCAATGGTAACTTTTTGAAATTGCACCGCGGGCCCCAGGGGATGAAACCGTGTCGGGTGACGCGCCCCCAAGCGCGGGTGAGGTGCACGCACCTGACAGAAAAAAAATAAAAAATTCAACTGACGCCTGGATGACTTCAACCCTGCATCAGATCCACTTCGGGCTCGTGGGCTGGCAATTCCTCACCGACCTGGTGCTCGAGCCTCCACTATCCCTCGGGCTCCCCACATTGGAGTGTGTAGGCCGGGCTCTAGGGCCCTTTTTCCTGGCCTGTCCCCGAAGCAAACTCCCATTTTGGAGTTGCTCTAATTTTGGTGGAGAGCTGGAGAATTTAAGAACAAAAGTTTATATTAATGGAGAAATTGGTTAAAAAGTAGGGCATGAATGGTAGTGGGTCCAGTTCTTTGGTGATGATTTATGAATATATCTACTTTTTAGCTTGCAAGTTTGGTGTTTAGCTAGCAATGCCAGCGCGTTGCTGCGGGATTAGAAATCAGCTGTAGTATATAAATTTGAGCTATTAAATGTATGTTGGTATAATATTGATTATTGACCTTTTGCTCTTAATCAAAAACATTAATTCCAAAATACAATCTCAAGAACCCTTTCCAGGTAGTTGAACACCAAGAACGCTAATTCTAACATACAAATTCAATTTTTCTCCTTGTTAAAAAGCATGCAAGCAGAGATAAAGTACGTAGTTCTATTACCGATAGGATTAGCTTGCAAAGACATACACACTGTTCTGAATCATGGTTTCCACTGTAAGCATGCTTAGAGAACTGTAGCTGTGGGAGTACAAAAAAAACATGCTAAACTTAGAATCTATTGATATTCATAACGCAAATAGAGTGGCAACAGAGACAATCAAGTTAATTAAATATGTTTTAGATAAGTACCTAGCTTGTGGCAGAAGTAAAAATTTTCCTCAAACGTCATGGCCACTTTCATGAGTTATTGTAATTCCTCTTCACCAGCTACAAAAGAGTGACTCCTCAATGTATTCAATCTTTACATGTAACACTTTTAACAAAATCCATTCACTAATCATTAAAACATGGCATGTAGGTGGAATTATGCAAAAGTGAATTCAGGATGAATAAATCCAATAATTTCTATAAAAAAACCGCATCAAGATATGCACAAAATCTCTCTGAGAAAACAAATATTCAGCTGTACTGAGACTTGAATCATGCTCAAACCAATTCGGTCTAATACGTAAGAAAAAACTTGGTACTTCATATTTGAATACAAACAAATTAACTTTACATCAAACACAACAGACTCCTTTCTCTCCTTTACTATTCTTGATAAACTTGGATTCATATAAAATTTGTGTTATGCCAAAATACTTCTTACAAATTTGATTCAGTTCAAATAAGAACCAAACCAAAAAAATGCACATAAAAGCTCACTAAATTACCAAATTTCAACAATTTGGGCAATTGTCATCCTCAAAACAATTCGACGAGCAATAATTCAGCAAAAGGGATTATAAACAAAAGAAAGATAAAAAAAAAGGATATTGAAATTAAAAAATGCAGCAGATAACAAAAAAATTGAATATAATATCAGTGCTGCAACAACTGCTAAATATAAAATAAGGAGATTTCAGTGATTTGATCAATGTGCCATATCACGGTAAGAGCAACTGCATTTGGAACCCTCTTTGGCTTTTTCATGCAGCCCTCACCAACTCCGTTGCTAAAGAATTCACAGGAAGACTTCAAATGACCTCTTTTGCCGCCGGGATGCCCACAAAAAAATCAATGAGAAAATTGTTTTTAATGGGCTTTCATCCAAGTTGGGTACACTATTATCCATAGATTTCATACCACATTGAAAGAGAGAAGCATCACCATTGTCTATTTCACATAACCTATGAAATTGAATCTTGAATTTTTTTTCAAAAAAAAAAAAATATTTTAAGCAAAATAGAAACCATGTATGAAACCAGTTAGTATCATACCTATTTAATATCTCATCTTCAGTAAACGTTTGGGCAAAACAAAGAGCTGTATGAAGCCCAATGCCTTGAACCCCACTTAAATCGTGGTTATTTTCAGCCAAAAAGAGAGAGAACAATCAAGCAGTTCGTGTTCCCATCCAACTCACCAACCCTCTGTTGGGGTTGGCAACATAATGGGGTGGGACAATTACTACATGTTGATACTATTTCAGATGATTCATGTACCGTGCAATATAAGTTACAATGTTACTTGATGTTCCTGCAGAGAATTAAGCGGGGAAAAATTGTATTCAGAAAGAACGGTGAAGAAGTAAACATAACAAAGATATCTACGAAAAGACTGGCACAGATACATATCACCTGGGCAGCAACCAACCAATATCAAACCAGCTGCATAATACGATGGCAAATTCAAAAACTTGCTCACAAAATATCCTGATAAAGGCATCACCTGCACGTAGTACTCACCGTTTAAATCGTAAATGTTACATATTTGCGCCTAAACAGATTGAAGGACACACAACCATAATTTTTAACCCCAGTACAAAACAACATGGAGTTAGAAATGTTTGCACGATCAAAGTTGTTGACACTGGAGCCTAAGATAACAGGAGGCTGAACTCTGCAGGGGTAACTAAGAGTGCTAAACAAATTTATATATTCGGAGTCGCAAAACTAAAAAAACACATTTCCTTGAAGGCTTGAACTGGAAAATTAATACAAATATTAATGATTTTATGTGATATGAACACAAAGGCTAATTACTACAACAAATGAGCCATATGCATCAAACAAAATGTAGGGAATGGCATTCAGTATTCGATTCAATTATGTACTAGCATTAATATACATATGAAATGTGGAGCTAAAGACCGAGTACTGAAGAACAAAGCCAGCAAGCAACTCATTTGGCATAGCCAAGGCGCCACGAAGGTCAGCAAAAGTGAGGGTCATACCCATGCCGAGCATGGTCAATGTTAAACCTAAGATGTTGTAGTTGGGTGTGACCCAATTGAAGGAGCTCGGCTTGAGGTGCCCCAACAGGCACCCCAAAGCAACCCATATCGGAAATGCAGTCGACACAGCCTCACCAACCAGTTCACAACCACCAGTAGCAGAACAACAAAGATAAAGTTAGGATCAAGTTTAGATGAATTGATTCAAATCCTCCTTCACCAATCTAATGACGCATAAATTAAGCACAGAAATCACTTGAGAAACCCTAAATACTGGAAAGGAGGAATCTTTGAAGGGGAAGCTCACCACTGCTATCATAGGGCTTGAGCACAGAGGGCGTTGGAGGTTGAAAACAAAAGCCCAAAAAACAAAAATCCAGGGTTTCCTGAAATTGAAACACAACGAAATTAAACACTCACATATAGAATCGGAGGCCACAAACAAAATCCCCAAAATCACAAAAAGGAAATTTGAACACAAAATCCACTTGTAAATCAAAACTCACAAAAAAGAAATTCAAACAAAACAAAACCCCCAGATGATATCGATATTGTTCTGATAACAACAGAAAACCCAAGACCAAGAAAGCCGTAAATCTTACCGGGAAACGGGAGCTCTTCTGGGTAAAATTTTCTTCGAATCAAACTCCGAAGAAAATTCTACTGTTGGTTGGTTTTTCACCAAGAAACTTGTACTTGGTTCGTTGGTAGCTTGTGAGAAAAAGAACGCAAGGTTTCAGAGTGAGAGAAGCCGAGCTTCAGAGCGACAGAAACCGAGTTCGAGAGAGAGATGGAAAAGGAAGATTTCTCAAACGGCATATTCAACCTGCATACATACATTTCGAAGTAAATTCATACCTCAACCCAAACTTCATACAATATCATGAATTACGCAAAACACACATAACCATCTCGTCCCTTGCATCTGAAACCCTGTTTTTCTCCAAATTCATAACACAATGGCAGCAATTTACACAGATTCTCCAAGAAGAAAAAAAATCAGAAAAAGGTAAATTAATTTACCTGAAAGTTCAAATCTTTCGGGGTTTTGGGTTCAGTATAAATATCAGAGAGATGAAACCTAAAAGAAAAATTACTCCCATTTTTTTCAAAATCCCAACAGCTCCGATCATTACAAAAGGCTCCAATCTGAGAAATACAGTGAAATTTTCGAAAACGCCAGCATTGGGGAAGATGAAGGAGCTCTTCAATTCAAATCTCACTCAGTCGGTCGTTGGAGAAATGGATGAGCTGCGAGAGAGAGCTCGAGAAGATGGAGCAAAGACTGAGAGAATCAGGACGGGAAACAGGCCAAATTAGCATAAAATTATGGAGAAAATTAAAAAATAATGACTTGCCTGGTAAAACAAAAGGTTTTAGGAGGTCGTCGAAACCCTACCAAATTTGGTGTGGGTGTTGGAAGAGAGAATCCGACTGTGAATGGTCAGATCAGAGGAAGAAGAAGAGAGGAACCTTTGAGAAAGAGCCAGAGCTGGCTTCGGCTTTTGCACCCTCCTTCCCATTACGCGATGATCAACACGTGAACAACACGGGTAAAATTGTCATTTCACTGTGCAACACAGAAATTGAAGTTGAGAATCAGCACCAACTAAGGGTATTACCGTCATTTCATTGTTTACGAACAGTGAAAAACAGTGCTAGGGGAACCCAGTTTTAGCATTTGTATAATTTAATTGAGATTTAGGTATTAATATTACCTGCTCCGCCAGTAATCTTTTAGATTGGCACAGCTGAGCAACTTGACCTTAATTAACAAGTGTAGAAAGGCGGACATAATCACATTTGCCACAACATTTCTAAAGAAAGTTGAGATTCCACCATAAAAGTAATTGGCAATTGAGGAGTAGTCCAATCTTGCCCTTAAAAAGTTTATTCTTTCACTGACGTGAGACTATTTTACTTTCACATTTTCATACATCACTTCACGTGTGGTAAATTTTCAAGCTAAACACGTAGACAACACTTATTGGGTAACGTGGAGCACGTGTGGCCGTTGGGCTTCACACGTGAGTCAACCTAACATGATACTGTGAAGAATGTTAAAGTCCCACCATAAAATCAATTGGCAATATGAGAAGTAGCTCAACCTCTTATAAACCTTTACAAGGTTTTATCTTTCTTTCACCGATATGAGAGTCTTTTACTTTCATAACCTTATGATATGTTTTTTCCTTATGCAGTCGAGTTTGACATTTCTTTTGTCGTAATTTTGATTAGTCCATTTCTTTTTTCATAATTTTGACCATTTCTTTTTTTATAATTTTGATTAGTCCAAATTAAAAATTACTTAAAAAATTATGAAACAATTTTAGGGTGAGATGGAACTCCTCCATGTATAACAACTCACACTCAGTGAACTCATTATTCATTTCCTATGATCCTATCATTATGTCGTGTTTACCAATACAAAAGGAATTATTGTTGATATCTTTATTAGTTTAACCTTTTTGCAAAAAGGAACACAGATTCCCTCCGGATCTGTGCAACCAGAGTCTGGGAATCAATGGATCCAGATCATTGAAATTTGATCCAAATGCTACAAATAGGGGTCTCTTTAAAAGTTATAATAATTATAATCATTTGATCAAATTTCAATAGCCCGGATCCATTAATCCCCAGGCTCCGGTTGCACAGATCAGAGAGGATCTGTGTTCTATAAAAAGGAGGAAAATATGTGCTATGTAAAATGAAACACACAAATATAGGAGATGATTTTCACATACATTTTTAAATTTATGATTATTAGACGAAATAGATTAAACAAAAATAACTAACATAATTTAACAGGGATTTGTAAGAAAAGGAAAGAGTGTACGCTTATCATTTTTTCCCACACAATATATAAGGCCCTTTATGCAAAGGGATCTCAATTTTTTGGAAAAAATAGGGATTAGGTGTGGGGTCTAATCTACATCGAACTTCAACAATCCAAACTGTTGATTTTGTAAGTCTCGATTCATAGATCATCTTTGCACAAATTCAATTCAATCCGAAACTATTTGGGTATTCATTGTTTCTTTTATAACAAAATATTCGTTTATTTTTTTGAACCCAATTAGATGTCTTATATATATTTTTGATTTTGCTAATATTTTGCAAAGATAATTTATGAGGTGCAATATGAAAAATAGATGGTTTAAATCGTTAAAGTTCGATGTCATGTGGATTCTACAACTAATCCCTATTTTTCTAAAAAAAAAAATAGGAATCCCTTCTTTTAAAGGTTCTCTCTCTCTCTCTCTCTCTCTCTCTCTACACACACATATACATATATACTCTCTCTCTCTCTATATATATACACACACACACATATATACATATATCTATGTATGTATGTATGTATCCTCTGTCCTTTTCAAACACATAGGCTTGTAGCTTGCACTACGTGACTTCTGATTTGGATTTTGATTGTTTACTATTTATGTGGAAAAAATGTCGATGAACGAAAACTTGACTGAAGTGATGAAGGGCATCTGTCAAAAGTTGATCATATTATTTTGGCTTTCTACTTTCTGGGACAATTTAGCGCGTTACTATCTGTACACTTGCGTGTAATAGTAAAGTTAAATTTTTACCGCATTGAAAACGTAAAGAAAATACGTTGTCTCCAAGACAAAATGCACTTAGCACATATTATTTTTAATATGTTACATGTAACATATTCTTTATGTTAATACAAAACCCTAAGGGTGTGTTTATTGGACTGGACTCGGATTGGAATAGCTGCAGAGACTAAGCTGGACTGGCTTAGACTAGACTAAGCTAGACTAACTTAGTGAAGCGTTTGGTGCAGTGTCGGACTAAAAAGCAAGATAATGAAAACAGTACTGTTCACCAGATTTGTGTTTGCTTAGACTAGGACTACATTATTGTTCTATTTTAATAGCTCCAATACCTGTGCCCAACACCCTAAAAATTTTGCCATTGTGTAATAGAGTAATGCTACAAATCTCATGATCTGGATTAATTGGAGCATATTATAGTTGAGTTTAAGATGGCAAATTGGTGATCAGATATTTATAAATTTTCAGAATTCTTCAGCTTATCATATAATGACCAACATTACATTTCAAGTGGATGAGACTCCACACCCCTTAAGGCACATTCAGGTAGCAAAATGAGTGTTTGGGAACTTGAACTATGGAATTTCTCAACTCTATTCTATATAAAGGCTTTTGCACCTAAGCTCTCACTGGCTTATGGGATCTATGTACACAAACCCTGAGCTCTTTTAATCCACATCCCTTCTCTAAGCTCTTTTAATCTATATCCCTTCTCTAAACTCTTTTAATCTGCAAATGTAGCTTGGTTTAAACTCTATCACCCAAAAGAAGAAAAAGAAGAGTGCCCAATACATGCAACTTTAACAAATGCAAGTACATAAGAAGATACTTGTGACAAGTCAATCTTCGCCATTGATTGACTCTTAAAACATCATTCACTAAACTTTCATCCAGGATATTTTACAAAATGCCAGTTAACTATAGTATAGCATTCCAAAGTAAATCTCCATAATTTACAAAATCCTAGTTAACATTAGCCAAAATACTTCATAGTGCTGTTGACCCTAAAAACTACCAAGCCTATGTGGTGCGCATGCCAAGTAATCTATGAGCTAACTACGTCATTCGGTTGTACGCAGGGTGTGCCAACCCGACGGCCGAGCTCGGCCGGTGAGTAAAATTTGCTAATGTTGCGTTAGTCGCACTGCTGACTTCTTGATCTTGCGACTGCGACCGAGGAATGAACAATTCTCGGCATTCGGGTTCTAAAGCCTGAAGACAAGGCTGCTAGTTCTGCGAAGTTCACAAATCGTCGGCGCCGGATTCAGTCACTGTGATTATATTTGTGATAGTATAAGCATGCCGAATCGACACCAAAGTATAGGGGCACAGATACTCAAAACAAATATATATCTTGATGGTGAACGTGGTTCGGCCGTCAGAATGCCGAACTCTAAAGCCAACTTGTGAGTATCCAATCATAAAACAGCTCAGCGTTCAATGTGCCGAGCCCTGGTAAACTGTAACATCTCACTTCGCCGAGAAGGCTAATGAGATGACCTCTGCCAATAAGGATTCGGAAATCCTTCTCGATTAAGATTTGGATAGGTAACCAGTCGGCCTCGACGCAGTGCTGTTTATCCAAACTGAAGATGTTCACCGGTTGCCTTCACGGCGCTGTTTATCCAAACTGAAGATGTGTTGGCGAAAAGGAAAATAAAAATCTCAAGGTTGTTGAGAGGTTTCGCGTAGAGCGAGGGTTTGCGCATGGCAGATTTGTGTGTTGAGTTGGAGGAGGTTTGAATAATGCACTGACTCTTGTATTTATAAGGGCAGACCTCCTCATAGCCGAATTAGAATCCTTCTCGGAATAAGATTTCTTAAAGCTAATCCAACCAGAACTCGGCCAATCCTAAACCAATTAGGACTTTGAATTCAACTCCTTACCTGGCCACATTCATTCCCAAGTTTCAGCGCCCTCATCCTACCGAGCATCCCAGTTACATCAGGATTTAATTCCCTCATCTTTATCTGAAAGGCTCCATTTCCTGGCAGGACTCGGCCAACTTGACTTGGCGGCCCACGACCCAAAATCTGACGAGACTTCCAGAAAGATCACTAGGCTGGATAAAACTCCAAATTTGGCCTAAATCAATATTTTGGGCCCAAACATTGCCCCTTCGCTTCTGAGGTTGTCGACCAACTATCCCTGGTCAAACATCAACCTTGAAGAAGCGAAACCATTCTCAGGTATTCAGAAAAACTACACCTCTTTGGGAATCACCATCACGCCATTGGGAACCATCACGCTCATTTATGAGACATCACTTCGCTTTCTTGATTCTTCCAACCGTCTTGCCACGCGTCGACTCCCGAAACACCTTAGCAACTTTCAATCATGACCTCGAAAACGTCCAGCCATCAAAATGTCACTCCCCTTTAAAATCGCCGCAACACGCAATCCTGCGTCCTCAAACCCTAAAAATCTTCGCCTCTTCCCCTGGATTCTTTGAATTTCCTCAATGATTAGCGACATTCCCGATCGATTTTATCCCTAATTTTGAAAATCAAACGTTTCACCTTCCCTTTCAAAACGTCTATAAATACCCGAATCCTTTCTATTTGTATTTTACGCTTTCAAACTCTCAGGAATTTCTTGTTGTTTGCCCTCAAACTTCTTCAAAACCCAGAATTTCTTCCTTCAAACCCAGAAAAACCTTTGAATCTTCATCAATAGCCTCCTTTATCACCAAGTTCTCTAAGGAATGTGAAAAATACGAAAAAATTATCGATCGATGCTCAATCAAGACACTGCGCTTTGAGAGCGACATGAGCACTACTCACTAGATCCTCGGCCCTCTCTTCAAGGATGCAGTACCTCCATCCATCACCGAACTTTTCAAGAACCAATGCCTAAAACCCTTGCTGCAAGGGTTTGAATGATCGAAGTGGGATTTAGCAAAACCCCAAGGCTCCTGGCCCTCGACCACTGCAACTTGGCAGCCTGGGTTACACAAATAGAAAGGATCTTCGGTGAACAATGGAAAGCTCTTGGCATGTACGATGCCATTATACTTTCATATGTGGAAATCGTCATGGACAATGAGCTTCTTATAGCAGCTTCGAGCTTCTAGTGCTCGGCCACCAACAGCATGGTCCTCCCTTTCGGCCCTGTTGGCCCCACCATCCTTGATGTTACCGCAATCCTGAGGACTTCCCCTTTCGGCATCTCAGTCGACGCCGCCTTCTCTGAGTACCCGTCGAACATTAATCTGAAGGCTCTTTTCAACGAACGGGTCATCGAAACGCTGAGTAGAGAAGATCAAGAACCCTCAAATGACAAAGTCCAAAAACTTCAAAAGAACTTTCTCAACTACAACACCCTTTACCTCCACTTTTCCGGTCGAGGAGAATAAAACCTGTGGAGGGGAGAACATGAAGCCTTCCTCTTCTATTGGTACAACAAATTCGTTTGTTGTACCAAGTCCAATAAATGCTTGGTTGAAAACATGTTGATGGCCGATGCCCTAGCTAGTGTTCACACCCTGGCGCTCAGTCCAGCCATTCTCGCCAACCTCTTGCGCTGCCTGGCCGAGATGACCCTCCACAAGATAGACCAGCACCAGAACGGTCCTCTCTGGGTCTTCCAACTCTGGTTGCAAGTCTACTTTGTCACTATTCGGCCAGAAATCGCCAGTTTCTCACCTACTGAAGCGCTCGGCCTTCAGCTAGCTTCTCAACCAGTACCTCCTCACCAGGCCGAAAAAGTGTTCAAATACTTCTTCGGCCTCGACGTTCTTTTCGACGATAAGTTCTTGATCTGTCGTCGTCGAGAATACCCATTGTCGATCAAGCTCCCCATATCAGCATGAAGTGCAGATGATGATGCTGATCTCCGTCAATCCTGGGGATCGTTCGTGCTCACCTGCGACCTTCCTATTGGCTGTGACGCTCACCGAGCAAGTTGGGAGGCCTACCACCCTTACTTTACTGCTCGTCAACTCGGCTACCTCCAGGGTTGTCCGGTACCTCTTCTTACCTTTCGCTATCTCCTAAGCCGATGACGCCTATCTGGCTCATCAGAGAATGAGTGCACAGACGCCAAGAAGGAGTTTCAAGAACGATGTCAAAAACTCTACCTTCGACCAACCGTTCCAGAGTCGTTCAGCACTGACACTTTTGGTGATTAGTAGGAGGAGTATATCGAACCTCTTCAACACGTCGGTCAATGATGTCGTCAACAAAATTTTGGCAACCGACTCAAAAAGGATCATGCCTCTCATTCCAAGGAGACAACCCAATGTATATGGCTCTCTCCACCTTTGTTCTTCAAACATTTATTCGACTTTACTGACTTGATTTCGTTTTGAAGAGGCCGAGTGCCGAAACAGGTAGACATTATCGCAGCGGCTGCGGCCAAGAAAAAATCGACCTCCTTATCCAGGAAGACTAAAACTGCCGCACCAGTCCTACCAAGCAAACGGCCTAGCCAAGAGGTCGAGATGGCAGGTGAATCTCCCCGTCCCCCGAAACGTGTCAAGAAATTGGCGAAGAAGGGAGAACGGGAGATTCATGTTATCTCCAGCCAAACGGCATGAACAACCACCCCTGATGTTTCTCCTTCTATCCCGGTTATACACACCTTAATGGTTGTGCAGCCAACTCTGACTGGCCAAGCATCCGAAGTTCGACCCGATCCTCAAGTCGTGGTCGAACTAGTAGCTACCCCGCTGGTTGAGGAGACAGTCGTTTCGGAGCCGGCCGAGCCAGCTACTACCCCGTTGGTTGAGGAGACGGTCGTTTCGGAGTCGACCAAGCCAGCTACTACCCTGTTGGTCGAGAAAATGGCAGCTCCTGAGCCAGTCATTACCCCTGTCTTGGAGGATGCAAACCCATCGGCGAAGAAAACTCCCTCCAAAAATCCATAACAATCAGCAATTATCTTGGAAGAAGTATAATTATGTGGTTGGTACTTTTCTTCTTCCAATAAATTCAAAATTGCTAACAACCTTTATTTTAGGATGATGAGAGTGACGAGATCGCACTGGAGTGTCGTCCTCGACAAACTAATCTTCCTTCCACTAACCCTCATATGGTTGAAGTGATGAACCAGGTCGATCTTCCTGCAACCTATTGCGGAAGACGGCCGGCTGTCGATCCTGAAGCAACGGCGGAAACACCTATCCATCCACAAGACCAAGACCTCAGCATCCCTCATCAAGAAGCGACTTCGGCTTTCGTAAGACTCAATTATTTTCTTGCTAAATTTTGTTATAACGAGTCTAAACCAAAAAACGTTAAATGTCAGGTGCCTGAATATTCATTTCACCGAAAATTCTATACGCCGAAGGGTGTTATCTATATTTCCTGGCCACCTCAATGGCCGTCAAACGTAGATAACCTTCATCGGCCACGTGAATTGAGAAGCAGCCTAAAACACTGGGCTCGGCCATTAAGTTCTCTAGGTTCGAGCAATGAACCAAGGGACATGGCCGAAGTCTTCTCTCGATAGGTCTAACAAATTCCCTCTGCTATATTCTTCTTCTGACTCTCATTTGCCTAAAATTTTTTGTGTACAACCTTCATGAAAAGTCGAATTCGGCGCTCTTCTTTCGAACACTTCGGGAATAGCTGGTCCTTCGGCAGCTACAACCGAGCCCTCTATATCAATGGCTGAGTCCAATATCTTGGTCAAACTGCAGGAGCTCCTATCTCTCTCAGCCTCACGAGTCCTCGAATGCAAAAGTCTCGACTCTGTGGGGAGATATCTGAACGATCTTGCAGCTGAGGGTTAACTGAGCAACGACATTATTACTCGAGCGTCTTCTACCCTGGAACGAACCCGAGAGTACTTCAATATTTTCGAGCGAGCTCTTCGGGCTGAAGATGACTTAAAAGACGCAACAGTTGCTCGGGAGGCCCTTTATCCGAAGATCGAAGTGTTGAAGGCGAGGAAAGAGACACTGGCCTACCTCGACCGCCAAATTGCCAAACTTCAGAATCGAAGGTCGGCGGTTGCCTCCGAGCTTGCAAAGGAGTTTGAATCGGGTGGCAAGTCCTACTTAACTGAGTACACGGCTTGCGTGAAACGCGCCGAACAACTGAAGATGAACAAAAGGAATCGGCAAGCTGAGGTCATCATGGGCGAGGTGAGGTGGTTGGAATTGAAGGCCGTTCTTGAATATCTCATTCCTTCATCATCATAGAATCATTTGGTTGTAAAATGATCCACCAACTTATGTAACCTTTTGCGAACCTTTTAATGAAATTAATTTTTACTCTCACATCTCCCAAGTAGTCGGATAGTATTTCTTTAAAAATTTCCCATTAATTGGTAGCTTGTGGACTACGTCGGTTCGATCTTTGAGGTGATATGCCCCCTTGCTGAGGACTTTATGGACGATGAACGGTCTTTCCCAATTTGGCTACCATTTGCCGAACCTAGGGTCTTTCATTCATGCGAGTAGCACTGTTTGCCATACTAACTCTCCTTCGCCGAAAGTTTTTTGTCTGACTCGCTGATTATAGGCTAGCTCGACGATCTTTTTTTGTGCCACTAAAAGATTGTAAGCGTCAAGTCGATCTCCCTCTAAATCTTCTATCTCTTGTATCATGGCCTAATTGTATTTGGCGCTGGACAAACTACTTTGCTCAATTACTCGTAGAGAATTTACACTTAGTTCGACTGGTAGCATTGCGTCATGCTCATATGTTAACGCATATAGGGTGGTCCCCATCGTTGACCGGGGTGAAGTTCGGTATACCCATAAAGCCTCCTTCAACTTTAAATGCCATATTCCGGGCCTTTCTTTCACTATCTTTTCGAGAATGCTGATCAAAACTTTATTACTTGCATTGGCTTGTCCATTCACTTGTGGATAATATGGCGTAGATTGTTCGAGTTGAATTTTCAAACCCGTCGTATACTCCTTAAACCTATCGGCTGTAAAAATTGTGCCATTATTAGTTATGATTGTTTCTGGCACGCCGAACCTGGTTACAATGTGTTCTTCCACAAAATCGCAAACCTCTTTGGATGTTAATTCGACATATGATTTTGCCTCGACCCATTTAGTGAAATAATCGGTTGCCACAAGTATCCATGCATGTTTTGCTGCTCCAGAAGATGGTGTGATCTTGTCGATCACATCCATTGCCCATCCTCTGAACGGCCAAGGTTCTGAATGAAGTAATTCGGCCGGGGCTCTTTGTACAGGCCCATGAATTTGACACTGCACGCATCCTCGTGCATACTCAATACAATCTTTCAATATGCTCAGCCATAAGTAACCATGTCGGCGAAGTAGCCAACGCATCTTGCGTCCCGATTGATGGGTGTGGATACAAATTTCTTCCTCCTTGATCTTGGACAAAATTGCACCTACAAAACAATTAACACCTTAGGTCAAGGCCAAGAGCCTCACGCGCCCACGATGAATGGGGGGGCTTTGGCCGAAGAACCTCGAATGCCAAAGTTAGAATTTAGAGAGAAAAAGTGTTTAAGAATTTTAGAGAATTTTAGCAAGAGTTGGCATGAGTATTTGGTGAAAATAGGAGCCTATTTATAGGGGCTAGGTTGGTCCACTTTAGAGAGGAAGTGGCCGGCCAACACTAGGTTTTTTGGGTTAAATTTTTGGTTTAATTAGCCAATTTATTGGCTAATTAAATATGAAAGAAATAAATGGGGGGTTATAGAGTTAATTATCTAATTTAATTTGGGCAATAAAATGGGGAAAATAAAAAAGGTAAGGAGCATGGGAGATGGCCGGCCTTCGTCTAGCTTTCGGATTGAATGAGATATATTTTGTAGTTAATTGGATGATTTAATTGATATTTAATGGATTAATTGGGTAATTAATCCATTAATTAACCAATTAACATAATAATTTGGAGGTTACCTTGCAAAAGGGAATTTGATGAGATAGACTTTGAATTGTTTACCTCTTTTGGAGCATCTTTGCCTTTGTTGAAAAAAAATTGTCGACTGCTCGCGCATAGAGATCCCAGTGTACCTCAGGGGTATTTTGGTCCTTTCTTGCTAAAATATCCACGTGTCGCCTTGTGATTAGTTTTGGCTCCACAATGGGCTCAGCAAATTCCTTCGTGTACTTCTGTAATCACTCGGGCGGCTTCCTTCAGGCCAAGGCATGATAGCAATAAACCGTCATCGCCTCTTCGATATAACTCATTATGGTACGACACGTAGTTTGTGGCATGGGCTCTTGTTTTTCGGTCATGTTTGTCCCTGGGATTATCGAGGTACCGCATAATTGCCCATCTCCAATCGTTTGGTAACGCCTCGACGGTGCAAACATCTACACGATCCTCTCGTTCCAACAACGAGGGTAAGGACATTACCCGTGTACGTATCACGTGATTGTGCTGGAGAACTTCCCGATTAACCAAGTCCGGGTGAGACCGTTGTCCTACAGGTATTGCCTGGCCTAGTTTGTCCCCCAGGAGTTATGCTCCGGAGGCTATTTGGGCCAGTTCGTCTACATCAATGTTTCGAACACGTAAGATATGCTTGAATGTAATCCTCTCAAACGACTCAGCCAAATAGTTGGCAACCATATGATAAGGTGCCAAAGTACAACTCATGCAATGAAAAATGTCGTTGAGTTGGTTAATCACAAGTTCTGAATCACCAAGGACGAGGACACGGGTCGCTCGTAAGTCATGGATGACGTGAAGGCCGATGATAAGAGCTTTATATTCGGCCTGATTATTTGTACAATCGAAATCGAGCATGAGAGAAAAATACCAACGGTAGTGGTTAGGGGATTAAACAACGATGCCAACACCAGCCAAGGCTGAGGTACTAGATCCATCAAAGTACATCATCCAGTAGTTATCACATGTTTCAACCATGCCGATTTCGACGTCATTGCCCCAGACACCATATGGGGAGGGGTGTTGGGCCAAAAAAGTTGGCCCTTTACGACTTTTTGAGGCACGTATTGCAAACTGAACTCTAATAATGCCATTATCCATTTCCCAATTCGGCCTTTTACTATAAGCCGAGTAAGCATATAACGAATGACATCTGTTTGGGCGATGACTTGTGTAACTGATGGGAGCATGTAATGTCAAAGTTTTGTGGCGGCGAAAAACAAAGCCAAGCAAAGTTTCTCGATGGGTGAATAATTGATCTCCGATGAATTCAGATTCCGACTGAGGTAAAAGATAGCTTGTTCGCGGTCGACATCGTTGTCTTACGCGATGAGGTAGCCAATGGACTCTTCAACCGCTAAAATACATAACTTAAGAAGCCTACCGTGCCGAGGTGGTACGAGGACCGGCAGTGTGGTAAGGGAGACCTTGATTTGTGTAAAAGTTGGTTGATGCTCTTCACCCTACTCAAACTTATCTGAGTCATTCAGTTCCAAAAGCGTAGAGAATGCTTTCATTTTTCCCACCGAATTAGCTATAAAACAACGGAGAAAATTTATCTTGCCGAGTAAGGACTGTAGCTGTTTCTTTGTCATCGAGGGTAGGCCGGCGATGATCCCGCGTGCCTTGTTTTTGTCCACCTCGATTCCTCGATGATGCACAAGGAATCCTAAGAAATTACCGGCCAATACGCTGAATGGGCATTTAGCCGGGTTCATCTTGAGATTATGTCATCGCATACGAAAGAAAGCTTACCGAAGATCATCTAGATGTGTTCGACGGCTTTTTGATTTAACCACCACGTCGTCGATATACACCTCAACTATTATGCCAATCAGGTCATGAAAGATAGCGTTCATGGCGCGTTGGTATAAGGCATCAGCGTTCTTAAGGCCGAATGGCATAACTACCCATTCGAATGTTCCGAGTGCCCCCGGGCAACGAAAAGCAATTTTATGAACATCGGCCTCAGCGATAAAGATCTGGTTATGACCGGCATGACCATCCATGAAAGACATTATGTTATGATTAGCTACAGCGTCAATTAACAAATATGAGATCGGCATGGGATATTCATCCTTGGGAGTTGCCAGATTCAAATTACGAAAATCAATATAAATGCATAGGGCACCGCTTTTCTTCAGTACTGGCACGATATTCGCCAACCATTCGACGTATCGAGCGGTTCGAATAAACCTGGCGTTTAAAAGTTGAACCATTTCTTCTTTTATGCAGAGTTGTACTTCGGTTTAAAACCATCGAGGAGGTTGGCCAAAAGGCTTGCAACCAGGTTTGATGTGTAATTTATACTCAACGAGGGCTCGGTCAAGACCAGGCATCTCATGATAACTCTAAGCGAAACAATCTTTAAATTCGCTAAGTAACTTACAGAGTTCAGTCTTGGTATGCTAGGGTAACAAAGCGCTAATAAATAATGGCCGAGGGTTGTCGGTCGTCCATACATTTATTTCATCAAATGGGTCTTTGACTTGAGGCCGGCTGTCTTCAAGCTCGGCCGAGGCAGCTTGGATTTTGCCAAGAGAGATGACAAGGCCATTTTCGCCTTCGGCGAGGAACTCCACGAGGTTGATGCCCGAATTCGGCTATTGGGAGATAGCATACCAATGAGCCAGCAATCGTTCCATGATCGATGAAACTGTGGCTCGGTGTTTTGCCTGATTGGTGTCAGACATCAGGATCAGTAATGAAGTTGGCCAACCCGAGTCTCGTTGAATCCTGGTGAACAGTTTTGACGTCAACCTCGATGGCCTTCTGAACAGATATCTGAGTCGGTCGTCTTTCTTCGTTGAGGCCGTGTAAAGTGATGTAACCGACATGATCGTAGCAGTATCATGCTTGGATCATGTTAGCCTCGAATGGCTGATTATCAGACGGATGAACCACAACCGATTGGCCGTCCCAAAAAATGAGGAGTTGATATAATGATGAAGGGATACAGCTTGTTTGATGAATCCAATCTCGACTGAGTAACGCATTGTACTCGGTCTTGTAATTGACTATGAAAAAGGTTGTCATGTGATTGCGACCTGCGATTTTTACTTTTAGCGGAATGACCTTTTTTGTTTGAGATTTGTCACCAATGAAACTGCTCATGGTGATTCTAGACGGAATAAGTTCGTCGTTAGAGCGACGTAATGCTTTCATGACAGTCACAGGCATGATACTGACAGTCGCTCCACAATCGATGAAAATTTTAGAGATTGGATATCCTTGGATATAAGCCGTAACATACAACGGTTTTAGACGACAGAGATTGGCCAATGATGAGCGAGGAAATAATTCGGCCAGAGCCATTTTGAGATTATCTTCTTTCGTTGTTGACTCGATTTCGGTAGCAGGTACAAAGTCGACTTGGGTAGCTTCCTCGGCAACTACGTCACCGTCTAAGAAATTTGGTTGGGACGTGCGTGGTTGAAAATCTGCAGGCAGAACGTAGACTATACTGATTTCCATGTTGTCAAGGATCGAATGACCAATCGGCTCGGTCTCTTCCACCTATGTCGCCCCTTCGTCTGCTGGGCCTTTCTCTTCCGGACTCCCATCATGGAGAGTATCTAGGTCAACCGCATCGACCGTTGCTGGGGTATGTTCCTACAAGGCGTCTTTGAGAATTTTCTTCCGTTAGTCAAAGGCCTCAGGTTCATCGAGAACCAGAATAGGGTCTAGGACTTACGTCGTGCCACGAGCCTGCACTTGATATATGATACGGGCGTCCCTGATGTCCAGGTAGGCATCTAAGCGTGCAATACGCTTCGTTTCGTCGGCTGTAAGGCCGAAAAGAGAAACGGTTGAAAAAACTTCGAAGTGGTATCGTAAGTGCTGGAGATCCTCAAGAAATAAGGGAAGCTCGTTCGTGTCGATATCGGTATATGGGTCGACGTCAAAGCCGAGGACTCGAGCCTCACATATGTGCTGGAACCTAGCTTTCAACACTAGGTCCGAATTCTTTTGAATAATTCGTTCGGCATCAGGATAGGCCAGAACGAGATCAATCGTTTCTTGGCATGCTTTCGACAAACCGTATAAATCGTTAGCCGAATGCTTTTTGTGGAACTCTCGCATATACTCCAATACCTCCCCGAGGAACGGGGGATGTAGGCTCCGTCTAACTCTGATCAAAGGTTCTTGTATAGGTAACGGGGAAAGTTTGCTCTCGGCTTCCTTCTTGAAATGTTCAAAACGCGCATTCATTTCCCCGGGTCGAATGAGAAGTTTGATTCGCTTGTCAGCCTCCTCAAATATGGTTTCCACATCAGGATTGATCACTTGTCTTTCTTGGAGCAACTCTGTCATGATGGCCAAAGGTTGTCACTCGTTATCACTGCTAGTTTTGTTCTTTGGCTGCCAATTGGGGGCCGAAGTTTCCTGGGCTGCTTGTCGGCGGGCCATGCAATCTATTCTTTGGCGCCGACGCTTCTATAATTTGGACAGTGCAGTGTACACATCTTGAGGGGAATGATAGGTGTACCAACGTTGATCGCGCGGTTCAGGAGGTTTGAAGGTTTTTTGCTTTGCAGAAGAGTTTGAGCTGCTAGAACTTCGTGCATAGCAATCCTCGTTATAGAATGGTGCATTGAAGTCAAGGCGTCGTCTGACTGGCGGTAGTTCGGTCGGCTGCATTTTGGGGCCGAGTCTGTCAAAAACTCCCTGGCGCTGGCCTGCACTAAGCGTTTTCTGATGTGTTGCGGCCATGAAAGGTGATTATTTTATCGTAGCCTAAAACAGCCTTTCATTTGGCTCGGTGGTAACGTTTGTCTTACACCGACTGCATAGAACGGCCGATCTATCTGCTTCCTCGGCGCTGGAGTCTGTCATGGACTCGATGATAACCGGTCCTGAAAGAACTTTGGGTGGCTCGTTCGAAAATAAATCGATCTTGAGCCGTGGTCGAGAATTCTGCTTTGAGGTATATTGTACTGGAACGAACTCAGCCTTCCTTTTCCCTTTGTCTTTAAGTAGACGGGCATCTACCATATTAACTGTCGCCGTGGGAAACGGGTCGGTGTCAACACTCATCTTCTTTTCTGGAAACTTGAGTTTGCCGTTATCAATCCAGCTTTGGATGACATCTCGAAATACAACACAGTTGTTTGTCGTATGTTTATTCGAGTTGTGGTACTTGCAATATGTTCTTCCTTTCAATTCTTTGGCCTTTGGAATATTATGCCTAGGCCGAAGTTTGATAATCTTGGCAAGTAGTAGTTAGTCGAAGATGGCGTCGGCCTTAGTAATGTCAAAAGTGTAAACTTTTGATGTTTTCGTGATAGATTCTTTGGTGGCTGAGCGAGTTTTAACATCCTTGGGATTGGCATAAGTCAATGCCTTGCAAATATACGGTTTATCAATTACTATCTCGGCCGCATCAACACTAGCATATTTTTTAGGCTCAGCCGAGGCATAGCTAACCGTGGGGTTTTTGTAAATGGTTCCTCGAGATGGAGACTTCGAGACTTTTTCTTCTCGGAGTAGGTAGTCATATTGCTCAACATGTTGAGCTAGTTTGTATATGTCTCGGAAGTTTGCCCCCAGGAATTTCTTTTTGTACTCCACGTCCAGCCCATTTAAAGCGAGTCTAACAAATTTGACTTCAGAAAGGGGTACTCGGCACCAATTTCTAGCCGACTTAAACCTGGTAAGATAATCCATTGGTGAATCATCTAATGCTTGAGTCATCCTGGCTAGTGATGAAACTGACATTTCCATCCCCGACCGATAGAATTACTCATGAAATTTTTCGGCCAACTCTTCCCAACTCTGGATGGAGTTCAGTGGGAAATTGATGTACCACACAAATGCCGAGCCTGTCAATGAGAAGTTAAATAGTCGCAGTTTATGGAAATAGCTATTAACATCTCCACATTGCGCAATGAACCGAGCCACATGTTCTAACGAGGATTTAGATGATTCTCCAGCAAACAAACTAAAATCTGGGATTTTAAAGCCTTTAGGATATTCAAATTTCTCCACGTAAGCAGGGTACGGGTGGATAAATTTTGGGAATTTCGGCCCCTTTTTCAAGGCCGAATCGATCATCCTCTGGATCTCAGTCATGTCGATAGATGTCATTTATACTTTCTGGTCAGATCCATCTGATCTACTGCTTGATCCTCATTTCTTTTCCAAGTTAATTGGCTTGAGTCGAGCAGGCACTGGCTCGACCTGTACTATTGGTAAAGGATTATTCCTTGGTGGCAATTACCGAGAATGATCGGAGGGTCTATCTTCACAGATTTTATTAACCAGCATTTCAAGTAATCTGGTGTGTGTCTCATTGGTACTGCATATTACTTCGCCCAGACTGTCTATTCCTCGACTGAATATCTATTCAACTTGTCAAGATTGTTCATCCAGTCGTCTTCGGAGAAACGACCTTGTTGGTGGATCAGCGTCTTCACCACCATCTTCATCACAGTCCTCCACTACCACCTAATTGAAAATGCAAATGGTTCTGTTAGGGACTTCTGCATTGCGAGGCTGACCGCCAAGACCAGCTTCCTTTTCTCGGCATGTTACACTCGCTGACTCCGATGTCGCATTAACAATGAGGTTTTGTGTCTGCGTTAAATTTTGTCATATGTTCTGAATTGACAAATCAGTCGTGGATTTTCCCATAACTGCTCTCTTCTTAACTGATCGTGTCTCAATTGGCATGAACTTCGTAGTTTTAGCACTGGGTCCCACCGAACGTGCCAAAATGTTGACCCTAAAAACTACCAAGCCTATGTGGCACGCAAGCCGAGTAATCTATGAGCTAACTACGCCCTTCAATTGTACGTGGGGCGTGCCAACTCGACAGTCGAGCTTGGCCGGTGAGTTAAATTTGCTGATGTTGCGTTGGTCGTGCAGTTGACTTCTTGATCTTGAGACTGCGACCGAAGAATGAACAATTCTCGGCCTTCGGGTTCTAGAGCCTGAAAACAAGGCTGCTAGTTCTGTGAAGTTCACAAATCGTCGGCACTGGATTCGATCACTGTGATTATATTCGTGAGAGTATAAGCACACCGAATCGACACCAAAGTATAAGGGCACAGATACTCAAAACAGATATATGTCTTGATGGTGAACGTGGTTCGGCCGTCAAAATGCCGAACTCTAAAGCCAACTTGTGAGTATCCAATCATAAAACAACTCGGCATTCAATGTGCCAAGCCATGGTAAACTGTAACACCTCACTTCGCTAAGAAAGCTAATGAGATAACCTCTGCCAATAAGGATTCAGAAATCCTTCTCGACCAAGACTTGGATAAGTAACCAGTCAGCCTCGACGTAGTGCTGTTTATCCAAATTGAAGATGTTCACCGGTCGAATGGTTAGACGGCTAAAGTGTTGTTTATCGAAACTGAAGATGTTCACCGGTTGCCTTCACAGTGCTGTTTATCCAAACTGAAGATGTGTTGGCGAAAAGGAAAATAAAAATCTCAAGGTTGTTGAAAGGTTTCGCGTAGAGAGAGGGTTTACGCAGGGCAGATTTATGTGTTGAGTTGGAGGAGGTTTGAATAATGCACTGAGTCTTGTATTTATAAGGGCAAACCTCCTCATAGCCGAATTAGAATCTTTCTCAGAATAAGATTTCTTAAAGCTAATCCAACCAGAACTCGGCCGATCCTAAACCAATTAGGACTTTGAATTCAACTCCTTACTCGACCACATTCCCAAGTTTCAGCGCCCTCATCCTACCGAGCATCCCAGTTGCATCAAGATTCAATTCCCTCATCTTTATCTGAAAGACTCCATTTCTTGGCAGGACTCGGCCAACCTGACTTGGCGGCCCATGACCCAAAATCTGACGAGACTTCCAGAAAGATCGCTAGGTTGGATGAAACTCCAAATTTGGCCCAAATCAATATTTTGGGCCCAAACAAGTGCAAAGCTAAGTTAGAAGCCATAACCTAAGATTGTACGACTAATAAAATACATCTATGTCAAAAGGCACCACATAATATACTCATCCGCTTGTTTTGTCGCTTAAAAGCCTTTGGATGAACACTTTCTTGAGTTCCGAATTGATTGCCCTGAACACTCCCACATTTTGTGGTTTTTCCAAAATAAGAGTCAATGCATCAATTTGATCCATATTAGAAAGACAAGATATATGCTACTCAACAAGATTTAAACATGGTTAAAAAAAACAAGATTTAAACATGAGAGTGAGTGAGAAACGTGGAAGAAAGGCGGGGCACTCAAGAACTAAAGAGAAATTATTCATTATTTAATATGATTATTATTCATTATTTAATATGATTAATGCAAAAATCTTACAACCAAAAAATGAGCGAGAGGGGGCACATGTCCCCCAAGGCACTACCTCCCTCCACCCCTGATATATCATATACCATATTTCTATTCTTAAATGAAACATCAAACGAAGAGATAGACAAAGGTTTTGCATGTAACTCTTTATCCCCCAAAAAACACAAATCTAACGTCCAATATTTGCGTAAGCAAGTCTTTTTATGAAAGGGGCATTTTTCAAGACACAAACTTTACATTCATCCAAAATATATGAAATGTGAGCTTGCATAGTAGCAAGTTGAAATTATCCAAACTAATACCCCCAAAACTGGGACAAATGCCTTGGTCCTCATGGACACGAGTCTTGATGGAGTCAAAAAGGCCTTAATTTTGCATAGCAATGTAACCTAGTGTTCAACAGAGCTCCACAAGGCAATTCATAACCAAAACATACAACACAAAAAAAAAAAAAAACATAAAACCCAATTTTCAATCACTTCAAATTAGATCTAGAGAGAGAGAGAGAGAAAGAAAGGACTGTCGAGATAGGTAGCAAGAGAAGTGGAAAGGAAAGTATCTTCTTCCCTAGTTCACAACATGAAGTAAGAAGTATTCCTCCTCCTCTTAATCCTACTGGGAAATTGGGAACTTGAAACTGCAACCAAAAGAACCCTTAAACCTTCTCCAATGGCATTGGCTTCTTCCCACCAAAAAAATAAAAATCTCCAATATCCCCAAAGCCCTAAACTTTCAATACACACTTCCTCCACCAACCCTAATTCCAAATTTCCAACAATACCGTATTTTTACATTGCCTAAACAGTTTGGTTTTTCTATAATATCACAGAAGTCATATTCACAGAGATGCAACGTAGACTTTCACACATCCAAGGACTACATTCAATAGATCCATGTCGAAAATTGATCTATGGGTTTAAGAATTATACTTTCTTCTAGACTCGAGGGTTTTGAGTCGTTTGTTACTTGTTTTCCCTTGGGTTCTGAGCACTGGTCACTTCCGTTTATGCTCCTCTTCTCTGCAACCAACAACCACAGAATATTGCAGTTCAACATCAACCCCACACGGTACAAAACATTCACATTGTAATATCATGGTTGGGCATTGACAAGACATATGGAATTGCTTCCTGTCTATCTCCAATGCCATTCAAACAAGGTGGTCCGAGGAAGGTAAAGGGAAATAAAAAAATGCAGAAACAAAACCAAACAGAGGATACGACTTCGAACATAACCACAAACCATTAAAGAGTGCATAACAAAAATTTCTTCATCTCACATAATTTCTCATCCAAACAATTCACAAACATCCAACCCTACATGCAATTTAATAAAATAAAAAAGAGAAACTGGTAAAGATTCGTGAACCAAGAACATAAAAACGAAAAACCACACAGATTTATGCTAACATAACAAAGATGGAAGTATGTGTCCCTTCTGCAAAAGAAACTTGTCGATTTTATGGCCAAGCATGGTTTCTAAGTTCGAATTTGAAAGAAAAGTTGAAATATGAAAACCCCAATTTATAATCTCAATTTGATCTAAAAATCAAAACCCTAATTTGTTCTTGTGCAGAGGTCTATGATTGAAAATTTCTCAAACCCAAAATAACAAAATCAAATAAAGCTCAGTAGATGAGGACGAGCAGATGCAGATAAGGGTGAGCAGATGCAGATGAGGGAAGACGCAGAGATGAGGACGAGCAGGACGAGCGACGTTGGGGGGTTCTTGGACTAGTGACTCTCTCGCGGTTTTCTCTCTATCAGAAGGGCTTACGAGTCCGCCTAAAATTGGGGATCCTCGTTAAGAACTCGGAAGGAGGTGTATAATCTGAGCGACTCAGACCTAAGGTCATTAAACCTAATCCTGGTGCAGACCAAACAAGGGACTACAGTCTAGTCCAGTCCAGTCCTCCCTAATCCAGTCAAACAAACGGGCCCTAAATTCCTTGTGAACAAATATAAAATGAACATGGGTCGTTTGCCCTATCTCAATTCTTTTGGGATCAATATGAGAATTGAATGAAAAGGAAACAAAAAAAAAAGAACTTACGAGATGTTTGTGTTAATATTTAACATTGGGCTTTATGATAATGAGGCCCAAGGACGCCAAAGCAAATGGAACTTTGCCCGAAGCCCAGTCGATAGGCCTAAAGCAAATTAAAGCCATTTCAGCTAAGACATAGGCCATGTGCCTATTATTAAAGTGATGGATGAATGGATAACAGAGACCAACTCACCATCAGCCAAAAAACACTTTCTAATGGCATAATAAGTAAATAAATGATGACTCACTGCCCTTCGAAAGCCATCGACCAGAAGCAAGGCCAAGACAGTCGGGCCAAATTGTCTATAAAAAGAGAAATGGACACCAGAGATAAACACACTCAACCAACCAATCAAAGGCATACAAACTCTGCTCTCAAGCCAGTTCGTACCCAGAAAGCTGAAACTTGTCCAGGTTCAGTCCTTTTAGCTATAGTTTGCCCAAGAAAAGCCATCTTTTGTCTAGTGTAAAAGCTCTACTACCTTTGCTCAGTGTTGTAGTATCGATTCCCTCGTGTAAAACCTATTTACTTTTCATCCCTTTGAGACACAAACCTCTGTAAACACAAAGAGAAGTGGTTACAAGAAATTCAACCTTGCCTGACAAGGTTAAATCTTGCCCGAGTCTCTCTTTTTTTGTATTTTTATTTAGTAGATCTGTCATTTAACATACTTTCCTTCATGTATCTAAGTCATTTCCAACTATTTTCTACTTAAGAGTTTCATTTGTATTCAAATCTGGTTAAGTTAATAAGCCTGTTTTCATTAAAAAGTAAACTGTGATTGAGGAAATGGTTAAAAGGGCCTTGAACTCCCTTCGTTTTGGACATACAAGATTATGAACTAAAAGTCCTTGTTTACAAGGCAAGAAAGAGAACTTAATGCAGACTTAACCCATCTGTAACAATCTTTTGATAAATAAGAAGTTTAAGTAACTTGGGGCGCAAGTAATAGACTTAATTCACTTCTATTCAACAATCTGTTATACAAAGATAACATTGGCACGCTCAGTCTGTTAGCTTTGATTGCAAGCCTCAAGACCTACACCAAAGGCCCCACAAAGGCACATTTCAAACTAATTGCTAACTCATCTTGCAGTACACCCAACAACAAGAACTTGCCTGACAATTAACAACGTGCCACCTTCGCGGGGAGCTGTGCGAGGGACCGGACCTCAGAGATCCTGCCTGAACACCAGAGGCATAGGCACTCAATGCCCTCACCCTCCCTGAGTCCCTTCGCTACTGCTCGCGCATCATTGAATGTATACACTCATTCATCAATATATCACATTAACATATCGTGTGTCACTATTTTTCATAGTGATGCGGAGTGTATACATCCAAAGATGGAGCAAAATCTCTCTCTCTCTCTCTTTCATTCAAAAAAAAAAAGTCAGTTGAACTATTTGTTGATAAATTTGCTTTCTCTTTTTTTTCAAATCTTGTTTAAGGTTGATTACGATAATATTTAAAATATTACCGTAACTAATTAATTAAACTCATAAATCTTGTAACCACCATGGAGTAGTCCAGTGGTTGGGGACGAAATCTAAGCTCGTATTTCACATAGCACATTCGATCCCTGCAGCTCTTGAATTGCACGATGGTGACCAGGGAGAAGTTAAAATGTCTCTGTGAGTCTTCTTTTCCCCCAAAAGAGTGGACAGTCATAGCAAAGCCATCAATTGGTCTTCTTTTTTTTTTCTTTTTTTTTTAAAGAAAAAGACTAATAAATCTTGCGGACGGTGTTCTGAAGCCATCTAAAATGCCGGGTCCAAACCCTAAAATCATGTGGAAGACAGTTCCGTTTTGCTGGTTGGCAATGCAATTCATATGGAGATCACGTGATGTCGGAAGAACTAAACAGCTAGCTAAGCTTACAGAAAACCCCATTTTCCTACCACCAATCAGATTTATATTAGATTAGAAACAATTAACATGAGGCTCCAATGTGATCTAATGTGGTGCCCCATTTGGTTTGTGCCTCTGCGATCTGTGAGTGCAGTCTAACAATGCATGCCTTTTCACTATGTCTAAAGCTTCTAGACCTGACCAACACAAACTTGTTCTAGAAGGGAATCTGTTCTCTTTTCTTTTCCTTCTTTTTCACATATATCAAGGTAACTAGACTAGAAAGTGCTCATCAGTTAAAGGGCACAAAAAAGGCTTACAGTTAGAGGATTAGAGAAAGGTTCACTGCTATTGTAGTGTCCTGTGCTAATGATATAAATGTATGTGTAAGTTTTTGTTCACATGACGTTGTATATATATCATTGACACAAAATGTTACAATAACAATGCAATCGTGTCATATAAATTGTGTCTCCTTACCTCGTCATTAATTTTGGGTCTCTTTACCAGCTTTACCTATCATTTTAGACCCTTATCATGGATTTATGTGCCCTTTGTTGCCCAAGATTATTATGCAAAACAAAAGCGCATGCATCAAATGGCAAGGAGCCGACTAAGAACATCATACTTGATTAGCTTTTAACTTTATCAGTGCAAGAAAATGAAGAAATTGGCTGCTTGATTAGCAAAAGAAATGCTCTTTATAGTCAAATACTTTCTGCTAGTGCGCTGGTATGTATTTGTAGCATCACTCTGCCTAGTCACTAGTTCAAACGCAATTTGCATATGCTCTTCCAATTTCACACGACAAAAATAAGCTAGTTGCATTGCATGCATGCATGATGCAACGATAAATGCCAAAGGGAATCAACCAATTTTAGCCTTCACATGCACCAACGGTTGGGAACCGTTCATTCACACAAGAAAAACTATGCGGGGTGTATTCAATTGGGATTTTGAGGAATTTTAATTCTTTTAATGAATCTAGGGGTATTCAATCAGGATTTTAAGTGATTATCTGAAATTCAAGGTGTATTCAATTAGAATTTTAAGATAGTTTATTAAAGGGAAATTTGGAAAAATAACCAAATTTCAGATCCCAAATAGAATTCTAACCATCATTTTAAATTTTTAATAATTATAATCAAAAGTTGATATGAAAATACTAATACACCCTTAAAATATAGTTTTCTAAAAAAAAAACCAAAAAACAAAAGGCTCGGCTGTCTTTTATCGCCATCTCTTTCCTTTCTAGACGACAATCCAAAACCACATAAACCCAACCCAAGCACAACCAGCCATGGCGTGCAGCACGATCCCTCTCTATTCCTCCTCCTCTTCCTCTTTTGTACTCTCACACACAACCTTCGTTTAGTTCCAAACCCCCAAAAAATTTTCGACCTCCTCCACAAGAAGACGACTCTCACTCTCAGTCTTGGTCAGCTTCCTCCTCTGCTCTCCAATTTCTGATTTTCAACTACGACGATGTAATCCTTGAGTTCGAGCACTTGCACCACCAAGCTTACAACGAGGCCTTCACTTACTTCAATGTCCGCTGCCCTTCCTCAACATCTCAGCCCCTCAATTGGGACCTCCACTTCTAAGATCAACTCCAAAACCAAATCGTTGGTGAAAAGCCCAAAATGCGATGGTGGTCCCTTCTCTTTTTCTCTCATTTTCTCCAAAGGTTGAACTTTGGATTTTGTTTTCTTCTATGATTGAATTGGGGTTTTGGGTTGTTTAAGGAACTTCAAGGAGCACGGGTGGCTTTGAACTTATTCGATTCTACTTCGAATCTCCTGATCTTAATTGAATGTTGCTTTGTTTAATTTCCATGGATGACATTTTTTTTTTTTTGGGTTTTTTGAGAAAACTTTATTTGAAGGGTGTATTAGTACTTTCATATCAACTTTTGGTTATAATTATCATAAATTTAAAAAGATGGCTAGAATTCTATTTAGGGTCCAAAATTTGGTTAGTTTTCCAAATTTCCCTTTATTAAAATCCTTAGAAATCCGGGTGTATGCAATTAGGATTTTAAAGAAGTTTATAACATTCCAGGTGTATTCAATTAGAAATTGATTTTAACGAATTTGAGAAAGTTGAGGAATTAGAGGGAATTGGAGAGATTTCGTAGTGTAGTTTAAGCATCCACAAATCTCACATCTCCCTATGAGATTTCGAGGGAATTAAATCAAAATTTATATGGAATCTCTACAAATCAATTAAACTCCATAAAAATCCATGGATTTATAAATCCATTAAAGTCTCTCAAATTCTCAATTGAATACACACCCCTAAACTTACAACGGAAATGACATGGTGACTGTGGAGCAAAAAATAATCAAGAAAATTATGCAGGCGACTCGTGGACTTTTGGGTTAAGAAGACAAAATTACCCTCAAGGCACACCGGGTTTCCCACGCGCATGCAACGGACAATAACTGCTCAATCGATGTCAAAGGTGATCAAAATGGTATTTATTCAAAACCCTCTCATCACTCCTCATCAAATCCTTACCCACAAGGTAACTCCCAATTATTCTTTTCAAATTGGGATTATTACCAAATTAATTGCAAGATATTATTTGACATAATATCTCCAAATAGGGCCGGCCACACCCCTATATATATATAGCCCCATCTTCCACTAGTACAAAAAACAGTTTGCGCGACGCAGGTTCTTCGTCGCACAAAGTCAAAAAACATCGCGCAAAAATTTGCCCAACGAAACCTTCGTTGCGCACCAACTGTCGCGCCAAGGCAGTGAAAGCAAGGTTTGTGCGACGAATAAGTAACATGCGTCACGCAAAGAGACTTTGCACGACATAGGACCTGCGTCATGCAAAGCAGTTTTGCGCGACGCATGTTACTTCTTCGTCACGCAAACCCTTGTTTTTTTTTTTAGCAAAAATATTTTTTATTTAATTTTTAGTAAATATTGTAATTAAATTATAAAGAATAATTAATAAACCAAGAAAAAGTATTTAATTATAAAATATATGAAAATGTACATACAAGATGTCCAAACAAAAAAGAAAAAAACTACAACAAGTAGTCTTCTAGGTTTGATACATCAGGCTACTGGGTATAGGTTGAGCGAAGTGGCTGGCAGGTTGAAGGTGGAGCAAGATCAGGTGCTGGCATCGGGATTTGGATGCCCGACATCTGTAAGGCCCGTAAGATCATGCTCATCTTCTCGTCCTGGGCTGAAAACTGGGCTGCAATCTAGGCTTCTCGAGCATCCCAAGCTGCTTCCTAGGCCGCACTGAGCTGCTGAACCGACACTAATGACGTCAATGATGCGAGCACCTAGGACGCCTTAGGAGTAGCCTCAGTAAGGGGTGTAAGCTCCCCAATCAATGGAGCACTCATGGCTGAAGCAGTACGTGCTGAAAATGCGGGAGGCACATTGGTCACACCCCGACGACGAGTGATCAACTGTGACATCTATACAATTTTTGAACCATAAAAATATAATATTAGAAACTAATTCTTTCTTGCATTTGAAACTAATCAATTAGCAAGCAAAGTAATATCATATCCTTTCTTGCATTTGTTCACATATATATAAAACAGTATTGCATGCTAATTCAAAAGTAGTTTTGGTTAATCAACTCCAAACACATGGTTTACTTGAAATAGCTAAAACAATAAATATAATCAAGGCAAGGCAGCTATACAATACACAGAAGCTCAATGAAACTAATACAATTAACATGAATTAAGCAACTGCAATGTTGTGTTGTGTTGTGTTGTGTTGACCAACTGAACTGATCAAGGACAACTTCTTCCAACGCCCATTGATTTATTCAACTCAAACTAGTCTGTATAAAAATATTTTTAAAAATTAAAATAAAAAAACCCAATAGAATACCCGCAAGGATGGTGGATGTCATTTCAAAAACTATATAACAAATTACCTGAATAATCTCTTGTCAATTTTTTTCTTCTTGTTTGGTCTCCAACACTCCCAAGTCTCCAATCAAAGTGAGAAACGTTAGTTCATAAAATCGATATTTCCAAGAGCCAACAAGAAAAGTGCTGAGAAGAGTGTGTCGACTCGGTCTGTGTTTCCTTATCTGGTGCTATGTCTATATATATATATATATATATATATATATATATATATATATATATATATATATATATATATATATATATATATAACACACGCATATAGAAAACAGGAGGGTTTCATTTAACATATAAAAATGAAGACAAATCTCATGACTAAGTTATTGAATTCTATTTCGCATATAATTGATGAACAATAAACACCATAAATAAATCAGAAATCTTAATAGGCTAAATCTACAAAGAAATTACCCAGAAAATAATCATAAATTTAAAAAATTTAAAACGAAAACCCAATGCAAACAGAGTTGTGGCTGTATTCATCATCTTTCTCTTAATTATATACGTGCCTGTATTCATCAATTTTTCTATTTTAATCATAATTCCCATTAAAATGCAAACAGAGCTTTCCAATACAAATAGAGTGAGGGAGGCGCAAGGAGAAGTAAAAAATTTGAAAAACCGCCCATTTTTTTCTAATTAAACCGCCAGAACTTTAACAAATTGCGTGAAGTAGGTATACATTACGGCGTCGCGCAAACACTCTTTGCGCGACGTATTGGTTGGTGCGTCGCGCAAAGTCTGTTTGTACGACGTCGTAATGTGACGTTTCGCAAAGTCTATTTAAAAAAAAAAATTATTATAAAATTTACTGAAAATGTGACTTTACTCCTTTCAAATTCATTTTTTTTAACATAAAACACAATAATATATTTTTCTAACAAAAACCCGATCCGAACTACAATAATAAATTTAAGGGTAAATTACAAAAAACTACCTCAACAATTGGGTCGTTAACAGTTTCATACCTCATTTTAAAAAAGTTTCAATGTCATACCTTTGCTTACTAATTTGTTGCAATGTCATACCTTCCATCAGTGGTCTGTCAATTTCTCTGTTAAATGCTGACGTGGCAAGTGACGTGGCACACTTTATATTAAAAAAATAATAAAATAATATTAAAAACTTTAAAATATTTTTAAAATATTTTTTCTTCTTCCTTTTCCTCCTCCTTCTTCTTCTTCTTCTTAAAAAAACCAGAACCAGAGCCCAACCCGCAACCCATCCTCCACCTCCTCCACATACCCATCTTTCCCATCTTCCTCCCCCTCCACCCGAGCCCAACCAACAACCTAGAAAAAAAAAAAAAAAAAAGAACCCCCTGCAACCCAGAGGAAGAAGAAGAAAAAGAAAAGAAAAAAAAAACATCATCCACCTCCTCCGTGCACCCATCTTTCCCATCTTCCTCCCCCTCCACTCGAGCCCAACCAGCAACCCAGAAAAAAAAAAAAAAAAAAAAAAAAACGGAACCTCTGCAACCCAGAGGAAGAAAAAGAAGAAGGAAAAAAAAAAAAAAAACCGAAACCCATCCTCCACCTCCTCCGCACACCCATCTTTCCCATCTTCCTCCCCCCCCTCCACCCAAGCCCAACCAGCAACCCAAAACAAAACAAAAAAAACAAAAAAAAAAAAAAAAAACCAAACCCCCCAAAGGAGGAAGAAGAAGAAGAAGGAGGAGGAGGAGGAAGAAGAAGGAGAAGAAGAAGAAAAAAAAAAGTTTTTAAATATTTTTTAAGTTTTTAATATTATTTTATTAGTTTTTTAATATAAAGTGTGCCACGTCACTCGCCACATCAGCATTTAACAGAGGAATTGACAGACAACTGACGGACGTTATGACATTGCAACAAATTTGTAAGCAAAGGTATAACATTGAAACTTTTTAAAGATGAGATATGAAACTGTTAACGACCCAATATGATGTAGTGCATGAAAGAGAAATTGATTGAGCTCTCATATTTAAATGGCTAATTTATATTTTAGTAATTTGTATTTTGGTAAGTTGTGTTTTAATTATGTATTTGGGTTGGGACTTGATTATCATTTATGAAGTTTTAGTGGACTAGGAAGTTGTGTTAGCGTTTAATTAAACAGTTGGCTAGGCCTTTTAAAATGCTAGAATTCTAGAGGTTGGGGGGATGATGTATTTGAATGAATTTATGAACAGAGCTTGGCTCTTTATCTTAGTCTCCTTGTCTAGTTGTGCTAGTGTTTGTCTAGTTGATTCTCTGCTCTATAACAGTCCCCCATCATTTGGTACCAGAGCTTTGCTACGTTCTTTGGGTCGTTTCAACACCACCGTTTAGGTAAAATGGTGGGACAAACAGGTAGAGGAAAGCATGAGCACCATATGAGCGTCGTGGAATCTAGGGATGAAAGAGACAAAGAACTTCAAGCACTTCGAAGACAAGTTGAGCAACTTAGTAGGCGAATTGAACGCCAAGAAGCTCGTATGAAGCTTGGTGGGTCAAGACGCAGTAATTCTGATCATGAGGTCGAATTGAGGTGGTTTCACAATCCACGACACCGTTTGTCTCAAAGGAATAAAAATCAATTACGGAAGCTTCGGATGCCAAGATTTCATAATTAGCTTAAGGCTGCGAGGGATTGTGCGGAAAATTACCAACCAGATGATGCTGAAGGATAAGCGTTTGAGGTTGAATCACCAATTGAAGTCAACAAAGTTTCAAACCTAGACGTAAGTCAATTTTCTTTGCCTTCTTATTTTGAAATTAGGTGTAAGGAAGATAAACTTGGCATTTCTCTTGAAGAAGAAACTCAATACGATGAAATGAAATTTGATTGCGATAAAGAACCCAAGTTTGATCAAATGGTTAGCACTTTTGATTGGACTGTACCACCTATTTTTTATGAATATGTTGACAGTGAAGAAGTGAACTTGAAGAATGTCAACCTCGACACTTTTCAGGACAAAACAATTGAATTTGTATCATTGAAGAACTCAACAAGTCTATGTCAAGATGGGGTTTGCAAATCAGATTCTACAAGGGATATTTTGGCCTCTACTTGTGCTTTAGATGTGGAGTCTTGTGTTGATCAAACAAACAACAACATATTGATAATTTCTGGTAATAGAGATATGGTGTTAGAATTCAAAAATGGATGCACGCCACAACACATTGCCACACATAAGCAACCTAAAGTTGTGGAAGTTACTCCTACATTTGAGTTTCATGATCTAGTTTGGTATGACTTCATGCACACTGACATAACCTAAAAAATGGGAGAGCGAAAAGAGTTATTGCAATATTTGGAAGTTGATACATCCTCAAGAAATCTATATAAACTATTGCGGCTTTTGGAAATAACCGCCATTTTTTTCTATTATGCAAAGAAGTTGTTTGTTAGCTTGAAAAGGAAAACTAAGCATGCGAAGAAAAGTTGGTTACAACACTTTAGGTTATGGATCGATTTTGAATCAGTGAACTCGTGGGCGAGTTCTTTCTCACCTGGAAAGTCTAATGTAGTGCATGAAAGAGAAATTGATTGAGCTCTCATATTTAAATGGCTAATTTATATTTTAGTAATTTGTATTTTGGTAAGTTGTGTTTTAATTATGTATTTAGTTTGAGACTTGATTATCATTTATGAAGTTTTAGTGGACTAGGAAGTTGTGTTAGCGTTTAATTAAGCAGTTGGCTAGGCCTTTTAACATGCTAGAATTCTGGAGGTTGGGGGGAGGATGTATTTGAATGAATTTATGAACAGAGCTTGGCTCTTTATCTTAGTCTCCTTCTCTAGTTGTGCTAGTGTTTGTCTAGTTGATTCTCTGCCCTGTAACAATCCCCCATCACAATAGTTGAGGTATTTTTTTGTAATTTACCCTAAATTTAAAGCTACTTAATAAATATATATACCATTCAATTTCTTAAGTGTTATACCTACAAAATAAATAAATTTAAAGCTACTTAATAAATATATATACCATTGAACTTGATGGGATACACATTCTAAGAAACTAGTTTCAACGATCGAACCGTCAAACTTGTTTGTATATACTTCGAGATCGCATACGTCAAAAATCGTAAAAAACAAACATTCAGAGATCAAGTAACATGACAAAACTTTTCGACGGTTATAAACGAAAAATCACGATTTAACGGTTATTTTAACTCTGAATTTGATGATTTTTTACAGCTACACTCCTTGACCCTATTTGAATACAATGAATGAACTCGATCTTCAATTTAAAATATTTACACTAGTGGACTTAATGAAAGTATAAATAAACTCTGAAGTGTTAGTGAATCTATTGTTTTCATAGGATACGCATTCTACGAAACTAATCTCAATGATCCAACCGTCAAACTTGTTTCTATATGCTTCAAGATCGCATACGTCAAAAATCACAAAAAACAAACATTCAGAGATTAAGTAATGGGACAAAACTTTTCGATGGTTATGAACGAAATTTTATGATTTAACGGTAGTTTTGACTCCGATTTTGATGATTTTTTTATAGCTACACTCCTTGACCCTATATGAATACAATGAATGAATTCGATCTTCAATTTAAAATATTTACACTAGTGGATACCACAAAATCTTATGTTATACTCAATGAAAGTATAAATAAACGGTAAGTGTTAGTGAATCTATCGTTTTGATGGGATACGCATCCTACGAAACTAATTTCAATGATCCAACCATCAAACTTGTTTGTATATGCTTCGAAATCGTATACGCAAAAAATCGCTAAAAACAAACATTCAGAGATCAAGTAACGGCACAAAAAAATTTTACGGTTATAAACGAAAAATCACGATTTAACAGTAGTTTTAACTCTGATTTTGATGATATTTTATTGTTACACTCTTTGATCCTATATGAATACAATGAATGGATTCGATTTTCAATTTAAAATATTTACACAAGTGAATACCACAAAATCTTATGTTATAGTAAATGAAAGTATAAATAAACTCTAAGTGATGGGAAAAAAGTCGTTGACTTTACGCGACGTAGGTGCGCAATGTTGGGAAAAAAGTGGTAAAGCATTTTTGGTTTGGCCCCAAAATCTTGTGAGTCGCACAAGAGGCGTCGCGCAAACAGCCTTTGCGCAACGGAACTTTGTGCGATGAAGATTGACATCGCGCAAAGTTCCGTTGCTCAAAGGCTGTTTGGGCGACGTTTTGTGTTTAGCGTTGCCCAAACATACTTTGCGCGACGAAACTTGCTCCGTATCGCAAACATGTTTTTGTACTAGTGTTCACACCAAAATGCAAGTTCATTCTCTCCCAAAAATTCTCTACACTTTCTCTCTCAAATTCTAACTTTGGCATTGGAGATTCTTCGGCCAAACCCCCCCCCCCCAATTCATCGTGGGTGCGTGAGGCTCTTGACCTTGATCTTAGGTGTTATTGTTTTGTTGGTGCATCCACGTAAAGGAGAAGAAGGCGGAAATTTGCATCAACAGTGACGATATCTCAAGTCAATCATGAACTTTCATGTATTTTAACTTTTTCATTTGTTGGCAATGAGTGATTGACAATATGATATTATTGCAACATGCCTTCACACATTCCATATAAGTCTTCTCCATTCGTGCGTATGAGCGATTGACCCGAACACAACACTCGGCGACATGTGCTGGTGACAATCAAACGTGGGGTGGCCTGCCTAACCAATCCCACTCTTAGAAAATAGCATGTCTCTTATCAAGTGGAGTACTAAAAGAAAGGTCAAAAAGAGAAAAACCCACAAAAGAGGTTGACGATTTTGTGATGATCGAAGCTTTCGCGCCATTTGCATGTAAGTTTGTGTTTGGAGTCACTTTGTTGTGGAGAATATAAGCGTGGGCTGCCTCTTCAACTTTTGCCCCACAAATTACGTATTTGGCTCACTTTTTCGGTTCTTTTAACGCGTCTTATATATGTGAAATTATATAAACATCGAATGTCACTTTCATGGAGGAGGTGACCTAGTGTTGATAGCTAACTACACTATTTTTTTTTTTTTTTTTTTGTTGATTTTTTTAGGCTTTTTTTTTACAATGAACTCAATTGGTTTGATTATTGATCTGTAAACAACTCCATAAGAATCAATCAAGATCTAATCTTTTTGTATTTTACTACTTGTTTTTTTTATGAGAGAGGCTTGGCTCCTTAAGATTAAGGAGGAGTTCCTCCTCAAAGTACTTTTTAATCGATTTATGAATTTTTGTGCTTATGATCAGAACAGTTCGTAAAATAAATCACTCTGTAAAGATAATATATGCAAAAATTCAATTAAAAATAAGTAATTTTAGTCAATTAACTGTAGCAAATAGATAGACAGTTCATAATTATTTTACCAAATCTTGCATTTGTTTTTATATCTCATTACGCCCATATACTCTCTAATTAGTTGTCTTGTCTCCTTTTCCATGTTTTCTGCTTTCACAAGTTTTAAATTACTAAAACGAAAAAGAAAACCAAAGAGAGAAAATGTCATTATGGCATAACTCCATCCGTCGGTGCTCTTGCCTATACGATAAGGTAAAAAGCTAGTGATAAAAATTCACCAATGTGAAAGAGGGATTGTCTTAGTTATATTGGGTATTGATGGTTGAACTTCCTCTAGTCAAGTGAAACCAAATACGTAAAAAAGGTCTCGCATTTTTGTGAGAGATGCTCTCCAACGAATTATGCGATTTGGTTATCGATGTGGTGGGGTTATTGATGAACTTCTATTTCATTGTTCCGCACATATAATAAGTTGAGCTTAAGCATATTAAACATGTTTATCATGAAGCTAATTTTATTGTTGACTCGTCGGCGAATTCAGATTCTGGCTTAGTCCAGCCTCTGAGAGTAAATTTTTATTTAAACAACTTTGACAATAGTGGGTTGATTTGACCCTTTTGCCCGGCAAAAAAGTCAGAACGGTCAACCAATGGCCTTGTATCTTGGGCTGGTCATGGGACAATAATGCTATTTTGAGTCGGCCCAACATAAAGAATAAACTACTCGGAGTTTTTGGAGCCTCACTATATGATATAGTTGAGTAACAAGAGTTTGGTAGCCTCGCTATACGCGAGTTTGGTCAATGTGAGGTCGATTTGGTAGTTTCACGATCAAAGTACTTAAGAGGTGCGTTGTTTGAGTATATTACATTGGATTCACTAATAAACGGTATTTGGGGATCACGAGGCGATATGAATTCACAATGTCCTGTCCTTGTTTGCAATCTGTAGACAAGAAGTAAGAGAGCTTCATTTCTCACATGATCTTGCAACATTAAATGTGTTGTTTTCTATGGGTATTTCTCCTCTTTTGTATTTTTGCTTGGAAATACAACATATTTTTGTAATCTTCTGTTTCCTTAGGAAAACAAAAAAAAATATTATTCACCTCGTCAATATAGTAAGTTACATATGTCAATTCAATCGTAAGGACCAATTTTATAGAAAATTCACTTACGAAAAAGACCCTTGAGAGAGAACCATGACCAATTGAAAATTCAGTGACATATTAAAGCCGCCAAACTGGTTTTTGTTGTCTCCCTTCTCTTTATCCCCTGATGCCTGATGGTGGCAACAATCCAACTGTTATTATTTTATTTTTTTCCAGAGACCAGCTCAATTCTTCTAAACAAAGAAGTAATTTTGTCTTTTTATTTTTTATATTTTAATTGAATTTTTCTCTTAAACAGATGCAGGCCCGACTCTACTTGATTGGGCCGAAGGGTCGGGTCTAGACCTTTTTCACTTGTTGGTTCAAAAGTCAGGAATATTTTTTTTTGTAGTAAATTACATTTTGTCTCCTCAAATTTTCTTCCAATTTCAAATTTATACAAATTATTTCAATTGTTCAATTTTATACAACGGCTCACATTACATACCAATGTGATACATCCGTTGTAAAATCTATTTGTTTCTACGTTATTTGCCTACTTGGCCATTGCGGGCCCCACTCTATCAATTGGAGTTCCACATGATTTAACAAAAGACGTGGACCCCACATTGGCTGACACGTGGACCAACCTAAATATATAAAAAAAAACCTTTAATAGATTACCAATTTAAATGAAGTTAACGTAGTTTTAAAAATTAAAGAACAACTTTCACCGATTAACAATTAAAATTAACTCTAGAACAACAAAAAATTTATGGGTTCTTCGTGCTCATCTTGGGCTAATGAGGAACGACATTTTTCTGGTTTCTCTCTCTTCTTCTTCCCGTCAAATTTTTTCCATATTCAAGAAGTCTCTTTTTGTTTTTTCTGGGTTTCTAAATATCGTGCTTCAACCTCGTTGCTAGAACTAAATTCGCGCACATCCATTGGCGGAGGTGAGATTCAGCTTGAATGACCCATGATCTCCTATGAGGAAGAGAATGGGGTTGATTAGGGGTGTGGTTGAATCCAGATTGGACTACCTACATATCTCAGGGGAGGAGAATCAAACCACAGATGAAATTCTAATTAAGAATTGTGTGATGTGCAATACATAGTGAACCATCCTTGACAAATAGCCTATGGCAGGGCGTTAAAGAAATGAATTCTCCATAGACGTGTCTATTCTTAGAGGGTAACGTGTGAGAAAATATGTGTATGGTAGTCTTGTAGAGAAGATGAAGAGAGATGCATCTTCAATTATGATTGATTGATTATTAAAATGCCCAAGCTAGGGTATTGTCTTCAGAGTCCTTGTAAGGAGAGTAATCACAATTAAATCGAGAGACTATGTAGGAGGAATTTATGATCAGATATTCAATCTTCCTATGATTATGATTACGTTGTCTAACTCCAAAATACCCTAATTTGACTTGAATTAGGTGTTCTTCACTTGGGAGACAATTAATATGTTTAATGGACTTAAACCTAGTCTGTCTGACTACGGATGTCTAAGTTCACTTGGTATTTTAACTTCGTTTGACTAGTCTGATCTGACTAAGGCTATTCTGATATGACTAGGACTAGTCTAATCTTAATAAGGCTAGTCCGGTTAACTAATCTGATCTACTAAGATGTCCATAAGATTAACCTGTCATGGTCATGGGCATTTTGATCCTTCTTGCCACCCAAGGTGTCACGTGTCATGATCCCAAAAAATTATGTTCCCACACTCACTACTCTTCGTGACGCTGTCAGAGTACATCCAAAACTCGAAGAAGAGCAGGATTTTGAGACCTGATCAGGTCAGCTGGTGATGGTGGTTTTCTCGTTGACTGTACTGGTGTAGATGGTGACCGAAACTTGGTTGTTGTCTCTCTTCCAATTCGAATTTCGAGTTCTTCCATCTTTGAATTTGTTCGAGAGCTTTTTTGGATTATTCTCTCTTTCGATTCCGACAGTAATAGCTAGGCTCTGTAATTTAGCCACCAAATCTATCTTCCCATAAGGTTTATCGATTCTTTTCCATCTTCTTCTTGGTTTAATTGATTTGGGGAGGAGGTGGAGAAATTTTTCCAGCTACCTGTCACATATATTGACCTGGAACTCCATTAATGAACATTTGACATCTGTATATTTTATTCTTTTAAATTTAAAAATTGACAATTATTTTAAAATAAACTCAAAATGACATCAAAGGCTCCTGAGCATGACGATGCCGAACCACTCGCACCCACCTCCATCACCGGTCGGTGATTTTTTTTGGCATCTTCATCCTTCTCTCTGTTCGACTTTCTCTTTATTTCCCTTCCCCTCTCTCTTCCGCTCTTACCTTTACATGGAACCCGGAGATTCTCGGCGGCCACTCCAACTCAGATCTGCTGTCGTCAATCTCGATCTATCAGCCGGAGTTCACCGACATCTTTTTTGTTCTTACTCTGGAGCAGGAAAAAGAAGAAATAAAAAGGGGAAGAGAGAGAAAGAAAGAGATAGGGAAATATGTGATGCGGAAGGGCAGGATGGGTGGACTGGTGGTGCCATGGAAGGATGGGGGATAGGCGATGGAGAAATAGGTATTTTCGATTTGCAGGAAAGCGTTGGAGCTCACCCCACAACTTCAATTTTTTTTAATTATTTAATTATTTTGTGAACTGAATATAAGGATAAAATGAGTATTTTCGTGTCCCTTAAGAAGTAGGAGGATAGGTGTCAAATGCCTATTAGTGGGGAACTCCAAGTCAGCATGTGTGACAGGTATTTGGAAAAATTTCTCGAGGAGGTGGAGAAGAAAGGCTGGTTAGGAAGAGAGTTTTTTCAATGTAATCAGAACACGGGATGGTACACCACGTGTCATTATATAAATGATGAGCTTGTGTGTGTTTAGGGTCCAAGTCAATGATGATTGGTGGGTGGTGGTGGCAATGTGGAGTGTGAAAGAGAAATTTTTAGTTGTGACGGGAACACGGATGGTACCTTATGTGTTTTTATATAAGTGGTAGAAAATTTTAATTTTTAAGTTATTAACCTTTTAACACACATATCCCATCATTTATATAGGGACACGTGGTGTACCATCTCATGTGACGGTCACACTGAAAAATCTCTCAGTGTGAAGGGAGGTGTGGGGCCGGAAGCAGGGAGGAAGAAGGGTGATGATGATAAGTTTGTGGGGTGGGGCCCACTGTGTTTTCATAAAAAATAGTTTAAATTAGTTTTGTTCTTAAAGAAGTTTTTGCATTATTATTTGTATTTGACACTGCAAAATTTACCTGTGTACTCTTCATTTCCAGTCGTCAGATTGAATGAGTTGAAGAAAATCAATGCTAAAATTAACAAGGATGTGTTTAGAAAGAAAAAAAATACTTTTAGGAGGAGTACACAATTAGATTTTTGGAATGCTAGTAATAGTTTTGTTAAAAAAAATTCTTTCTTTTAATTTCTTTTTACCACATTGCACGAATTTGGACTCCAAGTCAGCAAAATGTCGGCTCTGTGCTTACCACCTGATCACTTAACAGTAAATTTGATAGATTGACTAACGATTGTGACATTTTGTACAAAATCGTGAGCTGTTATAAGTAATTAAAGAAACTAAAAAACATATGAATTTAAAATAAACGAAAACTTAAAAGGATAAATGTAACTTCGAATCAAAACGATGCAGAACTGAATCTTCCTAATTGAATATTAGATGTGGTGCTTTGCATGCATGGGCGTCAGTGAGAGAGAGAGACATTGTAATGAATTTGATGTGGTCTATCTCATCTCACATGTTCTGATAAGATAACGGAAGGCCACAATCACTCACAGTCAGTCACACCTCTTCCTCCACTCATTTTATTAAATTGATTACAAATCCAATTAAAATCAGACAATAAAAGCATGGAATATTTGACTGAATATGTATTTTTCTGTTATTATGCGGTCCAAAGATTAGGAATCCCTTCTTCTATTGGAATATTTTCTTCCCTTTGACCATGTATTTTCTTCATTTGCACATATGCCCCATCTTATTAAATTGCTTCTTCATGTGTTACACACTTTGAAATTAAATTTCGATGCAAAATAAATTAAATAACACTTCTTTTTCTTTAGTCAGGTGAATACCATTCAACCAAAATTATTGTTTTCTTATATTTCTTATTTAATAGTTGTTACACTCTTAGTCTAGTGGTAGTGGTTTTTCTCCTCGACTTTAGATGAAGATCCAAGTTCGTCGTATCTCCATTGTTCTAAAGAAACAAATTAGTGTTGTTTTTTTCTTTCTTTTTTGACCCATGAAACAAATGTGTGTTTGAGTACCACTTCAAAGCAAATAAGACTAGTTCTTTTGGTTCCATAAGAAAATATTGAACACTTCATCAATCATAAAATTTTTATCTTTTTTACTTTCATCTCAATCAGAAAAGGATTGCATGTCAACCTCACTATCAATAAGGAGTGATTGTTTTGGAGTGTCATAACAACTGCAATTTTTAAAATAATTAGTCCATATTGACACTCTAAAAATTAGTCTATATTAACACTCTAAAAATTAGTCCATATTGACACTCTAAAACAGTCACTCCATATTGATCTCACTTTAATTTCTTGTCAAATAATCAAATAATAAGGATTCACTTTAATTTCTTGGACAAGTTGGTCACTAACCCATCATAGATGATTTGAAAATGTAATTATTGTATTATGGGTTTGCAATACCAAATATCATGACTTAAAAAAATCAAGCACAACATCAATCAATTGCTTTTGAGTAATGAAACACTCGCAAAACAATATCATAATTTCAAGATAATTTAAATATTTGCAATCACTCACAAAACAATCGCATCAAGTAATTCGTTGAACTTGAACACTTAAAATCACTGACAAAACACTCTTATCAAGTAATTTGCCTCTTTATCTGGGAAAATCATAAGAAATCCGAGTTATATTGTGCGTTAGGAGTAATGTTAGGTAAATTAATTTTTTAAATTAAATTTACAAATCAAGTGATATGCCATAAATATGAAATAAGCATATTAATTACATGATAATTCGTCTCCTAAACATTAGTTGGATGATTATTATTATTTTTTAAAAAGGACTAGCTGGTGACTTCGCCACAGTAGTCCACTCTTTTGAAGGCCGAGAAAACTTATAGAGGTTTTTAGCCTCCCCCTAACCATTATTGTGCGATTCACCAGTGCTAGAAATCGAATTCAGGACATACCGTGTAGAATACAAGCTTAAAATTTATTTCTGACCATCGAACCACTCTGTAATGGTTTAGTTGGATTATTATTGAACCATCGTTATTCCCTAGGGTTGAATAAATTGTTTGATTGTGTTGGTTTCGTTGTTTGAAACACCATTCAAAAACGTTGCCTGACATTTCCCAATTTTATATGGCACAAAAAGATGACACAAATTTTGTTTTGTTTGTGTTAATCAAGTAAAATATACGAAATTGGACAACTTTTTGACACCAAAAAGGAAGAGACAACTTTTGGGATAACTCATGCTTTATGCTTACGGTGGAGACTGACCAACTGCTACACAATGGAACTCTTTGACTGAATCATGACCGTTGGATCCAATGATTCTCCAAATCAACCCTTCCACCACAAAAGTGGCATCCCATGATCTTTTTCCCCAACCACTGATCCTGCCTCCAATTTAGAAAATTTTACCAAACGTCTTATTAATCAGAAATAATAAGACGAGGAGTCATTGGAATCTGTAATCAGAACGCGAGGAATTTTGAACGAGAAGTAAGAACGAAAGGAGTAAAAAAGATTAACGCTATGACTTGTTCAAAATTCATCACATTTCAATTACTGATTGATAAACGATTCATAGCGTTAATCAACAGAAGAACCCAAGCTGGAATTAACAAAATTAATAGGGAAATATGTATGATACAGTTGGCAAAATCAGGTGCATGTTTGATCACGAATTAAATAAGATGAACGCGCATACACCGTTAGATGAGATCTACAGACTATTTTTACATATTTAAAATTCCATCAGAACCCTTGAGGAAAAAACCGGATTGAATCCGGCTAACTAACGAAACTGAACGAAAGGCGGGACCATATGAGCCGTGTCGTAGCAAAACGGAGCCGCCGGGTGCTGCCACTTCTTGAACACCGCCACCTGAGCCGACTTGTGCGCCTCCGCGCCCTGGTGATGATGGCGCGGGAGCTCCTTCTGCTGGTGCTGCCGCGTGTCGTCTCGAGATTTGGCCTCGATTGGTTGATCGGGGGAGACGAGAGGGGAGAGGAGGGGGATGGCGACGTTCCAATCGGGGACGCGGTTTATTTGCAAGGAAGAAGGGGGCGGAGCTCGCCGCTGGAGGCGGCTGGGCTGGCATCGGTTGCCGGAGCTCGGTCGCGATGCTTCTGCCATTGATATTTGATTGGATTTTGATGAGATCTCGGAGGAGAGGGAGAGAGAGTGAGGGATTTGGGATTTGGTGTGTAACAGGTGGAACTGGGGAAGCAAGTGGTGGTGCGTGTGTGAATATATATATGCGTGAGAGAGAGAGAGGCGTATGGTTGGCACGCGGCTTTGGCTCCTGTAAGCCCCGACGATGGAGAAATTTTTCATTCTTTCCGGAACACGTGTCGTTGTATAAGAGAAGAAAAGTTTTATTTTCAAGTTGTTAACTTTTTCAATACAAGTATTTTACCGACGTGAAGTGACACGTGGTATGTCATTCCGTGTTTTCAGCACATTACCACTATAGCAGTATCATGAGGAGCTCTTTAACAAGATCTAATTCGTTTTGCTCAATTTCATCTGGATGAATATTCTACTTGTCAACTCTTGGCACTTCAATATCAACTTGGATATTATATTCTTGATATGCATCCAAGTAGTGAATTTTCTCAAATAAAATGAATTGGTAGTCTTGCAAAAAAAAATAGTGGAGACGGGGTGGAACAAAGTATATAGTCATGTGTATTTGCAAATTACATTGACTTTGGTTCTACTGTTTACTGCTCCTTGAGGTGAGAGCCTTTATTGCTCTGAATATTGTGAAAAGTACATTGTGTAATCAAATGAGAAATCAATTGTGAAAGTTCTAGGATGGAACTAGTTTAACCTAGAGGAGGTGAATAGGTTTCAATTTAAAAATCCATTTCAATTTTCAATTTAATTTTTAGTTCTCAAATTAAATCCACATTCACATCACATATCAAACTATCATACTCATATGCAATTAAAATGATAAATAAAATGTGCACACAGGATGTAGGATTTAACGAGTCAAAACCCACCACTGGGAAAATCCTCGGGCTCCCAAGCTAGGACAAACACTAAGATAAATGAGTACATAAATATAGTGTCCCACATCGCCCAGGGGAGAAGATCTCTATGCCTTATATGTACATGCTCACCTCCCATTGCAAGACGCGTTTTGGGAACTCACTAACTTCGGATCCCATAAGAACCCGAAGTTAAGCGAGTTTGGGTGAAAGCAATCCTAGGATGGGTGACCCATTGGGAAGTTCTCGTGCCGAAACTCAAGAACAAATCCATGAGGGTGTGGCCCAAAGCGGACAATATCTTGCTATGCGGACTGGGATGTGACAATTTGGTATCAGAGCCACTCCCTAGCCAGAAGTGTGTAGTGTCCTACATCGCCTAGGGGAGAAGATCCTCTATGCCTTATATGTACATGCTCACCTTCCATTGCAAGACGCATTTTGGGAACTCACTAGCTTCGGATCCCATAAGAACTCTGAAGTTAAGTGAGTTTGGGCGAGAGCAGTCCTAGGATGGGTGACCCCCTAAGAAGTTCTCATGCCGAAACCCAAGAACAAATCCGTGAGGACATGGCCCAAAGCGGACAATATCTTGCTATGCGGACTGGGATGTGACAATTTGGTATCAGAGCCACTCCCTGGCCGGAAGTGTGCCGACAAGGACGTCGGGCCCCTAAGGGGGGTGGATTGTAGTGTCCCACATCGCCCAGGGGAGATGATCTTCTATGCCTTATATGTACATGCTCACCTCTCATTGCAAGAGGCCTTTTGGGAACTCACTGGCTACGGATCTCATAAGAACTTTGTAGTTAAGCGAGTTTGGGCGAGAGCAGTCCTAGGATGGGTGACCCACTGGGAAGTTCTCGTGTCGGAACCCAAAAACAAAATCGTGAAGGAATGGTAAGCCCAAAGTGGACAATATCGTGCTACGGCGAAGTCGAGTTGGTATGTGACAATTTGGTAACAGAGTCACTCCCTGGCCGGAAGTGTGTCGACGAGGACGTCGGGCCCCTAAGGGAGGTGGACTGTAGTGTCCCAAATCGCCCAGGGGAAAGGATCCTCTATGCCTTATATGTACATGCTCACCTTCCATTGCAAGACGCGTTTTGAGAACTCACTGGCTCCGGATCCTATAAGAACTCCAAAGTTAAGCGAGTTTGGGCGAGAGCAATCCTAAGATGGGTGACCCCCTGGGAAGTTCTAATGCCGAAACCCAAGAACAAATCTGTGAGGGCGTGGCCCAAAGCGGACAATATCTTGCTAGTAGGCAGTTTTGTCTCTGGGCTTTGCTAATCGATCTCTCTTCAGCCTTCAAGTGGAAGTGGCATGACACTAACGCAGTTGTCAATCACCTTCCCCTCAAACTTTGCAAGATACTAACGCGGTCATGCAGAATGAATGAAATGAAATGATTTTGAAAATCAATCAATTATGAAAATCACAAGACACATTTTCATAATTAATTTCTAATTAAAGCATGAATAAAACAACATGAAAAATATTATTTTCTCTTAAAAATACATGCTGTCAAAAACCAAAGCAGTAGTACCAAAACCAATTTCTTCTGTCAAAATACGAAATCAACAAATTCAATGTGGATGCATGCTGACACCTAAAGACTAATCAAAGATTACTTAAAGAACGAAAATGCAAGATTTTTCGATCTGCCAAAAAGCATGGCAGCAATTCATTTCAAAATGTCAAAAGCCTTTCTCTTAATTTCTTTTTTTTTTTTTAAACTAAAACGCTGCATCTTTTTCTTGTTTTTTTCGACAAACATGGAAGCAGCCAACCCTTTTATGATTTCTTAAAACGAAAAATGGCAGCCGCAAGGTAATCAATCTATATAAGAGCAACTCCAGCAGGAGTTGGAGCCCGATGGACCGGCAACAGAAATGACCCAATAGCCCCAGCAATCTGCTCCAGCCCATGCGGGCAATGGGGCTCGGGGGAGGCCTGAGTGAGAGGCCCGACTCGATATAGTGGCCTGAGAGCCTGAGGCCACATGATGCAAGACTGACGTCAGTCACATTATAAAATTAATAACAAATGTAAAAAATTAATAAAAAATATAAAAAAACAATAAAAATTAATAAAAACGTAAAAATTTAATTAAAATGTAAAAAATTAAAAAAATGTAAACAATTAATAAAAATTCGAAAAAATTTAAAAATTAAAAAAAAAGATTTAATTTTTCTATAAATATCTTATTGTTGTGGTCTATTTTATCTGACAATATTTAGGGTGGCCGCCGGCAAGGAGAAGAGAGAAAAGAGAGATGTGTTTGTAGAATTGTAGGGGAATATGTGTGTTGTTATCCCTCTTACATTGTGCCTTTATTTATAGTAAAAGAGGAGAAGAGATATTCCTTCATCCCCAAGGAATATAAGATACAATAGGAAAGGATAACTAGAATCAAATCTAATCTAGGATTTACACAATCACACCTAAACTAGGAATGTTTACAACACTCCCCCTTGAGTGTGTAAATACTTTGAACCAAGGGGGTGTGAATCCTTTGAACCAAGGGGTCTGCCACGCTTTTGTGTAGGGGCAGAGCAGCTAATGTACGTGGCTCACCAAGATTGGCGTCCCGGGCTTCCATAAAGGTAGTCCGTCGTACATTTGGTACATCCATCTTTGCAGGCATATTCGCAGCTGGAATGTGTGATCTTGTCATGTGCGCTAGATCAGTGAAAGCATCTGGCATGCTCTGAGCTATGCTCTGGAGATCTAATATGTGCTACACTTTAGTTTCAGACTAAGCAGTGCGAGGATTTAAATGAGACAAAGTGGGAGTCGTCCACGATAATTCACGTCGTTCATCAGGAACGTTAACGTTCTTATCTCCCTCTAACGACGGGAAGACTGTCTCATAGAAGTGACAATCCGCAAAACGAGCAGTAAACAGATCGTCTGTCAAAGGTTCTAAGTAACGAATAATCGAATGAGAATCATATCCGACATAGATTCCCATCATTCGCTAAGGCCCTATTTTTGTACGTAAAGGGGGCGAGATCGGCACATATACCGCACAACCAAAAACGCGCAGATGCGATATGTCAGGTTTGTATCTGGTAACCAACTGAAGGGCACTAAATGGTTGTGTCGCAACAGGCCTCAGGCAGACCAACTTTGCTGCGTGCAATATTGCATAGCTTCAAGCAGCGATCGGGAGCTTGGTATGTATGACCAAGGATCGAGCAATCATTTGTAAGCGCTTAATGAAAGCCTCTGCCAGGCCGTTCTAGGTGTGAACATGGGGTACTGGATGTTCAACTTCAACCTTATTCGACATGCAATAGTCATCAAAAGTTTTAGACGTGAATTCTCCAGCATTATCCAATCGAATAGATTTGATCGGATAATTAGGATGGTGAGCCCTGAGCTTGATAACCTGAGCCAACAGTTTGGAGAATGCAACATTCCTTGTAGACAACAAGCACACGTGTGACCAAAGTGTGGAAGCGTCAACCAAAACCATAAAATATCTAAATGGTCCACAGGAATGGTGAATCGGTCCACAAATGTCCCCATGAATCTGCTGTAGAAAAATGGGAGGATTCAAACGAATCTTGTCATAAGAAGGCTTAGTAATAAGTTTTCCCATAGAACATGTTTGACATGTGATTCCATGGATCGAACCTAAACTTTTGGTTAATGGATGTCTGTGTGAAGATTTGAGGATACGGCGCATTGCTATTCATCCAGGATGTCCCAAACGATCATGCCAAAGTGTAATTTCGTGCGTGGTCCCAGTAGTAGGGCCGGCCACATAGTGGCAATCTATGGGGCGTATGGTCGTAGTATACAAACCACTCGGGGTACGCTGCATCTTCTCTAGAATACGCTTCCGGCCATTTTCGTAGGAAGTTATGCACATAAATTCAACTCCGTTTTCTACGTGGGTTTCAGCGTGGTAATTGTTATCTCTAATATCCTTGAAACTTAGTAACGTTCTTCTGGAACGTGGAGAATAGAGTGCCTCATCAATGATCAAAATTGTACCATTGGACAACATTATACGTGCCTTTCCGTATCCTTCTATTAGGTTGGATGGGCCTGAGAGGGTTGTCAGAAGTGCATTCTTAGGTATGAAGTTAGTGAAATAGATGCGTACTGTGTGCGTGGTTGCACTATCTGCCAGACAACTAACTTTCCCACTAGTCATACCTAGAATGAAAAATTAATTTGAATCGTTCACATGCATAAAAGTTTATAAAAACAATTATCAATTCAAAATAATTTCATTTATTCAAGGATTAAAACTTAATATCCAAAAATAAATCACCAACTAATAATCCAAAACATAAAGGAAAATTGTTCAAAAATCAACCAAAAACAAATGAGGGGTTTGGCCACTTAGTGGAATTCGGCCCCAATTGTCTTATTTCAACTAAAAAATAAGTCTATGTCTAAGATTCTAATCTTCCATAGGGGTGGTATCCTCTTGAAAGTTAGAAACCTCCATCTTGGTAGTCTCCGAGTCGTCCACTTGCATGAAGTTTGATTCAAACTTCTTACAATGAGAATGATATTCATCTACAACCTTCTTGGGAGCTCGGCAAACATTGGACCAATGGTCCTTTGAACCACAGCGATAGCACATATCTGCATCCATGGTTTCAGGTGCTTTGCCCTTATTCTTGAAGTTTGGGGCCTTGGGAGCGAGGTTTGAGCACTTTGGGGCTTTGTTTCCTCCCTTGGATTGGCCTTGACTCTGTTGACCTTGGTAGGATGGCTTTTGGCCGCCTCTACCACACCTCTTTTGGCGTTTTGGGCGCTGGTTATTGCTATAATGTGCTTCAGGCACAACAGTAGCCCCAGTAGGTCGAGCTTGATGATTCTTCATCAACAGCTGGTTCTGCAGGACAATATTAGAAACAGAGAATGTCGAATAGGTCTTCTCCAGGAGATCTTCTTCAGTCAAAGTTTTATTGCAAAACTTGAGAAGTGATCAGATTCGCCAAACTTCAGAATTATATTCATTCACAGACTTAAAGTCTTGGAAGCGTAAGTGCTGCCAGTCGTGTCTTGCTTCAGGCAAGAATATGTCATTTTGGTGATCAAAACGATCAGCCAAAGCGACCCATAATGCACGTGGATCCTCCTCAGCAAGATACTCAGTTTGCAGAGTGTCATGGATATGTCTTTGAATGAAGATCATAGCAGTGGCTTTGTCAGCTTCGCCAACAGGTTCATCTGTTGCTTATTCAATGGCAGGACGCAAGTTCTTTGCAGTGAGGTGGAGCTTCACATCTTGAACCCACTTAAGGTAGTTCCTTCCAGAGACCTCCAAAACGGTAAAGTCGAGTTTGTTCAAATTCGACATGTTCCTATCACAAAATAGATGGACAAGACGTGGTTAGTGTAATGGAGAAAAAATCAATCCATTCACATAGGAGTAGAACATACAGGTTCTAATAGACATGTATTGGTTTAATTTTTGCATGAAAAACTTCAGGTTTTCATGGGTAATGTTTTTGAATCAAAACTTCAGGTTTTCAAACAAGGCATATTTATAAGAAACTTCGGGTTTCAAAAATAATTATGAACTTCAGGTTCATATATTCCTGCAGGCAAACACAAATATATATGCAAACAAATATGCAACAAGAATATGCAAAAATATAACTTTAGGTTTACAATTATAATTGAATTTTAATTATTTGGACTTCGGGCCAAATTAAAGTGTGGGTGAAAAAATATAAAAAAAAACCCATTGGGCCTAAAAATAATTAGGCGAATAAAGCTCGGGGCCCAAAACTATAGGCAAAGACCCTCGGGTGGGATGAGCAATTTTTGATCCATATGTCCCAGGCCCAAAAAATATAGGTTGGGGGGTCACGGGTTAGCTGCAAACTCACGGGGAGATATGGGCAAGAGGAATGGGCTGTTGCGGGCAGACCCAAAAATAATTTTTTTTTTCTTTTGTAGGCCGAGAATCAGATGGGCCAAAGCAGGGGTTTTGGGTCACTTCAGTTGAGCCCAAGGCAAAAAAAGAAAAAAAAAAAAAAAAAAAAAAGGGGCCAAGATACAGAACCCTATAGGGCTCGGGTTTTGGAACCAAACACCCCAGCGTGTGCTGAGTGCGTGCCACCGGAGAAGAACGCCGGGCTTTGTCGCTCCTAGTGGCGGTCTTGGGTTCATGAGGACTCAGGTTGAGTCATGGTGGTGAACGAGGATGATGTAATCTCAACGTTATACCAACTAAACCCTAGAAAATTTGAATCGGATTTTTGACAAAATTTCGACGAGTTTCAGGTGAATCTCGGTTCAATTTCTGACATGGGACGACTTCAGGTCGTCGATGACATGAACCAAAAGTTCAGGGTAGTGGCTGCGGGCCATGCCGTGGTCCGAGACACCATGAAAGGTGTCAGATTTTTGGGTTTGAGGTTTGGAGCTTCTAGCTCCTAGGGTCTTGGCTTGGGGACTCGATGCAGGCTGCAGGCCTGGCAAGAGAATGGGCTGGGCCATCGCAGGCTGCTGGCCTGGTGGCTTGCGATCTTGCATGGTGCAAGTGCACGGGTTTAAAGAACCCTAGATTTCCCAATTCCAGTTTTTTTGCAATTCAATTATATGCATATATATTTCAATGAATCACATATGTAATTTGATGCATATGCAAAATAAGATTTTCAAGGTATGTACATATGTATGATTCAATTCATGACAAATATCAAATTCACATAATTCAACAATTATGATTATGAGGCATGCACAATTTATGTAGAATCTAAAATACGTAAAACGTGAAGTTGGGCCATGCATCATGGTGAATGTTCATGCTATCAGGGCTGCAAAAAATATCGAGTTAAAAACCGTTATTTTGAAAGAACCTGCTTGCGTGATGATATGGATGAACTGGTTTGATGCAGAAAAATTCTTCAACGTCAGATTCCTAAGCGCTGCGGTAGGAGCGTGCTGATAACATGTTGTGGTCTATTTTATCTGACAATATTTAGGGTAGCCGGCGGCAAGGAGAATAGAGAAAAGAGATATGTGTTTGTAGAAATGTAGGGGAATATGTGTGTTGTTATCCCTCCTACATTGTGCCTTTATTTATAGTAAAAAATGAGAAAAGATATTCCTTCATCCCCAAGGAATATAAGATACAATAGGAAATGATAACTAGAATCAAATCTAATCTAGGATTTACACAATCACACCTAAACTAGGAATGTTTACAACACTTATCATTATCTTCCACCTTACACCACAATTTTATATTTTCTCAAATACTTTGAGTTGTAATTTCTTATTTAATGAAACATGGTACAACGAGACCGATTAAAAATCATATCCGAAATTTGAAATAAAATTATTTTTTATTATTTTATAAAATAAAAAATACTAATATTTTATTGCCTATTACAATGGCTATTCAGTTTAGGGGGGAAGATGCAAAATGCAGTTACTGTTCATTAAAGACAGTTACTGTTCATTGAGGGGAATTCAATAGTGAGTTGCCCCATAAGGCCTTTGCAACGCTGGAGTTGCTCTAAGACATCGAGCTGATGTGGGCTATCGTATATGACTTAAACAATGGAAGTGTGGCAGCAGCCTAAAACTCAACTCATGCATATACGGTGCCACTTTAAAACCTAACCTGATGAACCTATAAATATGTGTCCGCTAGATATCAATCAGGTGGCCAAAGTAACGGAAAGATCAGACTCGTCAACCTAATTGATTAAAACAACTAACCAAATAGAGTTTGAAGTGATCACTAAGTGAAGAGATAAAAACGAAAACCATTTGAATTTATCCTCATTTTAAATGCATAGCATCTGACTCCAAATAAATCTTATATTAATATGTGGGCCTTTAATTAAGCTAAATGAACTCGTAGCAAATTAATTAATATGTAAAGCCCATATCTGAATTGTTAAACTTAAAAGCTAAACAACCCATTGGTCATTAACCTACGTCGTGTGAATGCATATGCATGCCAAACTTACTTGAGTAGATGTCTCTGAAACGATCGTCAATTTAGTGATCTAGAGTACGAGAGACAAACTTAGACTAAAATAATTACAACGGAAAATATGTACTAGTCTAAGACATTACAGACTTAGGTGTTTTGTTTAGGAATTGCCAATTTTACTCTAACAAATTGTTCAGTGATAGCATGGTAGTTTATATTGAGAGCAGTGTTGTTCTTTCATTGATAATGATGCTTTAATGCAACATTTTCAAAATATGCTCGCAACTTGTTGAAAAACCACTTTTTTTAGCTTTACGAAATATGTTTGATATTTCAAATTTTTAATAAGTAGTTTTAAAACGCGTTGTGGACAATTGTTACTTGTATTGTTATTTATTCTATAAGTTATAAATAATGGAACTATGATTTAAATTTTAAAGTTATTATATGTCTAAGAAATGTTTTCAAATTTTTACATGTAACAGTCCGAATATTTTTTCTAAATCCACCACCATGTATATGAACAATTACTTTTCACTAGTTACACATTATGTTAAGTTTAAAACTACTACCATCCCTGAACTAGACTTGAAAATAAAAAATTTGAAAAGCAAAACAATTAAGTTGAAAAACGAAAAATTACGCGCTTTGAATTTTTGTAATTTAAATAAGGATTAGGTATTTAAAGCCCTCCAACTTTTTAGTGTTGTTTCAAATTAGTTTCAATATTTTTAAACATTTCAAACAAGTATTTTACATATTGAGAATGTTACATCTGTCAAGACTAGGTAAAATTTGTTAAATTAACTAGAGTTTACTTTGTCTCCAAAATCAATAGAAGGTAATTGAAACATAGCCTCAACCAACTAACGATCGTCACCACTCCCATCAGACTATCACCTCCAAACCCAACGCACTACCACCAACTCCACCTTACAACTCAAGTCGTCAACACCTAGAAGAAGGTCGTGGAGGTTGCTGAAATTGTATGACTGCCATAAGGCAGCGACCACCTTCACCGCCCACAATGAAGAACTGGAATGTTTACAAGCCGAGAATCGACGAATGAGGAAATCACATGAGCAGAAACAAGCTCCTTGAAACCCTCTCTGAATTCTTAACCCTCTTATTTATTAGGAGATTATCCTCATGATGCAATTTCAACTTGGATACATGTTCAATTCAGTTCAATACTCTTTAATGATTGAGTTCTATATTATATAATCAATGTTCGAAATTAGATTTTGAGACAACTAATTTTAATCTAGTAGTTGAGTTTTCAATATAAAGGTTGGGATGGGGTTTCGGTGGTCGTAGGTTGAGTTTGGAGGTGGTAGGGGCTTGATATTTCTCGATCTTTATTTTGGTTTTCCATTTTATTTGGGAATTTGTTTATTTTTTTATTTTTTGAAATTATTGTTATTATTATTTCAGTGTTCATATAAGCTAAAAAGTGGAACCCATTGTTGCCACATGTACATTTGACAGAAAAAGTTAACTGGTGCTTAATGGATGCGCTTTTCAATTGATTGGATATTTATTTGAAATGTTTAAAAATATTGAGAACAATTTGAAATGACGCTAAAAAATTTGGGTGTTTTAAGTACTCAATCCTTTAATTAATTAAAAGTGTTTACGCTACACTAACATTATGTGTTCGAATTTCCACTCCCAATTATTCTATTACTTGGAAACAAAGTTCATTAACACACTAACAAATTTTTTTTTTTTAACAAATGATATTAGTGTAAAAGACTGTTTACTACCCTCATGTTTCATGGTTTTCAACATTTAGTACATCAAGTTTTTTTCGTCCAGAGTCATATCTAAAGTGTAAATTTTGGGACAGTCTCATACATCCGTTAGTCAAACTGTTAACTCTGCTGTTAACTGATGATGTGGTGCCTATGTAGACAATGACTGGACGTCAAGTGTCATAAAGGGGTCCACGTGGAAATTAAAAATTCAAAAAAATAATTATTTAAAGAAAAGTTAAAAATACAAAATAAATAAAAAATAAAAACAACCAACCCATGTCGTCTTCCCCAATCCCTCGTGCCCACCCTCCCACCCGCACCCAGATCTTCCCGTCCCTTCCTTCTTTCCTCTGCAATCCCCACCCTTTCTTCTCTCCTCTGCAACCCCCACCTACCCTCCATCCCTTCTCTCCTCTACAACCCGCACCACCCACCCTCCCTCATCTCATCTGCAACCCACACCAAATTTAGCAAAACAAAACTAAAAAAAATCGAATCCATCAAAGTGCAGACCACAATCCAAAACCCTATCACCTAAGAAGCAATTAGCATAAGTGCTTAATCAACCACTTCAAACAATCAAAATAAAAAATCAAGCAGCAGATGAACCTCACCTACACCACAGTCCGTACAAGAAGTCTTCCTTTGAGTCCGAACAAAACACCTCGCACTTACCAAAAATGACACCAAAGCGGAGAATCCCAATTGACAGCAATCGAAAGTTCCGGCGAGCTCGGAGCAAGCAATGGTTGCAGTGGCGGAAAGAATGTGCGAACGTGCGTGGCAATGGCGAAAGCGGAAACCCTAGAACGAAAAGGGAGAGAGAATCCCACTTGTCTCTTTTGTTTTTTTTTTTTTTTTTGGAGTGAGATTTGAAACTGGAAAATGATAATTTGAGTGTGCATGGGTTTTCTGCTGCTCCGACTCTGAGAGAGAGAAGAAAAGAGGAAAAGAGAAAGAGAAGAAAGGAGGAGGGTGATGATAATTTTAGGGGTTAGGGTTAGGGTTTCGTTGATGCTATGATTTTGATTTGGTAGGTGGGTGGTACCATTGGTGCTAGGTGGGTGGTACGGGTCGCAGAGGAGATGAGGGAGGGTGGGTGGTGCCAGTGGCGGAGCCAGGAATCTTACCACAAGGGGTCTTAGTGTAAAAGTCCAAATAAAAATTTTGGATGGAAAAACATATTGAAAATGAAATCATAGTACTTTCATTCATAATTCATAACGGAAACAATATTACAAGCTATAATTGTCCACAACGAGATTTCATATTTTGAAACGAAGCATTATAGCTTCATTTTCAATACAAGCAAAAATATCTTTCTCAATATAAACAAGCAAGCTATCACTCAACCATTGATCTCCCATTTTGTTCCTAAGTGGACCCTTAACAATATTCATGACAGAAAATGCTCTCTCCACTGAAGCAGTTGCAACTGGTAAAACTAAAGACAATGTAATGAGCAAATATACATAATTGAATACTTGATGCATCCTTGTCTCCACCATTTTTTTTGCAAGATCACCAATCCCTTCCAATTGAGAGAAATCACTACTGGAACGCACATAATGAATATAAGTCTCAAGTTGATCTTCAAGTGCCAAACGATCCTCATCCGAAAAGTCTTGAGGATAAAATTGAGCAAGACGAAGTAACTTTGGTTTATCAAAAGCTACAAATGAATCTTTCGGACTCAAACACGCCAAACAAATAAGCAACTCGGTATTTACCTTATTAAAGCGATCCTCTAACTCCGTAATTTGCTCATCAATGACATAAATAAAGAGCTCCACACGATAATGATGACAATTTGTCTTTATTGGAGCATTACGCCTTGACCTCCCTGGAAGTATAAATGCCTCTTCCATATTAGGAACATCAATATGATGTTTTTCACAAAAAGAAGGTACTTCATCAACCAATGCATCGAACCCATTATTCCTCATCCAATGTAGCTTTTCCTTGCATGATTTCACTAAAGCCATTGCATTCACAATTTCTTGATCTTTCCTTTGCAATGCTTGTGACAAATCATTTGTGAGTCCCAATATGACTTTCATCAAGAAAAGGTGAAACACAAACTCAAAAGTATGTATTTCTCTCATTAACTTATTTGCTTCACCCGCACTTTTATTCGGATTATCATCAATAACCATTTGAAGCACATGAACCACGGATGAAAACATGGAAATGATGCTAATCAAGGTACCATATTGTGAGTTCCATCGTGTGTCACCGGCACGTTTGAGACTTGTTTCTTGATTTAAGCCTTGCCCCGTTATAAGACAATCATTTTCAAAAGCTATCACAAGCTCTTCTTGAAGTTGTTGTCTAAGTAAATCACGCCGCTTACAAGATGCTCCAACATGATTAACCAAGCTATTAGCCGTTGCAAAAAAAGAGGCAATGTCTATATTCTTCTTTGCTACGGCAACAAGAGCTAGTTGAAGTTGATGAGCAAAGCAATGAACATAATATGCACAAGGTTGTTCTCTCAATATCTTTGTTTTAAGACCATTCAACTCACCTCTCATATTGCTAGCACCATCATAACCTTGTCCTCGTAGCTTGGAAATGCTCAAACCGTTGCGAGAAAAGAATGTGTCAATAGCATCCTTTAGTGAACTTGAAGTAGTGTCGGTAACATGTTGGATACCCACAAATCTTTCAATTACGTGCCCGTTGTCATCCACATAACGCAACACCATAGCCATTTGCTCTTTCACCGACACATCACGTGCTTCATCCACCAATATTGAAAAGAATCTATCTTTTAGACCATCCATGATAGCATCAAGTGTTTCAAGGGCACATGAATTCACAATTTCTTTTTTAATGCAAGGAGCTAGTAATTTGAGATTCCCCGGAGCATTTTCCAGCACAACTTCTCTAACTTTATCATCATTATCTGCAAGGAATTGCAATAGCTCCAAGTAATTTCCCCTATTGCTTGAAGTGGCACTTTCATCATGGCCACGAAAAGTAAGACCTTGTCGCAATAAAAACTTAGTGCACTTGATTGATGCATTCAAGCATGTGCGATAAGCCTTACGAGCTTAGTCTGAGTGTTTGCTCACTGCCGTTTCAATATGTGTAGCTTGATTCATCAAATTTGTAGCAGCTTCTCTAGGCTTATTATGAACACTCCCAACCGGTCCAACATGCATCTTAAATCTTTCTCTCCCTTTCTTCCAAGTCTTAAATCCATCTCTAGTGAAAGCTTCACTACCTACTTGTTCAAAATTAGATTTAAAGAGATAGCAATGGAGACAAAATGCCGCATCTTTAGATATACTATACTCCAACCAATCAAACTCATCAAACCATTGGGGAATGAAGCGTCGATTAATTCCCGACATATTAGTTATTGGGAAATTATGACCTCTAGGTTGACAAGGTCCTTTTTGTAGATATGATCTTCGGACCTCATCTCTCATATTAGCATCATAATCTATCATTCGAGTTCTTAATCCATGATCCGCTTGAAGATTACCCAAAACACCATATAACTGACTTTGTCTTGAACTTGGAGTTCTTGAACTACCAACAGTATTTGAACTATCAACATTATTCGAACTACCCGAACCCGATGATGATTTTCTCTTAAAAAACCGTTCCATAATAATTCTACATATACAAAATATTCAAAATAAATACTCACAATATAAACAAACCATCAACATAATCAAAATAAATATGAATTGGATTTCAATTAAATTAAACTGTAAAATGGAAAGAAAAAAAATTTTATAGTATCGTTCCATTAAGTAAATTATACTAATATGCATAATAACTAATCCAACCAAGCCAACAATTCAATTAATCAATACCAATTAGCATACAAATTATTGAATAAATAAAAATTCAATTCAACTAACCATATGAATAATTGTATACATTATGTAATAATTCAATTAATTAATTGAATATGATAATCAACAACCAATAACCAACTTAGTGCATTACCATATGAATATGAAACAAATTATGTAAGAATTCAAATTTTAATTTCACCCTAAAAATTAATTTCATATCAATAATCAACAACCAATAATCAACTTAGTGCATTTCCATATGAATATGATTCTATTTCTATAGCAATTAAATAAAATTTGTATTAAATAATTATTTAGGGTTATGTAGGGATTTTAAATTTACCTTTGAAGTTTGAAGTTTGAAGGTTGGCTGAGGCTCGGCTCAGTGGCTGGAGGACTGGAGTGAGATTGTGAGACAGTGAGAGAGTGAGAGGAAAGCTGGCTCCTCCATCCGTTGCTACTATTTCTGGGATTTGGGGGAGCTGCTCTATGTCTGTAATTGGGCTGAGAGAGAAGAAGGTTGAATGGGGGACTCACGGTCACACCCCCCCCCCCCAACGACGTCGTTTTGGCCTGGTTTAAAAAAAAAAAGAAAAAAAAAGAAAAAGAAAACAGCAATCTGCAGATTGCAGATTGCCCAGAAAAAACAGAGGACTGAACCAGGTTTTCCGGCAAGGCGCGCGCGAGGGGAGTGGCGAAGAGCTGGGTCCAGTGGTGTTTCCCGGTGAGGGGAGTGGCCCTCACGAGTCACGTGGCTTCGCCACTGCCTGCAAGCGTTCTTCTTCTTTCAGACATTTCGTCGACCACGTGGTGTGCAACTCCAAGAGGTCGCACCAGCAGCTCCAAGGGGTCGCACCAACAGCTCCAAGGGACCTCTAAGGTTATTTCCATGGCTTCCAAGGGGTCGTGCGACCCCATTGACCCCACTGTGGCTCCGCCTCTGGGTAGTGCAGTTTGCAGAGAAGAGAAGGGAGGGAGGGTGGGTGGGGGAAGGTTTGGGTTGGGGGGAACAAGGGAATTGGGGAAGACGAACTGGGTTGTTTTTTTTTTTTTTAACTTTTCTTTAAATAATTTTTTTTTTTAAATTTTTAATTTTCACGTAAATCCCTTTATGAAACGTGGCGTTCAGTCATTGTCCACATAGACGCCACATCATCAGTTAACAGCAGGGTTAATAGTTTGACTAACTGATGTATGAAACTGTCCCAAAATTTAAAATTTAGGTATGACTCTGGAATGAAAAAACTTGATGTACTAAATGCTGAAAACCACAAAACATGAGGGTAGTAAACAGTCTTTTACCCATAATATTAATACGAAAAGGGGGTGGGAGAATGACTAAGCCTCACAATGAGCTAATAATAATATGGTTCAAATTGGCTTTTGACGAGAATCGAATATAAGATTTCTCACTTACAAGTGAAGATAATACAAGTAAATCGTAATACTAAATAGCAATTAACATTAATATATATAAATAAAAATCTGAAGCCGAGCCGAAAAGCGATAGGCAGCTCGAGCTATGAGCTAGCCAACAAACCTCCCTAACCGAAAGGGAGAGCGACCGAGTTAAACACTTTTTCTTAAGATATTATTTAAAGAGTTTCTAAAAACAAAAAAAGAAAGATAATATTTAACGTTACCAATTGAGACGGGGGGCCCCACAACCGACCGTTTTCGGTAATACATGGAACGCTTGCAGTTTGCATTTTTGTTCCCCTCGTTTTTGACCATTTTTATCTTCTTCTTTTTTTTTGTTATGATTATTATTATTTGGTTGGACGACATCAAAAAGGACGACGTTGAAACCCACATCTCCACCTATCAACCATCTCTGACCAACGGCTCAGATGACGTTTACGTGGCCAGTTGTAAGCCTTGATCAGCGCAAACGAAATGCACCATTGCTCTGCTCCGTGGCCCGAACTTTATGGTCCTCTAGCATTTGGGCAAATTACAGAAGATGGCTGCCAAACTAGTCAAAATCAAAACAAAACACATACTGCAAGTGCACTACCACACTAACGTTATGTACCAATAAAGTACAAAATAAATTTTTGTATCATTAACATGAAACTCTACGTAATAGTGTACTGTGAGATAACGGTCAAAGAATATTAACATTATTTTTAGGATATTCGCATAATTTCATATGAATTTGCGCAAGTGTTTAGACCAAAAATATAAATAGAAAGAGAGAAGGCCCCATGATTTACAAAATTGGGGACTTTTTAGACCAACTACTACACATAAAAGCCCCAAATGCAAACTCTCTTTTTGGAAAGCTATATAATGACTTAGGTGAAAAGCATTTTGAGCTCCTCAATTCTGGCAGAACGAACTTCCTCGTCAGTGAGAGCTCCGGCGATCATTCTCTGCTTCCTCGCCTGAACTCGTTGCATTCGCTCCTCCACTGTGTCCTGCAATGCGCAAAGCAAAATCATTTTGAGCTTTGCAGTTGTCCGTGTTTCGTGATCAATTGAGTTTGGAGTGGAAAACGTGAGACGCAAGAAAAGTAGATCAAATCAAAGAAAGCCAGCAAAGCAGGAGTTGCTTGTTCAACTCACTAAAGGAAAAACATCATTCAATTTCAAGGAAAAAAAACTTGTAAACTACTGAAAGATCACCTTGACAATAAATCTTCTGACTACAACAGTTTGCTTTTGGCCAATGCGATGAATTCTCATTGTCGCTTGCTCCTCTACAGCAGGATTCCACCACGGATCCTGAAAAGAGGAGGAAGACGATGTTTTTGACACGAGGGATGAAAGGATTAATTTACCAGAAACATGCAAATTATAGATATAAAGATTGGGAAGTACCATTATAAAGACATTAGATGCTGCAGTTAAATTTAGACCAACACCACCCGTTTTCAAGGACGTCAGCAACACCTGAGTATTTGTACCACATTTGCAGAATGTTAGGGATGAACAGATCGCTGCCAAATTATAACAGCTAAGGAAGAGAACGTGACTCTTGCAGCTTACCATTTTCCCCCTTGTGTCGTTGAACTCGTTTAAAACCCTCTCCCTCTGTGTCTGAGACAGCTTTCCATCAAACCTCAGAAATCCAATTCCTCTTTTCTTCATAGGGGACTCCAAGAGATCCAAAAAAGTAGTCCACTGACTGAACACAATGCTCTTTGCACCAGAACCTGACCGAAGAATACGTTCCAAGAAATCCAATAGCTTTGCAACCTTGGAAGATTCTGTCCAGTTTTCCTCAACGGTAACCTGGAAACGGCTTTCTGATGGGCAGGTAATAAGGTCACTGTTTGCAAGCCATTGCCGACATATTGGGCATCGACCAGTAGCTGGTGTCTGCCAGCTTGAGAGAAGACACTCTCTGCACATCTTGTGTGCGCATGGTGTAAGTACAGGATCATCTGCAAATTCCAAGCATATGGGACACTCTTTGTTTTCACCATGACGGATACTCTCCACAACCTCTTCAACGTAGGCTTGAGTGGGGACAATCTGCTTTGAACTGGAAGAATCATGACTAGCTTCAAGGAATTTTCTGGCCAGATTTTCAAAGTCCGCAAACTTTTGTGGATCATTCCAACTTTTTATCTTTTGTGAATCAGCGCTACTGCATACATCCAAACAAGATTTTATTAGAAGCAGATCAATACAATGAACAAGGAAACAACATTGGTTATTTAGTTAGAAATAATCGCAAATCCATTCCCACCTCATAACAAGATACGGGTGATTGCAACACTGCCTCAATCGAAGTAGCAGCTCAAGGATATTTGCATAGTTGTGAAGAACCTTGCCTTGCGCTACAAATTGATCAAACTGGACCTGTATATTTTGCATAAAAGATAGTAAGCACTAAGCACCATGGATGATAGAATCACTACTGAAGAACTATGAATAATAACTAGGCAACAAGATATCCTTTTAGAGTCGAGAAAACTTACTTTTGATCTCTTAAAAAGGGCATCGTAGAAGTAGCGTTCAGCATCCGACTGTTCACACTTGATGGTTTGAATGTCGACTGGAGGGAGAACAAGTATGGGCCTGAGCCACAAGCAACAAATGTTAAAGGGCTCCGAAGAGATTATGTGTGTGAGAGAGAGAGAGACAGAGAGACAGAGAGACAGAGAGAGGGTTTAAAGGAATCCAAAAAGTACAATTACCTTCCTTTTTTATCTGTTGTCTCCTTTGTTCTTCTTAGCATAAGTGACCTCAAAATAGCCTTGATCAATCTCAGTCCTCTTGGATCACCATTCTCATATGGTTTTTGAATTAATTTACTCCACCTAGATGTGATAATACCATATTAGTGACACACATGCTAACATGCCCACTAGTTCCCCAATTGTTATAACTGCAATACAATAGCAATATTTTAAAACCATACCATGACCAGTTACACCACGGTTCGACATGCAAGAAGCATAAGAGGCTGTAAAGGTCTTCCAAATTGTTCTGCAGCAATGGATTTCACAAATAATGTTACAACAAATGAATAACCCCTCCCCTAAACTCTATAAGAAACAACTAGTTAAAGTCTCCAAAAATGCGCCCAAAGAAATGAAGACAGGTACTGTTAAAAGAGCAGTGCTGTACACTCCATTTATGCTTTGTTAGCCGTTGTGATTTCTATCATGCATACTCGCATATCTATCAGGTATGAATTCAGGATGCATACCTGAATAGGGGTTCCTGTCAAGCACCATCGACAATGCGAGGACAAGGCAAAAGCAGCCTGAGCTGCTTGGGTTTTTGAAGCCTTAATGGTATGTGCTTCATCAAGCACCACCCTATACCAGTCAACCTGATGGAAAATGCTGTTCTCCTTATCCTAAAGGAAAATTAAAGCATCCATATAACAGAGAAGATGAATAAATTTGTTTTAGTTGATTTTAGCAAATAAAAAAGTGCTAAGAGTTGCTTTAAACAGAAGGTATTTGTTCCTTACACTTTTATAAGATGCAGCCAACACACCATACGTTGTCAAGACAACATCTTGTGCCAAGATTGTTTTGGGGTCAGTGGTTCTGCACCCACCATAGTGAACAAAAATAGAAATACTTCCAGACTCTGAATGGGTTTCGAGCTCATCCTGAAACATTGAAAGAACTGATAAGATATCTTCCAGAGTAGTTCAAACTATTAGGAAATAAATTAAGATATGATCAACTTTCTTCCTGGACCATTAATTTATTGCCTAAATTCAGACAAAAAACTTCTTTGAACAAAACACTATTCAATACAAAACAGAAGATTCACCTTCCACTGGCTTAACAAAGACATGGGACAGACAACAAGAGTGCCCCCCCTTGGTTTCAAGGGGGTGCTTGTATCTGTATCTATCCTCCTCCTTTTTGTAATCTCAGTACTTTCAGAGCTTTTTCGGCCTGGTCTTGCAAGTATTAGAGCAATTGTCATCACAGTCTTCCCAAGTCCCATTGCATCTGCTAGGATCTATAAAAACACCCTTTTAAGTTAGAGATAAGATTTACATGATAATAACCAGAGAAAAAAAGGAAACCGAACATGTACTAGAGCAAATCAAAGAAAATATGGACAAGAGGGAAGATAAAGAAACCCACTCCTCCTCTTGCCATTAGAGTTGCAGTTGGAAGTTTTGTGGTTGCCTCCCCTGTGAATATGTTCACATAGACTGAAGAAACCCTCCTGAAAGATGGCATGTTTAGCTAAGTTAGACGCTTAAGCTATTTGATTTGATTGTATGGACGCCCCATATGTTATGACAAAGAAAATAGAAAATAAAATAGAAGTTAGTTCTCGCTTCTTCCATATCCATTTGGCAACATACTCATCACAAATATGATAGGCTGCCCAGCAAGGATGAAGGGTTTGTGCTGCCTTCTCAACATCAATTCCCCTCTCTAACTCAGACATCCAGTAGAGAGCTTGCTTCTGGTATGGCTTCAGAACACACGTGAGAGTACTTGACGGTTCCATCTCCTACAAAATTGAGAGAGAGAGAGAGAGAGAGAGAGAGAGAGAGAGACCAGGGGGTGAGGAAAGAGTATATTGATGACATCAAAAACAAAAACCATAGTTACTCTGAATTTTGAACAATATAAGCATTCCAAGTACCTACCTCCAAGTCATATACATCTGCTGCACCAACAAGTTTATTTAGAGATGATTCTGTAATGACTTGTTCATCTTTGCTTTCTTCTGAAGGCTGTTGGGTGGTGCCCTTTCTTCGTTTCACTAAGGGCAACACTGGTGCAGCCCCATGTTCAATACGCTGTTTTGAACCAAGCATGTCTATGTTATTCAATGTCAAATTATCCATGGTAATTTAGCAATGAAGATGTGTATAAGACAAATCCTTGAATTGAAATATTTAATTGTATTCATCAAAGCACTTTCATTGGAATTCAATTAGCACACTGAAACTTTACCCAAAAAATTAAATAAATCATAGCACCAGTGAAAAGCACTTTCACTGAAGAAATGGCATAAGAACCAATTCTCGATTTGCTTTTACCAAGGGTTGGAATTCTTGCAAAGACCTCACTCAGTTAATGAGTTCAAGTATAATCAAAGCACAATCTAAACTTTCATCTGGTAGTTGGTACAATAGTTTCTTGGTCACAAACTCCCAAAAACATTTAGTAATAAACACACATGAAAAGATCATATGGATAAATGGAGATTCAGCAAATCCAATTTTCAAACACTTGAGATCAATGCAAACGAACAAAAGAATGGTTAAACATACTTCAATATTCAATAGACGTTTTCGGGAATCAAGATCTTCTGGGGTGAATTCAGCCTGAATGAAGCAAAATGCAAAAGCAACATATCAGTAAATCACATACCAACAAAGAACAGAGTTTCTAATGCATGGACTTGTATATGTCGAATGCTAACATTACCACAGGACAAATAGGTACTACCTTTTGATATGGCCGAATTTTCAGCAATTTGAACAAAGTGAGGAGAGGATACAATGAAGTATTAATGACAGGGGAAACATCTAGCCTCCATGACGGGTGGTCACCCTCCGTAAAAATGGAATGGTGAATATAAAAACTGTAAAAATATTACAATTGAACACAATTAGCACACACAAAACCGAGTAAGATAATTCCAAGGAATGTGAGAACAGCTGGATAGGCCCACTACCTTACATACAATACAACCTCTTGCATCATGGAAAGGACACTCGGTGCAGCTATACAACGCCCACGAACTTTAACCTTACCGGAACTTACAAGCGGAATAACAGTCTTCGCCCATTCCATGGGAAGCCGACCAATCTATCAAATTAATCGTATATAGAACACGTCATTCATTAATCCTATCGAACATATAACAAGATAACATATTTTGTTAAACAGAACACAGTGAAGCAACAAGGAGGGAACATTGATATACCTCTCCAAATCGTTTGGTCGAGAATCGAACAATCCATTGGGTTTTGTAGCTTGAGTTTGCACAAGGAAAAGTGAAATGAACAATCTCATTATCAACCAATTTCCTGCCTTTCGAAGTTGAAAGTGCAGTGATAAACGTCCTTCCCACCATAAGCCAATCCTGCTCCACAGGGAAATCTGCATCCTCCAAATTCTTAGGTCTCGTCTGTTGCACCGAAATCACTTGACAATCAGGAACTTCCTTCTTCACCTGGCTCTTAGGCTCCGGCCCCTTGCGCGAAGAGATCGGGTTTTCGAGAATGTACTTGATGGCGGCTTCTGGTTTGTCACCGCATCTAGCGAGCACTAGGAGAATATCAAGTTCGCGTATCTCAGGCCCCAGCCCCAAAACTGAGCGAATTTTCTTTACATTCTCTTCCTGTCGAATCTGCCTCTCTTCCTTCTTCAACGGGCTCTCATGCTTAGCTCTGTGAAGCTTTTCAGCTTCACCTGACTCCTCAGAGGCCTCCAGCATGACCAGGGTTGTAATGGGTTCCACATTTAGGACCAAACCCTCTTGACTCTCAGGAACCTGACTCGGCACTAAGCTCAGAGACTCCGACTCCTCAATGGGCTCTGCCTTGACCCGAATCGGAACAAGTTCCTGGCCATCAGGAACATCAGAGGGCTCCTGCTTGACCAGAGTCAAACTCTCTCGACTATCAGGAACTTCTTCCTTAACCGAGATTTGAGGCTTCGACCTGCGAAGCCCTTCGGTCTCATCCGTCTCCTCGGACACCTCTTCCTTAACCACGGTCGAGACACGAGCCCCCGCGCCGGGATTCGTCCGCTTCACCATCACCCCCATCGGAATTCCAACCGGAATTCCCATCGGAATTTTGGAGTTGTCTTGCTCCTCTGCATGTCTGGCGTCCATGTCTTCGACAATAGACATGGATCTGGAGGCAGAAGACGGAAATTAGGATTAGGGTTTCGGGAGATTTTGAGGAAAAGGAGGGAAATGAAAGAAGGGCCTCCGCGCCTTCTGCGTTTATATTGGGATCTGATTTTGGCGCGAAACGAAGTTTTTTGTTTTAACCTTCACCAAGTTTCGCGGTTTTTTATCCGCTTTGGTTATTTTTGGGCGTGTGTACCTTTGGTTTTCAACATTTTGGCGCCGGAGTACGGGAGGTCAACGGTTGCTGGCTGAGTAAAAATTTCAAGTTACCGCCAAGACTGCATTATTTTCTATGTGGGCGCACGTCGTCGTTTCGAGAAAATTGAAATTTTCTTTTTCAAGAGTGTTTTGAAAATTGAGATAAGAACATCTCCAATCAGAGAAATTTTTAAGTAGGAGACTAGACCAGGTCATCTGTACAGACCCAAAAATGCCCACATACCCATATACCTCATTCTTTGATTTTCGCGCTCACCACTTTCTCTTAAAGCAACATTATTGTTGAAAAAAAAAAAAACTAATGAAAAGGATTTGAAAATTTTGAGTTTTAACGATAACGACTAAATAAATGGTAAAGTGAATAGTAACAGGATTGATTTTTTAGTGTAAAAATATGATTTTTCATTAAAATAAACAATACCAGAAACTTTTCGTTAAAGTTCCCTAAAAAAAACATCAATAGTGTTTTCCAACTGAAAAATTCAATTATAATGTGGGATTGTGTGAATTTGCAGCCATCACCTTTGTTGCAAAAAATGACAGTGACTTTAACTTCTTTTTTCGTTGATTATTAAAAAAAAATTACAGCAAACAATGTTTAATTTAACATATCAAGTAAAGAGCAAAACTTTAAAATAATCAGATATCATATTAGTTGTCAATTTAAATTTTATATTTAAAATTTAACTCCCTTTAATTCTCAAAAGCTCTAAGCCATATAAATAAATAAACACATTGGAAAATTAGGAAAAGAGAAAGAAAAAAAAAAAAGAGGAGGGAAAGCCCAACAGGATAGCAGATGGAGGCCCACAGAAATAAAGGAAACCAGGCCAAGTTAACTTCTCTAGGCTAGCCTTTGGTCTTCTCGAGCAGTGTAGAAAAAATATATGGGTATATGTAACGTTGCTTGATTATCACAATAAAACGGAATGACCAACCAAAGGAATATTCAAATCCTTCAACAAAACCCGAAGCCAAATTACCTTGCAACATGCACCTGCCATAGCCCTATATTCTGCTTCTACTGAAGAGAGTGAAACAGTCTTTTGACGCTTTGTCCGCCACGAAACCAAAGAATTGCCCAAGAATACACAGTACCCAGTAGTCGAACGACGAGTGACTGGACAACCTGGCACAAAATGCACTTAACTTGGTCAGGTTGTCAGAACGAAATAAGAAACCTTTACCTGGGGTAGACTTCAAATAACGAACAACACGAAGCGTAGCATCCATATGAGGTATCCTTGGCTTGTGCATAAAATGACTCAAAAATGCACAAAATAGGTGATATCCAGCCGAGTTATAGTAAGATAGATTAGCCGTCCTACTAAGCGTCGATACTTTTCAGGATCCTTGAGAAGTTCTCCTTTATCAAATAATTGTGTGTCGTCTATAGGAAAAGCAACGGGCCTTGCTCCCAGAAAACCATAATCCTTGAGAATCTCTAATGCGTGCTTGCGCTGTGAAATATAAATCCCTTGTTTGGATCGAAAAACCTCAATACCCAAAAAATATTTCAAATCACTAAGGTCTTTTATCCAAAAATGATCACGAAGAAAAGATTTCAGAGAATTAATGGCACTGACATCGTTGCCTGTAATTACAATATCATCCACATAAATGAGCAACGCTGTGAAAGAAGTACCAAACTTTTTTGTGAACAGTGAATAGTCAGCTTTGGATTGGTGAAACCTAGCGGAAAGAATGGCACTGGTGAACTTGGCAAACCATCGGCAAGAAGCCTGCTTGAGACCATAAAGGGACTTGTGAAGGCAACACACAAGATTCTCCCCATGTTGCCGAAGACTAGGAGGAGGAGACATATAGATTTCCTCATGCAAGTCACCATGTAAGAAAGTATTATTGACATCAAGCTGATGAAGAGACCAAGATTGACTAGCAGCAAGAGCAAGAAGACAACGCATTGTAATCATTTTAGTCGTAGGAGAAAAAGTGTCATGATAATCAATACCTTCAGCCTATGTGAAACCTTTAGCAACCAAGCGAGCTTTGTAGCGCTCAATGGAACAATCAGAATTATACTTCAGTTTGTACCCCCACTTACAATCAATGGGAACTTTGCCAGGGAGCAAGGTAGTCAAGGTCCAAGTACCATTGGCATGTAATGCTTGAAGCTCTTTATCCATGGCACGATGCCAGTTAGGGTCACTAGCAGCCTCGGCAAAGGAAGACGACTCCGCATTCCGGCTGACAGAGTAAATGTATGAAAGATGTTTGGGTCATAAACGGTGGTAAGAAATAAAATTACATAGTGGATATCGCGTACCTTTTGCAGAAACGGGTTGCGAAGTGGAGGATTAGTGTGGTGGCAGGATCACATGCGAGCAAACGTAGTCCTTTAAATGAGGGTTGTGGGAATAGGAAGAAGTGCATCGAGGTTGGGTGTTGAGGAGGTCCGTGGGTAGGGTGGGGTTGTCAGATGTGGTGGAAAAGGTAGGTGGGGCTGAGGGGACATCAGTGGGAGAGTTGATAGGAGGGGTGACGGGTTGGATGGCAGCTTGGGAATGTTGTGGGGAAGTGGAGAGGGGTGAGGTAGCAGCAAGTGAATGAGGCGTGACAGCTGGAGGCGGTGGATAGGAAAGGTCCACGAGAGGTGGAGTAGGGAGTGTAGGCATAGGGGTTTGAGGTAGGGTCAGGAATAACGGCAAAGGGAAATGAGTCTTCATGAAATATCAAGTCTCGACTAATAAGGGTGCGATGGGTGTCTAGATCGTATAGTTTGTATGCTTTCTGACCATGAGGGTAACCAAGAAAGATGCAACGATGTGCCCTAGGGGAAAACTTAGTGGTGAGGATAACAGTGGTAGCATAGGCTAGACAACCAAAGATGCGAAAGTGATTATAGGTTGAGGTTTTGTTATGAATAACCTGAAAGGGAGTTTTATTATGGAGAAGATGGGTGGGAAGCTGATTTATGAGATAAGCGACTGTAAGAACACATTCTCCCCAAAATTTGAAGGGAAGATGTGATTGAAAACGGAGGGCACATGCAATTTCAAGAAGGTGCCTATGTTTGCGTTCAACAACGCCATTTTGTTGAGGGGTATAAACATAAGAAGTTTGAAAAAGAACCCAATTTTCAGAGTAAAAATTACGAAAGGAAAGAAATTCACTGCCATTATTGGTACGAATGCATTAGATTGTAGTATGGAATTGGGTATTAACATGAGCAAAAAAATCCTTAATTAATTGTTGAGTATCTGATTTATGTTTCATAAGAAAGACCCACGTAAAGCGGGAAAAATCATCCACAATAGTTAAAAAATAATGAGCTCCAGAAATAGAAGATTGAGGATTCAGACCCCAAATATCACAATGAATTAAAGCAAAAGGAAAAGTCGTTGAAATTGAACTTAAACCAAAAGGTTGACGAGTTTGTTTCGCCAAAAGACAAACATCACAAACATGACTAGAATCAAAAGAACAATTAAGAGAACTAGATGCTAAGGCTTGCAAATGGATAGAGGAGGGGTGACCGAGGCGCCTATGCCATAAAGAGGATAGGATGGTGATGATGTTGCATTGAGGTTGACGGGTAGGGATAGAGGAGGCAAGGGCTACGAATTAATAGTGATCGCCATGTCGTTTACCCACACCAATCATCGCCTTCGAAACCAAGTCCTGCAAAACACACCAGGAAGGAAAAAATGTTACGAAACACGATAATCCATCCGTAAGTTTACCAACCGATAAAAGGTCCACTTTAAAATTAGGGACACATAAAACATCTTTCAAATCAACTGAGGAATTTAATCGAAGAGTGCCAGTTAAAGTAATAGGAGCAGAGGCACCACTAGGTAAAGAAACAGGCGTCAAATGTGAAACAAAAGTATTAACCAAACATGAAGCAGAAGAAGTGATAAGATCTATAGCACCGCTGTCAAGGATCCATTGACCATGACGAGAGGCTACGGGTAACAAACCTTTGGAAAAATCATCACTGAAAACGACATAGGCTTGAGGGTTTGAAGGAGCGTCAGTGGTGTCACGAAGGGCAGCAAGGACACATGCATGCTGCTCAGTGAAAAAATTGGGCATAGCAATCTGCAGATCATGCAAAGTGGGCTAATGGGCTCGCACGTGATGGACTGATGGAGAGGTAAGGTTGGCGCGGGCCTCGGAGCCGGTGTTGGGCATGGAAGCTTGAGAACCTGGAGTCCTAGTGGCACGAGGTGGGCTGCTGGTGCGTGCAGTGCTGGCGTCACCATTGTTGCATGAAGAACTTCCAGTAGAAGCAACGAAACGACGAATGGGGCCTCCACAGTTATCCATGCAGGGGATGACCAACAGGGTAGCCGTGGAGTTTATGGCAAGTGTCTCGGGTGTGGAAGTCATAATCGCAATAAGCGCAGTGGATAGGAGGGTGGTCGGAGGAAAGACGGGAAGAACCACGAACTGCCATGGCTGCAGGACGAAAGGAACCCATCGATCGTTGTTTTTTAGCTTGAGAAACTGAGGAACACGCTTGGCGAATAGTAGGCATGAGGTTCATCAAAAGGATTTGGTCTCGAATGGTGACATAGGACTCGTTGAGGTCTATTAAAAATTGCGTAAGTTGTTGACGTTCATGCTTGGTGCTGCAAGAACAGGTGCAGCCATCACTGTAGGAGGCAAGTTCATCCTAGAGCGCATTGAGGCGAGTAAAATAAGCAGAGATGGAAGATGAGCCTTGGGAAATCGTAGCAAGTTCACAATTAAGTTGGAAAATACGAGGAGCGTTGCTCTGGGAAAAACGTTCACGAAGATCATCCCAAACAGCCTTGGCGGTGGTGGAAAAAAGAACTGATTCGGCAAGGTCGGGCTCCAGGGAATGAAGGATCCATGAAAGGATCATATCATTGCAGCGCCTCTAAGAGGCGTGAGCATCAGGGTCTTTGGAAGAAGAGGGTTCGTCAACATCACCATTAATAAAGCTAAGTTTGTTCTTGGCACTCAAGGAAATTTCCATACCACGCGTCCAAGTTGTATAATCGTCTCCATTTAATTTTTTGGAGACAAGAACAAGGTTAGGGTGATCAGAATGATGAAGGTAAAATGGATAACTGTTATTGGAATCTCACATGGGAAGAAGAGGAACGATAGAAGAAGGCTGCTGAAATTTTTTTAAAAGAAAAGCTAGGGTTTTGAAACCTGCTCTATATACCATGTAGAAAAAATATATGGGCTGAAAAGTATATTTCATTGATACATGAATAAGAATATATACAATTACATTCGTTGCGTAGCAAGGCAATATCCCTACAAGTTAGGAATACAATTATAATTAGGATTACACTCAATACATAGACTCCAACTGTGTTTCTACTTGTCTAACAAGCAGTTGCCATAACAAAGAGGATGACGCCTCATACTCGACTTATATGAATGTAATAACGATAATTTAAGTGAATGATTTTACAAAATTAATGTCATTGGAGGTTTAAGGATTAACCATGCAAAAACATCTATGGCGAAATTTTCCCAGTCTTATGACCATATTAAACCAGGTTCGAATCTGATCGGATCTGCTTGTATTTATAATTGTGACCCAATTGCAAACTCGTAAAACAAATTAAAAAAGTCATCGAAAAAGATAACGAGAAAACCAAACACACATCCCAAATGACTCAACTACAACTAGGGGTGGGTTCAAAAAATCGAAAACTGAAAAAAACCAAAACGAACACCGAATCGAGACCGAAAAAACTGAACCGAAACTGAAAAAACCAAACCGAACCGAACCGAACCGAACCGAACCGAATTCTTTTGGTTCAGTTTCGGTTTCAGTGATCCAGAAACCGAACCGAATTAATTAAATTAAAATTTTTAAATTTTTTATATATTTAATTATCTGTTTTGGGTATTATTTTCTAAACCCAATTTGTAAGCCCAAATGTGCTAAACCCAATGTGTTGCCCAACTTCAAGCCCAAAATATATAAAAAAACCTTACTCTAAACCCTAACCTATTATTTCTTCCTTTTCTTTTCTTTCACCGTAGCCGCTCTCACCATCTCTCCATCTTCTCTGTCTTTCATTCATTTCTCCTGCACTCCAGCCGCACCTTCATTGAATGACCTTTTGTGTTTCCTCATCCTCCATTTCCAGTCCATCACACGTTTCCCGCACCTCATTGAATGACCTTTTACGTTTCCTCATCCTCCATTTCCAATCCATCACATGTTTCCTTCAACCACCATTGTTGTCCGCAATTCCTCAATTTCTTCTGAAATGCTAACCCACTAAGCTCAACCCAAAGACTCTCTCTCTTTCACTCCCAACTTTCTGTATTAATTTGTATGTACAATTCTTGCATGTTTAGCTAACTCTACTGGATTATTCGCTTGCTTTCTTTTCTGGGTTCGTTTGTTTTCGAGATTTCGTTGTTGTTCTTGTGAAAGTTTGCGACTTTGATCAGATTCGGCATCTGTGTATTTTGTGGATTTCATGATTGTTGACTGAATGCTGTTGGGAGAGGCCTCTGTGATCTGAATCTTTTTCGGATCATGACCTTGAAGCGGCCTCTTCTGATCCCATCTCCAAGAACCCCCAATATCCAGATTAAAAAAAAAATATTCATGGAAAAAACCGAACCGAAAAAAACCGAATCGAAAATAATCGAAGAAAAACCGAACCACCAAGCCTAACAGTAACTGCGGTTTGGTTTCCGGTTTCGGCCAAAAACAGAACTGAACGGAACCAAACCCACCCCGAACTACAACAAAGCAATGTGCACATTAGAGAAGCGCGGCGATCTCTTCTTCCTAACCCTCACCAGTGACGATGACCACCACCTAGGCCTCCCTTCTCTCTACCCTCGCCGAAGCCAAGTCCCAAGCCACGCGGGGCTCCGTCCTCATCACCACCACCCAAGGCAAGTTCTTCTCCAATGGCTTTGACCTCGCCTGGGCCCAATCTGCCTCCTCCGCCAACGCTCGCCTTAATCAAATGGTCCTCGCCTTCAAGCCAGTCCTCATGCGGTCCTCTTGCTCCCAATGCTGACGATCGTCGCTGCTAAGCGCCCAGATCCAGAATTCATTGAAAATGGAGTTCTTGCCGTCCAAGGCCACGTCGCCGCAGCCGGCTTCTTGTTTGCCCTGAGTCACGATTACTTCCTCATGAGGCTCGACATAGGCGTGTTGTACATGAGCGAGGTCGATTTGGGGTTGCCGTTCCCGGACTACTTCACGACGGCGTTTCGGTCAAAAATGGGGCCGGTATCTGGTTTGAGGGACGTGATGCTGAGGGGATGATGGTGAAGGGAGACGAGGCGGTGAAAATGGGGATTGTAGAGTCAGCGCACGATAATGCGAAGAGCACGGTGAAGGCTGCGGTGCGCATGGGGGAGGATTTGGGGAAGAGGAAGTGGAACGACGACGTTTATGCAGAGATCAGGAAGAGCTTGTATCCGGAGTTGTGCGGAGTTTTTGGAGTGGCGATTGCTACTCCAAAGGCAAAGCTTTGAGTTTGTCATTATCTCCGATTTAGTGGGGGCACTTAGAGAATAATATGAAACTTAATAGGTTTAAATTGAAATTTGATGATTTCAGTGGTTCAAATGTGCGAATCAATTTGTGTAAGACTGTAAGAAAGCTAATTGGTTGGAGACTTTTAATATGTATTTTTGCTCATTGTTTATCCTAAATTTTTTTTTGGTCAATGTTTTTGTGCATCTAGCTAATTTTTGTTTTTATCCGTGTAGTCTATTTTTTTTAATGAAATGAAATTCTTTTTTTAAAAGAAGAAAAAGACAGAGAGGAACTAAATTGTTATTAAATTTGTTAAAAATAGGCTTATTTACTCTAAAACTCTCATGAAACTCAACTTTCCTTTCACTTTGCTTTATGAAATTCAAAACTTCTCACTTTATCTCCCAGGTGTCTACTATGTGTTTCATTTGAAATTTATCGTTAAATTGTGTTAAATTTTTTGTTAATAAGAGGGAGGTCATGGTCGGGAAGAAAAGCTTTTTGTGTTTTATTCTTTCTAATTTTTGTTGTATTCTATTTTTTTTTTTTACAAAAGGATAATTGGAATTTAAAATAAGAAAACACTTATGAACGCCATGTCAACATTTTGACGGGGATCTTAACTAACTTAACAGCATGGGATACCGTGGATGAGGATCCTCTCTGAATTCTCTTCGTGGCGATCCTAGGGATCCTCACATCCTAACCGTTTATCGTAAATCGTGTTGCCAATTTTTGTTAGGTACAATTTGTATTTAATTTTAAATTATAAAATTCAAATGATTTTTTACCGCATGATGTTCGATGAATGCCTAAGATGTGAGTATCCCTAAGATCTCCACAATTTGGATACGGATAGAATCCAAATCCAGATGAAGTGAGACATATAGTAAACACTTGCGTAGTTAAATAATTTGAATTTTATAGAGTAAAATGAGTTTCATTGAGTAAAATGAGAAGAAAGTTGACTTTCCGGAGGCGGTGTAAATAAGCCTTAAATTTAACCTAGTGCACTACATAAAATTCAAACAAATATGAATTTTTTACTCATGAAATCAAACGAGGAACTAGAGAGTTTAATAAGGTTTGAGGTACTAAAAATGGAGGGTCGGCCAAGGCGAGCCAACCCTATAAGGTCCCACAAATTCTGTCAGCCATATGTCTTGATATCCATACGGCACCCACCGAACGAGGGTGAGAGTGGCACATTTAGCCAACTGACCCTTTTAAAGTTAAACCTCAGCCAACCGCCTCTTCTTTATACCACGTCCTTCCCTCGCCCCTTCGCGTTCTCGTCGATGTGGGATCCGTTGCCCAATGCCTCATTCCTAACTCAAGTTAACCTATTAACTCTGGTAATTAATGCGTGGCGTGACAAAAACAAAATAAAAAAATAAAAAAAAGTTGGAAGACACTTGTAGTTCAATTGGCACCCCTACACTTGAGGGCTCGAGTTCGATGATGCTTGACTTACCGCTCCACCCTTCCATGGTACAAAAATTGGATTTGATCTTGATTGCAAGACCTATTTTACATGATATAATCCACATATGAAAAACTATGGTCGAGTTATTTTCGGTTACAAGAAGGAAGGGTTAAAAACCATCAAGGATAGAAGTAATAAACTTACCTCAACAGTATCAATCGCTTCATTTGAAGGAATTGCATGTAAAACCCTGCAAAAAGGAGAATGATAATTTAATCTTATAAGGGTGTCTATTCTATTGAGTGAAAGTTCCATTCCCATTCAATAGCATTTATTAAACAAGCACACGTGCATATCAGGCTCTCATAAGTATCCAATTTTATTGAAGCGTACTTAAAAACTAGAAATTCTGCAGAAAGTTGTAATGGGGTCAATGTAAAGAAGGGCACACAGCAAACAACTTTTCAAAGCATGGAGACCTATGAACTAAAACTCGCCGACCTCTATGAGTTTATGAACATAACCACAAGTCTAACTTAGCAAAACTCTACGCCAAAGAATTAAAGTCCACATTGGCGGGTTTTCTCTAAAGGAATTTGAGGTTACACCCAAAACAAATTGGCAATGGAAGGAGTAACCCTACTCCCTATGATCCCATTCTAGGTTCCTTTAACTTTCCAACGTGAGACAACTCTCCACGCACCCTCACATGTGGCAACACTCATGCCAAACACGTGGACAACACATGTTGGGTGACATAGACACGTGTTGTTGTAAGGATTCACATGTGGCCGAATCTGGCTCTGACACCACATTAGAATGTAAGCATTCGACATTAATAGGGAATTTACCACACACGCAAACGGGTAAAAAAAACTCCTATAATACTTCAAGAATGACAAGGATATTGTAGTATAAATGGTTCTCGCAAGGTTGTTCTCCATAGGGATTATTAAATAATTCAAAGCAAACCAAATTCCAATTAATTATTGTAAAGCAGAAAGTTGGGATGAATGATTTTATGACCTACTTAAATTAGAACGAATTTAATTAATAAAAGTAAACTAAATTGCAATACTAAAGATGAAGAAAGAGGAACAGTTTTGTAGAAATCAATTTATAAAAGCACTAGGGTTCCACCATCACCTACCAATCCTATGCATTTTTACCAATTACTTATGATCTACACATGCCACTTTGAAGGTTAGGTTTTCCTAATTTATATTCTACTTGGAACCTCCAACATTGAACGTATATCTAACATGCAATCCGTCCGGACGTTCGGATCAAATATGAACATGAGAGACTCATTACGTTTTATGAAAACCCTTTGAAAAACCATGCAACCCTTAAGACGTGGTGTTCGTCTTAAGTGAAATTACAATTATTAACCACAAGAAGCCAGCGTCAATTTCAGGGAACCTTCCGACCAAAATTGCATCAAATTACTTTTCTAAATATCCTAATGGTGATTAGACATTAAGACAATTAGATAATTTTAATCAAGGTGATTAATAATTCAAAGCAGGCATGCAATCAATCATAAGCAATTAAATAAAAATTACATATTCATGTTAAGGCTCAAGGCGCCCTAGCAAAAAGAGAATTAGTTATGCATATTCATAATTAAAATCATAGAAAATATCATTAAGAATAAAAGGAATGAAAACACCTTAAAGTAGAAAATCTCCAAGAACCCTACCAATTACTCTCTGTCTCCAAAATTGCATAAAAGAAAGCGTAGAAAGAAAACTGAGAATGGCAAAACCCTTATACATCCCCTTTAGCTATCGCACAAACCCTAGTCTTTTTCTCCAATTAGGAAACTAAATAATAAAAATAAAACAACTTAGAAAATAAAATCATAATAAAGCTAGGAGAATCTGCCAAGTACTTGTCCAGCCACGTTTTAGTCTCAAATATCCTCTAAATCTGGCCCATGATAGCTTGTTTTAAAGATTATAAGGTTCTGAACACCTCCAGAAGGCCACGAAACCATCCGAGGTCATCTTGGGCTCCAAAAATGCAATTCAAGCCCAAAACGTCACTATTCCAGCACCGTGCACTGCTCCTTTATTTTATCGCCAGAAAATCATCGCTAGGTAGAAAAAAATTCAAATTTTGACACGATCAAGCCAAGTGACTCACGAACGTCCTCTAACTAGAATTACTCCAAAATTCGTCCATTTGACTATGTTTTACTCCATAGGAAGTCGAAAATCCTATATTGAAATATTGAAAATACAATTCAAAGTATCAAAAATTTTCCAAAATATACTAAGAATAGGGTAAAATATATAATATGAAATTGACTCATCAAAATACCCCCAAACTTAGCTTTTTGCTTGTCCTCAAGCAAAATAAAACTAGAAAACAAAAATAAAAACTAACAAACTAGAAACTTAACTAAAACTAACTGACAAAAATTTTCACTTTCAAAGTTGCAATCCATAGAACACGTTAAAAATCAGAATATCTTTTCAAAAGTTCCAACCAATCCCACCACAGAGTCTAAGCCATTTAGAATCAATTAGAAAAGAATTCACAAACTTCCTTTGGTGTAAAGTGAACCAACACAGCTAAGGAGACTCGACTAAAACTCTTACCTCCTGTCCTTCTTTATTTCACACATACTAACTTTAAATATAACTATTATTTTTTTCCCTTCTTTTTTTTATTTTATTTTTCTCTCCTTTTTTTTCATTTATAATTATAATAATAATAATTATTATTTTGATGACAGTAGTGCTTGCGCAATGTCGGTTCACTTAAGCTTTCGATCCAACCCATGTAGCGAGCTTTAGGTCAATGACTCCCAAACCAATTGGGCTTTAGGGCACTAGGTGTAGAACACCCCTAAGGACTTATTAACCCGAGCTGAAAATGCTACGAAACCTACTAACAACCCTGCCCCATGCCAAAACTCTATCGTTTGACGTGAGAATCATTGTTGATTAGGCATGACTGACCCGGTTACTAGGCAAAGTCTTGGGTGGAACAATTATTACTTTATTCATAACAAGAACTAACTTTACTTAAAACAAAAATTTAAAAATAAACTTAGACTAAAAGTAAGTGTTTCAATCTCACTCCCCACAAACTATGTTGGTGTGAATGTGCAAATTGTCAAAGTATAATTCATGAATTAATGTCTAAGCAACGATAAATAGAAAATACTCTAATGTGGGATTGACCTTCACCATGTCTATTTGTTCTAACATTTAAAATCATCCATGGATATTAACTCAAAAAGAATGAAATTTTTTATCTTGACACAAAAATTAAAATCCTAAAATTTTACTTTCCCACCCCCAAACTTATTTCACACTTTGTCCTCAAGGTGTGGAAAATTAATAGAAACTAAAAAAACAAAAAGCAAAACTGGAAAAGATAAAACAAAAGCCTAGAATAAATAAACTAGAAGAAAAGGAAAATAGAAAAGAAACAAAGAAATTAAAATAAATAAATAATAGATCGAACAGAAAAGAAGGAAAAGGATCACCTGGATTCGAAATCAGGACCTGGGATCGAACTCACGGCCAGGAGCTTTGTGACGCGCGGACCAACACGGACGAGTCCACAATTGTGTCAAACGTGAGCAACAGCTACTATATAAACTGGTTTAGCAGCTTCATTTGTCATTTCAAGAAAAAAAACCCTGGAAGCTGCTGCCTGCTACCCCCTTTACCTTGCCTCGAGTCCAGAGCCCCAAACGGCTCTCTGTCTCCCATTTTCAAAAATGTCCATTTCGAAACAGACATGACAGGCCAAGTGTCACGCATCCATATGATGAATTCCACGTGTCACGCATCCATATTATCTGTCACTAAAAACCCAAACGCGCCACCATATCAGAAATAGGTCTCCCATTTTTCTCAGCCCACTCTCTCTGTGCTCTCAGACCCCATTTCTCTCTAAAATGAAAAATAGCTCTTTTTTATTTTATTTTTTTTGTGGTGTTACGTTTGTTTTTGTTCTTTTTGTTTTTTTTAATGTTATGCAAAACTTAGGTATATAAATGCATCTAGAAATTTAAACTAATAATAAAATTGAAAATCAAATGAAAAATACAATAAAGAAAGAGTTTAGAAAAATTGGGTTGCCTCCCAATAAGCGTTTTATTTTAAGTCTGTAGCTAGACATTGCAGAAGTCTGGTGGCTAGATCACTGGTTCCTTCAGAGTCAAAGACTCGTCTGCAGTATCAAAGGGTGACTCCACATATGGTTTCAGCCTATGACCATTCACCTTGAATGTGTTGCCTTGAGCCTCATTAGTTATTTCAACTGCCCCATGAGAAAAGACTTTAGTAACCAGATATGGCCCAGTCTAGCGAGATTTTAATTTCCCTGGAAACAACTTTAGCCTTGAACTAAATAACATAACCTTTTGCCCTGGTTGAAATTCCTTCCTTAAAATTTTATTATCATGAAACGCCTTAGTTCTTTCCTTGTAGATACGAGAACTGTCATAAGCACCTTGACGAATTTCCTCTAGCTCATTGAGTTGCAATTTTCGTTGTTCCCCAGCTGAATCATACGAAAAATTTAACTCTTTAATTGCCCAGTAAGCCTTATGCTCAAGCTCTATAGGTAGATGACAGGCTTTGCCATAAACGAGTCGGAATGGTGACATCCCAATAAGAGTGTTATAAGCTGTCCTGTAAGCCCACAAAGCGTCATTTAATTTCAAACTCCAGTCTTTACGTGTAGAACCAACTGTTTTCTCCAAAATGCGTTTTAATTCTCTGTTTGAAACTTCAACTTGACCTGATGTCTATGGATGATAAGGTGTAGCCACGTGATGATTGATCTCATACTTTGCTAGTAAATTAGCAAACGGTTTATTAATAAAATGCTTGCCCCCATCACTAAGAATAATGCGCGGAATTCCAAAACGCGGAAATATAACCCCTTGGAGGAACTTCAGGACCACTGATCCTTGATTAGTTGGTGTTGCAATGGCCTCGACCCACTTAGAAACATATTCCACAGCAACTAAAATATATTGGTTCCCATTAGACGATGGAAATGGTCCCATGAAATCAATACCCCAAACATCAAATAATTCATCAATTAGAATATTTTGTTGGGGCATCTCATTCCTTGTGGACTGGTTGCCGACTCTTTGACACCTATCACATGCCTTGCACCAATTATGTGCATCTTTAAAAAGTGTAGGCCAAAATAACCCACTCTGCAAAATTTTCTCTGCTGTCCTTTTCTGCCCAAAATGTCCCCTACACGCATAATGATGAGCAAATTTTAAAACACTTTCCTGTTCAGCTTCAGGAATGCACCTGCGAATAATCTGGTTTGGGCAATACTTATATAAGTATGGCTCATCCTAGAAATAATGCTTTACATCAGATAAAAACTTCTTTTTCTGCTGGAACGTAAAATCCAGATGCACCACACCCTTGGCCAAATAATTAACAATATCAGCAAACCAAGGTGTATTAATTTGGACAGCAAATAGCTGCTCATCTGGAAAACTCTCACTTAATGGTAGGGAATCCTCTTCTGAAGCTGTTGGAATAATTAATCTGGATAAATGGTCAACCACCACATTTTCGCTACCCTTTTTATCCCTGATTTCTAAGTCAAACTCTTGCAATAAAAGAATCCAATGAATTAACCGAGGCTTGGCATCTTTCTTGGACAACAAATACTTCAAAGCTGTATGATCTGTATAAACAATCACTTTAGTCCCAACTAAATAAGGATGAAATTTTTCCAGTGCAAAAACAACTGCCGATAATTCTTTCTTTGTGGTTGCATAGTTCAGCTGTGCATCATTGAGAGTTCGACTAGCATAATAAATAACATGGGGAAACTTATCTTTCCGTTGTCCAAGAATTGTTCCTACTGCATAATCTGAAGCATCACACATTAATTCAAAAGGTAAACTCCAATTAGGGGTTGCAATAATGGGTGCTGTAGTGAGGAGTGTTTTTAACTTGTTGAAGTCCTCCAAACAACCCTCATCAAAAACAAGGGGAGCATCCTTAGCCAATAAATTACACAATGGTCGGCTAATCTTGGAGAAATCCTTGATGAACCGTCTATAAAACCCAACATGCCCAAGAAAAGATCGAACACTTTTAACAGTTGTCGGTGGTGGTATCCTTGCAATTACATCAATTTTAGCCTTATCAACGTCAATACCCTTGTTAGAAATCAAGTGTCCTAGTACAATCCCTTGCTGGACCATGAAATGACACTTTTCCTAATTTAAAACTAGGTTTGTTTTAATGCATCTGTCAAGAACTAGAGATAAATTCTGCAAACATTGATAAAAAAACTCCAAAAACAGAAAATTCATCCATAATACCTTAACTATTTGTTCAACCAAACCTGAAAATATGCTCATCATGCAGCGTTGAAAAGTTGTAGAGGCATTGCATAAACCAAAGGGCATTCTCCGATATGAAAAAGTCCCAAAAAGACATGTAAAAGTTGTATTCTCTTGATCCTCGGGTGCAATTGGAATTTGGTTATACCCTGAATGTCCATCCAAGAAACAATAGAAAGCACGACCCGCCAACCTTTCCAACATTTGATCAGTGAAAGGCAATAGAAAATGATCTTTTCTGTAATCTACACATATACGCTACCCAGTAGTCAAATGTGTGGGCACAAGTTCATTATTATCATTCTTCACAATTGTAATTCCAAAATGATTGGGCACTACTTGAGTTGGACTAACCCACTTACTATCTGAAATTGGGTAGATCATTCCAGTATTCAAAAGCTTCATAACTTTATTACAAACAACTTCTTTCATAATTGGATTCAAACGACATTGAGCATCAATGGCGAGCTTTACCCCATCTTCCATCAAAATTATGTGCATGCAAATTGTAGGGTGATCCCTTTAATGTCTGCTATAGTCCAACCAATTGCATCTTGATAACACCTTAAAATGTGAAGAATCTGCCCCCAAATAAGCATATTTCAAGTGTTTTGGTAGCACTTTTAACTCCAATTTAGGTGGCTGTACTTTGGAGGGCTGGAACTGTTTTTTCGATTCCCCCAAACTCTAAAAAACGTGCTTCCAACGTGGCTGGTGAAAAGGGACACTTTCCAAAGCTGAAACATATTCAAAAACCTCTTCATCTTCAGTTTCTTTATTGTCAAACCCGTGCAACACATTTAGCAATGGATCAGCTGTCAAACGGGGCATAATTCCAGCATGCATTAAATTGTCCAACACATCAACATGCATACAATCATGTACATCAACTGGATTTTTAGTAGCTTCAAATAAATTGAAAACAACAGACTGATCTTGAACTCTAAGTGTAAGTGTTCCAGCCTCTACATCAATTAAAGTTCGAGCAGTAGCCATGAAGGGACACCCCAAAATAATTGGTGTTTGCATATCTTCATCCATGTCCAAAACCAAAAAATCTACAGGAAAATAGAGATTATCCACTTTGATAATAAGGTCTTCAATAATTCCCTACGATAGGCAACCGAACGATCCGCTAGTTGCAAAATAATTGATGTAGGCTTGATTTCTCCTTGTCCTAGTCTCTGAAAAAGGCATTAAATTAATACTAGCACTTAAATCAATTAAAGGATGTTTAAAATTAGAATTTCCAATTGTGCATGAAATCGTAAAACTTCTTGTATCTTGTTTCTTTGGGGGCAATTTGTGTAATAAAATTGCGCTACATTGTTCAGTTAGAATCACTTTTTCGAAATCCACAACCTTTTTTTTCTTTGTGCAAACGTCCTTCAAAAACTTGGCATAAGACATAATGTTTTTGATCGCATCAATTAACGGTAGATTAATTTGAACTTTAGACAAAGTCTTCATAAAATCTGTCAACTGTTGATCTTTAGCTTTAGGCTTTAACCTTTCGGGATAAGGCATTGGAGGTACATAAACACGTTCTGCAGTTTTTGGGGTAGCTTCTGCAGTATTTTCGGATTTGTCTAGTGGTTGCCCAGAATCTGCAGAAATTGCAGAATCTGCAAAATTTGCAGATTTAGTTTAGGGCTGTTCTGCTGCCTGCGAATTTCCAGCAGAATTTTCCTCTCTATTGTCATAACTTTTCCCACAACGTAAAATTTGAACTGCCTTACAATCAGCACCTCCCATTGGATTCTGTTCAGTTTGATTAGGAAATGTACCCGGTCCTCTTTTTGAAACTTGCAAAGCAATCTGCCCAATTTGTTGTTCCATATTTTTCATTGTTGCATGCATATTTTGGATTTCTTGACTGGTTTGTTCAAATCTTGTGTTTGTAGTATTTGCCAATTTTCCAATTGCAATTTTCTAAGCTGCCTTAAGTACAGCAGGTTGCTGTGCCTACTGTTGAAATTGTGGCTTTGCATGCTGATCTCTATCCCACTTTAAATTAGGATGATCTCTCCAACCTGAGTTGTAGAAATTTGAATACGGGTCATTTCGGGGGCGCTGAAAATTATTAAATGCATTAACCTGTTCTGCTGTAAACTCTAGATAAGCATCTTTAATTGGGTAGCTCAAAAAATCATGAGTCGTCATGCTACAAATGCTCTAGGTAGCTGGTATGGGCTGCTGTACAGCAACCTGTGAACCTGGAATTCTTTGTAATAACATATCAAATTTTGCATCAAATTTTTCAAGCTTTTTCTCTTTTTTTGTCAATTTGTGCTGACACATATGGGGACCTATTAGACATCTCAAAAACAGACCTAGACTGCGGTTATTCAACTGCCCATTGTTGTGTATCTGCTGCCATTTTTTCAAATAATAAACAAGTCTCTTGGGCATTTTTATCTTTGTATGAACCTCCACATGAAGCATTGACAAGCATTTTTGTAGTCATATTTAATCCTCTGAAAAATATGTGCATTTGAGTAGTACCGTCAATACCAGAATGTGGGCATTTTCTGATCAATTCCTTGAACCGTTTCCAAGCCTCATGAAATTCTTCATTTGGCTTCTGGGTAAAAGATAAAATCTGGGTTTCGTTATCAAGGGTCTTTGAAGCTGGATAATACTTGCTTAAAAATTTGATGAGGTTGCTGCTGCGGTCAGGGGAGGGGGGTTGCGGGGGAGGTGGGGGTGGGGTGGGATATGGGGGGTTTAGGTTGCAGGGAGGGAGGTCGGGGAAGAAGAGTTCTGGGTTTGTTTTAAATAACTTTTCTTTAATTAAATATTTTTAAATGAATAAAAAATTATTTTTTTGCCATGTGGCACAAATTTGGCAGCCACGTGGCACAACTGTGGCAGCCACGTCAGCTCTTAACGAATCAATGGATGGAAAATGTAACGAAGGTACTATATTGAAATGAAATAGTAGGTGAGGTATGAAAGTGAAATGTTTTGAAGATGTTGTATGCGATTGTAATAGACCCCAAACCTGATGTGGTAAAGTGTAATTTACCATTTTTTAAATAAGCACACGGGCATATCAGGCTTGCATAAGCATCCAATTTTATTGAATAGTGTACTTGAAAACTAGAAATTCTGCACACAGTTGTAATGGGGTTGTTTTTTTGAAGTAAAAAAAATCATCAGAAAAATTAAATTGGGTTTCTTTTCAAGAAAAATCCATTGAGGACTAAGGGCTAGTTTGGTATAGCTGTGCTTCGAAAAAAAAAACTGCTTCTGTTGTGCTGTGAGAATAAGCAGCTGTGAAATAAAGCAGCAGAGTGTTTGGTAAACTTTTTTGTAAAAGTGCTTTTGGAAAAGAAAAAAAATAGTATTATAGTGTTTGGTAAACTTTTATGTAAAACAACTGTGACTGTGTGAAATGACTAAAAAATGTATAATACTAGATGTGCCATTAATTTAATTTTCTTAAGTCTTCCCCCTTTATTTTCTCCATCTGCATCGAAAAGTCTCTCCCACTACCCTACTACTGAACCAGACTTTCCAAAAATCAAAAACATCATTCTAGAAGTCTCCCCCACAACCCCAATTTTCTTAGTTTTTATTTTTTTTGCTCCGTCTTCTTCTTTTTTATAATTTGTTCCATTCCTCAATCTCGCTCACTTGTCATCTGATTTGCAGTACATACATGGTCTAGCTGCTCAAGGAGTTCATTATATACATCGGGTAGGGCCAACGCTCCCAGATGCTGGTTTCTTTCTTCTTCCGGGACTAATCATTTTTTCTTTTTGAAACTGTATAGTGTGAATTTGATCATACGAAGTAGTTTCCTGTATTTAATTTTGGGTATTTGGAATAATTGAGTTTTGGTGTCTGTCTAGGCAATCTGGGCTCTCCTAATTTGCAGAAATACGAAGATCAATCGCCTGTAAGCGGTGCAATCTAGGAAATCTGCGATGCCAAAACCGAATTTGGTCCTCGCCGGAAAAGATGGCGGTATTTCTCGGTGCGATTTTGTTGGCATGGGAGTGAGAGAGGACGAACAAGAGATAAGAGGAAGGACAGAGGCAGAAACAACGTCCTAGGGTATGGAATCCAAGGTCAATAACGATGATTGTTGAAGTTGGGAGTGAACGGCGTTGTGGCGGGATCGACGAGGATGACCTCTCAATTGAAATCGGCGACGTTTTCCAGTTGGTATTATGTGTAATTATTTAATTGTTTAAGGTCATTTTGGGTGTTTGGAAGTTTCATTAAAGGGCTCAGCGCCTCTTGCAAATTAGGTTTGCGCAAAAGCTGTGGAAGCAAAAAAAGCCAATTAAGCTAGCTTTTGCTGCTTTGAACTTTCAGCTTTTTTTAACCCAAAACTATGAAAAAAGGCTGAAGTTAAATGTTTACCAAACACAAAAAGGCTCCCAGCTTTTTTTGATACCCGGTTTTTTTAAAAGCATATAAGTACCAAACCAGTGCTAGAGCCCAAAAACATCAAGTAGCTAAAGTCCAAATTTGATTTAAAGACAAAAATAAATTAGCCTCTTCGCACGCCGCACCCCAAAGGTGTGTTGCTTTAGATATTCTTATCTAATCTAATCTAATATTAGAAAGCCAGAAGTCAAGTTTGGTGTCTCAAGGTTTCACAAAAAATAATTGGATTATAAAGCCCTTCAAACAAAAAAAATTTAGAGTAAATTGTAGCTATGGTCCCTTAACTTTAACTCAATTGGAGCAATGGTCCCTCAACTAAAAATCCATTACCATTGGTCCCTCAACTTATCAAAACGTGCAGCTATAGTCCCTCAACTAAAAATTCATTACCATTGGTCCCTCAACTTTAATTCAACTGGAGAAATGGTCCCTTAACTTTAACCCAATTGTAGCAATGGTCCTTCCAATATAACTCGTTTTGACAAATTTTTTGACATAGTTGATGAAAAGAACCATAATTATACACTTTGATGAGTTGAGGGATCCTAATTGTATAAATGGTCATTCCAACATAGCTTATTTTGACAAAATTTTGACAAAATTGATGAGAAGGACTATAGCTACACATTTTGATAAGTTGAGGGACCAATGGTAATGGATTTTTAGTTGAGGGACCATTGCTCCAATTTGATTAAAGTTGAAGGACCATTCGTACAATTTACTCAAAAATTTAACTTGCATGATTTACTGTTAGGGATATGGATAAAGGATAGAAATGTCCAAATAAAAGACACAAAAGCAGAAAACACAGTAAATAAAAAATAAACTAAAAAGAAAATGGAAAAATGAACGTGAAGGAACCCACGTTGCAGACTTAGCAGTTCTAGTTCACTTGATTGTCGCAACATATATAACTGCTGCATACGCACTCATTTAACTGCATAAGAAACTAAAAACATACCCAGTTGGTAAGCCATTTGATTCTCATGTTTGATTTTTTGGTTTATCTCTCTATCTTTCAAAGTTTTCTCCGTACATATGTTCTCAAATCCAAAGAGTGAATTTCTTGCTCTCTCTTTCTTTAATTTGGCAGATGCGTTTTTCAATTTGATTCTCCACCCAAGATGGAGAGTCCGTGTGTAAAGAGAGAAGGCAAAGAGGGTCTCGCATTTGGGCGGTGACGGTTGAGTTGCTGCTGCTACTGCTACTGCTGCCACTGCTACAAAAGGGCCTTATAGTGTTAGTGGGTGGTGTCGGTTTAATCTAATATAGTGGCGGATAAGACAGTTGCGACACTAACTGAACATGACATTGGATTTACTGTCGCTTATAAGCGTCATAAAATGTTTATGTCGCTTTTAAACCGACGTAAACATACATTTTAATAATTTTTAAATACTAGTGTCGCTTTTAAGCGACATAAAGTATGACTGTGGATTGAAGACTGGTGTTGCTTTTCACAATTTTATACCCCTAAAAACTATAATAATTACATATATATATTAAATTAAATTTTAAAAATTGGTGACCATTGGATTGGCTTAAATACACATACCATTCAATTTCTTAAGTGGTATACATACAAAATAAATAAATTTAAATCTACTTAATAAATAAATATATATATATACACACACCATTGAACTTGATTGGATATGAATTCTACGAAACTAATTTCGATGGTTATAAACGAAAAATCACTATTTAACGGTTATTTTAACTCCGATTTTGATGATTTTTTACAGCTACACTCCTTGACCCTATATCAATGCAATGAATGAATTTGATCTTCAATTAAAAATATTTACACTAGTGGATACCACAAATCTTATGTTATACTTAATGAAAGTATAAATAAACTCTAAGTGTTAGTGAATCTATCGTTTTGATGAGATACGCATCCTACGAAACTAATTTCAACGATCCAACCACGAAACTTGTTTGTATATGCTTCGAGATCGCATACGCCAAAAATCGCAAGAAACAAACATTCAGAGATCAAGTAACGGGACAAAACTTTTCGACGGTTATAAACGAAAAGTCACGATTTAACGATTCTTTTAACTCCGATTTTGATGATTTTTTACAGCTACACTCCTTGACCGTATATGAATACAACGAATGAATTCGATCTTCAATTTAAAATATTTACAGTAGTGACTTAATGAAAGTATAAATAAACTCTAAGTTTTAGTGAATCTATCGTTTTGATGGGAAACGCATTCTACGAAACTAATTTCAACGATCCAACTGTCAAACTTGTTTGTATATGCTTCGAGATCGCATACGCCAAAAATTGCAAAAAAAAAAAAACATTCAGAGATCAAGTAAGGGGACAAAACTTTTCGACGGTTATAAACGAAAAATCACGATTTAACGGTTATTTTAACTCCGATTTTGATGATTTTTTACAGCTACACTCCTTGACCTTATAAGAATACAATGAATGAACTCGATTTTCAATTTAAAATATTTACATTAGTGGATACCACAAAATCTTATGTTATACTTAATGAAAGTATGAATAAACTCTGTGTTAGTGAATCTATCGTTTTGATGAGATACGCATCATACGAAACTAATTTCAACGATCCAACCACCAAACTTGCTTGTATATGCTTCGAGATCGCATACGCCAAAAATTGATAAAAAAAAAAACATTCAGAGATCAACTAACAGGACAAAACTTTTCGACGGTTATAAACGAAAAATCACGATTTAACAATTATTTTAACTCTGATTTTGATGATTTTTTTACAGCTACACTCCTTGACCTTATATGAATACAATGAATGAACTCGATCTTCAATTTAAAATATTTACACTAGTGGATACCACAAAATCTTATGTTATACTCAATGAAAGTATGAATAAACTCTCAAGTGTTAGTGAATCTATCATTTTGATGGGATACGCATCCTACGAAACTAATTTCAACGATCCAACCGTCAAACTTGTTTGTATATGCTTCGAGATCACATACGCCAAAAATCGCAAAAAACAAACATTCAGAGATCAAGTAACGAAACAAAACTTTTCGACGGTTATAAAGGAAAAATCATGATTTTACTGTTATTTTAACTTCGATTTTGATGATTTTTTACAGCTACACTCCTTGACCTTATATGAATACAATGAATGAACTCTGTTTGTACCATACTTGACCAATCCCGAAACTACTAAGCACCGGTCAACATTATACCGACCCACAAGAGTTCCCCTCCAACCAGGAGGCCAATCACAACGCGACATGCATAAACATCAGAAGACAATCACTGCGCGACACGTGTCAACATCAGAGGCCAATCACAGCGCGACACGTGTCAACATCAGAAGCCAATCACAACATGACACGTGTCAATGTTAGAACAAAGCTAGAAACTCTCTTCTATAAAAGGAGATCATTCTTCCATGATAATCTCTAATGTCACTAGAACTCACAAAAGGAGAGCTTGAACCTATGTACTTGTGTAAACCCTTCACAATTAATGAGAACTCCTCTACTCCGTGGACGTAGCCAATCTGGGTGAACCACGTACATCTTGTGTTTGTTTCCTTGCCTCTATCTCTTCACATACTTATCCACACTGGTGACCGGAGCAATCTAGTGAAGGTCACAAACCTGACACTTTCTGTTGTACCAAAGTCCTCACCGACTTTATGCATCAACAAACTCGATCTTCAATTTAAAATATTTACACTAGTGGATACCACAAAATCTTATGTTATACTTAATGAAAGTATGAATAAACTCTTAAGTGTTAGTGAATCTATCATTTTGATGGGATACGCATCCTACGAAACTAATTTCAACGATTCAACTGTGAAACTTGTTTGTATATGCTTCGAGATCACATACGCCAAAAATCGCAAAAAACAAACATTCAAAGATCAAGTAACGGGACAAAACTTTTCGACGGTTATAAACGAAAAATCATGATTTTACGGTTATTTTAACTCTGATTTTGATGATTTTTTGCAGCTACACTCCTTGACCTTATATGAATACAATGAATGAACTCTGTTTATACCATACTTGACCAATCTCGAAACTACTAAGCACCAGTCAACATTATATCAACCCACAAGAGTTCCGCTTCAACCAGGAGGCTAATCACAATGCGATATGCGTCAACATCAGAGGCCAATCACAGCGGGACACGTGTCAACATAAGAAGCCAACCACAACATGACACGTATCAATGTCAGAAAAAAGTTAGAAACTCTATTCTATAAAAGGAGGTCATTCTCCCACAATAATCTCTAATGTCATTTGTACTAAACTATTCACTAGAACTCACAAAAGGAGAGCTTGAACCTATGTACTTGTGCAAATCCTTCACAATTAATGAGAACTCCTCTACTCCGTGGACGTAGCCAATTTGGGTGAACCACGTACATCTTGTGTTTGTTTCCTTGCCTCTATCTCTTTACATACTTATCCACACTGGTGACCGGTGCAATCTAGCGAAGGTCACAAACCTGACACTTTTTGTTGTACCAATGTCCTCACCGATTTTGTTCATCAACAAACTCGATTTTCAATTTAAAATATTTACACTAGTGGATACCACAAAATCTTATGTTATACTTAATGAAAGTATGAATAAACTCTTAAGTGTTAGTGAAACTATCATTTTGATGGGATACGCATCATACGAAACTAATTTCAATGATCCAACCGTCAAACTTGTTTGTATATGCTTCTAGATCACATACGCCAAAAATCGCAAAAAACAAACATTCAGAGATCAAGTAACGGGACAAAACTTTTTGACGGTTATAAAGGAAAAATCACAATTTTACGGTTATCTTAACTCCGATTTTGATGATTTTTTATAGCTACACTCCTTGACCTTATATGAATACAATGAATGAACTCTGTTTGTACCATACTTGACCAATCCTGAAACTATTAACCACCGGTTAACATTATACCGACCCACAAGAGTTCCGCTCCAACCAGGAGGCCAATCACAACACGACACGCGTCAACATCAGAGACCAATCACAATGCGACACGTGTCAACATCAGAAGCCAATCACAACATGACACGTGTCAATGTTAGAACAAAGCTAGAAACTCTCTTTTATAAAAGGAGATCATTCTCCCACAATAATCTCTAATGTCATTTGTACTAAACTATTCACTAGAACTCACAAAAGGAAAGCTTGAACCTATGTACTTGTGTAAATCCTTCACAATAAATGAGAACTCATCTACTTCGTGGACGTAGCCAATCTGGGTGAACCACGTACATCTTGTGTTTGTTTCCTTGCCTCTATCCCTTTACATACTTATCCACACTGGTGACCAAAGCAATCTAGCGAAGGTCACAAACCTGACACTTTCTGTTGTACCAAAGTCCTCACCGATTTTGTGCATCAACAAACTCGATCTTCAATTTAAAATATTTACACTAGTGGATACCACAAAATCTTATGTTATACTTAATGAAAGTATGAATAAACTCTTAAGTGTTAGTGAATCTATCATTTTGATGGGATACACATCCTACGAAACTAATTTCAACGATTCAACCGTCAAACTTATTTGTATATGCTTTGAGATCACATACGCCAAAAATCGCAAAAAATAAACATTCAGATATCAAGTAACGGGACAAAACTTTTCGACGGTTATAAACAAAAAATCACGATTTTACGGTTATTTTAACTCCGATATTGATGATTTTTTTATAGCTGCACTCCTTCACCCTATATGAATACAATGAATGAATTCGATCTTCAATTTAAAATATTTACACTGGTGGATACCACAAATCTTATGTTATACTTAATGAAAGTATAAATAAACTCTAAGTGCTAGTGAATCTATCGTTTTGATGGGATACAAATTCTACGAAACTAATTTCAACGATCCAACCGTCAAACTTGTTTGTATATGCTTCGAGATCGGATACTTGACATTGAAATTTTCCTTACAACGTGGAAATTAGCATGTGATGAGATATTATATAATAAAATTAGACTATGTTTCAATTAGCATGTGATGATATTTTATAATAAAATTATATTTATGTTTTTTATTACGTATTTTATTCAAGTTAAATTTTATTTATTAAAATTTTAAAATGTTATATGAGATAACACAAAAAAAAAAAAAAAGCTGGTTATTTTTTTTCTTTGGGTTAAACATTAGGCGGGAAATGGATGGATATCTTGAAATATTAGGTGGGAAATTTCCCAAACATTAGGTGGGAAATGGATGAATTCGTTGAAATATTAGGCTGGAAATTTCCCGCTTGGTAAACTTAGTGTCGATTTTAACCGACGCTATCATCTTTTATGCGACAGAAGTTTCATTAAACCGACGCTATGTGAATTTCAAAAAGTGTGTCAGAAGTTGGTGTCGATTAAGATCAACACCAACATTAATTTAATTCGACGTCAGTCAATCCATGTCGGTTTAAACCGACACCAACTAAGTACCCATATTTAAACCCCTCTCTTTCCCATTTCATTTGTGCTTTCACTTCTCCCCCAATTTTAGTCTTTCTTGTTCTCCTTCCCCATTTCATCCGTGCGTCCCTTTCTTCCTCATTTTCAGTTTTTCCTCTTCTCCTTCCCGATTTGCTATGGATCACCATTTTGAAGATCAACATTCTGAGGAACTCCAATCTGAACGTTGTCTACAGGGGAAAGCTCGACAACGGCCGCTTAATCGCCGTCAAGCGATTCAACAAGCTAGCCTCGCCGGACAATCGCCAATTCCTCGTCCGTTAAACTCAACCCTCCCTCCATTTTTCAACATTTCGATAAATCTCAATCCCAGATTTTTGTTTTCTGAAAAATAAGGAAAGATTGAATTTTTTTTGTTTGCAGGAGGAGGCAAGGGTGGCGCTGTATCTTGCTCAATGCCTACAGGGTTTTGTTTGATCAGGTAGGTTATAAAGTCTTTTGCTTTTCGAATTGGATTGAATTTTTTGAGGGTTAATCTGTTTGTTTGTTTGTTTTTTTGTTGTTGTTGTTATAATCGAGCAGAAGGGAATGTAACACAAGGACTTTCCGCGAGGTTGTGAATCACAGGTTTATCTGTTTTTATTATTTACCATTTGGCTTTTTGATTTTGTATACAGGATGGTAATCCCAGGCTATCAGGCTTTAGTCCAAAAGCGTTTATCCTTTAATTAAGACATTTAATGGAAAAATTACTTTTGGACTAAATTTGCTAACGGACTAGCACCATGAGGGTTTAAATCCTAATTTTTTTACCACGAGGGCTATCTTCCGATTACCTTGTCTCCACATGGACCATTTATCCGATTTGGTCTAAAATTGTTTGTTTTTTCATTGACATATGGTGGGATTTATTTTTATATAATTTATTTTTAATTATTATTAATTAAAAACAGAACAAGATTTTTTTTTATTAATATATTTGGTGTCGCTTATGGACGACAGCAGCTAATTAATTTATTTATCGAGATGGAAGGTAATGTCGGTTACGACCGACAGTAGATCGACTATTTTATTTATTTAATTGAGGTGATGTCGGTTTGGACCGACAGTAAGTGTGATATTTTTATTGTTTATTTGTTAGTTAATGTCGGTTTGGACCGCCATCATATCAGATTTCCATGTTGCTTTTAAGCGATGTAAGCACTGATGTCGCTTTTAAGCGACGCTGTTGTTCTTTTTTTATTTTACAATACTTTCCTTCTTGGTGGCGGATTAAGGGGGATAAGCGACACCAATACCCTTTCTGTGACGGTAGTATTGGCGTCGGTTCCACTATGCGACATTGCACGATTTAATGTCAGATTTTTACCAAAAATCCGACAGTAAGTGGTGTTTTTTGTCGGTTTTATAGCGCCATTGATATCCCGTTTTGTAGTAGTGTGCTGCTCAAAAAATGGATTGACAAGTACATATAAATATCCCTTATCCTTCTTTCTATCATTTTAGCTTCTGGATACTTTTGATGTGGGTGTTTTGCTTTCTGATTTACTTGGTGGTTCATTGTTTTGTACTTTTAGCATAATTTTTTGTACTGTATGGCTTAAAGCAAAATGCCCAAATGCGGATTATCATATTCTGCTAATTTAGCTTAATATTTTATGCAGTTGAGTTGCTGCTTGAGTATCATTAAAGTAAGAAAATAGCGGTGCTATAGCAGAAGAAGAGGGAAGAGAAACAGTTGAGTCATCCTCTTCCTGTTTTAGGTAACATAGTTTAGTCACTTTTCATTTTTTCCTTATCTCCATGATTTTGTTTTTAATTAATTTATTCTAATGTTCATTTTTCGTTCATGGGTAATTATAGTGGACTGAAATGCAAGGCAAAATTACACCTATTAGGATTTACAAAACTTGGGGCCTGATCCCAAGCTCAAAATATGACTGCTTTGAGTTCTTATAGTGATGCACCCTGGATAGTCTCTTGCTATCAATTCCTTTATTCATAGAATAAAGAAAAAATGTCAGTGAGGCATAACACTTTGTCTAATTGCGTGCTAATCAGTCAGATTTTCTAATGCAGAGTCAATCCCATGATAATAGAATGATACCTGTTGAATATACTTCATTTGTATGATTACCGGAGTTCTAAATCCCTTGCTTATCCTATGCATCATTGACCTTCTCATTGTATGGATTTATACTTGGCAGAATGTGGAGGACGGTTTTAGATGGAGGAACCAAAGCTGTTCTGCAATATCTCAAGGACAAATTAAAATGACTAGAAGATTAGAGATGGATACATACATGAGGGAAATTGCAAAAAATTACAGGTAGGTTCTTTTTGGTTATTGATTTAAATACATCATCTCTTACCTTTGAGATTAATTAGTTTTGGATCATCTTACTTCCATTTCAAAATGGCAGTTACTAAACACAATAGGTTTCATTTTCACTACCATTTCATATGTAGATTGCTGTTTAACTCTTATTTCCAGACTAAGGGTGCCAAATTCTGAATGATGGAGAGAGTCACTAGGGTGCTAATCTCTACTACTGACCTTGAGATTAAGTTCTCCCACTGCCCACACACATATGGTGTAAAGCTCAAACTACACGCTCATCGCTCTACTTCAACTGCCAAAATCCTTGACCATTCATCGCAAACACTAAAAAATATCGGGCAGGTCTTTCAGGTTAAGTTGTATCAAAAACTCCATTACCTAACCCAGATCCTCTAATTTAGAAACTCTAATTCAATAAGCAAGCAAAGCTGTTGAAATCTCAGAAATTGCACCTGAATTGGAACATTTGGTTCGTCTCTTTCCCCTAATTTTTTTGTTCGAATTTAATCGAAATTTCAATTCGCAAATAAATTTTATTATGTTTTTGTGAATTCGGTATTGCTTTAAGAGTTGACGAAATCAGGTGTGACCAATTGTTGTGGTTAATTGTGCATGAAAGATGTGTTATAGGTATGCGCCCCTGGATTGCTTTTCGGGTAAAGGAGCTTCTTGCATTCGAAGACGGAGTTCTTATCAACATTATCTATGGTCTTTTGGAAGGAAGGATAATTAGCTTTATATGTTTAGTGCTTTGTTCATGGAGTGAGACTAGGTGATAGGTTTACCAGTAGTAGTTTGTTTAGACCCTTGGCGCTATGACTCCTTGCAACTCCATTTGAAATAAAAAGCAGGTGCAAAAAAATATGCTAACTGCCAAAGCAATGTAGAAGTAGACCCCAAATTAATTCCACAGTTGTGTATCTTTTGGAATTAGCAAGGGTTGTGCCTTGTAATGTTAAGGTGTAATTATTGTGTGGAGACCTTTTGCAGTATAATTTATATTTGTTATATTTTCTCTAACAATTTTTGTATCTCATTAAAACATGAAGATTAATTTTATCACTCCCTAAATATGGGAAATTAAATTATGGACATATAAAATCAATGCATGTATAACACCTATGAAATGTTTTTTTACTAAAGATGTCTTTATGCATGCATAAATATGGAAGGGGAAAAACTCTGTATGCCGCGCGTAACGCGCCGTGATGTAAGAAAGGTCTTTTGCACGCGTAAGGCGCGTGCAGAAAGGCTAGTATTTCTTAAGTGATTACTAAAAATAAATAGGATCTCATTGCCAAAGGAGATGGCCTCGTCCAACTATTTAGGCAAAAACTTAAACTGTAATTGAAATCGAGAGACTCAAAAAAGAGAGATTAGATTCTTCCTCCTGAATCGCAAATAAACTACATGCGGAGACTCTCATTGGTTGTGCCCCAAAATCTATTGCTCATTGCCAAAGGATCAACTAAAATGTAATTGGACACTCCCGCGCATGTAAGAGGCATTCTTAAGTGATTACTACATAATTTTTATTTATGTTAAAACTAGATCTTTGATTTGGTATTAAGTACTGATGAGTAGATTTTATATTATATATTTTACCCTATTCTTAGAGTATTTTGGTTAATATTTTGGAAGAATTTTGATGCTTTGAATTGTATTTCCAATATAGGACTTTCGACTTCCTCTAGAGCAAAAAGTGGTCAAATGGACGAATTTTGGAGTAATTCCAGTTGGAGGACGTTCGTCAGTTACTTGGCTCGATCGTATCAAAATATCAGATTTTTTCACCTAGCGGTGATTTTCTGGCAATAAAATAAAGGAGCAATGCGCGGCGCTGGAAATTAACGTTTTGGGCTTGAATTGCGTTTTTGGAGCCCAAGATGACATCGGATGGATTCGTGGCCTTCTAAAGATGTGTTCAGAACGTCTTGATCTTCAAAACAAGCTATTATGGGCCAGATTTGGAGGATATCTGAGGCTAAAACGTGGCTGGACAAGTACTTGGCAGATTCTCCTAGTTTAATTAGGACTTTATTTTCTAAGATATTTTATTTATTATTTAGTTTCCTAATTAGAAAAAAGACCACAATCTAGGGTTGGCGTTGGATTCTTAGTTGGGGATTTAAGGTTTAGCCGGCTCTAGGCCAAGGTACGCGTTTTTTTTATATGCAACTTTGGAGACAGAGAGAATTGCTAGGGTTCTTGGAGATTTTCTACTTTAAGGTGCTTTCATTCTTTTTATAGTTAATGATATTTTCTATGATTTTAATTATGAATATGCGTAACTAATTTCCGTTTGCTAGGGCGAAGCCTTGAGCCTTAGCATGAATATGTAATTTTTATTCAATTGCTTATGATTGATTGAATGCGTGCTTTGAATTATTGATCACTGTTTTAAACTATCTAATTGTCTTGATGACTGGCCACCATTAGGATGTTTAGATAAGTAATTGGATGCAATTCGGTCGGAATATCACTGGAGGATTGAGTATTGCTTCTTGTGATTGATAATTGTAATTTCACCTAGGCGAATATCACGCTCTTAGGGGTTGCATGGTTTTTCAAAAGGTTTTCATAGAACTTAATGAGTCTTGCATGTTCATATTTGATATGAATATCACAGACGGATTGCATGTTAGATATACGTTCTTGCTTGAATATCACGAGGAGAATATATATTAGGAAAACCTAACCTTCAAAGTGGCATGTGTAAATCATAAGTAATTGGTAGAAATTCATAGGATTGCTAGGTGATGGTGGAACCCTAGTGCTTTTATAAATTGGTATTTAAAACTCTTTTCTTTCACATTAGCTTTTAATTAAAATTCGTTTTTGATATTAATCAATTTCAAAATCATCTTTCTCAAGTTTTAATTCTAAGTAGTTAATTAAGAATTGTTTTTACATAAATTATCCAAATAGTCATTGAGGAGAACGACCTTGCATAAGCATCTATACTACAACATCCTTGTATTCTTGCAAGTATTTCATGTGTTTTTATCCCTACTTTTGTAGACGGTAAAATCGCTATCAAGTACTCTCTACTTTCGATTTTGAGTCCCCTTTTATTTCTTTTGTTTTCTACAAATATTTGTTTTATTTTTTTTGTGCGTTTAGCAACTGACAAGTGGTTGTCATTCACCATTTTAAATACAGAGAATGAAAGAAAATTCATGGAAAAAGAATTCATGAAAACCGAATAAACAGTGTATATACAACTGATCAAGAAAAATAGAATTCAATATAAATTATTCCTTCTTTTGATCAATTTTTCCAGAAGATACACGTTAGAATAGAGCATAAAAAAAATAGAACATTTAGGTATCAATGGAGAATAGCACTTCATGGACATTTTTGTTTGTTTTTAAATTTTGTTAGATTAACCACCGACGGGGATCGAACGCACACCGTCATGTAAGAGCTTAACTCATTTCCACCATTGCGGTGAAGGACCACTTGCCACTTGATGGACATTTATTTTATGCTTTTCACATGCATTGAATGAAAATGACATGCAACCATGCAAGCTACATATTTGGGAGAGGCATTACACAAACTCATTGAAGCAGAAACAAATAGAATTAATATGAGGAGACAGCAGACATGGATAAAGACAAATTGATTGATTGTGAGTTTTACGGGTTTTATTGTATGAAAGAACGTTTACACCGTCAAATTTAAATGTAATGTGTCTTAAACTTCATGTTTGAACCTATGGTGTAACAAAAAAAAAACATATTTGTATAGCAAACCCGGCTACATCATTGTTATTGAGCATATGGAGTAACAGAAAGCAGAAGAAATCAATTAAAATTGCATGGCATGTATAATTAGTATGTTCAATGTCTGATCAAGACTAACAAACATGTTCAAAGAACAGGGGCGAATTATTAAGGTACCTTAATGACAATAAAGAGAAACTTTTCAGTTTCGTTTTTCCAAAATCAAAATTCCAGAAACTTTTGTGGAACAATGAGCTTGATTTTAATTATGACAAATTCAAACTACAATGAACAATTTTGGTCATTAAACAGTCTACAAAGATACGTGAGCACATACAGTACCACTCAATCACATCTGTAATTGAAAAATCACTCTTATCACAAATAGTAGATAGTATACTATGATACAGTACCACAAATTGGTACTATCACTTACATTAAACCAATTTGTCCAAACAATTATACTTCTTCTTCTTTGCTAGCTTACATTATAATGTAATTGAAAAAATTGCAAACCAATCACAAACTCAGATGGCTGCGGAAGCTTTTTCTTATTTTCCAAACCCATTTGCCTACGTAATTCACAATTTCCGTTATACGGACTTCTGCCATAGCTTTATGCATTACAGTTAAAAAATACAAAACTCAATATATGTGATGTCACATCCCGGCCCGGGGCGGATCACTTCCCGGGCCCGCTCCACCACCGTAGCACGATATTGTCCGCTTTGGGCCCCGACCACGCCCTCACGGTTTTGTTTCTGGGAACTCACGAGCAACTTCCCAGTGGGTCACCCATCATGGGAATGCTCTAGCCCCCTTCTCGCTTAACTTTGGAGTTCCTACGGAACCCGAAGCCAGTGAGCTCCCAAAAGGCCTCGTGCTAGGTAGGGATGAGAATATACATTTAAGGATTACTCTCCTTGGCGATATGGGATGTTACATGTGAGATCAAGTTCATTTGAAATCATGGAAGATTAGGACCCAATTAACACAAAAAAGTGTTAAACTATTCTCACAAAGAGCTTGAACCAAGTAGCAGCATGTAGATAAAAGCCCACATATGCAAAAATTGAATAGTCAAACAAAAACTCAAACTGAAAATGGACAGAAAACGTAAAATTAAGAATAAGAGCACAGTTGACAAACTCTCCCTCCAAGTCTCCACCCAGTCAAATCGTGGACCTTCGCAAAATCTTCATCAATTGATTTTCATTGTAGCCCCTACTTTGTCGATGTTTTCAATTGTTGGAGGTTGGAGCTTGACAATTTTTTTCCAGATGTTCTTTATTTTCGGTTTTCATTTTCTCTCTGCTTCCGCCAAAATGCTTCCATATGCACGTTCTCGTCCTTCTTCATAAATCTGCAACGGCAAGAAACAAAGACATACCTATCCGCTATCTGTGAACGTTAATCTGTTTGATCCGGTGAAAGAAATAATATAAAAAAAAAGTCCAGTGATTGGAACCACCACTAATTTCGAAAGCGGAGTGCTCCAACTGCATGGACGATTGGGAGAACCGAAACAACAATCCAAAGCAAACCTGGAAGTCAAGAATTAATCCAAATCAAGCAGATATGCAGTACCATGTAAATGATCTTCCAAATCAAACAGATACTAGTACCATGTAAATGATCTTAACTGAACTCATATATCCACGGATTCACATACCTTTGCAGAAGTTCAATATATGGGAGGGGCGGCTGGAAAAAAATCCCAAACCAAACCAAAAAAATCCCGATCCCAAACCAAAATTCTCGAAATTTTCGGTATGGGATTCGGTTTTGCAGTTCCATTTTTTCGGTATTCCCATACTGAACAGAAAATAAATATTATATATATATATATTATTTTTTAATTATAAGAGAATTATGTCAACCGTTCATTGTTTTGGATTTAATCTGTGCCGTTCATTTGTTTTTAGGTCAGATCCCATTTCAGATTTCACTTCAGTTCATTTGTTTCCATCCATCGAACTCGAAGCGCAGCCCTCCCTCACCAAGCCCTCATCTCTCATCTGACTGTCTGTGTCGAATTCCGGCCAGCCACCGGCCTACCACCACACCATATTGTTGTCTCTAACTCTCCAGCCTTCCTTCACCACACAGCCATCGCTCTCTCTCGCGATCTCTCTCTCTCGGGCGATTTTCTCTCACGGACAGAACCCGCGATCCCTCTCACCACCACACCGAGTCCGAGTCTCACTCTCACCCCAAATTAGGTAAATAATTTAGTGTTTTGAAATCTAATTTCTGTCTTCCTTTTGAAATTTAATTTAGGGTTTGGAATCTAATTTCAATCTTGAATCTTCCCTTACTGGTTTCATATGTTTATATACGTTAATTGTTCGAAGAGTGAATGTTTTTTATGCGCTGCATCTTTGCATTTCCATCAACGATTAACTTATGCAGGTGACGGAGAGCCTCCCTATTGGTTCTGTATTCTTGTTGGTGCAAGTAGTGATTTAGTTTTCTTTTTGTAGGGATGTTCAAGCAAGCAGTATACTTCTTGATGATAAATTTGAAGTGCGGCTAGGGAGCCTAAGTGATATTTGTCCTCAAGAAAGGGACACTCATCAAAGCAGGATTACTAGGTTGCTGCGGCTGCCACAGTAAATGTCGTGTGAATAATTGTATCCAATCACTTGTCTCTTTTTGAGCTGTGACTATTCCTGGATATACATTGTCTATGAATTATAGTCAATTTTCTTACATATAAATTATAAAGTGAAGCCAGAGCGACGGGGTCGTAATTAGTTTATTTGGGAATTGAATTGACTTATGTTGACCTGTTTTGGGTTTGGGATTTAGTCAGAAATGGAGGGAGGGCGTGTAAAGGGTGTGCCTACTGTATCTCTAGAATGTCGAATTCAAAGATTACAAGAATAATTAGGTTTGCTCTCACATTTGTCCCCTAAATTTTTGAGGCTTTTATGGTTTGAGTCTTGAATTTTTCTTGTCTCAAATTAGTCCTAAAATCTCTCTCAAGGGAGTATAGAATTGAACTTATAATGTCGAGTAAAAGACTAAATATTCTTGATCACTTCAGTTACAAGCTCCTCATAATTAACTTTGAACTTTCGAATGTGGATTTGATAAGGGCAAGAAATCGTTTTTGTTCCAAATATTAGCATATAATATGAGAATTTGTTTGATATTTTCTTAACCCATCTATTTTGACCAAAATGTTTTCCCTCTGCTAGTAAGTAACTACTTACGACTAGGTTGTAAACCATACAAAACCAAACAAATCAAATCGTTTTTTTCAAGTTTGGACTAGAATTGTTAGTTTTGATCTTAAGAAAATTGACAATATCTAGTTTGGCTAAATAATATGATTTATTATTTCATAATATTTATTTTGATATATTATTTTATTCAGTCTGTTAATGAGTTTCTTTTAAATTTAGTTATCATGATATTTGCAATTCCAATGGAAAACCCTTTGGTACGGCCACATGATCACCACTTCGGAGTTGAGACTCTCTTCTATTCTGATCTTAGCTGCACTACCTCTCTCCTCTCCCCCCATCCGTCTAGCTGTGCCCAAAGTAAAACCCGTGCAGTTTTTAAAGTCAGCATGACACAGACGTCCTTTTGTCTGCAGGTTTGATTAACCTTAGGTGCATTGTATACTTGTATCTCGTTTCACTATATGCAGTTTTCACAATTTCAATGAATTTTTTTTAGACATTTTGCATTAATATCTACCCCTTAAGCAAAACTAGTACCTGGGGCAAGGTTACTAAAAATACTGATCCTATCAAATTGTATCTGGCTCAACCATCAACATCAAGGGGAAGAGTACAAGTACCAACAAGATCAAGGGGCCGAAGAGGCCAACAATCTTTATAAATTTTAAGCTTTGTTTTTTTTCTTTTGGTTTGTAACTTAATTATTGAAACTTTGGCTCATAACTAATTTTTTTGCTTTTGGGTTTGTTACTTTATTTATTTTAAAACCTTGGCTTGTAACTAATATTTTTGCTTTTGGATTTGGTACTTAATTTATTTTTATTGCATGCATGTGTTGTAGAAATTGAATAGGCAGATGCTATTGTGCACAGATGGGCAATGGGCAGATTGGTTATGTACTATGAAAGTATGAAACTATGTCAAATTTGTGCACAGATTAGTAGAAACAAGCCTTGCCATTTGATTAGCAGATTAATAGAAACAAATTGGCAGATTGGGCCCAAAAGCATAATATGTCAAATTTTAGTCTAAAAGTCCAAAACCATTTCGGGATTCCCGATTTGTCCCGAAATCCCGAAACTATTTCGGGATTCCCTAAAATTGGGATTCCCGAAAATTTGGTTTGGAATTGGTATTGAAATTGAGATTCCCTAAAATTTCGGTTTAGGAATCGGGACAAGGATTTTGATATGGGATCCCATACCAAACCACCCGTAGTGATAGGTGTCCCTCTCTCATGATCGCATGTAGTCAAGTTTTTGATACACACACCTGAAGTAAGTTTTGTACCCATCTTTGATAGAAGAATGGCGGTTTTTTCTGTCCGTGTAACCGCATGGTTTTGCTGCGAACGCCCAAACATGGAGGAAATTAGGGACGTGCACTTTCTCAAACCTAAAAGCTCGGGTGTTTTTTACCATACTGTCCTCATAACAGGCTCCACCTAATGAGAAACGACTTTGTTGTTGTTGTCCTCATAATAGGCTTTTTAAATTTCGATCTCGTATAAACAAAAGGCAATTTTGGTGTTACAGGGAGGGGCAGTTTTGGAGTTTTTGAATGTTTCACCGTTTTAGTGGTCTCACTTTATATATATATAGATAGATATGGATAGGTAAATAAATAAATGGATAAGGGGAAGGAAAAAAAAAAGGAGCAGTTGCTCCACGGTTGAAACAAAAGCGAAGTGAGAAGTTGGCTTTCTGAAACCGTGGAAAATAGTGGAGGTGGTTCCAATTGCACTACCCACACACACGTTCTCTCATCAGAACTGTCAGGAAAAAAATTATAAAAAAGGGGGTCTCTTTGAAGACGACGGCAGAGACAGAAAAGCACAAGAGAAAAGCAACAAAAAGGAAGAGAGGAGTACAGAGGGGTTCACGGCAAAGGAAAAAAGGGAAGGCAAGGAAGACACGGCAAAGGGCGCAAAAGTAGCAGGTATAAATTTATTGTTTATAATTTGTTCTCTGTCTTGGTGTTGGTTCAGCTTTTTGCAGAGGAAAAGAAACAAGACTTGGCTCTTGTTATTTTCACCAAAGCAATCACAAGGATAAACCTCCTCCTTCCACCTTGAATTTCCAAGGCTGCACCACTTCTCTCTCGGATCCTCCACCAGGGAGCTCCCCCCTTTCCTCGCTCACATCCTCCTGCGCCGTTTCCCGATCTGACAGCACGGCTACTGCAGCAATCACTACCGCCAGTGTTAACCTCCCCAGGGGCAATGCATCAATCCACTCCTTTTCTGTTGTTGATCACCCTCAAAGTGATGACGGTAAAAGGGGTAATTGAAGGAAACCAATCTGTTTAAAGGTCAAAAGGAGGCTCCCAAAAAAGTCTATTGCACAAAGGACTCTCTGTTTTCCTATCATTTCTATGAAGTTCGTTGCGAGAACAAAGAGCACTGCTATCGCTGCTCTAAATATTAAAACGTGTTGCTGCTTCCAAGATCGAAAACACGCTGCAATTTTCTTAAAAGTCTCCGGAGCTTTCATAAGTTCCATGAAGAAAGGAAATGCAAGTGTGCAAATAGCACGTGCTGAAGAGCAAACAAATTCGGATGCCATGCATGCGGTTCCCTAGAAAAAGGGACAAAATATTATTAGAAAATATGGCAAATCATGATTGCGATCACCATGAGGAAAGCGAAATTAAAGAGTTCAAGTAAGAAGGCTTTCCTCTTTGATTTAATGCACCAATCGGCAAAGCCTTTCTTTATCCTCTTTGCTTCTGCTGAGCACCGAAAGCACCACATGTATCCAAGAAGTGGATGTAAACCAAAAAGAAGCATCCAGTGCCTACTGCCTTGGTAACTCTTGCGACTTAAATATTAATCATGATTGTGACTAAGTCATCAATATTGGTCATCATTATGTTTGATTCTTATGTCAAACTTGTGGAGTTTCAAAACCACTGAGGGCTGCAGCAAGGGAGGAAAATAAGAGCTCCTCCAAAACTTGGAATGCCATTCACGTCGGCTCCGTTGACTGAATATGGTGCAAGTAAACACGGAGTCAACGACGACCACGACAATTCATGGATGCAAATTACTCCAAATACCGTGACACGAACCATCTCAAAGCACAAAGCTCGATGGACTTACCACCTCAAATCAATGGATTTGCGCAACGTCAAAACAAATGGATCAAGCTCCTGTTAAATTACCGAGTTGGCCCAAATGACACGAAGCCGCGACAAATCTCAAATGGCACGAAATCGCATCAAATCCAAATGGCACGAAGCCGCATCAAATCCCAAATGGCACGAAGCCGCATCAAATCCCAAATGGCACGAACCTGCATCAAATCCCAAATGGCGCAAAGCCGCGACAAGTCTCAAATGGCACGAAGCCGCGTCAAATTTCAAATGGCATGAATCTGTATCAAACACCAAATGGCATGCCGTATCAAATACTAAATGGCATGAAGCTGCATCAAATATCAAACGCTCCTCGCCTGCATGAGCGAAAACTGCACAAGGCACCAAGTCAAAACCAAAACACCAAAATCTTTCTTTGAGTCATTCATTCATTTATCATTCCAGAACTACGCTGGTTTGATTCCATCAAGGATACATAGGCAATCTAGTCTCGCATTCTAGATGCAACCGCAAAACCGAAACATCAAATCGAATCCTTGGTTCATTCAGCCAAATTCATCTAAATAGATCAAACACAAAATCCTTTTTAGTGGGTCATCCACTCACTTAAAATCCAAATACCAAAATCATGAACTACGAGTGACTTGATCCCTTAAAAAGGTACGTAGGCAATCTAGTGCTCGACCTATATGCAGTCGCAAAATCAAACAAACACATCAATCCTCAAATTTCATATTTTTCATGTTAGAATCAAAGGGTATTCCTTTCCCAAAAGAAAGGTTGTAATTAATAGGCGCGTAGCCTAGAATGGGTCGAAGTCAAATTAATAAAACCCTCTTCGCAAAAATGAACGAAGGTGAAATTGTGTCGAGCGAATTATTTGTTCTCGTGACAATTTTGCTCAACAGGGGTCAATGTAAAGAGGGGCACACAGCAAACTACTTTTCAAAGCATGGAGACCTATGAACTAAAACTTGCCGACCTCTATGAGTTTATGAACATAACCATAAGTCTAACTTAGCAAAACTCTAGGCCAAAGAATCAAAGTCCACATTGGTGGGTTTTGTGGGTTTTCTCTAAAGGAATTTGAGATTACACCCAAAACAAATTGGCAATGGGAGGAGTAACCCTACTCCCTATGATCCCATTCAAGGTTCCTTTTAACTTTACGACGTGAGACAACTCTCCACGCACCCTCACATGTGGCGACACTCAAGCCAAACACGTGGACAACACATATTGGGTGACGTAGACACTTGTATGGATTCGCATGCAGCCGAACCTGGCTCTGACACCACATTAGAATGTAAGCTTTCACCCAGAACCAATTACTCAATGTGGGATTCTCTTTTCATAAAATGTGAAGACTTTAATGCATAACCCACATAGAACATCATAAGCATAATCATAATCACAAATATTAATCAAACAAGTAGGCTTGTTTAACTAGAATCGACCTTTCCTCCACTGCAGGAACAAGACCTCTTGTCAAAGCCACTCCACCAACCTAAAACATACAATATGTCATTTCTTCGTTTCTACACGAAGTAAGCAAATATAGAAACACATTGTATATCTTAGTTGACAAACTCACCAATAGTATACTGCAAAACAATTTTCTTTGGAGGTCTATACGTCCTGTCAACAAACTACCAAGTGATGCTTAGGTATCAGACAGAAAAGCTTAGTAGGAGAGGTGACACTCTAGAAACCTACCTGTTGAAAGAATGCTACTCGTTATGGCTTCTGCAAGGCCAACTTTTTCTTCTTTCTTTGGTTTAGCTGAAAAAGCTAGGTAGCCATCCCACATTGGATACCCGGTGTTCATGTTGGGAAACAAGCTATCTGACATTTCAGGTCTTCTGGGAAATTCCATGTGCCATGTATCTTCTAGCATGTCCTCATAGTCACGAAACCTATGTAAGTAACCAATCCAATATTTATCAAGAATAAGTGATTTATCCCAAGTATTATTATGTCGTAGAGAAGTTTAACTTGGAAACACGACTGACCAAACACTGGGTGGAGGAGGATATGCATCTGGGACCAAAACCATTGGGAAGAACAAACCCATAGGAGGGACCTATGCAAAGGAAAATCATAAAAATTTCACAGAAGGTTATATTTCCGGACTAAAGCAGCTATAATTCACTTTAAGAGACGCACATTGAGAGCAGTTAATCTTGTCTTATGAGATCCAGTTGGCATACCATCTTCATAAGAATGAACTACACCAACAACATCTAGCTCCCCCTCCTGTAAAAAGGGAACTAAGTAATTAGAAAAGCATAACCTGAGAACCAAGGTAAAGGACCCTTGTCCAACACATTCTACACTATTTGGCCATACACCATACAATTCAATGACTAACATATTTTTAATTCAAGCACTCTGATAATAAACCTTCTTTCAATATTGAGGCACTTTGACAGACCCGAATATATTTTTACGTTACAGAGGACTAGCTTCACATCTGTGTTCTATATATGATTCACCATGACCTGAAATGCTTTCTTTTAACTTTTCCTTGCACTGTGAAACCTCAAGTTGTGTACTAGATCTTAATATATTCTGGAAGGAAAATATGATTGGCTCTTTGTTTATTTTTTTCAAAAAGAAAACATAAAGGGGGCACAAAACAAACATATAAAATGGAAAACCACCAGTTGGATCAAAGTTATGAAATAAGACAATAACGCGTGTGTGTGTTGTCTTGTAGGTAAGTCCTCCCAAGATATTTACATTAATTAAAAATTCAATACAGAAATATTATACATAATTATAACCCCATTAGAGTGTAGGGTGGCCAAGAAAATCTAGAGGCATCATACACAACATCACTGAAGGCATAACCTAGTTTAAGAGAATCATCACCAGCATGATAGTGTGATACTCAACTTGCCTCTCTTTGGACGTCATGTCTACAAACAATGTTACGATTCACCTAGACTGGCGGAAGCTCTGTAATAATTTATTTATTTTTACTTGTTAAGCATCTTTTGGCTTTGCTTGGAAGGACTTCTTGTCCAATGTATATGCATGTATGTATTACTGGTGTGAACCATAATGTATCACAAAAGGAAGCTAGGGCAGATGACAGAAGATAAATCACTTAATCACATGTAGAAAAATCCATGACAAAACAAGAAACAAGTAGGAGAACTAACTTTAATCTCACAATAAGACTCTTTTAGTCTGTTACGCATCAAGAGATCTATCAGCTAGGTGAACATGTTAGTACGAATTTGTGGCCATGTCTGATGATGTCTCCAAGTCCAAAGAAGGCATCTTGATATGTCCTGAATAAACACACTAATAATTTAACTTCATGAAGAAAAAGTTTAATGGAAAATGAAACATTAAATCAGCATATTATTATTGCATCCTCAAGAAATAGCTACTGAGTGTGAACGTTATCCTTTTAGGGTTTTAGTTAACATGGAAGAGAGACAGCTAGAGAAACAAGGGTAGAATATTTATTTCATTCTGTAGCTACTACCTAGTCAAAACTTAAGGAATTATAAAAAACAGAACCCACCTCTCCACCAGTTTTCTCTGTATTAGGTAAAGCTGCTCCATCGTGGACATTGGAAGAGACAAGTGATACATTATCATAAGTGGAAGACCAACTCTACCGATTTAGGCATAATCCAGCCGTGCTATTGACATAAGACCAAAAAGCAACCAAAGGAGTTAGTTTTTCTATTATTTTTTCTACATGAGAATTTTATAAAGGATGTCTTAAAGTAATAACACACTTGCTAAAGAAAAGAGAGATGGCAGTGACAGTGCAAAATAATCTTATTTGAGGGATTCCTCAATGGAAGCTGACACACACACACACACACATATAAAAGTAATTTTAGAAAATGCCTCTAACTGAGTAACCAAGCATGCATTTTTTTCATGTTGATTCTGAATATAGGAACAGATATGCAGGGCTGTATGGAATGATATATTTATACACACTTTTTGAGTTTCTTTCTTTATGTTAAATAGATGGGAAGAGAAGGTATGGAAATGGCAGTTACCTCAATGCAAATAACTGATGTCACCTGAGCACCCATCTTAACGACACATGCTGTTCATAATCCATTCCCAAAAGCTGCAGCTAGACCTTCTGTGGTAACCAACACAATAATCACCATATAAAAAGGTGAGACCATGAAGAATCAGCGAGACACGACAAAGTTTACTGCAAAAATAGCAAATCAACAATCAAGGAAAAAGATAGTCAATAGCACTGAGAAAAAGTAGAAAAATCAAATAACTTTAATTGTGGCATTATCTCATTGAGCATAGATTTCATACAGAAAAGAAAAGTTCCTCACCTGATGTACCACTGCTGAGCTAAAACACAAGTCGCGCAAGACTACAGACAACAATTCCTTTATTTCTGCTTGGAGAAAATGACAGAACATAAAATATAACCATTGTTTCCCAAACCAATGTTTATATATATATATTCAAGCGAATAATAAATCTCCATAATCAGAATTACAGGAGGCCAGGATAGATACGAATCACAGAAGCACAAGGGAGAATTCTTAAATAACAAACTGTATGATGAATATGGTTAAAGAATGTATCACTTAGTACATTCAGATGCTTTCCAAATAACAAACTGTATGAGAATTCTTAAATTGCATGAAAATTTTATGAAGAGTTTCAGATTGAATTCAGATATCTAATAAAACCAAACAAACTAGCAGACACCTTTGAACTAGATAACATCAATTAGGCAAAATGATGTAATTATGAACAGAAACAACAAACTCCACCATGACATGCAAATTATCACCACTACATATTGTAACAATAACAAAAAAAAAATTTATTTATTACGGAATGACATGGAAATGGTTAACTCACTCCGAACATTTCTATATCCAAATTTGTGTAGTCCCCTGGTAAAAATGATATCAGCTCAAGGAAAGTTATAAGCTCATTGAGAAGGATGCAAAACGGGGATCTTGATAAAAGATTTTTTGTTATAGAATAATCCACCAATCAGGAAGGATATGTCCAACTTGAAACAGGCTAGTCCTGAATGAAGCTTTCTTGTTGTCACAATATACTTAGGAAAAACATCTTCGGTAAAACTAGGGGATAAGTTCAGCTGACTGATACACATATTCATCAAGTTGAAAGCATTTGCATACCGTGCTAGGTTGCACGGACACTCCAAAACCCCAAAGTGTCGGAGTATCGGACAATTTGACACTCCGACACGCCTCCGACATGGGTTGGACACGGTCAAGACACCGGTCAACGGCTTGGACACGCCTCCGATACGCCGCCGACACGGACACGGATACGGCGCTGTGGGGGATATTTTTAGTGCTTCCTCACCATAAATGACCTTTTTGTATTTGTGATTGCCAGAGCCAAGCTCCTCAGTATCTGCACCTTCATGCTGGCTCAAACCCTCACTAGTAGTGATTTTGTTCTCTGAACTTTCTGCATAGTAATCAAGAAAATTTCAGGAAATGTGAGCCAAAAAGAGATGATATGGGTTGTTGTAACGGAATAACATAAAGTTAAATGCCCATACACCCAATCAGGAAAAGTAGAACAACTGGCACACAAGGACTCTTGGTATTACGTAATGCTGAAGACGAACTAGGTTCCTTTTCATATACATCAGTCCAATCAAATGCTGAGTCCTTTCTACTATTATGCGCATTAAGTCCATCAGTGCGTCCCATCTGCAATCAGCTTCATCATTTCAATGAACAAAACACATAATCACCAATGACCAAAACACAACATAAAGGTCAAGCTGCTTTTACATCGGTCTCCGTAGTGTTTAGGTCATTAAAAAAGTTTTCTTTATATCCACTCAGATCTTCATATTGAAATAAAAAAAGCCAAAAAAGTGATACAAATAAAAAATCGCTGGTACTAGGGAAGGTGCATAGTGCGTTATCTCTATAACGATGAACATACACAATGCTAATTTCAAGCAGATAAATCTTATCAATTATCACACGTACCTTCCGTGGCTAAGAATTGTTAGCAACCTCTTCATCTATAAATGGTATCTTCAAGAACGATGCGATCTTCAAAAGGGGAGAAATAACAAAACTTCAATTCAAACTCCAAATAGAAATCCAACAAGTTAACACATAAAACTAAGCAATGTGCATATACTCACCATATCATAAGCCTTTTGGCGGTCCATGTACTGCGCAGTCGTAACTTGAGTATTGAACAACTGAACCCCAAATGCATTCCAAAGAAATTAAAAACACCAACAATCAACCACAACCAACCAAGCCACACGAAACAACAAATACAACGTAAAGTTAGGGAACAACATGAAACCTGGTGTTGAACATTTCTCCTGTGCTCTTGAGTGGTGTGCCACGCAATGCAAAGGGGAATATTTAGAGGGGTGTCCTTCGAAGCAAGGCCAATTCTAATGTTTGCAGAACCTGAACTCCCAGAACAACAACAACCCACAATTGAAAGGACCAAAATTAGGGACTAAAAATTGAATTGGGGTGTGGGTTTTGCAATTTGCATAATAAAATTTGATGGGTTTGTGCTGAAAATTCGAATGGAGCTGTAAAAAACTGGGAGATTAAGTACCTGGGTTGTTGACGACCAGGTTGGAGCCTCGTTCGGAGAGCAGCTGTGAAGGGACCACGGATTTCAGGTAATCCTGGGAAGTAGCAGGGCAAAAGCTTTGTAAATAATAAGAAAGAGAAAGAGAGAGAGAGGGCTCGTACCATGGAGCTTCAAATGGCGATTCGCCTGCTTGATTTTGCTTCGCTTTGTGCTTCCAGTCAGTCTGTACTGTGTAGTTTTCTCCTGCTTATTTCCAGGCCTGAAAACAGAGGGTCGTCACGGGCCAACCTTTCTATTTCTGTTCAACCCGAAGCCTGGTCTGACCCAGACCGGTTCGAATCTTTTTTCTTTTATAAAAAAGATACTTTTCATGTAGAAACCTTCTGATAACAATACATACTAAAATTATTATTAGAGTTTTAACGAAAAGTTCACGGTACTGTTTACTTTAACGAAAAACTACATTTTTAAACAAAAAAGTCAAATCTGGTACTATTTATTTTACATTTTATTTTATCTTTATCGTTAAAACTCAAAGTTTTCAAACTATTTTCATTAGTTTTCCAATTATTATATAGTCATATGGTTAGGATCAAACTAATTTTATAATTTTCACAAAAAAAAAAAAAAAACTAATTTTATAATATGTTAGAGTACCTCCAATGAAAGATGCAAAATGCTCAGAATTCAAAAGTATTCATTTTCGCCAAAAAATGTAAATTTGCATTTGCTTTTACAAATTTTTCAAGGTGGGCTCTGCCGATTAAACTGAAAACACTGGAATAGAACTAACATTTACACATCTCGAAAATATAAAATGAAATGTAAATGTGGCCATCTGAAATTTGCATCTTCCATTGGAGATGACCTTAATACTCAACAGAGAGCACTGTTTCCTAAGGGCTAAGTGATGAAGGACCAATGCGATTTAAGCCAAAACATAGAGGAAAATCGGGTAGGAGCTAGGCGGTGGCTAGGTGGTTCAGGCTTTAGGGTTTAATTGTTTTTTTTTTAAAGTTAATTAAGTTAAAGGGTATTCTAGGAACCTGCCCAAAAAGAACCCATATTATTTCTCTCGCCGTTTTGCAATCCAATTTACATATTGATTCATTGAATTATTGATTAATCTATGATGAAAGATTATGTCAATTTTACATTATGAATTATTGAATTTTCGAATTTGGTTTTGGGTTTTTGGGTTTTCTTATTTTTGTTGCATTAATCTGTGATGATGTCAATGCCATGAAGTTTAAGTTTTAATTTTCCCACATTCTCAATACAAGTATATTTTTTTTGTAGTGTAAGTAGGCACCTATTTATATGTTTTAATGAATTTAGTTAAATTCGCATAGGCCCCTGACTACCCACCTAGGAGTTAGGCTTAAGCCCGCCGCTCGACTAGCATCTCATGTCTTTTAAAACCTTAATAAAGAGATGGTTAAAAAAAAAAATCTTAATTATCCTTAATAAAAATTGTAGGTACAAATAACTACATTAGTATTGTAGCATGCCAACTTTGAAGATATAACAATAGAAATAAGAGAACTCATAAGTAACTTTTAATGCTAGAACATATAGTGCTCTCTTTAATGCTTCTCTTTTTAAGTAGAGAAATGCTAAAGAGACTCTCTTAAAAGTGAGACTTTTCATGAACTCTCAGTCAACTCATGCTTTTGGCACAATGTTTTATAATGTTGGCACGAAAATTTACGTTAAATTGTGAGGTGACAGAGTCTATGGAGAGTCCTAGTTTTGAGAGAGTCTCCTTAGCATTTCTCTTTTAAGTAACTTTTACAAATACATATAATCCACCCAATGCAGTCTCAACCAATTCAAATGAATATATTTTCTTCTTCCTCTATCAAAACAGTCATGCCACCCAAGGTCAATATGCAAAGTCAACTAACTGAAAATATTCGTGCAAAATTGTACAAAAAGTTGTGTATGCTTTAACTGAAGAATAAAGCATCAATTAGGCAAGAAGGCGAAGGTAAAACTGAGAATGACAACACATAAATACCAAAGGTTTCATGCCAAGAAGTTCTAAACCTACTTGAGGAGCTAAAAAACATTTTGGCTTCAACAAGAATATGTCCATATCGATGAGGTATTGTGTACCACAAACTCAAAGACGTGGTATTAACACTAAAACATAAAGTACTATCCCAAACAACTTTAGAGAAATATGCCAACCTCTTGCTACCTGAAATTTGTACCAGGCGGAATATCTTGTATATAAAAATTATAATTTGCTGGATTGACTAGTCAAGCCCGCTAGTCAACTAAGATAGATTTGTTAGTCAATAAATCAAAGATTAATAACGAATTTCAAATACCAAAAGCTATAATAGTCAGTAAGGCTTCAGTTCGTTCCAAGTTATTAATGTGTCAAGTGAGCATGATTGTGAGCACATACCAATTAAATATTCAAGTGATACATGTAGCATGTATATGTATGTGAGATATGTGACACAATATAAATAACTTTGAATACAAGATATTTTTGGCTGGAAAAACCCATCTTTGGTTAAAAAACTAGGGAATCTCTACTGAGTCAAATCCACTAGTATAATCAAGATTCTTACAAAGTACCACGTAAAGCTCAATTCCTAGACCTAGTCTACAGAGCAACTTTACCTTTATGCAACCTTGCCTTACACAAGATGGATTCTTTCGGTCTTCACGAAGTGGTAGCTCCTCCTGAGCTCTTCACCTTGTGGCACCAAAAATATGTTGTCTCCATTCTTCACAAGATGACAACTCCTCCTAAACTCTTCACCTTATGGCACCGAGACCAACACACAAGCTATGCATATGATGATATAGTAATGATATGCAAATCTAGATTCAAATGTCCAGTCAGTTTCTCCAATCAAATTGTTGAAGGAAGAAACTAAAGAGAATCCTAAATTGGGTCAGTTTTAAAGATTTGAAACTAGAAACACTTGACCACAAATTTAATGCAAAACCAAAGACAATGCAACCCTATTCTTCAATGATTTGTTGTTTAATGCATGAAAGAAGGTTTTGCAATTAGGGTTTCATAAATGAAGAACAAAGAGGAAGGTGAGGCCTTAATGTCATTTTCTCTCTTTCTCTCTAGGAATATAATTTGAAAACCCTAAATGAACTAAGGAACCAGCCAGGGATCTTAACCCCAAAAGCTTTGGTTCATTTTTCAACCCACATGACACTTGTTAAGCTTCAAAACAATATGAAAAGATCAAGGGTGAAAAATAGACATTCGCCAGAAAGCTATCAGTTAGCCCATGTAGGCAGATCTTAAATTGCGTGCCCAGTTTGCTGGAAATCTGCGCACACGGCTGACTAGACAGCTAAGGTAGTCAGAAAGAAACATGAAAGTAGATGTGAAATGTACATGCGTGAATAAACTTTTTGAAGTGAGATGTGCCATATTCTTGAACATTTCTTCCTAGCAGACACAGCCCATAAACAAAGAAAAGCCTTAAAGTTAGAGTGAGCATGTGGTACAATTACCATGTTGACAAAGAAAGCCAAACCTAAAAGTCCAGACTTCACAATCTTCCCCTTTGACTTCCTTGACAAAATACCCCAAGCCTAAAGCTAATTTCACTCACCCACACTTAAGAAATGAACGAAGGAACAGATCTTGCAAAACAACAAATCTTGACAAGAACAAGTGAAAGGGTGACCAGCTTGCAAGGGTATTAGGCACAATTGAAATTAACTGAAATGTTTCTCCTACATTTTGTCATGGTAAGGCAAAGATAAGGCAAGAATATCACATGCAATTTTCTAATTTGTAGCAAAATACAATACAAGAACAACAAAAGCACAACGAATAAGGAATTAGCAATATATCATATGAGCATGTCCAAGCAAAGTGAAGCAACAAGTAAGAACAGGTAAGTGACCCAACTCCCCTAAAAATGATGCTCTTCATGAAAACACACTCCCCCATAAACCTAAATCATGACTTAATTTTCTGACAAGGGATAGTGATTTAACAGAAAATGAAGATGTCCATTGACATACAAATTTGAGCATAAGCATAGACAAATGTACCCAAACAACCGAAAACAGCTCATTAAGATGCTAGAGGTCAAGATAACAGTTGAATCTTTGCACCAATAAACTATAGCTAAAACACAAGCCATGAAGGGGATAAGAAAAAGTAGTTTGGATATCGATGCTTCCAAGAGATATTGATAAGACAAGTGTTTGATAAAATAATATGCAATGCAATTCTCAAGAGACAACTCTTCAAGGGCATACAAAGAGAGTAATACAGAGATGAATACTTGCTCATGATGCACTTGTGATGTGTCAAGATGAGGGAATAGGATTGGGGAAAACCATCTTGAAATCATAGAACTAAGTACTTAATCTCAAAAGCATTTTCAAAGTTAACCAAGCTTTTAATAATCCATTGACCGTAAGAAACAACACTTCCTACATAATATGGACAATGGACAAGACTCACAAAAAGTAAGGCATAAGCCTTGGAAGAAAAGCTAACTTTGGTGAAGAACTTTGAGTGAGGCACCAATTTGAGAAATGCCAAGGTCATTTGAATGAAGGTGATATTTTGATGAATCACCAATTGATTTTTCAGCGAATTTGATTCATGACCTACGAAGAGGGATCTTGAAGCACTACACATGACATAGCATTGAAGACCAAACTGAAGGGATTTTCCCAATTGATAATATACGATTTCTTTTGAAGACACCTCTTTCATAAAACATTTTTCCATTTGAAGTTTTTGTCTTGATTTTGGGGAGATGACAAAAAAAAGAAAGAAAGAGATTTGACACGTGGTCCAGATTATAGAGTAAGTAAAGACACTACCACTCAATTAGGACCAAAGCAATATTAAATCCAAAACACCTCAAGATTTGGATGATTGGAAAAATGATTTTTCAGAGGCCAACTGAGAGAATAGGGAGAACCTTTGACATCACATCAAAAAATAATCCAAGGCTAATCCACATATTACTAACAATGTATGACATATAAGAGATGCATGCACAAAGCAAAATGAGATTATCTAATAAGGGAACAGTCTAGACAAAAACATGCATAGAGACTAAACAAAATATTCAACTCTTGGAAGCAAGGCTATACAACCTATTCAATTCATATCACAAAGACCAATAGACCGTCGAAGATCTTCATACCTTCGATTATCTAGGGCTTTAGTGAAGATGTCAGCTAGCCGTTTTTCAGTTGGCACAAAGGTTAAGGTAAGAATTTTACCTTCAACATGATCTTTAATGAAATGGTGCCTTATATCAATATGTTTGGTTCTTGAATGTTGGATAGGGTTTTTGGAAATATCAATAACACTCATTGTCACAATGAACAAGAAAGGTGGATTGAGAGATATCATAGTCACTTAGCATTTACTGCATCCACATTAATTGAGTGCAATAGCTTCCAGCAGCAACATATTCAGCCTCAGTTGTAGGCAAGGAGACATAGTTTTGCTTCTTGATGTGCCTAGCCACCAGATTGTTCCCAACATAGAAAGCTCCCCCAGAGGTACTATTTCGATCAATGCATCCAGCCCAATCGACATCACTGTATCCAACCAAGTTGGTGTTGGTGTCATGCGTATATTGTATCCCAAAATCAGTAGTTTCACCCACATATTTGATAATCTTCTTAACTGCCAATAAATGAGACTCATTCAGACAACTTTGAAATTGAGCACACACCCTAACTGCAAAGGCAATATTCGGTCTACTTGTCGTTAAATAGAGTAGGCTTCTAATCATGCTCCTATAAAAAGTTTGGTCAACATCCTTGTCACTCGAGTCCTTGTGGATTTTGGCATACGTACTCATTGGTGATCTAGCAGCTTCTGATTCTTTAAGACCAAATTTCTTCACCAACAAGGTTTATTTCAAACTCACTGGACATCATATCAATGAGCTGTTTCACATGACAATCAGATGTGGAGCCAACAACAATATCATCAACATACACTTGAGCAATCACAACATAAGACTTCACATTTTTCACAAACAATGTATTTTTAACATAGTCGCGAGTATAACCATAAGCAAGAAGATGAGAAGACAATTTGTCATACCCTGCACGTGGGGCTTGTTTAAGATCGTAGAAAGCCTTCCTCAGTTTGTACACCCCATCTAGCCTGTGAGGATCCTCAAACCTCTAAGATTGTTCCACGTAGACTTCCTCATTAAGATATCCATCAAGAAATGTGGTTTTGACATCCATTTGAAAAAACTTAAACTTTAAATGACATGCAATAGCACAAAAAAGTCTGATTGATTCAAGACGAGCAATATGAGTAAAGGTTTCATCAAAATCAACACCTTCAAGTTGAGAGTATCCTTTAGCAACAAGTCTGGCCTTATTTATGATCACATTTCCTGACTCATCAGACTTGTTCTTGTAAATTCATTTGGTGCCAATATCGTTAGTATTCAATGGAGGATTGACAAGGGACCTGACTTCATTCCTCTCAAACTGATTCAACTCTTCATGCATGGCTAAGATCCATTCTTCAATAGTTAAGGCATCTTTGATATTCTTAAGCTCAATTTGAGACGCATAGCACACATCGACAACTTCATCCGCAATTTGCCTTCAAGTTTTAACACCTTTGTCAATATGACCCACTATTTCTTCATCATGATGACTTCGGGCCCACTTTGGCTTATCCTTGAACATAATACGAGGATCTTGGTCAGTGCTTGATTCATTCTCTATGTCACTTTCTGACAACTCACATGATTCAACAGAAGCTTCACTTTTATCCTTCAATGGTGGAGAGAACAAGTCAACATTTTCAACATCAGGAGTAGGAGGAATAATGGAGTCATCAACTTAATATTTATGAACTCCATTATGGTTTTTGTTCGTAGGTTGTAGACCATATAAGTCTGGTGGTATTGGAATATCCTAATAAGATTCATTCTTCACTCTTAAGGCACGTTTACGTACCCGTAATTGGAATCAATTTACGGAATTGGATTCCGATTACGGGATACACCTTTGTTTACGTAATCTTTGGGAATCAAAATACATGTGGGGTCCACACGCATTAAGGAATCCAACTCCTAATTTTGGAGGAATTGGACTCCCTACATGAGGGAGGTATTTCAATTCCTTGAGACTTGAGGAATCCGGAATGGATTTTTTCTACCAATTATGCCCTCACTTGTTTCTTATTATCCCAATATTACCCTTCATTTGACATTCATTATGCCATCTTTTAATAAATAAATAAAACCTATTTATATATTTTATATAGATGAATTTAATTATATAAATTTAATTAAGAATTTAATTTAATTAATTAGTATGAAAATAATTTATTTATGTAAGGGCAATTTAATAATCAACATAGTTTTCATTCCGATTGAAGTGAATTAGTAAACAACTTATATGGACTCAATATCATTACTGCAATCTTTTAATAAATAAATAAAACCTATTTATATATTTTTATATAAATTAATTTTATTATATAAATTTAATTAAGAATTTAATTAAATTAATTAGTATGAAAATAATTTATTCATGTAAGGGCAATATAGTAATCAACCTAGTTTTCATTCCGATTGAAGTGAATTAGTAAACAACTTATATGGACTCAACATCATTTCTACTCTGATTCCAGACAGTTTTAGTAAACAACTTCAACAGGAATCTGATTCTGATTCCACCTCATTTCAATTCCTCCTCAATCCAATTCCTACTCAATTCAATTCCTCTCAATTTGATTACGGATTAGTAAACGCGCCATTAGTATCAAACTTGGCAAGGTATTCTTTATCTATCAAAATGTAACAACCAATTCCAAACACTTTGAAGTAATTCAGCATTGGCTTTTTACCTCTCCAGAGTTCATAAAGAGTCACACCAGTGCCCGGCCTGAGAAACACATGATTAGAGATGTAGCATGCAATATTCATATCTTTAGCCCAAAAGTGTTTTGCCAGATTCTTACTATTTAACATTACCCTAGTCATCTCAATCAAAACACGATTTTTCCTTTCACAACCCTATGTAGTTGAAGAGTGATATGAACAGAAAATTCATGTTTGATGCCATTGGTTGAACAAAATTCATCAAAAAGAGCATTCTCAAATTCAGTTTCATGATCAGCTCTGATTCTGACAAAAGAGGGGCGACTGATTAGAGATTCATTTAGCATTACTTTGTACATGGTCAGAAACTGTTGAAACGTATTTGATTTTTCCCTCAAGAAACACACCCCCAAGTATATCTAGAGTAATCATCCACAATTACCAGAGTATACTTTTTCCCTCCAATAGACAAAATTTGGATTGGACCAACAAGATCCATATACACTAATTGTAGTGGCTTTTAGAGGTTGTAATATCATTTAGTCTCTTGTGAGCTACTTTGGTTTGCTTCCCCAATTGATGAGATCCACAAACATAGGAGTCTGAGACTGAAAGATGAGGTAAGCCTCTAACAGCCTCACGATTTGACAATTTATGAAGATCTTTGAAGTTGACATGACAAAGTCTTCTATGCCACAACACACTAACATCATCAATAGCTTTGTTGCACTTTGGAGAATCACCAACCTTTGAAGCATCAAGAATGTAACAATTGTCTCCAGATCTAGGAAGAACCATAATATTCTTTCTATGTTCTAATGTTCATCCATAATTTGACAGCCTTTCTTGGAGAAACAAACTTCATATGCCATTTTATCACATAACTGGCTAATGCTAATGAGACTCGACTTTAAACCTTCCACATAACTAACATTCTTGAGCTGAGGAAGACCAGGAATATTAACACCCTTCCAGTGTCACCACTATCAAAGACAACCCCACCGCCATTGAAAGGTGAAAGAGATAGGAAAACATCTTTGTCCCTAGACATGTGACGAGAGCACCCACTGTCAAGATACCATACATTTGGTTTGGTGGCTGAGAGCATTGGGAACAACTAAGCATCTGTTAAAGACTTTCTGAACCCATTTGGAGTGAGGTCTCACCCTTTCCATACTAGATGATTGCACAAGTTGAGCAATTTTGTTGACTTCATTGACTAGTCGATCCACCTGATTCTTCAAAGTGTCATTCTTCCACAGTGATGACATGTGGGAATAAATCTAGACTTCGAGCTTGGATTGACTTTAGGTGTCACATGAAGAGATTATCTCACAAATCTTGATTTGGTAACCGTTGAGCTTGATCCGTTTTCCACATAGCCAAGGCCATTTTTGTCACTATGTGGTTTCCCAAGGCTCAGCATCTTGTCAATTTTTTTCAGCCTCAATGGTAAGACGAATAACTTTGTTATTTGCTTCATTCAACTCAAGTAGCTGTTTCCGATTAGCCTCATGATACATAACATTATTTGCTTGCAACACATGAATTTGATTCATCAAGTTTTCTTAAGATTTCAGCAATTTTTGAACTTGAGCTTCAAGAGTAGCAATAACATCATCTTTTTCCTCTTTGTCATTGTAAGGAGAATTGTTCTCATTCTACTCCTTGATATATGCCTCAAGATAACCAATCTTTTCATCCAGTTCAGATCTGACTAGATGAAGACTTGTTTTCTTTTTGCAACTCAGCAATCTTCTTGGAGAACTCAATCTTCTCCACTTTTTGTAGTACAAGTCTCATAAAAAAGAGCATCATACTTGATGCACAACTCATCATAAGTCATCTCGTTATTGTCATTTTGCGCTAGATCATCATCACTTAGAGACACTTCCTCCATTGGAAAAATAAAAGCAACAATTTTTTCTCTATCACTCCTAGTAGCCATCATTGCTTTGTCCATTTTCTAACTTGATTCCCTGTTGTTTGCACACTTAACACCACGATGTCCCCTTCCACCACAAGAAAAACATAGACCAGATTCTCTAGATAAGGATTTGACCCTTCTACTTGTGAACCAACCTTGTTTTCTACCAAAAGTAAACTTTCCATGTGATTGGTCTTTTGATAGCAACATCATCTTCTAGAGCATGCTCACAATGAACATTGATAATCTTTGCATTTTCAACAATATGAAGAGCAACATCAATCATTTTCTTGGCATCATCTTTCTCCATATCTAGCTACATTTCATAAGTGATAAGCTTACCCACCAGTTTTCCAAGTTTGATCTCATTCAAATGTTGAAATTCTTGAATGGCAGCCTTCTGAGCCATGAATCTCTTAGGCAATGATCTCAAGATCTTTTGAACAATGGTAGTTTCATCAATAGGCTTGCCCAACCTTAAAGCTTCATTAGTTAACATTTCAACTTTTGCATAGAAAGCCGAGAAGGTCTCAGCTTCTTTCATCCTCAAGTGCTCAAACTTTGAAAGAATCGTTTAAAGTTTGAGATCCCTCACTTGTTTATCTCCTTCATGAAGAATTCTGAGCTAGTCCCAAGCTTGCTTGGCCGTTGTGCAATACCGAATATGTGCAAATTGAGTTGGAGAAATGGTGGTGACAATGGCATTTCTTGCTTTTATGTTTACCATGGCAGAAGTAATTTCACAATGAGACCATTCTCATTTAGATTTAACCATAAACCATTAACATTTCTTGACAGTCCTTTCCATTATAGGGTAAGATAGTTAATAACAATTAAGTCTTGAGCTTCCAGAAAGCTTTGAAACTTTTCACTCCATGCAGCATAATTAGATCCATTAAAGAATGGACGAGTATTGCAAGATGTACCAACACGATCACGGTCCATGGTGAGATTTCATCCAATACCAGTAAATCGCAAAGACCACTCTATGTATATCTAAAGCAAGGCTTTGATAATTGGTACCAGGCAGAATATCTTGTATATAAAAAATAATAATCTGCCAGACTGACTAATCAAGTCCACTAGTCAACTAAGATAGATTTGTTGGTCAATAAATCAAAGATTCAATAACCAATTTCAAATACCAAAAGTTATTCTAGTCAGCAAGGCTTCAGTTCGTTCCAAGTTATTACTGTGTCAAGTGAGCATGATTGTGAGCACATACTAAATAAATATTCAAGTGATACATGTAGCATGTATATGTATGTGAGATATATGACACAATATAAATAACTTTGAACACAAGATACTTTTGGCAGGAAAAAAACCCACATTTGGTTAAAAAATTGGGGACTCTCCACTAAGTCCAATCCACTAGTATAATCAAGATTCTTACAAAGTACCACGCAAAGCTCAATTCCTAAACCTAGTCTATGGAGCAGCTTTACCTTTGTGCAACCTTGCCTTACACAAAATGGATTCCTTTGGTCTTCACAAAGTGGCAACTCCTTCTGAGCTCTTCACCTTGTGGCACCAAAAATGTATTGTCTTCAGTCTTCACAAGATGACAGCTCCTTCTGAATTGTTCACCTTGTGGCACCGAGACCAACACATAAGCTATGCATATGATGATATAGCAATTATATACAAATCTAGATTCAAATATCCAGTCAGTTTCTCCAATCAAACTGTTGAAGGAAGAAACTGACGAGAATCCTAAATTGGGTCAGTTTTAAAGATTTGAAACTAGAAACACTTGACCACAAATTTATTGCAAAACCAAAGACAATGCAACCTTATTCTTCAATGATTGAGTGTTTAATGCATGAAAGAAGGTTTTGCAAGTAAGGTTTCATAAATGAAGAACAAAGAGGAAGGTGAGGCCGTAATGCCCTTTCCTCTCTTTCTCTCTCTAGGAATACAATCTGAAAACCCCAAATGAACTAAGGAACTAGTTAGGGACCTTAATCCCAAAACCTTTGGTTCATTTTTCAACCCACATGACACGTGTCAAGCTTCAAAATGATCTGAAAGATTAAGGGTGAAAAACAAACATTTGACATAAAGTTGTCAATTAGCCCATGTGGGCATGTCTTAAATTGTGTGCCCAGCTTGTTGGAAATCCGCCCGCATGGCTAACTAGACAACTAAGCTAGTTAGAAAGAAACAGGAATGTAGACGTGAAATGCACATGCATGAACAAACCTTTTGAAGTGAGATGTGCCATATTCTTGAACATTTCTTCCCAGCAGACATAGCCCATAAACAAAAAAAAGCCTTAAAGCTAGATTGAGCATGTAGTACAATTACAATTTTGACAAGGAAAGGCAAACCTAAAAGTCTAGACTTCACACTAAAAGTTCAAATCTTCTTCTATATAAATTAGTGTAACGTAGAATATAAAATCATTTTACTCAAACTTCTAGTTATTTACTCTCAACATCCCAAAAGTTTTACATATTTTTAAAAGCCCCCCAGAAATACATAAGATGGTTTTTCAATCCACAACAAAAGAATTTTTAAAGACCAAACAAATTGTTTTCTACCAAAAAATCCGGTGCCATATGCATATGACCTACTTTTTAACTCACAAACGTCATTGATAAATTATGATGTGGTATTGAAAACCATCATATTGTTTAACCAATCAATTTATATTATAACATGTGAAGTTAACCATGAATACCACAACCTAAAGCATTTTTCATGGATTGGTCATTAACCATAGTAAAAGCTTTTTTTTTTTTTTTTTTTTTTTTTTGAGTCAAACGGTAAAATACATTACCAACAAGTGAAGTACAACAAAGGCCCAAAACCATATGGACACAGCAAAAGAAAAGAGCCACCACACAGAAGACAAAGGCCCAAGACCAACCTTGGAGCCCAGCACATACAAACAAACCACATACAAGACCCTAGACAGCTAGTCTTCTTTGCCGCCACCAGAGAACCACCTCACGATCGTCATGATCGACCACCCTCCACGATCACCTAAGATCAAACCATCAAGAAACCCATAATTGGTGAGGACAAAGATCACATCATCCTCCAAAGATTGACACCAGAATAGTCGCCATGAGATCAAGAAGCATGCAGGTAGAAAGAACCCACGAACAACATTGCCGACAAGGGCGAGCAACGGGAGTGACCAACAAGGGCAAACAAGGGTGGTGGTGCAGACAACCGAGCCAAAGCTCTACACACCCGAGCAAAGATCCGCGACAAAACGAGAAGTAGAGGCGGTACCCGATTGAAAATGAAGAGAGAGATGCTGGAGCCAACTTAGGAAGATGATGGAGGGGAAGGGGTCAAGGAGGATGGAATAAACGGGGGATTAAGGTATAGGCCCTAGGATGGTGAAATTAAAGGCAAAAGGAGAAAAAGGAGGAGTAGATCGTGCAGATAGCATGGATGGGGAAGGAAAATGTGCCAGCACCAAGAAGAGGAAGAAAAAACTGAAATTAAATAGAGCACAAATCACAGAGGGAATACACGAGGTTGTCACCGACCCTAGTCAAAGCTAGGGCCGGCGCCGAAGCAAAACGGAGAGAACGAAAACCAGTCACACGACAGTGAGAAAGCCTCTCACATAAGAGAGAAAAGCTCTCACAGGGTAGAGAACGAAAACCCTGGTTGGATTCTAGTAAAAGCTAAGATTGGTCACTAATCAACCCATATTATAACACGCAAAAAGCAAAGTGACAGTTAAATACCCAATTCTGATTAACACAACTGCGAGCAATTCTGATTAAGAAAATTCTAATTTCATTTAGCAAAAGTAGATTGCATGACTTGTGAACAAAGGAAAACCATAAGGAGAACCATAGGCCACAACCAATTCACATCTTGAAGTAAACAGTATACCTCAACCCCGCAACAGGGAATAATCAAACTAATGAATCCTACCAAAGAACATTCGAATAAAATTACAGGAGTGTTGATTAGCAGATTAAAATCCCCTTCATATGTATACGGAGCAGCAGCCACTTCGACAGCCTAAACTTTGAACGCTTCATGAAGATCTATTACCCCTCTGATATACTTCTAACCCGTTTTGGTTTTTGGGGCAGCCTTCTTTTTGACTTGCCTCTTTGGAATTGAGTTCTTCATGCCAATGAAGAAAAGCAGTGCACCAAAAAGCGCTGCGTGCTGTAGAAAGAAAGTTGAATCTCAGCAAACGAGGTTCCTGCTCATTTGGAATAAAATTATATGATGAAAAAACACATAAAGCAACAAGCACACGTATACAAACCTGCAAGAAATCGTTTAGGAGTATGCCAAATTTGGCGTTCTCAGGACTGTAGATGTAGAAATCATAGATAAGGGGAGTGGTAATCGCCAATTGTAGAAGCTACAATAGAAAAACGTTACACGTGTCAATAATTTTCAAAAAGCTTATATGTTGGCCAGAAATTTAGAAAAATGAATACTAACCAGGAGAGAAGCTCCAAAGGAACTGTTAAGCACGAATAGAAGTCCTCCAAGCCCTTTCATTGCTACCACACCAGCAGCTAAATGTCTTACCTGTACAAGAAATTCCCATATCAAAAGCGAAACTACAAATACACAGCATGACCAAAGAATCCAAGCAAGAAACTGCAGAGAAAGAAATAAAAAGACTTACCTCTATCTTCGGTACTGCAACCCCTAGCTTAGCGGACAAATTTTTCTTGAACACATTAAACTTGGGAGCCAAGTCCTTTGCAGCAGGGCCACCATCAACACCAAATTCATTAAACCTGTATACACAGATGTTACATCAACACAAAGGAACAGAATATTGTCCAAATTTTAACGCACCAAAGTGCAACAGATTTTGCAAAAGATAAACAACAAGCCTAGCAAATTCGTGCATAATTCTAGCAATATGGTGCACAGAACATGACCGCAAATAATTCCTTTGGTGAAATGATGGTAAACCAACGGGCGAAGCACCAGAAGATACTTACTCTTAACAATGTCAGCGCAGAAAACGGGCCAATTCCTTGACTAATGTCCTTAATACATAAATTTACATATATGTGTGTGTGGGTATTGAGGAAAACGAAAGCAGGGGATTTGAAGTCACGACATTACAATATTTACAACAACCGTCACTAAATAGAGAAAAACGGAAACTTGATTTTGAAATTAACTTTATCACCTAAAGTGCCATTCCATACTGTAAATAGAAATATATCATCCGAATCAAACTAACGAAACTTGAAAACTCGAAACAGAATACTGCCTAAGTTTTAGGGGATGAAAAAGAAAAGATTCTTCAAAAGTATGCACATAAGTTCTTAGACACATTTCAACCGAACCACATCCTTGTCCGTCGAAAAAGAAAATCAAAGTTCATTTATCAAAGACCAGACAAGGAGCACCCAACTCAACTTCACAGAAACGCAAATAAGTTGGTTTCGTGTCGGAAAAATTTATTCTTAATCCAGATTCCATAAGACAATACAAAAGATCATTAGATCTTCACAATTCACTCAACCACCCGACTCTCTACGTACCGAAATTAATCAAACCAACAAGGGATTTCGAAACCGAGTACACATTAATAGATCTCAGTCACTCATAACACTAATAAATCCAAAAGTAGTAACAGCAATCCAGAACACTTGAATTATTGTTTTGGAAAACAATGCCTTTTTTTTTTTATTGAAACCTCACTTCAAAAATTTCAAGCAAACAAACACCAATATATATACACACACAAAAACATATTATGCAGAGGCATCAGAAATCTGAAAAAAAAACCCGAAATATGCTTAAAGTTAGATCGAAGAAGTAAAGATAAACTAAATCAGCTAAGAGTAGAAAAGCAAAAATAAGTATACATGTATGGTTGGGAGAGAAGCCCGAATCGAGCAGATCTAGAGCGAGAGCGAGAGAGAGAGAGAGAGAGAGAGAGGAGAGAGAGGAGAGAGAGAGAGCTTACGCTTGCCAAGCAGAGAGGATGAAGATGGAGGCGAAGAGGACGCGGCCGAGGAAGGAGGCGAACCCCATTGTCTTTCTGCACAGGAGGAGAAAGAAGAAGGACGACAGAGGGCCGAAAACGACGGGGTTCGCAGGGTCTCCGAGGCGTTTGGTTGGTGTGCGGGTAGTCGTTTCTCGTTTGGGTTCGGTATTTAAAGAAGCGGATTTTTAGGGGCTCAAAGACTTAAAGACTTAGGATTTTTTTTTTTTTTTCTTTAAAGTAAAAATAAAAAATAATAATAATTAAGATGGCCGGACAGGAAAAGCCCCCGGTTGCTTTGAAATCCCAATCCAAACTGCACAAGGCCGTGGACTTTGACCCGACTCTGCCGTGTGCGACAAGAAGTGATTTTATTTGACTCTCGTCGCTTCTTTATTTTGTTTTTTTGGGAGGATAGTCGATGTTGTGTAAAATTTTGATTTTGTCGACACCATTTTCAACTCTTGTCTTAAAATTTAAAAATTTTAATTTAGAAAATTAGATTTTAACTTCTAAATAGTTTTTTCTGTTTCAATTCTTCCAAGTTAAATTTTTAGCTCGAGATTATTAAAAGATGAATTTAGGATAATTTTTTTCTTCAAGTAACTTTAAAAAAATAAAATAATGTAGACTATTTTAATTTATTTTTATGAACATTTTAACTTAAAGATATATAAATTCCGATAAATATTGTAAAATCATTAAACTGACGTCATGAAACTTGTGGAACACTATGAAAGAATTTTTTTTAATTATTTTAACCGTTGGATTTAATTTTGAATCGTTAATTTTTTTTAATATTGAATTTGATCATATTATATTTTAGTTGTTGGATTCAATAAATTTATAAATATAAAATTAAAAAAATACACATATATGGTGGGCCATCCCACTAATCCGGAGGGAATTTTTGTCCTAAATTTTCCCTAAAAATAAGTTGTTGGTTAAAACTCATATTTGGAGCAAGTTGAGGTAAGCTTATAACCTAAAATTTGAGTTTACTCCAAAGGTTGGTGTTGGTCTAAAAAATCCTGGATTTGATCTATGATTATGTTGTTTGAGGATAGTTATAACGTGTAAACTAAGTTTAAGTAGCAACGTGTAAACTAAGTTTACAACACTACTCTTTTCAAAAAAAGTTTACAACACTATTCTAATATTTTTATTTTCGACTTGGTTGAAATTCTCTATAAAACTTTTGCCGAGGCTAAATATTAAACCGTCATATATGTTGTGTTTTATGACAAGTGAATATTTTATGCTTTTTTGGTTTTTACATTTTAAGGAAAACCAACGAAAATGACTTGAAAACTTTAGTTTTTAACCGAAAGGACAAAAATAAAGTGTAAGTGAATAATATCATGAGTGACTTTTTAGGCTAAAAATGTCGTTAACGTTAAAACTGAACAGTATCATGAGTGTTTCATTCAAACTCCCTAAATTTTAGTGTCAATATTACTATAGATAAAATCCATATTGAAAGTTAGAGGCGAGAAATAGAATGACGAAATCGAACCTTAGACCTAGAATGCTAAATCCTAAACATTGATCTACATCTGATGCAGTATGAAGTTAGTTGATCAATTGAGTTGTATTCACGTGGAGTTCCATAGCTGCTACATGAGATCCGCAATTTGCATAATAATAATATTATGTATTCAAATAAATACACAAAATAAACAAAAAAAGGAAGAGGAAATCTGGAAGAAAGGAACAATATTCTTTCAAGTGATGAGTTGACACACCCCAACCCGGAAATGTCCACTAGGACTCCGAATTGAGCAGTGCTAGCCGACACCTAGAAGGTGACGAAGCCATAAAGTGTGATAATGTGGAAAAATATGAATAAATTTGAACCTAAGAGTGCCTAATTATCAGAGTGCGTTGGTGAGCGGGCATGAACCCATTCACACACGATACAGAGCATAAGTAAAGTACTGTAAGGTAAGATAATGATTATACCGTTAAAGAAGCCACCTGTACGGGTAAGTGCCACGAATCCTCGTCGATACAGAAACTTTGCTACTAGAACCTGGAGGGGTGCAAAAATAGAAAGTGAGAGTGGGCAAAACAAAGATTTTCAAAATCATTTCAATTATCAAAGGTAGTAACCCCTCGCCGTAAAACCTGTATAGTTTCCAGAAAATCATACTACATAGAAGTATGAAATCAAATGTATACTAACAATAAATCCAGAAGTATACCACTACCCAGCATCTCATTAGCAATATAAATAATCATGTGCTTAATAAGCCATACTAGCATGCAAGTCGAAGTCACCTATAGTGACCTGTACGACTTATCCATATCTCATCAATCAATACTAGCACATAAGTCGGGAGTCACCTATAGTGACCTATACGACTATTCCATATCTCATCAATTAATGCTAGCAATATGTCAGCCGGATCCACCTCTTGTGGCCTGTACGGCTGAACCCATAGCTCATCAAATATTATGCACATGAGTCGGAACCACCTCTAGTGGTTTATATAACAGGACTGGATGTATATAAGTACGCTCTAGTGCTACAATCACGTGAAGACTCTGCGAATAATCGCGGGTCACCTACGAGTTGGAACCACCTATAATGGTCTGTACGACATGCCTGTGCACCTACCTTGGATCCAAGGTGAGCGTAAGGTGCGGGAGGTGAACATCACGTGAAGGACTGTGCCCTGGCCACGGGCAGGAGCACTAACACCGGGGTGCAGGTTTATGAGCTCTAACTGCATCTAATATACATGTACGACTTATGGGCAACCTGTACAACAGTGTCGGAGTTGCCTAAAACATAAATGTAGTCATGCCATAACTCAATCATTTCAACTAATACCATAAACTCACCTGAACTTACCTATGTGTCCTGCGTTCACCTTCGTACTTCAAAGCGTTCACAATAATTATGTACAGGTAACATACATATACATATAGATATGTCATGATGCAATCTGAAATTCAACCATGTCATAGTATTTCCAATATGAATTTATATAGAAATGGCATAAAACGCATAAGTTGTAACGCCCCACTCCCGAACTATTTATTTTCAGGAATAATTATCGATGATAAGTCCGATTAAACACTAGTTTAATTAACTATCATTACTTAAGATTCTTTACTTCAACTTCTCAATTCCTCACATATTAATTTATAACCAACATTTAACCACCACATCATAAGGTTAAATCTCACATTTCACCAAATTCCTTCACATTACTCAATTCCCCAAACAACGCTTTGGTCTTGATTATTTAATCTCATTTATTGTATGGCTGCATCTAACGTCTCGTTAGACTGCCTACGTACCCTAAACAGGGATTAAGCCATTCGTAGTTCACAGTAATTATATGAAATATTCAATTTATAAACGTTTGTGAAATTATCAATCACACACACACACACACACACACATATATATATACACACACACACACACGATAGAAAGGAAAAGACCCACTCACTTGAGGTCCGCGCTACGACTCCCTAGCGTGAATATCGAGACATCACGAACCAACGTTGCCTAGAACAATGATCAAATCATGTCTCAGAGTTCGTACCGATAAAATACATAATTTACATAAAACACATCCCTATGTAATTCAGTCCGGAAGATCTGCATCACGGATTTCCAATCCGTTACTTCCAAAGATCCAACGGTTGGATCTCCACCAATTGCCAAAACCAAATGGCGGTCAACAATTTATTTTATGAACTTACAAATCCAATTCAGGAAGATCCGTACATCTGATTCCCAATCCGTAAGTTTCTATGGTCCTCAAATGTTACATACTATAATGTATTAAAGTTTGGTGACGATCCAACGGTCAAATCGTCGGTTGCTATAACAATCAAGTGGTGGACCTTAATGGAACTAAGTTCAAACGACGAAATTTCGTCAATCGGACTTCACAAATAGAACCAAGGTATTCAAATTTAGTCTTAGAAGGTCAGGGGACACCTCGGCCCACGCGCCGCCACAGGTGGTGGTTGGCCGCCTAACTCGCCGGAAATTCAACTATTTCTAAAAATTACCAAATTTTACAGGAATGAAGATCTCAAAGAGAGGAACAACTTTCATACCTGCCACGAAGTCCAAAAGTGGACGGAAGGTGGTCAATTTTTCCCACAAAGCCGGCGGGTGCCTAAAGCTTCCCGGTGTCGATTCGTCGTCTATGGTGGTCCAACGGGGTCAAGGTTGGTTGGGTTTTGCTCCTGGGATGATGGGCTACAAAGCCCAAGTGGTGGCATCGGCCATCGCTTTGCCGATTTGCCGGAAAATAAAAAAGGGTGGCTGAAGCACCGTGAGAACCGTCAACTTTCGTGGCCTTAAATAGCCATATACAGAGGTTAATCAAGGTGGTTCTTGGGTGGATTTTGTAGAGGGGAATGAGAGCTTCAAGATGGTGGTGGTGGCGTCGAAAAACTCCACCGGAGTTGGCCGAAATCGGCCTTGAAAAATGGGATGTCGCGGTGGGTGGTGCACGGGAAAGATGGGAGCTTTCTCCCCTTATTTCTGATTAGTCCCCTCACCTTGTAGCTGATTGGTCCCCCTTATTGTGCCTAAAATCTGATTGGTCTTCACCCCACAAGGTAGGAATTTAATTTAATTAAAACTAAACCTTGAATAACCAATTTCCAACGTTTGTAACTATATCGTTATAATCCGGACTCGCAAACGGCTTTCGTCTATGCGTTCATACCAACGAGTACTATGAGGATATACTAAAAGAATAAGTCATACGTCTCTCTAACCGATGGTCAACGGAAGTCAAAGTCCTTTCCTCTAGGGCATTTTCGTAAATTCACGCTTTTAAAATTAATAAAAACGTAAAATTTGGGACGGGTTGTCATAATCTACCCCCCTTAAGAAAATTTTGTCCTCGAAATTTAAAATGAGTTGGGACACAAAACTCAAAATTAAGGAAGCATAAAATATATGTACTAATGTCCCGTGGAAAATATATGTAACAACATAAGGTTTAGAGTAGTTGTATTGATACTTAAAACTGAAAATAACATTTTCAACTACGCAATCGAAAGTTGTGAACTCTGGACGTAAGTACATAATATCCTTGGGTGGAGCCCAAGTAATAAATAGGTACAATACAACGAACACAGAAGTATGCACTAACGTAAAAAGACCTACATATTTACTTGCTTAACTAATCCAACGAATAAGTTCTTGGAATTACGGTCTGCAGCCCGCGATATTGTCAACTCACTGTTATCATGCTAAGTAAATAACAAATTCCCGAGGGTGCAATATTACCATCATGCCCCTCATTGGGAAATACACAATTAACGTCTAGTCAATTCTTTACCGCACTCCCCCACCTTGGGTAATAACAACAATAGGATAACATTTTTATAATGTGAACTTTCACAATTGAACACTTGTTCGTAAAACTCCTTAGTCAAGCAATTGTTAAGCAAAGAATCTCCATTCCAAATCTCCATAGTGTCACAACAAAGACCAATAATTTGTGTAACTGTAGTTACAAACATTTCTAGTGAAGATAAGTATCATATACAATCATGCTACAACTATAAAGCAATAAACGTAACACACCAAGAAAGTCTGGTTAGTCCGTTCAAACTGGTTGTTAGTCTGAGGGAAATATATAGTCAACAACTTACTACACGTGGCCTTCCAGAAGGCTTCCCAAACACTTGGAAATAAAACATGCATCCCAATAAGATACGATTGTGACATACCTATCATGTAGTCGAGCTAACATAGTCCGCAACGCTGTAGCAAGCAAATTCATAGTGAAGTTCTCTCGAACTTAGTGAGAAAGGGACTACATCACGAAGGCTAAAAATTTATTCGAAAACTCGAGGGTCAAAGAAAGTCTATTAAATATGGAGTACGAGGTAACTGGATTGGATGCATAACATCAAACTACAACAGTAGCTTTCGAGATATTCAATAACCAAAATCTCCATAGAGAAGTGTCATCTAACTTTCGAAATAAAATGATGATTGTTGACTTTAGGTCATGAATAAGATGGTTCGTTTCGAACGGTTCTAACCGTTGGAAAATAAAGCAATAATCCGTCATGTTGCCTCTGCCCAGTCGAAACATCCAAAGAACACGTCACACTGGATTTCGAAATGATCAGAGTCAACAAAAGGTGTAAAATAGGGGTAAGATGAGACAACACTTAAGTTGTCAGAAACTTTAATCCTTTCCATCAACCCAAACTAATTTAACTTTCCTCGGCCGTAAGTGAGGAAATACACTGTAGCAAAAAAGATCGCCAACAATTTGTCGATAAATCGACAAGATCAAATATATCTCATCTTCGCAATATTTTGCGAGAGTCTCAACCTTCTTCCACTAAACCCTTTTGAAAAAAGATAAGAATATCGTTTACTGAGGTCATATCTTCCAAGAAAATACCAACTTAACAATTTGGTGGTATCCTAGGTAAAATTTTGGGATGCGACACCAAAAGTATATGTCCTCGAAACGTACAATACTACTAACCAACTCTACGACACGAACAAAAGGTCTTCACAGTTTCCTCGACACTCAAATCACTCTAACAACGAGATATCATCTCGTACCTCGATTCTACTGTCAACCTGTGGAAGTAATCGAGATGTGGCTAGTCCAAGAAGTTTCGTTTACCTAGGTAGGTGATAAGGTAAAAACAACAATCATAAGTTTATTGTCCTAATACAAAGCTTGTTCCTAAGCTTCCATGATTCTAGTTTATTCGGCTTAAGTGAAGTAGTTCATTGATCCTAAGAGGATTTGATTACTGCTTTTCAGATTTCTACTACTCCCAGGATATGACAACTCACACTCGCAAGCCTATTCTCACCCATTTAATAAGTATAATTACGAAAGCAAAATCTGGGAATTAGCGTTGGTTGAAAAATTCCAAGGCTGGGAAAAGACCTTGCTAAAGATCTACTTTTAAAAAAAGACTTTATCGAGAGTCAATCTTCCTCCTGAAGATCCAGCATGAACACAAGTACGTTTGAAGATATTAGTGCTAACAGGGACCAAAAATAATTGTAAATGCTACCACTTTAGCACCAAATTATCGCTTCAGACATTTCAAGAATCTTGAAATACACGGTTATCAATACACTAGCTTAGGCCAACAACTTGCCTCAAATCTACACATTTTCTTCAACAGGAATATCTTTGTTTAATTCTAAGGACAAACGCCAAAATGATTTTCTAAAATGTCGTCAAGACCACAAAACTGCCCAAAACTGAAGAAAAGCTAACATATTTTTCTGTATTCGACGAGGTAGCAAGATTCGAACATTAGACACAAAAACCAAGAATGCTCACATCAAGCGTGTGATGAACACAATACTGCCCAACTTACGCTCTGATACCAAACTGTCACATCCCGCCTCAGGCTCCACCACTTCCCGGGCCCGACTCCACCGTAGCACGATATTGTTCGCTTTGGGTCCCAACCACGCCCTCACGGTTTTGTTTTTGGGAACTTACACGAGAACTTCCCAGTGGGTGACCCATCATGGGAGTGCTCTCGCGTGCTACTCGCTTAACTCGGAGTTCCGACGGAATCCGAAGCCAGTGAGCTCCCAAAAGGCCTCGCGCTAGGTAGAGATGAGAATATACATATAAGGCTCACATGATCCATTTCCCTGGGCGATGTGGGATCTCACAATGTTTGGTATCAGAGCCTAACCCTGGCCGCGAGTGTGTCGACGAGGACGTTAGGCTGAGGGGTGGATTGTGAGATCCCACATCTCCCAGAGGAGTGGATCCTATGAGCCTTATATGTATATTCTCATCTCTACTTAGCACGAGGCCTTTTGGGAGCTTACTGGCTTCGGATTCCGTTGGAACTCCGAAGTTAAGCGAGTAGGGCGCGAGAGCACTCCCATGATGGGTGACCCACTGAGAAGTTCTCGTGTGAGTTCCCAAAAACAAAACCGTGAGGGCGTGGTTGGGACCCAAAGCGGACAATATCGTGTTACGGTGGAGTCGGGCCTGGGAAGTGGTGGAGCCCGGGTCGGGATATGACATGAGTCGTGGAAGCTAACCTTGGAATTGAATAATGGGATAAGCCAAATCCAAATCCAATAGAAACATGTCGGTGCCTGACCTGTTAATTTCTTTGACTACAACCTTATTAGAGTGGTGATATCCGTACATTCATTTTTATCTTTCATACATCCGTCTTATCTTTGACCGTCGGATCGAATGAATTGAAAATATCAATGGACATAATTTAATAAGCGTGTGTATAAAAAAAAATTGTGTGAATAACACTACCCTTCTACTAATGCTAATCATTTTTTGATGTTTTCCTTTTGCCCCTTTCATTTTCCATCTTATATAATTGTCAAGATCCAATCTATGCAATGCATTTGCTCAAGCCCATTGCCTCAATAAGATTTCCTTTTATTTGTGAGTGATTTTTCTTTTCTATTGGGATTAGGCCTTTTTGGAAAAAAAAATTATGGGTATTGAAAACACAAGTCCAGCTGTGTAACCGTTGACTCTAGAAACTATTAGCCCTATGTGAAAAGAAAACCATACTCTTTTCTCACACACCATTATCCAAACTACCCTTGATGACACACCCCAACCTAATAGCCACCAAACTAATGATAAAGATGTGCTGACCATCACTAGAGAGATGACGAAGCCATTAGTAATAATTTAAAATTTATATGTGACAATAAGAACAAACAAGATCTATTTATTTAATTAACTGAATATTAAATTATACCCATAGCTTCGTCACCTCTTTGGTGACAGCTAACACACCTCTACCATTAGTTTGGTGGCTATCAAGTCCGGGTGTGTCACTTACTCCGAACACACTGCTCACCAGCATGGCCTCCGCTTCCGATCTCCATTATTAAACATGTATTCCATTATATTCAGGGCCGGTTCTGAGTTTTTTGGTGCCCAGTGCGAAAGCTCAAAATGTGCCCTTTTTTAATACGGAAACATATGTTTAAAAAAAAATATATTTAACGAGGATAATCACATGTATGTGTAAAAAAAATCATCACTAATAGCATGCAAAATGGCTTCCAATTTCTGTCATGTATGTGTAAAATTTTATTCACATCAACCAAATTATGATCCAAAACAGATGGATAATCACATATACAAACCTACAAATGGCTTTTGACTTCATCATTAGTAATCCCATTAACCTTCATTAACTCTCTAATTTGTTTTGGTGTAGCAGTTGCAAGAAAAAAAACCAATCACATAACGTAATAAACACACATCCAATACATCCCAATCCAATCATATAAAATAGAGGTATTCATCAATTTACCCCTGAAACTGCAAATGGCTTTCTTTTTTCTACAAACGATACAGGGGAGGGGGGAATTGAAATCGGGACCTTGGGTGCAAGGTGAAGGCTTCTAAGCTTGCAAGGATAGCAAAACTCAAAAGCTTAGTCTCCAAAACAGAATAGGTTTATAGATATTCAGAGGGAATTCTAGAGGACAATTTAATTTCAAGAGAACAAATTAGTACCATGAGGATGCCTAATCATTTGTGAAGATGATCAATGGCCTTCATAAGAACTATAGTGTAAGATGCTCAATTTTTTGGATTTTGGACAACTAAAGCCTACCTAACAAACCATGTACATTTTCCTACAAGGAAAATTCCCAATTCTTTGTAATATTGATCAAACAAGCCACTAATAGCTAATGTTTTGCAATTGAAACATGTTTTTGTATAGGATGTATATCAGTTGAAACCGAAAAATCGCCAATGGGAGAATTACAAACAAGGGTTTTCCCTACATGAATAGAGACAATGGCAGAAATTGCCACCACCAATCACTTCCATTAATAAATTTCTCTATAGAAAATTACATTCAAAGATATACACTTTAGGTTCCAGAAACAACTTTTTCCAAGCAAATAGAACTCAAAAGATGGGGAAAAAACAAAATAAAAACTCCTAATTACCAGGAATACAGGAAACAGTTATATTTTCAAGGGATTAGAAATCACAGACATAATAAAATCACATTAAAATATGGCAATTGAAACCCCAACACAGAAAACAAGGAGGAGAAAAGGAACCAACCCATCATTGTTCTAAACGTGAAATCAAAATTAAAGGGAAACCCATCAAATAAAACCAACAAATTCAAGAAATTTCACAAAGTCCAGAAACAAATAATATGAAAAAGAAAATTAAGAGAGAGGGAGACGGAGAGATAATGCATACCGAATAAGAGAAAAATTTGGGAAGGGATTGAGGTGGCAATAAAAAACAAGCTGTGAATCTTACAGGTTACGAAACAGAGAAGAGAAGAGAGAGAGAGACATAGAATTTTAGGGTTTGTTTTATGATTTAGATGGTGTAAATATTAAAAAATATAAGGGGTATTTTTGTCTTAAATTTTTATAACTGTGTGTTTCCGGGGGGTGAGGTGGACGGAAAAACCTGGGCCGTTCTATGTTATTTTGGGCTCTGGATATTTTTTTTTATACCTATTACCTAATTATTTGGATGTTTTTTGGTGCCCCTTTCAAGTTTGGGCCCTGAACAGTTGCCCTGGTGGCATTGGGCCTGGGCAGGGCCTGATTATATTTTCATTTCTTACAGAATATTTTATAATATTTTTAGTTTAAATATGATTAAACAAGAAGGAGGCAAGGCCGCAACCACCCTTCTACAGTAGCACCACCATCCAAAACATCTCCACGGCGACCACATAGGTGATGCAGCAGCAGGAACAAAGACTCAAGTCGCTCAACTAATCAAGCATCGAGGCCGAAAGATTCGTGATGTAATGCATTTTTTTAATTCAGATTTGATTCATGGTGTAGATCTCTCAAGATACTTGTGTTCTGGGTGATTTACAATTAAAAAAAAAAAAAAAAAAAAAACTAAAAAGATCCATTTTATTTGAACCCATATAACATTTTTCTACACCCAACTTAAACTTTACATCTGAATTATCTTGTTTGCTCTATTGCATAATTACAATCAAGTATAAGATGAAATTAACAATAAAACTAAAATTTATTAATAAATCCAATAATCATACCCGGCATCATGCAATCTTTATCCTACATTAATTCTGGTTGAAACCCTAATCTCATAGAGAAAACAAGCTCTTTTGTACTGATGGTTGATGATTTTGAAGTTATGAATTCTCCAGCTAAGGTATGAATCGATTTATGCAATTTTTTTCGTTTGTTTTCAATTTTTTTAGAGTTAAGGAATAGTTAACGTTAGGCCCATTTAGGCCCACTGAACGACATAGGCCCAAGGAAAGGCCAAGAAGCCCAAGGCCCAAAGAGCTCGAAGAGGGCCAACCCAAGTGCTTAGATCGATTGAGGCAAAAAAAAGGCTACTGGACCGCACAGAGCATGTGGGCGAGCTGACAACTTTATAGCACAAGTATCTAAGGGCAGAACTACTTAAGTGCTACTTAGACCATTCAGCAACAGGCAGTCGGGATAGTACTTGGCAAGGGGGGTGGAGTAACCGAGTTCTAAGCGGGACGCTCGGGCCGCCTGAACCTTAAAAGACACGCTATCTAACTTCCAGAACGTCACTTCACTGATGAAGGTCTGCCTGAATAGGTGAAAAGTTGTCAGTAAGCTAGTACAAGTGGTTGGCACATTAAATGCCAATTTGGGAGACCTCAAGAGGGTGAGGCCCATATAAAAGGGTGTAGACCTCCATTATGGGGGTCGGACAGATAAGAAGGAATAAAGTGAATGTATGAGGCGAGCACCATTTGGTCTTGAAATTAATATATTGAGAGAGACAACGTGGATTTAGCTCAGTTTTGATCGTTGAACCACTTACATTTTAGAGTCCATATAATTTCAACAGATCTCATGAGCCCATCTAAAGTCATTTAACTAAGTTTATTAACCTTACAATTTTGAGCGTTAGCAGGAATAATAATTCGATGACTGTGAAGTTTCTTACATTTATGTGCCCTCTTCGTATGTTCTTTTAAATTGCATTTTTTACTTATAAACTAAATTTGTTTTAGGCATCAGAGTAACTCTTTCGTCCTATCTTGATTAGCTTGTGCAAAACATTGATTTGCCCTGGATGTTGGTGGTTGATTTCATGGAGCTTGTCCATGAATCAGAAAAGAGTGGTGGGTGGGTGCCTCATTGGAAGAGGATTTATTATAAACCAGTGAAAGCAGGCACTTTATGCTTCAGCAAATAAACGACGGGGACATGGATATAAAAAAACAAACAAGACATCGAAGTGTTAGGAATATGAAAGATTCATAAAACTAGTGGAAACTTCATCAAATTATTCAACTTGTACATAGAAGTAGAATTCTAGAAAGTTTTCATTCCCATAAACAAGTAGAAACTTTACCAAATTATTCATTTTGGTATTTTATTTTCCAAACGTGTGTAAAGATAAGTTCAAATGTTGAATTGGGTTTGTGATGGTAGTTTATGTAGTAAATTGAGTTTAAAGAGATTTTAATTTTTTTAATTAAAAATAATATTAGTGTAGAAAGTAAGTTGAGTAAGAGGTTATATGAGTTAAAATAAAATTTTGCTAAATGAATATAAAATATAAAAAAATATAGAAGAGAGATTTTTAAGGGAATCTTGTTGCATATAATTGATAGAATCCGTGGATACTGAATAGGAAAGATTTTTTTGTATTTTATTTTTTCCTTTGCTCTAGTCCCTTATATGCTATCTACACTAAGACCATCTCCAACCGAATGAGTTATGTTTAGCCCTCGTCTATTTTATAGTCATGCAAGAAATTATTTTTAATGAACAGTGTTATGTCATATTTATATATCATCTCCAACTGAATGAGGCTATTTTTTAGCCCTCTCAATAATTTATTATTTTAAGTTTATTCTTTAATTTTATTGGTTAATTGAATTAAACTACTATATTAAAATAAGGTTTTTAGACATATTTTGAGTGCCACTTGTCACTAAATGAATAAGCCTCGGGACATATTTTGAGTTCCACTTGAAGATGTGGCCATTTGAAAATTATTGAAAAAATTAAAAGAAAGATTATTGGAAAAGATAAGAGAGGGGTGTGTATGAAAAGGGTGTTTGAGGTGAATAGAATGTGAAGAATTAAAATAAAATGAGGTAAGATAGTATGGAAGGGTGAAAATAATGTGAGAAATGGTGTAGAAATGTCTTAGGTATTTACAGAAAACAAAATTAGAATTTGTTTTTAATTTTTTTTAATTTCGTCCATGCGGATGGATTTTGGCCCGGTGGGTTCCAAGGTTTTTTAGCCCAAATGTGAAACCTCGTCCCTGATTTTATCATTTTTTGTATTTTCGAACTTATGAAATTACCAAAATGCCCTTGAGGCATAGTTGTTAACTTTAGTTGACCGTCTCGTTGAAACGCGTAGGTTTAATTTAATTAAGTTATTCTTGTTGTACTCATCGCCAAGAATGCGTAGGCGCGAACGGTTTCGAATTTGGATTTATAACGAAGATTTTACGTTTCGAACGTCAGACATTTTTCGGATATTTTCGTGTTTCATCTTTAGTGACCTTGTTATGTTAACCACTAGGGCCCACATGTATTCTCCCTTTTCCCTCCCTGTGGCCCCTTTTTCTTCTTCTTTGTCTGGAAACCACACGCTCTCTCTCTCTCAACTCTCTCCCTCTTTACACTCTCGGGTCTCTCTCAAACCACCCCCTCCGAGGGTTTCTCTCACAAACAAACAACACAACAACAACATCAACATCCCCACCAACACCCCAGTAAACTTAGATTAGAAAGAGAATTATCCAAACCTTCCCAAACTCGCTGCACAGTGCTTGTACTGTTCACCGAGTTTTCCGACTAGTTTCCATGTTCTCCGGCCAAGGTAAGCCTTGAACTTCGTCCAAAAGTTGTAGATCGTGTCTTGGTGTATGTTTGAAAGTAGTTTTGAGAAGTTTTAGTGATGTTTAGACGTAGGAACCTCACGGGGAAAGCTTCCCTAGTTTTTCGACGAAGAACCGCTACTTTCGAGGTGATTTCCGGCTAAACTACGCCGAGTTAGCCGGCGTGCAAGGTATCAATCTCTTCATCTCGTTGAGAACTATAACTTTCATTTTGTTTCACTTGATTTGGTTGAGTATTGGATGAGTTATGAGCCTTGGAAAACCTACCCAGAAATCGACCGATCCACGGCCTGAAATCGGGTCGACCCGACCCGATAACCCTTAACCCGGATCCAAACCTATCCCAGAAATTGGCCCAAACCTTTGGGCAGAGCTACCAAGCCCAAAGCCAAACTCAAACTGAACCAGCCCAAAACCCAGAACCCAGTCAGTGCGTGGGCGCCTATCTTGGCCGGCGCGTGGAGCACACGTGCCTCCATCGGACGTACTGTGCTCCGCCGCCATCCACGGAGGTGCCGGTGACTTTTTCGACTACCCAAATTGGCGTGTGGGGGTAACCAAAGTCATCCTTTATGTTTTCGATGTCCTGAATCTGTTTATGATGTTCGCTTTCTGAAATTCAATCGTTAATTGGACCATTTATGTGCTTAGGTGCGTTTGTTAGTTGCGTGTCCGTTGCCCCTAGTTCGCACGGCTCTTCGACGACGGAGTATCTGTGAGTGGACCCCTTCTAAAATGCATGATTTTACTATTACAAATGCATACATGAAATTTAATGGCTACGTTTTATGAAATATTTTTGAGTAAATTGGATTTACACTTTATGATATATCATGCTTTATCGACTTTACGTTCTTCGTAGTATATATGATTGATAACTATATACTATGAACATGATTTAAGATATGATGTCTAAGCTACTGAGCTTCGTGAATATATATATACTTATATTTTGGAAAGATTATGTTCAATGATTTTTGTGCTTATCTAGTGGTCACTATATGCCTACGGGCAAATGATACTTCTATATATGCCTTCAGGTGGGTGCTGTAGGAGCCTACGGGTGATTGATACTTACATATGCCTTCGGGTGGGTGCTGTAAGAGCCTACAGGCGAATGAAGTGTTCTAAATGAAGAGTTCTACATGCCTTCGAGCGATGTAGATACCATTATTTAGCACACTATTTATGATATATGTTTTACAAAGGTTTTATGGCATGCTAGGGTTTTGGAAAACCTATTACATATTATACTATTGAGTTTTCATAAACTTTGGGGGTTAGTACGTTAATGAATAATTGTTTTAGTATTACTTATATATCAACTTGGTCCACTCATGTTTTGTTTTGCGCCCCCTCAGGAAATAGGAACGAGGCATACGATCCGAGCTACGAGGCATTCCCCTACCAATGATATCATATCATCCTCTCTGCTTTGACATCACTTGTAATAGCACTTTCTGTTACACCTTCCACTTGTCTTCTGAATTAGATGTATGCTATGAACATGTCATGCATTATCACTATATTTTTATTGACGGCTAAATATTATTATATTATTTTAGGAAGGTTTGTATATGAATATTACATTGTGTAGTTCGCGCGAAATTTATATGCATGTTTCACATGTTCGCGGCATATGAATTCATTAAATGGCTTACGTCACCCTCCGGTATCGGCCAGCACGTGGCCATCCCACTGTCCCTTAGACATCGGGATTGGGGCGTGTCACCAGACCTCTATTAGAGATGAGTTTTGTGTAAAAAGGGCTATCCCTATGGTCGGCCTGGTTGGAGATAGCCTAAAAGCAACTTCACCCTTAAAAAAATGCGCCAGCACCCAGCCCATTTAATTCACTCAGTGAACAGTGATAGACCCAATGAACAGTAATTGGTCAAATGCATCTCCACCCTTAAAAAATACGCTGGCACATACAATCTCCACTTCTACAAAATGCGCTAGCAGCTAGCCTATTTAAAATATTAATAATTTTTTTATAAAATAATAAAAAAAAAAAGTTTTAATTTCGGATAGGATTTTTAACCAATCTTGTCACACCATGTGTCAGTATCTGAAAGTACTATTTTGTGGATAGATGTCCGATAAGATTTTCAACCAATCCCGACGTGCCACGTGTCACTATCTGTTTACAATAATTTAGCCAGGATTTCGATCAGATTTTCAACCAATCACGTAGTGCCACGTGACATTGTCCAGAACCTCATCCTTTTTTCTTTTTTTTTTTGTCCATATAAACCATACATCCATCCTCATTCATACACATAACTGAATCATTCTTTTTTAGCTTAGAATCCTTCTTCATCGTTTTTAAATCTTGAGTTCTTACAATGACTTCTTTAAGGAGATTGTATGAAATCGATGAGCACCAGAAAAAATTGTTGGTACAATAGGAAGAATTGTTCAATGTGGAGGAAGGTGGAGATAAGGCTTTCGCAATGGAAGAGGATGAGGATGATGAACATAGAAGGTAGATGGCCTCACATTCCCGTCGTGTCATAGAAGTTGTGGGTCAGATAGCCAAACCCAGACGTGCCGCAAACTTCGATAGAAAGAGGGAAAGACAAGGTAAAGATCTCTTGGAAGATTATTTGATCCCCAATAGTGTATTCACTGATCATACTTTTAGGCGTCGTTTTAGAATGCAACGAAGTTTGTTCGACAAAATCATAAGTGCTATTTGCAACCATGATCCATACTTTGTGCAAAAAAATGATGTTTTTCATGTTCTAGGTCTTCTTCCTGAACAAAAAATTATGGCTGCCTTGGGGATGCTTGCATATGGAGCATCTGCAGATCAAGTGGATGAGATAGCGAGGATGGGAAATTCAACTATTCTGGAGTCCTTGATGCGGTTTTGCTCCACAATCGAAGCCTTATACACCAATGAGTACCTCTTGAAACCCACGCCAAGGGACATGCGAAGGCTTCTGAAGAAGGGTGAGATGCGAGGCTTTCCTGGCATGATTGGAAGCATCGACTGCATGCATTGGACCTAGAAAAACTGTCCAAGTGCCTGGAAAGGAGCTTATGGCGACATAAAATGAGCCAAAAGTATCATTTTGGAAGTGGTGGCTTCATTTGACACATGGATTTGACATGTTTTTTTTGGTGTTCCAGGAGCTCAAAATGACGTCAATGTCCTAGCCCAATCTCCAGTGGTGGAAGAATAAAGTTATTAGTTTATTTGGTGTGTTTTTTAAGTTTATTTGATGAGTTTATGTAATTTTATTTCGTGTGTTATTTTTTTAAGTTTATTTGGTGAGTTTATGTAATTTTATTTGGTACTAAAAATAGATAAGAAATTACATCTAGTACTAAAAATAAATAAGAAAATCATAAAGTACTAAAAATAAATAAGAAATTACATAAAGTACTAGAAATAAATAAGAAATTATACAAATTTTGAGGAGCTAGGATATGTGGTGCTAGGATCTTCATTGCTAGGATATGTGTAGCTAGAACCTCCTCGACTTGTTTCCTTGTCTCTTGCACGCCTCATTCGCACCACGTCTTTTTTTTTTCCGATGTCCAAAAATATTTAGAATTCAGAGACATTCATTCTAAAGGCTTGTTCATAGTGTCACGATCTGCTTGAGCCATCATTTCTTCTCTAAGCAGTTGGCTTTCTCGATTAAGTAGTTCTCTTTGTCTCTCATTAGCCGCATCACGTCTCTCAGTAGCTGCTAAGATTGCTTCCATAGCCGCAACTTTTGCCTCATCTTTAGCCGCTTCCCGTGCCATGTTCAGTTCACCTTGGCGTGCAAGTTCGTCCATATATTTTGTGTAGTCATTTTTGGAAGAACTCCCTTTTTTCTTTCCAGCCTTTTTACCTTGAGGCCTTAGGGACCGACGAGTCGGCTGTGTCTCCAGCACTTCTTTAGGCGTCCCTTCCGTTTCTTCAAATGTGTCACCTTCTTGTTCCGTTGGGTTTGCTTATGGCGAACTATGTAGAGGGACGCCGTGCATGACAACTTCTGGACCGATTGGCACAATTTTGTATCTGGGACAATCTTTGACAATTTCCCAACATTCCCATTTGTTGAATGATTTGTTGTGGTTCTTCGCATTGTAGAATGCTTGTGATTGTAGTGTCTATAAAATGTGGGATAAGACATTATTATAAAATGCGGGTGTAACACAAATAAATAAATTAAAATATTGATGCGGGTGGAATACATATAAATAAATAAATAAAAATACGCAGATTATTGGAAGCATGAGAGAGCGTTTTTCCAACAAGTAAAGGATATGTTGAGTTTTTTCCAGCGACCTTGGAGACCTTGACTACTTCTTGTGAGATCTCCAAGCCTCATGCAAAACTCTTCCCTAATTCTACTCCACATTTCTCGCAACTCCATCTCATTACCTATAAGCGGGTCATGAGTAATGTGAACCCAACATTGACACAAAGTAACATCTTCGATGAGCTTCCACGTAGCCATTTTTTCCACAAAAAAATATATGAAAGGTTTGGTTGAAAGTGTTGAAAATATTGAAATGTAGTGTAAGGTGGAAGATGATGGTTAGTTATTTATATAAATTTTTTTTTTTTTTTTTTATGTATTTTTAAACAATTTTTAATCATTTTTATTAATTTAATTAATCTGGCCACGTCAACTAGCCATTGGAAATCCAACAGCCCATAACGAGCCATGTGGCCACTCATGGGTTGAAATTGGTGCGCTGCAGCGGCGGGCCCCAACGCCTTTTTCTGTCGGGGACGCGTGTCCACTCATGGGTTGAAATTGGTTATATAAAAAAAAATTTAATTTTTTCTATATTTTTAAACAATTTTTATTAATTTAATTAATCTGGCCACGTCAACTAGTCGTTGGAAATCCAACAGCCCATAACGAGCCACGTGGCCACTCATGGGTTGAAATTGGTGCGCTGCAGCGACGGGCCCCACCGCCTTTTTCTGTCAGGGATGCGCGTCCACTTGCGACTGTTTCCCACACGCCTGATGCCAAAAAAAAAAAAAATTAGTGGCTTGTGACACCAAGCTGACGCAAGCCTAACGTCACATAGCCCGTCCCTTGGCTCAGCACATTCTGGGCCGCCCTAGAGACTGGCTTGGGCTGGAGCAAAAAAATTGGAGGCTGGCCTATTTTATGTGCTTTAAGCCGGCCTACCCTAATGGGCTGGAGCTGCTCTAAAAAGATAAGGGAATGGGCTAAACAACCTCATAATTGACTATTAATAATGTAATTCAAATTCGTTTTTAATAAGAACTGAATCTAAGCTAAATAGAGACATATATAAACATTGCAAAGGCGACAGCACTCTCTTTCCAAAACCGCCATGTTAGTCCCCAAACGACAAACAAATCCAACCAAATTGATCGGTGAGGGAAAACGCGCAGGCCTGCGGATCCCCAAACTTTCACCAATGACCCGCGAGTAGAAGCATTATGATACTCCCGAGAGTAGTACAAATTCGAATCCAACCAACAACCGCTTTACTCTTTTAAAATTTTCGAACGCGTGCCTCTGTCGCCCGCTTAACGGCGTCGTTCCCTAGATCTACTACCCCTAATCGCTCTCGCTCTCTCTCTCTCTCTCTCTCTCTCTCTCCCCTCTGTCCGAGTTAGTTCTCTCCTTCGCATCGAAAGTTCGAGAGACTTGCCTGAGTCGGGGCCCCAAAAGTCTTGCGCGTCTCTGCCGCGGCGTCCCTTCGGTCTCTCCTCGTACAGACATCCGACATGGCTTTCGTTTCGTTCGTTGGACGCCTTCTTTACGCCTCTGTCTTCCTCCTCTCTGCTTGGCATGAGTAAGCCCCAGATCTCTGTCTTCTCTCTCGGTCTTTTAAATAAAAAAAATGAAGTTTAAATTATGCAAAATCTGATATATAATTTTAGTTCATCAAACATGCATGCATGAATTTTTTTATTTTTTTTATTTTATGTAATCTGTTATTTGTAATTATTTATTTGTTTTGTGGATCGGTTTTTTATTGTTGGTGATGCATTCGTAGTTAGATCCAAATTAATTGAACAATATGAGTTGTAAAATGACATGATTTAAACATATTTTAATTATTTGGTATGTAGTTTAGTAATTACGATAGCATGTTACGTTGTCAGACTGGTGATCTAAAACGAATGCTCGTTATGAGTTCACATCATTCATTTTGTATGAGGCTTGATCTTGACGAGACAGTGCATAAGCTTACAGTTGGTTTCTATTTATAGGTTCAATGAATTTGGCGAGGACGGAGGACCCGCAGCCGAATATCTGAGACCAAAATTCGATGTTTTCTCATATCATCTGTCAACTCACACTGGTGCGCAAGTGCCCAAACAAGTTGAAGTAAGAAATCAATTTGGTTTAATACTTGAGTTTTAGTTTCTTTTAATGTTTTGATCAAAGTACGTTTTCAGTTGGTGCCTAAGTTACTTTTGTACTTTGTGATCGGCAGATCAAACATTTAGTGGCGGCGACGGTGGCATTGAAGGGTATTGGGGGTCTTCTCTTCATCTTTGGTTCTTCTATTGGAGCCTATTTGCTGGTTTGTAACTGTGATTTGGTTGTCTGAGACGCTGGTCTTGATCTTGTTTTGTACCCGTAGAGCAATATTAGCTGCTAAAACATGTGTTTCGTTATATTTTTGTGCAGCTTCTGCATCAGGCCATTGCTACTCCTATCTTGTATGACTTCTACAACTATGATCCCGAGAAGACAGAATTCAATCAACTCTTTTTTAACTTCACTCAGGTTAGTGATCAAGTTTTCTTATTTTCCCTCATACACTTTCAGTACGTGTTTTCGTCCCTAGTTAATGTTGATTCCTATAATTTAGAACTCAACAAGGTTATCATTTTAATTTCTTAACATGTTGAAATGGTCCAAATTAGATATTTTGTCCATTTTGTACATACCATGTATGATTTACTCAACAACGAGGTCCAACCATAAGACTAAAAGTGCGGCCGGGGAAAAACTATAGGGATGAAATTGTATTTTACTGGTAAATGGACGGCTCCTGGATGTTCTATGCTAATGAGGAAATGACTGATCTGGAAAAACTCGATATGGTTAAAATGGTGCTTTTGTTCAGTGTTGAACTATAGGAATCAAGGTGAATATGATAAAATAGCATGGTGGAAAATTTATTTTGCTCGTTTTTGGTCCTACTATTGATATTTCACTGAGGGTAATTTTTTTTAATGACGGTTTGATTATTCACCTAAGAATGAGGTTACCACATTGTGACTTGGACCCTCCTTTAGCTTAGAAGCTGCTTGCACAAGGCTGCCCCTTTTTTATTAACACTATGGACCCAAAGGTCATTTTGTTTAGGCATGCTAGCAAAGCTGAACAAAGAAAAACTGCTAACTCATTGTTGCTGATTGACTTTGCATGATTTGCAGAACTTGGCATTATTCGGGGCTCTGCTCTTTTTCGTAGGCATGAAGACATCGATACCAAAGAGACAACTACTCAGGAAAAGAGCTCCAAAACCAAAAACTACATGAGGATTAAGGATGGAACCTTAGATTACGCGTGGGTTTAGTTTCTGATTTCACCTGACTGTTCCTCGAGGAAACTAGTTATGTATGCTGGTATCTCTGTCTGTATTTCGGTCTATCTTTTCAGAAATTAGGGAAACAAGATTATCGGAAAGAAGGAGCTTTTGTTTATTTCGAGGGGTTGGTGTTTTGTTCTTAGTATTACTGAGCCAGTTTGTTGTCGACGGTTGGAAGGAAAGTACATTATTTTTTGGTATTTATTCTAAGGAGCAACTTTTCTATTTTTCGATATGAGATCTTTAATTAGTCACTATCCTTGTCATTACCGTCAACCGGTGTATGTGATGCTTGATTTTTTGAATGGTTAGATTGGCTGGAATAGGGTTATAATAACAGTGGGATATTAATTTTTTTTAACCATTTATGTTATGACATTTAGTGTATTGGTCTATGTTCTTGGCATATTGAAAAATTTCTCATTAGATTGAAATGTTTACATTGAACACGCAAATGCAACCATCTGCGGAAGCTAAGCATTGCATTCCTCGCTCAAGTATTTTTAGTGATAGGTATGTTATGGAATTAGGAGAGCAATTTGCATGGTATGAGTTTATCGGTGGTACATGCTTTTTAGTCTAACAATACAATGTTAGAGAGAAACCTATACATGTTAGTATATCATTGGATCGAAACGTTAAGATGGAGGTCAATCTGTTCCATGTACGTTGGAATTAGGGAGACTACATCTACAATGACTTAAAGAGTCTGACACAGTAGCAACCGCCCCACAACCCCGCCATTACAATTTGCTGCCAAGGGGATGCAGTACAATTCATTGCTTTTGTCCATGCTGTCGTACAACAGATCATGGCTTCTTTCAACTACTGAATTTAACAAAGGCCTTGATGGCTCATCTACTTGTCTCAGTTCAAGCTTTGAGCTGCTGCTATGAAGAGCCGTACTAAATTATAATATTACCTGTATAGTGTGTAGCATTACTCTTTTGACATACATATATATTGGTTGTTTTGATTGTAATAATTTAGGCTGATCGATCAGTAAACACTACAAGAAAAATGGCCTTTGGACACAAACTTAGGGACACAAATGAGGTGTTTGTGTCTGTTTAAACACCAATAGGGTGGAACAGTGCTCATTTTGTAATGGGCACCATGAATTGTGTGCAACGTTAAGAAAAGTGGACACAAACACATTATTGGGCACATAGCACTTTTGTGCCTTTAATGTTAGCAATGGAAATTTTTTATTAATTTGCAATGAGACTATAAATGTTAGTGTCGTATAATTTAATATACTTAAAGTAAAGATAGATTTTTTGTGCCCTTAAAATAATGTTTTAAAACACTTTCCCCAATCTTCACGCCTCACTCTCTCCTCGTTCCTTCATTCCGCCTCTCTGTGTTTCCCCATTCAAACCCCTCCTCAATTCCTCCGCCTCTCCTTTCTCTCTGGCTCTCCCTTTCCCAATCGAACCGAGCACCCTAGGCTCTCTCTCTCTCTCTCTCTCTCTCTCTGGCTCTCCCATTCCGCCTCTCTGTGTTTTTCCCCAAATTTTTCTATTTCCCTCTCTCTCTGTCTCTCTCGCCTCTCATCTCAATTCTCAAGTCGAGTTCACATCTCACGCAGAAACAGAATTTGCAAATCATTCCCCTTCAAATTTCACACACATTGCGAATCGGTGGGTCTAAACTCAAGTCTTCAGTCGAGTTCACACATTCTCACAGACTCTGCAAATCCTTCTCCTTCACATAGAATCTGCAAATCAGTCGGCCTCAACTCTCATCTCATCCCCAGTTCCCCTTCAGTTCAGTGCCTGCATAATGCGATTCCTTCCTCTCCACTTCGTTCCAGGTAAAATGGTAACAATTTAGAACTTGTAATGGTTAATTTAGTTAATAATTTGTGATTAATTTTAGGGTTAGGGTTCGTTTGAAACACAAGGGAATTGAGCTTTTTTTCTCTTTTGGGTTATAATCAAAAGGGGATTTGATCTGGTTCAGATTCAAACATACCCATTTTTGCTTCGAATGGAAAGTGACCTGCTGTCACTTCGAATAGGTTTAGATTGGAAGGTGATTGGCTATTTTTATGAATTAACAAATATTGAGTTGTATATGTACTAATTAATGTATTAGCCAATGGTATATTTGGCTTTGGAAAGCTGTTATTCAGTCTGAAGCTTCTATATGTGACATGGTTTTTCGTATTTTTTACTATGCATTTGAGGGTTTCTTGTTTTTTTTATGTTACTTGGTTGATATAGGCATCACGGATGAGTACTGGAAGAGGCAAGATGCAGCGCAAGTTATGGCTGTAGTTAAGTAGACAACTACCAATTTCAATCATTTGAGCAAGTCATTGATACGTCCTACTGTTGATTTTTTTAATAAATACTTTTCCTCTCTTCGTAATGTTTCTGGTTTTCCCTGAGCTTATAAAGTTTAACAGAACAAACAACTCATGAGAATAAATTGGTGGCAATTTCTGTGCTTGCAGTTAGTTTGGGAAGGGCTTGGGCTTGGAGGGGGAGCTGTTGTTGGAAACTGGAACGGGTATATTGATTTTCATGAAAAGATCATGTCTTTGTTTGCAATTTTAACCTAAGTTTGATGCTTCTCTAACTTCATTTTCTATATTATTGGCGCTCTAGGGAGAAGGATAAGAATAAAGTTCTTCTTGGATTAGGCGGTGGACATTATGCTCCTCGGCATATGGATATTGTTCTGTAAGTTATAGTCACTTTACAGTTCATCCATTTTCTTTCAAATATATAGCATTGTTTTCTTAGTGGCAATGTGGCATGTCATCCAGCTTTATTCTTTGTTTCCTTCTGTGTGCGGTTTGATGCATAACTTATTAACTGTGAACTGAACCTCTTCATTTTGATTGATCGTGTCAAAGTAAATATGGTAAATAAGTCTGCTATAAACGAATGGGATTACCAGAGTATAGATGATACTTTCTTCATCCCGTTCAGAACTTCGGGCTTGATCTGCTTCCTCCTTCCTTTTCTCTGTCTCTGCAGCTTCTGCAACACCCATAAGTCCTGCATTACCCTCCCAGCCCTTTCTTGCTTCCTCTTCCATCTCTATCAAATGAATTGGCATTGGTAGTACTTTGATATGTTGTTGTCAAATTGCTCCGGTACTGGAAGTGGCAAATGATTTATTTGTTCAAGTCTCTTCCAAATTTTCTCCTAATCTTCCCTTTATAGTTAATTTTATTTCCAACTAGCTTTTGTATGCTCTCGTCAAATTGCTTGATATGATGCTGTTAATTTCCAACTAGCTTTCAGCTTTGGCAAACTGTATGTAAGCTGTAAGAAAGCTAGTATTTAGCAATTGTAACAATCCAGCTACAATTCATTGTTGTGACTTATGAAATTCCTATTACCTTACTCTTGCTAAGGGTGTTGATATCAGATCTATTCATCTGTTTCCTTAATTTGAGTTTTATTTTTAATGGGTTAAACAAATAATGATGAGAATTGAATTTTTAAGTAGAGTACTTATTTGGCGTGTTTGTGGTGTTATAGGAAGCAGGGTCTAAGATAAATTTGTAGAACTTTGAAAGGAAGATGGGTTAAGCGTTTATGGTTTTTGCAATTCCAAATTCCAAATTTGTTTTATTCTATTTCTGAAAATGTAGTTTTAACATTTTTGAGGGTACAATGCATGTTAATTCTAAGAAGAGGAGATTTGAATATGTGAAGTGCAGGTCTCCAACTGCTCCGCTCTCTCAATGTAAGTATATCTCTACATATCTTTATTTCCTCAATTATATTTGACTTTGTTATGTTGAGTTCCCAAATTAAAGATCTTATACTATCTTTGTGTAGCTTTCTAAAGTTTGGAATTTTCTTGATATGTGCTTACATGGTTTGTGCTTACTTTCCGTTTCATGGTTGTAGGCTGTTTTCATTTTATGAAAATTTAAATTTTTGCATTTCCTACATTCAGTTTCAGTTTTTTAAATTTTGATTTTTTTATTATATTTAATTCTTGTTGGCACAATTATAATATAAGTGTCAATATGGCTGGAAAGGGTCTTTTGATAAAGTTGTCAGAAACAGGCACAAAGAGTCTACTGTGCACCAAACAGTCTACTGTGCACCAAACAGTCTATTGTGCCCTTTTAGCAATGGTAACGCCCATAGAAGGCACATATACAAATATAGTTGCTGCACTGTTGCTATTGGTCTATGGGCACATATGTTGATGCTCTTTGACCTCAAAGGGCACACATAATTTATTGTGTGCAGTGCTCATATTTTTTGTAGTGAAAGAGAAATGTAATTAATTAAGTGGTTGATTACTGAGTTGTATATCAATGACAGCTGTAATGGTTATTGAACCATAGTGCAGTCAGATTAAGTTTTCCACCAACGAACCAACTTGAAGAATTGAATTGAAGTTATTGGGATCAAACTTTGACCATTGGGTCAATTTGTTTAGGCATGCTATCAAAGGGCACACATATGTTGTTACTGATTTACTTGGTATGATTTGCAGAACTTGGCATTATTCGGAGCTCTGCTCTTTTTCGTAGGCATGAAGACATCGATTCGATACCAAAGAGACAACAACTCAGGAAAAGAGCTCCCAAAACCAAAAACTACATGAGGATTAAGGACGGAACCTTAGATTACACGTGGGTTTAGTTTGTGACTTCACCTGACTGTTCCTCGAGGAAACTAGTTATGTATGCCAGTATCTCTGTCTGTATCTCGGTTTCTCTTTTCAGAAATTAGTGAAACAAGATTAGCGGAAAGAGGGAGCTTTTGTTTATTTTGAGGGGTTGGTGTTTTGTTCTTAGTATTACTGAGCCAGTTTGTTGAAAGAAGGTACATTATTTTTTTTGGTATTTATTCCAAGGAGCAACTTTTCTATTTTTCGATTTGAGATCTTTAATTAGTTACTATACTCCTTGTCATTAAGGATGCATTTGTTGCACCAGACTAACTTAGACTGAACCAATTTCAGGGACTAAGTTGAATTGGTTTAGACTAAACTAAGCTGGATTGACTTACTGAAATGCAGTGTCAGATTAAAAATCAGGATAACAAAAAAAAAAAAAAAGAACCCATAATATATAACAAAAAATTCATATTATTTGCTTCAACTTCAATTTCAACCAACATCAAAATTTTCAACATCCCATTCCTAAATCCAAAACCAAAGTGGCATAAACCAGCCAAAATTAACTAATATATGCACTGAAATGCTAAATTTCAAAATTCCTAGTTCAACAATCTTTCCTAGTTTAGAAATTCACAAACACAAACAAAACCCACAAAGAAATTCTAGCAAAAAAAAATCGAAAATTGGAAAAAAAAATTGGAAGAGGATCCAAGTGAGATTTTACCCACTAAGCAAATCCGTCCTCCTCGCTCATCGTTTTCCCAGCCGGAAAATTGGTGATGTCGGATAGCTTCTTCCTCATTATGCCACCCAAAGACAATATCTTGGCCATTCTCTCACTTCCCATACTGTTTGAAACCCTATTTAAACTTCAAGATTCACAATTGGGCATTCAAGAAATGCAATTCCAACATTAAAAATAGTGATCTTTGGGGGGAAAACACTTCGAGTGCAGAGAAGAGAACCCAGAATTCGAATTGGAAAATTTAAACGAACAAGCGACTTCGGAGATGACGAGGTCGTCGGAGATGAAGCCTGTGCCGTAAAAGATTGAGGTCGAGGAGGACGGAGCCCAAATGGAGGGCGAGATCAATGAGCTTGGTCTGATCGGTGAGAGCTCGTGGTTATCCGATTGTGGTTCGAATCTGAGGGCTCTTCACGATTCTGAGTTTGGGGCGATGAGAGAGAGAGAGGACAGCCGCAGAAAGCAGGGAGAGGAAGAGAGCAACGAGGAGGAGAGAACTAGGATGAAGCGGTCTTAGCTAGTCCATGCTTATCCGGGGGCTCTCGCTAAGACCAGTTAGTGAGGTCTTTAGGCAAGGCTAGTCCTTCCTAGTCTCATTAAACTTAATCCCACAATGTAACAAACACAGGTTTCACTAATATTTAAGCCAGTTCAAACCAGTGAATGTTAGTGAGTGCAAACAAATGCCCCCTATGAGTCCTATCGTCAACCGATGCATGTGATGCTTGATTTTTTGAATGGTTAGATTGGCTGGAATAGGGTTATAATAGCGGTTGGATATTAAATTTTTTCAACCACTTATGTTATGACACTTAGTATATCGGTCTATGTTCTTAGCACATTGAAAAAGTTCTCATTAGATTGAAATTTTTAGATTAAAACACGCAAATGCAACCATCCGTTGAAGCTAAGCATTGCATTCCTCTCTAGAGTATTTTTAGTGATAGGTATGTCATGTAAGTAGGAGAGCAATTTACATTGAATGAGTTCATCGGTACATGGCTTTTTAGTCTAATAATACAATGTCAGAAAGAAACTTATACATAATATTATATCATTGGACCGAAAAGTGGTCAATCTGTTCCATATATGTTGAAATTAGGGTGACTCAATCTACAATGACTTAATGAGCCTGGCACGGTAGCCACCGCCCCACAACCCCGCCATTACAATTGTTGCCCAAGGGAGGCTGTATGATTCATTGCTTTTGTCCATGCTGTCGTACAACAGATCATGGCTTCTTTCAACCACAGCATTTAACAATGTGGCTTTTATGAGTTAAATTAGAGTAACGTATAACTTGGGCTGGGTTTAGTTTCTCTCTGAATATGAATACAAGCTTATGGTACGGGCCCAGGAGTAGATCGGTGGCCCATGGTCAACTCTACTAAACCCTATTGTATCAGTTCTTGTCTTGATCATATATTTATGAAATTCCCCAACTCATTTTGAGTTATCAGGTTTCAATATGCTGAGTTTGGTGAATGTTGAGAAGTTGAATGGCAATAACTTCAAAGCATGGAAGTAGCAGATTGAAATGAATTTTGGAATGTTGGAATTCAACATAGTATTCAAGGTTCACTCAGCCTTCAACATTAACTGATGAGAGTACTGCACAAGAAAGAGAGAATTTTGTGAAATGGGATATAGAGCCAATCAAATGTCTCTTCTACCCATAATGCAGAATTCAACGGAGGAACACGAAAGAGGAGAAATTTCTAGTTGTGGCTTGGCTAAGAATTATATGGACAAGAATCAAGATTGAAGAGAAGTGTAAGTGATCAAATAAGGCTGAAACTGGAGCTTGCTTGTCAGCATTAATAAACATTGAGCGTGATGGTTCTAGTAGCATTCCTGAGCACTTATTGAAGTTGGTTAACATTGCCAACAAGTTGAATACCTTATATTGGCATTTCCGATCAGTTTCTTGTGCATATGAAACTTTACTCACTGTCGAGTGATTATGAGCAATTGAAAGTGAGCTAATAATCATGGTTCTAAAAGACGCTTCGTGCTAGTCGGATGGTGAGTTGGGGCCTAGCGCCTAGGCAGATCTAGAAACTACGTTTTACCCTCTTAGGTTTCAAGTCAATTGCAATCTTATACAACAGAGAGAGTTTTCTGCACCAAAAAACCCTTGTGGCCTCTCTGTGCCTTTGATTTTATTGAGTATGTCTTGCGACTCGGGACTTGAAGCTTGATTTGATTGGATGTGACTGTTGACATGCTCAATAAAATCAAAAGTACAAAAAGGCCACATGAATTTTTGGATGTAGAAGATTTGGACTCTATACAATATGTTTGAAATATTTCAATTTCATACATTTACTTTTATTGCATTTCAATTTCGTACAACCATTTATGAATCGTTAAATAAATCGTTAAGTGATGATGTGTCAAGTGTAGAGCCAATATTTTGCTGATTTGGAATTCAAATGTTTGCCACGTGGGTAACAAAATAAAAAAGAAAAGAAAAAAAAGAGCGGAATATCTGCGATCGACCCAATCGCCCAAGAGGAGAACGAGATGCTGAAAAAGGAGATCGGAGAGCATGGCGATCCGATTGCCGACCATCACCACGATCGCTGCTTTCACTGGAGAAACAGCTGACATGGTTCAAATTAAAAAAAGAAGAAGAAGGAAATCGAAGATGGAAAATGGAGAGAACTCTGATATGGGTTTTAAGATTGAACAACGTCTGAAGAAGCCCAGAATTTAATTTCCATTTTTGACGCAGGAATTTCAAGAATGTTGGTGAATCCGAATCTGAGAAATGGAAAGGTTTTTGTTGGTATTTGGTTTTGCCAAAAAATTATAAATTAATAAAAAAAGGAAGCAAGGGTCTTGGATCCTTATAACAAGGAAGAAGATGAATCATTAGGAGAAATCAAACCCATGGAAGGTGGGACGGCTCTGGAGATTTTGGAGACATTGAAGAAGGTGGGAAGGCTCTGGAAATTTTGAACACCCGGAAAAGAGAGAACCCAGATTTGAGAAAACACGCTTCGCTTCTCGAGCGGAAGTAAACAAGTTCAGCCGCATCCAATTTGGCGAAAGCGTTTCCTGGGATCTTGACTTTGCCGAGAAAAGTGCTGCGCTTGGCGGCCTTCTTGTCATTGTAGATGTTGAAGTCGGAGATCTGGGGCCATGGATTCATTGTCGTGGATGAGAAATTCGAGCTTCTCCGTTCTCCTTTTTCAAATCAGCAAAATATGGACTCCACACGAATTTTAACAAATTATATATTTTTGGGGCTTTTGGTTATGAGAAAGATTGAAGCTTTGAATGTTTTAATGAATACAATGAGTCATGGTGCACGAAGTTTAATTCCTTATTTTAACAGCTTGCTCGAGCCATCCAATGGAGTCATGGTGCCGAAAATTTCTTTTCTGATTTGAAGTTTCTGGATAATGAGAGGGGTTAGGACTGAGAGAGGTCCTACGATGGATCTGAGAGGGTTGTCGGGAGGAGGAGGTGTGGGAGTGGCGGGTATCTAAGTTGGCCGGAGAAGAAGAAGGGACGGAGGGAGAGAATTGAGAGACAGATGGAGTTGGGGAAGAAGGGCGAGGATGGATGGGTTAGTAGGGAGTGGGCCCAATTATATATATATATATATAAATTGTTTTTAATTTTAGATAGACAAAGTTGACTATCATGCCAGTAAAAATCAATATATATATATATATATATATATATATATATAAATTGTTTTTAATTTTAGATAGACAAAGTTGACTACCACGTCAGTAAAAATCAAGGTTCTAAAAAATGATAGGCGTTAGTCGGGCGACGGGTTGGGGTCTAGCGTCTATGCGGCTAGGCGGGATCTCGGCGGGCGTCTATGCGGACTTAATTAAATCTACTATATTTCATATAAATAAGTGTCTGTTTATACTTAAAATATATATGATTTCATCATAAACTACAAAATGGAATGACATATATATTATGAGCTATTAAAACATAATGAAAACACGGGGAACAAGTATATAATGTGTGTTCCCTTAAGTATTCAACAAGTCTCTTACAATTTATTGAAAAAATAAAATGCAAAATGAAAGTTATTTATGTTCTATCTAAGTGAGTCGCAACCTAAGTGGGTTTGGGCGAGCTAGGCGGTCTAGGCGGGCGCCTCAATAGGTCCAGACATCCTTTCTTAATTTTCTAACACCTAGACATTAATCGGGACGATGACCAACCGCCTAGCGCCTAGGCGGGGCCCAAGGTATTAAATATCGGTAATATCGGAAATATCGGTAGTCCAGAAACACGGAAATATCGATGGAAATATCGGGATAATATCGATATCGTTAAAAATTATATGGAAACCACAGAAATTGTAAGAAAAACTTGGAAATTTTTATTGAAACTTTGCAGGATGTTTATTTAGTCAATTATCTATTAGTTTATCACAAAAAATTGGAAGGAAATGCATTGCTTGATGGATTTAACATTATCAAGTTGATTATATAGCGAGCTGACAAACATTGTGAGTGTAGAAAATATGTAGTAATTAATGAAAGAAGTTTAAACACACCATAATCATTTATATATAATGAATTAGTACAATATTTTACACTTTATACATTGCATGGTAAGATACATAGTGACTTAGTACCACATAGAGTTCCTATGAGGTTCAAATTTTACACTATCTTCATCATCTCTATGTAGAGTGAGTGTATTGTGAAGAGTAGTTATCAAATGATAAATCTCCAAAATAGTTTGGTCTTCTCTTACAGAATATTTTTTTGTTCTTCTCTGACAGACATACAAAAAATCGTACACACACAAACACACACACACACACAGAAAAAACCGTACACACACACACACACACACACACAAAACCGTGCACAAAACCGTGTGCCAAAACCTTGGTTTCATACAAAACCATGTGCCAAAACCACGCAGTTTCGATCTTTCCACCCCGCACGCACGCACGCACACCCTCCCTCTCATTCTTTCTTCTTCTCCGGATAACCAGATCCCTTCTTCTCTGTTCCCTTCCTCCCCCCTTCCCAGAACACCTCGGACGGCGTCCCTCTTCTTCCACCGCCCCCCTCCTCCCAGATTCTTCCTTTCCCAGATTCGCCTTCCTCCGATCCCCCCCTCATTCCCCAGATTCCCCTCCCTCCAGATTTTTCTTCCCCCCCGCCCTCCCGGATCTTCCTCCCCCGTATCTCCTTCCGCTCCCCTGTCGCGGCGTTCACGTCCCCTACCCGACACACCGAATCCCCCACCCCCCACAGTCCCCTATCCCTTCCGCTCCCCCCTTCCCAAAACACCCTTACGTTCTCAAAGCCCCTGTTCTTTCCCCCACTTCTGTGTTTCATATTCCCACCTCCCCTCCCCCTTCCCAAAACACCCTCCTCTGCAGATTACGTTCTCGAAGCCCCTGTTCTTTCCCCCACTTCTGTGTTTTTCTCCTTCAAAATATCGCGATAATTTCAAAAATATCGCGATATTATCGATATTATCGCGATATTTTGATGAAAACCAGTTGGATAGTGAAAAAAATATCGGTACCGTGAAAAACCGATAATATCGACGATATTTCGCCGATATTATCGGCATTTTGTTCCTTGGCGAGGCCTAAGCGTTGCTAGGCGGAGATTTTTAGAACAGTAGTAAAAATATACTTTTGTATTTGCCACGTCATCAAGTAACGATCAAACTGATGGTTTGATTAACGGTTGTATCAGATTGAAATGAAACAATAAGTAATGTATGTGAATGAAATGTTTTAAAGATGTTGTATAAGGTTGTGATATGATATTTACTGTCTACACAAATAGGGTTAAAATCACATAAAATACTTGCAAGAATACAAGGATATTATAATATAGACGTTCATGCAATGTCGTTCTCCTCAAGGATTATTTTCATAATTTATGTAGAAACAATTCCTAATTAAATACTTAGAATTAAAAATTGAAAAAAGAGATTTTGAAATTGGGTAATATTAAAAACGAATTTTAATTAAAAACTAATATGATAAAGGACAAGAGTCTTAAATACCAATTTAGAAAAAGACTAGGGTGTTTACCGAAAAAAAGAAAAAGAAACCATCACTTAGCAATCCAATGAATCTTTACCAATTACTTATCATTTACATATGCGACTTTGAAGGTTAGGTTTTCCTAATAATATTTTCCTCGTGATGTTCAAGCGAAAACGTATATCTAACATGCAACCCGTCTGTGATGTTCAGATCAAATATAAACATATAAGACTCATTAAGTTATGTGAAAACCCCTTGAAAAACCATGCAATCCTTAAGAGCGTGATGTTCGCCTTAAGTGAAATTACAATTATTAATCACAAGAACCACTCCTCAATTTCAGGGTGATGTTCCAACAGAAATTGCATCAAATTACTTGTCTAACTATCCTAATGTTGATCAATCATTAAAATATATAGATAGTTTTAATCACGGTGATTAATAATTCAAAACATGCATGCAATCAATCATAAGCAATTAAATAAAAATTACATATTCATGCTAAGGCTCAAGGCTTCGCCCTAGCCAAATGAATTAGTTACACACATTCATAATTAAAATCATAGAAAATATTATTATAAAAAAAGGATTGAAAACACCTTAAATAGAAAATCACCAAGAACTCTAGCAATTCTCTCCGTCTCCAAGTCGCATAAAAGAGAAGAGAATATAACCTAAAACTGAGAATGGCAAAGCAATATATCTTGCTATGCCGTCGCACAATCCCTAAAAACCAGTTTTTTATTCCAACTAGGAAACTAAATAATAATAAAATATCTTAGAAAATAAAGTCCAAATTAAGTTAGGAGAATCTGCCAAGTAACTGTCCAGCCACGTTTTAGCCTCAGATATCCTCCAAATCCAGCCCATAATAGCTCATTTTGAAGATCGAGACGTTCTGAACACATCTCCAAAAGGCTACGAACCCATCAGAGGTCATTTTGGACTCCAAAAAAGCAATTCAAGCCCAAAACGTCACTATTCCAACACCGCACATTGCTAATTTATTTTATTGCCATAAAATAACCGCTACGTAAAAAAAAGTTAAATTTTGACACGATCAAGCCAAGTGACTCACGAACGTCCTCCAACTGGAATTACCCCAAAATTCATCTATTTGATCATATTTTGCTAAAGAGGAAGTTGAAAGTCCTATATTTGAAATACAATTCAAAGTATCAAAATTCTTCCAAAATATTAACCAAAATATAATAAGAATATGGTTAAATATATAATATAAAATCTACTCATCATGTTGCAATTGCACCCAAACTTGAGGTGGTAAATTTACCTCAAATTTGTTATATATTATATGAATTAATTAAGTTTACTATATCATATATAAATAATTATTGAATAATTGTTATTTCTTAAAAAAGAACATACATATGTGTGAATCCTAGTGTAAATCCTAGTGTATCCAGGGATATATTTGAATATAATATATGTGTTGCAATCAAAGTACAAAATATCGATGATATCGGTAGTCCAAAAATACGGAAATTTCAATGGAAATATCAGGATATTATCGATATCGATAAAAATTGAATAAAAACCACGAAAATTGTAAGAAAAACTTGGAAATTTTTATTGAAACTTTGCAGGATATTTATTTAGTTAATTATCTATTAGTTTATCATAAAAAATTGGAAGGAAATGCATTGCATGATAGATTTAACTGATTTAAGTTCATTATATAGCGAGTTGGCAAACATTGTGAGTGTAGAAAATATGTAGTAATTAATGAAGGAAGTTTAAACACACCATAATCATTTATATATAATGAATTAGTATAATATTTTACAATTTATACATTGCATGATAAGATACATAAGTGACTTAGTACCACATAGAGTTCCAATGAGGTTCAAAATTTTCACTATCTTCATTATCTCTATGTGTAGAGTAAGTGTATTGTGAATAGTAGTCATCAAATGATAAATCCCCAAAATAGTTTTGCATGTAAATGTTAACATGCCACCCATATGGATCCGAGATTGGTTGACGTTGTCCATAAGCAAAATCATTTCAAGATTTGAGTCTCAGATTCTTTCCATGAGTCACTCGATTACATCCCAACATGAATGGGATATGAAGGGTAGGGAAATGGTTGATTATGAGTATAACCATAGTTACTACTTCCCAGTCTAACAGAGTCCGAAGTTATAGATAACAAGTCATCTTCTTGACTTGACAAAGTCCCCTTGCCTCTTTCTTTACGAGTATAGTCCTTTCCTATGGCACAAATTCCTGGTCCTGCCCGCCTATTGCCATGGTCCTCATCCTGTGTTGCATGCGTGAAGTTTGCCTCACCAGTTAAGGGGCTCATAAATCCGGGAGGTGGTCCAACATAGTTTCCATATCCACCACTACCCCCAGCTCCACTATATCCTTCATCATTCCCACCTCCGGTGGTAGGTAAGTCTCTTGATCTTATACTAGAGTTATCATTAGTATCAGCATGATCTTGGGGTTGTGTAGGATTGGAAAAAGGTGGAATTCCAATGTTTCTTGGTCTTGGCCGCAAAAGTTTTTCCAAAGAGTCAGCGCTGCTAGATCCCACCTCCTTCTCTAATACTCTTTCTACATTTATCCCTTCATTACGTGATTCTTCAGCAACTCTAGGAGCTAGGTTGCCTTCATCATCATCTAAATGAAAGAGGTCTAATCCATTGATAAAGTTGGTTACCCTATGTATCATCATCTTCGGCAACAATATCAAACACATCTAGTGGATCACCACGGTCGACATGATCTATTTCTGCTTCCTTATCTCGAATTTGAAGCTTCATGTTGTAGTAGCAATAAACTAATTTTTCCAACCTACTATGAACCAACCTATTTCTTTGCTTTGTGTGTATGAGTGCAAATGTACTCCAATTTCTTTCGCAAGCAGATGAGAAAGCTGTTTGTGATAATACTTTGATTGCTAACTTTCTCACAGTTAGTGCATCAGTCCCATACATGATCCACCATTCAGCTATAATGAAAAACAATGTTGATAAGCCTAATAACTCCAACAAATTCTATTATAAACTGATAGTGAAATATGTTTAACACTCACTAGGAAACATTTTTGTTCGAGCAGCAACTGATGTTGGTTCTCCAAAAGTTCTTCTTGCATCTTTAAACCATGTTAGCTGAATTCAATAAATCGTGTTAGTTTAATCCAACAATGTAATTATTATAATTACCTCATTTCCAAATTGGCCAACTGCTGGTGATGCAGGGTCTAATTTAGAGTATACATTATGTACAGCACGTATAAAAGTACCATCATCTCCAACACTGGGTCTGTATTGGTATCGAGGATTCAAATAATATACTGTTCAAAGAAACACATACTCTAATAAGAGAAATAATACTTATGCAACTAAGGAAATGAATTGCAAATTATGACATAATTTATACCTGCTGCATGCAAATCGTGGTATAATATTTTATACCATCGGTCATCAATTATCTTTATGACCCACCTTGCACCATGTTTTTTTTCCAAGTCATCCTTCACTACACGCATCAACTCATATATTGACCCCATAGTAGGATACACTTCTGTGTCAACGATCCATAAAACTTTGTAAAGAGGTTCAAACAGTTGGCACACATGTTCTGATTGAGTCCAAAAAGCATGATCAAGCACTATACTTTCCACCATACGACTTGCATTTGAACGGCTGAAATTGTGGTTGGCCCAATCGTCACTAGTGAATAGTTACTTCAACCCTACTTTCTTTTTAAGTAGGGTGTCTAATGCAATATAGTTGGTGGCGAATCGAGTGGTAGCTGGGCGAATAATTTCTCCTTTGCAAAATTCACACATCTTTGCCAACAACCAATCGTGATTGTAAATATAATTTGTGATCGTTCTAGCTCTTTTTACGACAGTAGTAATATTCTCTCTTCCCCATTGCCTCAAACATGAGATCAATACAATGTGCTGCACATGATGTCCAAAACACATTATGATGCTTCATTAACTTTTTTCCAGCTTTGACAAATGCAAAACCGTTGTCGGTCACGACTTGGACGACATTATGCTCTCCCACCTCCATGATTACATCCCTCAATAATTTGTAAATATACTTATAGTTCGTTATATGGTCTGAAGCATCAACAGACTTCAAAAAAATTGTTTTTCCCTTGGAGTATACCATGAAGTTTATGATAGACAATCTGGTCGAGCCAGTCCATCCGTCACACATGATTGCGCAACCATTAGTTTCCCTTTTTGACCTCAACTTGTTAACATACTCGCCAATGTCTTTATACTCCAATTCCAAATATTTGTTTCTTACCTCATAGAGAGTGGGAGGTTGTACTCCAACACCGGCCTATTGACATCCCAATATCATATTTTTGAAATGATGTGATGATGCCTTCTTAGCAGGGACATTTTCATAGATTAAAAACTTGCTAATTAGACGCCTCATTCCCTCATTCACATTACCTCCAGTGAAATAACTCCACTCTTTTGACGTGCTTTGGATGACTTATATAAACTTGGGGTTATTGGTGGTGTTGGTTGTGATTCTCTAACACTTGCACCCCGTCTCATTTGTGCACCACCACTTGTCCTGGAACCTTGTGCTCTATTAGGAATTTTATGAAGGTGTTCTCTTTCCCAGGCTGACTGTTTGGAGGCACGTAATGCTTGTTTGAAACTGCATCGTTCTTCAGGTCCCATGTCATCATCACATTCGTCCTCATCGTCATCATCACTATCAACCGCTAGGCCAATGACTTCTCCTCGTAGCCCAGCTCGAATATTTTCCATTCCATGTGTTTTCTTTTCGTTATGGTGTTTTTTATTTTTTAATAATGTGGTGATGAATGCCTTCACTTCTGGGAGGACATTATCGCATCGTTGGATATTATTTCCTGGATCTAATCCACTAAGATGGTATTTAAGTCGTGTTACTCCGTCACTCTTCATTACCCGACCACAATATTTGCAAATTGTGCCATGTTTGTTTCCGTCTATTGGGTCTCCATGTTCCCAAGCTGGATCACGTTTAGCTCAACTAGACATCTTAAACGTACCTATATTTATTTTTCATGAAAATTAGACAATTATTTTTTCGCCAAAAAATATAGTAGTGAGTTTAGTGACGGAAACATATTAAATAGGAAGTAAAGAAAATAGGAAGTAAAGTTATTCTACAAAAGAATTAAATAAGAAGTAAAAAAAATAATTGTAAGAATTTAAGTAATTATAAAAATAATATGAAATAATAAAACCTAATATTAATGAATAATAATCCAATTTGATAATAAAATAATAAATAACATTAAACATATTAAAATTATTCTAGGGAATAATTATACAACATTACTTAATAACTTCAAAAAATTAACATGCAAGTATAAATTACAATAATATAAATATAAGTTCGTAAACTTACCTTAAATATGGAACCATTTGTGTAAAGACCAAATAGAATCTGCGTGAAGCAACAATAAAATAATAATTACACAAATGTAACAAATCTGGAACTTTCGATGTCGTACGTAGTAGCAAAACCTCGACGATCCTCTGCAGCTTGCCGTCTGTTAATAAATGAGAGAGAAAGAAGGTATTTAACATTTAATTTGGAGTGGCGCAAGCTGCAGATCCCTTTATTCAGTTTGAAGCTCGGAAATGGCTCTGAAATGGCTTTGAAAGGGCTAAGGGAAGAAGAGGAAACGAAAAGGTGTAATAGAGGTTTTTCAATTTTCGAAGGGTCAAAAAATGTGTGATCATCTGATACTCCACCCCTGAGAATGTGAAAAAATCACACGTGGCACACGGTTTTGAATCTTGATGCATGAAACCACCATTATTTTTGTCTTGTAAAAAATTGTACAAGTTATAAAAGTTGCCAGATACACGCCATTATTTTTGTCTTGTAAAAAATTGTACAAGTTGTAAAAGCTATAAAAGTTGAATTATTTGGATGCTTTTTTTTTCTCACATGCCAACCACAGACACACACACACAGTCACAGACTCTCACACGTCACCACACACGCACACAGAGATCACACACGCACAACACACGCACACAGAGACCTCAGTCTCTGGATCATTCTCTCTTCTCCCTCTCCCTTCTCCCACACACACACACAGATCTCTCGATCCTTCTCTCTTCTCCCTTCTCCTTTCGCCCACACACGCACAGAGACCTCAGTCTCTCGATCCTTCTCCTACATGGCCTTCTGCTCCTCCCTCGCCTTCCTCCTTGTCTGCGGCTTCCGCCTCGTCGGTGCCGTCTCAATCTCCCGTGACCTCTACCCTCATCGGCGCCCTCTACGCCCTTCGTAGTACTCCGTCAACATCATCATCACCATCTAAACCTCGTCTCTCTATCCCTTTCTCTCGGTGCAGCTAGGATAGTGGAACCCAAGAACTCTCCAGCGAGTTTTCTTGATACTTCTCCGGTTAGGTAAGCCCTCAATTCATCATGGATATTGTGTGGTGTGGTTGAGAATTGAGATATACTAAGTTTTATCTGGTTTTTTTAACAAGGTTTTAGAATGAGATCGACCCGGAGGAAGGCATACCCAGCTCCGGCGAGGCCATGAGTGTAAAGGAACTTTCTGAACACCTCCGACCGTTTCACGGCAAACAGAAGTTATAAAAACATTCCTCTCGTCTTGTATTTCATTTTTATACTTAGATCGAAGTCTAGGGTGCTCTTTTACAGTCGGTCGGAGCTGTAGAAGCTCCAGCGTTCTTCTCCGATTCGCACCAGCCTAAAATATCGCGATATTATCGGTAATATCGCGATATTATCGATAATATCGATAATATCGCGATATTTTGACGAAAATTCAGCAGATAAGTGTTAAAATATCCCTCTCACAAAATCGATATTATCGGCGAAATATTGCCGATAATATCGGCATTTCAAACCTTGGTTGCAATCATATTTAAAATAGAAATGTGATTGTGTAAATCCTAATGTATCTAGAGATATCTTTGAATATTCCCTTTAGAAGTTAACTAGTAATAATGCCGCGTGTTGCTGCGGGTATAAAAAGCATATAAAATATGTAAAAAGTTTTATACATATGTGCATTCATATTAGGTGTATTATTGACAATCATGTACCAAAATATCGAAAATATCGACGAAATATCGCCGATATTATCGTTATTTTGGTCCGACGATATTTTGATGAATTATCCTCTAATTATCGTTAATATATCGCGATAATATCGATAATATCACGATATTATAACAAATATCGCGATATGAAACCCAAAAATACTTGAAAATTTATGAAAAGTCTCAATTTTGGGCATAGGGGGATTCGAACCCCTCCCATTTCACTTCTTCAAAACCTTAACCACCACATCACTTATGTTTTTGAGAAAATATGCTAAAATATTTATATATATGGTTTTGTTTTGAATTCTTTTTGCAAGAAACAAATTTGCACATATTCCAAATTTTTTGTGGTATTATATTTTAAATTGTGTCAATTAATTACTTAGTCAATGATATGTGATTTTTAATTTTTCTATTTTTTATTTGGTCACTTACATGTAGGGCTGGAAAAAATTCCCGAAAATCCCAAACCAAACCGAAAAAGTTCCAAACCCAAACCGAAAAATCCCAAACCAAAACCATCCCTAAGTTCATGAATCTCATCCCGAAAAATACCAAAATTTTCGATATGGGATTGGTTTCCAAATCCCATTTGTTTGGTAATCCCGAACCCTTCATATCTCATTCCTGTTGGGATGGAATCGAGCGACTCATAGAAAGAATCCGAGACTCAATCTTCAAATGATTTTGATTTTGCTTATAGACAATGTCAACCAATCTCGGATCCATATGGGTGACATGTTAACAATTACATGCAAAACTATTTTGGGGATTTATCATTTGATGACTACTCTTCACAATACACTTACTCTACACATGGAGATGATGAAAACAGTGAAAATTTTGAACCTCATAGGAACTCTATGTGGTACTAAGTCACTCATGTATCTTACCACGCAATGTATAAAGTGTAAAATATTGTACTAATTCATTATATAATAAATGATTATGGTGTGTTTAAACTTCTTTCATTAATTACTACATATTTTCTACACTCATAATGTTTGCCAGCTTGCTATATAATCAACTTAAATCAGTTAAATCCATCATGCAATGCATTTCCTTCTAATTTTTTTGTGATAAACCAATAGATAATTGACTAAATAAACATCCTGCAAAGTTTCAATAAAAATTTCCAAGTTTTTCTTACAATTTTCGTGATTTTTATTCAATTTTTATCGATATCGATAATATCCTGATATTTCCATCGAAATTTTCGTGTTTTTGGATTACCGATATTTCCGATATCATCGATATTTAATACCTTGTTGACAATTGTATTTATACACATAATAACTAGTACCTGAAAAGTTGAATGATAGTTGCTTCACAACATTTTTGTTTTATTTGTGATGATGTACATGCTTCTCTATTATGATTTGAAAAAATAGAAGCTGTTAGTGCAAATAAATAAGAATTTTAATGAAGAAGAACGATTTTTATAATTGCTAAAGCAATTGAGTAATTTTCGCAATTTCTAAATGAATTTAATAAGATACTTTAAAAAAATTGTAAGGTACCTATTATTGTTGATCAGCAATCTTCTCCAATAGTAACACCTGATGATGGCATAAACTGTCATGACCTTCGAAAATAACAATTGACAAACACTTCTTTATATGAGAGATAAAATTTTAATAACATTCATAGGATAAAACCTGTTATTCTTATTCTAGTTTTATTGTAAAAATAAAAAAGAAAAAGAAAAGCATTGAGTTGCTTTGTTTGCAAATTGAATTTACGTACCATATGAGAGGTTAATCTAGCTTTGATCTAGATTTGAAGTACATGTTGAGGTTCTCAATGATTAAAGGTAATGGTATATAGTTTATTGACATGTTTCGGATGAAGACAACGGTGAACATTTCTGAGCCAAAAGCTGTTGTGGAGTTTGTTAGAGAGTTAGGCAACATATATATGTAAAGACTGGGAATTGTTCCAAGTGATGAACTGTGTATTCAATTGAGATTTTGAGGGCTTTTAATTCTTTTAATGAGTTTAAAGGTGTTCAATCGGGATTTTAAGTAATTCTTTAAAATTCAATGTGTTTTCAATCAAGATTTTAAGATAGTTTATAACATTTCAGGTGTATTCAATTAGAATTTGATTTTAAATAATTTGAAAAAGTTGAGGAATTATAGAGAATTGGAGAGATTTCGTGGTATATTTTAAACATCCACAAATCTCACCTCTCATCATGAGATTTCAAGGGGATTGAATCAAAATTTTACATAGAATCTCTACAAATCAATTAAACTTCATAGAAATCCATTGAGTTTATAAATCAATTAAAATCTCTCAAATTCCCAATTGAATACACCCCAAGTTTGATTTTAGAGTGGAAAACAACATAAAAGAAAATTTTAAAAAAAAATTCTTTACAAATTCGTTTGAATTTCCTATACCATAAGTTTCCAATTTTACACACCAATGTGCTATCATATTTGCAGCAAGGAACCAACATTTACATATAACAAAAAGATGAGTTTTTACCTGCCAATCTAGCAATAGGAACGAACACAACAACTCCAATTCAAAGGTCAAACCTTTCTGCTAAAAAACCACTCTACGGTTCACAAATTTATTCCAACTCACCACGAAAACTGAGCAAACAAACACAAACCCACATTACGAAATCAACATTTAAAAGAAAATGGAGCTCGTCTTCCTCTTGAAAATTTAAGCATCAACACATAAAATTGTCCATCAATTCTCCGTTCTTCTATCCATCTCGGGGTCATATGCTAACTTGCAATTGACGTTATAATTTGTGAATTTTATGTAAACGACCCTTAAGTTTCTATCTTGATAGTTAAGACGTTAGAAAAGCTAAAATATACTTACTCTGAATGACCAAATTAATTAGTCTAACCCAAACTATGTAATGTACAACATGGTCATCTTTACACATTTACTATGGAACAAACCACAACCAAATAGATGAATTTTAATTTAAAAACAAAGGTAAAAACATAAGGTAAAAATTATCCCAAGTATGGACATTGCATCCAAAAAATAAAAATATAAGGAATGGATCATTTACTGTCAAGTTAATATTGTAATCTCTTATTACATTATTAAGGTCTTCTTTGTACTGCAAAGATAATAAACAAATTTTAAGTCAACTAATCTTGAGGCCAAATAAGAAAAAATATCATAATTATAAAAAATTAAAAATTAAAAGAAAAAACGGTTGGCAAATAATTTGATCAAAGTGAACAGAAGATGATCTTACAATGCCATACCTTATGATCAATGAAAATTTGATACAATGCCATGTGGAAATTCCTTATCCCATCTACCGAAGACTGAATGTGTGAAAAAATAGGCTGCAAAAGAATAGTAAACCAAGCATAAGTTGAAAAAGAATATTTGGTCACAAATGAGCTGAATGTTAAAAGTAAATTGATAGGAACTTACCATGGGTACTGATAAAAGCAAAAGACCGCTCACAAAGATTTATCTATATACCAAAGCATTAGTGAAACACATGAGTAAAAACAAATTCCCATCTACCCAAGTCTTTATACAACTAAAAAAGTTGGGAACATTTAATCATCACCTGGAAGAAGAATTCATTTGGTGCTTTGATTCAAACCCGGCTGAAATCTTCGAGTCTTCTTATGGTTTCAAACGTCTCCAAACTACCCAGTGTTTCAAAATAGCTACCACCTGAGTTCCATTTTCATTGACATCAAGCCCAATAAATACACTTGAAGTGCAAATTTACTCTCAGTTAATGTATCAAATATTTATTTTAATGCTTCCCAGCCTGAAGCTGATGTTCTATTTGCAACTATGATGTTTCCTCCCTCAAACTCAGTTGTAAGATATTTCCCATTTGTGACATATTTAAATTGAAACCCAGTTACATCTTCCAACAATTAAAATGAAAAAGAAAAATAGGTAAGCAAAGTTGAAAAGAAAATACGTCGATATTATGCATCTCATATGCAATATATGAAATAATTTTCCAACATATGAATAAAGTATATATAATTAAATTACCAGGAAATCCTTGTTGGCATCTTGAAAACTTTTTGGTTGAACCTGGATGCAAAAAGAACAGATTTTCAAATTCAAATAGTCAGTATTTTTTAAAAGCTGAAATTGAATAACCACGAAATAAATTTAGTGGAATCATAATTGAACCTGCTGGTTTTTCTGATGAATCAAAGATTCATACTTTTTTGCAGCAATGATGAGATGGATTGAGAAAAGGAGCATATATGTTCATAGAAATAAAAAATGAAATATCAAAATGAAAGAACAACAAAAGTAAAGGTTCGAAAGTGTGTAGAAAATGTTAATTTAATTCTTCATTTGTTCTACAATGCCAAGAACATCACTTTGATCAAGTGAAGTTGGAGACATTTGGAACTTTTATACATTACGATGCAATAGTTATATTGAGACCACTCCATGCTCCCCCAAGAAACTTATCGGAATCCTAAATTCCTAGTCCTGCATTAACCAAAATAAAAAAAATTATTCAGATTCCTAATTAAAACTGCAAGAACCAAAATCTTAATAACATGAAGAAGAAAAATACTACTCACATAACAAAAATTAATAAATATAAAAACCGAAATTTGTACGAATCACCACAAAAAACCAAAATCTTATAGGAGCTTCTTTCTGAGAATCTCAAACTCAAGCCATTTCAAAATAAGTTCTTCGCATTTCCTCAAATACGTGCTAAATCTCTCTTACTACTCAAAATCCAAATGAGTACTTAAAATATACAAAACTACATTTAAGTTAAGGCTATAATGCACTAAATGACATTCAAAACCACAATACACCAAAACAAAGATGAATTCAACACCTTGAATGTGTAAATATTCATATCTCAATCCAATTTGAAATATAATTTTCGTCCTAAAAAACTTTGATCTACAAAACCCATTCACATTTTTCAACAAAAAAAAAATCGATTTAGGAAAGCAAATACAATGCAACAAAAGAGCTGTTCGCTTTTGCTCCATTTAGTATGGCCAAAAGCTTGAAAAACAGCTTAGAAGCACAATTCCAAATATTAACAAAAGCAAGCAACTTTGGGGGTAAAGAGCCCACTTTCCCAAACAGAGCTTTAAGTTCATGCCACATGATTCGAATTAATTTATCACTAATCTAAGTTCTAAAATGGTAAAAGTGAGGAAATATACCTATCACCCTGCTCGCTGTGATATGTGAAATCCAAGTTCCACTACGTGACCTTCTGCATAGCTGGGTAAGTTCTAGTGACGAACTCCCTGAGAAGGTTTAGAGTAGCAGCAGATTGATAATAGGCTATCATCAGTCTCTAAATATCTGGAGTACCATAAACTTAATCTCTACCAAAAACTATACAAATATTTAAATAAAATATAACTACTCTCTCAATTTTGCTGAGAAATATCTGCCACACCATTAAATATTTTTCAATTACCTCTGTCTTCCCTATCTATGTTGTATAAAAGTCATAAAAAAAAACAGCCCAAAAAACCCTAACAGACCTAAATAATTGACATATGTTTTCACTTACCAAAAAGTTGCAATTTATTAAATTTCAGAATCCTTGACAAACTGCAATCATGACCAGCGAAGACACGATCAAACCAAATGGGTCAACAGCAAATCCATGGGGACTTCGCAGTATGCATGAAGTGGAGGAAATTAAGTGCTTGGAGAGACGGAAAAAACCAACCCCAACCCCAAATTAAGCAGATAAATCACTCGATAAAGCTTGATTACTGGGAAGAACGAATCTGTGAAAAAGAAACTCACCACTGCTATCACTGAGCCTCAGCACAGTGGCCTTCAAATGCTGAAACAAAAAGCTCAAAAAAACGATAAGCTACAATCCCCTGAAACTGAAAGCTAAACGAAATTAAAAAGCCATATGTAGAATCGGAGGCTATAAACAAAACTCCCAAAATAAAAAAGGATAAAATCGAGAAAGTGGTAAATCTCACCAGGAACCACAGAGAACCAGAAAGTTTTGCCAAAGAGGAAGCAGAAACCGAAATAAAACCAAGAAGTATAATCGAACAAAGGAAACGGAAACCGAAAGAAAATTCCAGAGACCCGAAGCGGACCATTCCAGGATGATCGACAGGTGGGAAGAGAATGGCGGACGCGTTGGCAAAGACAGAAGCAAAAGGAAGACAGATGACGGACGCGTGTACTGAAAGGGTAAAATGGTAAAAGAAAATCAGAATACAAAGGAGTCGAAGGGCATTTCTGCCGCTACACTATTAGCTAAAGGGTAAAATCGTAACAAAAAATCAGAACACAGAGGACCTGGAGTGCAGTTCCGCCCATGCACTGTTAATAAATAGTGTTTTTTCACTTGGGTTTTAGTATTTGTATAATATACTATTAGAGTTATAATCCTAAAAGGGTAAAGATTTAACCTATCCTACTACTATAAATATAGACACAATGGGGTAATACAATACACACTTCACAATTAAATCTCTCTCTTCTCTCTCTTATTGGCGCCGACTTTCCTTCTCTATTTCCTTAAAATAGTTCAGTTAAATAGGCCTACAACAATATGAGTGTTTTATGTACATATATAATATACTTGCCTAAGAAAAAAAACAAAACAAAACATTATCCAAATAATTTATATAACATTTATATATATAATACATATCCCAAACATTTCAAAATATAAAAAGTGCAGGTGGTTTTCATAATTAATACCATTTATTAACCCTTCAAGTGGTACCCGTCCACTCCACCTCTCTCTCATCACCCAAGGTAAACCCCAATCATCATTACCTTTTGATCTTGAAAAGTAAGATGTCGTTTGTATTAATTTTTTCGTTTAAATAATATCGTTTATTAAAAAAAATATGTATATATACACATATAGACCCTATCTTTTGATAGGAAAATAAAGAGATCTACTTAAAGCATTCAGGTTGTTAAGTTCTGTTATATCGGTGAATTATATTTAATTATAATATAAGCATGTTATGCTTGGAAGCATCCCGATTCGACACAAGTTTCTATATTCGTTAAGGCCTATAGATGTATGGTGAGCATACATTAAGATTTAGGGTGGTGAAAAAAATGCTCTCTTTAAATATACTTTTTCACAAAGCAATTCAACATAATATGCTACTTATAAATAAATAAAACCAAAAACCCCAGGTATATTTCGTATTGAAAAAAAAATCCCACGTATATTTTGGGTCAAAGGTATTTGGTATTGAACTATTTAAATGATGCCTAATTAACATGTGATTAATGATGAGATTATTCTAATATATTGTAAGTCTTTGGAAAATGATTGATCTTGATTGCCCACTAAGTCCAAATAATTTTAGCATTATCTTTTGGTCTATTCTTCCAACTTGAACAACTACAAAGGGATCATATTCTCTGGTTACTGATACACATCAATACACTAGCTATTTGTCTGAATAATATCTAGTCACAAACAACGATGGTAGCGACCACCACAAATTACGACCGAAAAAGTGAAGTAAAAGCTTTTGATGACACAAAAGAAGGAGTTAAAGGCCCCGTTGATGCGGGTATAACGGAAGTTCCTCGAATTTTTCATCACCCTCTAGAGGAGTCGGAAACCAGCTCCGATTCAGAAGCCAGCCAGTTTAGCATTCCGGTCATAGACCTTCAAGGCCTTGAACTCGGTAGTCCAACTAAGCGCAAGGAGATTGTTGCAAAAGTCGCAGAGGCATCAGAGACTTGGGGCTTTTTTCAGATTGCAAATCATGGAATACCTGTAGATGTTTTGAAGGAGATGAAAAATGGGGCACGTGGGTTTTTTGAGCAAGACACTCAAGTGAAGAAGGAGCTTTATACTCGTGAACACTCCAGACCTGTGGTCTACAATAGCAATTTTGATCTGTATAGTGCACCGGCGACTAGTTGGAGGGATAGTTTTGGGTGTTACATGGCTCCTAATCCTCCTAAGCCGGAAGACTTTCCAGAAGTATGCAGGTATATATGCGACATGCATGATAATTTATAATTCTTTGCTATAATGGTAACTAGTTTGATTTAGAATTTATTCATATCCTAGATGAGATTCGATCGTGTATTGACTTTTGTTTGTTAATTTCTACACTTTGATGTAGGAATTGAATCATTTTGTAAAATCTTAAAATCTTGCTTTTTAATTAACAACTTTCGTCCATGAGATTTGAACTTAGGGCCTCCTTCAACAAAGTGGAGAGTTGGAGACTGGGTGTCGATTAAACAAATGGTCATGTGTAAGAAGAGAAATACAGTTAAAATCACGACACACAAGCCACACATGCTAACCATTTTACTTAAATCTCTGTCAAATAATTTTTATATGCAGAGACATACTGGTTGAATATTCGAAGCAAGTAATGAAGTTGGGGAAGTTGCTGTTGGAGTTGTTGTCGGAGGCTCTTGGCCTAAAGCCAAGTCATTTGAATGACATAGATTGTAGTGAGGGGCTTGTGCTTCTAAGCCATTACTATCCTGCTTGTCCACAGCCGGAATTGACTCTGGGAACCACCAAGCACGGTGACTTCAGCTTCCTCACGATACTTCTGCAAGATCATATTGGTGGTCTCCAAGTTCTTCCTCAGAACAAGTGGATTAATGTTCCTCCTGTGCCCGGAGCTCTTGTGGTTAACATTGGAGATCTTCTGCAGGCAAGTATAAGACAATTATATATTCATCATCTTTAATTTTTAGGAAATACTTAGGCCGACATATTTATGCTCTTAGTTTAGGTTTTAAAAGTGAATTATTGTGGGTTGCAGCTTATATCAAATGATAGATTCAAGAGCGTACAACATAGGGTACTGGCAAACTGTGTAGGTCCAAGAGTATCCATTGCAAGCTTGTTTTACACTGGCATGTTACCATCGACAAAACTCTATGGACCGATCAAAGAGCTATTATCAGAAGACAATCCTCCAAAGTATAGGGAGACTACTGTAAGGGACTACGTTCTTTACGTCCGTAACAAGGGCCTTGATGGCACATCTGCCTTGTCTCGGTTCAAGTTTTGAGCTGCTGCTATGAAGAGCTGTACTAAATTATAATATTACCTGTATGGTGTGAACATTACTCTTTTGGCATATATATATTGGTTGTTTTGATTGTAATAATTTTGGCTGATCGATCTGTAAAGAGAAATGTAATTAATTAAGTGGTTGATTACTGAGTTGTATATCAATGACAGCTGTAATGGTTATTGAACCATAGTGCAGTCAGATAAAGTTTTCCACCAGCGAACCAACTTGAAGAATTGAATTGAAGTTTTATAATAAATATTGAGGTGTGCTATTCACATATCTTTTTTACTTCTCACACATCTTATTAATTTTCGACCGTCGGATCGGATAATTTGAAGAAAATCAAATAATAGAAATTAAAAAGAAGTGTGTGAGAAGTAAAAAGGGGTGTGTGAATAGCACATCCCTAAATATTTATTCATGTATTTTTCTTTTTCTTTTTCCCAAATTTCTTATATAAGTATTTTTTTTTTTTTGTAAACATGCACTTAGTTATATATTATATAATAAATTTACTTAATAAAAAACAAATCCGCCTAGTCTGCCTCCAACCGGCTGTCCGACTAGCGCTTAGCGTCTTTTAGAACCATGAATATAGTGAATTATAGAATGTGTAATGACTCCTTACTACTCCAAGAATGTAAGGGAGTCTTAGTGAGTATAATGAAAGTGAATCTGACGAAAAACGAAAAAGTCCGAAAATTTTCCCAAACTTTAAAACGCAATTTTTGGGGGTCTAAACAACCTCGGAGAGGCGTCAGAGACTTGGGGCTTTTTTTTCTTTCCAAATTGTCAATCATGGAATACCTGTTGATGTTCTAGATGAGATTAAGGATGGGGTACGTGGGTTTTTTGAGCTAGATACTCATGTGAAGAAGGAGCTTTATAATCCGATCCCTTTAAACCTGTGGTCTACAATAGCAAATCTAATTTATACAATGGGTACATTTCATATAAAAAAAAATGGGTACATTTTACACAAAAGAGAAATGGGTACATTTTACATATAACAAAGTGGTACCTTTTTTAAAGACAAATGGGTACATTATTAATAAATTATGGGTACAAATAAAAGGTCAAAAAAATATGAGTAAAAATAAAAGTTTGAAAAATATGGACACAAAAAGAAATTAATATATGAGTACAAACTAAAACTGAATAGAAAATTGGCACAATTTAAAAAAAGGATTGCAAATTAAAATGTGTACAAACTAAAAGTAAAAATATATGATACAAAATTTAGTTATATGTGACATTCCACATCGCCCAGGAGAGTGATCCTTAAATGTATATTCCCATCCCTACCTAGCACGAGGCTTTTTGGGAATTCACTGGCTTTGGGTTCCATCGGAACTCCAAAGTTAAGCGAGAAGGGGGCTAGAGCACTCCCAGGATGGGTGACCCATTGGGAAGTTGCTCGTGAATTCCCAGAAACAAAAACCGTGAGGGCGTAGTCGGGGCCCAAAGCGGACAATATCGTGCTACGGTGGAGGCGTGCCCTGGATGTGGTCCGCCCCGGGCCGGGATGTGACAAATAAATATAAATATATCAAATGTAACGTTTCTAACACTAAATGAATAATTTAGAAATAAAATTTAATTATCTTGATATGTAAAATATTTTATTATTGAAATAATTAATGATGTTTATTAAAACCAAGGGACCTTGATTAAAATTTGAAAAGGAATAAGGTTTCAATCAATGGAGTTGAAAAAACGGACGAAAACCTAATTTCTCGTTGGAAATATAAGGAGTAGCAGGGACGGAGCTAGATATTTTTACGAATGGGGGCATCCTAAAACAACAAAGTAAAATTAAAAAGTTCAACCCAGTATACAAACGAACCACTTATATGTTAAGTCATATTGTTTTATGTTTGTGGAAATCACTGTTCTTTATCAAAAATGACACACCCCGACCTAAATCAAGACATGCTGGCCGTCACGTGAGGGTGACGGCCAGCATGCCTTGATTTAGGTCAGGGTGTGTCAAAAAACAACCAACATTGATAAATCAAAATCATTTTAAAATCCAGTAAATAATATGCACAAACAAGAAGAAGAAACACAACAAATAGAGCAAGTAAACAAAAATGATAACATAAATCAATTAGAACGAAAAACTCCAAATTACAATAAAATTACAGTACTTACATATATTTAATACAAATCACCCACCTGGACGGTTAGATAGTGATTCTATTAAATACATTTAATTACATGAATTATACTGATCGTCAGATGATTATTGTATTAAATACATGTAAGAATTGTAGTGAATGCCTGCAATCAGGTCCATTATGCTTCTTTTCTATCGTGTATGGCATAAAATAATGGGTGGGGTGTTGTTGGCAAAATGTAAGTGAATATTCTATTTCAACAAAGTGGTTATTAAGTGAGGTTTTAGCTTGAAAGTTGATACTACATGTACTCTTTTTTGTTTAAGAACCAATGTGAATGGGGGCATCCGCCCCCAGTAAGCCTTGGGTGGCTCCGTCTATGAGGAGTAGCCTCCCTTGCAACGCTTCTCTTTTCATCGATATGGGATTGTTTTACCTTAACATCCTCACATGACTACTTTATATATTGTCATGATGAAATCTCAACTTTCTTCAAAGACTAATGTAAGGGATTACATTCTTTACGTCCGTAAGAATGACCTTGATGGCACATCTACCTTGTCTTATTTCAAGCTTTGAACTACTGTTATGAACATTCCGCAAGGTGATTGTCAAAATCTGACAGTGATATGAACTACATACAGTTCCTGCCTCAACCTTGACAATTGCAGCAATGGAATAGTGGAAAGGGGAAAAGAAGGAGCTCAGCTCCAGAGAATATATTTTTTGTATTTTATAAAAAGTTCATAACGGTTACATGAGAGAGAGAGAGAGCTATTGCTCCATTTAAAGGCCTGATCCCTCACCAAGGTGCCAGCTGGGCATCCTCCTAACAAACTTTCACCCTAGACAATTTATCATAACAGTAATAAAATGCTTATAAGTAATTCACTGAGGTAGTTCACTGATCCTATCAACACTCCCCCCTTTAAGAACAACCTTGTCCTCAAGGTTATCAAAGTTGGAAATCTGGAAATCTTGACTGGAAGTCCTCATAGTCTTCCCATGTAGCGTCAGCCTCTTCTTGTCCAGCTCAATGAACTAGCAATTGCACTCCTGTAGCCGCCCCTTTCTTGTACATTCTCCTGGCAAGGATTTCCAACGGAGAATCCTGCATTTTCCCATCATCGGTCACTTCCCATCATCTAGGATGTAACTTGTGATAAACATGAGAAGCTAGGGACTGCAATTGATAGGGGATTAGCCTGAGATACACATAGTCTCCAACCACAAATTCCCTTTCAGTCCTATGCTTGTTGGCTTGCACCTTCATCCTGTTCTGTGCAACTTCCAAGTTTGTTTTTAGCATTGCAAGCAATCTGTCCCTCTCAAGCAGTCCTTGTTCCACAGTCTCCAACTTAGTTGTGCCCTTCTCATAGGATGCAACATGGGGTGGTGGATACCCATACACTAACTCAAATGATGTAAACCTTGCATAAGTGTGATAGGAAGTGTTGTAATTCCACTCAGCCCAAGCTAGAAACTGCACCCATTTTTTAGGCTAATTTCCTGCAAAACACCTCAGGTAGGTTTCAAGGCACCTGTTTACAACCTTCGATTGGCCATCACTTTGTGGGTGGTAGCCCGAGCTCATACAAAGCTTGGACCCTTGTAGCTTAAAGAACTCATTCCAGAAAGCACTGAGGAATATGGGATTTCGGTCACTGACTATAGTTGAGGGCATCCCATATAACTTAAACACATTCTCCACAAACAACTGAGCTACTATGGTGGCTGTATACGGATGTGCTAATGGCAGCAGTGGCCATATTTAGTGAGCCTATCAACTACAACCATTATGACAGATTTTCCATGACACAAGGGTAGTCCTACTATGAAATCCATACTGATATCTGTCCAGATTTGTTGGGGAATGGGAAGTGGTTGAACCAAACCTGGAGGAGAGAAGGTCTCATATTTATTCTATTGGCACGTATTGCACTCAGAGATGAAGTGCTTGATGTCCTTCTTTAAACCAGGCCAATAGAACCCTCTTTTAATTTTGTGATAAGTCTTCAAAACACCTTGATGCCCTGCTGTCGGGGTAGAATGGTGCTCCTCCAAAATCCTCAACTTCCAAGGAAAGTTAGGGTTGATTACAATCCTGTTTTTGTACTTCAGGAAGCCATTGTCGAGTTTATAGGGTGATTGACTAGGCTCATCAGTAGTTCGAGAGTTAATGTCTTCCAATGCCTTGAGCTTGTGCTTAATCCACTCATCCTGCTCGTTTTCCCTTCTCAATTCATTGAGCCATCCAAAGTAAGGGTAGGATATGGAGGAACAACTAATACCAGAATGGTTTAAGTCATTCAAGGAACTAGAGCCGTGGATCCTTGAGAGAGCATCCGCCACTACATTGTCACAGCCCTTCTTATACTGGATTTCATAATCGAAGCCTAGTAATTTGGTCACCCACTTTTGTTGGAAATAAGTACTTGCCCTCTGATTGAGGAAATACTTTAAGCTGCAATGGTCTGTTTTGATCACGAAGTGCCTCCCTTGCAGGTAGTTCTGCCACTTTTTCACAGCATGCACTATAGCAATAAGTTCCCGCTCGTAAGCTGAAAGTGCTTGATTCTTGGGCCCTAAGGCTTAACTAGTGAAGGCTATGGGCCTCCCTTGTTGTTGGAGGACTGCCCCAATGCCGTTTCCTGAGGCATCACACTCGAGTTCGAAGGGTAATGCAAAGTTGGGAAGAGCAAGGACTTGTGGAGATGACATGGTGCTTTTGAGTGCCTGGAAAGTTTTTTTAGCTTTTGGGGACCATTGGAAATCTTCATTCTTGGTGAAGAGGTACAATGGTTGGCAAATTTTGCCATATCTAGGCACGAATTTTCTGTAGTACCCCGTGAGCCCCATAAAACCCCTTAATTCTTTCACAGTGGCAGGAATTGGCCAATCTAATATGGCCTGAATCTTGGAAAGGTCGGCCTCCACTCCGTACCGTGACACTATGTGGCCCAAATACTCAATCTGATTCTGCCCAAAAGAACACTTCTGTTTTTTCACATATAATTGATACTCAGCTAACACCTTGAATGTAGTAGAAAGATAAGCTAAGTGCTCTTCCCAACTATGACTATATACGAAGATGTCATCAAAGAAGACAAGAATGAATTTTCGTAGATAGGGCTTGAAAATGTCATTCATGAGGTGTTGGAAGGTGGTCGGTGCATTAGTGAGACCAAAAGGCATCACTAGAAATTCATAGTGGCCTTCATGAGTTCTAAAGGCTGTCTTCTCGATGTCCATAAGATCCATAAGGATTTGGTGATAGCCGGATCTCAGGTCAAGTTTAGAAAAAAACATAGCACCCTGTAGTTCATCTAGGAGATCATCAATAAGAGGAATGGGGTACTTGTCCTTAATGGTTATAGAGTTTAACTCTTTGTAATCCATACACAGTCTCCACGAACCCTCTTTCTTTTTCACCAAAAGCACAGGATAAGAAAATGGGCTGTGACTTGGTCGAATGAACCCTAAATCCAATAATTCCTGCACAGATTTTTCAATCTCAGTCTTTTGGAGGGGTCCATAATGGTAGGGCTTGGTGTTTGTAGGCTTGGAACCAGGTAGAATGGGTATTTGATGGTTGTGAGACCTTGTAGGGGGTAGCTTGGTAGGTATGGTAAAAATCTGTACAAACTGCCCTAATAATTCTTGTAGCTCAGCAAGCTGGTCAGGGTTCAAATCACAAGCTTCCAGTTTGGAGTGCTCCATAGAATAGAGAAATAAACCTAAGTGTGAATTCAGAATATCTCTGTCAAGTTGTTGCAGAAAGGTTTCTTAGATGAGAGGTTGCACTCCCTACTTATGGAAAAGTTTGTACTGTGTGTTGCCTTTATAGAATTCTAACGTCATGAGTTGGAAATCCCAGAGTACGGGGCTTATGGAGGAAAGCCACTGAACCCCTAGAACCACATCAGCCAAAAGATCAATCTGACAATCATAACCTCCAATGGACAATTGAGCCTCTTTAGTACACCCAGAGCTGCTCACCCTGCCCCCATCAGCAATCATTACTTCAAATTGCTTGGTGGGGTGTGACTGCCAACTAAACCTTTTGAACAATCGAGAATCCACGAAATTGTGTGTGCTTCCAAAATCAAGAAGAATAGTGACAGATTGACCATTAACCAGGCCATTAACCTTCATGGTTTGCACATTTGGCTTAGCAAGGGTACCATAGAATGCACATTCACTAAGGGAAATGTGTTGTAATTCTGGTGGGCATTCCTCAGAAGGGGCCTAGACAATTTCGTCATCCGATGAAACAAGATCAAGCATAAGGAGTTGTGTCCTAGTACATTTATGTCCCGGAGTCCACTTGTTCTCACAAAACCAGCACTCTTCCTGATCACGTTTTCGCTGGATCTCATCTGGGCTTAGTCGCTTGATAGGTAAGGAATGTGATCTAGCAATATGTGGAGGAAGAGGGGTATGATGTGTAAATGGTGGTTTTGGTGGGATGAGAGGCTTACTGTAGACCCATTTCATATCACAGAATTTTGCATCTAATTGCAAAGCAATAGCCATAGACTCATGAACATTAGCAGGACGCAAAAGCTTAACATCATACTTAAGTTCTTTCTTCAAACCCCCAATAAAGCAACTCTTAAGCAAGATGGGGCCTAAATCTGAAGTTCGATTAGCCAATCTACGAAATTCAGCAATATGGTCCCGTAAGGTACCTGTTTGGCGCAATTTGAAGAGTGCCTCAGCACTATCTTCAAACTCAGAAGGACCGAACTCACGGCAGAAGGCAAGTGTAAAATCCTCCCAGCGTGGAGTGGTCTGCAAGTAATTCATCCAGCGAAACCACTGGAGAGCATCACCATCTAAGTGGAAAGAAACAATTGAAACTTGCTGGTGCGCCGGTGTAGAGTAATACGCAAAGAATTGCTCCTCCTTGTATACCCAGGTTGAGGGATATTCGCCCGGTATGAAATGGAGAAAGCCGATGCGATGTTGCCAGTGAGGCCATGGGTGAGACCCGCCGCCGTCAAAACTGTGGCGCTGAAGGTCGCCGTTTCGAGGACTGGTGGGAGCGTGCGTAATTGGAGGGTTGGCACGATCGACCACGAAGGAAGAAGCGCCCCCGAGGCCAGAGCAAGCTATCTTCCGACGAAATTGCTCAAAGCAACCGTTCAACTTCGATTCCATGGAATCAGAGAGAGCGGCTACGTTAGCTTTTAGAGCGGCGATACAGGCGTCCTTGGCGGAATTGCGAGTGGCGGTGTTGGTGCGGGGCATGCAAGAAGGGAAACCAGGACCGGATATGGGTGATACCAATGATATGAACCACCTACAGTTCCTGCCTCAACCTTGACAATTGCAGCAATGGAATAGTGGAAAGGGGAAGAGAAGGAGCTCAGCTCCAGAGAATCTATTTTTTGTATTTTATAAAAAGTTCATAACCGTTACATGAGAGAGAGAGCTATTGCTACATTTAAAGGCCTGACCCCCTACCAAGGTGCCAGCTGGACATCCTCCTAACAAACTTTCACCCTAGACAATTTATCATAACAGTAATAAAATGCTTATAAGTAATTCACCGATCCTATCAGACAGTGCATTCTTCACAATTCTTCTGGAAGATCATATTGGTGGTCGGCAAGTTCTTCATCACAAGAAGTGGATTGATGTTCCACTAGTGCCGAGAGCTCTTGTGGTTAACATTGGAGATCTTCTACAAGTACCCATTCTTCATCTTCATCATCTTTTATATCTTTCTCCGCTCTGAATGTTATACATTTCTAAAAAAAAATTAGTGCTATGTAAATGATCGTTAGAATTTCTTGAATTCTTCGATTAAGTTCCCTAGTTCAGGTTATCTTATAGTGAATTATTTGGAGTTCTTGCTTATCAAATGACAGATTCAGAAGTGTAGAACACAGAGCACTGACAAATCCAAGAATATCTGCCGCGAGCTTGTTTATCAGAGGTTTGTTGTTGGATTGTGACTCAATTCGGTGAGCCCAGCAGCCCAACTGCCCAAAGTAAATGAGCCTTTAGCTGCTCATGTGAAAGCAACGCGAGTCGCTAGTTTTGCAGCAGATTTTGTATATAAGGAAGCAACCTTTTGTGTTTTAGATGGGAAAGCGTAGAGAGCTTTTTTGGAAGAAAAGAAAAAAGAGTTGCTCCCCATTTGTAGGTAATCACTCACTCAAGGATTTGATATGTATATTCATCTTTTCCATTTGTTCCTTGTTTAAGTGAGAGTTATTGGGGTTTGAGAGTTAAAACTCTATTTGTAATCTCCATTTCGATTATTAATGGAATTTCCTTGCCGTCTTCGAACTGGATGTAGACTTAGGCCAAATCAATATAAATCTTGGTGTCACTTTGGATTGTTTGTCTTGTCATATTTTTCCATATTAGTTTCTGTTGACTTGTATAATATTTCCTTTAATTCTGGGATTCCTATAATTTTGGGTTTCCTAGTTTAGGTGATAGATTGCTTGTAATTATTCTTTCCTTATTGTAGTAGGATTGTACATGATTATATATACCCCAGAATGAGAAGAATACAATTATCACATTCAAAGCATTCTCTTCTTGGCACCAAAGCTAGGTCGTAAAAAAGGAAAGAAAAATTTTGAATCCTAACTGGGTTTGTGTTACTGAACCGTGCCCAGCACCATTGTTGAGCCTTTGACAAACAACGAGCAACTAGAAGTTGTTGCTATGTTCCATTTCTACCCCGAACTACAGGGAGTGACGTGTGTCATTGCTGCCCGAGTGTCCTTGCTGTTGAACAAGTTTATCACCCTTCGTGAAAGATGTTTGCCGAGAACAACCAACTTGTTCCCGCCATTGCCCTGGTTGTGGTTTAGCCGGATAATTCAAGCTTCAACATTGGGATGGTTTTGGATGGGAAGAACTACGATTTATGGGCTCATTTTATTCAAATTCATATCACTGGAAGGGAGAAGATGAGATATCTTCGTGGGTTTATCAAGGCACATACATAAGATGATCCTAAATATGATGATTGGTTCTCTGAAGATCAGAGAATTAAGAGTTGGCTCTTGTCGGCAATGAAATCGGAAATCATGAAATGATATATTTGATTGTCAACTTCTAAAGAGATCTGGGATGCTCTTAAGACTGCTATTTTGATGTGAATAATGAGGCTAGGATTTATTCATTGGATTAGAAAGCTTCACGTCTCAGGCAAAATGGGTGGCTGTTAGCTAGCTACTTTGGAGAATTGACAGAGATTTTCCAAAAATTGGACCACTTTAACAAAGTGGCCATGGCAAGTGAAAAAGATGTCCTGATATTTCAGAAGACAATTGAGCGACAACGGTTGTATTTGTTTCTTGGTGGACTTGATGATGTGTTTGATCAGGTTTGTGGATAAATACTGCGCAAAGACCCATCACTTGGACTTCAGGGTGCTTATGCATACATTCGTTGTGAAGCGGATCACAAGGAAGCTATGAAGATAGAGGGCCAAAGCTCAGAACCGGCTGCAATGGTAGCCAAGGCTCGCGACTCCTTTAACTGAACCGACTGAGGTGGGTCCGAGAGTAAGACTGGGCAGCCACAAACCAGCCAGTTAAGTCATGAACGTCCTTAGGGTAAATGTCCACATTGTGGCATGACGAGACACTCCAAGAGCCGGTGCTTCAAGCTGATTGGGTATCCCGAGAATTGGGATAAGACACGTGACCCTTGATTCAATAAAACTTGAGCTTCTGTTGCAGAAACCAAGGATGATTCGGAGGATGTAGCAAGCAAAGCATCAGCTCTGATTGCTGCGGAAGGTACCGATGGTAAAGCACTTAATGTTTCCACTTCTATTATGAATAATACATGGATAATTAGTTCTGGAGCCACTGAACATATGACTTGTGATTCTAGACATGTTTCTTCACTAAAAAACTCCACCCATACCGAGGTTAATGTTGCTAACGATGATGCCGCCCCAGTTCTTGGGGAATGCACTATTTCCCTTTCTGATACCATGAGACTTGATATTGTCCTTGTGGTTCCTTCCTTAAATTATAATTTATTGTCGGTTGCCCAAATAACCCTTACCTTACACTATTTGGTGGTTTTTTGGCCTTATTTTTGTGTATTTAAGGACTTCGACGATTGGTTATGGTATTAGATGAGGGAAGCTATATTTTCTCGAGTTGAATTCCACTAGCTCGGGATTGCTCACTTAAGCACTGTCAGTGAATGGGCCTCCAGTACAGAATAATAAAGTGTCAGATGTATGGATATGGCACCGTTGTCTTGGCCATGCTTCGTTTCGTTATTTGAATAAGTTATTTCCTAGTTTGTTTGTGAAAAACGATGTTTCTCAGTTTAAGTGTCATGTGTGTGAAATGGTTAGGAGACATCAAACTTCTTTTCCTCCAAGTTAAATAAGAGTTATGTTCCTTTTATGGTTGTGCAATCGGATGTTTAAGGCCCTTAAAAAATCCCATCTTTTGGTGGAGCTCATTGGGTTATCACCTTTATTGATGATTGTAAGAGAATGACTTGGGTTACTTTGTTAAAATAAAAAAGTGAAGTTAGTATGGTTTTTCAAAAATTTCACAAAATGGTTTCAGTTCAATATAATATGAACATTCAGGTGGTTCACAGTGATAATGGAGGTGAGTATGTTAATACTGAGCTCCGTTCTTTATTTGATATGCACGGTATTGTTCATCAGACTACATGTCCGCATACCCCTCAGCAGAATGGGGTGGCTGAACGAAAGAATCGACATTTGTTAGAAATGGTTCGTGTATCTCTCATTGAGGCACGGTTTCCCTTGCATTATTAAGGTAAGGCACTCACATCTGTTGCCTACGTTATTAATCGGCTTCCTTCTCGTACTCTCGAGTTTCAGACACCATTTCAGACACTTATGTCTCTGCTCAATCGCCCACCGGTTCCTAACCTTCCCCATCGAGTCCTTGGATGCGTGGCTTTTGTCCACGTGCACTCCCCCCAACGGCAAAGCAAACTAGATACTCGAGCTATTCGATGTGTGTTTCTAGGGTATGTTACTACTCAGAAGGGCTATCGTTGCTATCACCTTCCAACCAAGAAAATGTTTATCACTCCCGATGTCACTTTTCATGAAACATAGATGTTTTTTGGTTCTTCTAAGTCCTCACTTCAGGGGGAGTTTCAAGATGAGGAAGTTTGTTTGTTCGATTATGGAACCAAGCAGCAAGCTACTATGCAGCCATCCACCAAAGGCCTGTTGCCGAGCGGCAGGCCACGGTACAACAACCTACTGCCAAGGAGACACCAACTGGACAGTAGGCTAGTTCCGAGCAAATTGTTACTGCACATCAGATTCCTGCCAAACCTGAGATGGTGGATGACACGGCTCCCTTGCGGCTAGATCCCACGGTTGTAGAAGAAATAGTACATGCTGACTCATCCTTTAATGATTCTTATAACCAATCGTCTTCTATGCCAGATGGACCACTGCTCTATAGTCTCCCGGAAAGAATTAATTGAGGTATCCCTAAACCCACTTATGAGGCAGACCCTAAGTGTAAAACTAAATATTCAGTGAGCGTACCAATCCATAACTCGAGAGTGAAGTACCCATTAAACAACTATGTGTCCACCTATCATGTTACACCCCACCCCCAATTATATGTACAACTTCATAATTTTCCCAAAAATTTAATGGAATTATCAATTTAGTCCCTAGTTCATTACCTAATCCAGATCTAAAAGTGGGATCTCCTCTCCACTCACAAGTTGCCACGTGGCAGCATCCCAACTCTCCCCATCTCTCTCTTTCTTCCTTTCCCTTAGACCCTCTCAGTTTCTCTCTTATCTCTTAATTCTCTTATCTCTCTCTCTTGAAACCCTCATTCACCCTCCCCGATCTCACACCCACACACACCCTTCGTGGTACCTTGGCGACGGCGCAGTGTCACCATCACCCTCGTCGACTCTCTTTCTCTCCCTCGTCACTGAGAGGCGTGGCGAAGCCCAGAAAAACACTCCGGCGAGGTTTCTCATCCGTCTGATTTGGGTAAGCCTCGGGACACTTGAAAACTCTTCATTTTCGTCCTTGTGGCTTAATTCTAACCTAGAATATGCTCTGAATTTACCATGCATTATAATTATAAATTCATTGTTGGCAGTTGAATATTATTTTGTGATATTAGTACTTTAATGAAATTTTCATGCTTGTTGCCATATGTTCTTAGTTTTTGCATTCTTAAATGGCTTGCGTCACCTTCGGGTGTCGGCCAGCATGTGACCATTTTGATGTCCCACGGACATCGGGATTGGGGCGTGTCATGTTACCTGTCTGAATGAAATAAGTCATTTGTAATTCAGTTCTCTACTGTATATATTCCTAATAGTGTGCAGGAAGCCTTAGCCGATCCTAGATGGAAAGAAGCGATGAATGAGGAACTAAGATCGCTGAAGAAGAATGCTACCTGGGAACTATCGGACTTGCCAGTAGGCAAGAAACCTGTGGGATATAAATGGGTCTATACAGTGAAATACAAAGCCGATGGAGCAGTTGATCGGTTTAAAGCAAGACTAGTGGCAAAGGGGTACACTCAGAAATATGGCATAGATTACACAGACACCTTCGCTCCAGTAGCCAAGATCAATATTGTACTAGTTCTATTATCCCTAGCAGTGAACCTAGACTGGCCACTTCAACAGTTCGATGTCAAAAATGCATTCCTACATGGAGATTTAACTGAAGAAATTTATATGGAGCTTCCACCGGGATGTACGGGAACAGACATGAACAAGGATAAGGTAAGTAAGCTAAAGAAGTCACTGTATGGCTTGAACCAGTCACCAAGAGCATTGTTCAGCAGGTTCACTAAATCAATGAAGGCATTGTATATGTGGATGACATGGTGGTTACAAGAAATGACCCAGTTGAACAATCGGTGTTAAATAAGTATTTGTCCATGCAGTTTGAAATGAAAGATCTTGGATCTCTGAAGTACTTTCTTGGAATTGAGGTATTAAGAAGCAAGTCTGGAATATTTCTTTCCCAAAGAAAGTATATTATTAATTTGTTAAAGGAGACTGAGATGTCAGCATGTAAGCCTTCAGCAACTCCGTTGGCTGAAGGAACGAAGTTGAGTATTGACCAGAATCAAGTACCAGTACACAAAGGACGATATCAGAGGTTAGTTGGGAGATTGATGTATTTGGCACATATGAGACCTGATCTTGCTCTTGCCCTGAGTAGGGTCAGTCAATATATGCATGATTTGGGAGAACAACATATGGGTGCGGTTATGAGAATATTGTGTTATTTGAAGGAAAATGAATTTTGTTTAAGAAGAATGAGCATTTCAGGATTGCAGCAGGATATACCGACGCCGATTGGGCGGGTTCGGTAGATGACCGACAATCGACATTAGGATACTTCACCTTTGTTGGAGGCAATCTGGTAACATGGAGAAGTAAAAAGTAGAATGTAGTAGCTCGGTCGAGTGCATAAGCAGAATATAGAGGCATGGCTCTTGGTATTTGTGAACTCTTGTGGCTTAAGTTTCTATTACATGATTTGGGGGTTAACCATAGTCATTCGATGAAGTTATTCTATGACAACAAAGTTGCAAGGGATATCGCTCATAATCAGGTACAACATGATAGGACTAAGCATGTGGAGGTTGATAAGTTCTTCATTAAAGAAAAATTGGAAGGAAAAGTAATTGAATTTTCTCTGATTAGGATCAAGGATCAAGTGGCATATATACTTACAAAGGCCGGTTCTAGCGACAAGTTTTCAATATTTTTGGACAAGTTGGGCATGTGTGACATATATGCACCAACTTGAGGGGGAGTGTTAACTTGTATAATATTTCCTTTAATTCTGGGATTCCTATAATTTTGGGTTTCCTAGTTTAGGTGATAGATTGCTTGTAACCTTATTGTAATAGGATTGTATATGATTATATATACCTCAGAATGAGAATAATACAATTATCACATTCAAAGCATTCTCTTCTATTTCTTGGTTTCATATTCAATGCTTTCTCACAACATTTGTTATCATATGCAAGACTCTATGGACCGATCAAGGAGTTATTATCAGAAGAAAATCCTCCAAAGGGAAATTTTCTCTTGTCTAGTGAAAGCCTTTCTCACCAGCAGTGCGAGTGACTTCGTTTTCGATTTTCTGCGTCGCCGTTGGCTATTGCCATGGCAAGGCCAGTGATAGTCCCTTGACTTCCCTTTGTCTTTTTCTTTTTCTTTCTCCGTCTGTTTTTTGCAATAACCCTAGCCCGGTTCCATCTAGATCTTCCCACAATCTCATCTTCCTGGTACTTTTTTTGCCTCTGTTTTCATCATCCCGAGCCTCAAATCTCGTTCACCCATTTCCTCCATCTCATTTGGTCATTTCCCCTATACCATCGTCATCACTTGGCTCCATTTTCTTTCCACCAATCCTAATTTCGATTCTGCCAGTTTAATCGCGATTTGTCACTTTTCTATGGGAGGGTATGTAGAGCTTTGACTCGGGTGTTCGCACCACTACCTTTGTTGGCCCTTGTAGGTTCTTCCCAATGTTCGTCCTTGTTGGCGTTGTCGTTTGTGGGATCTTTCTTCCCTCGGGCTTCCTTTGTTCTATGGCGGCGATCGTTTTGGTGGTTCGTGGAGGATGGAGCGGCTTTTTTCTTCCTCAACTCTGGGACTCGAGATGGCTTCAACTCGTTGTGGGGAGTTTCGGCGGCAGGAGGAACTGCTACAGTAGCTGGTGTGGTTTAGGGTTTCTTCTATTGTGTGGTATGTTTGTGCTGGGTTCCAAAGCTTTCTTTGGGCTTTGTAATGTGTGTTTTAAGAGTCCATTTTTTCTTTTGTTCACAATGTGTATTTGGACCCTTTATGTGTAATATTTCTTTGTTGGTAATATATTTACCCTTTCTCCAAAAAAAAAAAAAAAATGAAAATCCTCCAATGTACTAGGAGATCACTATAAAGGACTATTATTCCGATTCCAGTAAAAAAGGCCTTGACGGACATCTGCCCTGGCTTATTGTAAGGTTTGAATTTAAACCCAGAGGAGTAGACACGGCAATGAACAAATGGTTTCTGTAGTGGAATTGAGGCTGTTCAAGAAAAGTTGTAAATGGGTTATTCAATTCTCTCTTTTTTTTTTTTTTTTTTTTAATTTTTTTTTATCCCAATATGCATAATTGTTCTATGTGTGTGTGTATATATTGTGGTTGGATAAAAAGGAATTGTCATTGACACTCCACATTTTTTATTTTGCACTTTAAACTTTCTATATTTGGAAAGAAAAATACATTTATGAGGAGTTTTAAATGAGATTTTTGAAGTGCAAATAACAGTTCTCGAATAAAAAATTCCATGACTTATCTTTGATGTGTTTTCCACAAAAGCAGATTTTTCTTGTGAATCAACTATTTTCTTGAACCTCATGCTTTATGTTTTGGTTAATTCATATCTAATTAATAAGGATCAGGATCGAGGATACATATATATATATATATATATATATTTTTTTTTTTTGAATTAAACGATATTATTTACACTAAGAGGAGAGGGTGGGCAAAGCTTCAGAATGGACTAGCAGTAATGTGATTCAAATATTTTTACACACTTAGACACAAATTCTTTTCTTCTCATTTGATAATTGTTTTCAAGGATCCCAACAATCTAATATTTTAATTCATCATTAATAGATTTTTTTTGTAAAAAATTCGACAAATTCAAAATTATTGAGACATTCATTTGTAATGAAAAATAAACAAAAATATTACTGGAAATACTAAAATTCCTATTATTTAATTTAACAATAAAAAGTTTAAATTTTCCACAGTTAAATCGTTAAAAAACGTTACATGTGGACTCCAAAAACTGTGTCCAAAAAATGTGTCCTCATTCTAATAATATGCGATAGGCTTGAAATATCGTGGAGTCATAATATCTTTGGCTTATATTAAGTTTCCAGCTATAAATCATAATATAACATGCCGCCTACCAAATAAAGCCAAAAATCCCACGCATTTCGACTTCCGTTTTGACTGCAAATTTGGTTAGCCTTCGGAGATGACGACAAAGAGTTGACCAATTTGTTTATGGGAAAACTCTCTAAATTTTTTATTAGCTTAAATATCAAATGATCTCTGTGTTATATCTATTCGGTTAATTTAGTCTTCGTGTTTATTTTTATTTACAAATTAAGAACATTTCGTCTAATTTCTATTTAAAAATTCATAAAACTATACCAACATGTTATAGAAAAATACCTTTTCAATTAAAATAGAAAGAAATATAATTTCAAAATGAAAAAAAATTAGACAAACCCACCTTGCCATCTGCCTTGTCCTTAACCCAAACTCCAACCTTAGCCACACATGCTTGCAACTCGACGAACGCGTCTCTAAATCCACCTCGACCCCACCTATTATTGTAGTCCCAAATCAATTAACTCTAGCCATCTCTCATCAAATGTGTAATCGAAATTGAGAGAATTATATATCATTCTTTTTCTTTATTTAAATTAGAAATTAATGAGAAATAAAACACATAAGAGATAAAACTTTCAATCTGACAAAATTATAAAGGTTGTAACCTGCATAGAATATAGTAAATTTGAATGCATTATTACATTAATGTAAGAGACTTTGATAAAAAAATTGAAAACCAACAAGGTTTTAGTCATAAACATTGATACCAGAGACCACATCTTAAGTACCCCTTGTTGATATTCATTGCCAATCAACTCAAAAGTATAATTGGCATTATCTTTTGGCCTTATAATAAATAGGATAATGCTAGAGAGATCAAATTTTCAAATCAAATGACGTAATGGTTGATGATTAAATTATTACTTAAATGTTGATTAACGTGCTTATTTCCTATTGGTGATACATCATTTGATTTGTAAATTTGGTTTAAAAATTTGATCTCCCTAGTATTACCCTAATAAATATCACTATTCATTCAACTTCAACCATTATAAAATGATATCCTCACGCCACTTACATACATCAACAAACCAGTTATCTGAATCAAATCTAGTCACACACAAAGATGGTAGCTACCAAAACAAATTACGACCAGAAAAGTGAGGTAAAGGCTTTTGATGACACCAAAGGAGTTAAAGGCCTCGTTGATGCGGGCATATCCGAGGTTCCTAGAATTTTTCATCAACCACCGGAGTCGGATATTGGGGATTGGGGGAGGTGTGGTTTAGCCCAAATTTTCTCCGATCCCCAATATCAAGTAATAATAACACGATAACATTTTGTTCAATTATAATATACCATGTATACCGTTTCTTATTTGTCTGTATTTCTGCCCTCTCTAATGTGAGATCCTACATCGACCAACGGAGAGGGGGTGATGTGTCTTATATGTACATGCTTCCCTTCCTATAGCACGAGGCCTTTTGGAAACTCACTGGCTTCGGATTCCATCGGAACTCCGAAGTTAAGGGAGTTTGGGTGAAAGCAATCCCAGGATGGGTGACCCACTGGGAAGTTCTCGTGTGAGTTCTCAGAAACAAAACCGTGAGGAAATGATAAGCCCAAAACGGGCAATATCGTGCTACGGCGGAGCCTTGAATTTGTTTTGATTTAGATTCCAGTTTAGGTTTTAAAATGGATTTTTTTGTTTTTTTTTGTTTTTTTGTTTTTTTGTTTTTTGTTTTGATTTAGCTCATATCAAATGATAGATTTAAGAGCATACAACACAAGGTACTGGCAAATTGTGTTGGCCCAAGGATATCTGTTGTGAGCTTCTTCTGTACAGGGATGCTATCGTTGACAAAACTCTATGGACCAATCAAAGAGTTATTAGACAATCCTCCAAAGTACAGGGAGACAACTGTGAGGGATTTCTTTGTTTACTACAACAAAAAAGGCCTTGATGACACATCTGGCTTGGCGGATCTCAAGCTTTGAAGTTGGTCACAGAGGATCAGTACTCATATGAACGTGAAAGTTTCTCTATTTACAATCTATAGCCGTACTATAGCGTTATTCATCTGTCTTGTAAGAGCATCTCCAAAGGAGAAGTTAAAAAAGTCTACATTCGCAATAACAATTAAAAAAGACAGCTTTAGTGTTTTCCACCGAAATGCCAATTCCTACATGGAATGACGTGGATTGACATCAAAGGTGGTTGCTGTCAAACTTGTTAGCAACTTCAAATATATTTGTAGTAATTAATCAATGCTTTTACCATTTTTTTTTTATTTTTTTTGTTTCAAAAATACTTATTACAATTATAAAAATAAATAAATAATAGTTTAGATTTGACATATCAGGTGAAGAACAAAATTAAAAAAAAAAAAAAAAAATCAAAGTGCCTCATAAGCCATTGAATCTAAATATATGTTTAAAGTTTGGTATCTTTGGAGATGGTCTAAGGCATTTCTATCGTCGGAAAAAAAAAAAAAAAATCTATGTTGTAAGGTGACTATTGAAATAGACCATACTAAATGATAGAATAAAATACATATAGTCTAACATATGGTGGGCTGGATGAGATTGGGCCTTAAGTATATGATTGGATTAACAAAAACTTGTAAGACAGGACATGTAACCCATGTATAATGATAAGTTAAATAATCCACTCTATTGTGGATTCATAACTTAACATGTCAAGTTCTGTCCAGCTCATATTTTGACACAACAAACAGCGAACTAGATGCAAATCCATTTTAATTGGTCCCAACCTGTCCCAATCAGCCTCTCAAATAGGCCCTTAGGAGTATAGTGGAACTATTATTGGAAAAGATATTGTTTTGGCCTAAATTTAGCAGTCTCCATGTGGTGTTCCATGCTTAATCTACTAAGTAGTACGTGCTCATGTCAATCTACTATGTAGTTTGTGCCCTGATTTACTAAGTAATTTGTCCCCCCCTCCCAAGATTAGTTGCCCCCTATCTATAAAGTAGCATGTGCAAAAAGGGTTAACATTTAGGATTTTGTTAGAGGCTTTGCGCAATGGGGATATTTGGTTGGGCAAGAGACCTTTCGTTGGGCAAACATTTGGCATCAAGAAAAAAAAAAAGAAGGTGTGTAGTGTGTGAAATCTTACCCAACGAACCATAAGAGGTTTCGTTGCGCAAATGCTTAATTAGGTTTTAGGGTTTAGGGTTCGTCGGGTTAGTGGATATATCTGTTGGGGCAAAGTGAGTGGCATGGTTGGCATATTAAATTCTTTTGATGATTTTTGCATTCTACGAAACTAGTTTCCATGATGTAGCTGTCAAACTTGTTTTTATATACTTCCAAATCTCATACGCCAAAAATCACAAAAAATAAACGTTCAGAGATTAGGTAACCAGACGAAATCATTCGACTGTCAGAGACGAAAAATCATGATTTAATGGTCATTTTAGCTCTGATTTGGATGATTTTTTACAAATATACTCCTAGACTCTAGAAGAATACAATTAACGAACTTGATCATCAATTTAAAATATTTACACTAGTGGATATAACAAAAGCTTACTAACTATGTTAAAAGTTATGGGATTTTTTTTTTTCTTTGCCTGATGAATTAGATGGGTTCGTCGGGCCACCCTACCAATAGTCGTCGGCAAAATTACAAACTATGTCGAGAAAACTCTACAAATTACCTCCAAATGTTTCTCCAAAAATCAAATTTGCTCCTATAAAAGGTTACCCGACAAATATTCCAAAATTTCATCAGGAAAATGTTATTTCCCACCAATTTTTTTTGTCAAAATTAAATATTCCAGGCAACCTTTTCCCGATAAACTTTTAGGGTTTGCCCGATGAAATTTGAATATGTGAGAATTTGGTAAAGTTGTAGAAATATGTGAAATTGTAGGAAAGTATGAAAATTGGTAAAATTCTAGAAATATGTGAAATAGTTAATTTTTTTCTTTTCACAAATGTCATCACACTTGACCACCAGTGGGCGCCGATCTGCCTCCTCTTTTGGTCAGAGTAAGCGTTCGACCGACAGCGCCACCCAGGCGGCTAGCGGCACTTAGGCGGCCATTTTTGAGTCAGCAATCAACCCTAGTAATTCTGGGCCATAGGGCAGAGTGGCCCTATTTTCCAGCGACCTCACAGCCACAAACGCCACGAACTTGTGGCAACCCTAACCCAAGACCATTGTGCAACAGGTGGGAGACAGAGAACTCCCGACTGGGCCTAAGAGCAAAATCCAGGGGATCTGTACAAGGTTTGGCGAGCAATCAGATCACCCGGGTATCATAGTGCCGAATCCTGGTTATTTGTAACCCTAATCATCTGCGAGTGATGAGTCAATATTATATTATATATTTTACCCTATTCTTAGTATAATTTGGTAATTATTTTTGTAGAATTTTGATACTTTGCTTTATATTTTGTATATAGGACATTTGACTTCCTCTGGAGTAAAACATGATCAAATGGACGAATTTTGGAGTAATTCTAGTTGAAGGACGTTTGTGAGTCACTTAGCTCGATGGTGTTAAAATATCAGATTTTTCCAACAAACGGTTATTTTTTGGCGATAAAATAAATGAGCGATGTGCAGTGTTGGAATAGTGACGTTTTGGGCTTCAATTGCATTTTTGGAGCCCAAGATGACCTTTGATGGGTTCGTGGCCTTTTGGAGATGTGTTCGAAACGTCATGATCTTTAAAATAACCTATCGTGGGCCAGATTTGGAGGATATTTGAGGCTGAAAGCTGGACAAGTGCTTGGCAGATTCTCCTAACTTAATTAGGACTTTATTTTCTAAGATATTTTATTATTCTTTTTAGTTTCCTAGTTGAAAAAAAGGACCTGGTTTCTAGGGTTTGTGCGATAGCTAGAGGGGATTTTAAGGCTTTTGCCGTTCCTAGTTTTTGTTTTACGCTTCTTTTATTCATCTTTGGAGACAGAAGAGTTGCTAGGGTTCTTGAAGATTTCAGACTTTTACTTTAAGGTGTTTTCAATCCTTTACTCATAATAATATTTGTTGTACTTTTACGCGCAAACGGAAGCGAATTCTAACAAAGTACCAATATCAACGTCGTAGGTGAAAGCTAAAACAAACAATCTCAAACTAACAAAAGAGATTTACGTGGTTCGGCGTAAAGCCTACATCCACGAACGAAGCACGACGAGGAATTTCACTAAACAAACGAAGATTACAAAAGAGTATTTAAACTCTCACAACCCAAATTCCAAAAATTACAAATCCTAAACCCAACGAGTAGAGAACTCAAACAAATGGAGAAGATTCTCCCAAATTGCTTTCTAACTCACAAACTCACAAATTGACTCTCACCAAATAGCCACACGAATGAGCCACACAAAATACACTAACCCTAAGGTCCTATTTATAGTGCATAGGACTTAGGTTACAATAAGAATCCTAATAGGAAGTAAATCCAAATCCTAATCAAATAGGTAATTAACATAATCTCTCCACCAAGTAAACCAACTAAGAAGTCACAAAATCCAAACCCAAATAGGACACCAAAACCAAATAGGTAACACAAACCTAATTCTTTGCATCATCCTAATTTTGAGCCATAAAACCCAACAATATTTTCTATGATTTCAATTATGAATGTGCGTAACTAATTCCTTTTGCTAGGGTTAGGCCATGAGCCTTAGCATGAATATGTAATTTTATTAATTTGCTTATGAACGGATGCATGCTTGCTTTGAATTATTAATCACCGCGATTAAAACTATCTATATATTTTAATGATTGATCACCATTAGAATATTTAGACAAGTAATTTGATGTAATTTCTGTTGGAACATTACCCTGAAATTGAGGAGGGTTTCTTGTGATTAGTAATTGTAAGTTCACTTAAGGCGAACATCACGCTCTTAAGGGTTTCATGGTTTTTCAAAGGGTTTTCACAAAGCTTAATGAGTCTTGCATGTTTATATTTGATCTGAACATCATAGACGGGTTGCATGTTAAATATACGTTTTCGCTTGAACATCACGAGGAAAATATGCATTAGGAAAACCTAACCTTCAAAGCATGTATGTGGAAATTCATAAGTAATTAGTAGAATTGCATAGGATTGTAACGGTGACGGCTAAACTCTAGTTTTTCTTTAAATTGATTTTAATTTAAAAACATTTTTCTTCTTTGGTGCTATTATTTCCAAACTTTCAGATTTCTTTTATTGTTAATTTAATCTTTTTAAATTTAAAAATCTCAAATCTTTGATAAACATATGTTTTAATAGTTAATTAAGAGTTGATTTAATTACGAATTAGTCAAACAATCTTTGGGGACAACGACCTTGCATGAACATTTATATTACAATTACCTTGTATTCTTGCAAGTATTTTCAGTGATTTTAACCCTATTTGTGCAGGTACTAAAAATTCTATTAGCGAGCGAGCGATAAAGTCAACATCTTGTTGACGTCTATGACGCAAAAGAAGGATGAGTACCTCCCCAACCTTTGCCATCAGCAACCGAATGTGCATATGGGAAAGCTGACACCTGATCTAAAGGTCTCTCTACAGTTGTTGATGGATGGGGTTGGGCGACGGAAAGGCAAGAAAGTTTGCGATAACCGGTCGAGTTCGGGACCTCAAAGGGTCTTCTTCTTATAAAAAGATTGTGATCGTTGGGCCTAATACATGGAGCAACTTGCTTGGATACCATAAAAAAAGTTGAGGTTTCACTATAAAACCAATTGGCAATTTAAGAAGTAGCTCAACCTCTTATAATCCTTTGCAAGGCTTCTCCTTTCACCGACATGGGATTCTTTTACCTTCACATCCTCACATGGCTACTCTCTGTATTATCAATTGCTTTTATCGTGGAACCTCAACTTTTTTCGGAGGTTAATGTGAGGGATTACATTTTTTATGTCCGTAACAATGACCTTGATGGCACATCTACCTCGATCGTCTCGTTTCAAGCTTTGAACTATTGCTATGAACATTCTGTAAGGTGATTGTTAAAATCTGCCGTATTAAATTATAAAATAAAATAACTGATTGTAATAATTTAGGGTGATTTGTTAAAGAAATGTTATTAAATTGTGGATTAGTGCTATGTAAATGACCGTTAGAATTTCCTAATAATTATAAAATACAATGATTGTAATAATTCAGGTTATAGGCCACGACGAATAGGTCTCCAGATCTACCTCGACTCCCCTTATCATTGTAGTACCAAGAAAATTAGCTGGTCATTTCCCCTTCGACTGTGTAATCGATTAACAGATTGCAATTGAGAGCCATATATTACCCTTTCTCTTTATTTAAATTACAAAAAATTAAAAATCAATGAGAAATAACATATATAATAGATAAATTTTCTATCTAAAAAATTATTAAGGTTGTCACATAAAAAAAAGGGGGGGGGGGAATTGGGAGAGGAGAGAACGTTAGACATGAGGTCGGGGAGTTGAGAAGAGAGTAATTTTTCTTTTAATTTTTAATTTAAAATATTTATTTTTAATTTTTTTTAACAAACGCTATTCTTTATATTAAGGGGTGGGAGAGTAGGCTAAGCATTAACAGATTGCAATTGAGAGCCATATATTACCCTTTCTCTTTATTTAAATTACAAAAAATTAAAAATCAATGAGAAATAACATATATAATAGATAAATTTTCTATCTAAAAAATTATTAAGGTTGTCACATAAAAAAAAGGGGGGGGGGAATTGGGAGAGGAGAGAACGTTAGACATGAGGTCGGGGAGTTGAGAAGAGAGTAATTTTTCTTTTAATTTTTAATTTAAAATATTTATTTTTAATTTTTTTTAACAAACGCTATTCTTTATATTAAGGGGTGGGAGAGTAGGCTAAGCATTATAATGAGCTAACAATAATGTGGTTCAAACTCGCATTTGGTGAGAATTGAACCTAAGACCTCTCACTTACAAATGAAGAGGAATACCACTAGATTGTAGTACTGAGTGACAAATATTTTAAATTTAATAGATAAATTTATAAATAAGTTTATAATAATTTATGAATTTTTAACAAGATTGCATGAAATGTCCTTAATTGGCTAACATAGTTAAACATGAAGATTAAATTGGCCAAATTAAAACACACGGAGACTAAATCGGCCAAATGACTATAACACAAATACCATTTTGACATTTAAGCCTTTTTTATTTGTTTTGGCTGCAATAGTACGTATGATTTAGTGGTAAGAGTTTTATATCTGTAATGCCTAACAGTTGTAAAAATTCATTAAATCTAAATGCTATATCTATCTTTTAATTTTTCGGACTAGACAATGGTTCATACCATGTGATTCTATAAAAACTTGTAGTGCCCGTAGTGACCGCGATGAAAAATTGTTTACAATTGGGGTCAAACGTATTAGTTACTGAATCAAGAATATTAGTACTGATGGCATTATTCTAACCTACTTTTAGTTTTACAAATTGTTGATGTTCATTGCCAATCAAGTCAAAAGTTTTATTTGAATTATCTTTTGGCCTTATATATAATAATATCGTTATTCGTCCAACTTCAACCATTATAAAATGATATTCTCGGGCCACTTACATACATTAACAAACCAGTTATCTTACAAATCCAGTCTCACACAAAGATGGTAGCTACCAACACAAATTACGTCCGGAAAAGTGAAGTAAAAGCTTTTGATGAGACCAAAGAAGGGGTTAAAGGCCTCGTTGATGCGGGCATAACTGAGGTTCCTAGAATTTTTCATCGACCACCGGAGTCGGATGATCACTACCACATCAACAATCCCAGCTCTGATTCAGAAGCCACCCAGTTTAGCATCCCAGTCATAGACCTTCAAGGCCTAGATCGACTTGATAGTCCAACTAAACGCAAGGAGATTGTTGCGAAAGTCGGAGAGGCATCAGAGACTTGGGGCTTTTTTCAAATTATCAACCATGGAATACCTGTTGGTTTTCTGGAGGAGATAAAGGATGGGGTACGAGGGTTTTTCGAGCTCGACACTCAAGTGAAGAAGGAGTTTATGTTGGAGCAATATTAGAAAATATGAAAAATAACAATATAATTTCAATGATAATAATCATATAGAAATTCACAACATCAATTATATATGAGATTAATATAAACAACTAGAGATAAAGTTAGAAAAACTGACAAACTTAGAGATTGAGGCTTGCATAAATGCAATGTCCTAAAGATAGAATTTCGCCCCTACTCTTGTGCTTGTAGTTCGGTAGGTGTCCATCTCCCAGGATTCAACAATCTATAATCCGAAATCAAAGCACTTCAATCTTCGGACTTTGGTGAACTTCATATATTCCGTACTCTCAAGACATGACTCGGATTTTTACTAAGACATTAGAGAAAACTCTTCTCTTCGATTCATTGGATATGTGGGATGTTTGAGTTTATATAGAACTCAAACCACCCCTTTTGAAACATTGTGACTGTTGCCTAAAGTTCCAACGAACAGACGCAACTCATGAATTTGAATTCAACTATGACACATGACTCTTATTTTTCATTCATATTAAAATTAAATATTATAATATTAATTATAATATATAATTTCTAACACTTTATACTCGTGATCCCTTTAAACCTGTGATCTACAATAGCAACTTTGATCTTTAGAGTGCACCGGTGACTAATTGGAGGGATACTTTTATGTGTTATGTGGCTCCTAATCCTACTAAGCCAGAAGACTTGCCACAAGTATGCAGGTATGTGACAAGATAGTTCATATAATTCTCTGCAATCAGTGGTAAACTTTTAAATTATATCTTTGTCATGTTTAATTAATTTGATGACTTGATCATGTATTTACTTTGGTGCTTATGGAGTTACATACTTTTACCAGTATAACATAGGCATGTGGTCCAATCTTTCGACCAACACTGGAAATCCATTTTCAAAGGCAAAGGCCTAAATTTATTTGACATAAAGCAGGGTTGGAATTGGTCCTATTGAATACAACAAAATTTAGAATCTGAAAAGTAAAAAGATCATATATAAGCCGGTCAACTCACCATATTGGTTAAATTTCTATATCAATTTAAACTTGCAGAGACATACTGGTTGAATATTCGATGCAAGTAATGAAGTTGGGGAGGTTATTGTTCGAGTTGTTGTCGGAGGCTCTTGGTCTTAAGCCAAGTCACTTGAATGACATAGAATGCAGTGAGGGGCTTGTGATTCTAGGCCATTACTATCCTCCTTGTCCACAGCCACAGTTGACTATGGGCACAAGCAATCATGCTGACAATGACTTCCTCACAATCCTTCTGCAAGATCATATTGGAGGTCTTCAAGTTCTTCATCAGAGCAAGTGGGTTGATGTTCCCCTTGTGCCTGGTGCACTTGTGGTTAACATTGGAGATCTTCTACAGGCAAGTATAAAATAATCATATATATATATATATATATATATTGTTAATTGATAAATGAGTCACCGTTGTATACATGTCGTAATTGAAGATGTTTATTTTCTAATCACCAATTAATAGAAGGTGCATAATGAAAATCTTAATTGTTATCAAAACCTTCGACTTGTTCACTTCGTACATAATTTACTAAATGATCTACAAAATAATTGGCACTATCACTACTATCTGGTGATATTTCTCTATATTTGTAAGTGAATGTCAAGTTTGATTCATTGTGTGGTTTAGCCCAAATACTCCGTTCTCTTGAGTTCAGTAATAATAACACCATAACATTTCTTTTTCTTTTTATCATGTACCATATATTATCGTGTCTTATTTGTTTATATTTTTGCCGTCTCTAAATTTTGTAATCTTTCTTGTGTCAAATTGTTCGAATTAGATTCCAATTGGGTTTTAAAATTGATTTTTTTTGGGGTTTCAACTCATATCAAACGATAGATTCAAGAGCATACAACTCAGGGTACTGGCAAACTGTCACAGGGTACTGGCAAACTGTGTAGGACCAAGGATATCTGTTGCGAGCTTCTTTTGCACAGGGATGTTACCGTTGACAAAACTCTATGGACCAATCAAGGAGTTATTATCAGAAGACAATCCTCCAAAATACAGGGAGACAACTGTGAGGGACTATGTTGCTTGCTTCAACAACAAAGGCCTTGGTGGCACCTCTGCCTTGTCGAATTTCAAGCTTTGAAGTTGGACATAGATGATCAGAACTCATATGAACTTGAAAGTTTCTCTACTTATATTCTATAGCCTTACTATAAGGTTATTTATCTGTCTTGTAAGGTGATTGTTGGAATATGCTATACTAAATGATAGAATAAAATACATATATTGTGTACATAACTCTCTAGGCTCACAATGGAAATATCCATGATGATTGGAAAAGTTATTGTTGACTTCATTTTAGAAATCTCCATGTGGTGTTCCGTGCGTAATCTACTAAGTACTACGAGTGGGGTAATCAGTAATGTACGGAGTCCATGACCTGATCTACCAATCATTTGTGCCTCCGATCTACTAATCATTTGCCCCTATCGATAAAGTAGAATGTGCACCAGATCATCAAATTTTATATAGAGAAATGTTAAGGAGAGACTCTCAAGCATGACTCTCTGCTACTTTAAAATTTAACGTCAATTTTTATGTTAATATTATAAAATATTATGAAAAAAAATATGAGGTGACAGAGTTTAAAAAAAATCCCACTTTTTTTTTTATAGAAGAAAGCTTCATTAAAGTGAGCAGGGCCGGTCCTGAATGTTTTGGTGCTTGGGACGAAGGCTCAAAAGTGTTTTTTTTAATACGCGAACATATATTAAAAAGAAAGATTTAAAAATGACTATAACCCGTTACTCAGTACTACGGTTTGATGATATTCCTCTTCACTTAGAAGTAAAAGGTCTTATGTTTGAATCTCGTGGATGACGAATTCAATACCAAATTAGGCTGTCCACTATGTGGCTTAGCCGAACTCCCCCTCCCTTTAGTGTAAAAATATAGATGTTCTCAAAAAAAAAAAAAAAAACAAGACTATAACCCAATCGAGGGTGAAGGCTAGTGCAATGCACTTGTACGGGCTAATGCACCCCCAATCCGAGTGCAATTTCCTGGATAAAGTTGCAGTTGAGTACTCGGACTCCGATACTTTCCAATCCTGCGTTTAAAGATTTCTCAAGAATACTCGACCCCCCTGCAAAACATCAAACTAGCTCTTCTTATTTAACACACAATGTGAAAGTGATAATGCCGAAACGAAACAAACCCCGAAGATAATATAATGTCAATTGACCTAAGTTTAAATGTGCAACAGAGTTACAAAGGTCGCATTAACTAAAAGAAGAAGAATAAAAAGAGTATATAGACACCATTAAAACACGAAGAAGAAAAAACTCATCTACGCACTTATTCTTTCTAAAGGGTGTACCTATGGATCAGAAAGACTGTTTTCTGCTTATATATTCATGCCAAATTTAGAACTATTTCGGATAAGATTGTGCGTCCACAGAATCGGAGGAGGGGTGGTTTTGCACAATCTGAGGAGAGGGATTTGGGCGGTTCGTCAGCGGTATTGCCGGATTGGGAGTCGAGACTCTCAAATCAGACAGGAGGAGAGGGATTTTGCAGATGCAGACTTGCAGTCACCACTGGGCGATCTGGTGTCGCGATGAAGAAAGGCCCTTGGTCTAGAGTTTCTGCTCACATGGCCGTGTCTAATATTATTTGTTTGCATAAATATGTTGCATTCTTCCAACCTCAATATCTATGAAGTAATCTCTTTACAAAAATATACACTTGTCTAAAGATGAAATTAATCATATCGAATTTGGTAACCACTAAACCAAGATGGTAGCCACCAGCACTCCAAAAGAAGTTCCTATTGAAAATTGATTCTTTGATAATTTGATGATCTTTACATACTCATACAAGAGTTTCTTTTATACAAGAAAAGGGAAAACACAATCCTATATCTAAGCCTAGGAAAAAGCAAGTGTGTAGCTTACATTGCTACAAAAAGGAAATATAATGTGCACAATCAATTAAAGCATGATACAGGGAGAACAGGAGATCAAATCTTCAACTGACTTTACTCCTCTTAACAATCCCTCTCAAGTTGGAATGTATGTTAATGATTCCCAAATTGCCGAGTAAAGCCGAAAATTGAGAAGAACTCAAGGCTTTAGTAAAAGTATTAGCTAGCTGATCCAAAGTTGATATGTGTGATGTTTTGATCATGCCTTCTTGAATCTTCTTTCAAACCAAATGACAATCAATTTCTATATGTTTTGTTCTCTCGTGAAAAACTAAATATTAAGGGCTGATTTGGTATTACTGTTATTTGAAAAAAAAACTGCTTCTGCTGCTATGTGAGAATAAGCAGCTGTGAAATAAAGCAGCAGAGTATTTGGTAAACTTTTTTGTAAAAGTGCTTGTGGGAAAAAAAGCAGTATGATAGTGTTTGGTAAACTTTTATGTAAAACAGCCGTAACGGTGTAAAATGACCAAAAAGAGTATAATACTAGATGTGTTATTAATTTAATTTTCTTAACAAATAAAAGTGAATTAATAAATATACTTTATTTTTAAAAGAAAAATATTTATAAACTTTATCTTAAATATTAATTAGTATGACAAACTATTTTAATTGAAAGGGTGAAGTGTCGATTTAGTCCCTGAATTATCACCTCAGTGAAAATTAGGTTCCTGAATTATTTTTTCGGTAAAATAAGTCCTTAAATTCATTAGAAATTGCTAATTTCATCCATACTATTCTATTCAAAGCTATTTTATCCAATTTTTCATCAACTTAAGTCACTTGATACACTTTAGAGTGTAATACCATCATTTTCTCGTCTATAAGTGCTTAATATTTCATATAGGTTACGAATTTAATGTTTAATTTACCCTCAAAAGTTAACTTACACTATTTCTTTATGAAAAATTACCAATTTCTCCTCCAAAGTTAACTCCATACATTATTTCTTTATGAAAAACTACAAATCTACCATCCAATGTATATCACATGCAAGTAACGTGACTTAAATTGACGGAAAATTGAATATAGTAACTTCGAATATAACATTAGCGACGTAATTGACATATTTTTATAATTCAGGGACTAATTTTTCTGAAAAAATAGTTTAGGGACCTAATTTTCACTAAGGTGATAATTCATGGACTAAATTGACAGTTTACCCTAATTGAAATATTTTAGACTGAATAGCTAGGATTCATTAGTACAATATTGTTAACGTCATTAATTTTCTTCAATTCATTCGAACTGATGGTTGAAATTTGCAAAAGATGTGTGAAAAGTAAAAATGAATGTGTGGATAACAATATTTAAAATAACTTTGGCTTTACTTTTCCCTTCATTTTATTATTTTTATTCTATCATGCTATTGATTAACAGTTCCAGTCTTCCAGACAAAACCAGGAACAAAGCCCGAGGAAAAATGGAGGAAGACGGAGGAGAACCACCTTGACCGCTCCATCCGACGAGCTCTGAAGCCCTAACCTCAGACCCACGCCTCGATCCACAGTCCACGTGTCCTGATTCCACACTTGATCCCAGTGAAGACAACCGCACCGATTCGAAACCCCCTCCGACGAACCAGACCGAGATTTTCCGAGCTCTCGAAGTGGTTAAATTTAACGTGAAGAGCAAGAAATACACTCACAGATTCAGCGGACGGAGCTCGCGATGCCGTGAGATTGCTGCGATTAGGGCTTAACAGATCCTGATTTTGATTCGGGTTCGTCGAAAAGGAACTCGCTAGGGTTTTTGGTGGAAGCTTGAAGAGGGCGTGCGAGAGAGTATGAAAGTGTGAGGAAGGCAGGAGAAAGAAGGGCAATGTTGGCAAATTGAAAAAGTCATTAGTGAATTACTGTCCATCCGTGTTTTTCACAATAAGCTGTTTTTCTGAACCTGCTTTTTGCAGATTCGGGTGATTGGGTTTTTTTTTATCTAAAATTTTGAAATAAAGTTGATATGGAGTGTTTATCAAATACCAAAAACTTTTCGAAGTTTTATTTTTTTGATACCAACTATTTTTTTAAAATCACGTTATACCTAAGTAATGTGTAGGGCAGCCTAATTGTCACAATACAATTTGATGGGATGTGTGAGCTTGATTCCAACATCTGCCAAATGCATTTTAAGTTTTTAACCATGTAATTTTTGATGGGGGCATATTTTCATATATTATTGTCATATATTTCTCTTGGATTTTGTATATATGAATGAGTTAAATGCACTATTTTATATTATTTTAATTTATAGGCATTCAATACCGGAGTTATGCAAAAAAGGAGTGAAAAACAAGCTTTTCGGGTGTCTAGAGTAATTTCAGTGGAGTAAGAGACTAATTAACTGCACAAAGATAAATGCATGGAACTGCAATGGTGTTGGAAATCAAATGGACATGGAAATGCTATTCGTTGGAGTATAAGAAAGAACTTAATTATTAGTTTTTATTATTTCGGTTATTTTTCATTTTCTTTAATAAGGACTTGAAAGTCCATTAGAAGTAGGATTGCCATTTTCTATTAACCTTTCCTATTCTTGCCCTGGGGTTATATTAAGGAGATCAATGCTCCTTGTGGGAGTTAGAAAAGCCACCAATCCACCAAATAACATCATTTTTCATAGGGGGCGATAATAATAACAGAGAGGGAGCTGCTTTCCAGAGGAGGAGATCATAGAGCTTAGGAAGAATTCTTGTAAAAAAGGATAATTCCGTATGTATTCAGACAAGTATGTATAACTAATTTCCTTTTGCTAGAGTGAGGCCGTGAGCCTCAACATGATTACGTAGATTTCTCTTTTAATTGCTTAAGTGTTGTTACATGTTTGCTTTGATATTTTGAATCACTGAATTAAACTATCTATGTGTCTTAATGTTTGATTATCATTAGGATGCTTAGAAAAGTCTTCGGATGCAATTTCGAACGAATATCACGTTAAAATTGGTTATGCTTCTTGTGATTGAGGATTGTAATTTCTCCTAAGGTAAATATCATACTTTTAGGGATTACATGGTTTACCAAAAGGATTTTCACCAAGATTAATGAATCACTCATGTTTATATTTAATCCAAACGTCATGGATAAATTGCATGTTGTGGTATGCGTTTTAGCTTGAATGTCACAAGTAAAACTACACAAGGAAAAACCCAACCTTCAAAGCATGTGTGTTTTTTATTACTTAATCAATTGGAAGAGCTTTGTAGGAGTGTTGTTGGTAAAGGTTGAACTCTAGTGCCTTGTCAATCTAATTTTCTTCAATTATTTATATTATCTTGAGTTGCTACATTTACTTGTTTTGTTTAGTTGGATCACTATTTCTATAAGCCAATTCCCATTTTAGATATTTGTTTAATTCACGTACAATAGGTTTTAGTTTTCTCAAATTAGTGTAGTTCTTAGAGTTAACTAAGTTAAATACTCCAAAACTCATTAATTGTTTATATCAATCCCTGAGGAGATCGACCTTGCTTGAGCCATTCTATACTACAATAACTTGTTCTTTTGCAAGAATTTTCTATGGTTTAACCCTTGTTTTACAGGTGGTAAAATCTCCATCAATTTCACAACATGTCGTAGCCATGGACCGATATTTTGCTCCTGCTGAAGATCGCGACACTGTTGTTTGTTTCTTAGTTTTCCAAGACACTAGTGAATTCCCTATCCAGTGGTAGAACGTTTAGTGTCTCGGCACCTTGCCCAATGCCCATCACAAAAAGCATTCAACTGTAGTAGGCTTGTCACCAAAAGAAATATACCTTGACCAGACGCATGCTTAATGTAATGCAAAATTCTATGAGCTGTTTCCATATGTGGTATCCTTGGCTTGTCCATGAATTGGCTCAAGATATGCACAACATACATGTGACGAATTTTCAAGCTTGACACGTGGACATCACAAATCGGGTGACGTATAGTATGTGTGGTTGTTGGGCTTCACACATAGGACAACCTGCTCTGATACCATGAAGAAGGTTGAGTGAGCATTTTTGCTCACCACCATAACTATGTTGTATGCTCACCATACACCTAATCATTTGCCATGTGTCCTTTCACTTAACTCTAGTTAACTTTCACATTAAATAATTAGGTGTATGATGAGTATACACCAAAGTTTAGGGTGGTGAGCAAAAATGCTCCCGAAAATGAAGTTTCACTATAAAACCTATTGGCAATATAGGGAGTAGCCCAACCTCTTATAATTTTTTGCAAGGTTTCTTTTTTTCATCAATATGAGGCCTTCACATCTTCAGAAGGCTTCTCCCTTGATTTAACGGTTTGGTTTTGGTTCGATTTGGTTTTTTGAGTGATTAGAGCGGAGCAAAATGGCTTGTGCAAGAGAAATTTGCAAGGGTAGGTAAACAATACTGAGCACCAGAAATTATGAAATGTTGTATGGCCAATTTGTGTAGATATGCATCGTCAGCCTTAAGCTGATCCTTTTTGTAATTTTATCATACAATTGTAACTGGACATCACCTTCATATCATTTTTGTAACTGAAACGGCTTGTGCAAGAGAAATCTGCGTAGTTTTTGTAATTGGCCATACAATTGCATATCCACACTATATGCATGAATGAGATGTACCTGAACTCTGATCCTTTTAACATACAATTGCATCATTTTAGGGTAAGGGATTATTTGGTTTGGTTCGGTTGGTTTCAGTTTTCAAACCACCGAAACCAATCCCATGCACTTCGACTTCCGTTTTGACTGCAAATTTGGTTTGGCATTAGAGATGATGAGAAAGAGTTAACCAATTTGTTTATGTGAAAGCTCAGCTAAATTTTTTTATCTATTTCATCCCCAAATACATCCTAACATTTTGAACTCATAAGGATATAGATGTTTTTAGTGATTGAAATGTCTACTGGGGGTGTATCAAGTAGCATTTTGTGATATTATTTTTGAATTCGTTACAATGGTACCTACCACTATTTTATATAGCAAAATTTAATGGTTGGAAAGATTTACTAAAGGGTGACTTTGGATGAGGTCCTTGTTTATCAACGTTCTTTCACTGAAACCTTGTTGGTTTTTAGTTTTTGATTGAAATCCCTGAAATTAATGCAATAATGCATTTCTATGTAGGTTATTATAATTTTTAAATTAAAATTTTTTGTGGCCTATATTTAACTGACGAGTGCGGCATGGAGAGAAAGAGAGTGGAGAATGAACTTGAGGAATTGTGTGTTAATTCCCCAGTCCTTGTGCCTTTATTAATAGTAATAAGGAGGAGAGAAACTTGCTCTCCAAGTAATACAAAGTCTATTAGGAAAGATCTTCTAGATTTCCAATGATTCCTAATCAATCACAATATGTATTAGAAGCAGTTGATGATTAAGGTCAAGTGAGTATACTTCTGGATACTCCCCCTGAGTTTGATAGAACTTCCAAATGAAACTACAAGCATCGCAAATGAGAAAGTTACACATACCAATTCCTCGAACAAGCTTCTGGAAGGTAGACTTCAGCAGTGACTCCGTGTAGAGGTCGGCAAGGTTGTTTGGGATCGGACAACTTGACTTCAATCTTCTGATCCTTATGCTGATGTAGACACAATATGCTTGGCGTTGACTTGTTGGATGTATTATGATCTGGTCGACACATACGACATTGTTTTCATGGATAGTTATTGGGACTTAACGATAAATGAAAATTGCAAGGAGTTTGAATATGCTCAACAAGAGTTCTCGACCATATCTCTCATGTGACGAGATACACTAAGTCTTAGAATGATTCAAAGGTTTCACAACTAAAGGTCTATATCACGATTCTCCAAGATATTATGGTGTCCTTAATGGTAAAGACATAACCATTCGGGAACGTACTTTGTGCGGTCAGATAGATAGTTTGATTCAGTTAATCCCACAAGGTAGGCATCATTTCGAAGGTCAATGGGATGTGATCTATTCTGAGATGCATAGGGATAGATAAGCTCAAATCAATAGTAACGTAAAAATGCCTTTAACACCAAATTTGGTGGTGGTGTGTAGGCGCAATGTTGCTTTATGCTAAAAGATTATTAGCACAAAAGATGTCTGATCTATTGCATTGAGCTAAGTACAACAAATGCCAATTGTACTTAGATATGGTTGCCTCACGTTCCATTATGGAACCTTATGCTCCATAACCTCCGCAAAGGTCTCATTTGTATCTAGCGTATGGACGATCAGGGCATACTCGGACATAACACCTTCTGGGTCTAGTTCGACTGGTGGACCATAATACCATTAGAACTAGCTCAAAACTTCAGGTCAAGGTAATGTCGAGTTTTCCCAAAATCATTCATCTTAAAGTTCGACTTTAGGTGCGAGTCAATTTTCTCAACTCTAGCCATTTCGAATTTTGTACACGCAGAGGCATATATCTCTGACTGATCAAATATTCATTTAGACGGGTATACCATATCCGCCCGGATAATTCTGCATCCGCAAAATGAAGGCCTTATTAGAATCAAAAGGGTGTTCTTGTGGTCTAGAACTATTTGAATTAGTACATCTCAGTCATTTGGAAACTCCATGTAGGTTACTAAAACCACGTTTATATTGCTGCAATCAATCACAAGGCGTATGAGAGAAGCCTTGCGCCACAAGGTGTCATTTGCACTATTTCATTCATATCATTCGTCATGGATTGATTCTTCTAGTTAACCAATCAGTTTTACGTTGACACTAATCAACGTAATGTGGTTCGTTATCGTCGCTTTTCATTTATGTCGGTAGTTACCATATAAATGAAACATTATCTATGATAATCTCATTCCAATTCCATATCTCATCCAAACTAGTATACTAAGCCAAGAACTTTAGGTCTCGGGAGTAATCCAGACTTAATCTCATGAGATAGAAAAGATTGAGACAGCGATTGAGGGGCGGATTCGTTCATGCCATGTTCCTTCACTTTCGAGGAGGTGAATCATTCGAACCGAGTGATCTGCCACGCTTCTGGCATAGAACAGATTGATTGGTTAGCCGCCAATGTACGAGGGTCAGCTACAATAGTGGCGTTCTTGTTTTCGGGGACGAAGGTCCATCGTACATTTGGTACATTCATCTTTGCAGGCACTTTTGTAGCTGGTATATGCAGTGTTCTAAAAATCGGCCTAGACGGCGCCTAGGCGCCCAACGGTACCCGACCGCCATGATTTCCTCCTAATCAACCACAAAATCAGAAATCATCTTAAACTAACACCTGGGCGGAGCTAAGCGGGACTGAGCGAGGCTGGATGGGAGCTGGGCGGGTGTATTTGAAGATGCCAGAATCTGAAGAAAAAAAATTGCAAAGCCGCTCTCGCACAAGGAAGAAGATGATCTGAGATCCCATCAATTTTTAATTACATGCTTTTTGTAAGCTGGTCCCACCACTTCTAAACAATACGTTTTCTTTTAAGATGGTCCCACCATCTTCTTTTTACTAACTTTTATATGTTATTTAAGTAGGAAAGAAAGCAAACATTTGACATAGCAAGCGGGAACATTAAAGCCAGCGGGAACACTTTAACCCATCATCATTTTTTACTTTTTTTATCTTTTTGGTAGTGTTTTATAATTCTTGAATTTTATCAGTAAATTTGTGTTTCTTTCTTGATTTTTTTATGAAATTTTCAATTTTGACTAATGGGGTTTATTTAAAATGTTGTATTCTCTATGAGTGATGCAAAGTAGATGTGCTTCATGTTGTAGTAACCTTGGGTGGGTAATTGACTTGATCTTTCATTGTTCAGATATGTTATCTTTGATGTTTGAATTTTTAGGGTTCAATATTTAAGACCCATTTATGAAATTTTTAGTTCCTGGACTGAATTAATATTCAATATTTTGCACTTCCCTACTGATTGTTGAATCTTTGATGTTCTAATTCCAGGTGAACATTTAACAGATTTATCAGGAACAAGTCAACAAAATAATTTTGTTGAATGCCTTACATATATGGACTTTTGAAATGCTTGATATGTTGCTGGTATGGAATGCTTATAGTGAAGAGTGGCATTATACTGTGACTACAGTCAATTCAGTTGGACTGCTTTCCAGTTAGCCTACTTGAGCATTTTCATTTCTTACGCTGAAAGAGCTCTTAAGGTAATCTACCTGCATCTCTTCTTATTAAGGTACCTTTTACAACTCTGATTACTGACTATTTGTTTTTCTTTAAAATGTTTATTGCAGATGAGGATGTTGACATTGTTAATTAATTGCAGTTTTTGTTCTATTTGTGTCCATTGTCTTTGTCAACTTAAGTTTTTGGGCTACAATGGGAGGCAATTATTCATTGGATACTTGAGTACTACTTCACTAATTTTCATGTATATTTGCCATTGATTGTCATCATAACTTCGTGTCGAATGATCCTCATTCAAATTGTTCTTAGATGGTTGAATTTGTTCTCACTCAAGCCTTTTTTTTTTTTTTTTTTCCTTTTTCGGAATTCGGTGATCATAACAAAAAGCGTTGAGTTCATGTGCCTATAAACACGAAAATTCTGTAACGAATGAAACAAGAACATGTGTACAAAGTAGATTTGTATTGATTTGAATTTGAAGGGTTACAATCTCTGTTTACAATTTTCCTCTGATTCAGTCTTCAAATTTGATGCAGATGCGTAGGTTGTTGATCTAAGGGTCACGATGACTTGATCTCGAACAAACGATTGAACGATTGCTTCAAGTTTTGAGCTTGAAACAATGCGTGGATAGTCTTCACCTCAGGTTTAGGGCTGCGGCAAAAGGAGTGTTGATGTAGAATTTCGTTGATTCAAGGGTCTTGAAGACTTGATCTTCAAACAAACATCGTTACAAGTTTTGAGCTTGCAACAAAGTCTTGAAGGAATCGGCACAAGTGCTTGTTGATTCTTCAAGGGAATGCTTTGGCTTTGGTCGAAAGAAAGCTTCAGCTTTGGTTGTGAGTTCTTCGAAGAGAACTTTGGCAGGGTATTAAACTTCAAAGATTTGTGCAGAGGTTCTTCTATATGTAGGATTTTCGGCCCCTTTGAGTGTCTTGGATCCTTGTATTTATAGACTTCCAAAGCCATGCCTTTGGATGGATTTGGCCTTGATTTGTGTCTTGATTCGTCCATGGGAGAATTTAGGCATGTTTTGTGTCTTAATTTTAGCGCCTTTCCCTTGCGTGGCTGAATTATAGGGCTTGTTGCCTATTTTGTGAGCAATCTTCAATTCTTGCTTGTTTTGGCTTTCTTTCCGGTTTTGGGAGCAATTTGGGCCCCTTGCCGATTTTAAGGAGATTTCTTCCTCTTTGCCGAATTTTAGGAATGCTTTTGAGCTTCCTTTGCTTGATTTGTGCCACATGTCATTGATAACTTGTCTATTTGTGATGAGTCATATGCCATGTGGAGCTTTGTGATGCATAATTTGCATGCAATGAAATTTACATGTCTACAAATGCCCCCACTTCAAGGCGCATTGTAAGCATGTGCTTGTCACATGTAGGAGACGTGTTTTGAAGTCCTGCAAAGCGAATGTTCTAACTCAAGGGTTGTCGAGACTTGATCTTGAATTAGTTTGCTTCTTTAAGGGCCGTAGAGGCGTATTTCTTGAATGAAACATTTCTTCAAGGGCCGTTGAGGTGTATTTCTTGAATGAAATGATGAATTTCGTCAAGAGCCGTTGAGGCGTATTTCTTGAACGAAACATTTCTTCAAGGGCCGTTGAGGCTTGGTCTTGAATTGAAGTGATCAATTTCGTTAAGAGCCGTTGAGGCGTATTTCTTGGATGAAACATTTCTTCAAGGGCCGTAGACGCTTGATCTTGAATGAAATGAAAATTTTCTTCAAGGGCCGTAAAGGCTTGATCTGAAAGAAATGAATTTTTTTTTCCAAGGGCCGTAGAGGCTTGATCTTGAAAGAAATTTGGGAAATGGATAAATCGGCACATACTTATTATGCATATTGATTTTCCATAATTTTGACGAAATACATTTGGTGTATTTTTTGAATTTTTTCCTAGTGTTTGTACGAAAAAAAAAATTGTGTTTCCTTCCTTAGGTTGGAATCTCCTTCAATTTTGGTAATGAGGGTGATTTCCTTCAAAGTATTGGAAAGTTTTGGTAATTTCCTTCAAAGTTTTGGAAAAATTTAATGCTTGTCCTTAACTAAGTAGGATGTACATTTCTTTTTTTCCACGGCAAGGAGAGTGTTTTTTTCTTTCCCCTTTTGTTTTCCACGGCAAGGAGGGACTTTTTCCTTTCCCCTTTTGTTTTCCAAGGCAAGCAGGGGTTCCTTCCTTTGTTGTTTTGGAAATTTTGAATCCCTTTCCTTATTTTTTTTTTGTTACCTTTTCTCTTCCTTGCTGATTTTTTTTTTGTTGCTGGAAAAACAGCATGTTTCCTTGGTTTGGGAAACACGTCATCTGGCTTGCATGCCAAGTTTGAGGTCGATTTCTCTTCTGGAAAATTCTGTAAAAATATAAGAAACGTAGCTTTATCTCTTGTCTTTTCAGGCATATATCGCACACCACTAGGAAAAATCGGGAAAGCCTTCAACTCGTCATTTTCTCACAGCTGCGCAGTTATGACGGGAAAACAACTTCTGTGGGATTAACTTTGAAAACTGGAACGTTTGGCTTTAGCAAAAATTATGAAATTTGGACACAACGATCATCATCCTCTTAGCTTCATTCTCCAATTGTCCTTGCATCAAAACTCCTTTGGAAAGTTGAATTATCACCAAAAACGTCATGCTTGCGCAGATTGGCTGAAACTTGCCATTTTTTTTTCTTGGAATTTGCTTCCTTCTTTTGGTTGGAATGTACTTCCTTGTTTTGATTTTCCTTTTGCTATTTGTATGTACTCTCCCTATAGCATTGGGAAGCAATTGACCCTGATTTGTACAACAATTGGGTGTGTGTTTTTGCCACAACACACCTTTGCCGTGCCACTGCCACTGTGTTTCCTGCTGTGCCGTGCCTTATTGCTGCTTGCTGCCGTGTGTAATTGCTGCTTGGAGCTTGTTGCAGTGCGTCACTTTTTACCGTGTGGTGCTGTGCAAAAGATTGCAGCGGTGTTATGCTGTGTAGTGCCTTTTGGTCATAGTTTTCCCTCGGTGGTGACGTTGCCGTGCAGTGCAAGAAACTGCTTGCGTGGCATTTTGGTTTTCTTTGCTACTGTAGCGTGCTTTGAAGGACCGTCTTGTAGCTGCCCTCTTTGCTGTGCTTGCCCAAGCTTTGTGGCTGATTTCTTCTCGTTGTTGTGACTTTGCCATCGTCATTCTTCAACGCTCACGAGGTTTGTCTCGCATGTCTTTTGCTTTAGTGAAGCAAAACAAAATTTTCTTGCCGCCCCACTCTTATGCTTATGTTGCTTTTTTTATTTTGTTGCAGCCATGGTATTTTTCAAATGTTTTAAGAGCAATACCATCACTATTCTTGTGAAGGAAGACGATTCACAAGATAGGGGAACGACGTTGAAACTTTGTGTGCCGTTGATTGGCCCTAAGGCACTTGTTCTTCCTGCAAAAGACAACTCGATGCATATCAAGTCGTGGTCTGCTGAAGTATCTTGGGAGTTGACAGATTTTGGTCGACCAAATACGAAGAAGAAGATGTGTATGTCGAGGATTCTTATCTTAAATCCTTCGCACCATGTTTGCGACAATTCACCGGCTTCGTTTGAGCTTATTGGTGATCGCATCCACAGCAAAACTATAACTTGGAATGACATCTTGTTACTATTGGAGAAGCCGTCTTTGCTTTTTGCTTATTTTGTAATATGGCTTTGTAGCCGAATTCTTCCTTTAAAGAAATAAAGTATTCACATTCTTGAATTTGCTCTTCATTCTTCAAAGTGTTTGTGTTTTTGTTGATGATGTGACTATACTTGAAGTTTTGAAGTTTCAAGTTCCCTACGTACGCTCGGTTGAGGAGGGATCAAGTCAGGACGTAGTTCAAAGGAATGATGGATTGTTTTTTGATGGTTTTGACGATTTTGATTGTGATTTTTCCGTACACAGTTTATGCTCTTACAGGCCAAGAGCGTTGAGTGTCGCCTTTTAAGCTCATATGAACAAAGAGTCTTGAGTGTCGCCTTTTAAGCTCGTGCAAACAAGGAGCGTTGAGTGCCACCTTTTAGGCTCGTGCTAACAAGGAGCATTGAGTGTCGCCTTTTAAGCTCATGCGAACAAAGAGCATTGTGCGGTATGCAGTTTAGGCTCATACAAGTGAGGAACTTTGTGCTGTGTACAGCTTAGGCTCATGGAGGCAAGGAGCATTGTGCCATGTGCAGTTTAGGCTCATGCAGGCAAGTAGCATTGTGTGTCGCCTTTTAAGCTCGTGTGAACAAGGAACATTGAGTGTCGCCTTTTAAGCTCGTGCGAACAAGGAGCATTGGCTCTCGCCTTTTAAGCTCGTGCGAACAAGGAGCATTGTTGCAGTATGCAATTTAGGCTCGTGCAGGCGAGGAGCTTTGAGTGTCACCTTTTAAGCTCGTACGAACAAGGAGCATTGTGCCGTATGCAAGTTAGGCTCATGCAGGCGAGGAGCTTTGTGCCGTATGCAGTTTGGGCTCGTGCATACGAGGAGCATTGTGAGTGTCGCATTTCAAGCTCGTACGAACAATGAGCATTGAGTATCGCCTTTTAAGCTTGTGCCAACAAGGAGCGTTGTGCTGTGCAATTTAGGCTCATGCAGGCGAGGAGCATGGTGAGTGTCACCTTTTAAGCTCGTGCGAACATGGAGCATTGAGTGTTGCATTTTAAACTCGTGCAAACAAGGAGTGTCATGTGTGTCGCCTTTTAAGCTCGTGCGAACAAGGAGCATTGAGTGTTGGGTTTAGGGGTAATAGTGCTTCGAGAATCTACCGTTGATGGGCCGATCTTTAAGTCGTGTTCTGCCATGATTAAGTAGGCGCCGTTGGTGTAGACCTCTTGTATTACGTAAAGTCCATCCCACTTTGATGTGAACTTGCCTTTTGTTTTGTGAGTTGTGATGACGACCTTTCGTAATGCCAAGACAAGATTTCCAGTTTGGAAAGACCTTGGGCGAACCTTCTTGTTGAATGCCTTGGATAGCTGTGCTTGGTAGCATTCTAAGTGTTGTTCAACTTCGAGCCTTCTTTTGTCGAGTGCTTCCAAATCTTGAAGTCGTAGCTTTGCATTTTCCTCTTTAGTCAAGCCTTCTTGTATAGCTATCTTTAGTGAGGGGATTTGACCTTCGAGCGGCAGAATAACTTCCACGCCGTATACAAGAGAATAAGGCGTAGCTTGGGTAGGAGTCCTATGTGTCATCCTATATGCCCAAAGTGCTTCGCTTATTCTTTCGTACACCTTCTTTAAGAGGTTGCACAACGTTTTGTTGAATGCTTCTGCAAGACCGTTGGCCGGAGCATGATACATGGAAGACTTGTGTTGCTTGAATTTGTATTTCTCATAGAGCTCGTCCATGAGTCCGTTAGAGAATTGTTTTTCATTGTTAGTGATGATGTAGCGAGGCACACCATATCGGTGGATGATATGCTCATTGATGAAACAGACGACAGTTTCCTTCTTGACTTCCCTTAAGGGTACGGCTTCAGCCCACTTGGTGAAGTAATCTAGTGCAGCTAGGATGTAAGCTTTTCCTGCATATGATTTGGTGTGATTGGTTCTACGACGTCCAATCCACATGCATCAAACGGCCATGAAGCAATTGTAAGGTGTAATGGCTCAGGTTGTTGATGTATGAAGTTAAAGTGGAATTGGTAGGCTTGGCACCTTTTGGCATACTCCAGGCAATCCTTCACCATGCTTGGCCAGTAGTAACCCATTCTTTTGAGCTGGATATGTAGTTTTGGTCCAGAATGATGTTCCCCGCATACGCTTGAGTATGCTTCCTCCATGGCTTGATTGGCTTCTTACTCACCTAGGCATCTCAGAAGTACTCATCCAAAAGAGCGTCTATAGAGGAAGCAAGGTGTTCATCGACGTATTTCATAGTGGTGTCTATGATCATCTAGAAGCTTTTCATGCTCCAAGTAGTCGATCAGTGGCTGTCTCTATTCTTCAATGTCGACTGGAAGTACTGAGATGATGTTTGTATCATCCAGTAGCATTTTAGTGACGAGCGGGATCACCCATCTTTGGCAAACTGGCACGTCCGCAGGTTCGTCTGATATTAGTGCCATACTTGAGGCTAGGTTAGCGAGAGCGTCCGCCATTTGATTTTCTTTTCTTGGCATATGTTTTAGCGTCACTGCCTCGAACTTTTGTAGCAGTTGAGTTGCTAGCCAGAAGTATCAGACGAGATCATCTTTCCTCACTTCATATTCAGTCAAGAGTCGATTGATTATAAGCTTGAAGTCGCCATACACTTCTAGTGTCGTGATTTCCATGTCGATCGCCATTTGGAGTCCAATCTTGGTACTCAACGACGTTGTTGGAGCATAGCTCGCTTAGTCAGAAGGAATAGGGTAGTACTTGTCTTTGTGGTGACATGAACACTACTTCTACCCCCGCTCTGTTTGCTCGTGTGAATCCGTTGAAGAACATCGTCCATGTCGAGAAGATGTCAACGTAGAACACCTCATCGTCAGGAAAGTCATTTGAGATTTTCCAATCGGCTGGGATTGGATGATCGGCAAGGAAGTTTGCTAGCACTTGTCCCTTGGCGGCTTTAGTTGGGACGTATACAATATTTGACATGGAAAGCCAAACACTTAAGGCTAGACTTTACAATCTCCCATTTTGGCTTTCCTTGACAAAATACCTCAAGCCTAGAACTAATTTCACTCACCCACACTTAGGAGGAGAGGCAAGGAATGAATCCTGCATATGAATACCGCTTGACAAGAACAAGTGAAATTTATCATGGGTAAGAAAAGGCTTGCAAGGTATGAAACACAACGAAAATTTTTTCTCCCCCATTTTGTCATGGTAAGACAAAGACAAGTTGGAAAATCGCATAGAATAGTCAAATTTGCTGCAAATACACAGGACAAGAACAACAAGAGCACAACGAATAAAGAATATGTACTAGATCATATGGATATGCCCAAACACAGTGTAGCAACAATTAGACTAGCAACAAGTAAGCACGAAAAAATGCATGCGTTGTGATTGAACTCCCCCATAATGGAAACTCCCTCAGAAACGATGTTTGCAATATGAACAAGCTTTTGAACAAGATTAATATATAGAATTTGAGATTTGCACCAATAAACAACCAACAACAAAACACCAGTAAGAGAATGAACTATGATGTAGCTTGAATATCTATGCTTCCAAGCAATATGTAATTTGAAGAACACAAAAGGTAGACATGCAATACAGTTCTCAAAGGACAAATCTTTAGGGTCATACACAAACATTAACAATGAGATTAACACAAGCTCATAATCCTGCATTGATGTGTCAAGGTATGGGAGAAATGATTTGTGATAGCCATCTTAAAATCATAGATCCAAGCAATTAACCAAAAAGATCATGTCAATTTTAACCAAGCTTTTAAAAACTCATTGACCTTAAGAGACAACACTTCCTACATAATATAAACAAAGGACATGACGTACAAAATAAAGCCAAAGCCTAAAATGAAGGGAGCACATTTTGTGAAACTTTGAGTGTGCCACCAATTAAGAGATGCCAAGGTCATTTGAAAAAAGGTGAATAATTTATGAACCACCATTCTAAACAATGAAAAGATTGATGAATGACCTGAGAAAGGGAATTTGAGACATTGAGACACCCCGTGACATTGCATAAAAGGATACTTTTGAAGCGATTTTCCCTTGATCGATGATAATATTTCTTGAAGTAAACCCCCCCCCCCCCTTTGTTGTTTTAGATGTTCCTATACTCCCCCTTTCTTTTTTAGATATTTTTCTTATGGGGAGACACAAAAAGGAACAAGGGAAATGACACTTGGTTTAAATTACAGAGTAAGTAGAGTTACTACCAATCACATAGAACCAAAGCAAGTCTAACACCAAAAACACCTCAAGGTTTGGATGATGGAAACATGATTTTTCACAGGCTATCAAGATAATAGGGAGAACCTTTGATATCACAGTGAATAATTATTGAAGGATAATCCCAAAAATATCATGAATGTATGACAATTAAGATAATCATATAGAGAGACAAAACGTAGGTATCTAATGAGCATGCTGACAAGAGAGACACAACCTGGAAGCGTAGCTATTCAAACAATTTAGTTCATAGTAGAAAGACCAATAGACCATCGAAGATTTTCGTACCTTCGATTGTCTAGGGCTTTGGTGAATATGTCAGCTAGTTGTTTTTCAGTTGGCACAAAGTTTAGGGTAAGTATCTTACCTTCCATTAGATCTCTAATGAAGTGATGCCTAATGTCAATATGTTTGGTTCTTGAATGTTCGACAGGGTTCTTAGAAATATCAATTGCGCTCATGTTATCACAATAAACAAGAAAAGTGGATTAAGATATATCATAGTCACTAAGCATTTGTTTCATCCACATTAGTTGAGTGCACCAGCTCCCGGCAGCCACATATTATGCCTTGGCAGTAGATAAAGAGACATAATTTTGCTTCTTGATGTGCCAAGCAACCAAATTGTTCCCAACATAGAAAGCTCCCCCTGAGGTAATTTTTCGATCATCAATACACCTAGCCCAATCAACATCATTGTACCCAACCAAGTTTGTGTTGGTGTCATGAGTATATTGAAGTCCATAAGCAATGGTGCCATACATATACTTAATAACCCTCTTGATTGCTTGTAAGTAAGACTCATTGGGACGACTTTGAAACCGTGCACACACCCCCAACAACAAATGTGATGTCTGGTCTACTGGCAGTCAGATAGAGTAAGCTTCCAATCATACTTCTATACAGAGTTTGATCAACATCCTTGCCACTTGAGTCCTTGTAAATTTTGGCACATGTGCTCATGGGAGATCTAGCAGCTTTTGATCCTTCGAGGCCAAACTTCTTCACCAAGTTCTTGGCATACTTTGTTTGAGAGATGAAGATGCCATCCTTTTGTTGTTTTACTTGAAGTCCAAGGAAGTAGTTTAATTCACCAACCAAGCTCATCTCAAATTCACTTGTCATAATATCAATAAATTGTTTCACAAGAGAATCATAAGTAGACCCAACAACTATGTCATCCACATACACATGAGCAACCACAACATGGGATTTAACCTTCTTAACAAACAGAGTTTGATGTGGTAGAAACTAACACACAAATTAAACCCTTTAATTATGTAATCTTAGTATGAGTAAGTAGGGATCATTCTATTCCGAGAATTAGAAGGGATGCTAATCAACACAAATTAAACTTATAAAACTGAAAACTAAGTTCAACTAACAACAAAACAGTGAACGGGAAATTTTGGACGAATTTAATTAAAACAAAAGTAAATGGCAACAAGTAAATTAAATTGTGAATGAAATACGGATGAAAGGATAGCTAAAGGATTCTTCTCCACACATGAAACATATGCATACAAATTGATTTCCAATTATTCTTCCTATAAACCATGAATGACAATGCCCCCAATTAACCGTGAACAACACTAATTAATTCTCAAATTTTCCTAAATTCATTTAATTGGACTCAGTGACGCAACCAAATTATTCTTTTCAAGTTCCCTAACTATGAAAAGCATGATAGAGATACATCTCGAAGATCATTAAATTCTGTGAAAATCATAAGCATTGATAAAGCATTCGTAACTATGAAAAGCATGATACTTCTACCAAGGATTTACTTAACTCAATCATGACTAGTGACTTTTACTACTTACAAATATATGTTCATAACGATTAGGTGAAATTCCCTTATATTCTAGCATCAAATCCTTGTATGCAAACTAAGTATGAATCCTTAATAAACATAAAAGAATAACTTTTCTATAAAGCAGATAAGTAAGTTACATTCATGTTTTATGAAACAATAACTGGATGTAATCAATTTATATAAAACATATGATCAAGGCTTCGAATTCACCTCTAACTAAAATGAAATTTAGTTACACATGTTCATCATAACTGAAAAGCAATCTAAAATAAATATTGAAACTTAAAACAAAGATAGAAAGAGCTCTGGAAATTCCAGCAGCTTCAATGGATGAATGGTAGGCTGTGCACCTTTCTAAAACATTGCAGGACACTTCATATATATATATATATATATATATATATATATATATATATATATATGCGATAGGATCATGGGACAAACATTTTGACAAATATTTTTACATTTCTTATGAGCCTTTAGATTTTATAACATCCAATAGTCTTAATTAAGAGTGATGTGGAGACTTTTGGTCATTAAATAATATAGTTGATGAAGTGGATTATTAACTAATATAATAAATAAACAAATAAAGATTAAAACTTAAAATGAATAAAAACTGGGAATTTCGCTAAAAAAGTAAAAACCCTAGAAGCCTATTTGACTCTTGTGAACTCGCATCCAAAGTCTTACTACATCTATGGAGATTGGGGGATGGAGCTTTCCCTGAATTCCAACGAAGTGATTACCTGTACAATGTTGAGTAGTTTATTGTTTGCTATTTAATGGTTGCAAAAAGTTAAAATTGGGAGGAAAACTAAAGTGGTAAACTCTGCAAACGTGAACAAAGATGGTTGGATGTTAAAATTTCATGAGGAAAATTGTAATTGAATGAGGAAGACAAATCATAATTTCTTGCAGATAGAAGAATTTTTTGGAATGTCATCATTCTTATTTCGATTTCCTGTTTTTATTTTCATGGAAAAAAAATATATTATATAACCATGAAGAAGCATTCACTGCATCAAAGACAATGATGAATTTCGTCAATGTCATATTGCAGACCTTTTTGTTATTGTTGGAGAGTTGCTGACTTAAACGGCAAATAGATCAGGAAGGAAGTTGAATCTATTTTGACTTCATAATATTCCTTTATCAAAATATTTATTTGAAATTTTTTTTTATTACCATGTCATTGCCACATCATTTAGTAGTCATCTTAACTTTTAATTAGAAGCGTCAGATGTAAATAAATCCAAGAGCTTATAAAAAGTGTAAAAATATTTGTCAAAATGTTTGTTCATTGATCCTATCCCTATATATATATATGGCACGGCCGAATCCAAGGAGGAAAATGATTAAGCATTTTGAATTATTTTAGGACTCTAAGAAATAGTTGAAGAGTGTTGGAATGGGATTTGGATTCTTCCTTGCAGCTTGAGATAAGATAAGATAAGATAGGTTAAGATAATGTTTCACTCCAAGTTGGATTCCTCTTTCTTGTTTAATTCATTGTCTTCCAAGCCTCAACTTTAATTTCTCCAGATTTTAGCACATGTTTAACACCTTTTAAACACCAAAAATGTCCAGCCCATATCCTATCTAATCCAAGTCCAAAACTGCTCCAAATTGCTCCATTTGACCATTTATTGTCATCCTTACCAACTGGAACTATAATAAAACGAAAATAACTTAAATTACTATAATAAATGGAAATTAACTAAGCAAATGTAAAGAAATAAGATAACACAGTCACACAAATATAGTCCTATCAAATTTCCCCACACTTTGCTTTTGCTAGTCCCCAAGCAAAACAAAGAAAACAAAACAAAACAAAACCTAAACCTTCCAACAATTGCCTCAGGGATTTTCAATGAAACATGACATGTTAAAAATCACTAATTACATAGATTTTAGCCATCCGTACTCTTGAGCTTATACTTTACCGTAGTAACCACTCACTAGCTCGTATTTAATCAATTAAAACAACATTTGAAAGTAGTAACATGCCTTAGAGAATTCACTCAATTCCTCACTAGATATACTCTCTATTTTCACATAGATTTTCTAACTACACTCCCTATACTAAGTATATGTGAGAAGATTGATGTAAACATGTAGACTAACACTCACATATGTTATAACAAAGAAGGCACTTTCTGGAATTATTTATTTTAACATGTATATGATCTCATGAACGGAATGCCACTACTTAGAATCGAGAACCCCAAGGATTCCATGTACTCGTACCAGTTTCAAACTCCACATATCGAAACACATAACAATCAAGATAAAAGTCTAAGGGTTGTAATGGGGCTACGGTATTGGCTAACAAAGAAAGGTTAAGGATAAACAAAGGTTCTCAAAGTGATAGTAAGCAAAGTAATGAATTCAACACTTAGAATTCAACTTTTGATTGCAGTACCAAACTATAAACACAAAAGGGAGATTCGTACAAACTTTATAGCCAGATTCACATTTTTGGACCCTTCTTCAACAACCAACACTTATGAACTCATTCTCATTTCCGTTCAACCTTTCTCTTCTTTTTCAACACATTTTTTTTTCTTCTCTCAACTTTTTTTTCAACGTTTTTCTTCTTCTTTCTTTGAAACATAAAACATAAACACTACTTCACTGGATTCAAAAGAACAATCCTTCCCCCCAAACTTGTTTTTCTGCAAATTGTAGACTAAAAGGAATTCCCAATAAGTGATGCTTCACTATTCTTTAAGAACAAGGGTATGGATATTCCAATGCTAGGCTAGGTAGGGATAATGCAGGCTAACAAAGAAAATAGGCTAAATAAGGCTAAAAGGAGTTAAACCTGCAATACATATGCAAGGGATAAGGCTTTTTGGCTCTGGTGGTAACTAGACACCTTCATCTTGTTATTTATTATGTAATCAATTTTATGCTTTCAACGAAACAGGCATGAGTTCTAGTATTTGGAGTTAAAATGATTAAAAAGCATTCTAAGTAGCAACTAAGTAAAGAAATAATGAGATCATGCAACGACTTTAGAAAACAAGAATATCATAGATTAATAACTCTCCAAACAAAGCATAGGCTCAAGTCTCACTGGGTTGTAGCGTTAGTTTGAGTTTCTTCCTTCAAGCATGTTACAAAAACTGATTTTTTTTTCTTTCTTTGTGATTACATGTGATTTCGTAAATGACACCTACAACTAAGTATTAACCAAAGAACATATCAAACTTCCATCCATGTTTGTAACTTTCTTTAATAGTCATGCAATTAAAAACCAAATCCTCATCATTGTGTTGGAAGGTACCCTAAGACACAAACAAGCAACAAAAACGACTGTTTTTGGTATTTTCTCTATTTTTTTATTTTTTTTTCAAACTTTTTTTATGACACACAATAAAACACTTTAAAACAGTGAATAACAACATTAGTAGTGATAGGTGGTGAAAATCAAAGTGAAATCATGAAAAGGTACATTTGGTGGAATAAGGTTAGAAAAAATCAAATTCAGAACAACCTTACTAGAATTGGATGGTGGTCGAGCTAGGGTGGCTGCCGCACTAGGATTGGAGAAGATAAGGTGTTGCGGCACGGCTTCTTCTAAGCTTGTCGTGCCTCAGTCTTCCTCCTCCTCTTCGGACATCAACTTTTTGTCCACTTCTAGGCTATGTTTGGACATCTTTGGTTCAACTCCAACCTCCATGCCACTTCTCAAAGTGATAGTTTCGGTGGTTTCAAAATCTCCTATCAAATTAAAAATGGTTGAGCTAGGGAGTTCTCTTTGTTCTCAAATTTGTCCCATGAATTCCGTGATCTGTCCAAGTTGATTTTTTCAATTCGACCATCTCTTTAGCTTGGTTTTCTAGATCCTGAGTCAGAGAAGCACAAGAAGTATTTAGTGTTTGAAGAATTTTAACGTTATCCATGGACATACTTGAATTTGGTTGGAGTTGTTGTGGGGGAAATTGTGGTGGCTGGATAGGTCTTGGATAGAACTCCTGAGATGGCTGCCAATATCCTTCTTATTGAACTTGTTGAGGTTCCCTCCATATAAAGTTTGAATGATCTCTCCAACCTGGATTGTAAGTGTTGGAAAACAAGTAGTTCCTTGATTGATTATGGCCCTGATTACCCCAGACATTGACACTATCCCAACCTCCATTCTCAATTAATTGAGGATGTTGATTAGTTTGATATCCTTGCCTAGATGACACACCAAATGTAGCCACACTTTGCATTGTTGACCTTTCCATATACTGCAACATAAGAGAAGTAAGTTTCGCCATTTGAGCTTGAGGATTAGCAATTGCCATGTCTTGCTTCTCTAGTATATGAAATCAAAGAAATAAAACTATATCAAAAGAAAAAGAAAAACAAACGAAAAACATAGAATGATTAGCAATTTTACTAATCCCCGGCAACAGTGCCAAAATTTGATGTGGTAGAAACTAACACACAAATTAAACCCTTTAATTATGCAATTGTAGTACGAGTAAGTATAGATCGTTCTATTTCGGGGATTAGAAGGGATGCTAATCAACACAAATTAAACTTATAAAACTGAAAACTAAGTTAAACTAATAACAAAACAGTGACTGGGAAATTTTGGACGAATTTAATTAAAACAAAAGTAAATCGCAGCAAGTAAATTAAATTGTGAATGAAATACGAATGAAAGGATATCTAAAGGATTCTTCTCCACACATGAAACATATACATACAAATCGATTTCCAGTTATTCTTCCAATAAACCATGAATGACAATGCCCCAAATTAACCGTGAACAACACTAATTAACTCTCAAATTTTCCTAAGTTCATTGAATTAGACTCAGTGACACAACCAAATTATGATATGAAAAGCATGATAGAGATACATCTCGAAGATCATTAAATTATGTGAAAATCATAAGCATTGACAAAGCATTCATAACTATGAAAAGCACGATACTCCTGCCAAGGATTTACTTAACTCCATCATGACTAGTGACTTTTACTACTTACAAATATAAGTTCATAACAATTAGGTGAAATTCCCTTATATTCTAGCATCAAATCCATGTATGCAAACTAAGTATGCATCCTTAATAAACATACAAGAATAAGTTTTCTATAAAGCAGATAAGTAAGTCGCATTCATGTTTTATGAAACAACACCTGGATGTAATCAATTTATAGAAAACATATGATCAAGGCTTCAAATTCACCTCTACCTAAAAAGAAACTTAGTTACACATGTTCATCATAACTGAAAAGCGATCTAAAATAAACATTGAAACTTAAAATAAAGATAGAAAGAACTCTGAAAATTCCAACAGCTTCAATGGATGAATGGTAGGCGTGGCACCCTTCTAAAATGTTGCAAGACACTTCATATATATATATATATATATATATATATATATATAAACTGAATCCAAGTAGGAAAGGGATTAAGCATTTTGAATTATTTTAGGACTCTAAGAAATAGTTGGAGAGTGTTGGAATGTGATTAGGATTCTTCCTTACAGTTGGAGATAAGATAAGATAAGGTAAGGTAAGATAGGATAAGATAAGATAATGTTTCATTCCAATTAGGATTCCTCTTTCTTGTTTAATTCCTTGTCTTCCAAGCCTCAACTTTAATTTCTCCAGATTTTAGCACATGTTTAACACATGTTAAACACCAAAAACGTTCAGCCCATATGCTATCCACGCATGTTATCCAATCCAAGTCCAAAATTGCTCCAAATTGCTCCATTTGACCATTTATTGTCATCTTTACCAACTGGACCTACAATAAAACAAAAATAACTTAAATTACTCTAATAAATGGAAATCAACTAAGTAAATGCAAAGAAATAAGATAACAAAGTCTCATAAATATACTCATATCAATCTATTGGCAGTCTGATAGAGTAAGCTTCCATTCATGCTTCTATATAGAGTTTGATCAACATCCTTGCCACTCAAGTCCTTGTGAATTTTGACACATGTAATCATGGGAGATCTAGCAACTTTTGATCCTTCGAGGCCAAACTTCTTCACCAAGTTCTTGGCATACTTTGTTTAAGAGATAAAGATGCCATCCTTTTTCTTGTTTTATTTGAAGTCCAAGGAAGTAGTTTAATTCACCAACCCAGCTCATCTCAAATTCACTTGTCATAATATCAATAAATTGTTTCACAAGAGAATCATAAGTAGACCCAACTACTATATCATCCACATACACATGAGCAATCACAACATGAGATTCAACCTTCTTTACAAACAAAGTATTATTAACAGAGTCATGAGTATAACCATCATTAAGAAGATGAGAAGACAACCTGTCATACCAAGCACGTGGGGCTTGTTTAAGATCGTAAAGAGCCTTCCTCAATTTGTACACCCCATCTGGTCTGTAAGGATCCTCAAAGCCCTTAGGTTGTTCAACGTAGACCTTCTCATTAAGATATCCATTAAGGAATGGGGTTTTGACGTCCATTCTAGTCATGTGACGAGAACACCCACTATCAAGATACCACACATTTGGTTTGGTAACAGATAGAGCATTTAGAACAACAAGGCACCTGTTTGAGACGTTCTGAACCCACTTTGAGCTTTGCTTAATATTTCTAGATGAAGAAGAATGAACAAGCTGAGCAATTATGTTGACTTTAATGACTAGACGATCCACCTGAACCCTTCAGCAAATTGGTATTTCCAGAGTACAATTTTCTACATTTTGAACGAACGTGCCCAACTTCACCACAATGATGACACGTAGGAACAAATCTTGTCTTTGGACATGGTTTAACTTTCTGAGATACTGGCCTAGATTCTTTCACAAATTTTGTTTTGGTGGGGATAGCACTTGAGTTACTTTCTACATAACCAAGACCACATTTGCCACTGTGTAGTTTCCCATGTTGTCAATTTTTTTAACCCCAACAGTAAGGAGAATACCTTTATCATTTGCCTCATTCAGCTCAAGTAGCTGTTTCTTGTTAGCCTCATTATACATCACATTATTTGCCTTCAACACATGAATTTGATTCGTCATGTTTTCTTGAGATTCTAGCAAGTTTTGAACTTGAGCTTCAAGAGCAATAATAACAGAATCATCTTCAACTTTGTCATTGCAATTAGAAACTTCTTATTCAACTCCTCAACATGAGCCTCAAGATAACCAATCTTTTCAGCTAGTTCAATTTTGACTAGACGAAAAAACTTGTTTTCCTTCTGTAACTCAACAACTTTCTTAGTCAGCTCAATCTTCTCCACTTTTTTAGTGCAAATCTCATCAAAGAGTGTATCACACTTAATGCACAATTAATCATACGTCATTTCCTCATTGCCATTCAGTACAGTATCATCATCATCACTTCGAGATGCTTCTTGCATCAGAGCAACAAAAGCAATAATATTTGCTTCATCATCTGACAACTTGTCAGACAAGACAAAATCTTGATCATCACTATCACTCCAAGTAGCCATCATTGCTTTTTCATGCTTTTGTCCAAGGAATTTTGTGTTAGCACATTCAGCAGCATGGTGCCCACTTCCCCCACATCCAAAGCAAGGACCAAGTACCTTTGACAAACCTTTGTCTCCTTTTATAGTGAACCATTCGTACTTCACTCCAGTAGATTGTTTCTCCCGACTGTTTGTTGACTCACTAAACCATTTAGAATCATTTCCTTTGTTTTTTATAATTCTTCTGAATTGTTTTACAAATAGGGCAATATCATCTTCTGAGGCATGTCTACACACATCACCAACAACCTCACAGTTCTCAACACTTTGAAGGGCCACTTCTTTTCTCTTCATGGAGTCACTTTCATCCATGTTAAGCTCAATCTCATAGGTAATGAGTTTCCCAACCAATTTTCCAAGCTTGATCTCATTTAGGTCTTGAAACTCTTGAATGACAGCCTTTTTTTGCTTGAAATCTCTTAGGCAAGCATCTCAAAATCTTTTGAACAATGGTTGCTTCATCAATAGGCTTCCCTAACCCTAAGGCTTCATTTGTTAACATTTCAACTTTCTCATAGAAGACCGAGAAAGTCTCAGACTCGAGCATTCTCAAATCCTCAAATTTTGAAAGGGTCATCTGGAGCTTTAGATCTCTCACTTGTTTGCCACCTTCATGAAGTATTCTGAGCTTGTCCCAAGCTTTCTTGGAAATTATACAATACCGAACATAAGCGAACTGATTAGATGAAATTGCACAAACAAAAGCATTTCTTGCTTTCCTATTTGCCATGGCCGAAACAATTTCTCCTTGAGTCCAATCACCTTTCGGTTTAATCACAGACTCTCTATTGACTAGTCTCGATGAAGCCTTCCACTCAAGGGTGAGATAATCAACAACCATAAGATCTTGAGCCTTAAGAAAGATTTGAAACTTCTTATTCCAAGCAGCATAATTTGTACCATCAAAGAATGGAGGTGTATTACATGAGCCACATACACGATCATGGTCCATGGTGAGATTCCACCCAATACCCGCGAATCCCAAAGATCACTCTATGTATATCTAGAGCAAGGCTTTGATACAAATTGAAATTGGTACCAGGTGGAATATCCTGTATATAAAAATTATAATCCGCTGGACTGACTAGTCAAGCCTGATAGTCATTTAAGATAGATTTGTTAGTCAATAAATCGAAGATTCAATTACCTATTTCAATTCCCAAAAACCATCCTACTTAGCAAGGCCTCAGTTCATTGCAAGTTATTAATGTGACAAGCATGACTATGAGCACATACCATCTAAATGATCAAGAGATATATGCATCATGCATGTGTTTGTGAGATGTGTGACACAATATAAATAACTTCGAACACAGATATTTTTGGTCGAAAAACCCACCTCTGGGTTAAAAATCCAGGGACTCTCCACTGAGTCCAATCTACTAGTGTAAATATAGGTTCATACAAAGACCACACAAGCTCAATTCCTAGATCTCTATCTATGGAGCAGCTTTACCTTTGTACAACCTTGCTTTACATGAGATGGAATCCTTCTGTCTTCACGAAGTGGCAGCTCTTTCTCAGCTCATCACCTTGTGGCACTGATATAAACTCAAATCATGAAATGATATGATGTTATGATATGCATACAAAATTTGGATTCAAATGACTAGTCAGATTCTCCAATTAAACAGTTGAAGGAAGAATCTAACTTGAATTCAAAAGCTTGGTCTAAAAATGGATTTAAAGCTTAAAACCAGACCAAGACTTTAATGCAAAACCTTAGAACAATGCAACCCTAATATACAATGATTTGGTGTTTAATGCATGAAGAAGGTTTAGCGGGTTTCATAAATGGAGAAGATGCAAGCTCAAAGCCTTTAAGGCAACTCTCTCACTCTAAAATAAATTCTAAAACCCCAAAACACAAACTGAAACCCTAAGGAACAAATATACCCAAGAAAATCAGATTTTCCATCAGCCAACTTGTCCCTAGGACACTTGTCAGCTGTAAAAAAGATCTAGGCAGATCAATGGCCAGAAACTGACCACCAGCATAAAGGTGTCAGTCATCCCATATGGGCTGCCTCAATTTTTGTGCCTAGACAGTTGGAAGTCAGCACGCAAAAACTAACTAGACAATCAAACTAGACAGAATGCAACACAAATATAGATATGAAATGCACATGCATGAACAAGTTGAATATCAGAGTGCGCCACAAATAAGACTACAAAATAGAATATTATTAAACAAATAGGAATGCTAAAACGGCTACAAAACTCTAAGAGGCTACATTGTGAATGACTTATCATCTCTGAATAACAAAGCTCTATATTTATAATAAACTAACCCTAGTTCCTAATAAGCAAGGAAACGAAAACCTAATTCAAATAGGCTAAGCCCAAATCCAAACACTAAATAAATAACTATTTTCCAACACCGCCCGTCAAACTCATGGCGGCACACGACAAGAGTTTACTAACAAGATGTGGATGCAAGCTCCATTAGGCGGACATGACAAGGCAAGCTCCGTTAGGCGGACATGACAAGACAAGCTCCGTTAGGTGGACACGACAAGACAAACTTCATTAGGGGGACAGGACAAGGCAAGCTCTGTTAGGCGGACACAACAAGGCAAGCTCCGTTAGGCGGACACGATAAGCAAGCAAACAAACGAGGGAGCGAAAGTAATCCAAGTGGTACAAGTGCAAGATTCCAATACCAGTGCGAATTTCCAACCAACTTCTGAACAAACTAGCAAAAATTGCAATTTTCCACGTATACAACGTCATTTGAGTGATCACCAGTCCAATCACTCGAGCGATCGTTGTAAAAGGCAACAACAAGCTACATAAACAAGCCTAATAACAGCATCACGTGGGCCCCAAAACCTCAAAACACAATAACCATATTTTTTTTTCATTCATTCTTTTCCCTTTTTTTGTTCCTTCCTCATTCTCCATTTTTTTTCTCCTGTACGAATAAATAGTAGTAGCAAGATCCTTTCTATTTTCTTATTTTTTCCTTCTGGGGGTGACAGTCTGCGGCAGAGTACAAGGCGAAGACGAACTCGATCCGAGTTTGGTGTTCTCGGGTTGAGCAGCAATGGTGATGTGGGGCAGTGGATGCAAACGACAAGTGGGTCAGGTACGGAGGAGGTTCTGATCAGGCGACCATTTAACCATGCGTGCAGTAACGTCTGTGGTACAGCGGTTGTGCAGTGGTCGTTTGTGCAGCAGTGCAACAGGGATGTGATGAGCAGCAGGCATGCAATCCTAGGTCAGTCGGATCTGGGTGATAGTATGAATACGGATTAGTGGGTCAGGTTCTGGGTTCCTGATCGCAATGGCAACATAGGTGGATGGTGATGAATTCGTCTGATCACGGTGCCGGTGATCAGATCGTTGGGAAAGGAATTGGAACAAGCACATCGATGGACAATAGCAGGGGCAGCGGCGGGCTGATGGCTTGGTACGACTCCGGCTCCAAACTTCAACACATTTTTTTTTTTTAAACGACAAACAAAGGTTAACCCAAACCAAAAAACAAAAAAGTTTCATGGAACGAAACTGGACAAAACAAAGAACGAGATAGACAAATTGGTACGAACAAAACAGAAGCAGATTGAATCCGAAGGATCAAACCTGCTATGATACCTATGATACCAAGTTGAATATTAGAGTGCGCCACAAATAAGACTACAAAATAGAATATTATTAAACAAATAAGAATGCCGAAACGGCTACAAAACTCTAAGAGGCTACATTGTGAATGACTTATCATCTCTGAATAACAGAGCTCTCTATTTATAATAAACTAACCTTAGTTCCTAATAAGCAAGAAAACAAAAACCTAATTCAAATAGACTAAGCCCAAATCCAAACACTAAATAAATAACTATTTTCCAGCAGAACAAACCGTTTTAAGTGAGGTGAGCCACGTCATTAAATGTTTAATCCCAGTAGCAACATCCCATAATCAGATAATGTAGTCTAAAACTAAATTGAGCATATGGTACACAAATACAATATTCGATAAGGAAAGCCAAACACTTAAGACTAGACTGTACAAACCGTTTGAATTTAATTCAAAGGTATGGGAAATTTTTTTTCTTTGCCCGATGATTTAGATGGGTTCGATGGGCTACCCTACCAATAGTCGTCGGCAAAATTGCTAACTCCGTCAGGCAAACTCTACAAATATCTCCCTAAATGTTTCTCCAAAAATCAAATTTGCTCCTAGAAAAAGCGTTGCCCAACGAAATATTCTAAAATTTTGTCGGGGAAACATTATTTCCCACCAATTTTTTTTTCAAAATTAAATATTATGGGCAACCTTTGCCTGATGAACTTTCTGGGTTTGCCTGATGAAAATTTAAGGTTTTTAAGGTTTAAAATGTTATAACCCCCGAGACCCGTCTTCCTTCTTCCTCCTCGCGCCTATTCTTCAAGTTCTCTCTGTCTATCTAACCTCTCTCTTTCTCAAATCTCTCTATAATCACTCCATCTCTACTCTCTTTCTCTCAAATTTCTCTCTCAACTCGCTCTTTAGTCCCCATTCTCCACCACCCAAGCCAACACCACCATTTCATGCTCCCACTGTCAAATTTCTCACTCTGAGTGATTTCTCTCTCTCTCTCTCTCTCTCTCTCTCTCTCTCTCTCTCTCTTAATTTTTATTTTGAATTTAATTTTAGGATTTATTATCAGGATTGTGATTTGTGTGATTTTGTTTCGATTGTATAATTTGTGTGTACAGTGACGACGACAGTGATGGCTTTTTTTTTTTTTTTTTTGGGGTGGGGGAGGGCAATGAAGGTTGGTACGGTGGTGGCGGGGTTTGGGATGTTGAGGGGTATGGTGGTGGTGCGGTGTAGGGTGTGGAGAGGGTGGCGGGGTAGTGATTTTTGTGGTAAAATTGTGAAAATTTTAGGTGTTTTTAGGTGGTAAAATTGTGAAATTGTGATTTTATGTGGTAAAATTGTGAAATTTGAATATGTGAAAATTTGGTAAATTGTAGAAATAATGTGAAATTATAGGAAATAGGTGAAAATTTGGTCAACATGTAGAAATATGTGAAATTGTTGGAAACTATGAAAATTGGTAAAATTCTAGAAATGTGAAATTGTTATTTTTTTTCTTTTCACAAATGTCATCTCACTTGATTACCTGTGGGCGCCGCTTTGCCTCTGCTTCTGATCAAAGTAGGCGTTCGGCCCCCAGTGCCAACCAGGCAGCCAACGGCACCTAGGCGACCATTTTCGAGTCAACAACCGACCCCTATAGTTTTGCCAGCAACCTAACAACCACAAACGCCACAAGCTTGTGGCAACCCCAGCCACTGTGCAGTAAGTGGGAGACGGAGAACTCCCCATTGGGTCTAAAAGTAAAGTCAGGGGGATATGTACAAGTTTGGTGAGCAATCAAATCACTAGGGTATCATAGTTTTTGATCCGGTTTATTTATAAACCGATTCATCGGCTAGCGAGCGATAATGTCAACAGCTTGTTAACTCACGTTATGGGTGCCACAGTTTGCACCAAGTGACATATGGCTGTCGTTTATGGAGGACTCACACCCCCAAGTCTTTGTCGAGATGATGAGACGGATAACAATAAATGTAAAACTTTCTTAATTTATTATGTTTTATTACCTTTACTTATGTATGTGGTTTTAAATTAATGTTCTTTATTTTTTTGGGTTTTTTTTTTTATAAATAATCCCTCAAATTGATCCTCCCCATCAAGATGGTCACTGAAATTGGAAATTGATCAATGTAGTTCTTGAAAATTGGTGTCGCAAATCAATGTAGTCATTCCGTCACAATTCTGTCAAAAATTATATTATGTGTTGATATGGTATATAACTGAATCCCACAAATCTAATTAAATATTGTCATGTGAATTAAAAATATTTATATAATGAAAACTTTTTGTTTTTACATAATAAAAATCTTAAAAAAATTGAATTAACTTTTCTTTCTTCTAATAAAGATTTTGCACCCCCTCTTCTTTCCACTTTCCCTCTTCTTACAAAAGTGGAAGCAAATTCCCTTAAGTCACTTAGTACTACAGTGTAGTGATATTCTTCTTCATTTATAAGTGAAAAGTTTTAGGTTCTGTTTGCATCAAAAAAAAAATTTGAATTACATTATTGCTAACTCATTGTAAGGCTTAGCCCCCATCGTTTGTTTAAAAAAAAAAAAATTGCTAGAGAGAAGAGAGAGCGGTTGCTCTCGGTCCAGAAGAGCTACTACATCATTACCAGAGTAACCAAATATGCAAACTCAGAAAAAAAAAAAAAAAAAAAAAACAATCAAATCACCAAATCATATACCAGAAAAAAAAAATCAAACTTTTATTCCAAAAAAAAAAATGAAAAGAAAATTTAAGTACCTGACCGCAAACATTGTCGCAGATATCACCAGTCTTCTTAGAGCAGTAATGGCCTCCTCTCTCTCCCATTATCCACCACATTCTGTATCTTTTTCCTTTCAATACCTCCACGATCCTCCGGAGTTCCGAACACAGCAAATCGATCGGCCTTGGAAAATTATCAGAATGGCCCTCCAGAAATCCGATGGCAAAATCAGAACTTTATACCAGATTTGTTTGCTTCCCCGATCTCCTTCTGGTTAAGCAGGCCATCTGAAGCTTTTGTGTTACGTGGGAGAAGAGAATAAACAGATCAGAGATGCGTAAGAATTTTCGAAAATATGAGCTTTTTTGTTGGGTTTTGGTAGACAAAATAATAAAAAGAAATAGAGAAAAAAGAGAGGAAAGAAACAGAAAGTTGAGAAAGGAAAGCTAAAACTAGAGAGTTTAAATTTTCTGTACCCATTTTTACTTGTGGCCCGCCTTGCTTAATTGAATGACACCTCTCTTTCTACTAACTACAACTAACACTGTTACATTGACAATATCTAAAATAATAAAAAATAAACCAAATAGTCAAGATAAACTTAAACAAAACCTACAACAACTTTAATCCCCAACCCAGACCACAGCCACCACTCAACCACATTAGTCAGCCACCATACCCGCCGCCGCACTTGTTCTCATCCACATCGCCGCCGAACGGGCCATTTCCCACTCTCTCAAAATTGCCATACCATATTTAGGATTCAGATCGATATCGATATCGAATCATTGATCGAACCTCTCACCGCCATATCAAACAAAATTGTTGTGTTAACTTATTTTCCTTCCTTCAGTTCCAAAATCGTACATTTTGCAGTACGAGTCGGCCACCGAGGTTGATCTCGCAGCAGTCCGAAGCTATGGCCTGCGATTTTGAAACCTAATGCATACAGATTACAGAGCGAGCGGGGTAGGGCTTTAATTTTGCAGTGTCTTTCAGATTAAAGGGTTCTCTTATTATGAACTGAAATAGGGTTGAGAATTGAGATTTGGGTTCTAACATCTCTGTTCATAAACTCACCGATAAAAACTTCATTGTGGAAGCTACGGATAATCTTGCCGGAGTGACCAGAGAAGAGGATTGACTTAAAACCAACCTAACGGTCATTAATCGCAGGAAAAAAAAACCGCAGTGATTTAAAAATTGAAAACACAAACGCAGCAAGCAATTGCAGAACATGGAAAGAGAATTGAGAAATGGGTAAGGACCAAAGAAAATTGGCCATGGCGTCGAAAATAATTTATGAACAGAGGCTGCTAGGGTAATTTTATTAATTTTTCTTGAATATTTGGTTTATTTTTTATTATTTTAAATATTGTCAAGTTAGCAGTGTTAGTTGTAGTTAGTAAAAGGACATGTGTCATTCAATAAGCGAAGGCAAAGAGGGGCTATAGACAAAAATGGGTGCTGAAAACTTCAACTCAAAAGAAGTAGAAAGTGGATTTTGTGTTTTTGTGGGCTATGGCCTCTCTGGTATTGGAGGATTTCCGCCATTTCTGTCGAGAAACAGTCGAGAGTTCCCAGATCATCATCTTCATCTTTTTTTTTTTTTTTCCTTCTTTTTTAAGATTTAAATTATACAAAAATAAAAATTATTTTTTATTATTTAAATATTTTTAATTTACATAACAAGATTTTAATTAGAATTGTGGGATCATTTATCTGCCAACACATAACATAATTTTTGACATAATTATGACGAAAGAACAATATTGATGTGCAATATCCATTTTTAGGGACTACTTTGATCAATTTTCAATTTTATCAACAATTTTGATATGGTAGGTCAATTTCAATGACCATTTGTGATAAAACTTCTTTTTTAATCTATTTCAGGCTAACTTAGAGATCAACATGGAGGACACGGGGACTGCCGAGTACATAGACCTGGTGTTGAAGGAGCAGTATAAGGTGTGGAAGTACGAGCTACACTGCTACTACAAGACTTGTGAGTCTCCTAGTGCAACTCCAACCGATCCACCTGAGAAGTTTCAGAAGAGAATAGGCGAGTGGCACTGGTTGTGCACTCATTTCAGAGAGAAAAATTCTAGGTAAGTTTTATTTATATTATATTTAGAGTTCAATTTTTATTTATATAAGTCTAATTAATTTTTTTTAATTTACAGCATAAATTGGCGACAAATAAAGGTAACTGGGAGAAGAAGTTGTATCTTCATCACTCCAGTTCTTGACCCCTATCTTCTCGAGTCGATGAACGGCATGTGAGTTGTTCACATTTTCCAGAAGTGGAGGTTTGGTGGGATACACATGCCAATTATGCCAACCAGGTCGCGAACGATATTTATGTAAGTATTCAGTTCTACGTTTTAAATTTCATTACAATAAAAAAAATTTAAATTACGATCAATAATCTTAATAGGCTTCTCTTGTTTGTTTGTTTTTTTTTTTGTAGACGTCTATGACGCAGAAAAGGATGAGTCCCTCCCAACCTCTCTCATCAGCAATTGAATGTGCATATGGGAAAGTTGGCACCTGATCTAGAGGTGTCTCTACAGTTGTTGATGGATGGTGTTGGGTAATGGAAATGCAAGAAAGTTCGTAGTCTAGGAATGGGTCGGGTTTGGGACCTTGAGGGGTCTCCTTCTTCATCTACCGTGCCAAAGAGAAGAAGATGAGCGCCAAAAAGAAGAGACAGGGCACCTAAGAGAAGAAGTCGCTCATGAGTGAGAAGCTGCTGCTCGCAACCTGGCCCCCGAGCGATCTTCAGGCGTCATTCCCCAGCCACCTCAGTAGCCACTCCAATAGTTTAGTTTTTTACATAATTGTACAAATAATTTTATTTTGAATGTTATTAAATAATTTTGTTTAAAGTTGTCATTAATTTTAGCTTTTTCAATTAATATATTTGTAATTAAATAAAAAATTTATACTAAAATTGTTTTATTACCTATTTAAAAAAAAGTTAAAAAGGTTAGCCCGACAAATTTATTTGTGGATCAAACTTTTTTTTATTTTTTTATTTTGGTTTTAAACAGTTGCTCAACGAAATTTCGTCGGGTCAAAGTTTAATAGTTTTGAATTTGGTGTGGGACGACGAAACAATGTCGTCGTATAAGATATTTTTGTTGGGTAAAAGTGGTCAACACACTTTTACTTGACAACTTCTTTTGTTGGGTAAACTCAATTTCGCACAACGAATGACTACTTTTCGTTGGTTAAGACTTCAAGCGATGGGTTTTGCACGACCAATTTTTCCCGACGAACTTCCATTGGCTAAAGTTTTAGGCGATGAACCCCCTTTGACCCAACAAAAATTTTCCGTCCAATAAGGTGATTATTTTTTTTTGGGAACTTTAACAAAAAGCTCTCAGTATTGTTCACTTTAACGAAAAACCACGTTTTTACACTAAAAAGTCAATCTTGGTACTATTTACTTTACCATTTATTTTGTCCTTATCGTTAAAACTCAAAGTTTTCAAGCCCTTTTCATTAGTTTTCCTTTTTTTTTAGTGAAAGTTGAAGTCTTGATCAATTGATTAGGATCAAACTAAACCTAATTTTGAAATGGAGAAATTAGGTTTTCACCCCTGTTTTTTTAACTCTATTGATTGAAACCTTATTCCTTTTCAAATTTTAATCAAGGTCTCTTGGGTTTAATAAACATCATTAATTATTTCAATAATTAAATATTTTACATATCAAGATAATTAAATTTTATTTCTAAATTATTCATTTAGTGTTAGAACGTTACATTTGATATATTTATATTTATGACTAAATTTTGTATCATATATTTTTATTTTTAGTTTGTACCCATTTTAATTTGCTACCCTTTTTTTAAAATTGTGCCAATTTTCTATTTAGTTTTAGTTTGTACCCATATATCAATTTCTTTTTGTGTCCAGATTTTTCAAACTTTTATTTGTACTCATATTTTTTTGACATTTTATTTGTACCCATAATTTATTAATAGTGTACTCATTTGTCTTTAAAAAGGTACCACTTTGTTATATGTAAAATGTACCTTTTTTTTTTGTAAGTACCATCTCTTTTGTGTAAAATGTACCCATTGTTTTCTTTATATGAAATATACCCATTATATAAAACGTATCACCTTTTTTTTTATAAAATGTATCAACTTTTTGTATGTAAAATGCATCGTATAAAAATTACCAATTTTTTGTATATAAAATGCCATTAATATAAGTAATGACAAATCATGGGTTTTATTTAAAGTATAATTTCTTTTAATATTTTCAACAAATTATGAATTTTATTTAAAATCTCATTAATATAAATAACTACAAATATAAAATTTTGATTTAAAAATTATAATAACCTACATAGAAATGCATTATTGCATTAATTTCAGGGACTTCAATAAAAAATCAAGAACAAACAAGGTTTCAATCAAAGAACGTTGATAAATAGGGACCACATCCAAAGTCACCCTTTTGAAATATTGAACTAAAATATCACATGGCCGTGTCTAATATTATTTGTCTGAACTCCAAATAGTTAACCCAAAATGAATATTAACTTACATAAATATGTTGCATTCTTCCAACTTCACTATCTATAAAGTAATGTCTTTGCAAAAATATACACTTGTTGTCTGAAGACAGAATTAATCATATCGAATCTGATAACCCCTAAACCAGCAAAACGATACCTACCAGCACTCTAAATGAAGTTCCAACAAATTATCATAGACCAAGTGTAAGTAAAAATTTTTATGAAACAAAGGAAGGTGTAAAAGGGCTCGTTGACGCCGGGATAACCCAAGTCCCTCGGATTTTTCACCAAGCACCCGAACCAGGCGATCAGTACTCCATCAACAGTACCATCTCCGATGCAGAAATCAGCCAGTTTAGCATTCTAATCATATATCTTCAAGGCCTTGAACTTGACAGTCCGTCCAACTAAACGCAAGGAGATTGTTGCCAAAGTAGGAGAGGAATCCGAGGCTTGGGGCTTCTTTCAAATTGTCAATCATAAAATACTTATTGGTGTTCTGGGGGAGATGCAGGATGGAGTACATGGGTTTTTTGAGCGAGGCGATCAAGTGAAGAAAGAGCTTTATTCTAGGGATTACTTCAGACCTCTACTGTACAAAAGCAACTTCAATCTATATACAGCACCATCGATTAATTGGAGGGATCATAATGTGTAATGGCATCTAAATTTAGATGACTTTTGTTGGAACTAAATTTGCGCACCGTCATAGAGGGTGGAGATGCTCAAATTCAAGTATTTGTAAAAGAGCAAAAAGTTGTGAATAAGCCAAAGACTGGGGTATGGTAGTTAAAAGCTCTCCAATGGTCAAGTTAGTAAGCAATATTAAGACTCAAGCAGTAGAAAAGAAAATAAGTATACAAGGATTGCGTTACCTGAAATGAATCCTGGAAAAGGTGTATCTATACCAGTCGATGAGAGGACCTTTTAAGATAGTAAAATCCTTATTAAACCGGGAGAATCCCAAAGGATATCTAGTGATACATGTTGCATTCTCTTATGAGTGTGATTACTTATGGCACAAGCCAATCCTTAGATTGTAAGGACTCCAAGATTATAGGAAGCCTACTGATTCCTTGCTAGATTAGGTTTTCATATTTTGTGGAATAAAATGATGGTGGCATCGCTACTCCGTTCAGTCAACTCAGCAATGTAGGCTATTGAGTCCATGACCAGACTTTTGAGGTATGCGTATTCCGATTCGCCTTACTCCGACCCTAAAAAATCATGGTCCCACAATTGCCCCTAACTATGTATCTGAAAGGACTTGTTCCCCTAAGGGTGGATAATTATCCAAAGACCATGACTTTTGGAGTAAGTTAGAATATGTACCTTTTTAATCATTTTGACGCGTGGTGTTTAGCTTTGATCCTTGTGAACTTTGTTATTGTTGATTCGTTTAGTATTCGAGTGTATTACCTCATGAATGGTGTCATCACTATTGCAATGATAAGGATTGTCTCAAATGCGTGTGCATAGAAAACGAGGCTTTGTCCATTGCTTTCTCCAGTTAAACTCAACTGTCATATTTGTTGATCTTGAGATGCGAGGATTCATATCCAACTGTAGGGCGACTCCGAAATATGTTCTTTAAATATTCTCGGATCTCTTTATTTTTCTCCTAAAAAAATCTCCAATCTACTTCTGTTAAAAAAGTACTGAACTTTCTTTCATACTCCTGTTTGAAAATTTTCAACTTTTCTTTGCAACTTCTTTGCAAGTCGTGTTGTAGCATGATCACTATGTTGCATTGTAAAACCGTTATGATTCATATTTAAGTGTGGAACTCGAGACTTAGTTCTAAAAACTTTTACTCCTTTTCTAAGGGTGTACTTCTCCTCGTGTTGAGATCATGCCATATTCGTTAGAAAGGTTGTGTCGTTGTCGAAATTAGTGGCTCTACCAGAATAGTTTTGGACTAAGTTAGTCCAATGCCACAGGATTTGAAAAGAAAAAGGGATGTGCAATCAGCACATATCCCTTCGGAAAAAACGATAACAAATAGTTAGGTCGAGCTATTTGTTTCATGGTAAAGCGATTTAAACTATAATGCCCACTTTGATGCTAAAGGGTTTGATGGAACCTCTACATTAACACATTTTAAGCTCTAAACTTGGAGGCAGGAGTAGTATTGCAAGGCATAAACGATGTCTACTAAATAACTTCGCAAGATATCCTTGGCTTTTGACTGTTTTGCCACACATCCAGCGGTTTATATTCACATGATCCATGTTGAACGGGTCGATTCTAGAACTTTGAAGAAATGTTTTGTCTAGATTTAATATTTACTTTTGTTTATTTATATATCTTTTTTTTTAAGAAGTACGATATTCATTAATTCAGAAACGATAACATACAATCTCGGAGGATAGTGTGTTTATATGGGCCTCGATAAGAACTTTGCCAAGACTTTCAACCCAATTGAAGGGAAAACAAGTGTCCCGCACATCAACTTAGAATTAACTATCCTCCGGAACAATAGGGTAAAGAAAATTACATAGAGGTATCTTCAAAGAGAACATCAGTTATGAAACCTAGTGGTTCCTCAAACCACATCACCTCCAATTGACATCCAATGCATGACCTTGCAAGTCTATGAGCTACATTATTCACTTCGCGTCGAATCAAATTGAAGTTCTTATGGCAGATGTCTCTCAGAAAAGTTCGAATGTCATTAATAAGAGACCCAAGTGAAGAGATATCCTCCTAGTGGTTCCTCATGGCTGCTATTGTCCGACTCAAATCTCTTTCGAAAATTATTTGGCAGCATCCATAAGATGTTCCAGGGCAAATAGCATTGCCCTTTGTGCAGCCACGAGCTCGGCATGATGTGGCGACGATACTTAGTCCCATCTTCCTAATAAAGCACCCAGAAATATGATTTTTTATATGAACACTATTGAAATGAATCTAAGTGTTCAGGCAGGACTTTCGCTGGGAAGGGTCATTGGCTCGAGCATACAGCTGCCCAAGGAGTTGGCACTTTGGTTGGTTGTCGGGCTACTGCTTGTCGGGATGCTGCAAGAGGAGGACAAAGTTAGTTCTGTAAGGTGCCTTTGTGGGGCCTTCGGTATATGCCTTGAGGCTCACAATGAAAACTAACTGAGTGCGAAGGCGTGCCACTGCCATCTATTTATGGAAGATGTAGAACAAGTGTGTTTAAGCCGATTACTTGCGCCCCAAGTTATTCTGACTTCTTGTTATCAAAGGATTGTCGTAGATAGGTTAAGTCTACATTAAGTTCTTTTTTATGCCTTGAGACCAAGAAATTTTAGTTCATTATCTTGTATGCTTTAAAGATGAAGGTCCAGATCTGGTCAAGTCATCAGTTTAGTTCACTTTTAATCTTCTTATAACAGTTAAACCACTAAGCGAACCAGATCTGAAAATTGATGGAACTTTAGGTCATCAAAAGACTTGAAATGACTTGCATATATACTAATGAATACATCATAACACCAGATCTACTAATTGAAAGACAAGACAAAGAGAGTCGGGCAAGATTTCACCTTGTTGGGCAAGGTTAAACGTCTTGCGATCTCTTCTCCTTGTAGTTACAGAGGGTTAAGAGCTAAGAAGGGGTGAGTGGCAAATGAGTTTACACTGGGGAATCGATACTACATCATTTAGGGAAGGTAGCAGAGCTTTTACATAGACAAAAAATGTATTTCTAAGGAAATCTAAGGCTAAAAAGGGTGCAGAATCTGGACAAAGCCCAGCTTTCTGGGTATTTGCTTGACTAAGAGACAAGTTGTATGTTTGTTTGTTTGATTGGTTGAGTGTCTTTGTCTCTAAGCCCTCTTCCCCCTTTTATAGGCGAATTAACTCGACTGTGATGTCTCTGTTCTTGCCCGAAAGCAACTGGAGGGTAGTGACTCATCAGCTTTTTACTTGTATTACTACTGTAAAGTGCTTTTTGGCTGATAGCTGACTGGTCTATATCACTTGTCATTCGAACCATAGGCACATGACCTATGCATTAATGGGTAGACGTCAATTGGCCTCTGGGCCAAGTGTTGGGCTTCAGGTAAGTCATCTTGGAATGGATGATCTGGGCTTGGCGCTGGGCCTTGGGCCAGTCTCCTTGCTTTAGTCCTTATGGGCCTTCCTTCCTTTAGGCACAAAGTTCAAATATTAACCCAAACAGTGCCCCATTTAATCATTGTTGAGTCTTCGGCCTAAGATGCAAATAATGATTAAATAGCCGCCCTTCATTAACCATCATCGTACGCCTTCTATCGGAACTTGCACTATTCAAAAGCAACGGTTGGTTTTATAAAGATGTCCTTTGCACTAACCCACGAACTTTGCCGTTGGTTGATTTCTTACTATAAAGCCCCATTCAACTCCCTTCATTTGCTAAATATTTTTGACTAATTCGAGCCCTTTTGAATACTCAGAACTTTCCTATAATCCCTTTCTTGATTTTCAGCTCTTTCTAATCCCAACTTTCCTTTCCATCGACCTTTCAGAAATATCCGAGGATACCCAAAGCTACATGAATCCAATTTTCCTTTGAGACTTGTGAAGGGATTTCCACCATGCATTATCTTCTCAATGATTTTCATCGCCCTCGAGTAGGCCTTTACTCTGAATTTTTCCTCAAAGATGGAAGAATGTATCCTTTGGGATCTGTATGGTCTCCTCTGATTTCAATTGCTATTGGAAACAACATGCCTAAGGAGCAATCAATTCTTATAACATCTTTAGTCAGGTGCTCTACTCTTGGCTCTCGTTTAAGGACTTCTATAGCATTGCAGGCTAGTCAAGTGATCTCAATCACATTTGTAGATTCGACTCGGGCTGATATTCACGAGCCCAAACTTCCCCATAGCTTCTGCTTTCTTGACCACTTCATCATCATATGTGTATGCTTCGGGATCAGTCATCACGCCTTTATTGGCCAGACAACTTGGTCGAGAATACGAGCGAAGACACATAAGATTTGAAGGAGTCGAGTCAGTAAATGGAAGTTTGTATGTTGAAATATATTTAGCCAATAGTAACAATGTTTAGGAAGAGTCGGGCAAAATGTAGACCCACCATTCTAGGATAGCTACCCTAGTTAGGGATGTAAAACTATTGAGCTAAATCCGATGTAACTTTCAACATTTGTTGAAATGAACAAGATTTCCTTAAGATGAATGCAAAAACTGACTTTAGATCTCATGCGACCCTTATACTTCCTCTTCTATGTAGCAATCCTTAACATCCCACAAGGTTGGGTGATATTTTTTTAAGAATTTAACATTGATTGGATGCTTCTGTAAACTTCCCTCCATATCTGCTAAGTAATATCCACCATTGCCCAATACTTGGTTAACAATGAAAGGACATTCCCAAGTCGGGCTCCATTTTCCAAAGCCTCTAATCTGAGCTCCCAAAGGAATAATTGCCTTCCATACCAACTCTTCTTCTTTGAAGTTCTTCAGCTTCACATTTTTATTGTAGGCTCAGGTAACAGCCTTCTTCCCTTCTTGAATTTTATCTAGAGCTTTAATTCAGGCTATATCTAGGTCCTCCATTCCTTGACACATAGCCTGAATGTATTCTTCAATGTGTAGCCCGAATTGATTTCGAATTCTGACCGAACTCACATTAATTTCCATAGGAATCACATCATCTTGCCCAATGAAGTCCATTGCCCATCCTCTGAAGGGCCAAGGCTTGACCACGGGGTTTAAGGGCACTAAGGGCACATGTTGGAGTGGTCTATGTCTTTGGCATTCTTCACACCCTCGGGCATAAGCTTTACAATCATTCTCCATCTCGGGTCAGAAATAACCATATCTCCTAAGTAGCCACCTCATCTTGCTTCCCGTCTGATGTGCTCCACAGATCCCTTCATGAACTTCAGCCATTACCTTCATTGATTCTTCTTGGCGCAATCATTTTAAAACATTATCCTATCTGGAGTATTCCTTAGTAGATTTTCTCCTTACAAAACGTACTTAGTTGCTTGCTGTCTATTCTTCTTACGTGTGGGGAATGATGGATCTTTTAAATACTGAAGAACAGGCGTCCTCCAATCTTCAGTCTCCACCTCTTTAGTCATTACATCTAGGCTGAATCCCTTTTCCAAGATGGAAGGGAGATTTCTTCTTTGGACCTTTATGTCTCCTTCAAACTTCCTTTCTGGACCTCTTGTACTCTTCATTCAACTGATTGATCACCAACTCTGGATCATCGAATACCTCAACTTCAGTTGCCCCCAGTTATATCAAGATTTCTAGGCCAATTATTAAGGCCTCATATTCGACCCGATTGTTGGTAGTTTCTTGATAATCTAGGAGGAATGAATAACAATGATGAGTACCTCTAGGATCGATGATGGCAATCCCAGCTCCGACAGCATTCTGAGTACAAGATCCATCAAAATACAGCCTCCTATTGAATCCATTCTTCTCTGCCCTAGAGGGCTTTTCTTGGTGGGATCTAAAGGTTAGCCACCTTCAGAGTTCCGGGGACGTTGATAGGTTTATCTCCTGTTTCTTGATGTTCAGCTAAGAAATCTGCTATTGTTTGCCCCTTTATCGCCCTTTATGGTACATACTGAAAACTGAACTCTGACAATGCAAGGATCCACTTCCCAATTCTTCCTATCAACATTGGTTTTGACAGCATATATTTGATCACGTTGGTCTTGGCAATGATGTGGATGTGGTAAGGCAACATGTAATGCCTTAGCTTGCAGGCCGTAGAGTACAAAGCCAAACATAATTTTTCCACCGGAGTATATCTTGTCTCTACCTCAGTAAGGATTCTACTGAGGTAATATATAGCTTACTCCTTCCTACCTTCATTGTTTTGAGCTAGCAAGCTTCCAATTGACCTCTCTGAAGCAGAGATATAGAGCTTCAACGGTTTCCCTATTTGAGGTGGCATGAGCATTGGTGGAGAGGCTAAGTAAGCCTTTATGCTGTCGAAAGCCTTTTGGTGCGGTGGGCCCCATTCAAACTCTTCCTTGCCTTTTAGTCTCAGCAAAGGAGCCAGCGGCTGAATCTTGCCTGCTAAATTGGCAATGAATCTCCTTAAGAAGTTGATTTTTCCCAGCAGCCTTTGCAGTTGTACCTTATTGGCGCGGGGGGGGGGGGGGGGGGGAGGGGGGGTGGTGACTCCATTATTGCCCGAGCTTTGTTTTTGTCAACCTCTACTCCTCTTTCATGAACGAGGAATCCCAAAAGGTTGCTCGATCTTACTCCAAAAGCACACTTCTTTGGATTCATTTTTAGCTTATGGATCCTTATTCTTGTTAAGGCTTGTCTGAGGTCCATCAAATGCTGCTCTTCAGTTTTGGATTTTACCATGATGTCATCAATATACACCTTCATGCTATGACCGATTAAATCATGAAAAATGGCGTTCATTGCTATTTGATAAGTTGCACCGGTATTTTTGAGCCCGAATGGTATTACTAAATACTCATATGCTCCGACATGGCCCGGGCACCTAAAAGTTGTTTTATGTATATCTTTTTTAGCCATTTTTATCTGATTGTATCCAGCATTCCCATCCATAAAAGATAGAACTTTGTGTTTTGCAACTGCATCTATGGATAGGTCCGCTATGGGCATGAGGTATTCGTCTTTAGGCGTGGCTCCATTAATATTTCTATAGTCAACACAACATCTAACTGCTTTAGTTAAAGCTTTTAAAACAGGTACAATGTTGGCCAACCACTCAACATATTTGGCAGGCTTAATAAATCCAGCCTTCACCAGCCTTTCGATCTCTTCTTTGACCTTTTCTTCAATTTCTTTGGACATCCTCCGTGGTGCTTGCTTGACAGGTTTAAACCCCTCCTTAATAGGCATCCTATGTTCTACCAAGGTTGAATCTAAACCTGGCATCTCGGTGTAATGCCAAGCAAAACAATTTTTGAATTCATGCAAAAGGTCGACAATCCTTGCCCGATCCTCGGTTTCCAACAAACCACTGATCTGTATTGGTCTTGGATCCTCATCAGTTCCCAAATCAATGGTCTCCAAGGGATCTTGTACTTCTGGGGCTGGTTTGTCTGGTTCTGCACACAAAAACTCAACCAGTTCTAGATTCTCGGGTAAATCCTCTGGTTCATCCAAGTTATATATACACTCAGCCATTTAGATGGCTCCTTCTAACTCATCCCCAAAAAATTCTTCTTTATTTACTTGGCTGCTTGAAGCCTCTCTGCTCCAATCCTTTTCTTCCCTAGCTGAGTTCTCCCTCTCTTGCTTATTCTCTCTCCTATACACCAACAGTCTTTTTATTAAGGACCTGATTGCGATCACTTGGTCCTTCCCTTTTTATTCTGACAAGTGTTGGGGAGTTAGGATGATATAAGGCTGATCTCATTCTTCCCTTGTAAGAGATAACCCTTGTTCCAGGAGCTTTTGGGTCGTTACCTTAGTTGGGCTGCCATTCTTATCAGCTCCTAAACATTGAAGACTCCCAATACTGGGATCGTAAAAGTTGGCTTCTGCGATGTTAGCTATAGGTAGGAATGGCTGTGATTCGGCCTCTACCATTTCCCAGAACCAAGGTTCTGTTTCCCCTTCTTCATGGTAGACAGCCACTTGCTGGTGTCAGGTAGATGACACAGAGAGACTCTGATGAATCCAATCTTCACCCATTGAAGCCCCATAAGTGGAAGTACTGTCTACAACAAAAAAGGCCAGCATGATTTGTTTTGAACCCAAATCAACCTTTAATGGTAGTGTCCCATGAGTCTTTGTGATAGCTCTTGAGAAACTAGAAACTGTAAGATCTGTAGGGATAATATCTTCTTCTCTCCTGCACATTTTCTTCGTCTGCTTGTATGGCAGTACATTAACCGCGGCCCCTCCATCAATCAAAACCCTCTTGAAGGGTACTCCCTCCAGGTAAGCAATTACATATATGGGTTTGAGATGGTTGGCCAGGGTCAAACTTGGGCGAACAATGACCATTTTGTCTAAGTATATTCTCGTAGGTTTCTTTCTTGATTGCTCGGGCAAACCTGTCTGGCCGAGTTCTTCTTGTCCCACTCTTTTGACACTAACATGTGCCATCATAAATTCTGTCGCTAAGTAATCACCTTCCATTGTGGGAGGCTGATCATGCTCGGTGCGAAACATGGCTGATAAAACATATGTCATGTTTACGTGGAAGTTGCTGGGTCCAAGTAAATCTTTCTCCTTGCCCCCAATGTGGTTCATAAACTCATCTAACCAGGCTTGTTCTTCTTCTAGTAGCATCAGTTTAGGCAACTCTTCTTCCTGGGTTATGCCAAAATTTGGCATATGTTCTGGTACCTCGCAGACAGCATCCATCAATAATGGCGCGGGCAACGCCCTTCAAGCAAAATAGTTCCAAAGTAGATTGGTTATGGGCTCCACCTTAGGGTAGGTATCATTACCATATCTTCTTGAGCTCTCCTTAAGATTCTGTAATTCCCCGGATGTGGGTTCTGCGGTACAAGGTCTCATTCCCCTTCGGTTTTGCTGTTCGCTTTCTTCACCTTCTTCTTACTCCTCCAATGAGGTTGATTTCTTTCTTCATAAGGTACATTTTTGAACTTTACATTCTCCGAGGTTTTTGAAGTAGTGGGAACTTTCAACGAATTCATGTAGGCCTTATGCTGCCTTTGGACTCTCCTGATCATGGAGGCTCTCATCTCTTTGACAGGTCTCCCATCATTTCTGACTATATACCATCTTCGCTCGAGTCGAGCAAGATTCTTTTTTGTGACTGGGTTCACTATCCTTCATTTCATTTTAATGTCTCCACCAACATAACCTGGCTGGGAGGGCCTCATATCCTCCCACCTTGGTATCTTGGCCTTCTTGTCTTCCACTTCTTCTGAAGCTTCATAGTTTCTGAATACTTCTGACAAGTTTTTGGGTTGAGAGTCTCCTTCTAACCACTGGAAGACGTTCCGAGAGGTTTCCTTCTCAGCTGTCTGTAGGGTGCTCATGCGGTTTTCATGCTCTTCCTTCTCCTATTTTTTTGATCAACTCCTGATCAAGGATGGTCTGATCAATGATGGCTCCTGTTACTGGTACATTTAGTTCACACTCATACTGACACCTATTGCATAGCACTACTCCTTTGATTATAGCGGCTTTAGGCTTCTCGGGCAGCTTGATAGCTCCCTCAGTTGGTCTATCGTTTATCCTTCTTTCTGCTTTTACCTCCCACGTGGCCTTTCATTTTCCTTTCTCTGCCCATGTTAGGTTGATCATGTTTACCAGAGCTTATAGAAAAGGATCAGTATCAATCATTATATTAGTCTGTGGTTCTTTTTGCGACCACTTTACTTTTAACCCGCACTGCCCTCTGTTATTTGATAAAAATAACAAGTGGTCGGGCAACTCTGGCTCCTTGATTTCCTTTAACACTGGCTAACTCGCTCGGGTTTCTCCTTTATTCTTTCATTTATCCCTCTTTTGCTCAACTAACTGGCTCCTCCATCGGGCTGGCTTCTCTCGTAATCTCTCTAGCATGATCATTTTCTGGGATAGAGTATTCTAAATCTAGCCTTCTTTACAGATTCCCTGTTAAGGAATAAAGTTTGCTTATTTCTTCTTTCGTCTCTCGAGAGCTTTTCTCCATGCTTTTAGAGTTTATCTTCATGCTTCTTAAGACAGCCATCATGGTAGCCTGTAGGTCTTCATTTGTGACCTTTTCTTTCTGATTTCTCAGAAGGAGTCGGGCTTTCCGTCAAGACAGGTCATTGCAAGTCTTCGGTAAGATTTGCCATGCTAGGTCTTGGTGTATACTGGGGTGGTTTATATTTTGCTCCCCACTTGAAGGTTTGTTCTTTCCTTCATCTTCTTGGCATAGAAGATTTGATCCCACTGAGCGTGCCAAAACTATGTTCGGGCAGGAATTTCGCTGGGAATGGTCCCTGGTTTGAGCACACAGCTCCCCGAAGAGTTGGTACTTTGGTTGGTTGTCGGGCTCCTGCTTGTCGGGATGCTACAAGAGGAGGACAAAGTTAGTTCTGAAATGTGCCTTTGTAAGGCCTTAGGTACAGGCCTTGAGGTTCACAATCAAAACTAACTGAGTGCGAAGGCGTGCCACTGCCATCTCTTTATGGCAGATCTAGAACATATGTGTTTAAGCCGATTACTTGCGCCCCAAGTTATTCTGACTTCTTATTACCAAAGGATTGTCGTAGATGGGTTAAGTCTACATTAAGTTCTTTTCTATGCCTTGAGACCAAGGAGTTTTAGTTCGTTATCTTGTATGCTTTAAAGGTCCAGGTCCATATCTGGTCAAGTCATCAGTTTAGTTCACTTTTAATCTTCTTATAACAGTAAAACCACTAAGTGAACCAGATCTGAGAATTGATGGAACTTTGGGTCATCAAAAGACTGGAAATGACTTGCATATATACTAAGGAATACATCCTAACACCAGATCTACTAATTGAAAGACAAGACAAAGAGAGTCGGGCAAGGTTAAACGTTTTGCGATCTCTTCTCCTTATAGTTACAGAGGGTTAAGAGTTAAGAGGAGGTGATTGGCAAACAAGTTTACACGAGGGAATCAATACTACAGCATTTAGGGAAGGTAGTAGAGCTTTTACATCGACAAAACATGTCTTTTTAAGGAAATCTAAGGCTAAAAAGGGTGCAGAAGCTGGAGAAAACGCAACTTTCTGGGTATTTGCTTAACTGAGAGACAAGTTGTATGTTTGTTTGTTTGATTGGTTGAGTGTCTTTGTCTCTGGGCCCTCTTCCCCCTTTTGTAGGCGAATTAACCCGACTGTGCTATCCATGTTCTTGCCCGAAATCAACTGGAGGGTAGTAACTCATCAGCTTTTTATGTGTATTGCCACTGTAAAGTGCTTTTTGGCTGATAGCTGGCTGGTCTATATCACTTGTCATTCAAACCATAGGCACATGGCCTATGTATTAATGGGTAGACGTCAATTGCCATCTATGCCCAGTGCTGGGCTTCGGGCAAGTCATCTTGAAATGGATTATCTAGGCTTGGCGCTGGGCCTCGGGCGAGTCTCCTTGCTTTAGTCCTTTTGGGCTTTCAATCCTTTAGGCCCAAAGTTCAAATATTAACCCAAACACTAAGAAATTGCAAATGAATGTGAAATCTTTAGAAGAAGATAGAGAGAAAACTAAGTATTTTGTATTGATAGAATTGGAAAGGTTACAACATAATATATGTAGTTATAGCAACATCGTAACTACATAGCTTTTGTCTGTTAGCCTTATCTCATTCACATCATTACCCATTGGCTAACTAACTTTCAAGTATACCAATACACATGTGACACCTGGACTTCTTTTGGTTATTACTCCCTTCAATCTCATCTAGGGTGTCTTAGATTAAGATTGGTACAATGTCTGACAGACACAAGACTATGTAGTCCTTTAGTAAGAACATTTGCAACTTAATTCTCTGTTGAATATAGTGAACAGTAAGATCTGTTTTTTGGACTTTTTCACTAATGAAATGGTAATCTGTGTCTAAATGCTTTATCCTAGAATGAAACATTGGATTGGTGCTAAGTGCCAATGCAAAGATGGTGGAAATTCTACAAATTCATGTAAATCCTTCAAAACTGATTTGATCCAACATATATCAGTAGCACAATTAGCCAAGGCTTTATATCCATCCTCTTAGAACTGCTAGAGACAGAAGATTGCTTTTTAGATTGCCATAAAACTATATTAGAAAAAGAAACAACACATATTCAATTATTGATCTCCTTGTGTTTATGTCTGCTGCCCAATCAGCAGTTGAGTAAGGAGAAATATGTGTGCCAAAGGAAGCAGAGTAGGTAATTCCACAATCCATAGTTCCTATCAAGTACTTGAGAATTCTTTTAACTAGAAACATGTGAGCATTAGTGGGATTTTTTATAAATTGACATGCTACATTAACTGAATGAGCTATGTCTGGTCTCATAAAGGTTAGGTACTGAAGAGCTCCAGCTAGACTTCTGTAAAAGCTAGGACCAAATAATGGCTCTCCTTCAGATACTAGCAGTTGAGTATGAGGTTTTAATGGTGTAGGTGTTGGTTTACATGTCTCCATACTAGCCTTTTTTAGCAGCTCAATTACATACTTAGTTTGGCTTACAACTCCATTATCTTTGTATTCCATTTGTGACCCCAAGAAATAAGTCAATCTACCATATCTTTCAAGTCAAAGATCTCAATGAGTTAAGTTATAATTGTCTGCACCTTAGTTGAACTTGAACCAGTTAATATAATATCAACTACATAGAGAAGTAGAATGATAATATCAACTCCATCATGTTTCACAAACAAGCTTGTATCATATTGAGAGACAACAAACCCCGAGGAAGGCAATACTCTTGTAAACTTTGAATTTTAAGCTCTTGGATCTTGTTTAAGTCCATACAGTAATTTAATCAACTTACATACATCATTCGGGCATTTAGGATACACAAACCCTTGTGGTTGCTTCATGAAGATGTCTTCCTGCAACTCACCATGCAGAAAAGCATTGTTTATGTCCAGTTGTCTAAGCTCCCACTTATGACAAGTAGCAAGAGCAAGAATTAACCTTACTGCAGTATGCCTAACCACTGCATTGAAAGTCTCATAATAGTCGAGTCCATGCTCATGTGTATATCCCTAAGCTACAAGTCTAGCTTTGTATCTAGCAACACTTCCATTTGGATTCTTTTTAACCTTATAAACCCATTTACTTCCAACTACAAATCTCTCACTTGGTGGAGGTACCAAAATCTATGTCATTTGAGTTTTTAATGCATCATACTCTTCCTACATTGCTTACTGCCAATTGGAATTAGAAGCAGCACTTCTGAAATTCTTAGGTTTTTCATAGTCCAAAATCTTAGCGAATAATGAAAAACCAGCATATTATATGTAATCATCATCCAGTTGAAGAGATTGTAACTCAGGTAATTTTGAATAACAGCAGTATAATCCCTTCTGTTAATAACTCCTGATTGCAATCTAGTTCCCGTATTGTGTTATTTGTTTATTGCAGAATCTGAAGAACTAACAAATTGTTCATTATCAAAAGCTGAAATTGAAGGTGATACCTGAAACTGTGCAGGATTTAGGACATGCAACAAAGGTTAAGATTGATCTTGTACTGGAGTAGATGAACTTGAGCGTAGTGTTTTAGATTCCTGAAATTATTCTTCATTTGAAGTACTCACTGAAGATACAGAGGTAAAGTTGTCATTATCTTGTACTGATTGATCAACTGTAACACTATCTGTATTGCTGTTTGCATCTGATTTATCAAGTTGAATGTGAACAATAATTCGAGATGTTACTGAAAATGTGTGCTAAGTAATATCAGATGCTTTTGGAGATATGAACTTTGCAGGAAATAAAGACTCATCATGAAAAACATGTCTTGAGAGAATAAGCTTCTTGGACTGCAAGTTATAACAAATTGCACCATTGTATCCAAAAGCATATCCAAAAAATATAGATACAAATGTCCTTGATTGGAACTTATTGTCATTATAGTGCTTAAGATAAAGATATATAATTGAACCAAATATTTTCAAATCCTCCAGTAATGGATGTTTATCAAATAAAGCATAGAATGGTGAATTTATATGTAGTGCATCATTCTGCTGAAGAGGAACACAACATGAGCACATGAATACAACTAAAATTCTTGTAGCACTTATCAATGTAATTGCAATTTCAACTATGTGACGATGTCTCATTTCAGTCAAACCATTCTGTTAAGGAGTATAAGGACATGACACTTTGTGAACCATTCCTTTTATCTTGCAAGAATTTTTTGAAAGCATTACTTGTAAACTCACCACCTCTATTAGATAATAAGGATTTAATATTGATTCCAAGTTGTACTTTAACAAACTTGTAGAACTTAACAAAGGTACAGAAAATTTATGATTTATTGAAGAATGGAAATAACCACACAAATCTTGTACAATCATCCACAAATACAACATAGTATTTGTAACATTCTATAAACTTTACAGAGGAATGACCCTATACATCTGAATGAACCCTATCAAATGGTAAAACACAAGGTTTCCTAGTTATTTTTCCATGGATATAATCAGAACATATTGAGTGACTATCATCTAAAGAAGCAGAAATCTAAGATTTAGTTAGCATGACTGACATTATTTCATTAGTTGGATGCCCAATTTGTGATGCCACACTGAAGACTTCACCAACTGTCCCACAAAAGCACTTGGACACTGTCTTGGAGATACAAGAATCTGAAATAGTTGTTGAGGTCTACTATTTCCATTGTATAAGATCACCCTTGTCACTTTGTTATGCACAAAGAAGTTAGTGTCATCACAGATAAACAAGCAATTATTATCTTCACACAATTGTTGCACAGACATGAGATTAATTGTGATTGATGGTACATGTAACACTTTTTTTTAAACTAGTGAGTAAGAAGGTGTTTTAACAACTGTTAAACCAATATTTTTAATAGGAAAACCTTGACCACTACCTATTTTTATCCTTTCAGAACCTTCAAATGAAGCAACTTGGTTGAGACTTGCAAGAACTTATGTCATATGATGATAGGCCCCTATGTCTAGTATCCGAGATGATGGATTGGAATAAGAAGTTAAGACTTAAGCAGAGAAACCATGCATTGAAGATGGAACTTGATATGGGATATCAAGAACATTCATTTGTCGTGGAGAAATTTGAAATGAATAGTGAGCAGCAAAGTTAAGAGGATTTGGAACTGCTGAAGGAGGTTGATTCTGATATGTAAGAGACATAAATGGTGGAGGTCCAGGAGGCTGATATGAGTAGTTGCCTATATGAAAACATTCTACAGTAGTATGCTCTCTTTTACCACAGATTTGTCACTCAGTGTTATACCTTTGTGGATGGCCCCTGAGAATTTCTAAAGAAATAGTTTGGAGCAGTATGTCCCCTTCTTTGATATGTCTGGCATTTAGGTTGCTGAGTAGTCATTGAATCAGTGTTATCAGACCAACTATTATTTTGTATATAGTTATTAGACTCATTTCCTCTATATCCATACTTAAAGTTTCCACCTCCTTTTTGTTGATTACCATTGTAGTACCTCTGTTGACCACCATTGTAGTTTGATGATAATGAAGATTGTCTTGAAAAAGAATCATTAGGAGGATCCATAGTTCCATTTGTTCGGGCAGGAATTTCGCTGGTGGGCGTTTCTGGCTCGAGCACACAGCTTCTCGCGGAGTTGGCACTTTGGTTGGCTGTCGGGCTCTCGCTTGTTCGCCGGGCTACAAGAAAATGACATAGTTAGTTCTGAAATGTGCCTTTGTCGAGCCTTAGGTATAGGTCGTGAGGCTCGCAATCAAAACTAACTTAAGTGCAGAGGCATGGCACTGCCATCTCTGTATGACAGATGTAAAATAAGTAGATTTAAGCCGATTACTTGTGCCTCAAGTTATTCTGACTTCTTATTATCAAAGGATTGTCGTGGATGGGTTAAGTCCACATTAGGTTCTTTTCTATGCCTTGAGACCAATGACTTTTATTTGTCTTGTATGGTAAAAAGGGCGGAGGTCCAGATCTGATCAAGTCATTAAGTTAATTCACTTTCAAGATGGTAAAATCATTAACCAAACCAGATCTGAGGGCAAGTTGAACTATGGATCATTAAAGGACTTGAAATGACTTGAATAAATATTAAGGTATGCATTACAACGCCAGATCTATTGACCGAAAGATAAAACAAAGAGAGTCGGGCAAGATGTAACCTTGTCGGGCAATGCTGAACCTCTTTCAGTTTCTCTGCTTTGCAATTACAAGGATTTGGGGATTTTAGGAAAGATGGATGGTAAACAAGTTTACATAAGAGAATCGATACTACAGTGTTTAGAGAAAGTAGCAGAGCTTTTAAACTTGACAAGAGATAGCTTGTCGCTGCAAACGGGACTGAATCTGAGGTGATTACAACTTTTGGATGCAAATCTGGCTTGAGAGCAGAGTTTATATGTTTGTTTGTTTGATTGGTTGAGCGTCCTTGTATTTGGGCCCTCTTCTTCCTTTTATAGGCGAATTGGCCCGACTGCTTGCAGCTTCGTTCTTGCTCGAAAACAACTGAGGGGTAGTGACTCATCAGTAATTTACATGCTCTGCCATTCAGAAAGTGCTTCTGGGCTGAGAGTAGGTCGATTTCCATCACTTGTCACTTCATATAGGCCACTAGTCTTTGCATTTAATGGGGGAGTGCCCATAAATCTTGAAATGGATAGTCTGGGCTTAGGCGATGGGTTTTAGGCCAAACCTACTTCTTGCATTCTCTTTGGGCTTCCTTTCCTGACAACCCAAGGTTTAAATATTAACCCAGTAAAGCCTGTGTTAGTACCATATGAAGAAGAATCAAGAAAATAAGATGATTGACTCATTGATTGCTGAAAACCAAAAGCAGGCAATGGAGCAGTAGTCAATTGATCATTTGTAGACTTGATTCTCAATAGATATTTGTCCATTTTATACCCTCCTTTTTGCATTGTATGTAACTTAGTCTTAAGATGATTTACTCATGTTTTAGACACTGAAGCATATCTTTCTTCAAGATTAGTCCATTCTTCGTGAGCTGTTTTGCATCCAATGACATGTTCAAGCGCATCATCGGTTAAAGTTACAATCAATAAACTCAACAATGCCATATCTGTAGTTTCCCATTCTTGAAAGCCTTTTGTAATCTCCTTAGTTACACTAGTTTCAATGTTAAGAACAAATTTAGTAGGACAAACATCAAATCATGATCAAACAACTTATAACCTTTTAGCACAACTTTGAAATGAAAAGATCACTTCCTTTTAGCACAACTTTGAACTAAAAAAATCACTTTGTGTAATTGCTATCACTGAGCTTTATTGTTAACATTTCCAGTACTCCCTCAACTTTAATCGCAGAAGAACTCATATTTTTAAGGAATCACTTCTTCAATCAGACAGAAAAATTGACTACTATCATATAATCTTCACAATCTACTGGCTTTAGCCTTAAGATTCAATCAGAATGAGTTGATGACTTTGGCCTTTTGACAACCCAGATCACAATATCAATTACAATTAACAGATAATGGCATTGGCCTTCACAATATTATCTAATTTTAACCAATATTTCAAGAAAAACTCATAGGAACATGAAACCTAACATTTCTTCTGATTCCACTTTAGCATACATCACAATGATAGCTACAGTCGCCGAAATGGAAGAAAGAGCAACACAAATTGCAGGAAACATTGTAGATGAACAAGCTGACCCAGATGAAAGAAAGCCAAATGACATAAACCCAGATGAATGTGTATCCCCAAAGAAATTTCAACTTCAAAGATCTTCAATTATTGAGCTCCAAACCCACAAAAGATCGCAGGCTCGATGCCATATTAATACTACTGAAATGAATCTAAGAAACTGCAAATGAATGTGAAATCTTTAGGGAGATGAACAACGAAAAAAGAAAAGAGAGAGAGATCTGAGTATTTTGTATTGACATAATTGGAATGGTTGCAACAGAATATATAACTACCTAGCTTTTGTCTGATAGCCTTATCTCATCCACATCATTACACATTGGTTAACTATCAAGTAAACCAATACACATATGACACCTAACTCTTTTGGTTATTATTTTATACATTCCTGATCTACGCACTAAGGGCATGTTTACATAACTGTAATCGAAATAAAAAAGAGGAATTGAATTTCGATTACAGAGTATTCTTGTATTTACTATATAATAGGGAATCAAAAAGGTGGTGGGATCCATATAAATTTTGGAATTGAATTACTCATTTTAGAGATATAGGTGGTAATCTAATTCCAGATGATGTGGGGAATTCGGAATGGAATCCTTTTGCCAATTATACCCTCATTTGAATTTTTAAACTCCAAGATTACCCTTCATTACCGCAACAGACCCTACACCACGCCAGCCCAGCGCCACACCTCCTCATTATGGAAAAATATGTAATTGCTTGTTCTCGTTCAAGGTGATGGTCTGGATTTTTTTTCTTTCTTTCTATACTTTATCTTATTTGTTTGTTTGTTTATTTATTTACCAACTTATTTATTTTAAAAAAAATTATATATAAAATTGGATAATACTTGGGTACCCACTAGGAAGTACCCAAAACACTGACTCTTTAAAGTGGTCCAATTAAATTTTTACACCTGTCATGTCCAAACACTACCTAACATTCCTAAACACTCCCAAACACTAGATATACTCGTAAACAAACACCCATCTTCTTCCTCACTGTCAACCACCTCCTATGTCCACTCTAATCGTTTCTCCGACGACCCCACCCCAAATTCCTTTCCTTTTCCGGCGAGCACCTCCAATCCCTCGCTTCTCCAGCAACCACCTCCAATTTTAATTTCTCCGAAAACTGCAAATCGACAGCCTCCCGTGACGGACAATGTCATTCCCTGCCAACACTAACCCGCTACCACTCCGTGATGGAAGCACTTGATTTATTCAAATATGATGTTTGTGGTGATAATCACGATCTTCAAGCCACTGTTTGTGCCTCCAATCTTCAGTCGCCTATTCATCGTCTTTCTTGTGGACAAGGGACGAAATCATAGGGCCAACGAGCAGCCATGGCCAGAAAACAAGAATGGTGGAGGCGGTCCTAGGAGGAAGATGGGGATGTTTGGCCCAGCTTTAGGGCTGGTTTGGTATTGTTGTGCTTTGAAAAAAAGATGCTTCTACTGTGCTGTGAGAATAAGCAGCTGTGAAATAAAGCAGCAGAGTGTTTGGTAAACTTTTTTTGTAAAAGTGCTTTTGAAAAAAAAAAGTAGTATTATAGTGTTTGGTGAACTTTTATGTAAAACAGATGTGAAAAAAAGCCGGTTTTTCAAAGCTGGTTTTGCAGCTTCTTGTTTTTGGCTTTTTTTCACCCAAAACTGTGAAAAAAAGCTAAAGCTGAATGTTTACCAAACACCAAAAACTGTCACAGCTTTTTTTCATAGCAGCTTTTTTTAAAATCACCTCAACCCCAAAGTGGGGCTTAGCATATGGCTTTTAGCCCAATGTTTTAGCTTGAGTTAGGTGGTGTTTGGGGGAAATAAATGGGGTAATTTGGCATTTAGCCCAGGGTTGGAGAAGGTCTTAGAAGGAATATGGGGATGTTTGGATGAGTCTCTGTTTGGTTACATGTTTTAATAAAACTTAAACTTTAATAGGTGTCTTATTTGCATTGGGCCACTTCAAGGAATCATTATTTTGGGTACTCTCTAGTGAGTACCCAAGTATTGTCCTATAAAATTAGGTCTACGTATATGTTGTTTTCAAAATTAAAATTTATTAACTAGCCCATAAATGAATTTATTTAAGACATGTCAGTTTAATAATTAAACTAGTTTTAATACCCGATTCAGGGGTGTTTGGAATCAGCACCATTTATTCCAATTCCAGACACTTTAGTAAATAGCCTTTATAAGAATCTGATTCTAATTTCTCCTCAAATCAACTCCTTCTCAATTCAATTCCTCCTTAATTCAATTTGCTCTATTCTGATTACGGATTAATAAACGTGCCCTAAGTAGTTCGTACCCTCAATATGCAAAGTAATCTATGCCCCGATCTACTTAGTTCGTACTAATAGATCCTGGACCAGTCTGTGAGTGAGTAACAAGTTGGCACCTGAGTTCACATGACCACAAAATCACAGACAAATCAGACATTCAATTTTGCAGGAAATCATTCCGCTCCAATCAGGTCAGCTAAGTTAATTAGGATTGGTGATATCCATGAGCAAAAATAGAGATTTGATCAACAAACGCTTTTAAGTGGAAATTAAATTTGAATCTTGAAGTCTTTGGTGAATCAGATCCAGAAGTGAGCGCTTCGTATAAATTAGTGGTAAACAAAGCCAAGGAGAATTGAGAGTAGATACTGATGGACGAAGCTTATTATTTCTCTACAGCAATAGAAACAGAACCTTGTAGGTCATTGTCAAAGATCACCACACTTTTACATTCTATATATTGTTCTTCTATCCATTCTAAACTAGGTTGAACTGTATCTTTCATTCGTATTTTTTTGTTTCAATTTTTCGAACTATCATTTCAATTCATTCCAATACTCCAATCAAGTAATTTAAATTTAATTTTCTAATGCAATTTTGTTTGTTGTCCTTTTATTTTTCTGCTTTTACTTTATGCATGTTAACTTTCCCGGGTAGTATTGTTAACTTAGACGTCAGTTCTGTGTCAAATAAAATCCACTACACTTATATCACCTACTGCAACATTGATAATAAAATCCAGTACACTTTATAACCATCTTGATCAAGACACTTCTCACTCATCACTAGAATGTACATTCCAGTTTACACATCATGTCATAGCTCATGGTCGAAGTCTAAAACTCCCATTCCAAAAGATCTTAAACACAAGACATAAAAAATACCTGACTGACGTGAGATGCTTTCCTTCTTCGGTTAACGATCGCATTGAGAAAAGCCAAATCCAAGGGCAGTCAAATCTTTAGTAAAGTCTTTGCATTTGTTGATTTAGTTGGCGTCAACTGCTTTCTGAATGACTATTCTAGTTACTCATTATTGTGAAGGTAACCAAGTTGCGGATTGTTTTGCTAACTATGACGTTGATCTGGCTGGGGTTCATTGGTGAGATTCTTGGTTTCCTTGTGCTACTTTGACATATCACCATAAGTTGTCTTTTTTGCCTTGTTATAGTTTCGTGTGGGGTTTGTTTTCTTCTTCTAATGTTGATTGGGTTCTTTTTGTGGTATGGGTTACATGCAATCTAAGTAAAAGAATGAAGTGGCAGTGTTTGCACCTAAAATGTGCCCATTCGGGCTAAATATGGCATTTGGGGATAGTTTGATATTATAATATTGCTTTTCCCTTTTGTTTGGGTGGTTGAGGTATGCCAAGAGCTTTGTTTAATAAAAACAATTGCATGTTTTCTCATTGCAAGTGGATTTGAAGGCACACAGGCATTCTAGTAAAGGATACATGGTGAAAGAAGCCAACTTGCTTCTTTTAATTATTAATCTATTGCATGTGACGGAAACATGTGGTGGAAATGCAAGTTGCCCTTTTTTATATTATTTCATATGCAAGCTGGCAATGAAGTTTCTTTGGGACAAGTTCAATGTTCTCAGCAAAGGGGCTCTCTCATATCTCTATTTAAAGAAGCAGAGGCACAAGGATTATGGACACTCAAACAATCAATTAATCAACTCTACTCAAATCAGCTCATCAATCTCCTTGTAGACATTTACCTTTAGCCAAGCACCCTTTACTTTCCTTGTTTTTAGCTCTGCTGCTCATTGGTAGTATTGATCTCTTTTGTAGTTTTATTTATAACCATCAAAGCCATTCCCCAAACCATCAGAAATTTCCACAAGACTAGAGTGGCATCTAGTAGTGGCACGCTCGCACCTGCCAGTTTTCTGTCCGAGTAAATTCCCAGCATGCCCGCGAGGCCCATGACAAATTTAGGGAGCAAACATGCAGCATTATATCCTTTTAGCCTCCACAAAATATCTTCGCATCGATCAACTTCCTCCCTCTAGTCTTTCCAAATATGTGGCTTAAATTTCTTCCAACTTCTGCCCACTCATTTTTGTCTGAACCATACCTAGTATTACCCTCACATCTACTAAAACTTCAAGCTTTACCAATTTATCACAAGCGAAGATGGTAGCTCACCAATGAGGTTCCAACCAATTACGATTGAAAAAGCGAAGTGAAAGCTTTTGATGAGACAAGGGAAGGCGTTAAGGGTCTTGTTGATGCCGGGGTAGCCGAGGTTCCTAGAATTTTTCATCAATCACCAGAATTGGATGATCAGTACTCCATCAACAATACAAGCACTAATTCAGAAGCCACCCAGTTTAGCATTCCGCTAATAGACCTTGAAGGCCATGGTAATCCAACTAAGCGCAATGAGATTGTTGTGAAAGTTGGAGAGGCATCAGAGACTTGGGGATTCTTTCAAATAGCGAATTATGGGATACCTGTAGGCGTTCTGGAGAGGATAAAGGAAAGGGTACGTGGGTTTTATGAATGGGACACTCGAGTCAAGAAAGAGTTTTACACTCGTTATCACTCTAAACCTTTGTTTTACAATACCAACTTTGATCTTTATAGTTCACCGACAACGAATTGGAGGGATACTTTTAGAAAAAAGTGTTTAGGGTTTGAATTTCATATTTATTCTTCTCTCTAGGAGGTAAATATATAGTTGGACAATATCCCACATAACAGGAAATTAGAATCCCAATTCTACAAGGAATAAATTATAAGATTACATTCCTAAACTAAATGGTTGACTCACGCCAACACCCCCCCTCAAGTTGGTGCAAAAATATCTCCTAAGCCCAACTTGTCAAGTGAGTCTTGAAACACCCTTGATGAAACCGCATGAGTTAACATATCTGCTAATTGTTCTTCAGTCCTCACGTATGGAATATCAATCAATTTGACATCTAACTTTTCTTTGATGAAGTGTCTATCGACCTCCACATACTTTGTACGATCATGCTGAACGGGATTATTGGCTATTTCTCTAGCAGCTTGATTGTCGCAGTACAATAACATAGCTCCCTGAGGCTTGAACCCAATCTAAGTCAGAAGAATCCTGAGCCATAACAATTCACAGATTCCATGTGCCATCCCTCTGTACTCTGCCTCAGCCGTGGATCTAGCCACTACATTTTACTTCTTGCTTCTCCAAGTTACCAGATTTCCTGCTACGAATGTGAAGTAGCCTGATGTGGAGCAACGATCAGTAATGTTTCCTGCCCAATCATCATCAGTATACCCCTTTACCTCCATATGTCCATGCTTCCTGAACATCAGTCCTCTACCCGGTGAACCTTTCAAATAACTCGGTATACGCATCACTGCTGCCATGTGATCCTCACTAGGAACATGCATAAATTGACTTACAACACTAACTGCATACGCAATATCCAAACATGTAAGTGATAGGTAAATCAATCGTCCTGCCAATCTCTGATATCTTTCTTTATTGGTAGGAACTTTATCCTAGTATATCGCCAAGTGATGATTCTGCACAATAAGAGTTTCAACTGGTTTACAAGCCAACATTCCAGTTTCATATCAAAGATCAAGAACATACTTCCGCTGAGACAAGAAAATACCATCACGAGAACGAGCAACTTCAATGCCCAAGAAGTATTTCAAGCCTCTTAGATCTTTCATCTCAAATTCTGATGAAAGATACCCCTGCAGCCTTTTTATCTCTTCTGTGTCATCACCAGTAACTACCATATCATCCACATAAATAATCAACAAAGCAACTTTACCTCTCATGCATTTAATGAACAGGGTGTGGTCTGCATTTCCCTATCTATAGTCGTACTTTTTCATTGCTTCAGTGAACCTTCCAAACCATGCTCTGGGTGATTGTTTGAGTCCCTAAAGAGCCTTTCAGAGTGTCACATCCCGGCCCGGGCTTGACCACTTCCCGGGCACACATCCACCGTAGCATGATATTGTCCGCTTTGGGCCCCTACCACACCCTCACGATTTTGTTTTTGGGAACTCACACGAGAACTTCCCAGTGGGTCACCCATCATGGGAGTGCTTTCGCGCGCTACTCGCTTAACTTCGGAGTTCCAATGGAACCCGAAGCCAGTGAGTTTTCAAAAAGCCTCGCGCTAGGTAGAGATGGGAATATACATATAAGGCTCACAGGATCCACTCCCTTGGGCGATGTGGGATCTCACAATCCACCCCCCTTAGGGGCCCGACGTCCTCGTCGGCACACTTCCGGCCAAGGATTGGCTCTGATACCAATTTGTCACATCCCGGCCTGGGCTCGACCACTTCTTGGGCACGCCTCCACTATAGCACGATATTGTCCGCTTTGGGCCCCTACCACACCCTCACGGTTTTGTTTCTGGGAACTCACACGAGAACTTCCCAATGGGTCACCCATCATGGGAGTGCTCTCGCGCACTACTTGCTTAACTTCGAAGTTTCGATGGAACCTGAAGCCATTGAGCTCCCAAAAAGCCTCGCGCTAGGTAGAGATGGGAATATACATATAAGGCTTACATGATCTACTCCCCTGGGCGATATGGGATCTCACACAGAGTCTACATACTTTCCTTGCTTCATTTGGTGTTTCATATCCTGGTGGAAGATCCATGTATACTTCTTTTTCCAGATCTCCATGTAAGAAAGCATTCTTCACATCGAACTGTTTCAAAGGCCAGTCCAGGTTAGCTGCTAAAGATAAAAGAACTTGAATAGTATTCATTTTTGCGACCAGAGCATATGTTTCCTGATAGTCAACTCCAAATGTTTGTGTGTACACTTTAGCTACTAATCTTGCCATGTATCTATCTATGGATCCGTCTGCCTTGTGCTTTATGGTGAATACCCATTTACATCCCACCGGTCTCTTCCCACGTGGTAGTGGCACCACGTTCCATGTTCTATTTCTTTGTAGGGCCTCCATCTCGACCTCCATTGCTTCTGTCCAACAAGGCTCTTGCAAGGCTTCTTCCACTTTGGTGGGAATCTTGATTCCCGCCATTTGATTCACCAAAACTTAATACTTAGTTGATAATCGATGTGTTGACACATATTGTGCAATTGCATATCTCACTTTTCCATCCGGAGAAAACTTGTCAGGTGGTTTCCCACGATTTTGCCTAGGAGGTAAGACATAAGAATTCTCAATAATACCCGGGTTATGAGAACGTACCTCTTGGATATCCTCGGGGACATGAGCGTGTACTGACAGAGGTGGATGAGGGTTATTATTTGCTGGAATTACTGCTTCAGTGCGGTCCATTTGTCCACTTGTTGACACCAACAAATCAGGCCCATTTCCAAGCCAAGTCTGAGATGTTCCTCTCGGCCCAATGCTGCACTCTGCAGCTAGTTTTTCTCTAGGCCCAATGCTGCACTCTGCAGCCTGTTCTTCTCAGTCAAACTGACCAGTTTGGGCAGACCACTCATTTCGGTCAGCGTTGGGATTGGGGAAAAATGGGTTTTCTTCAACAATTTGATCCAAACTTGGGCTTCTGCCAAGTGAGTTTGCAGCAACCTGGTCAGTCATGTGGGCAGCATGTTGATCACCCATATTTTCTTCTTGGTTGAACCCAAGCCGCCCATTTGATAGCTCCAGTGGTATATCAAACCACATATATTCGTCCCGTGTATTACCCAACTCCCCCTGACGAGTAGAGTGTGTTTGATCAGTAACAAAGAACACCTCGGTTTCAGAGAATGTGACATCCATGGTGATGTACAAATGCCTAGTCAATGGATGATAACATCGATATCCTTTATGTTGGCTATTAAATCCCAAAAACAGACAACGAATTGCACATGGGTCCAATTTATTATGGTGATAATTGAAGAGAAGATGGTAGAGTGACATAATACGTCAAGACTTCCATGGGAGTTCGGAAGTTGTGAACTCGAGAGGGCATTCGATTAAGAAGATAAACAGAATACGTAACTACATCCGCCCAATAGACATGAGGAGCATGAGCCCCAATTAGAAGAGCCCGTGTAGTTTCCAAGATATGTCTGTTCTTACGTTCTGCCACACCATTTTGTTGAGGAGTTTGAGGACAAGTAGTCTCGTGAAGTATGCCGTGCTTTGCGAAAATTTGTGACAGTTTAGAATTAAGATATTCTCCACCATTATCGGATCTCAGGACTTTAATAGGAAAATAAAATTGATTTCCAATCATCCGATAAAACTGTTGGAAAATTTGCCCAACGTCACTCTTCTATTTCATGGTATATAGCCAAGTCATTCTGGTGTAATCATCTACAAAGGTAACAAACCATCGAATACCATGGGGCGTCGCTATTGGTGAAGGACCCCATACATCGGAGTGAATTAACTCAAAGGGCACTGATCTTTTATTGAGACTCAAGTGGTAAGAAGTACGATGACTTTTTGCAAGAATGCAATCTTGACACTGAAAATCAGAGTCTGAAACGCCATTAAATAAAGACAAAAGTAATTTTCTTGAATAACCAAAAGATGCATGTCCTAATCGACGATGCCATAACCAGATTCTGTTAATCTTGTTGTTGTGACCACTGCTCACTTGGTTGACTCGACCTGGTACCACATCATCCACATAATATAACCCTCTCCTCCAATGATCGCCCATGTTTGGATATCCTGTAGTAGGCAAAAAGTGGGAAACATGAGTACAATACAATCTAATTGTTCCGTAACTTGACCAACATAAAGTAAATGATTCGAGAGTGAAGGAACAAGAAGTATGTTATGCAGAGATAGAGAGGGAGTATGGGCGATGGAACCTGCTCCTGTAACTGGAGCAATTTCATCGTTTGCTATGATAACATTCTCCTTGGGTGGCACGGTTGAGTAGTGAAACAAGGATTCATCATATGTCATATGATCTGTAGCTCCGAAGTCAATTATCCAACCAGAATCTCGTTTAGTGGATGCTGTGAATGCAGTGCCAATTTTACTTGGATCATCGGATTGTTCTTGGGACGAAATCAAATTCAATAATGAAAGCTGCTTGTCCAAATTGTTTGGTTCCGGATCACTCGCATGTCCGAAAAATTGACAGTTTGTTGCTGGTAGACTCAGCAAGCCCATTGTCCCTTTGCTGCTGACGCTAGAGATTGGCCCAAAACTTGTATCAGCATGCCTTGCTTGTTGCCCCACTTGGATTTGGGCTTTTGGATCAGCTAGCCCAACTCACTGGGATGAAATCTGGCAGTGCGCGCTAGAAGTCGGATTGGAGAACTCATCCAAGGCTTGCGTTGAACCCAAGACATGACTCACAGCTTGGTTGTCGGCCATGGAAGTAATCCTTGCTTTAGATTTTTAATTTTTTCCAATATGTGGTGTCTCTTGCTTCAAGACACAAGGCTTGGTAGTTTAGGTTTATATGATCTGGCTGTTTGTTTTGTTTTGCTTTTCTGGGTTTGGATTGAAACGGGATCGGGTCTCTTGTTTCGAGACCTGGGTTTGGGGTTTTAACAGAGGTCTCTTGTTTCGAGACTTCTGAGCTTTGTTCCAATGGCTGTTACGCAGACAACAAAGAGAAGCACTGAAGATGGCAATGAACAAGATTAGGGTTCAGAGACAGGCCGAAACCTGCTCTGATACCAAGATAAAAGTGTTTAGGGTTTGAATTTTCATATTTATTCTTCTCTTTAGGAGGTAAATATATAGTTGTACAATATCCCACATAACAGGAAATAAGAATCCCAATTATAAAAGGAATAAATTATAGGATTACATTCCTAAACTAAATGGTTGACTCACACCAACACTTTTCTATGTTACATGGCTCCAAATCCTCCTAAGCCAGAAGACTTGCCAGAAGTATGCAGGTATTTGACAACTCAATTCTCTGGTTTAATTGGTGACATTAACCTGGTGCAGATTCATTCCTTGATGGATTAGATCACTTAAACTCCATACTTTTGACGAGTTTAATGTGCTTTCCTGTCTTTCAACTTGTAGAGACGTACTGATCGAGTATTCAAAGCGAGTAATGGAGTTTGGGAAATTATTGTTCGAGTTGTTGTCGGAGGCCCTTGGGCTAAAGCCAAGCCACTTGAATAACATAGATTGTAGTAAGGGGCTACAGGTTTTAGGCCATTACTATCCTGCTTGTCCACAGCCAGAGTTTACTTTGGGCACAAGCAAGCACGCCGATAATTCCTTCCTTACGGTCCTTCTGCAAGATCATATTGGTGGTCTGCAAGTTGTTGATCGTCAATATAAGTGGATTGATGTACCCCCTGTGCCTGGGGCTTTAGTGGTGAACATTGGAGATCTTTTACAAGTAAGCACACGTATACAATTGCCCCCTTGTTTTTTTATTCCGTAAAAACTACTATTAAATTAAGAGAATAGTACCGTAAACTAAGCTAGTTTGTTAATGACTAATACTCGAGACAAGCTTTGGTCGCATGGTAGCGTTCTCTTAGAATATGTCTTAGAATTCTTCGATTATCATAATTAGGTCTTTTATGTTGAATTCTTTTTGGGGTTTTCAGCTCATATCAAATGATAGATTCAAGAGCGTAGAACACAGGGTATTGGCAAACCGTGAAGGTCCAAGGATATCCGTTGCCAGCTTCTTTAGCACAGGTATGCTACCATTTACAAATATCTATGGACCTATCAAGGAGTTAGTATCAGAAGACAACCCTCCAAAGTACAGGGAGACTACTGTGAGGGACTACCACACCCATTTCTATGACAAAGGCCTAGATGGAACCTCTGCCTTATCTCATTTTAAGATCCGAACTTAGACATGGAGGAGCACAGGAGCAGAGACCCGCAACGAACAAATCCTGTCTACTAAATAATTTGGCATGAAAATATATATTGGTTTATTTAATCTGAAAGCACTTTCGCACCACAAAATTCTGGATATGCATATTATTTTGTTTTATGTTTGCATATGGTCTAATATACTTGCAGATAGGGTTGGGTTTCTACCCATGTGTCCCAGGTACGAAATTTCCCTTCCTATAAATTATTGTAATAGCTTCGAACTCTCTTTCTTCCGCCAAAAAAAAAAAAAAAAAAAGCAGTTTTTTTTTAAAAAAAAAGGGGGTTTTCTGACACTTCCATTCATCGTGTTTACATTTTTTGTGGCATGCTGCTTAGCGCTTAACGAATTCAACTGTGGTTGTGGTTGCATATTTTGAGAATGTTTTTGTTTGTAAGAAGGGGTTTTACACAATTGTATCGAAAACCTGTTAATGTATTTATTATAATCCAACTGCTTCTTGGAGAATCACCCCTCCGTAAAGTCAGCTAAAAAAGGAGCCAATCCCGTCCATCCTCCACACTATATAACCCGTACACGAAGGAGGAAGCGAGGAGCAAAAGGATGAAAACAAAGCAGCCAAAAATGCTAGGAAAATTATATTTTTGTATATATTGGTGTATGACAAGTGATATATACATGTCATATTAATTAGTGAGTTTATTTTGTTATATGTTGATTATTTGTATCTTTTGACGCATCACATGATACATCAATGTGGGGTAGAAAATTATGTGCTCCAGAGAATTACTTGCCATACAAATTGTACCTATATCTAATTAAAAGATAGACGAATTCGCTTATAACATGTAAAAAGTCATTACAAATTACAAATCATAAGTTGACATGTGCTCAAAACATTTTTTTTGTTTTTTTGTTTTGGGTGCTTTTGATGAGTCCTTTGTATGGGAAGTATGGGAAAATGAAGATAACTCGTGTAAGAACTTCAAAAGACACTATATTGAATTCTCGTAATCAATATCACATCCCGCATGAAAAATTGAATTGTCTAATCGTATGTCTAAACTCTAAATAGTTATAATATTGTATTTGTACATTTCAATCATAAAATCTAGGAAATTTTAACGAAAAGTTTTCGGTATTGTTCACTTTAACGAAAAACCACATTTTTACACTAAAAATTCAATTCTGGTACTATTCATTTTATCCTTTATTTTGTCATTATCGTTAAAACTCAAAGTTTTTAAGTCATTTTTCATTAGTTTTTCTTAAAATCTATTTAGTTTTGGAAAAATAACTTCCACACATTATTTATTTTTCATGTACATCGTTGTTTATTTACCATCTTTGAATCAAATAAACAAAAACAAATTTAAACAAAATTGTGTACAAATTAAAAACAAAATTTGTGCATATATAAGTAGACAATTGTGGATCACTTAAACACAATGTGAAGTCACTGAAGTGTTCCCACATGTTGGTTTTGGCAGGAAGAATGTATACGTTAGTTGCTGTCAATCTAATAGCATTTTTCGTACTACAGAAGAGTTCAGGATAATAAAATGATTGAGTTTCCACTCATGCGTCTCGGGTTCAAAACTCTCCTCCTTCCTCAATTATTGTAATTGTTTCGAATCCTCTCCTCTCCCCTTGTGAAAAAAAAGATGCAAAAAAATCTAAGATTACGTTATTATCATCAAAATTTATTGTCCAACGTTATATGATAAACGTTCAGGACAAAAAAAAATTGTCATCACTCTAACACCGTGGTGCTAAAAAGTTGGCGTCCTGTAACAGTATAAAGCTATAAACACTGGATATTATAAGTGGATGTTATCAAACTACTCACTAATCGATACATGCGCCAATTCTGTATATTAACAACTAACCTAGCAATTACCATGCTTTCTTGATCTAGTTGGCTTTAGGTTTGGCACTCTAATTATTAACTGTCACTTTTGCCCTTGCGCTACGACATGTAGAAATTATTTTAGGTGTTATAATACGTACATAATTATGCATTGACATATTTCTATACAATGACAAATAATCAGATATTATATGTGCAACATGACTATTATAGGATTAGTTAAGGGAACCGGATCCCCTCCGGATCCATATATACTGAGCCTGCTGAGCAGGCAATTCGGGCCGTTGAAATTTGATTTAACGGCTACAATTATTATAACTTTAAGAGGGTCCCCTGTTTGTAGCCGTTAAATTAAATTTCAACAGTCCGGATCGCCTGCTCAGCAGGCTCAGTTTTATTGGATTCAGAGGGGATCCGGTTCTTTAGTTAAGATATATAACATGAGAGGAGAATTTAGATGCGGTCCCTAACTATCAATGTTTTTTTTTACTAAAACCTTGTTGGTTTCAATTTTTTATCGAAGTCTCTCACATTAATGTAATAATGTACTTCTATGTAAGTTAAGTTAATAGGGTTAATCTTAGTTTACTATCCTGAAGTTTTTTAGTTTTTAACATTTTATACATCAAGTGTTTTTTGTCTCAGTCTGGTACTTAAAGTTATAGTTCTGGGATACTTTCATACATCTGTTAAATTTTTAGTTAGAACCTCTGTTAACTGATAATATGGCATCCACGTAGACCATAATTGGACGCTATGTGATATGGCCCACGTGAACATTAAAACTTAAAATAAAAATTAAAAAAATTAAAAACTAAAAATTAAAAAAATTAAATAACTAAACTGAAACCCTACATGTCCAGATCTGAATCCGCCTCTTCCCTTCCCTTTGAATCTCAGCCGTCTCATTTTCCCTTTCTCGAGGTCTCCTCCTCTTAAATTCAGGAGGTCTCCATCGCTGATTCCTCCCCTCTCCATCTCCGTCCAACGCTCTAGCGGACTTACCAATTCCTTCTTCTCCTCTCGCATCGCTGCAATCGACTCCATCGCTGTCGCCTGACAGCGAACCTTACGTTCCCGCTCCGGCACCGTCGAATCATAGCAACATCAACAACGATGACATCAACATCGTCGGCGACGGTGTTGAGAACTCCTCAAGGGGAGGAATGAACGAGGGAAAGATGGCGGGGATTGCGTCTGGAGTCATCGTCGGAGTCGATTTGGTAGGGCTCAGAAGATTTTCTGGTATTAATTTCTCATAATTTTTTTTGTTGTTAAATTATGGGTTTGTTTAGTATATGATTGAATTGGGGTTTGCTCCATGTTCAACCGCCTCCGGAGCGAGATCGTCCCCGACCACTCCAAGCTCTCTGAAATTTTCGCGCAATTAGGGATTCACGATGGTTCAAATTGCAGAGAGGAGCTCGAGGGCCTCTAAGACGAGTTCCAGAACCAGACGGAGGACGAGTGCACGTGGGGAGAGGGAGTGCGTCATTGGCGCCGTTGATTTGGATCTCACCGCAGATTTTCCCAGAGGATTTCGATCTCGCCACAAATTTGTACAGAAGGGATGACGATGGGAGGTAGGGCTGGGCACTGGCCGGGCCGGGCACAATTTTGAAGGAACCGGACTTTACCTGTTTTAAACAATAACGGACCGGACCGGACCAGGTACGTGGTTTTTAAGTTTGGGAACCGGCCTTAACCCGGGGCAGGTCTACGGGTCCAATCAACTTCTTTTTTTTTTTTTTCCTGGTTTTGATACAGAGCTCCTGAACATTCCATAATTGCATATTGCTCCAACTGCCAATGAAATCGACAGGTTTGAAGCTACCCACAGCAGCAGCTGAACCACCGGTGGTGAATTGATGAAGATGGTGGTCCCTGTCTCTCTCGCTCATCTCTCTCAATCCCAAATCAAGGTCTCTGTCTCTCGACTCCGATCGATGATGATGGCGCGAGGCTCCAATCTGACTCAGATCGACAATGGCAGTCTTCTGTATGTACTCCGTGAACTGAACCCTATTGGTGGACACGCCGCTGGTTGCGATGAGCTTTTGGGTGTCGAGCACCATGATTCTGTATGCTTTGCACGACGGCGAAGCCATCGCCTACCAAACCGAAGATGAATTCCATATCCTTCTGATAAAAGGCAGAAAGTCCTAATTTTTAATTATATTTTCCACTAAAATGAAGCCTTTTGTCAAAAATGTGCACGTGGGGGCAATGCCTTTGTGTTCTTTGAATGGGTATTTCAGAATCTGATTGATCTCCTAGGTTTTTTGAATTTTGATGCTCCATCCAGATCGGTTATGTAGAAATCTCGAACCAATCGACGCAATCAATTTAAGGGTGGGAGGGAGAAGAGAATGACGAATAGGTGGTGCCGTCGAGGGAGCTGAGCCGTCGTGGTGGTGGAGGAGATGACTCGAGTGGGAGTATGGTTTAAGTCAAGGAAGGAAAGGGACGATGGGATGGAATGGATAATGGATTAGTTTTAGAGAATTAGTAAATGGGTTATAGTTAGAAACGGGCCGTCCGGGCCCCGTTATTCCAAATCTTAGGACTCGGCCCACCCCTTAAATAATATGGACCCGCCCCACGCCGCCCCATTTCTATTCTCAAAAAATTGGAATCGACCCATACCCGCTCCTACCCGCGGTTCCTGTACCCGTTTGCCCACTCCTAATGGGAGGGGAGCGAGGGAGGGGCGAGATGGGAGGAAGACGACTTTGTAATTTTTAAATTTTTAAATTTTTAAATTTTAACTTTAAATTTTTAAAATTTTTTAATATCACATCAGCTCATACTAACACATGGTGTCTAGTCATTATCCACATGATCGCCACATTTACTAGTTAACGGTTGATTTAACAATTTTTGTCTCAGAATTATAACTTCAGGTACCATTTTGAGATGAAAAATACTTGATGTACCAAATGTTGAAAATTAAGAAACTTCAATATGGTAAACAGAGATTAACCCTGTTTTTTAAATTAAAAAAGGAAATTTGTAGCTTGTTATATTAATAAGATTTTAAGGAAAACCTATCATTTGTGGAATTAAAAATATTTAAAAAATTATATTTTCCAATATAGTGTATACTAGAATTTGTACCCACGCGTTGCTGCGGGATTGAAAACTATATGAAAGATTATGCAATTTCAATCTTCATAAACAATGTTTGAGTAAAAAACTGAGTTACCAATGCCAATACAAATTATACACAACCTCATCATGAATGAAACAAATTTAAATATCAAAAGAGAAACCTATTTCGTCTATTAAAAATATTACGAAGTTCTTTGGATATGAAAAAACACAAATTGCTTCCTGTCCAAAAACATCAATGGGAAATGTTGTTTACTGCAACACTAAAAGTTGTCCTCTGGTATGTTGGTCATTAAGGAAGCATCCCAGGCAAGGGAAAAAAAATTGAAATAAATTTATAAACTGTAGAATTATATCATGAACAAAATAAGGATAAAGTGTGTTTACTTAGTGTTTTTGTGTGTAGAAAGAAGTCTGATTTTGCATGAAATGGAGATGACCTTATCTGGCAATTCTATAGGACGCGATCAAACTTTTGTGCGTTTTCAACTTGCCTTGCAACCAAGTTTCTACAAAAAACAGATCGAATTCAAGAAAATAATTAGACCAATGCATAAGAGATTATAAGAAAAAGTATAGAAAATATAAACCACATATACCACTTATTATACTACTTTGTATTCCCAATACACCTAAAAATATATCAATTTCTAGTGAATAGTTCGGTTCCAGTTAATTCTAGGGCTAGGCACGGGCCGAGCCGGGCCCAATTTTGAAGGGACCGGACCGGACCTAGGTTCAAATGAAACGGGCCGGGCCGGGCCGGAGATTACATTTTCTAATATAGGAACCGGACATTACCCGGCCCACTTGAAACGGGCCGATTCGGGCCGGGTCCGCGGGTCCCTTTTTTTTTTTTTTTTTTTTTTTTGGGTTGTTTGAAAAAAAAAAGAAAAAATTGTAGTTGTACAGATTGCAAACTGCACTGCACAGATTGCAATCTGTGCAAACTGCACTGCACAGATTGCAAACTGCACAGATTTGAATTTTGCACAGATTGCAAACTGCACTGCACAGAATTGCACAGATTGCAAACTGCACAGATTTGCACATATTGCAACTGCAGTCACAGACTGCATTTATGCAGATTTTGCACAAATTCACCGTTATTCACATCCAATCTAAATACAAAGTCCAACATCCAAGTTCATAGATTAACAATACATCCAAAATAACAATATTACATCGTCCAACATCTAAAAATCAAATCAACATACAAAATATCCGAAAGTCCAAGACATCCAAATTCCAATAATCAAATAATCCAACACAACATAAACATGACATCCGCAATAAATTTCAAATTAACATCCAAAATCACATCCAACGCCCAAGTTCCAACAACAATCCTCATTGAATCTGTAAGCAAAAATAGAATATAAACATGACATTTTTAAAGTCCAACATCATATTATCCTCATTGAAATTTAAAGTTTATTCATTTGAGTTTAAAATATTACCGCAATCCCTTTTCCTTTATTCGTTCGAGTTATTTGAGGAGCTTCAACTTCAGGAACACTTAATGAGATGGTTGAACTTGTAGATATAGTATTTGCTCTTTTTCTTTTATATTCTACAACAACGAACAAACGTTAATTGTAAACCAACTAATATAAAGTTATAAACCAAACTATAAAAAACAAAATAATTACCCTCTTCACACTCTTGATAAAATTCAAGCTCCGCAGGACTTGCTTCATACTCAATGCTGCCAATTGGTTCACTTCTCATCCAGTTTTGGAGGCACATCAATGACTCCACTGTTTGAGGAAGGAGACATGATCTACAAGGGTCAATTACTCTCTTTCCTCCACTAAATGCCCTCTCACTGGCAACTGTTGACACTTGAATTGGCAAGACATCTTTCGCTATCAAAGCAAGTGTGGGATATGTGCTCCTCCCTTTCAACTTCCACCATTTCAGAACGTCAAATTGTGAACCATGTGGTACTTTCTCTACAGTGTCAAGGAGATACCTATCCACCTCATGTGCAAGCGCAATATCCTCGGTGTCTTCTAGTTCCTTCTCCCAATCATCTATGATTTGACTAAATATCATTGGATTTTCTGTTGGCATACTAGAAGATGATTGTTTTACCCTTGAAGAAGAAGTGTCAAGAACTAAATCTTCTCTACCCTTTTGTTGTGTTTGTGAACCGAAAGCATGGTAAACATATTCATCACACATCGCCTTCAACAATGTCTTCACTTGATTACTTTTCTGTTCAATCTCTTCTTCAGGAAGTTGTAATTGCTTTCTACACAAGTGCATGTAGTGCCTCAATTTCAACCTTGGGTCTAAGACAAGGGCAACTACAAATATTTGATTAAGGGACTCAATTGAACCAAAATATTTTCGATATTTGGCTCTCATGTTGAATGCCATATCACGTAGCACCAACTCTACAGTTCTTCCAGTTTGCATATATTCAGGCAAAAAAAGCTTTTCAATCTCGTTTTCCACAGCAATGACATCATGAACAGCTGTATTAGATGTGGGATACTTACTTGCACTAACTTTCAAAGTTATAAGATAGAAGACCTTCAAACATTCCACAAACACTTCTGCACTATCCCAATCTTCCTCCTTAGGTGGACCAACCCTCCATTTACCCGCCACTTCTTCTCCTTCATCATTAAGCACCTTTTCACTGAAATAGGTGGTGTATATATTGGCTTCATCATCTTCGGTCATCCTTTCAAATGTTTTTTTAAACTTCAAGCAAGATTCTAGCATCATGTATGTGCTATTCCACCTAGTAGGCACATCCATAACAACTAGACCCCTACTATCCAACTTCTCATTCTCCACACATTTCTTGAAATAACTTAACCTTCGAGGACTTGATCTCACAAACCGCACGGCATTTCTAAGAGCATCCACACTTGTATCTAATCTTTTCAACCCATGTTTCACTACCAAGTTGATAATATGAGCTAAGCACCTCACATGCATAAACTTGCCATTCATAATCATTTTACTATTAGGCCATTTCTGCATTTTACGAACAACATACTCAATTGCCACCTTATTAGCCGATGCATTGTCAACTGAGATACACATTACCTTTTCAATCCCCCACTCAACCAAACATTGCTCAATCATCTTCCCTATTTCTTTGCCTTCATGACTTGAAATCAAACAAAAGTTTAGAATCCTTTTGTGCATATTCCAATCATCATCCACAAAATGAGCAGTTAGCACCATGTAGTTCAAATTTTGCACACTTGTCCATGTATCAGTAGTCAAGCTCACTCTATGATCGCGTATCTCCTTTTTTAACTGATCTTTCATGCTATCATACGTATTAAATAACTCCCTCATGATAGTTCTCCGAGATGGAACATGCAATCTAGGCTGGACTTTGCACATCATCCGCCTAAACCCTTCACTCTCCACAATACTAAAAGGTACCTCCTCGATCACAATAAACTCAATAATACCTTCCACACTTTCTTCTTGGCTCCACCCTTTAGCAACAAGCATGTTTTTGACATCCTCATCCCTAGAAGGTCCAGAACTGCCTAGAACCTTTTGCAACTCATCGGTTGGTTTATATGACTTGCAATGTTTATTGATATGTTTAATGTAAGTACTAGTTCCACCCCCACTAGTATCACATGCAAAAAGGGCGTTACAATGGTTACACTTAGCATTCAATACTTGTACCTCCGCCTTCTCTTTCTTTCCATCCTTTTCTACTTCTTGTATTTCTGAGACGGTACACTTAGTGACATGATCCCAAACCCAAGATCTCTCAGAAGAAGATCTCTCTAGTGAAGCTATTATAGTTGGTTGTTTTGTCTTTGGAATAGGTGGTGCTTTTCTTTTTCTGGAGGATTAGGGGTTTGGGGGAGGCATTGATGGGTTTGATAATTGTGTGGGTGCTTCTGTTGGTTGTGAAGGACATGGTGATGTAGCCGTAGATGATGCTACATTAGTACTGCTAGGGGTACTTTGACTTTGAGATTGAGACATTATGTAAAAATCTGTAAAATTTAAATAATGGAACTATATTCATTAATCAAATAAAGATATTTCGAAATATTCATCATTGCCTTGATACAACAGCAAAGAAATTGCCTATATACACATTATACATAATTTAAACCCAAAAAAGCATAATCGCCATGTAAATAAAATAGCAATTTCTTTGTTGCTTTCTGATTGGTTCAAAGCAAATAATTACCCTCTGGGATGGGAAAGACAAGCAGGCAGCAGCAGTGGCACAATTAAACAGAGTGAACACACAACACACAGATTGTTGACCGACAAAAGACCAAAAAGGCTGAGAAGTATCATCATGTTATTATACTAATCAGTTTGGACAACCAAATACATTTTGACTTAGCGTGACAATTGAAGGTTACTAACTGTTCAACAAATATAATCACAACCAACCACTTATAATTCATGTGCAGATAACAATATCTGAATATCATACCACATAAAATATTTTTCCATAAAAAGAGGAAGGAAAAAGTTTTTTAAATTTTCTTTTTAATAATGTGGAGACCAATTCTATTTAATTATTCAGGTTTTGAGTCTGTTGACAGCTAGCCATGATCCGATCTTGGGTTAAGGTTGCATCTGAATTAATACACCTACTGTAGTTCAAAATTCATTATTAATTTGGGTTATTGAAGTACTTAGGAAATGCTAGAGAAAAGAATCTAGTTTGTGTCTTTATAAAATACAGAAACCCATACAAGAATCTAATTTGGGTTATTGACTTAGCGTTATACCTATTATGTAATATGATAATTATTTAGTGACAACATTCTAGATTAGAGATACAAGGAAATTATCTTGTACTGTAGGAAATTAACTTTAAGAGATACAATCATACAAGTTAACATACCTAGTTGCACCTAGTTTTAAGAAAAGAGAAAGCCTCTGCCACTGGAAGGAACTCCTTCTTGTTAAAAACCACCTGAACCAAGTGAACCAAGTAAATAAACAACAAACATGCTGGAAATCTGACTGCGAAGAAAGGAACAAACAAACAAACATTTGCATGAAGAAATTCTTGCAAACAAACATTTGTTAATAACTATAAACAAACAAACATTTGTTAAGATTTCTCACTTAGGTAAAAATAATCGGTTTGTTTCTCATGCATCAGATTTCACACTTAAACAATAATCGGTTTGTTTCTCTCAGATGGAACAGGACCTGTCAATCCAAAGGATGTAAAATATTACAACAATCTTATTGATGAACTGATCAGCCATTGTAACAGTTTATCTAAATTATGTTTCTACAGTTCCCTGCCTATACTATTAAAGAAAGAAAATATCACTTAGTGTTAATAATTTAGTAGCTATGTCACTTATTATTAATAATTTAGTAGCTATAGTGATCTACAATTCTTTATGTTCATAATTAATTAAGTTGTTTGTTTCAACCAAGAGGTTCAAATGAGACATGCAAAAAAAGGGATTTGGGATGATCATGATGGAACACTTTTGTGGATGCAGAAAAGACTTCACTGCATCTGTAGATGCGCGCTTAAAAAATTTTGAGGATAGAGTTTTGCATTGGACTACAATGAATGAGCCTAATGTTCTAGAGCTAACTCCTCAACCAAGCCGTACATGGCGGCTCATAATATCATGCTATCTCATTCTCATGCATCAGCTGCTAGATTGTATAAGATAAAGTACCAGGTAATTGTCAAACTTTCACTGAAAAGGGCTTCCGGAACTCTTATCTTTGACAATCAAGTTATTAGTCTTTGTCCTTAAAAACATAATACTCTTGATACAGTTGATGTCTCACAAATTAAGAAGAGAGAAAATTGAGAGAATAAAAAAAAAGGCAAATTAAGAAGGCAGAAGAATAACTTTACTGGTTTTGTGACTATCATCATTCTTTCATATTTTGTTTTTATGTGTTATGCGCAGACTTACAGGTATATTTTTAATTTTGTACACACTCCTAAATTGTCATTCCCAAATCAATCCAAGCAAATACCAACAAAAAGTACAATGAATTATATCAGACTAACCAAGGTCTCCACTAGAAAAGCCGTTGGATTTCTCACTCCAAGCGAAAATCGTTCAACTGAAAACCAAAATACACTGAAATGTCACTATCTAATACCAGAATTCAAGCTTAATGGATTTGCTATAATCTTCTTATACAACACTACCTCAATATTTATGGGAGTACGTTGAATCATTCATAACTTTGCACATTCGAAACATAATAAAAAGGATCTAAAACAAATAAGCTTTAGAGCATACCGAAACCGATGAGGTTGCCATATTTTTGCACTGCAGAGGTTATGCTTAAAGCTTTCTCTTTTCCAATAACTGCATCCAGCAATTTCTTAATATATTAAAATCACGAACAAAACTGAAAGAGGATAGATTAAGATTAACATGACATGCACATTTCCTCTCTTTCTGAAAAAAATCAAAAGAGGAATATTTTTCACAGCTCAATCATCAATCTACAAATTCTACTTCTCTCAGTTCATATTCTAGATCCTGAAACATTTTTACAGCTCAATCATCAATCTTAGGCAGTCTAACTTAAAACCCCTAAAAATCCCTATACCAGAAATTCAAATTAATAATAAAACCTAATTCAAAATTACCTAAATTTTAGAGGGATGATGGTTGGTAGGTACTGGTACTAGTAGCAGTGTCGGTGGTGATGGGGTGATGATGGTGGTTGCGACGGCGGAGGTGGTGCCGTTGTGTTGGTTGCGACAGCGTTGTGAGAGTCTGAGAGTTGGAGCTCGACGGTGGTGATTGGGTGAGTGATGGTGGTCGCGACGGCGGAGTTGGTGAGTGATGGTGGTCGCGACGGTGGTGGTGAGCACTGTGAGCGAGAGTATGAGAGTCGAAGGAAGGCATAGGGAGAGGGAGTCGAGGGAGAGTCTGAGAATTCGAGGTGCTTCTGGAACTCGGGACTCGGGAGGTGGAATTAGGGCTAGGGAGTTGAAACTGACGGTTAAGATTGGATGGAGATATGATATCTTAAATCTCGTCCGTCCATTGTAACACAAACGGGCCGGTCCGGGTACCCGCGGTTCCTATACTTTTGGAACCGGCCCGAATCGAAAACTTCAATTACCTGGCCCGACCCGCCCCGATATGTTTTTACAAGATTAAGAACCGCCCCGTACCCGCCCCGTACCCGTATTACCCGCCCCGACCCGCGGGTCCAGGACCCGTTTGCCCAGCCCTAGTTAATTCCACTTTAGTTTCTTTCAAACCCTTCAACTTATCCTTGACTTTTTTTTAACAACATTATAATTAAGAACTGTTTAGTAAATATTATCAAATATAAACCATATATACCACTTATTAAGGTTAGTTTCTTTCAAACTATTATGATGCTGTAAGAATGAAACTATTATGATTTGAGATGGAAATTAATGTTATCAAGAGTTTCCATCAAATCCTTCAACCAATCCCACCCATACCTGTCTAACCCTTCATAATCCCAATTTTACTCTCTTAAACCCTCTAACCTAACCTTGACTTTGTTTTTACAGCTCTTTCATTTAAAAGCTTATTTTCTCTACAAAATCATAATAGTTTCATTCTTACATCACATTTTAAACTCTTGATAACATTAATTTCCATCTCAAATCAGAATGAACCTCCAATGTTAGAAATATGAGTAAAAAAATGTTTAGTAAATGAATTTGCCAATTCTAATTAAGAACTGTTAATCAAACTGTAAAAGCAACATATGAGTTTTTCCAACTTCAAACATAGAACCAATAGCGAGAATCCAATTGGAAATGGAATAGACCAAATAGACCATGAAGATTACACAATCAGAAGATGATATATTTGAAGGAGAAGAGTTCATTACATTGTGTGATGACAGCCGATCAATAGGAGAAACTGAGAAGAGCGACGAACTTGGCCTCAGATTTTCTCTATAATAATTGAAAAAATAAATAAACTTAACATGCAGGAATGATGCTGTTATTTTCTCCAGACAATAAACATCATCTCGTAAAGTATTAAAAATAATTTATGTGCATTTCATTCATACTTCTATTCACATCATAAATGTAAACCTCAAAACACAACTCATGGAACAACTTTTCTTACTAAACCCTAGAACACATTTTAAAAATTTTAAAATAGTTCTATTTTTTGTTTTCTTTGCTAAATTCATTCATGCGTTTCTTAAATTTAAATTCAGTTTATAAATTTTCACATTAATCTTTAGAAAGTAATTTTTTATGTAATTATTTAAAATATGCTGTATAAAACATACTTATTGCTTCCACTTAAGAAAAATGATAACACAAAATGAATTAAACTCGGAGGTTAAAGTAAGTTCTCTTACCAAATAACTGAAGCCAAATTGACACAGAAGCATATCAACGTTGCATCGTCACAGGTACACCATTAGCAACGTTTCTTTACTGATTCAAGCATAAACATGAATGAATTAAAAGCGTTAAAAAAATGAAATAACACTTCAATTCTTTGCTAAATTCATTCATGTGTTTCTTAAATTTAATTCAGTTTATAAATTTTCACATCAATCTTTAGAAAGTAATTTTTTATGTAATTATTTAAAATATGCCGTATTAAACATACTTAATTGGTCATATCCCTCAATTATAGTTTAATTCATTAAACTACTAATTCTGATTTAATTAATGATTGAATTAAATCAATTAGTCTAAATTAAATCAAATAAAATACGAAAAGGAACAAATAACTTTAAATCGATCAATTTATATCAATTAGGGTTGAATTTCCTGAACCAAAGATTCTGATTTAACTAAGAGCTAAATTAAATAATTAGCTCAAATTAAATCAAATCAGAAAATCAGTCCCACAAATTACAAGATTGAGATTGGGGATTCTAAACTAAGACTCAATCAGTTGCCTATAAATATTAGGCTCATTTTTCACAAAGAGGACATAAGAGAAATGAAGTAAGTCCAAACCTTTTAAGAAAATAGGAACTCTCTGGCCAAAGCAAACACTAACTTGGTTTTGCTTACTCCCTTTTTGAGTCTCGAGATTCGAATTGATGAAGAGAATGTCCAACCTTAATTAGCCTTCAGAATAGCCTAAGCTGCCAAAGCTTTCTCTGAAGCGACACAAATAGGCTCATCAAGAAGAAACAGCGCCGCAGCTGTTCCAAAACTCCTGAGAGGCTGTGAAAATTCCGCATTGTTTCTTGAGAGATGGTTCACTATCAACCGACTAGTCAACTTCCTTCCAAACACATAAACACTGTTGTGTTCATCATCAAACTCATGAAAAATCAGCAAGTGCAACGAGGACGTGCCGATTCATCCACCACCAAAGCCAAAGACCACCACCACGTGGAGAATCAGAGAAATATTCTTGTAAATGAATAAACCATAGATGTTGTAACCTAAATATTTAGTAATGCAAAAAAATATTTTGTACGTGTGTTCTTTTTGTTATTCTTTGCAGTAATTTTCGTGTTTGCATTTACAAATCAATAAAAATATAAAAAATAAAAATTATGAGAAGTAATGTCATTTGCACAAAAAGAAATTTACTTTTTTTTTCTTTTTTTTCTCAGTCACATGTCATTAAGCATCTCAACCCACTTTGTCTATATTCATCCCTATATCTTCTTAACTGCACAAACCCTATCATGAAAAAAACTGCTCTAACATAAGGGTGGGTTCAAAAAACAGAAGAGCGAAAAAAACCAGACGGAACACCAAAACCGAAATCGAAAAAAATGAACTAAAAAAGGAAAAACCAAACCGAATTGAACTTTATTGGTTCGGTTTTGGTTTTGGAGGTTTGGAAACCGAACTGAATCCCTTTACACTTTATGAATGTATGCCTATGATGTTTCTTTTGTGAAACTTTGTTGCAAAGTTTGAAACTAAGTTAGGGCTTTTTCAAGGAGCATACTTGGTTCAATTAGGGAGGTTATTCCATTGGTTATAGAAGAAAGTTTTGGAAGGTGACTTCTGAGAAGCCAATTTATATTGAGTATGCAAATGATGTGCTTGAGTTTGCTTTGGAACTTAGGAGAGTTTCTCTATTTGTTTGCTTTTGGAATGGATACTATGTCACTTTTCTTTGCAATTGAGGTTGTTGATACAATATGATTGATTTATATGATCTTGTACCTTCCCATTTTCACCACTTTTTTTTTACTATTAGTCTACCGATGCAAGTCTCTTTTCTAAATTCCATATTAAAAAAAAAAATAATAATTAGGTTTTATTAAATAAAAAAAAAAACCAAAACCAAACCAAACCGAAAAAAAACTGAAAGAAAATGAAATCGAACTAAACCGAACCGAATGAAATTAACCCACCTCTACTCTAACATGCAAAGTGTGTGCGCTTAACTTAAAATTTATAAAAAATAAATAAAATACTTAGAGCATCTCCAAATGAGATGTCAAAATTGCCACGTAGGCATACAACAGTAAAAAATGGCAACAAACTCTCTCCAACCGAGCCTTCAATTTCTTACGTGGCACTGAGTCATTTGAAGGTAAAGCCTTTTGCTACCAAATTTGACAGCAAATATCAAATTCATTAAATGATTTTTAATAGATTAATATAATATATAATAAATGTTGTTATGTTTTTGAAATATTTGATTGGTTGCCTTAATCATTGGACTCCACAAAAAGATAAAAAATTTATTAAATGAAATTATTATTTAATATATCGGGTGGAGGAAAATATTGTACAAAATGTCAAATTGCCACATAAGCTTTCAACTATCATTTTGATGTTAAAATTTGACATCTCCTTTAGAGATGCTTTTATGTGACTCAATAAATGGTATGGACAACTCCAAAAGAGCTTATGCATTTTGGTTACTCGTTGTTCATCACTTTCACAAGTTTACGAATCGAACAAATAGTTTAGGAATAAGTAAAAAGTATCGTTCCCACAAAGATTGGATTGATTTTAGAAATCCTACCAATTAAACCGAAACAAACTCTAAAGTGAAGAACTTTAGCGAAAGAAACTTGATTTGTGTAAACTAAATTAAAGCAAAAAATTAAGATTGCATTATGCATATGAGCAATGCACACAACAAACAAATTGAAATTCCAAATAGAAAGAACACTAGAGCATCTGACTCACCATAATCAAATAGCACCGTTATTAATAGGTACTTATTCATATTGTTTGATTTTTCCTAAATTAAGCGTGACACCTAATTGCATCAAAAGTATTACTACATGTTGACCCTCTATATCATCTAGCTGAATCACACATATAACAGCCCATTAAGCTTTATAAAAATCATTGGAAAATCACACAAATTCTAGCATCTACAAATACGAAATCAGGGCGCTGAATATATTGCTTGGCAAGGCTTTTGAGTCCCAATTCTGAGAGACCCTCCATTGCTTTTGTTTATAACAAAGTCAGTGACGTCTGAGAGGTTGCTGATGGTTTTGGCCATAGTTGGAGTCTTTCAAGTTACAATGCAGACCGCCGGGGGGGGGGGGGGGGGGGGGGGAGGGGGGTAAAAAATAATCGAGAAAAATATGGAGGCGACACATGGATTCTTGGGTAAAAAGACAAAATTACCCTCGAGATACACTGGAACTCCTACGCGCAAGCATAAGACAATCATGACTCAATCAAGGTCAAAAGTGATCAAAATAGGTATTTATTCAAAACCTATTTCATCCATCCTCATCAAATCCTCCCCACAAGGTAATCGTCAATTATTCATTCAAAATAGGATTAATTACCTAAATTAATTGATTAATTTCCTAATTGATTGCAAGATATTATTATTTTGACATAATACCTTGCAATTACACCTAAAAATCACCATAAGTGGCCAGACCCATTTTCTCCAAATAGGGGCCGGCAACACCCCTATAAATAGCTCCCATTTCTCCCAAAAACCTAATTCCAACTCTGTTGCAAAATTCTCCAAAATTCTCTAAACAATTTTCCCTCAAATTCAAACTTTGGCATCAGAGGTTCTTTAGCCAAAGCCCCCCCCCCCAACCCCACCCCCCCCCCCCCCCCCCCCCCCCCCCCCCAAAAATCATTGTGGGCGCATGAGGCTCTTGGCCTTGACCTAAGGTGTTAATTGTTTTGCAGGTGCATTTTCGTCCAAGAAGAAGAAGTCAAAAATTTGCATCCACAAATCGGTGCTTTCATTGAGAGTTTGAGTCACACGCTCGTAGAAGACTCTCGCATTCATGGTTTTTCGTTTTCTTGTTCATTTGTAGATTTTTCGTACGTTTTTGTTCCTATAATTTTTTCCATAAAAATTCCAACGTTCAAGAATTAGGACCACAACGATCCACAAGGCTTAACACAACAATGAGTGAAGCGGCACCACCCCACAGGACACCACCGTAGCAACCACCACGGCAAGGTCCAGGATGCCATGACCACGGCCCAAGTTGTGCCATCCAAGCCCATAAGGGCCCAAGCCCAAAGTGAGCCAGCCCGAGCCCCTCAAGCTAAATACGAGCCCAACACATTGTCGAGCAAGCCCTAGCCCCGCACCCACGTGCGCCGCACGTCGAGCAGCCCACTCTCGTGGCCCAACCCACTCATGTGGCCTTCGAAGCAGCCCAAATCAGTAGTTCAACCGTCTCGGCTCCAAATTTCTGGACCAATGATTGAACTGTGGTCATTTTTACCTCCATTTCTCTGCGGATTTGACATTCCCAACTTAAATCTCGCGCCCGGAGTCTACCACACTCCACTGCTCAAGGAGATGCATTGGTTCCAAGCTCTTCCAGCCCAAATGGAGAACAACACTTGACAAGTCATAGAGTTGACAAGCGCCCTTCCAGCTCACCGAGATGCAACGTGCCCCAGACGAGGTGTCTTGAAGTAGGACAAGGGCAGACGAAGAACCTATCCAGCAACGTCCAGGCAAGCAGCCACTTGACCAGCCACGAACTGAACATTTTGGCAGTGTACACTCCCGACTAGGCCCCCGAGATAGTGTATACTCCCATCTTAGCGCGCGGAGGAGCGTGCACTCTCAACTAGGTGTAAACACGAATTTTCCTGAAACGAACGAAACAAGAACACGTGTACAAAATAATATTTTGTATTAATTTTGGGGTTACAATCTCTTCTACAAATTTAGCCTCTGATTCGATCTCCGTAAGGTGTTGATTTGTGGATGTGCGATTGATCTAAGGGCCGTCGAGGCTTAATCTTGGATGAACGGTTGTAAGTTTCTTCAAGGGCCATTGGGGCTTGATCTTGAAGGTTGAGGGAAGTTTCTTCAAGGGCTTTTGGGCTTGATCTTGAAGGTTGATGAACGGGTCTTCAAGGGGCTTTTGGGCTTGATCTTGAAGGTTGATGAACGGGTCTTCAAGGGGCTTTTGGGCTTGATCTTAAAGGTTGATGGATGAACGGATCTTCAAGGGCTTTTGGGCTTGATCTTGAAGAACGGTGATGAAAGCATCTTCAAGGGCTTTTGGCCTTGATCTTGAAGAACGGTTAGATGTGTGGATTTGTTGATGTTGCTGATCCAAAGGGCCGTTGGGGCTTGATCTTAGGATGAACAGATGATGAACGATGAACACTTTCTTCAAGGGCCATCGGGGGCTTGATCTTGAAGAAGGATTCGACGAAGAACGAAGAGAGCTTTCTTGATCCTTCGGGATTTGCTTGAGAGCTTTTAGAATTTCAAAGCTTCAAGGTTTTGGTGTGATGTGAATTAGTAAATGAAAATGAATGCCTTGGCTTCTTATTTATAGAATTCCAAAACTTGATTTTTGGATTTAAATAATCAGATGAAATAAATCATTTCTGCCAGGTGTTGACATGTGTTCTGGTTGATGTCTTTTCCGATGATTTTTTATTTTTCGTTGAGTCACATGCTATGCATAAATTTTATGTGACACGTGAACATTGAAAATTTTAATTATTGCCCAACATTTATTTCACCGAAATTTCGATGTCTACAAATGCCCCCACTTCAAGGTGCGTCGTATACATGTGCTTGTCACGTGTAGGAGATGCGTTTTGAAGTCCCTTAATGTAGACGCCGATCCAAGAGCCATCAAGGCTTGATCTTGAATTAGGCTGAAAGTTTCTTCAAGTCTTGAATTCGGCTGGAAGATTTTCTGGTTTCCTCCAATTGTTGATTTTCCACAGGCTTAATCTTGAACTGGGTTGGAGGGCTTTTTTTTTCTTTTTTCAACTAGACTTCCTCCAAAGGTCTAAATTTACTCATTTTATCTGGAGCTGAATTTGATTTGAGGGTGGTGGACCCTTGATCTTGATTCGAACTTATGATTTCTTCAAAGGCCATTGGGGCTTGATCTTGAATTTAGATAGAACCACGAGCGATTTCAGGATTTGAACACCTGGCAGGCAGGCATGAGGTAGAGGTGATGGCCTATTTCTTTGTTCAATCTTTCCAATTCATATTGAAGAGGGTTTGGTAGGCACGAGGTGGAGGTGATGGTCTGTTTCTTTGTTCAATCTTTCCAATTCATATAGAAGAGGGTTAGGGGATGAATCAGCATGTACAGTTGTTGTGTTTGCTGATGATCCACAAGATTGATGTTTCATTGTCACTTGTCTTATCTGTTCTCCAGGCAGATGTGGTATCTTCTTTGGAAGTACATCAACAGTTGAAGATGAGTACTCGAGAGCGATGCTAGGTAAGCAATCAGGGAAGAGGTTCCAGGTAGTCGGTTCCTGACTGGAAGCTTGATTCCAAGTGCCCACTGATTGCTCTCCTTTTTATTGTTCTGCGAGTAAAAACAAGGACAAAGAAAAGGACAAAGAGAAAGCATGATATGAGATACTTTCACTTTAGACCCTGATCATATGTGATACTTTTGCTTTTGAAGAAGCAGTGGTGATTTGACGGCGTTGCACGATGAGGCTTTGCTCTTTGGCGACGGTGCCAGCAAAAGGTTGTTGAAGCTTGAGCTCTTCGATTATAGCAACGACGCCGGGCTTGGATTTGACTTAGACTCATTCGTCTGGATTATGCAGTTTTGTAAGAAAGGGCGTCGTGCTATAGTGATTTGTTACAGCTCGTCACGTTGTATTCTTCTCTGCTTATTTCTTTTGCATATCATAAGTGGTGCGTAACCTTTTGCATTTGAATGGTCCTTCAGAGCATCACTTCTCAACGACTCATCCATGCTTGGCAGCTTCAGTACAAAGAGCCAACATCATATCAATTACTATGCGATGTCGGTGACTTGAGACCCAGCTTCAACAACAGTTGAAGATGACCACTCGAGAGCAATCTAAGGAAAGCAATCAGGCAAAGGTTCTGAGCAATCAATTTCAGATCGGACGTTTGATTTCAGGTTCTGACTGATTGCTTTCTTTCTCCTTGTCTTGTAGGTAAGAGTAAGGGCAAAGGAAAAGACAAGGAAAAAGTATGATATGAGATACCTTTACCTTCGACCCTGATGATATGAGATACGTTTGCTTTTGAAGAAGCAGCGGATGAATCAACACATGTATTGGTTGCGCTTGTCTCCACATGCTTCGATGTATCAATTTCACCTGCCTTATCTGTCCTTCAGGCATCTGGTATCTTCTTTGGAAGTACATCAACAGTTGAAGATGAGTACTTGAGAGCAGTGTTAGGTAAGCAATCAGGGAAGGGGTTCCAGGCAGTCGGTTCCAAATCGGAAGGTTGATTCCAAGTGCTGGCTGATTGCTCTATTTCTCCTTGTCCTACAGGGAAGAACAAGAACAAAGAAAATGACAGGGATAAAACATGCTATGAGATACTCTTGCTTTCGACCCTGACGATATGAGATACTTTTGCTCTGGTGTGAGTTGGTTGAAGAGGTGTTTTCAGGGAGGAAGAAACTGAGTATATTGAGAGGTTTGGTTGTAGATGTATTCTTGGCAAGGAAGAAGAGTCAGGTGTTTTGGATGTGTGCCTTGTTATGGAGGATGAATGTCGACATATATAGGGACTTCCCAATAGCAGGTAATGGTGCAGACGTGGCCTTGTTACCCACGCTTGTCGGCGATAGCATTGTAGTTGGAATAGTAAAATTCACGCGTTTTCAACTTTGTCAGAGATCTTTGATAAAGTTGCATGTGCTATCCGAAAAGCTGAGTTTGCGTCTAAAAAGTGTTGACGGACTTTATGCAGGAAAATCCGGCTTTTGAAATTCGAAGAGTGGTGTCTCTTCGATTTTTGAACGAGTGGTTATGTTGCCTCTCCTTTTATGAAGGTATCGAATTTATTCAAAATGCACACTTTGAAGATTGCCCGCCTGTGAAAATTGTCTCTGCTATATTTATGAGATTTTACTCCATCCAACCCTTTTCTTTTATCATTTCTAAAAATGGCTTACCCGTCTAACATTTGCTTAGATTTAAGTCTCGGGAGCGATACAGACGTGCCACGTCAGGGTAATATATGGCGCCCATCCTTCTTATCTTCTAATGGCCATCTTACAGTTGAAGATTCCGTGATGAGGGATGCAACAACGGCTACAGTAGTAGCTAGGAACCTCCTTACTCCTGGAGATAATAAGCTGTTTTCAAGACGGTCAGATGAGTTGGCTGTCCAAGACTCCCTGGCTCTCAGTGCTCAATGTGCGGGCTCCGTGTCTAATATGGGCCAACGCTTACTTGCTCCGTGTCTAATAGGTGGCACCTCTTAGACAAAAGATCAAACGGCTCAAGCGTAAGAATAGAGAATTGCATGTGCTTGCAAATAATTATTCAATGAGCATGAAGAGAAAGCTTGATCAACTGGAAGGCTCCGAAGGTCGGATTGAAAGTGACCATCAGAGGTTTGTGGCTGTATTCCAGAGGCACTTTTTACCTTCGTCATCTGGAGTTTGACCAAGTATTGAGGCTCCGAATAATCTATCTTCAGTGCCTCCCTCTTCTAGGCTTCACATGAGTGACATTTGTGAAGGCTCCCTCTTTTTTTTTTTTTTTTTTGTTTTTGTTTTTGTTGTACATATTTGTAATTCCTCAGATATATTAATAGACAGGCTTTATTTCATTCAATGTATTGTGCTAAATACAAATAAAGCATATATCTCACTAAGATGTGTTACATCCCATTTTTTTTTTTAATCATTATTTTTTAAACGGTGCCTGATGCACCCATCCCCGCCCCCCTTTTTTATCCTTCAATGATTTTGTCACCACCACCCATTTTCTTTTTCCTTCTTGACTTGCTAATAGTAGCATGCAACTTCTTGTTCTCCTTTTTGTTTTTGTTTTTTTTTTTTGTCGGCCAACACTTTCCTTTTCTTTTCTATATATGCTGCAGGGAGAAATGCAGAGGAGCTTGAAGCACGGGAGGCTAGGCACAAAGCAAGGAGGCAAGTAGGTGTGAGTTGACAAACTTTGGTTTTGTTATTCACATTCAAAGACAGCAGCAAAGGCAAGTAGATGTGAGTTGACAAACTTTGGTTTTGTTGATCACATTCAAAGGCAGCAGTCATGGCGGAGGTGCAGAAGCAACTGAAGCTTGAGGTAGAGTGTAAGGCGTCCAGCTTTGCGACCGGCTAGTCATTTGACAGCGGTCACTGAAGCTCTTCGCTGATTTTGATCATAGTAGCCAGAATGACGAGTTCGAGGTAGTGCAAGGCGTCGAGCTTCACGACCGGCTAGTCGTTTGACAGCGGTTACTGAAGTTCTTCGCCAATTTTCATCATGGTGGCCAGAATGACGAGCTCGAGGTAGTGCAAGGCGTGGAGCTTGAAGTGGAGGAGTCGCAGCGGAAGTGCGGCGTTGGGCGATGATCATAGGGCAAATTATGGAGGAGAACTTAATGCAGCTTCTGAAGTCCCAAGGCTTGGAGTGGGTCAAGATTTTTAATTCCAACCCAGCTATGTTCTGGCATCAAGGTCACTGTCGACCTCACCAACGAGCTCCTCTCTACCTAGCGAGAGCCTCGTCGAAGGTCTCTGCCCATCAAGAGCTCGACTAATCGTCGATCAACACCGACATCAAAAGCCCAGCCATGAACTTCATTGTCCTGCAAGCTTCAGGGAGCCCGACCGTCCTCACTACTTGCCTCGACTTCAGCCTCAGCTGCTCAACCTTTCTTACCTGCTCTTCTGACATGAAAACCAGCCTCATCTTCTTCAATAACTCGACAAGCTGAAACAACATTAATGGCTTTCACCCCGTGACCCAGGAATTCACATTCTCCAAAGGGCTTGACCAAACAGGGCAGAAGAAGAAGCTTGCAGAGGAGGACCCGAGCTTGAAGTGGACAAAAATGCAATAGAGCTGGAGTTGTGGCTGTATGTTGTAGAGACGGCGGAGTATCAGTCATGGTGAAACAAAGGAATCGAACGGCGAGCTGAAGCTCCACCACTCGATGATGTGAATCTCTGTGCTTCCCTGAGTCGACTCGGAAAACCCAACGTACATAAAACTGCTTACGTGCTAGCCCAGATTGAGAGAGGATGATAAAACTGGGTCTTTGGGTTTCAGATCGAAGTACGAAACTGAGACGTTGATGACCCCACTAGACCCATTGTACTAGATCCACGAGCTCACTAGATCACCGCTCTTGATATTGACGTCGGCAGAGCCCAGATCGCTGACATGCGTCGACACCATGGAGTTCAGATTCAATCTGACGTGGTTCATGTTGATGTCTTTGAACTTGAAGTCTATGAGTGTGTAGATGAGTTGGATGTCAGTTTCTTGTGAGTCGACTAGGACCAGAGGCCGAGTCGGGTCGGATACAACGCCGGAGACTTCAATCCTACCGGAATCAAACCCAATTAAGGTCTTCAATCACTTTCTTGTACTCTCGGTCTTTGACGACAAATGTGCTGACAGGGACGCCGCCTTGCCAGGAATAGCCCTGAGATCGCATTCCGAATCGTTGCTCAAAACCCAAGTTTGCTGTGAATTGCAGAAGCTTGTCCACGTTATCGTCGAGGACTCCCATAGAGCGAGGAGATAGTGATTAGAAGATGGAGCCGGAGTTGGTTGCTCATGTTGGGTATGTGGATCTTCGTTTGCTATAATCCAGCCCACCATGAGAGATTTGGGCTTGCCTCAGATCGGGTTGAGACCAGTGTGGGCTTCTGAAACATGGTTGCTTGGGTTGGATTTGTAACTAGGCTCGCCGGTTTTGGAAAGAATTTTTATTTTTATTTTTTATTATATATATATATATTTTTTTTAACTATAATTCTAGTTGAAAATCATTGAGTATGCCATTTGCTTTATCTCCTCTTAGGTAAGTTGTTTGACTTCTAATTTTATTGTTTTAACCTCTCATGTTGTCCATGTTGGGAATTATGTGTGGATTTTTTATTTATAAGATATAGATAACAGTTTTTAGCAATGGATCAAAGTTGGATGTTCCTTAGACATGGATTTTGTGATGTATTCACTGCTGGTTTAAACTCTTTTATATTGGTTGTAAACAAACAATTGAATGAGAATCTTCATACAAGGCACGTTATCCACGTAGAGACTGCCTAAATGGGAATCTTCATTCTTTGCATGTTATTCGTTCCCGTTTAAGAAAGTGAGTCAAATGACCAAATAGAGAATGATGGTGAAAATGATAGTGATAGTGAGAGTCATGATGATCACGAGACGTTTGAGATGCTACATAGTTTTCAAAGGGCAATAGATATGGAAACTAATGTGATGTACTTGCATGTTTTGATTTTTGCATTTTCATATAGTTATGGCAATTAGAGAAGCTACTAATGTGATGCATAGTTTAACTTTGTTAATTTTTCTTCTTGAAGAATATCACTATGGCAGGAAAGAAGAAACGAATCCATTGTGACTTTTCAAGTGAGGCATCAATAGACAATCCACAAATTAAGGTTTCTGCTATTATAACATCAGGCAGTACCCAGGGGAGTGCTAATGGTATGCCTTTTTATAAATCTCAAAAGGTGTTCTGTTTTACAGCATGAAAATGTTGCCCTTTTTCTTTTAGGCTGTTATTGGTGTTTTCAATTGGTTTTTTTTTCCGTGGTCCTCGTCCTTCTTGTTCCTCTTGTTTTGTACTTTCTTTGTTTCTGTAAAAGGTTCTTGTATCTTGTGTAAAATAAAATTTGCATTGATGATGTTTTAGTTTAACAAAAGAAAAAAAAAAACAATCAAAGACCCGTGAAAAGAATTCTGATAAACTGCAAGAGCAGCTTGGTGGTAAGAAAGTACCAATTACTCTGACAAAACTAAAAGGGAAGCCCACAGGTCCAAATTCCTCATTTCTTGTGAATGATATTGGTTTTGTGGTTCGGACCTGTGCACCACTAAATGTGAAGCAATGGAGGAATGTAGAAAAGAAAGAAGTCGATAAGATGATTGAAAGAATAACGGTGAGTAATATTGTTTTTTTCCACATTACTTTTACATTGAGTATGTAAAAATTTTCTTAAATTAGATTTACCAATGACTTGATTCCATGTAGAGCAAGTATGATATTGATATGTCACTCCCTCATGTTAGTACATATATTAAGAATGCATTACAACGGCGTTTTGTTGATTTTCGACACAAGTTGAAGAAGCATTTTGATTCCTATCCAACTCTGGATGAGGCACAACAGAACAAACATGAGGATGTAACTAGTCAAGAGGAATGGAAGTTTCTTTGTGATCGTTACACGAGTGTTCAATTCAAGGTACACATGTATATTAATGAACTGAATTGTTGTTGTCATGTGTGTTGTTTATCTTCTTCATATCACAACGTTTAATTTTGCTATGCAGGAACGTTCAGATAAGAATGCTATCAATAGGTCTCATTTGACTTACAATCATAAAGCGGGGTCAAAATCCTTTAGGGCCCATGAATATGAGATTATAAGATGTGTTTTTCATAATTTTAATCTAGATTCTAGGTGGATAAAGGAGATTAACTTTAGTTTGTGATCTGTATTAGGAAGCCAAAAATGGAGAGCAACCAAGTGCAATTGATTGCTTTGAGGTTGTGCACACAAACGAAAAAAATGGTTGGGATGAAGGAGCTAAACTGAAGTGGGTAAGTTAGTTATGTATTTTCTGAATCCTTGACAAGATATGTTACATGAAGAAATATTCAAGTATAATTTCTTTTTACTTAAATGTGATCATATTTTTTACTTATAATGAATATTTTATGCCCAAAAACAGATTTTTTGTCTGTGATATATATCAAGAGCACACATATATCATCCTAATTTACTTAGTATATTTTGTTGAATGAAACACAGTATTCGTAGTCCAAATTCATTAGCTCCTTGTAATTCTAGGAGATACATGTATATTGTGTATTCACTTAGTTAATGTGCTGTATTTTCATTTGTAGGAAGAGATGATAGGTATGAAAAATGACACAACTTTTCCAGATGGTACTGTGACATTGACAAATGATGAAATTGTTTTAGAGGTCCTTGGTCACAAGTCTGGGTACTTCAAGGGTCCTTCAAAGTTTCATTCTTTTGAAGACTCTATGTTGAGCAAACATTTAGAAGAAAGAGTTGAGACTCAACAACAAAAGCTTGTGACAACAAAAGAAGAGCTTGTTGAAACAAAAGAAGAGCTTGGTGAAGCAAAACAAGAAATCCAAGAATTAAAGGAGATTTAAAAGAAATTTAAGGAACTCTTACACAAAATAACCACCTCCATAGGTAGTCCTTTGGTTGTGCTGGAATATGTGAACTTTCATAGTTGCTACCCATTAATCTTCACCAATTTTGTAGACTATGAATTATCATTGTAAGCTATTTTGTGTTTTGGATTACTTTAATTAAGTTCTAGCACTTTTCATCATTCATTCTTGGCACTAAATTCCAGTTATAGGGAGAAACCAAATTCTCACAGTAGGTTACTTATGAGAATGATTATCTTGAACTTACAGCGTGGAATTTTACCTTCATCAAAATCCTCACTAAAGGTTTTGCTATAGCGAGAAAACAAATGTCTTGTGGATACTTTTCAACAATGAAATTTAGTCTCACAATATATGATCTATAGTCAGAGATAATATGTTCATTGCTGTAAAACTTACTTACAAATTCCTCGCAAAAAATGATCTATAGTGAGAAATTTGATTATTTTTGCGAGGAATTTTGTCCTCGCACAAGTTATTGAATGTCAATAATTAGGTTGTCAAAAGGTTTTGGCGACCACATTCCTACCCTTTTAGTGAGAAATTATCACCGCTCTAACTCCACCGCGAGAATAAGTTCCACTCTCGCTGTGTCATTTTGGTGAGGAAAAACTTCCTCGCTATGCACATTCCTCGACGGGCCTACTACGAGGAATGAGCGAGGAAATTATTTCCTTGCTAAAAACCTATAGTGGTTAAATGACAACTGTTAGCGAGGAACAAAATTCTCATTAAACAGCTATTTTGTTGTAGTGGATTGGTGCCGTTTGCAGTTTCAACTCGTGCAGACAATGAGCAATTGGTGCCATCTTGCAGTTTCAGCTCGTGCAGGCAAGGAGCATTTGGTACCGTGTGCAGTTTAGGCTCGTGCAGGTGAGGAGCTTTGTTGTCGCCTTTTATGCTCATGTGGACAAGAAGCATTGGTTGTCGCCTTTTATGCTCGTGCAAACGAGGAGCATTTGGTGCCATGTGCAGTTTAGGCTCGTGCAGGCAAGGAGCTTTGTTATCGCCTTTTATGCTTATGCGGACAGGGAACATTGGTTGTCGCCTTTTATGCTCGTATAGACGAGGAGCTTTGGTGTCACCTTTTAGGCTCGTGCGAACAAGAAGCATTGGCTGTTGTGGATTTGTCAAACAATCTGGGAGAAGTGTTCCTCGCAATCTTCATAGAAATGAGTCTTGACCAAGTTATTGAAGAAGTCTTCGGGGAAGAAATCGCACATCGTGATGGCAATGGACGATCTTCGTGTCGTAATTTCATCATCCTCAACACTTTCATGTAGCTTTGGAGGTTGACGAGAGCTGCTTTGCCCCCTTTAAGGATTGGTGAACTTGTGGAGGAGACGTATGATTCTTGTACAGTTTCTTTGGAATGACATGAGTTCATCCTTCAACTTCACTTGACTTGACTGACATGGTTTTGGAGCATGCCCCTAGCGGTTGAGGTGAAGATTTTGAGTCGAAAGAGCCAGAAGTGACAGTGGTATAGTTTGACTTCACCACATTGTCAAGATCTAGCTCGATGATTCCTTTCTAAGCTAGCTTCATGATGAGATCTTTTAGCATGAAGCACTTTTCCGTCAGAAGACTCACGAAGTGGTGGAATTTACAGTACCTTAGACTGTCAGTACGATTCACCTTTTTGTCAAGCAAGTCTTTCAACATGGCAACCACATCAGAGTAGAGGAATGGATAAGTCTTTTCCTCAAGCTCCTTCAAAGTGCGTCTATGCATCTCTTGATCACGAAAAGCTTCAATTTGAGTCGCCTTGCTTCGTGTAGAGATTTTGACGGGAGTTGTGTTGACTGTCATTGCTTCCTTGGTGGGTTTCCACGCAGCCTTCTCCACCTTTGGCCCAAAAACTTTATCGTTCTTGTAGTCGGCGATTGGTTTTTTCTTCCCATAATGGGCGATGCTTAACTACATGTCATGGGCGCGGGTGGCTAACTCCTCGAAGGTCTGTGGTTTGATGCCTTGAAGGATGTAATGTAATCCCCACTGCATGCCTTAAACACACATCTCGATCGATGAGGTCTCAGAGAGTCTGTCTTTGCAGTCGAGACTTAGGCTGCGCCATCGGTTGATGTAGTCAACAACTGGCTCATCCTTCCACTGCTTTGTATTTGTGAGCTCCAATATGCTTACAGTGCGATGGGTACTGTAGAAGCGATTGAGGAATTCCCGTTCCAACTGCTCCCAGCTGTTGATGGACTCAAGCTCTAGGTCTGTATACCAGTCGAAGGCATTCCCATTCAGAGAGTGAACAAACTGCTTTGTGAGGTAGTCTCCTTCAGTCCCCACTTTGTTGCAAGTCTCAACGAAATGGGCGACGTGCTGCTTTGGGTTTCCCTTTCCATCAAACTGCATAAACTTTGGTGGTTGGTACCCCGTCGGCATCCGCAAGCTATCAATCCTCTTGGTGTATGGCTTTGAGTACAGCAATACATCATGTGAAGTGTCTTCCACTTGTGTTCTGACGGTGTTGGCAATCATGTCCTGGATATGCTGTATGGAAAGAGAACCTATGAGTGTCGTTGCTTGGTCTGGTTTTTCCTCAACTTTCTCCACCAGAGGTTCATCTTCTTCGTCGACTTCTCTCTTTAGTGGATCAACCTTTAGGTCGCAGTCTACTTTTTCGTCATGCTGTGCTTCCAATCGGTTGATGAGTGCGATGATTTGCAAGTCTTTCTCCTCCGCTGTCCTTGTGAGCCTTGCAATTACTTCACTCATTTGAGCCAGTTGTTCTTCAATGGAGGTAACGCTGATGGTCATGACTTGTGCAACCAATAGGCGCGACTTTCCTTCGGACATCCAGGGTGCTGACGAAGAACCCCGTTGTCCGTTTTGGGATGTCATCTTGTGCGCCTTAGCAGCATGCTTCAGTGCCCTTAGCGAAGTCAGGTTGATGACGGACTCATGCCTTTGATGCTCCCTTAGCGGTACCAACTTTGAAGCAGCATGTTGAGGAGCGGTTGTGGCGCCAATGGATTGCCCGTTCGCGGTGGAAGTGCTCAGGATCCTTCCCTCGGTGGTTGCGAGAATGATTTGTCCCTTGCCTGATGCCATTCATTTTGAGGTGTGTTTGGATTCCTTGAACGGAGAAAGAGATGAAAGGTAAAGATTGTCCCAACGGGCGTGCGAAATTTGTAAACACGAATTTTCCTGAACGAACGAAACAAGAACACGTGTACAAAATAATATTTTGTATTAATTTTGGGGTTACAATCTCTTCTACAAATTTAGCCTCTGATTCGATCTCCGTAAGGTGTTGATTTGTGGATTTGTGATTGATCCAAGGGCCGTCGAGACTTGACCTTGGATGAACGGTTGGAAGTTTCTTCAAGGGCAGTTGGGACTTGATCTTGAAAGTTGAGGGAAGTTTCTTCAAAGGCTTTTGGGCTTGATCTTGAAGGTTGATGAACAGGTCTTCAAGGGGTTTTTGGGCTTGATCTTGAAGAACAGTTGTGCGGATTTCTTCAAGGGATTTTGGGCTTGATCTTGAAGGTTGATGGATGAACGGATCTTCAAGGGCTTTTAGGCTTAATCTTGAAGAACGGTTGGACGTGTGGATTTGTTGATGTTGTTGATCCAAAGGGCCATTGGGGCTTGATCTTAGGATGAACGGATGATGAATGATGAACACTTTCTTCAAGGGCCGTCGGGGGCTTGATCTTAAAGGAGGATTTGACGAAGAACGAAGATAGCATTCTTGATCCTATGGGATTTGCTTGAGAGCTTTTAGAATTTCAAAGCTTCAAGGTTTTGGTGTGATGTGAGGTAAATGAAAATGAATGCCTTGGCTTCCTATTTATAGAATTCCAAAACTTGATTTTTGGATTTAAATAATCAGATGAAATAAATCATTTATGACAGGTGCTGACACGTGTCCTGTTTGATGACTTTTCCGATGATTTTCGATTTTTTGTTGAGTCACATGTTACGTGTAAATTTTATGTGACACGTGAACATTGAAAATTTTAATTATTGGCCAACATTTATTTCACCGAAATTTTGATGTCTACACTAGGCCCACAGACGAGCATACCTTGCCGCCACGGTCCATCCAGAGTTTCGATGATGTTTATTTGGTTTTCACCAAAGAATATTCGTCCTACCGCTCAATGAAAAAGAAGTCTGATTACTTGTTCAACATGAAGTAGAACCCAAAGGAGTCGTTCCGCGACTACGTAAAGAGGTTCAAAGCAGAGAAGGCGAAGATAGTCGGATGCGACGACTCAATAGCAAGTGCAACCTTCCAAAAAGAACTCCCAACAGACTACCCGCTGTTTGAGGAATTGATCATGAAAAAATATCTAACTCTAGCAGACTTTTTCGCTTTGGCAGAGAATCATGCATTTTGGGATGAGGCTCGCCGAGCAGACAAGGCACCCGAGCAGCCTCGAAAAGGCTCAGCAGCAACTCAAAAGAAGGAAGACGGGAAGCAATACAACAGAAGTAGGCAAGAGGCCAAGCGTAGGGACCGACCCATAACCAAAGAAGGCCCGACGACCAAGAACTACTCTAAGTTCTCAATCCCGATCCACCAAATCCTTCGCGACATCAAGAATGAGCCATGGTTCAAGTTGCCGAAGCAATCAAAGGGAAATACTTCCAAGTTGGATCACACCAAGTACTGCACATTCCACCGAGGTCCCGGTCACACGACTGACGACTGCTACACTTGGAAGAACTACCTAGAGAAGCTTGTGAAAGAAGGCAAGGTCGACAGATACTTGGACAAGCCGGCTGTGCAGCCTAGAAAGAACACAGATGCAGATGAAGAACCACCCAACAAGACGATTCAGATCAATGGCATATTCGTCTAATCTGAGCACTTGGCGGCCACTAACAATTCAAAGAAGAGGAAGATCCAACAGGCTTTACTAGTCTCGCAAGTCCAATCAGTCGACACCCAACCTAGACCCATCATTGGCTTCACCGAGCAGGATACTGAAGGCGTCGATTTCCCGCACGACGACGCACTAGTAGTATCTGTCCAACTGGCCCATGTTATAGTCGATAGAATGATGGTGGATAATGGAAGTGCGGTTAACCTACTTCAGCTCTCAGTAATTCAGAAGATGGGCCTGGAAAGCACAATCATATGCCGAGAGAAGGTACTCACTGGATTCAACGGACACACCTCGACTGCCATCGACTCCATCACACTTGACGTGAAAACATCGCCAGTTGTCTCAAAGTTCACAATAGTAAGCGACCATTCTCCCTACATTGGGATTTTAGAGAGACCTTGGCTAATGAAGCTGGATGTCGTCACTTTCGTCAAGTATCAAAAAATCTGATTCCGCATCCCTGGAGGAGGAGTCGGAGAAATCAAGTCTGACCAGGCCACATCTCAACGATGCACTGTGCAAGTATTGAAAGAATCAAAGAAGAAGACCTTTACCCTCGTAGAGGCTACCGTGGTCCAAAGGGACGATGAAGTTACAAAATAACAATTATAGCAAACGAATCCAGAAGATGGAGTCCAAGCCAACTCGCCAGCAGATCAGATAGGATGGAAACCCCAAGAAGACGCTGAAAACATCATTCTTGATCCCCAGCAGCCGGAAAAGATGGCTAGAATTGGCTCACTTCTGAGCCCGGCAGGGAAGGAAGAACTTACGACATTTCTTAGGGAAAATCATGACGTCTTTGGGTGGTAACCTTACAATATGCCCGACATCGACCTTGAGATAGCTTACCACAAGTTACACGTCGCCCCCGCTGCTAAACCGTTGATCCAAAAGAGAAGACATTTCGCACCCGAGTGAGTGGTGATCATTGAAGCAGAAATTGGCAAGCTATTGGACGCCGGATTCATAGAAGATGTAGCTCACTCAGCATGGTTTGCCAACATCGTGCTAGGAAAGAAGAAAGGGAAATGCAAGTGGAGAGTTTACGTAGACTACACTGACCTTAACAAATCATGCCCAAATAATCCTTATCTACTTCCCCGAATCGATCAATTATTAGATTCAACTTCTAGGAACTAGCTGCTCAGTTTCTTGGATGCCTACTTTGGCTACAACCAAATAGCCATGTACGAGCCCGACAAGGAGAAAACTGCGTTCATGATTGAGCAAGGCACCTATTGCTACAAGGCCATGCCATTCGGCCTCAAGAACGCGGAAGCCACTTACCAAATGTTAGTAAACATGATGTTCAAGAAGCAAATTGGAGTAACCATGGAAGTCTATGTCGACGACATCATGGTTAAGGGCAAGTAGCGGTCAAACCACATCGGCAACCTGGTGGAAACTTTTGACATCCTTAAAAAGTACATGATAAAGCTCAATCTCGCCAAATGCACATTTGGAGGATCTTCAGGCATATTCGTAGGGCACCTAGTAACCCAACGAGGAATCGAAGCACATCCCAAGAAAATCCAAGTGATCCTAGAGATGAAATCTCCAACCACCTTGAAGGAGATCCAAAGCTTGACTAGACGAGCAGCCGCCCTCAACCACTTTCTCTCGCGGTCTACCGATCAATGCAAACCCCTTTTTCAAGGCCATCAAGAGGGCACAACGAAACAAATGGGATGATGAGTGCGAAAGAGCTTTTCCAACTACAAATGCTTAGGAGTAGGCATGGTCCTTGTCACCCTAGACAGTTCAATGCTCAAGTAGGTGATCACTCTAGGCTTCAAAGGATCCAACAACGAAGCAGAGTACGAGGCCCTACTAGCTGGCCTTTGAATAGCAAAAGACTTGGTGGTGAAAAAGCTCGCAATTCATTTCGGCTAATCACCAGCCAAACTACTGAGGAGTACACGGCAAAACATCCAAGGATAGCGCAATGGCATTTCAGACTTACACTCTCACTCAAGTTCCGAAGGCAGACAACGCCCACCCAGACACGTTAGCCGGCCTAGGCTCCGGCCTCGACCACCAACTCAAACGCTCTATCCTGGTGGAATACCTAGACAAGCCAAGCATAAAGGTAGAGCCGCAGCCGAAGTGTCACAGGTTAGTACAACTCCCAACTGGCAAAGCTCTATTATAGACTACCTGGTCAATGGCACACTCCCCACGGAAAGATTGGAGTCTAGAAAACTCCAAATAAAAGTGACTTACTACTACATATGGAATAGCATTCTTGTCCGAAGATTCTACACTGGACCACATCTCCATTACCTAGCGCCTCCTAACGACCTAAAGGTTCTAAGCTCAATCCACGAAGGCGTATGTGGAAATCACTCCAGAGGCTGATCATTAGCGCATAAGGCTCTTAACGCAGGTTATTATTGGCGTACCATGCATCAAGACATTAAAGAGTTAGTACAAAAGTGTGACCGCTGCCAATGCTACAAGCCGATACCAGCACTGCCTGCCAGCGAGGTATACCTGTAGACAAGTTCTTGGCCGTTCATACAGTGGGTAATCGACTTGGTAGGGCCAATGTCGCCCGCTACTAGGGGCAGGGGCATGATGATCGTGGCAACCGATTACTTTACCAAATGGGTAGAAGCGAAGCCCATGACAACCACGACTCAGGTGGACATAGAGGTCTTCATATGAAGGAACATCATTTGCTGATTTGGCATCCCTCAATCCATCGTCATTGATAACGGCCTATAATTCATAGGTAAAGATTTGGCGAAGTTCTTCCAATAGTATGACATCAAGCAGCACATGTCCACGTCGAGATATCCTCAAGGCAATGGGTAGGCTAAAACATCCAACAAGATAATCCTCGACTGCCTCAAGAAGTCATTCTCCAACAAGAAGAGAAAGTGTCCAGACGAGTTCCCCCGGATGTCTATGGGCATATCGCACCACTAAACGACGAGCCACCGATGAGAGTACTTTCTCTTTGGCATTTGGTTCAGAAGCAATCATTCCTCCCAATGTCATCGTGCCAAGTATCAGCACTCTACTGCCAAGCATTGAGTATAATAGTAAGTAGATGACCACGAGCTTAGATCCGGCATATGAGAAGCGCAAGCAGACCATCGCCCGCATCGCAGCTTACCAGCAGCAGCTCATCTCCAGCTACAACAAAAGGGCTAAGATCCAGTAGTTCTCATTCGGAGATCTAGTCCTAAGAAAAGCCTTCATCACTACCCGTAGAGAAAGCTCTAAAAAGATGGATGCCATCTGGGAAGGTCCATACAAGATCAGTAGAGTAGGCGGCAAGGGTAATTACACCCTCGCCACCATGAACGACAAAGAGATCGAAAAGCAGTAGAACGCCTACAATCTGAGGAAGTACCACATGTGACCTCACACTACATCAAAAGCCTGAAGACTCAAGCAGCTTAACGGGCGCTACCTTGCAAGCCGAGGATTATCCATTTGTTATGCAGTCTCTACTTTACAACTAAGTTTTTGTTCGTTTCACTCATTTTTCAATGAGGAATTCAGAAGTAATTTTCAACTTGGCTCGACTACATGTCTACAACAACTGATCTCTCATGTACTTCAAAAAGAAGACCGCGCCCTTCTTAGGGACTTATCGTAAGAATTGTATCCCCCAAGGGACCAACCATGCTCTCAAATGCAAGAGGGTAAACCAATTCCCCGACACCCACATAGGTTTGCTCTCCAAAGTGGGAGGATCAACACTCCGAATATCCAAACGTGGATGAGCTGGGCTGTCTTAGTATAACTAGATGCATGATGGCTTACGCCAAGATTCCTAGAAGTAGCCACAATGGTTTTTTTCAAGGCTTAGCTAACTGAAGGATTTTGGGTCTCTTGGCCTAATCCACGGAGAACCGGGCCCTAGGGACGGAGGGGGCACATAATGCATTACGCCCTATGAACGGCTGCCTTAGAACCCTAAAGCTGCTACCGAGTGCACTAAGGTAGCTTACGATTTTCAGAAGATTGCCTACGGCTTGCCTTTTGATCAGCAAGTCATTTTAAACTTATACAATCGCACGTTTCTATGAGAGGTTAAACACGTTAGTGCACATATACGAAGCTTTATCCATTGAAGACATGCTATGCAGTCGATTGGCTTCATTTCTGCCAAGCGCGGAATGACCTACACCAAGTCCTAAAGTGTTGTGATACTTGCTACGCAACCTACGAAATTGAAAAAACCAAAGTTAATAGCCAAGTGGTTACGCGGACTTGTCTGCTTCTGTAAGTAAGGTGTTCGACTGCCGACCCTATAGCTAACAACTTTGCAAAGTTCTACACCAACGCCTACGGCTGCATAGGCTACGCGGGTCTGTTTGCTTATAAAAAAGTAGCATGCCTGCCACTAGTATATAAAGTCTAAAGGTTAGGGCATGAACAAAAGAAGCGAAGATAGAGAAAAACGAAGGAAGAAAGTTTATTAAATTTTCTAGCAAAATTGGTAAACTACTAGCAAAGACTGAAGAAAATCCTAAAAACTATCTATAAGACTACTTTTTAGCAGCTTGGGCACTCCACGACTACTCGGTCGCCACACCTTCAGCAGCCACGAAATCCTCAGCAGCGGTACCATCCAACAGCTCGCCCCCGGCTGCTCTTGCCTGGGCATCAGCTTCTCCGACTACCTCACCAATGGAAGCCTCGAAAGTAAAGAGGAGCAAGTTTTTCGAAGAAATGAAGAAGTTCTCAAAGTCTTTACCAACAAACTCAAAGTCAGATGGCCTCCTAAAGAGATGGTTTACATATCCCAGATTGTAGAAATCGGCTTGACTATGAGAAAACGAAGCATCGAATCTGGCCTTCTCACTCTTCAACTGCTCATTCTCCTTGAGCAGACCAGCACCAACCCGCTGCAGTTCCTCCACCTCATTCTTTAGACTGTCGTTGATCTTCAAAGCACCTTGGAGTTCTAACACTTGAAGTACAAGGCTGTTAACAACATTCTTGAAGTGGATCACTTGGTTGTAAGCAGGGATCAATTCTTCATCCTTTTTGTAAGCAGAGGAGCGAAACTCAGAGATGGCACGCTCAAGATCTTGAATCTGAGGTATGTAACACATGATCTCCTTCTCTGCACTTTCATACTTTACTTGGATCGCGTCAAGCCTAGACTTTAAATCCACGATCTCTTGGCAAGCGGTTTCAAGTTGCAGAGAAGTGGGGGTAGAGATATTATACCTCTTTAAAGCAGCAAGCTCAGATTTTAATTTCTTAACTTTCTTGATCGAGGAGTAAGCTTCAGCTGCCATAGTTCTTGCTACCTCCTTGGCAACCTTGGTATCCTATTAATCAAGGAACATAGACTCGGCTGCTAGAATCGCCGTTTTCTGCATCATGGCCAGCAGAGCAGTCCTCCTATACTCAGTCATATGCTTCGCAAATGAACTTGGGCCAACAACCCTTTTGACGCCATCAAGAAATTTGGCACACATATTCATGTTCTCGAGCAGATCTGGTCTTAAGAACGCATAAATCTCAGTAGTTTTCCCAGAAATAGACTTAGTGGATTTCTCATAACTGCCCGCATGAGCAGCCTCATTCTTCTCAGTAGGCGAATCAGTCTCAGCAGCAATGGGGCTTTTGGTGCCACTTTAGTAGCAGGGTCCACCTTGTCACTCTTCATGGTAGCAAGTCTTTCCAAAGGTAAACTAAACTTAGTCCCCAAAGAACGTTTTGGAACAAACTTCAGCATAGGGGGCACGGTGGAACTTCTACGCTGAGCAGTCCTATCAGCAATAGAACTAGCCACCCTAGGAACGACAGACGTCACTGGCACAAATCTAATAGCCTCATCCTTCTCACCCTTAGAAGAAGTTAAGTCAATCACAAGCCTGGGGGCAGCCGGTGAACCTTCGCGAGCACTAGAAGAAGTCTTTGGCTTTTTCTTAGCTAGCATCTCTTGGGTAGGCGGGGAAGATCTCTTATTTCCACCTTCACTCACAGCAGGCTCCACTACAGTGATTGGACGAGCCAATGCCTCAGCCTTGATTCACTTTATCTCCTCTTTTGAGGGCAGTCTACCTTTCTCCCGGCGAAGAGGACTAAGCAGCCAATGCCACTCACGGTACTCGGAAGGAATGCCTAGTGCGATATGCACCTTCTTCATATCCGATGAAGTCTTAGAAGTCGAGTTGAATTCCAAATCTACAAAAGCTAATGAGGACAATCAACAAGTTAGAAAGAAGCTTGGCAAAATCGCAAAGCAACCAAAGGGTAAAGCAACCTACTTACCGGTAATGAAAGTTGTCAAAACACATAGCTCAGAGGAAGAATCAGACTCCCACTCCCCACTTATCTCCAAAGTCTCCTTAGCCTAATCATGATCTCCCTTGCTCGAATGATCAAAGAGCCTATGGCGGGATCGCAACTGCCTAACTTCCTCGATGTGGCCTATGTCAAAGAAGTACCAGAATTTGTTGACAGTTAGATCTAAGTCAAAGAACTGGCTCAGATTGAGGAACGCCACCATTACACGGACCGCATTCGGAGAACATTGAGTGAGGGCACACTTAATGAAGCAGAGCACTTCTTGGAAAAAACATGGCATGAGAAAAGTAAATCCCAACACAAAATTGTAGGGGTGGAACTTGATGGCTCTCCGAGCTCCACTGCATGGATCACTGCTGCTGCCATCCTTGACGCGCTTCACATGCACCCCCGAAGGAATGACGTGCCTATATGCCTCAAGGAAATCTCTAAACACGTCATCAGAGCTAATTTTGAAATGAGCAGCCTTGAAATACCCAACCTCGCTCAAAGACCTGCCTTCACAATACAAGGGCGGCACACCATCGTCATTCTTGTGCCTCGAGGAAGACATGTGATGAGTCGATATTTTACTATATATTTTACCCTATTCTTCGTATTAATTTATTGGTTATTTTGTGAGAAGTTTGATACTTTGATTTATATTCTTAATATAGGACATTTGACTTCCTCCAGAGAAAAAAGTGACCAAACGGATGAATTTTGGAGTGATTCGAATGGGAGGATGTTCATGAGTCTGTTGACTTGATCATGTCAAAGTTTCATAATTTTTTACCAAGCGGTTTATTTATGGCGATGAAATAAAGGAGCAGCGTGCAGTGCTGTCAAACTAACGTATTGGGTTTCTTTGGGCTTTTTGGCGTCTAAGATGATGTCTTTTGGGTTCGAAGCCTTCTGCAATTATGTTCGGGGCATCTCAAGCTTTAATTCTAGCCATTTTGGGCCTGTTTTGGAACCCTGAAGATCCAGAAACGTGGCTTTTTTGAGGCTGTGCAGAGTTTGGACGAATTTATCTAGTTAATTTAGGATTATGTTTCCTATTTTATTTCAATTTATTTGGTTTCCTAGTTTTATTCTAAGACCTCTTAGGGTTTTATTTTGCAGTAGTATAAATAAGGCTTTTAGCCATTAGTGTTCTTTAGGCAACATAGGAGAGAACGCACGCACTACTTTGGAGCTTTCAAGTTTATTTTGAAGGTGTTTTCTATCCATGTTCTTAATAGTATTTTATTTTATGATTGTTAGTAACTAATTTTTGTTTGCTAGGGCGAAGCCTTGAGCCTTAGCATGAATATGTAATTTTTATTTAATTGCTTATGATATTATGCATGCATACTTTGAATTATTAATCATCGGTTTAAACTGTCTAATTGTCTTAATGCTTAGCTACCATTAGGATGTTTAGATAAGTAATTTGATGCAATTTTGGTCGGAAGGTTCCCTGAAATTGATGCTGGCTTCTTGTGATTGATAATTGTAATTTCACTTAAGATGAACACCACGTCTTAAGGGTTGCATGGTTTTTCAAAGGGTTTTCATAAAGCATAATGAGTCTCTCGTGTTCAGATTTGATCCGAACGTCCGGACGGGTTGCATGTTAGATATACGTTCTATGTTGGAGGTTCCAAGTAGAACATAAATTAGGAAAACCTAACCTTCAAAATATGCATGTATAATTCATAAGTAATTGATAAAACTACATAGGATTGTTAAGGGGATGGCGGAACCCTAGGTTTTTAACTTTATTTTCAAAATTATTTTCTTTAGTTTTTCTTTGTTAACTTCTTTAATTGTTTTATTTTAAAATTCGTTTTTATTATTTTAAATTCCAAAATCAACATTTTCAAAACTTTGTTCTGAATAATTAGCTAAGGGTTAGTTTAAATACAAATTATTCAATCAATCTCTGTGGAAAACGACCTTACTTGAGCTGCTATACTACGACAAGCTTGTTCTCTTGCAAGTATTTTTATGTGTTTTTATCCCTACTTTTGTAGGTGGTAAAAATCCTATCAAGAAATTGGCGCTGTCGCCAAGGATTGTTTCAAATAATTTGTGTTTAACATATTCTTAGTTAATTATTTTTGTAAATATTTTTTTCTATTTAGTCGTTGATTTTCTTTTTATCTTTGTAGGTTATTGTTTGATTAATTTTGAAAGCAATTCAATGATGAAGCTACCGGAAAGAGGATTTCCTTTATGGGTTTCTTTAGCAGAAAAGGGGGTTTTATGGATTTAAAGCTACAGTTTGTGCCCTTTGCTGTTTAAAGAGCCATGATATTTTGCAGTGTCTCGAAAGAGAATGTTTTTCTGAGTTTGTCGAAAAGCATATCAATATGAGAAACAACTCAAAAAGGCATTGGAACAATCCCAATTCAGAATTCTACACTCCAGGTTTAAAGAAGCATTTCTATTTTATGTGGGCATGTAATCAACAGTTTTTTGAGCAGCTTGATGTACCACAAGAGCTTTCAGTGGAAGACAAAATCTCTATATTGTTGGAATCATCCGAATTGTACATTGAAAGAACCAATCAAGGATTTCAAATTCAAGCCTATGATGAACAAGAGGAGATTGTCGCAGGAACTGGGGAGCAATCTTCTAGCCATTCACGTCCAGGGGAGGAAGCAGCACATGCTGATTCTATTATCTCATTAGAACAAATTGCTACCCAAGTTTATGTGCCACAAGAATTTTTCCCAAAAAGTCTACAAGCATGCACGAGAGCTGATGCTTTGGAGGACAGCACACCTGCACAACCCACCAAACGTGAGGAACTTCACGAGGAGTCATACAAGAAGGCTGAGATCTATAAGGGAAAGAATAAAGTGCTTAGTGGCAGCCCAATCCTTCATCAAAAAATTCAGCCAATTCAAAGGTTATGGGTATTAAATACAAGGTTTAAGTCAGTTCAACGAAGACGTAAGCTTCTACGGGAAGGGCCCTATTTGATTACAAAGTCATTCACACAAAAGGGTGGACATCAAGAATTCAACCATTGAATTTAAATGCACAATTCAAGTCACTCCTTACTTACTATTGCACTATGATGCTGCTAAAGAGTGGTTGATTATGAAAGATTAAGTGACGTAATCATCAATTCATTCCTCTATGTCTAGCTATAGACGTTAACTAAAGCGCTAATTGGGAGGCAACACAATTTTTCCAACCCTTATCTTTTTAATTTCGTTCAATTTAGTTTTCTTGCTTTTATTTCATTTACAAAAAAAATAAAAAAAATAAAAAACAAAATAAAACAAAATAAAAAAATCAGAAAATTGAAAAACACAAAAACAGCAATTGTTTTTAGTTAGTCAGTATTTTATTTTGGGTTTTATTCTAATTAGATTTTTAATCTGTGTTTTCACAGGTTGCATTTGGATTCGAAGGGCCCTAAATATCCATTAAGCGCAAAAGTCAACTGAGTCATGCATTCAGCAGCATTCATTCATCCACATTCATCAGACCTCAACGGATGAAAATCAGTTCAAAAAATTCAGAGGCAAACTATAGACAATCATCAGAGTTTGATGTGAGCCATCATCCTAATGCTATGAAGAAATCCCAGCCAATACAGTGGAGGAAGCATGTTTTATACCTTTTTTAATTCCGATTCTGAGGATCTCGTGAAATCCACCGGTTTCTTGTCCACCGGATCTCGGGTTTGATGTCCTTCATGTTCTTCATCTTTGCTATCACAGTCGCTTCCAGGACTCCTACACAGAAACACACATGCGTGAGCTATCTATTCTCTTTCATTGTTTAATCTACACTGTGCTAACGAAATTGAAGGTGGGAAGAGGGAGAATAGTTACCTTTGTGAGGACTGGGGTCTGGCAGAGATGATATGGAGCTTAGATGTGCCTTCATTTCATGGCAGAAACTCCTTGACTTTGGGTTGTGCAGAGACGAGAGAGTGTTGAGGTGCAGTTAGGATCGGAGCAAAATAAGAGATAGGGGCGAGACAATGAGAGAGGAGAGCTATATTTCATTCTAGAGAAAAATGATGCAATGCAGGAGTGCACTCATGGTGTTGGGCTCGAGGACCGCACAAGTTGAGAGAGAGAGAGAGAGAGAAACGGCAGCTGGATTGGAAATGAGGAATGCAGAGTGTTCTGCACATGCAAGGCTCAACGCCTCACCCTGTTCCACCATGTCACGGGTTCAAATCCAACCCGCAGCACTCTTGGATCTTTATTTTTTAGCACCTTCTTTGATGCTCTCATGTCCCAGGTTCAAACCCAGGTGTGTCCACTCCCATTCCCTTTATTTTATCTTATTTTTGCATTGTATCATTTTATGGTTGTTTTGCTTGTCTTTTGTTTTATTTTTCGTCTTTCTATTTCTAGTTAGTAAGGTGTTTTTCTTTTTTTTTTTTGCTTTTCTTTTATTTTCCACACCTTGAGGACAATGTGTGATTTAAGTTTGGGGGTGGGAAAGTAAAAATTTTAGATTTTTAATTTTTGAGTTCGTTTAAATTTTCATTCTCTTAAGTTAATATCTATAGATTATTTTAAACGTTAGAACAAATGGACATAGTAAAGATTAATCACACAGTAAAGTCTTTTCTATTTATCGTTCCTTAGACACTAATTCATTAATTATACTTTGAAATTTGCACATCACACCAACATGGTTTGTGAGGAGTGAGATTGAAACACTTACTTTTTGTCCAAGTGTATTTATTTTTGTTCTAAATAAAGTAAAGTTTAGTTCTTGTCATAAAGTAATAATTGTTCCACCTAAGACTTTGCTTAGTAACCGGGCCAGTCCTGCCTGATCAACAGTGATTCTCGCGTCAAACAGTAGAGTCTTGGCATGGGGCAGGGTGGTTAGTTGGTTTCGTAGCCTTTTCAGCTCGGGTTAATAAGTCCTTAGGGGTGTTCTACACCTAATGCCCTAAAGCCTTAGTGGTTTGGGAGTCATTGACCTAAAGCTCGTTACATGGGTTGGATAGAAAGCTTAATGGAACTAACATTGCACGACCACTACTATTACTAAAAAAAAAAAGAATAAAAAAAGAGAAAAAAATTGAAAAAAATTTGAAAAAGAAAAAAAAAATATAAATGGTTATTTATAAAGTTAGTATATGTGAAGTGTTAAATAAAGAAGACAAGAGGTAGGGATTTTAGACCAAAGAAAGTTCACTTTACACCAAAGAAAGTTCATGAATTCTTTTCTAATCGATTCCTAATGGCTTAGACTCTGTAGTGGGATTAGTTGGAACTGTTGGAAAGATGTTCTGATTTTTAACGTGTTCTATGGATTGCAACTTGAAGATGAAAATTTTGTCTTAGTTGAGTTTGAATAAAGTTTCTAGTTTGTTAGTTTTTATTTTTGTTTTCTAGTTTTGTTTTGCTTGAGGACAAGCAAAAAGCTAAGTTTGGAGGTATTTGATGAGTCGATATTTTACTATATATTTTACCCTATTCTTAATATTAATTTATTGGTTATTTTGTGAGAAGTTTGATACTTTGATTTATATTCTTAATATAGGACATTCGACTTCCTCTGGAGCAAAAAGTAAACAAACGGATGAATTTTGGAGTGATTCCAATTGGAGGATGTTTGTGAGTCTGTTTACTTGATCTTGTCAAAGTTTCATAATTTTTTACGAAGCAGTTTATTTATGGTGATGAAATAAAGGACCAGCGTGCAGTGCTGTCAAACTGACGTATTGGGTTTCTTTGGGCTTTTTGGCGTCTAAGATATTATGCATGCATACTTTGAATTATTAATCATCGGTTTAAACTGCCTGATTGTCTTAATGCTTAGCTACCATTAGGATGTTTAGATAAGTAATTTGATGCAATTTTGGTCGGAAGGTTCCCTGAAATTGATGCTGGCTTCTTGTGATTGATAATTGTAATTTCACTTAAGATGAACACCACGTCTTAAGGGTTGCATGGTTTTTCAAAGGGTTTCCATAAAGCATAATGAGTCTCTCGTGTTCAGATTTGATCCGAACGTCTGGACGGGTTGCATGTTAGATATACATTCTATGTTGGAGGTTCCAAGTAGAATATAAATTAGGAAAACCTAACCTTCAAAATATGCATGTATAATTCATAAGTAATTGATAAAACTACATAGGATTGTTAAGGGGATGGCGGAACCCTAGGTTTTTAACTTTATTTTCAAAACTATTTTCTTTAGTTTTTCTTTGTTAACTTCTTTAATTGTTTTATTTTAAAATTCGTTTTTATTATTTTAAATTCCAAAATCAACATTTTCAAAACTTTGTTTTGAATAATTAGCTAAGGGTTAGTTTAAATACAAATTATTCAATCAATCTCTGTGGAAAACGACCTTGCTTGAGCTGCTATACTACGACAACCTTGTTCTCTTGCAAGTATTTTTATGTGTTGTTATCCTTACTTTTGTAAGTGGTAAAAATCCTATCAACATGCTTGAAGAAATTCTACAAAGACGCGAAGAAAATTCGTTAGAAGACTGGTTGCAAAATAAAAAAAAAAACAAAAAGGGACACGGCGCAGCAGGCCCCATGGTCCAATTAGAGTCATCAGCCTCTCTCTCTTCTCCATCAGGCAAGGGCCCAAGCCCAGCCAAAAAAAAATGAAGCAATCTTCGGTCCAATCAAGCGGGCCAAGCCTAACGGCCCGCTACTTTCCCTCTCTCCTCTCATACACGGGCTCGTGCCTAATATTGAAAGAAAAAAAAAAGCCTACTCATGGCCCAAATAGAAGAAAAATGGGCAAACGCCCCACTCTTCCACTCATTCCCGCAGGCCGAAGCCCATTCATCCAACCCAACTTCCTGTCCTGTGCCAGCCATGCCATCCCTCGACCCGAGCTGAGCCGAGCACCACACCGCATCTCGCCACCCATAGCAACAATCTCGTGAACTTCTCCAAGCTCTTTTTCACATACCCTCGACCCTCGTTGAGCCAAATTTCAAGCCCCGAGGCTCCCAAAAATTGAAAAGACAAGGAAAATTAATTTTTTCTTACCTTGGAGCAGTGTGAAGACGAAGAAAGCAACAAAAGATGGTCCTTTGCATGGGCAAGTGTAGAGGATTGCTAGGGTAGGGGGAACAAATATCCTTTAGCTTTCTCTCTCTTATAAGGTAGAATAAATTGCTCTCCAAAGTTGATTTAATAATCTATTTAAGGTAGACTTAAATAGACTTTAGGAGAAATTTATTTCCCTTTCCTAGAAGGATCTAATTTCCAATTAAAGAGGGAATCTACATCAAAATAGGAAACAATCCAATGTTTCCTAAAGCAAGAAGATCTCTACACTTGCTGCCCTTTCCTGCGAGCAACCCAACAGGTGTGAGGGCATTTGTGGGCACAAAATAATCGAGAAAAATATGGAGGCGACACGTGGATTCTTGGATGAAAAAGACAAAATTACCCTCGAGGCACACCATAACTCCTACGCACAAGCAGCAGACAATCATGACTCAATCAAGGTCAAAAGTGATCAAAACGGGTATTTATTCAAAACCTATTTCATCCATCTTCATCAAATCCTCCCCACAAGGTAACCTTCAATTATTCATTCAAAATAGGATTAATTACATAAATTAATTGATTAATTTCCTAATTAATTAATTAATTTCCTAATTGATTGCAAGATATTATTTTGACATAATACCTTGCAATTACACCCAAAAATCACCATAAGTGGCCAGACCCCTTTTCTCCAAATAGGGGCCGGCCACAACCCTATAAATAGCTCCCATTTCTCCCAAAAACCTAATTCCAACTCTCTTGCAAAATTCTCCAAAATTCTCCAAACACTTTTCCCTCAAATTCTAACTTTGGCGTCGGAGGTTCTTCTGCCAAAGCCCCCCCACCATTCATCGTGGGCGCGTGAGGCTCTTAGCCTTGACCTAAGGTGTTAATTGTTTTATAGGTGCATTTTCGTCCAAGAATAAGAAGGCGGAAATTTGCATCCACACATATAGTCCTTGGAACAGTTTTTGGGAATATTGTGTTTAAGAATGGAAAAAACAAAATAAACTCGGTAATCAAAAATAAAATAATCAAGACAATTAACACCATAAATTAACATGAGTCCGCTACCTGACGCCGTCTGCGACGGAGCAACAACGATCTTCACTTTATCAATAATTAGTAAGAAGGATAATCTTGCCAAGTCACTAGAATTAGAACTTGACGAAAATCTTGAAAAACAAGAACAAGAAATATTTATCTCTTTTCTTTTCTCTTGTACACACTTTCCCCATCTCTCACTCTAACTCCTTGAGTGGTATACAACTTATTGTTTGCCTCCAATTTAAAACTAGTAGAATAGCCCCTTTATATAGACATAATAAAGGTCTTCTTCAATAAGGATTACTAATCCTAATTGGAATCTAGTTATGAATCATTCTCCAATTGAGAAACTAACTCCAATTGGAAAAACAACTTAAATTGGTAAACAAACTTCAATTGGGTAAACGACTCCAATTGGGAAAACAACTCCAAATGGGAAACCATCTCCAATTAGGAAAACCACTCCAATTGAAAAACAACTTCAATTGGAAAAACAGTTTAATCTTCTAAGCCTATATTCTCAATAACCTTAGGACAACTTATCATGGGCTGGAAAAACCCAACCTTTGGCTTTGCAGAACCGAGGTTCAGATTACAACCAACCACAACATAAATTGCATTTGAGTAGAATAAAATAAACAAAAAATTAATAAGATAATACACACAACATTGATTACAAGGTTGCAACACTACAAAATGGGGCATAACTGGTGTTTTAAAACCGACAAGAAATAGCATTTAATGTCGGATTTTTGGTAAAAATCCGACATTAAGTCATGCAATGTCGGATTGAATAACCGACACCAATAATACCGTCACAAATGAGCAATGACGACGCTTTGACCCCCTTAATCCGCCACCAAGTAGTAAAATAATATAAATTCAAATTAACAATAGCGTCGCTTATAAGCGACATGGGGTCTTACGTCGCTATTAAGCGACATGAATAGGCGCCAATATGTCGATTAAAACCAAAATTAAGTAACAAATAATTAATTAAAGTATTACACTTGGTGTCGCTTCCAACCGACATAAGTTGATTTGCATATATAAAATACTCAAGCTCACGTCGCTTATAAGCGCCACTAGCTATATTAAAATATTAAAATTTTACGAATCTTTTCACAAATAAATAAATAAAATATTCAACCTAACGTCGCTTATAAGCGACAGTAGACATATTAAAAATATATTATATTTTTTCCAAACTTCACGTCAGTTTATAATAATAACAATTACAAAAATTTATAATAATAAATATAGGCCAAGTCAACCATTAACAAAAACTCCTAACAAACATTTTATATTTCACATACAATATAAAAACTCGTCCGTCATAACAAACACCAAATCCGACATAACAAATACAACATACAAAAAAAAGAAATAGACACAATATATGTTTTGCACAAGTGTCATACATATCCGCCAAGAAAGCGAACCACACTACTCGACAGATCCAGAGCCCGAATGTGACCCCGTTCCTCCTTGAGTTCCTTGTTGAGATCCTCCTTGTGATGCTTGTTGAGATCCTCCTTGTGATCCAATAAACCTCCCTATGTCGACATCTCCTGGACCACCTGCAAGCATTCCAGAAAAACCTCCAACTGGAATATCCGGGCAAATCCCATCATGAGAATGCATCTCGGGTCGATATACAGGCATTTGATATGACGGCTGCTGCATGTAAGCCATGGGTGGCTGCTGCATGTATGCCATGGGCTGCGTCGGATGCATAGGATAGGGAGGTTGATGATTATAGCCTGTATACGGATACACAGGTGCGCCAGGAGGCTGATTTTGGGGTGATTGTTGGGTTCCTTGTGGGCATGGATATGGAGGAGGAGGCTGACCCTGACCTGACTGTTGGGATCCCGGGCTATACGGTTGTGCCATCTGATATTTTTGCAGTAACAACGCAACCACCTGTTTACTTTGCTGCTGCTCGCTGCGTGTTTGTTCAAGCTTAAATTCTAGTTCTGCCATCCGTTTAGCATTAGCTTCTTCATTCTGTTTCAATTGATTGTTCTCAGTCAACAACATTGCCACTGAACTATTGGAAGATCTCATGGAAGAATTACAAGTAGAAGCTGATGAAGATGCATACGACACCATATCCGGAGTCACCCCATGTCCATACCCTCGTACTCTGTTATGACGCTCTGGACCCATTGTCTCCACATACACTCGGGTCCTAAGATCCTCACTATCTTCTTGCCCAGACTCAATAATAGTTTGAATATTCCCTTCCATAGTTGTCTTGCAAGAAAAATTTTAAAAATATGAATTCAACTATAGACAATAAAATTTAATAACAATGATATAATACACAGAAAAAATCATTTACCCCAGTGCGCTCCGCCGTTTCATCAATCCAAGTGCGATCCTTTCGGGTATGACAGTGACGAAAAAACGAAACAGGATCCGCCTCCTTCCCATGCTTTTTCCTTTATAATTACAAGTAAACAAAAAAGAATACAATTTTCACCAACCACCAAATTTAAAATAAATTTCTACTAATAATATATTAAATTTAAAACTGTCTACTATTCTTGAATATGTACAACCCTTACAAGTTCTGCCCGAACTCTTGCAAACGATTGTGCACCGGTTGTGTGGTTCATCGTTTTCATCAGCCTATTATACTTATTTTTTGCTGCAATCTCCTACGAAAAAAAGAATTTATTAAACACGTTTCAAGCTTTAATAAAATAAATAATAAAAAATTTACCTTCGTTTTTTCTTTATTTCAGTAGGGCACCAAATCAGCCCACTGTTGAGGATCCACATTAGGAGGTGTTTTCTGGTGCTCCTCGACTGGTTTATCGGTATAATGTTTTCTTTTTAATTTATTTCTGTATTCCTTATGTGCATGCTCCGCAATATGAAGTGTCATTTTCCGGATCATTGGCATTTTCACCCTATCCTCTTCTTGAAAAATAATTGTTTCCTGTACGCAACAAAAAAATAAAGCATATTAATTATTACTAAAAACATTAACTTATTATACTCTTCTAGTAGCAAAAAATATTTCTACCTTTATTCTTTTCCAGAAAGCTTCCCTGCGATCTTCGTTGATTTTACGCCAATCACTCACCAATGGCATATGTCTATAATCTCTTACCTCTGCCGCTACATGTTTTGAAAATGCACTAGAATTTTCACTAATACATTTTCCTGACGCATCAAAACAACAAAGTTGTTCATTCCAGTTGGGAATCGAGGGCCCCCGTCCTCGTTGAGTTGTTCCTTATAAACAAAGAAAAAACAATTAAAAACCAAGGACCAAAAAACAATTTTCAATTTGAGCATCATAATAGTTAGACTACAAAACAAAAAACTGAAACTAAAAACCAAAATAAATTAAAAATGGACCACCTTCGACTTCTTCCTCTTCGAAATAGGGTTCGTCAGCATGTTCCCTTTCAAAATGATCCATAGCAAAACAATTTGTAAGAAGTACAATGGGGAGAATAGGTGGAAAAACGTACGAAAAGGCAAAAGAAGTGGAAAAACGGACGAACTTGGGAGAGAGCGGGAGAGACTGAAATTTGGGAAGAAATGAATGCACAGGCAAAATGGGGGAAGAAGGGATTAAATATGGATGCTAACTTGGCGTCGGTTTAAACCGACATTACATCACTAACGTCGCATTATGACACGCTGGCGTCGAAATAAGTTAGTCTTAGTGTCGGCTTAAACCAACATTAAATCACTGACGTCGCATTAAAACACAGTGATAAAATTAAATCTACCAACTTTCTGACAAAATTTAATGAACAACACGTTGCGTCGGTTTAGATATAATTGGTGTCGGTCTAAACCGACACCACCACTGACACATTTATTGATAAATTAAATCCAACTACTTCCTGACAAAATTTAATGAACTAGCGTCGCTTCAGATAAACTTGGTGTGGCTTTAAGCCGACACTACCACTGACACATTTACTGATAAAATTTAATCCAACTACTTTCTGACAAAATTTAATGCGCTAGCGTCGCTTTAGAATACTTGGTGTTGGTTTTAACCGACACCAAAACTCACACATTTACTGCTGCATCAAACCAATCAACAGCTTTCTGACATAGTAATTTGAAATTTATGTGGCGTCGCTTTAGTTAAAAGTGGTGTCGTTGGAAACCGACACTAATACTGACACGCATTTACTGCTACAGTAAATGAAACAACCACTTTTTGACATAGTTTTTTGAAATGTGCATGGCGTCGCTTGAGTTAATTTTGGTGTCGCTTTAAATCGACACTATGCAATTTAGTGCCCTTACGAAGTAACTAATTGAAGTTGCTCTTCCCAGGTCCACTTTACGTTGGGTTTAGGCGACACTATCTCACCATGCCGTCGCTCAAAAGTGACACCAAAGTAGTTTTAAAAAAAAAAAAAAAAAAGTTTAACCCATAAAAAATAAAATGCGTAATAAAAATTAAAAATATTGTCTAATTAATACTTAAAACACATAAAACAGTTACTATCTTTATTCTATGTCATCATCTGTTGTGTCGTCGTCGGCATTAGCATTACTAGCGAACTGGGTAGGCAACGGTAATGATTCATGAAAATGAGTCTCTTCCACGCCAACCCTTGTATAGAAATTTTGATGGTCAAGTATCTGATCATCCAAATTTGGTACCGCATAATCTTCAATTGCATCATTATCCTCTAATACGTCAAACAAATCTCTTGGCTGCGTTCGAACAACTACGTGCCAATCTTTTTCAATTGTGTCCTCGACGTAAAATGCTTGTAATGCTTGTGATGCTAATATGAAAGGATACTCTTTAAATCCTAATCGATTGAAGTTCACCATAGTAAATCCATATTGATCAGTCTTCATTCCTCGTGGACTTTCACTATTAACCCATTCGCACTTAAATAACATCATAGCTCGACCCCTATCTCCTGGCTTAGCATGACCACAATATTTGACCTCAAACATTTCTACAACTCTGCCATAACAATTCACTTGCCCAATTGCACCAGGAACATTTGCAGGTACAAAGACACCACAATTTTGATTCTTATGCTTGTCATCCACATATTTTATACGAAATCTGAACCTATGAACAATGTGACTTTTATATCTACGCACAACCCTGCTAGGATAATTAGCTAGCCAATGCAAGTCTTGAGATATCAACATGTCATTAGGATGACATCTTGAATTCATCTGTAATAAGAGTGATGATAAAAGTTGACATGATAACTATAATCATGTTATAATTAAAATGTAAAAATATAAACAAATAATGTGATTGTTGTATCAACTCACATGTTGCTTGAACCATTCTGGAAATTCTTTCTTGCTTAGCTCCTGAATTTGTCGCATAGTTAACCTTTCTCGATGATTTTTCATTTTCAAGAATTCCTCATGTTGCCTGGGCATTTATGTCCAAATTTAGATAATTAATTTTTCAAAGTTAAGAAAACCAATAAAACATTAAGACGTAAGATTAAACGTTCTTACCTTCTAAATGGGTTAACTTCATCACAATTATTTAGAATGTATCTATGGCACTGATCAAGAACATTTAGATCGAGCTCCACATTTTCTCCTGAACCCATATAACATCCTTTGGAGTCAAAAATTGATAACCCACCAGACACTCCACGTCCAATACCATCTTCATTTCGACCTCTACGGGTGCGACGAGACTCGACATCTCTAAGATACATGGAACAGAAGGACAAGCACTCATCCACCAAATATGCTTCAGCAATAGAACCTTCAGGACGACCCTTATTACGAACATAACGTTTCAACGTTTGCAAATACCTACAATTATAAACGAAACACAAATTATTATAATTATAAATTAAATCTATGACTACAATAGTAAAAAATTTATAAAACTTTATTAATTACCGTTCAATTGGATACATCCATCTATATGGAACAGGCCCTGCAAGAGCTGCTTCATCTGCCAAGTGAACTAGAAGGTGCACCATTATATCAAAAAATGCAGGAGGGAATATTTTTTCAAGTTGACATAATGTCAAGGCAATTCTTGAATTCAGTTGCCTGAATCTTTCCTCAGACTCTTTCTTACTACACAACTATCTGAAAATTGCACTCAACTCTAATAATACCATAGTAACAGCTTTAGGCAAAACCGGGTGTATTGCAAGCAGGAGTAACTGCTGCATTAAAACAAGGCAATCGTGACTTTTCAACCCAGGAATTTTCCCTCATTCACGTGCACACATCGCGATAAATTTAAAGAATATCCATTGGGGACACGAATGGTAGACAACACTTTGCAAAATGCAATTTTTTCTTCTCTTTTCAACGTGAACAATGCTGGAGGTAGAAATGTTCTATTTCCTTCTCTACGTGGGTGTTGACTACGTCTTATGTTCAAGACTTCAAGATCTGCACGTGCAGCCAATCCATCTTTAGACTTTTCTATATCTAGCAATGTTCCCACCACACTGTCACATATATTCTTCTCGATATGCATAACATCAAGATTGTGTCTAATCAACAGATGCCTCCAATAAGGTATTTCATAAAAAATAGATTTCTTCTTCCACTGACTGTTATACTTGTACTGCCCGAAGTTCTTTTTCTGCGTTGCCCAACTGAAGCATCTTTCTTTGGTTTTCCAAAAGTAAATCTCAATGTAGAAAGTTCTTCGAGACACTGTAAACCAGTCCACTGCCTTGGTGCACTACGATGCTTTCGACGACCATTAAAAGTTATGGTTTGCCTTCGAAACCTATGATTATCTTCAAGAAAGCGTCGATGCCCCATATAACAAATCTTACAACTCGTCGGCAAGTAAATAGATTCTTTATCATGCATGCAATGTGGACAGGCTTTATAGCCATGTGTACTCCATCCTGACAACATTCCATAAGCCGGAAAATCACTTATAGTCCATAAGACGGCAGCCTTCATCGTAAAACTTTGGTTGGAATATGCATTATAAGTGGGAGTGCCCACCTCCCACAACTTATTCAACTCGTCAATTAGTGGACGCATGTATACATCAATCTCTTTACCAGGATTGCGCGGTCCTGGTATTAATAGAGACAACAACAAATTTGGGCGCTTCATGCACATCCAGGGGGCAAATTGTAAATAGAAAGCACCACAGGCCATGTGCTATGGTCATGCCTCATTTTCCCAAAAGGATTAAATCCATCACTGGCCAACCCTAATCTGACATTTCGAATTTCTGACGCAAAATCTGGATATAAATTATCCAAATGCTTCCATGCTAGAGAATCTGAAGGATGCCTCATCAACTTATCCTTAGGACATTCAGTTGCATGCCACCTCATATATTTAGCCGTATGCTTTGACATAAAAAATCGTTGCAATCGTGGTTTTAAAGGAAAATACCACATAACCTTAGCTGTGATCTTTTTTCTCGAGCTATCATCTGCGTTGGTAATTTTATATCTTGATTCACCACAAACAGAGCACATGGTTAACTCCGAAGTATCTTTCCAATAGATCATGCAATCATTAGGACATGCATCAATTTTCACATACGTCAGACCCAAGTCATTTATAAGTTTTTTTGCCTTATAACAGGATTCAGGCAAACAATCTCCTTCAGGCAACATTCTTTTAATTAACTCCAGTAAAGTGGTGAAGATCTCGTCTGGCATTCCCGCTAAACACTTGATCTGATACAATCTTACAACTGCTTCTAATTTCTTAAACTCTTTACATCCTGGCCACAAATCTTGATCTGCCTCTTCAAGCAACCTAAAAAAAGTCTCCACCTCTTTTGGACACCCTTCCCCAATAGGTGGTTCAGTAGACGGCCCAACACCTTCTTCTGTTAATGGTTGGATAAATACATCATTAAGAAAATCATGCATACCAGCCACCTCATCTCCGATTGCCACATTTTGCTCTCCAATGTTTTTCTCACCATGATGTCGCCACCAAGCTTTTTTATAATCTTTATCCATATCATACAATATGAGATGTTCAACAACAGTGTTCCTAACAAAAGTATATCGATTACAACATCTTTTGCATGGACATCTAAACTTATCAGGGCCAACACCATTTGCAACTGCTTGGTCCAAAAACAAATTAATTCCAGCTGTATAAGCTTCCAAATTTCGAGCTATCGTCAACCAACTCCTGTCCATGTTTTACCACTTTACGAGGGCAAAATATTACGTTGACACTAATATGCCTACAATCTTTCAATCCCTATCATGTAGGCATAACTATTAGAATTTTCAATTTCTATCTTTCAACCCTCAATCGCTATCACGATTGCAATCTTTTAATTTTCAACACCTATTATAGTAAAAACAAATTAAAATAACAACAAAAAGTTATCAAAATTATGCTCATCCAATCCATTCTAGTAAATAAAAACCAAAAGTTATCAAAGTTATCAAAATAACGACAAAAACAAATTAAAATAACAATTAGAGTGCAAAACAAATTAATTTAACATAATATATTCTTATATTACTAAATATTATAAGTTTATGTTATATTTAATATGCCAATTTCACATAAATGCTTATAAATATTATTCAGTTCCATTTTCTCATAACAATTCAAGTGACAAAACTAATTAATTCGACTAAATATTTATTAATTTAACAAAAAATAGTAGAAATTTATCTAAGTACTTAAATTAGAACTTTTAAATAAATAAACTTGTCTATTATACAATTTAAAAATTAAAGAATTTAGTGATAGAAACCTGAATTATGGAAGAATTCCGTCGTCGATCAAATCGTTATGTACCCAACCAGCTCAAATAAATTCCCTACAAAAATAAATTATAAACAAAAATTAAACATAAGTGGAGAAAATAAAAATATTAGAAGCAAGAAAAACTTACTGTTGTAAAGAAGGAACAAATGAAGTAGGAAGAACAAATAAGAAAGGTGGAAGAGAGAAAGCAAAGGGAGGGTTTGAAATTGGCAGAACGAATAAGAAAAATGAAAGAGAGGAACAAGAAAACACGGATGGGTGGATATAAAGATCATTATTATGTCGCTTACAACCGACACCGGATTTAAAATATTTAAAAAAATACGAAAAAGTTTGTGTGGCGTCGATATAAGGACACCTTTGCGTCGGTTAAAACCGACGTATTTCTGACAGACTTGACAGTCCTAGCAGACGGCCTCGAAATGGCAAACTTGCATCGGTTCAAACCGACGCCAAGATTGACTGAAAAATCTCTTCCAGTCGTTTGCCACTCATACTTTATGTCGCTTAAAAACGACACCAGTAGTTTAACAATATTAAAATGTATGTTTACGTCGGTTTAAAAGCGACACCAGTATTTAAAATGTATGTTTACGTCGGTTTTGAAGCGACACCACAATTTAAACATATTAAAATGTATTTTTACGTCGGTTTAAAAGCGACACCAGTATTTAAAATGTATGTTTACGTCGGTTTTGAAGCGACACCACAATTTAAACATATTAAAATGTATTTTTACGTCGGTTTAAAAGCGACACCAGTATTTAAAATGTATGTTTACGTCGGTTTTGAAGCGACACCACAATTTAAACATATTAAAATGTATGTTTGCGTCGGTTTAAAAGCGATACCATTATTTAAAAATATTAAAATGTATGTTTACGTCGGTTTAAAAGCGACACAACTATTTAAAAATATTAAAATGTATGTTTACGTCGGTTTAAAAGCGACACCAGTATTTAAAAATATTAAAATTTATGCTTACATCGCTTGTAAGCGACAGTAAATCCGACGTCATTTTCAATTAGTGTCGGAACTGTTTAATCCGCCACTATATTTGATTAAACCGACACCACCTACTGACACTATAAGGCCATTTTGTAGTAGTGTTGGGCAAAATCCTACCTATGCTATATCCCCTAGAGATATTGCTTTTCAAAATAAGAATAATCACAATTACATGATGTACCCGTCTTCAACAACCTTATGTTTTTTCCCTACAACCAGCTTACATTTCTATTTATTATAAGTCCCCAAGTTGGCATGCTACAAGGAAATGGACGTCAAAGTTTTCGCATCGCAATGAAAACATCCAACCAATCATTGGCACCAATAACTAATTTAAGCTCAAATTGGTTTTCATTTCTCAACACCATTAAATACCCTTGTTGTGCCTAGCCTATGAAAACAATTTACATAACACGAATACATTGTCATTTGGCATTCTGCACCAATAAAACAAGATGAGGACGAAAATTTACACGTCTTTATTTGTTATTTAATAAACCATAATCTTAAAGATGTCATTGTGTCGATTTATCCCTAACATGTAAGTCATTCTCCTAATCTACATTGTTTCTTGGTTGTGTTAGGTACCTTAAGAAGGGATGTAAAGTAGGTTTCCTCGTTGTTGTATATTACTCAACAAACTACTGTAGCATGCTGACGAGTGTAGCTAGTTTTGGCGGAGGAGGTAGATATGCTAGATAGGAGTGAACAGTCTATAATAGGTAGAAGCGATGGTGGCAATGGCTATAAATAGGTTGATTCACATTGAAGGAGAGCAACGAGAAATAAAAAACAAGCGAATAAGGAAGAAAGAGAGAACTTCAGAGAAATTTAGAGTTCTTGCATTAGAAAGGACGTTCTGAAGTTTTAAGGTTTGATTTATTGAAGCTTACATTATATATATGGACAAATTACACCCAATATTCTACGAAGTTTATTTAGATTTTCTCCACTTGCCAGAAATCAAGCCCAGAAGGGGTGGTTCCGCCCCTCTGGTCCCATCGGAAGTAATGGCTGCTCATGGAGCTGTCTGGTGTTCTGGGTTTCTGCAACTGCTGTGCAGCAGTGTTCTAACCTTTTTTTTTCTGAAAAATCCGTAAATAAAACGACGTCGGTTCATTTAGTGATTAAAAAAATTTAAAATAGTCCTCAAGTAAACGATGCCGTCCATTTAGTTGGTTGTTGAAAAAATAAATAAATAAAGGGGTGACCACTGGTTCCCCGTTACCTCTGCCTTCACAGCGTTCAGGCATTATACGATCCACCTGCAGCTACAAGCTGCAAAACCTTTGTTCTGCCATTGGAGAGGGCGACAATCAACAACAAAGGCTGCAAGAGTCTCTCCTGCGCCACTGCCGTCCACCCATTTGAACACCATGCGCCGTCCCTTATTTTCGTTTGCATAATTTAAATTAATTGACGATGTGAGATCTATGTGAGATGGGTTTTGTATGATTTAGTGTGAATTTATCTGGGTTTAGTGCTAATTGTGGTTTCCAGATTGAATTTGTTCTCTCTAGTTTGAATGGGGCATTTTGTTGTTTTGAGTAAGTTTGGATGGAACTGGAGCTAATTCGGTAATTTTTTTTTTTGAAACAAAGAGCTAATTCGGTATTCTAGTTTGAATTATCAAGTGACATTCATTCTATTTTGTTTTAGGATTTTTATCCATATGTTGCTTCCTTGTTGCAGGTTCTTCTCCTATGCTTCATCTTATGCGCCATTAGGATTTAACATTAGGGATGTCATTAAAATCCTCTGTTTATGTTACATATGTCCAGGGAAGTTATTATCTGAGTCAATTCTTGGAGGTGGATAAATATAAGATTACTCTACAATTTGATCCGTTAATGAAAACTGTACAATGAAATACTACTTACAAAAGAGGGCCAGTAGTTTCTATTCTACAGTTTGGCAATGGATATTAGTGGATTTAGTTTGTCAATGGATTTGTAGGCAATTACGTGTAGTGTGTAATACAATTGGCTTGATAAATTATGAACGATGTTAATATTGTCTACTAACTAAAAGGATTTGATTGTCTAAAATTTTTTGAAATCTTTTACCTTTTTAAATTTCGTCCCTTCCCCTGACAATTTCTGACTTCGCCACTGTTTGTAATAGTTTAGATGTTTATAAAGTTGAAGAAACTGAGGTGGAAATAAGTAGTGAATTCTAATAATTCCGATTTACCTTACGATTTCTCTCAATTTAGAGCTCTTACGATTTCTCTCAATTTAGAGCTCTATTAATTACATGGTTGGGAAAATTTAAGGGTTTAAAATTTTCAAAACACTTGTTTTGGGTTAACCGGTGAAGAAGAATGAAAATATGAAATAGGATTATGGAAATGAGAGAGTTCCAAACTATTACTATTATTTAGGGAATGAGTAGTTTCAAACTCGCGATGCATGAGTGAAAATCCAATAGGATAATGTTAGGGAAAGTAAATTTATTTCTATTGGTAACACATTATTTAATTTGTAAGTTTTACCTACAAATTTAATTTTTCTAGCATTACCCATTTCATTCCAATATTGTATCCCCTAGCTAGGATATCAGACCACATGGTAAAAATAAGGAAAATACTTGGCTGTTGAAAGATTCAGTAGCACCTCCTGCTGCCAACCAACCACAGCTGGACACGTGTCCAAGTTGTGATTAAAAAATTCATAACTTGGATACGTGTTCAACCGTGATTGGTTGGCAGCAGGAGGTGCTCTTGAATCTTCAGCAGCCAAGTATCGTTCTAAAAATAATAATACTCAATCTGCCCTGTCCATATTAACGAAAGCAAAGGACATCAAAGATTTAAAAAACACAATCCTATAAGATCCGATCCGAAGGGTGCAGATGCGAAGGATGCACTCTATAGCTTTGACTCCATTAATTCTCAGATATTCTGATATCACTACAATCTCATCAAAATTAATATTGCTTTCATCACTTTCACTTTTACATTTATGATTTATGTCCTGTATTCTCATCAGCTAGATATCACCTACGTGCATGAAAGCCAAGTGTCACTTAAACTTTGACAACTCAAGAAAGCCCGTTCATGCACACTGCCACCTCATGATCTACCTTCCCTAAAGCCATTTTTTTTCCTTATATATTTCTAGTTCTAAGACCTCACCCACACATCGTAGGCTGTTTCTGCTCCCGCTTGGTAAGTGCATAGAGTCTAATCTTCTTTGAATTGTGCTTCCTATATGATTAGCGTAATTAACTTGCTTACTTGTTTTTGCAAGACAAGGAAAATGGCTGGAGTCAAGGCCAACAGTAATACGGATCGGATAAGTGAATTAAAAGCATTCGACGAAACAAAAGGTGGTGTGAAGGGACTGCTTGATGCAGGCATTACAAAACTCCCATCTATTTTTCACTCCAAGCAACTGAGCGTCGATGACAGGAAGGTGGCAAGTGATGATGTCCAATTGAGTATTCCAATCATTAACCTAAAAAACATCCATAATGACTCAGTTTTGCGAGCTGAAGTAATTGAGAAAGTTCGATATGCAAGTGAGAAATGGGGTTTCTTTGCGGTGATCAATCATGGAATTTCTGATGATGTTTTAGATTGGATGATCGACGGAATGCGTAGATTCCATGAGCAGGACACTGAGCTGAAGAAAAAGTTGTATTCCCGTGAGAGTGGGAAGAAGGTTCTTTATTCCTCCAATTATGATTTGCACCATGCTCAAGAAGCTAATTGGAGAGATACGTTTTCCTGTTATATGGCTCCTAATCCACCAACGCCAGAAGAGTTGCCTTCAGTGTGCAGGTATGTATTCAAATGTAGGGTAATTAAATAATCAATAATGCAATTTAGACGCATAACACTAACAGTAATCTAATAGAAGTGCGTTATGCAATGGTATGTGGTCAGCGTTGGGTGGTTAAATAAAATTACTCTTAATTGATTCTCTAAGTTTGGGATTTACAAGGTACTGTAATTTTTGTTATAAATTTCTTATAAAATTAACATAAAATATTCTTACAGAGAAATAGTGGTAGAGTACTCGGAGAAAGTGATGCAATTGGCACATACTTTGTTTGAGTTGTTTTCTGAGGCTCTTGGGCTTAATCCAAACAAACTGAAAGACATGGGTTGCGCTGAGGGGCAACTTCTTCTTGGTCACTACTATCCAGCATGCCCTGAACCAAAATTAACTTTGGGCACTAGCAAGCACACTGATGGCACCTTCATCTCCGTACTTTTACAAGACCAAATTGGTGGCCTCCAAGTTTTATATGATAATCAATGGGTTAATGTTCCTCCAAAGAAAGGAGCTCTAGTTATCAACATTGGAGACCTTCTGCAGGCAAGAATTCATTGATTAATTAGCTCTACTTATCATTGTATTGTCTATCAATTTTAAAGTCCAAATGACAACCTTTATACTAAATTAGTCGTAATAAGTACACCTGGGCGTAGCCAAGTGGGCTAAAGGGAATCGGTCCTCTGCGCCAAAGTTTGAATCTCCCTTCCCACAATTCAAATTAGATTTAATTAGAATAGTAATGACTTCACGCTGTTTTTTGTGCAGCTCATCACGAATGGCAGATTCATTAGTGTCTATCACAGAGTTATAGCGCAGAAGGTGGGTCCAAGAATTTCAGTGCCAATCTTTTTCAGGCCATATGTTCAGGGAGGAAAATCATATGCTTATGGACCAATCAAGGAGTTGTTATCAGACGGAAATCCCCAAATCTACAAAGAAGTTGATTTCAAAGATTATCTGAATTACTACCTCACGAAAGGGATAGATTTTGTCTCCCCTTTAGTGAAATTCAAGCTGTGAAGAAATTTATCCCCATTAAGTTCTCATATGTTAATGAATAAGCCTGTTAGTCATGCTGAACTTGAGTAGTCAGAAGAATAGCTACTCAATCAACCGTATGCCGAAATAAAGCAGAGAACTCTGTTTATCTGTTATTTAATTTGTGTTCAGCAAATATTCGAGCAGTTGAATAATTAATCATGTGTTTTTCTGGTTTTGGCAATGGGCTGCCCTATCCACCGAAATATATTGTGATTGTGAAATGTTGCTTATCTTTCATGTGAAAGAGCATAGGGTCTTTTTTTTCACTTTAATTCTTGAAAAAGATTGACAATTAATAAAAATTCATTTTTAAATTATCAATTGTTGTGGCCTATATTTAACTGAGGGGTGTGGCATGGAGAAAAAGAAAGTGGAGAATAAGTTTGAGGAATTTTGTGTTAATTTCCCAGTTTTTGTGCCTTTATTTATAATAATAATGATGAGAGAAACTTGCTCTTCAAGTAATACAAAGTCTATTAGGAAAGATCTTCTAGATCCCAAAGGATTCCTAATCTATCTCTACTTAGGATTTACACAATCACAATATGTATTAGAACATATGTCACAACACTCCCCCTTAAGTGTGCAAATACTCAAGTAGATGGCGCATCAGATCTTCAGGCAAATGTAGAAACAGTTGAAGTCGTCTCGTCTAGTCGGCACAAGTAGCGAATGATAGTCTCATAACAAATGGACGAATGCATGGGTAGTAAAACTCACAAAACCTCGCTATGGCAAAACCCAAGGTGGGACAAAAGCCCATAGCTAAAGAAGAAAAGTGAGAAGTTGCATTAAGTCAAAACTATACGTCTTCAGGACGCAAGTAGGACGTACACAAGGGTATGACCAACTAGGATGGGTGCCTTGTCAAAACTTAGTCAGGTAGCAAAAACCCAGCGGGAAAAATGCTCCTAAGCGTAGGGAAAAAGAGTACATTAAAGTCAAGTGAGTATACTTCTGGATATTCCTTCTGAGTTTGACAGAACTTCCAAATAAAACTATAAGCATCGCAAATGAGAAAGTTACGCATACCAATTCCTCGAACAAGCTTCTGCAAGGTAGACTTCGGCAGTGACATCATGTAGAGGTTGGCAAGGTTGTTTGGGATCAAACTGCTTGACTTCAATCTTCTGATGCTCATACTGATGTAGACACAATATGCTTGGCGTTGACTTGTTGGATGTTTCATGATCTGGTCGATACATAAGGCATTGTCTTCATGGATCGTTGTTGGGCATCAACGATGGATGAAAATCGCAAGGAGTTTGAATATGCTCAACAAGAGTTCTCGACCATATCTCTCACGTGATGAGATACAATGAGTCTTGGAACGATTCAAAGGTTTCGTAACTAAAGGTATATATCAAGGACCTCCAAGATATTGTGGTGTTCCTTAATGGTAAAGACATAACCGTTGAGGAATGTACCTTGTGCAGTTAGATAGATGGTCTGATTCAGTGAATCCCACAAGGTAGACATCATTTCGAAGATCAAGGGGGTGTGATATATTCTAAGATGCATAGGGATAGATAAGCCCGAATCCGTAGTAATGGAAAAATGTCTTTAACACCAAATTTGGTGGTGGCGTGTAGGCGCAGTGCTGCTTTATGCCGAAAGATTATCAGCACAAAAGATGTCCGATTCTAGTGCATTAAGCTAAGTACAACAAATGCCAATTGTACTTAGATATGGTTGCCTTACTTTCCAATATGGAACCTTATGTTCCATATCCTCTGTAAAGGTCTCATTTGCATCTAGTGTACAGACGATCAGGGTATACTCGGACATAACACCTTCTGGGTCTAGTTTGAGTGGTGGATAAACATCATCAGAACTAGCTCGAAACTTCAGCTCGAGGTAATGTCAAGTTTTTCCGAGATCATACATCTTAAAGTTCGACTTTAGGAGCGAGTCAGTTTTCTCAACTCTAGCAATTTCGAATTTTGTACACGCAAGAGCATAGAACCCTAACTGATCAAATATTCACTTAGACGAGTATACCACATCTGCTCGGATAGTTCTGCATCCGCAAAATGAAGGCCTTATCAGAATAGAGAGGGTGTTCTTGTGGTATAGAACTATTTGAATTAGTACATGTAAGTCATTTGGAAACTCCATGTAGGTTTCGTAACAGGATCCCAGAGATACTACAACCACATTTGTAATGTTGCATTAATCACAAGGCGTATGAGAGAAGCCTTGCACCATAAGACGTCATTCACAATATTTCATTCATCTCATTCGTCATAGATTAATTCTTCTAGTTGACCAATCAGTTCTACGCTGACACTAATCAACGAAATGCAGTTCATTATCGTCGCTTTTCATTTATGTCGGTAGTTACCATATAAATGAAACATCATCAATGATAATCTCATTCCAATTTCATATCTCATCAAAACTAGTATAATGGACCAAGAACTTCAGGTCTTGGTAGTAATCCAGATTTAATCTCATGAGATGGAAAAGATTGAGACAGCGATCGAGGGGCAGATTCGTTCGTGCCATGTTCCTCCAATTTTGGGTAAGTGAATCCTCGAACCGAGTGATTTGCCACGCTTCTGGCGCAGTAGTGGAGTTCTTGCTTTTAGGGACGAAGGTCCGTCATAGATTTGGTACATTCATCTTTGCAGGCACATTTGCAGCTGCTATATGTGATCTCATCACTTTTGCTAGATCAGAAGAAGTGTCCGGTTATACTCTGATGATCTAGATTGGGATCAAAACGAGACATAGTGGGGACGTCCACGGTAATTTAATGTCATTCTTTAGGAACGTTGACGTTCTTATCTCCCTCTCATGGCGGGAAGACTGTCTCATAAAAGTGACAATCCACAAAACGAGCGGTACAGTGATTGTTTGTCAAAGGTTATAAGTAAAGAATATTAGAAGGAGAATCATAATCGACATAGATTTTCATCCTTCCTTGATGACCTTTTTTTTCTTTTGTACATTAGGATGGTGCAAATGGCACATAGACCACACAACCAAAGACACGCATATACGATATGTCGGGTTCGTATTTGGTAACCAACTAATACGTGCTTTATAAGGTTGGGTCGTGACGGGCCTCAGGTGGACCAATATGGTTGCTTGCAACATTGCATGGCCCCAAACAGAGATCGGGAACTTGGTATGTATGACCAACGATCGCGCAATCATTTGAAGGCGTTTAATGAATGCTTCTACTGGGTCATTTTGGGTATGAACATGGGGTCCTGGATGTTCAACTTAAAAACCTAACCAACATGCAATATCCATAAAAAGTTTTCAATGTAAATTCTCCAACTTATCCAATCAAATAGATTTGATCAAATAATCAGGGTGGTGAGCCCTAAGCTTGTTAATCTGAGCCACCAGTGTGGAGAATGCAGCTTGTGGACAACAGCCACACGTGTGACCAATGTGTAGAAACATCAACCAATACCGTGAGGTATCTAAATGGTCCGCATAGTGATTGAATCAGTCCACAAATGTTCCATTGAATCCTTTGTAGAAAAGATGAAGGATAACAAGGCATGATATGCTTCCAGGTATGATGTCTTCACTTCTGGTAAAAGGATGCCCAAAATGGCGCATCATGGATCATCCTAGATATCCCAAATGTACATCCATAGCGAAAATTCCTTTGGAATCGCGGGCTTTTGGCCGGCCACATAGTGGGCCTAAATGGGTGTAATTCACTTGTTAGGCGTTCCATCTTCTCTAGAATACGCTTTTGGCTATATTCGTAGAAAGTGTAAAGGAATTTTACTTCATTTTCTACTTTGGTTTCAATATTGTAATAGTGCTTTTGAATATTCTTAAAGCTCAAAAAGGCGTTCTTTCGGAACAAAGTGAGTATAAGACTTCCCTTCATGATAACATTAGTACACATTAGTACCACTGGACAATATAGGGCAGTGCCATGCCCCACAATCAGGTTGGATAAGCCTGAAAGGGTTGTCAGGGGATGATTAGGTATGAAATTAACATAGAACCAGACAGCTAACTTCCCCACAAAACATACCTAAGCATGAGTTAATTGTATTAATCACATGTGGTAATTTTCATTAATTAACTCTTATTCGAGAGTAATAGTGACATCCAAACACCAATCTTAAATCCGAGAACAAAAGAAATTGTTCACAAAGTAAACCAAAATGTACTAGGAGGGTCGGCCAATATGGCATTCCATGTCAAATTTTGCTTGCCAAATGTGTTAGGTGGAGCAAAATTAGTCTCACGTATTGACTACGGGAAATGGTACTCCTCAACAACATTGGTAGAGGCACATACAAGTACAGAACCAATGATCTATTTCAGTAAAACATAATTAGATTATGCAGGGTTGAGGTTTGGTAGTACTATCCTTTATTCTTGAAGTTTTTTTAGGTCTTAGGTGCCAAGGATCATGCTTCAGGCATGATACTACCACTTGGTAGGCCTAGATTCTACCATATGTTGTAAAACAAACTCGAAATTAGATTGTGAGAGAAAGACAGACTTAGACTTGGGTTCGGTAGGCTCCAGCCGAAGCTGGAGAGGTCTGTTCGTTAGGCCTCTATTGAAACAGAGCAATATAGTTCAGTGCACCTCTATCGAAGAGAGCATGTTAGTCGATGCACCTCTGCCGAAGTAGAGCATGCATGTCGGTGCATCCTTGCAGAAACAGGGCACCACCATTCGGTAGACTCCAGCTGAAACTTGGTATATACAAGTTGGTACCTCCCATACTACTACTTTAGGAGCAATTTAGATATAGAAGGATGAAAAAGATTTTCTTCCAGTCAAAATTCAATCGGATATAAACTTTAAAACTGTACCTATTCATGGACATAAAAATTTCAATCATGTTTCACTTCGGGCAAGAATTCATCTTTACATGATTTAGAACTGTCTATAATGAGTCAAAGAGCCATAAAGTCCTCAGCAGTGAGTAGGGCTGGTTCGGTATGGGATCCCGAATCCCAAACTGATCTTTTTTGGGATGGAAATCAGAATCCCGATCCTAAATCAAAATTTCGGTAATATCAAATTTCAGGATTCCTGAAATAAATTCGGGACTTTGGTATGGTTTCAGGATTTCAGTAGGCCAGAAATTTGGCTTCTTGTTAATGGAAGAAGCTGATAAATTCAATTCAAACCTGCAGATCGAGCATGCAAAGCAAAAAAGAAATCGAACATGCAAAGCAGAAAAGAAATCAAACATGCAAAGCAGAAATCGACCATGGAAATCTAGAAATCTAAATCAACCAAATCCACATAAAATTAATCCAGAAATCCCCAGAAAATTAATCAAGAAATCCAAATCCAAATCCAAATCCAAATCCAAATCGAAACAATCAAAAGCTCTAAATCATAAATCCCTAATTTGTAAATTCTCATTCGAACCCTAATTCAGAGAAAGCTTCAGAGAGGATAGAGAAAGAGATGGGTCGATACTAGAGAGTAGAGACGAGAGAGCTTCGGAGATTTGAGAGAGCTTTCGACAGTAGTAACTCATTCCTCTATCTGATTCTCAACACAAAGAGTGATCCTCATTCCTCTATCTGCTCCTTCCTTCTTCTGTTAGTGGGAGCCAAAAGGCTTATTCTTTTGAGTTGGGAAGTGGGAACCGAAAGCCAACTGAATTTTTGTGCCTTTCCCTTTTTCTTTTTTTTTTTAATATTATTTGTGTGCCTTCTGTTAGTAGGAGCCAAAGGGCTTTGCTTTTGAGTTGGGAAGTGGGAATTTTTGGGATTTCAGGATTACCGAACAAATGAGATTTGGAAACCAATCCCATATCAAAAATTTCTGTATTTTTCGGGAAGGGATTACCGAACTTCGGGATGGTTTTGGTTTGGGATTTTTCGGTTTGGGTTTGGGACTTTTTCGGTTTGGTTTGGGATTTTTGGGAATTTTTTCCAGCCCTAGCAGTGAGGTACTTCAATTTGATATGTTTCAGGCATAAGTCTTCGAATGAAGATCTTGGCGGAGGCTTATTCAGCTCTTCCACATCATAACTGGCTGCAATGATTTCGCAACTAGTTGTAGTTAAGTGGGGTGTCACATCTTGTATCCGCATAAAGTAGTTTCTTATTCAAAACTTCCAAATTAGTGAAATCGAACTTGTTACAGTTAAACAATACGCGGAATTGCGGAAATAAGAATGTGATTGGTGCTTTAGGAAATAAAATCAAAGTTAGAACATTCAAGTTCTAGGACATGGTTTGGTTTAAACGAATTTAAGCATGGAGAACTTCGAGTCTCAACATGAGTGTTACGTGTTAAGAAACTTCAGGTTTTTATGGCACTTATCCGAAACTTCAGGTTTGGAAGTAAAAACTTTAGGTTCATAATACCTGCAAACAAATGCAATATATACAAGACAAAAAAATGCAACAGATAAATGCATGTAGGCTGTCAGGCCTAATGATAGTGATTTAATTAATTATTGGTCTTCGAGCCAATGGGGAGAATTGGGAGAAAAATATAAACCAAGTAGTGCCAAAAGAAAATTTAGGAGATTAAAATTGGTGGCCGAAAATGGACCAAACCCCAAAGGTGGCTAAAATTGTGTACAAAAAAAAAGAGGTCCACGCTCAAAATTGGGCTGGAAAAGCCAGGCCCGTGCGCACAGATAAGGGCTGCAAAGGCAAGCCCAGATGGCAGAAGCCCAAAAAGGGTGCCAATCTTGTGCATCGCGTACACGGATGCACCAGCACAGAGGCTGAGATCCAATGCGGTGCGGTGTAGGGAATCCACAAGAGCCACGCGGGCTGGATTCCACGGTGGCATGGGACACGGGAACACCATAGCCCAATTGGGTTGGTGTCATGTGGGCTGAGCTGGAGGGGTAGCGAGCCTTGAGTGCAGGCCTTACTGCAGGCCGAGGTGATCCAGGGCCAAAAAGTCGTGGGTTTGATCAAATCAAGAATCCCAACCGTGCTGGGTAGGTTCACCGGGGAAGAAAACTGGAGTTGTCGGTTCTGGCGACGGTGTCTTGGTCATAAGTCATTGGGGGTGAGTCCATAAGTTAATGGTTCATCGAATAACCATCATAGGTTGGCAAAGGGGCATCCTCGACGGCAACGAACGATAGACACCGTGGAGTCAAAATAAAATTTCGAAAAAAAAATCCAGTCTTCGATGATGACAACAGGTCATCAGAGTTGGTCTAGGCTACACCAAATAGGTAGTCTTGGCGGTGGTTCACTGGTCTGGGCTCAAAGGGATAAGGACGACGCCATGGGTGTCGCGTTCTGGGTTCAACGGAGGGTTGCAGAGCCTCATGGCTCACGGCTCGGCATAGGGGAACTCAGCAGCTCGGTGGATTTCCACCAAAACCCTAGCATATTTTCTTTATTATTTTTTATTATTATTATTTTTTATTTCTAGATTTATACATATATAATTCGATTCATGCATATTCAATATAATTCGTAGCAATATCAATTCACCTAATTCAATAGTGACACACCCCGACGGGAGTTAAGGCATGTTGGCCGTCATCCGAAGGTGATGTAACCAAAAGTGTAAGTGATGTAAAAAAATGTGAATAAATTAAAACTGAAACTAGAACTTATTTAAACTAATAAAGTGAGTGCGCAGTAGTGGGTAGAACCCATAAAATACAAATATTCAGAACATAGATGACAAAAGAGTGCAGTCGAAGCTAGTTAAGTACTTAATACACAACCGAGAACAGTTCCTACATTTAAACATGAATATGTCAGAATCGCCTGCTAATCCTCGTACACCACGGTGTAAATCAGCTATCTAGGACCTGGAGGGGCGAAAAATAGAAGGGTGAGTGGGTAAAAACAAAAGTTTATACAATCCATTTATTTTCTGAACATACTAACCCCTCGCTGTAAAACATGTATAGTTTCCAGAAAATCATACTACGTATAGGTATGAAATCAAATGCAAATCAACAGTAAGGGGTATGCCACATCACAATATCTCAACAGTAATATAATTAAAATCAGGTGTTCAATCAATCTATACTAGCACATAAATTGGAATCACCTAATGCGACCTGTACGACTAAACTAATGCTCATCAATCTATGCTAGCGCACGAGTTGGAGTCGCCTAAGGTTACCTGTATGACATGACTGGGTGTAATCATAATATACACTCTAGTGCTACAATCACGTGAAGACTGGCGCTAATCGCGGTCACCTACGAGTCAGAGTTGCCTAATGCAACATGTACGACAGGACTGGAACCTACTTGGATCCAAGGTGAGCGTGTGGTGTGTGTGTGTGTGTGTGTGTGTGTACGAAAACAATAGCCCACTCACTAATACATCGATGGATCGTAGCCTCTTAGACTCGCTCGTCCTCGTACGTCCTCGGGATAATTTTCACCTATATGTGAAATAGCTAAAACTAATTAATTAATTTACATATACTAAAAGCTAGGAAAAACTCCCCATAGTTTGCTCAAACGGAAGGTTTAAATATACGAAAACACTCTACACGACGTCACAGACCTGTACGTGTTAAGCACCCACCGGTTGGAGGCTGGACGCCCCCTCATGTGCCGCCTAGCCCACGGCCACACGCCTGCCCATGCACAGGCCGTGCTCCTAGAAGTGACTGACAGAACCAAGGAATATTTCTTCAGACTTGACGAAATATTCCGTTAAACAGTTAACGGAACCTAACGGCGTCACCTGACGGCGTTAGAATATTCAGTCAACTTCGACATAATATTCTTCGTCTTCTACGATGAGCCTCGTCGTCCGCAGCCGTCGTTTGGTTCGCCGGTTTCTTGGAAAATTTTCAAAATCGTATATCTTCTTCATTTCTCAACCATTTTCGATGAAATTTATATGGAAATGAAGCTGGAGAAGAGGAGAACAAGTTTATACCTCTTAAAAGTCCAAAAGGTGGACGCAAATTGCCTGAAAAATCCTTGAAATGTTCGGCGTATTATTCGACTCCTCGAAAACGTGTGTTTTGACGTTGGTTCTTCTTCAAACCAAGGCTAATGGCCTTGGGGAGTTGACTAGGTGCTTCCACAACCTTCAAAAACTTGTAACTCGACTGGGATCACGTCAGAGCAAACACGTCCAAGTCGGAGTTTCCAGGTTGAGGAGTCAAAACTCGTCCATTTGAGAATCGGGTGGTACTGTTGGGTTCGTCGGCTCAAGAGGAACACAATGGTGGTATTTTTAAATTCGATCTGTGAGTTTTTTATGGTGGTGCTCTTGTTGCAGAGAAGAGAGAGATTCAGGATAGAGAGAGAATGAGAAGAAGATGAGAGAGAAAGGGAGAGGTCTCTGATTGGCTGAGCATAGGGGAGAAGGTGTTGTCTGATTGGGTGAGGAATTTGATGGAAAATGTTTGATTAGTTGTGAGGGATTTGAGGAAAAAGGGGACACGGTTCCAATTTAAAAAGAAGGTAAAAGATAGGGTTTTGTACAAGTGAAATCCGATGAAATCTAACGTACCCTCTCAAAAATAGTAATTTCCTACACTGAGATAATTTGCACACACATGTACAAATCTACCCGATGTTAACACTCTTTAAATAAACGTAACTTTTTCGTTACAAGTCTGTTTCAAGCCTAACTCACGCTCACGCGTTCGTAATAACGAGTACTATTTAATTCGGACAATGAGAAAAATAATTTAAAGTCGAATACCCATGTCCACAGCACTTTGCCAACAAGGGCATAAATGTCAATTTACAGACTCGAGGAGAAATTACATGGAAAATTAGGGACGGGTCGTCACAAATAGGATTATGATTATAATGCAAACACAATTTATGTAGAATCTAAAATTCGAAAAACGTAAAGTTTGGTCATGCATTATGGTGAATGTTCATGCTATCAAGGTTGCAAAAATATTGAGATAAAAACCGTTGTTTTGGAAGAACCTGATTGCGTGATGATATTGATGAACTGGTTTGATGCAGAAAATTATTTCTTCAATTTCGGCTTTCCATCTCCAAAGCTTGTATCATGTTCAACACAAAAAATTTAAAATTGAATCAATGAAAGTATATGAATTCAATAAAATCAAAATTTAATCAATTAAAAATAACTAAAACGTAATATTCCCCTGATTGAAGAATAACCACATCATATTCCTTAACGCAGGGGAAGAACATGTTGATAACATGTTGTGGCCTATATTTAACTGAGGGGTACATCATGGAGAGAAAAAGAGTGGATAATAGGCTTGAGGAATTGTGTGTTAATTCCCCAATCCTTGTGCCTTTATTTATAGTAATAAGAAGGAGAGAAACTTGCTCTCCAAGTAATACAAAGTATATTAGGAAAGATCTTCTAGATCCCAAAGGATTCCAAAATTATCTCTACTTAGGATTTACACAATCACAATATGTATTAGAACATATGTCACAACACACATTGATTATAATCTTTTGATGTGTCATTAATTCAAATTAATTAATTAGTATTTTATTCATTGTCTCCCATTAAATATTTTGAATTTATTAATGCACACATTTTAATTTATTTTTTGACCAAAAAAAGTTTTTTAAATTTATTAATTTTATTTAACATTCTTCAAACTTGAAAGACTCAATCAATGAACCTAAATGTTAGTACCGAAATGTTTGAACTGAAATGTATTCTATTGTATTAATGTACCTAAATATTAGTATCGAAATGTATGTATCAAAATGTATGTACTGAAATGTATGCACTGAAATGTATTATATTGAATTAATGTACCTAAATGTGTGTACTGAAATGGATATACAAAAATATATTAAATGAATTAATGTACCTACATGAAGATGACAAAGTATATCGATATATATATTGTATAACAAAAATTAGTTTATCTAAATTTTCCAACAAAATATATTATGATGAATGAAATGAAAATGAAATATAATTAATACATTAAAATTAGGAAGAAAAAGAGAAATAATTAAAACAGCAAATATAATTAATAAATGAGGTGATTCATGTATCAAGGGACTAAAGTTAGATTTTGATCTTACTCATAGTTTTAGTCTAAAAGACATCACTGCTAAGGATTAGAATTAAGTTTCCTATAGAGCATATATTGATTTTGGTATTGGGACTGGTGGTTTTTTTAGGCAAAATGATAGCGATTTCATTATAATTATGATATAAATATTAAAGAATACATTCTGAATAGCATCCAAGAGGTTTTCAATCCAAAAAAAAATTCAACAAAACATAGAAGGACAATTTGACTAAAGTAGTTGTCACCGTACTAGTTAATTTGAGGGCAAGACAAGTCTGAGAATAAATAAAGGAGCCCTGTTTGGGCGAAGATTTCCGTGGAGAAGGATCCTCGGCACCTCAGCACAGCTCCCCAAAAGATGGCACTTTGGATGTGTAGTCGGGCTCTTGCTTGTTGATTTGCTACAAGAAGAGGACAAAGTTAGTTCTGAAAGGTGCCTTTGTGGGGCCTTAGGTGTAGGCCTTGAGACTCGCAATAAAAACTAACTAAGTGCTAGGCGTGCCACTGCTATCTTAGTATAGCAGATGTAGAACAAGAGTGTATTTAGTCGATTACTTGCGTCCCAAGTTACTCAGACTTCTTGTTATCAAAAGATTGTCATGGATGGGTTAAGTCCACATTAAGTTCTTTTTCTTGCCTTGTAAACAAGGACTTTTAGTTCATAGTCTTGTACTTTCAAATGAAGGGAGTTCAGATCCCCTTTATGCCATTTATCCGTTTGCTTGGTTTTTGATTGATTTTAATGACAACACACCCATTAAACTAACCAGATCCAGATGCAAATTAGACTCTTAAAGTAGAAAACAGGTGGATATGACTTGAATACATACTGGAGAATGCATTAAGTAATAGATCTACAAATTCAGAAAACAATCAAAGAGCTTCGAGCAAGATTTCAACTTGTCTAACAAGGTTGAACTTCTTGCAGTCACTTCTCTTTGTGATTACAGGGGTTTGTATGCTAGAAAGGGATAGATGGTAAACAAGTTTACACAATGGAATTGATACTACGCCACTGAGGGAGATAACAAAGCTTTAAACTAGAGAAAGAGATAGCTTGTCGCTAAAAAGGATTGAATATGGGTTGATTTCATTTAAATCATCGGCACATGGTCTATGCATTAATGGGGAGGCGCCAATTTGTCTCTAGACCTGGTGCTGGGCTTCGGGCAAGTCTTCTTTTAATTGGCATCTCTTGGCTTTCTCACACTTGCAGCCCAATGTTCAAATATTAACCCAAACAAGCTCATCCAAGTCTTGAAAGTCCAAACTAAAAAGACTGCGATGGCATTCCAAAGTCAAAAATCTTCACTCCTGATAAAAAATTGAAACACTTCCTGATAAAAGTGTGGTTTGAAACTTACGGGTCTGGTTGTTATTCTTAGTTTAAGGGCCAGATGTTTTGAAGACATTATGACTAAGAACAATAAATTTTGAATTAAAAGATGAGTTGTTTTATTGACACCCAATATTTTCTCAACTTGAACATTTCTCTTTCCATACTATCAAATCCAAAGGAACATAATTAAAAGATTCACAAAACCGAAAAATATGAAGATATGTTGTTATCTCTGGACATAAAAGATTCACAAAACCACAAACTCTGAAGATATGTTGTTATCTGTTGTTGGAGTTTGTAGGGTTGAAAACAAATTTTTTACAAACTCCATCTAAGATCTTTAATCTTAGAGTTGATGCATTCATTTAAATGAATATTTATGTGGAAGAACACCCTTTTAAACTTTTGGTTGCACCTAACTATTTCATAAGTAGGTTGCCTACGTACGCCATTTCTATGAGGATCAAGACACCGTAGTTCACCTAAAACCAAGGTGAAAATGGATGGTGTACTAAAGTGTTGAGCTAGAACACTCTAGCACAAAGGGCGGGGATGGTTTTTTCAGTGGTGGTGGTGGTATTTTTTATTTTCTTGAGACCTAAAGAGAGGAAGGGGATCCTCTCCGGATCTCTTCCTCCTAATCCACCAAATTCGGGGATCCGGACCATTGAAATTTGATCAAACGGCTAAAGTTATTATAACTTTTAAAGTGGGCCCTGTTTGTAACCGTTTGATCAAATTTCAATAGTCCGAATCTCCGTACTTAATGAATTAGGAATAAGGAATCCGGAGAGTATCTCTTTATCTAAAGCTCACTTGAAAACTCTGACATTTTCTTCTCGGTTAGAGAGAGCATATGAGGATGAGTCCTTGTTTTTCCTCGAAGGATGACTGGAAAGCAACTCACTTTCAAGGATCAGTGAAAGACAAAACACTTACACGTGCATGTGAAACTTGCATATGTGTCAATAAGGCCTTAAACTTCTTATGGAAGTTACACATCTTTTCACTCTTCCTCTGCATAAAGGCAAACTTTCTTTTAAGGCTAAATTCCATTTTACCTCATCAGGTTTGAGGTTGATTACAACATCATACAACATCTTTAAAATATTTCAATTTCATACATTTACTTATCATTTTATTTTAATTTCATACATCCGTTAGAAAATTCGTTAAGTAAACCGTTAAGTGATGACATGGCAAATATGAGATCAACATTTATGCTGACGTGGTTGCCAAATTTGTGCCACGTGGCAAAAAAATAAATACTAAAATAATTCATTAAAGAAAAGTTATTAAAAAAAACCCCTAAAACCCATGTCTTCCCCTTCCCCATCCCCAGCCGCATTCTCCCTCTCCCCCTGCAAACCCTTTAATCCCCTAATCCAATTTCCAAATTAGCCTATGCCCACCACCGAAAGAATGAAACGAAAAAATGAAAATTGCATTTATGGCTTTGGACCTTCTTTCTTCCATCTTCTTTCAATCTCTTGAATCTCTTTGGAAAACAAGAATTCTTCCTTTAATTTAGATTCAAATCGATTGAGAAATTGGGGCTGGGTTTTGGGTGTATGCAATGGAGTTTCCAGTCGGGCCTTTAAGAATAAGAAATGGTTGGTTCTGGTAATGGTGGTAGCCTTTATTTGGTGCAGGTGGTGGCGCGAAGAGGTCTTTTCGGCAGAGGTGGGGTGGCTGACGGAAATGGAGGTACTGGGTTTTGGATTCTAGGTTGTGAGTTCTGGTTCTGGGTTTTGGGTTCTGAATTTATTCGTTAACTCGAGCTTCTCATCCCACTTTGGGGTCAGGTCTCGCTGCTTCGTCTTTGTCCTCTACCGTTGCTCGTCGAAGTCGACAATCGCATTGGCCTTCTCCAGGTTCAGATCTCACTCCTCATTTCCCCTTCGGATTCATATTTTTTTCAACTTTCTGAAATTTATGCCAATCTTTTTCGATATTTTTCTGGGTTTTGCATGAACATATGTGGGTTGAAGTTGAAAAGAGGGGAGAGAGTTATGGAGGTTTGGAGAGAGAAGAAGAGGAGAGAGAGTGGGGAAGAAGGAGAAGGGGGAAAAGGAAGATACTTTCATGGTTTAGGGAGTGTGCGGAAGTCTGAGAAGGTGTGAGAGTGAAAGGGAGAGAGTGTTGTGGCAGCTATAGGCGGATCTGGGTTCTTGCAAGAAGCAAGAGAGACGCCGAAGAGGGTGTGCATTTTATAATTAAAAATTATTTTATTTGTTTTTATCCACGTGGCATAAATTTTGTAGGGTTCCTATGGCCATGTAAGCAGATAACGGAATGATTGATAGAAATTGTAACCGTTGTATGAAATTGAAATGAAATAGTAGTGAACGTATGAGATTGAAATATTTTAAAGATGTTGTAAGAATTTGTAATTGACTCCAAACTTGAGGGGGTAAAATGTAATTTACCATTCTTTTAGACATACGAAACTATTTCGAGGCCCATTTTTGACATATAACCATCATAATAATTAATTCAAAAAATTAATTAATGGGTAAATTACATTTTGTCCCCTCAAATTTTGGTGCAATTGCAACCTCATACATTATCTTTAAAACATTTCAATTTAATATACAAATTTGAATTTTATTGTAATTTCATACATCCGTTAGTCAAACCGTTAATTTAACTGTTAAGTAATGATGTGGCACTTGTAAGGCCCACATTTTTGCTGACGTAGATTTCACTAACATGCCACATAAGAAAGAAAATAATTTAAAATAAAAATAATTTTTATGTTAATATTTTTAAACATTTATAATGGGCCCCACTACTACTTCTAGTCACCTTTAACCTCATCTTTGCCCTCACTTGCAACCGAACCCCCGAACCCCCCAAACCACCACCCACCCCACCCCACCCCACCCCACCCCAAAACAACCAACACCTAGGATATCAAACAACCCACCCCCCAAAAAACCCATATTTGATTTCAACACAAAATCAACCAAAAATAATATATATATATATATATATATATATATATATATATATATATATATATATATATATATATATATATATAATCGGAGATAGATTACCCATAAGAAAAAAATGGCAAGATGGAACCTGTTTCCCTTTCCCTACACATCATTGCCACCCTCCTACCTAATCCCGACGACCTCCTTCATCTCTTTCCTTTTCTCATCCTCTTACTTTAACCTCAAATTGGCCTCAATCAGAACCACGAGACACAGCCAGTAATGAAATCAAATGGGATTTTGGTATTTGACTAGTTGCATGCAATGATATCGAAGGTGCAGAGAAATCTGGGTTTTGGGGATTTCGACTTTGGGTTCAGTGCCGATGAAAATCGTTGAGTTCGAGCTCACCTTCGACGATTTTAGGACGACTCTACATTCCGTCAGAGGCTAGATCCCAGTGCGGATTTGTTGAATTCGAGGTCGAGCGCCTGCTGGGACTCCTGATCCTTGAGTGGGTATGACCTATTTTTCATCCTCGTCGACGTTCTCATCGTTTGAGTGGGAGATGGAGATGATGATTGGCCAAGTGGCGATGGAAGAACATGACGAGAAAGGAAGTTCTGGGTGTTTTTTGTTTTTTTTTAATTATTCAATTATCTTTCCAAATTTTTTAGATGAATTTCTAATTAGAATAAAGAATTAATCTTTTTTTATCCACATGTCAGACCTGCTACAGCCACGTAGGCAGTTAACAGAATGACTAACAAAAAAATAGACGGTTGTATGACATTGAAATGAAATAATAAAAAATGTATGTGATTGAAATGTTTTAAAGATTGTATAGGATTGTAGTTGCACCTAAACTTGAGGGGGCAAAATATTTATCCTTAATTAATTGTCACATCTTGTCCTAAATTTAGGCTGCATGGTGTGATATTGATGGCCTATTCGTTGGAATTGTTAGACAAGCAGGCAAGTAGGCCTGTCTACTTTAATATTTTCTTAATTAAGCCTCATACTTAATTAATTATTGTTTAGGCTTGACCCAAACACACAGACACATATTCTCAAAATACTCGACGATACAAACGCATGGGTGCAAGTGAAACAAAATTCGAAGCTACAACAAAGATTTTATAGCACTCGAAACATAAAAGGCAATATCGTAATTCTACTCATCTATGCACTACCATCGTATTAGTATTTTGGCCGATGGGTACTTGTGTCCTATGAGAGCCACCGATGTAGGATCTCACCTTTCCTTGTACTACTTCTCGTTCTCTCGGTCACTCTCTCCATACCTCACTTTCTATACTTACTCAATCTCTCTCACTTTTTCCTCATATCTTTTTCACTCTCTTTCTCTATCAATTCTCCGTCATCGTTCACTGCTTGTTCTTTGTAAAACAAAGAGAGGTCGTGAGGCCCGAGGCCATCACCACCTAACCTCGCTGACTCCGACGAGAATTCGTATCACCCAAACCACCTCTCCAGCGAGCCTCAGTGAAGCCACCACACCTCGTTCTTCCCTTCCCCTTGTCTTCTTTCACCTCACTTTCTACTTCAGTCACCATTCTCCCACGAGGCAACCACTTTGCCAGCACCATCTTTCCCTACCCTATTGACTCAACCCAAGTTTTGGGTTACAGAAGCCGAGTACATAAGCACCCACAGAGCTCTGTTTCAACCTAAATTTTTCCCTAACAAGGTTTCTTCATTTTCTAACCAAGGTAAGGATTAAGAACCCTCAATCCTTTCCTTAATGTTGTTCTGGTTTGGTTTCTGAGGTTGCATGTGTGTTTTGGTGGGATTTTGGGTGCATAACTAATCGGGGAATCTCTCCCCAGTTTTTTCGACAAGGCAAAAAGAGCTCCAGGCCAATATTTAGGACCTTTTCAGCCTCGATTCTTGTCGAGCTTGGTAAATTTATGTTCCTTACTTCATGTACTTCACTTTGGTAGGTAAATTGTGAACATTGTTCGGGCAGGAATTTCACTGGGAAGGGTCTCTGGCTCGAGCACACAGCTCCCCGAGGAGTTGGTACTTTGGTTGGTTGTTGGGCTCCTGCTTGTTGAAAGGCTGCAAGAGGATGACAGAGTTAGTTCTGAAAGGTACTGATGAGTCAATTTTATATTATATATTATTCCTTATTCTTGGTCTATTTTAGTTATTATTTTGGTGAGATTTTGATGCTTTATTATGTATTTCCAATATAGGACGTGTGGACTTGTTTGAAGCATAAAGTAATCAATCGATGAAATTTTTGAGAGATTCCAATTGGAGCGGCTCGCAGTGCAAGGAGATTGGGCTACATAGCTTGTTTGCGACTTTTGGGCTGGAAGATGATGGATTTTGGACTTGGATTGTTCTTGGGACTTGAAGAGGAGGTCCTAATCTTTAATTTGATTCGTTTTGGGTCTATTTTGGAGCCTTGAAGGTCCAAAAACGTGGCTTCTCCTTTGATGGGCATATTTTCTAGTCATAGTAGGAATGTAATTTTTAGTTATCCTTTTATTATTTTATTTCCTAGGTTTTAGAAAACCTTTTCCTATGAGGGTTTTAATTAGGAGTAGTATAAATAAGGCTTTTTATCCATTGGGTAAAACACACAACATTGAGAGAACTTAGCAAGGCTTTGGAGAATTTCAGACTTTTTACCTAGAGGGTGTTTTCATTCTTTTTCTAGTTAATGATATTTTTTTTGAGTTTTATTATGAGTATGCGTAACTAATTCTCTTTTGCTAGAGCGAAGCCTTGAGCCTTAGCATGAATATGTAGTTTTTATTTAATTGCTTATGATATTATGCATGCGTACTTTGAATTATTAATCACTGTGCTTTAAACTGTCTTTATATCTTAATGCTTAGCTACCATTAGGATGTTTAGATAAGTAATTAGATGCAATTCGGTCGGAATGCCACTGGGGAATTGAGTATTGCTTCTTGTGATTGATAGTTGTAATTTCACCTAGGGCGAATGCCACGTCTTAGGGGTTGCATGGTTTTTCAAAGGGTTTTCACAAAGCGTAATGAGTCATGCATGTTTATATTTGATTTGAATGCCACAGACGGATTGCATGTTTGATATACATTTTAACTTGAATGCCACGAGTAGAATATGCATAAGGAAAACCTAACCTTCAAAGTTGCATGGATAATTCATAAGTAATTGGTAAATTTACATAGGATTGCTAAGGGGATGGCGGAACCCAAGTGCTTTTCCAAATTTGTTTCTCAAAACCTTTTCTCTTTGATTTATTTTCTTTTTAATTGGCTATTAGTTGCTTTCCCTAAATTACTTTTGTTAAATTTGTTTTTATTACTTTTAAATTCAAAATCAACCTTTTCCAATCTTTGTTTCAAATAATTAGCTAAGATTTTGGTTTTGCATTAATTGTTTTAAATAATCCCAGCGGAAAACAACCTTGCTTGAGTCGTTTATACTACAACAACCTTGTTCTCTTGCAAGTATTTTAAGTGTTTTTATCCCTACTTTTGTGGTGGTAAAAATAACTATCAGGTACTGTTGTGGGGCCTTAGATGTAGGCCTTGAGGCTCACAAGCAAAACTAACTAAGTGTTAAGGCGTGCCACTACCATCTCAGTATGGCAGATGTAGAACAAGTGTGTTTAAGTCATTTACTTGCGCCCCAAGTTACTCGAACTTCTTGTTATCAAAGTATTGTCATGGATGGGTTAAGTCCACATTAAGTTCTTTTCTGTGCCTTGAGATTAAGGACTTTTGGTTCTTTACCTTGTATGCTTAGAGGGTGTAAGTCCAGATCTGATTAAGTCATCGGTTTAATTCCTATATAGACTTTCATGACAGTAAAAACCACTAAATGAACCAGATCTGAGGACCAATGAAACTTTTGATCATCGAATGACTGGAAATGACTTGAATACAAACTGGTGAATGCATCATAATACCAGATCTACTAATTGAAAGACAAGACAAAAAGAATCGGGCAAGATTTCACCTTGTTGGGCAAGGTGGAACATCTTGCAGTCATTTTTCTTTGTGGTTACAAAGGGTTGTGTGCTAAAAGGTGATGGATGGTGAACAAGTTTACATGAAGGAATCGATACTACAACATCTAGGGAGGGTAGCAGAGCTTTTACACTGGACAAAAGATGTCTTTCTAAGGGAACTATTGTTAAAAGGGGGTTGGAAGGTAAAAACTGGCTTGAGAGCAGAGTTTGTATGCTTGTTTGTTTAATTGGTTGAGTGTCCTTGTCTCTGGGCCCTTTCTTCCTTTTTATAGGCATTTTGCCTTAGCTGTTGCAAGCTTTGCCCGAAAACACTTCAGTGAGTCATCATCTCTTTTTACTTGTTCTGCCATTAGAAAGTGTTTTTGGGCTGAGGGTATGATTTCCATCGGTTGTCACTTCTCTTGTAAGTATATAGCCTTTGTATTAATGAGGAGCCGTCATATTATCTTGAGATGGATGACTGGGCTTAATGCTGGGCCTCTGGCAAGTCTCTTCACTTTAGTTCTTTTGGGTTCTCCTTCTTTTAGGCCCAAGATTCAAATATTAACCCAAACAGTACCCCCTTTAATCATTGTTGAGTCTGCGGCCCAAGACGCTAATAATGATTAAATAGCGCATTCTCTCGGGACTCGTACCATTTTAAACAACCGTTACTAGCTAAACCCTTGCACTACCCCATGAACTCCAACTGTTAATTAACCATCTCATTATATAATCCTCATTTTGAACCATTTGGCTAAATACCTTAATCATTCCAATCCCTCAAATTCCCAGAACCCCAGGTCCCTCAGATTTTCTAGATTTCTCTTTTTCTCCATCTCTTCTCTTCATTTTCAATTATCTTTTTCTCATTTATCCTCTAAACTCACTCAATGGCCCCAAAAACTACTCAAACTCAACCCTCTTATGAATCTGGTGAGGGTATCGCTACCATGCCCCACTTGCTTAACAGCCTTCATCATCCTCGGGCAGGCCTGTATACTGAACTTTTCTTTGAAGAAGATGGGGTGCACTTCTTGGGACCCACAAGGACTTCTCGGGTCCCAATTTTAGTAGAGACAAACATGCCTAAGGACAATTGGTTCACCCCAAACCCATTCCTAGCTGAGTCAGGCATTTCTTCATGTAGGTGGTCAGAACATCGTCGCGGCTTCCCTTTGATGAATGACCCAACCTGGGTTCAGTGGATAAACGAGCTCAAGCTAACCTTTAAAAGGAAATGGATGAACAATGGCATCTATGAGCTGATAATGCTTTCAAAGACTAAAGCCCGAGCTACTTACCACCGTCATTCTCTTCTGGAATTCGGGCACAAATACCTTTGATTTTAAGATGGGCCTTATGTCCCCAACTATTCTAGACATGGCACAAGTTTTCGGGCTAAGGCCCTCGGGCATAATCGTGGATGTTACTCATGACACGGCTCCTCCTTCCCGCTCGCCTACTGAAAGTTCGTGCTCCTCTGTTTCTCCACTCCAGCTGGAATACAACTCCGCAACCTTCAAGAGTTATGGGACATGTTTTAAGGGTTTTACCCCTTTCGTGAAGAAGATTTTTGGTATAGACTCCTAACATGCCAATATAGATCAAGAACATGTGTACTTCCTTCTGTACTGGCTTAACAAGCACGTCTTCCCGAATAAATCCAAGGGAGTGAAGGTCGAATGGATTCCTTTAGTGGAAGCTCTTCATAATTTCAACGATGTCGCCACAGGCCTATTTCTCCTCTCTCATCTCTACCATCTTCTTTTTGAGATGACTCGGGAAGAACCATTTGAGACCAAACTTAATGAACCGATCTGGATGATCCAGTTATGGTTGCAATGGTACTTCCCAGAACTTCGGGCAGCTAACTTGGAGTTTCCAGAAGGTGTGGCCCCTGCCTGAATCCTAGCTGAAGCTCTTCCTACAGATCATTCCACATTTGCTTGCTTCTACTTCTTTAGAGTATACAAGACTCTGTCAGACTTGGAGTGTGAAGCTTATGTTTTAAGAAGATATCCTTGGTTTTCTGACCAAGCATTTCAAGATGCACTCGGGGAAGATGCCAATCCTTTCTGCAAGGAGAGATTCATCAGCTGCATCCAATTACAGGACATAGCCTGAGGAGTTCGTAGTGATCGTTATGAATGCGGGCTAGAAGTTTATCACTCGAACTTCTGCAGTAGGCAACTGGGCTTTAGGCAGGTCATTCCCATGCTGTTTTTTTATTCTATATATTGGGGCACTTCGTACCGTCTCCAATCTCCTCCAGAGGTCACTTCTCGACCCGCTCGACGCAATCTTGATGTTATGAGTAAGGCCGCCCGGAAGCCTGTAGCTCTTAACTTTGAGTGTTCTTCCACTGTCTCCACTTGGTGGGAGGCTAAGTGGACCAAGAAGTACGAAGGAGATCTGCGAGAAGCTCACGACCATCTCTTTATCCAACTTTCTTTCAAATGTTACCCTAGTTCGGGTGAGCTTGAGAATTGGAAGGAAATGGTATATCAAAAGAACAAGCTTATTCTGATAGCTATCTCTTGTTTCTTCAACTTGTATTTTATGAAATTCTTGTGAATCTGTCTTCCTTTGACTCCTTATTTTTCTTTCTTGAACTTGCAGCCCAAGGGAATGCTAAAACAGCAGACATTGGGCCAGAGGAAGAAGTTGCCGATGTGCTGATTCTTCAAGAGGCTGCAGCTGCGACTAAGAGGCAAGAGACTGCAGAGGGTGGGGATGTTTCTGAGTTATTTAGAGACTCTAAGGCTGATGAAGAACTTGAAGCAGGAACTCAGGTATCTCGTTGGGCACGGGCAATGGTGATGGAGATCTCTGAATCCGAGCTCGAGAAACAACCTAAATCTGAAATGATAACTCCCATTAGGAAGAGAACAAGAGCTCAAACTACCAAGACTTCAAAAGCTACCATTGGCTCAACTTCTTCCACTGCTGCTGCACCTGTAGCAGGCAGGAAGAAACAAACAGCTTCCAGTAAGTGAATCTTGTTTCAACCCTCTGTGCGTCGAGCAAGTCTCCTCACTTGTGTTTTTGGGATTTAAAAAATTTGTTTTCTTTGAATCTAGGGCCCCGAGCAACCAAGAAGTCTGTAATTGCTTCAAAGGATGAGCCATTGGGTGTAAAAATGCATCAGAAGGCCAGAGAGCTACGAGATGATGGTCTTAAAGAGTTGGAGGTATAGCATGTCTCTCAAGTTACTTCCCCCGACCTGTTCTCTTTTCTAATTCTTTGCCTTATCGCATAAGACAAGGGATTAGGGCAGAAAAGATATCACCGCCCGAGGTTTCTTCTCCTCCAGCCCGATCAAGGCAAGCTCGTCATTCTCGGGAAAAATCCCCAAAGGTACTCCTCCCTTTACTCTTGAATTCTTAATCTTCCCATTTCAATATTTTGGAAACTTTTTTAAGGATTCACCTTTTCTCTCTTATAGGCTACAATTGAAGCGGCTGCCCCCTTACTCGAGAAAAAGCTCCATCCCTTTGGCGATAACTCCCACTTCTCAGTTTGATTTTTCAACTACACAAGTGGCATCAGATCAATGCTCCAGCAAATCTGGAGCCTTCCAAATTAATAATGAAATGACCATTTTGCCATTGTCTTTGTTCGTCTATAACTTCTTCGTTATAACTCCAAATTACATTCCGTTTATGCTCACGCGTTCATAACAATGAGTACTATAAGGATACGCCAAGGAAATGAATCTTATGTGACATGACAAGGTGGTCAACAAAAGTCAATGTTTTTGCCTCGGAGGGCATTTTCGTAAATTCATGCATTAAAATTATAAAAACCGAAATATTTGGGGACATGTCGTTACGTCATATTTGTCACGACATCACTTAACGATTAACTTAACAAATTTTTTAACAGATGTATGATATCGAAAAAAAATGATAATAAATGTATGAGATTGAAGTGTTTTAAAGATGTATGAGGTTGCAATTGCACCAAAACCTGAGGGTGTAAAATGTAATTTACACAATATTTTAATGCGGGTTCTATAATAGCCGTACTTCGTACAAATATGCGAGTTTATGTTAGTGCGTAGTGTTTACATTAGTGATTTCGTTTCTAGGTGAAACGCATCTCAAGGACCACCAAAGCTCGCAAAGAGATTTCGACTCGTCAACATGATTGTGAGTGAGTATTTGGTTTTACAATATTATATATGTGTATATATATATATATATATATATATGGTATTCCATAAATGCTTTTACATACAATGATGTGACATGCCATGTTTAGCTTACAAATAGATTTTTATACACTTTGCGTTTATTATATTGATTGTGAGCATAAACGGGCATTAAATCTTTATATCATATCTGCTCATTATACTGTGATTTGCACGGTCTCTTTTATTGCGCTGGTCCAAGCGTAGGACGAGCCCACATGTAGTTCACATCACACCGTTTCATTCGTTTTGGTTCCAGAGTAGGCGCCAGCTTGTTCCCCCTTAAGGTAGTGGTAGAAATCTTTTAGGGTGTTGACGGACATGTATGTGATGAGACTGGTGCAACTTCACATATCTGATGAGATTAGCCCAACTTGTGACATCATTTCACGATGGGGTCATATCGTCAATTTAGTGGTGGTCAACATATCTTAGCCTCGTAATTTGTGTTATTGGGGTTGGGGTGTGACAGTTTGGTATCTAAGCATGGTTAGGGACATACATTTGCATCGTCTAATGCCAGTATTGTGCTAATAGTTTAATGCATACTTGACAAAACTATGTCGCCTAGGCGTGAACGTACTCCTATTCCAGGATTATAGTTAACCAAAACGTTAGCCTAGTTGATTCAAAATGCAAATCGAGGTTGCACTATGGCAAAGATTGATGTGAGTCGTGGTGTTTACTCTACTAATGGTAGTGGAACCGAAGAAGAAGCCGAGCCTTGGTTGGAGCATATGGATGATGTTATCAAGGTTATGAGATGTCCCGAGGATCAGAGAGTAAGCACGTCAACTTTCTTCATGGTTGACAGCACCAAGAATTGGTGGAAGATGGAGCACCATAATATTTGGGCTATCGAGGTTTAGACTTGGGATCTATTCAAGGAGCAGTTCAAGAACAATTTTCTGAGTCCTGAGTTTCAAGCTATCAAAAAGCGAGAGTTCTTGGCTCTCGAACGTCGTGAAATTAATTCAGTTCTTGGCTCTCGAACGTCATGATGGCTATATAAACTGTATTCCCATAGTTGTAAAAATTAATTCAGTATCAATGTAATCAATTACTTTCTCTCTTTCTTATTCCCTTTGTTGATGCACAAAATCAGTGAGGACTTTGGTACAACAGAAAGTTTCAAGTTCGTGACCTTCGCTTGGTTGCTCCGGTTACTAGTGTGGATAAGTATGTAAATGGACAGAGACAGGGAAGCAAACAACACAAGATGTACGTGGTTCACCCAGATTGGCTACGTCCACGGAGTAGAGGAGTTCTCATTAATTGTGAAGGGTTTACACAAGTACATAGGTTCAAGCTCTCATTTTGTGAGTTCTAGTGAATAGTCTAGTACAAATGACATTAGGGATTATTGTGGGAGAATGATCCCTATTTATAGAAGAGAGTTTCTAGCTTTGTTCTGACATTGACACGTGTCATGGTGTGATTGGCATCTGATGTTGACATGTGTCGCCTTGTGATTGGCTTCTGATGTTGAAACATGTCGCGCTGTGATTGGCATCTGATGTTGACACGTGTCGCCTTGTGATTGGCCTCTGACCTTGTGGGTCCTTGACGGTATAATGTTGATCGGTTCTCAGTAGTTTCGGGATTGGTTAAGTATGGTACAAACAGTGCTCCCCTAAGTTCCCGAGTAAGGGAAGCTCCTCGGTTGGGGACTTGCAAGTTCCAAGCCACTGAGTAATCCCAAAACTTCCAAGTACTGAAGTGTGGTGTCGTTTTCACTTGCCTTTTCTGTTCCATAGGTGGAAGTGGCATCTTCTCTGGAAGCATTTCTCCTCCATTCATGAGTGGTATCTCTAGCTGATGTTGACGCACAAGGTAATGTATCATTTTCACTTGAAGCTTACTTGTAGTTTCGGGCTTGGTCAAATGTGATACAAACACTATAGTAGGAGTCCCCCAAGTCTCCGAGCGAGGAGATCTGCCGAAAGAGGTGACAGACAAGGTAAGTAATCAGAGTTCCAAGCAATCAGGTCTAGGTTTGAAGCTTGACTTCGGGTTCCGGCTAATTATTCTCCTTCTCCTTGTCTCTTATTCAGCAAGAAGGATAAGGAGAAGAAAAAGGAGAAGAGATGATATGAGATACTTTTGCTTTTGAAGAAGTAACTTTCCACAAGCTTATTCTTGAACTTGGCTGGAGGGTTTTCTAGTTTCCTCCAAATAAGCGAGCCAACTCAGGAATTTGAGGGTCAAAACAAGTCCGTCAAATCTAGAGTACGTTTGACCCTGATGATATGGGATACTTTTACTGTTGGTATGGCGAGGCTTTGCTCTTTGGCGACGGTGCCAGCGAAAGGTTGTTGAAGCTTCTCGAGCTCTTGGATTCAACTCAGACTTCTTCTGCTGAGTTATATGATTGTGCAGGACGGGGTGTCATGCCATAGCGATCTGTTACAGCTCATCATGCTGCATTCTTCTCTGCTTGTTTCTTCTGAACGGCAGGCAGGCACGAGGCAGAGGTGATGGTCTGTTTCTTTGTTCAACCTTTCCAAGTGCCGACCAATTGCTTTCTTTCTCCTTGTCCCGTAGGCAAGAGCAAGGGTAAAGGAAAAGCATGCCACAAGATAATTTTGCCTTCGACTCTGATGATATGAGGTACTTTTGCTTTTGAAGAAGTATATTTCCACAGGTTTATTCCTGAACTGAGCTGGAGGGCTTCTTAGCAAGGAATATGAGACTTGATCGTGAATTGGACTTGTAATTTCTTCAAGGGCCGTTGGTGGCTTGATTTTTGAAGGAAATCGGACCATGAGTAATCTCACATGGCAAGTGATCCTCAGTTTAGTTGAGGATGAATTAGCACGTTGTCTCCACATGCTTCAAGGTATCAGTTTCATTTGCCTTATCTGTTTTCCATGCAGATGTGGCATCTTCTCTGGAAGCACAAGATGTTGAAGATGAGTACTCGAGAGCAATGCTAGGTAAGCAATCAGGAAGGGGTTCCAGGCAATCGGTTCCTGACTGGAAGCTTGATTCCAAGTGCTGGCTGATTGCTCTCTTTCTCCTTGTCTTGCAGGTAAGAGCAAGGGCGAAGGAAAAGACAGGGAAAAAGCATGATATGGGATACTCTTGCTTTTGTCCCTGATGATATGAGATATTCTTGCTCTGGTGTGGCTTGTTTGCAGAGGTATTATCAGGGGGAAAGAAAGCTAAGTATTTCAAGAGGCTTCGTTGGGAGTGTCCTCTCGGGTGTGAGGAGGAGTTGAACATTTTTGCAGGTCTACTTGGTTATGGAGGATGGAGGTCCACATATATTAGGAATTTCCCTAACAGCAAATGGTAATGTTGTTCCTTTACCCTTATCGGTTATATCGATGTAGTGGGAGCTGCGAGATTCACGTGTTTTAACTTTGTCAGAGATCTTTTGATAAAGTGTTCTGTGATATCTGGAAAGCTGATGTTGCTTGTGAAAAGTGCCGACAAATTATATCCAGGAAAATTTGGCTCTTCGAAGTTCGAAGAGAGGTGCCTCTTCGATTTTTGAACAAGCGGGTATCTTGAAGATCTGGCTCTCGAAATGCGGAAAGCGTTGCCTCTTCCATTTTTGAACCAAGCAGATCTATTGAAGATCTGGCTCTCGAAATTCGGAAAGCGTTGCCTCTTCAATTTTTGAACCAAGCAAATCTGTTGAAGATCTGGCTCTCGAAGTTCGGAAAGCGTTGCCCTTTCGATTTTTGTACCAAGGAAATCTGTTGAAGATCTGGCTCTCGAAGTTCGGAAAGCGTTGCCCCTTCGACTTTTGAACAAGCATATCTGTTGAAGGTGTATTCTCAGAGATGAGGAAAAATTAGGCATTCTTGTGGGTATGCTTTGCCATAGAGGACAGATTTGACTCGTATAGTGATTTCCCAATTAGCAAGTAGTGGTGCTATTCCTTTACCCTTGTGGGTAATAGTAGGGTAGCTGGAACTTCGAAATTCTCGTGCCTTAACTTTGTCAGAGCACTTTGAAAAAGTGGTCCGTGATATCCGGAAAGCTGATGTTGCGTGTGAAGATTGCAGACACATTTTATCCAAGGAGATCTGGCTCTCGAAATTCGAGGAGCGGTGCCTCTTTGATTTTCGAACAAATGGGCCTGTTGCCTTTTCTTTTATAGGGGCACCAATTGTGTTCAAGAAGTACGCTAAGAGAGTTACTGCTTGTAGAAATCTTCCCTTCATTTTTGTGCTTCTGAGATTTATTCGACCTCATTTTTCCTTCGTCATTTCTGAAAATGTCTGGCCCATCCGATCGTCGTTTTGACTTGAATGTTGAGGAAGAGGCAGCCAGGTCTCCTCAAGACAACATATGGCGTCCGTCTTTCTTATCCCCTACTGGTCATCTTACCATTGGGGATTCTGTGATGAAGAATGACATGACCGCTGCGGTGGTGGCCAGGAATCTTCTCACTCCCAAAGATAACAGACTACTTTCCAAACGGTCCGATGAGTTGGCTGTTAAGGATTCTCTGGCTTTCAGTGTTCAGTGTGCGGCTTCTGTGTCTAATATGGCCCAGCGCCTATTTGCTCGAACCTGCCAGGTTGAGTCCTTGGCGGCTGAGGTGATAAGCCTCAAACAGGAGATCAGAGGGCTTAAGCATGAGAATAGACAGTTGCACCTGCTTGCACATAGCTACTCCACGGGCATGAAGAGAAAGCTTGACCGGCTGGAGGAATCTGAGAGTCAGATTCTAAGTGATCATCAGAGGTTTGTGGGTTTGTTGCAAGGGCATCTATTGCCTTCGTCTTCTGGAGCTTTACCGCATACTGAAGCTCCAAACGATCGACCGCCGGTGCCTCCTCCTTCTGGGGTTCTGCCCAGTACAGAGGTTCCAAATGACCACCCTCTGGTGCCTCCTCTTTCTGGTGCTTTGTCGAGTACTGAGGCTTTTCCTGGGCAACCTTTGTGAAGGTTCCCTCCTATTTGTTTGTTTTGATTCTTGTGTATGTACATATATGTAATTTATCGATGATGTCAATAAACAAGCTTTACTTCATTCAGCGTATTGTGTTAAATACACTAAGGCATCCTCCACTAAGTTCTTTGAATTATTTCTTTTGTTGAAATTTGCATGTTGAAACTTCATGGGTGGATCCTGTAGGTTGAAATAGTGCTCCCCTAATTTCCCGAGTGAGGAAAACTTCTCGATTGGGGACTTGAAAGATCCAAGTCACTAAGTAGTAGCGGAACTTTCGAGTACCAAGGTGTAGTAGCATATGATAGGAGTCCCCCAAATCGTCGGTCGATGAGAGTTGCCGAATGAGGTGTCTTGCTTGTTACCAAGTTGTCAGAATATCGATGCCTTGCCTTGCTTCATTTGGTGAAGCACAATTCTTTCTTAGTGAAGTACAATTCTTTCTTAGTGAAGTACAATTCTTTCTTGCTTCATGTTTGAGAGGTAGGGAAATAATAAAAATGAGACCCAATGTCTCATCCCTTTGCCCATTTCTGCTTCCCCCTTTTGTGGTGGAATTGCTTTTCGTTTCCAGTAATCAGCCTGAGTCGCTGCAATTATAACACCATTCTCGTAGCTCAAATCGCAAAGTCGTCTTCATGAAAGTTGTTCCTTAACTTGTGATCTACAACATATCCAAATTTGAGATCCATCGGAGTAGTACAACTCCAGAAATTCAGGTATGATGAATAACTGTTCATGATTTGTCTGTCAACCCATCAGACCTGTTGTTAGCTTCATAACTCCATTTTATCTTGCTCAAATCAATATACTTTCTTCATCAAAGTTGTTCCTCATTATCTCTTCCATAACATATCAAAAATTCAGAATGAATTAGTGGTTAAATACTTCCAGATCTTTGAAACATCACAACAGCTTTGGAATCGGCAGGAATCTGACTGTCATGTTTGGAGCTTTAAAACTCTAATTTCCTTCGTTCAAACAGAAATATTTCCTTCTTGAAAGTTGTTTATCTGTTCAAGAACCATAAGATATCCAAAATTCGGCTCCATTGAAGAAGAGTAGAAGTTGCGGAAATTTGATAGATGAAAGGTGACGGAAGAGGGAGAGAGGGAAAAAGGCTTGACTAGTTAAAGCTATTTTTTGGACACAAAATTTGATTTAGCTTCACACTATCTTGATCAAGAGTGTGTGAAGCTCTTGCATGTTTTAGTGTTGAAATTTTGTAGTGAAGCTTTGTTGTTGAAGCTTTGTAGGTGAAGCTTTGATGATGAAGCTTTGTAGGTGAAGCTTTGATGATGAAGCTTTGTTGGTGAAGCTTTGATGTTGAAGCTTTGTAGGTGAAGCTTTGGTGTTGAAGCTTTGTAGGCACCATAAATTGATTTTGCTTCACACTATCTTGATCAAGAGTGTGTGAAGCTTTTGAGAATTGTAGTTGCACTCCATTGATGAAGCTTTGTTGGCACCATAAATTGATGTTGAAGCTTTTGATCTTGAAGCTTTGTAGGTGAAGCTTTGTGGGTGAAGCTTTGTGGGTGAAGCTTTGTTGGGGTGAAGCTTTGTAGGGTGAAGCTTTGTGGGTGAAGCTTTAATGATGAAGCTTTGTTGGGGTGAAGCTTTGTGGGTGAAGCTTTGTGGGTGAAGCTTTGATGAAGCTTTGTTGGTGAAGCTTTGATGTTGAAGCTTTGTAGGTGAAGCTTTGGTGTTGAAGCTTTGTAGGCACCATAAATTGATTTTGCTTCACACTATCTTGATCAAGAGTGTGTGAAGCTTTTGAGAATTGTAGTTGCACTCTATTGATGAAGCTTTATTGGCACCATAAATTGATGTTGAAGCTTTTGATCTTGAAGCTTTGTAGATGAAGCTTTGATGTTGAAGCTTTGTATATGAAGCTTTGATGTTGAAGCTTTGTAGGGTGAAGCTTTGTAGGGTGAAGCTTTGTAGGTGAAGCTTTGTATGGTCAAGCTTTGTAGGGTGAAGCTTTGTGGGTGAAGCTTTGTTGGGGTGAAGCTTTGTGGGTGAAGCTTTGTGGGTGAAGCTTTGATGATGAAGCTTTGTTGGTCAAGCTTTGATGTTGAAGCTTTGTAGGTGAAGCTTTGTATGGTCAAGCTTTGTAGGGTGAAGCTTTGTGGGGGAAGCTTTGTATGGTGAAGCTTTGTGGGGGAAGCTTTGTATGGTCAAGCTTTGTAGGGTGAAGCTTTGTAGGGTGAAGCTTTGTAGGGTCAAGCTTTGTAGGGTGAAGCTTTGTATGGTGAAGCTTTGATGATGAAGCTTTGTATATGAAGCTTTGATGTTGAAGCTTTGTACGGTGAAGCTTTGTGGGTGAAGCTTTGTAGGGTGAAGCTTTGTGTGGTCAAGCTTTGTAGGGTGAAGCTTTGTGGGTGAAGCTTTGTAGGTGAAGCTTTGTAGGTGAAGCTTTGTATGGTCAAGCTTTGTGGGGTGAAGCTTTGTGGGGGAAGCTTTGTATGGTCAAGCTTTGTAGGGTGAAGCTTTGTAGGGTGAAGCTTTGTGGGGGAAGCTTTGTATGGTCAAGCTTTGTAGGGTGAAGCTTTGTTTGCATCATAAATTGATTTTGCTTCACACTATCTTGATCAAGAGTGTGTGAAGCTTTTGAGAATTGTGGTTGTCCTCCATTGATGAAGCTTTGTTGTGTTCCCCCTTCCTTTTTTTTTTTTTTTTTTTTTTTTTTTTTTTTTTTGGAATTTTTTTTTTTTTTTGAGTGGGGGAACTAAACATTTGAAATTTGAAACTCTCTAGCTTGTGTGGAAGTTGAAGATTTTCCATGTGGGGCTTTCTCATGGTTTGATCTTCACAATTGTCAAACCTTAGCCAATATTGGTTATTCCTCCATGCTAGTGGATGAGGGGAGTTGTTTGTGACGCCATACCCATAATTCGCTCTGAGTTCCAAGCAGACCATTTAGAAAACAACTTATTAGATAGCGAAAAGCAGCTTGAGGCCCTAAGGCAGTCATGTAGTATTAGTGTAGGAATGCGCTTGGTGCATCATTAGGAGTTGCCTTCTGAGCCGCCCATGGGTCATGTTATGTTCTACACCCCGATACTAATGACCTTAGGGGTGAAGCTGCCTTTGCACCCGTGGTTGCAGCAGATGCTAGCTTTTATTAGATATGCGTCTGGCAACTCAACCCTGATTTTTGGGATACCTTGATCGGGTTTTATATTATTTGGATGAAGTGTGGATTAGGTGAGCCCTCTTTCCATCAGTGGCACTCCTGCTATAAGATGCGCCCGGTGAAGTCATGCACTGGTTATGCCGAGTGTGCATGTTGGAGTGAGAGATAGCATATTGCCAAATGACCTTCATTACATAGGATTCTGAACGGTTCTAGCTCAACACTTGTACATTGTGAGTCTACTTGTAGTAGTACTTCAAGTGATTAGCATTCCATGGATGGCCAAGGGTCTTGCCATCGGAGCTTCTGAGTTTGTAGGAGCTAGGGCGACTGATGCCAATGACTTCAAACGCTCAATCCCAGTTTAGACTAAGTGTGCCTTCGCTCGGGACTCTGTCGCAAAGTAGTCTTTTCTTTAATACCCAGTCCCCTACTTTGAAATAGCGAGGTTTGACCCTACAGTCATAGTAGTTGGAGATGTGCTGCTTGTAAGCCATATTCCTCAAGTGAGCCTGAATTATGTGTTCCTCGACTAGATCCAAGTTGAGGGTGAGTTGTTTGTCATTTTCAATTTGCATGTAGTTATAGACTCGGAAGGTAGTTTTCTCAAGCTTAACTAGGACAACTGCCTTTGTGCCAAAGGCAAGTGAGAATGGAGTTTCTCCTGTTGAAGTCCGATATGAAGTGCGATATGACCAAAAAAAACTTGGGGTACAAATTCAGGCCAACAACCTTTAGCCTTGTCCAAGTTGGTTTTCAAAGTGCGCTTGATTATTTTGTTGATGGCCTCAACTTGTCCATTTAGATTGGGGATGAGCTGGAGAGGCGAAGCATAAGTTGATGTTCAACTTAGAGCAGAACATTTTGAACTTCTTGTTGTCGAACTGTCGCCCATTGTCAGTGACTATCGCATTGGGAATGCCAAATCTGCAAAGGATGTTCTTCCACACGAAGTCTTCTATCTTCGCCTCAGTAATGGTTGCCAAGGGTTCTACTTCGGCCCACTTTGTGAAGTAGTCAACCGCAACGATTGCATAACGGACATTGCCCTTCCCTACAGGCATTGGGCCGATCAAATCAAGCCCCCATTGGGCCAAGGGCCAAGGGCTGATTATGGGAGTGAGAGGTTCTGGAGGGGAGTGAGGAATAGTCGCATAGCGTTGACATTTGTCACATGCGCGGGATACTTTGATGGCATCCTGGTGGAGTGTTGGCCAGTAATATCCTTGGTGAAAAGTCTTATGTGCTAGGGACCGAGATCTAGCATGATCTCCACAGACTTCCTCATGTATTTCCCGGAGGACAATCTCTGCCTCGGCAGGCATAAGGCACTTTAAGTACGGCAAGTTAAAACCTCGCTTGTAGAGTTGATCGTTGATGATCAGGTAGCGGGTAGACTTGTATCGAATTTGTTTAGCCTTGACTTTATCATTTGGGAGGAAGCCATGAGCAAGGAATTTATAAATTGGGGTGATCCAACTATCCCCCTGTTGTAAGTTGCACACTTCGGCGGCCGTGGTGCTAGGAGCAACCAACAGTTCAACATGAATTTTTCTCCCAACTTTGTCTTCCACTGCTGAGGCGAGGCCAACCAGGGTGTCTGCATGACTATTTGCCGCTCGAGGAGCTTGAGTGATCTGGTAGTGGAAGTGCTTGAGCAAAAGTTGTGTTTGCGCAAGGTATGCTACCATAGAGCTATCATTATCATCAAAGTTGTTGGTGACCTGGTTGACCACCAATTGGGAGTCACTGAAGATATCAATTTGTTTAACCCCAAGGTGTTTGGCCAAACGTAAGCCTGTTAGAAGGGCTTCATATTCGGCCTCGTTGTTCGACGCCTTGAATTTGAAACGAAGAGCATACTCCATCGCCACTTTGTCAGGGGTTCGACTTCAGATGAGGATGACTAGAAGTGTCTTCACTTTCTGCATGTACTCTGAATGTACTAGTTTGTTGTTTGTATGGCGTGTGCCATGTTATAAGCCTGAGAGCTTTTTTGTTTTTGAAGCGTTGTAGCTTTGAAGCTTTGTAATTGTAGCTTTGTAATGAAGGCTTTGTAATTGTAGCCCTGAGGCTTTGTAATTGTAGCCCTGAAGCTTTGTAATTGTAGCTTTGAAGCTTTGTAATTGTAGCCCTGAGGCTTTGTAATTGTAGCTCTGAGGCTTTGTAATTGTAGCTCTGAAGCTTTGTAATTGTAGCTTTGAAGCTTGAGCTTTGTAAATGAAGCTTTTGAAGCTAGAGCTCTGTAAATGAAGCTGTCGAAGCTAGAGCTCTGTAAATGAAGTTGTCGAAGCTTAGAGCTCTGTAAATGAAGCTTTCGAAACTAAAGCTCTGTAAATGAAGCTTTCGAAGCTAGAGCTCTGTAAATGAAGCTGTCAAAGCTAGAGCTCTGTAAATGAAGCTGTCGAAGCTTAGAGCACTGTAAATGAAGCTTTCGAAGCTAGAGCTCTGTAAATGAAGCTTTCGAAGCTGATCGACATGAGTGATGCTCATGAATGTGTATATTGATTGACAAGAGTAATGCTCATGGATGTTGACATGAGTGATGCTCATGTATGATTGACATGAGTGATGTTAATGTATGATTGACATGAGTGATGCTCATGAATAATTTTTTGGAGTACGGGTTGTACCTTTGATTACCTGGTTGGTGATAATAGTGGCAGGTTTGTCAATAATTTTTGGAGTACTGGATGTACTTTTGATCACCTAGTTGGTGGTAATAGTGGCAGGCTGCCGAATAATTTTTGGAGTACTGTGAATCCTTTTGAAGCTCGGTTGGCTTATGCATACTGGGTCTCTGAGTTGGTAGACCTCTTTTTTTCTTCAGGGTAGAAACATATTGGATCCCAGTTAGGCTTTTGATACTTGCCTCCCCTGATGTCTTCCACGTGAAACACTTGGTGACCAGGCCTCAAAGTTCGTTCACTGTTTTTCATGGCCCTGTTGGAAGATTCAGATATGGGTGTGCCGCCGCTTATGGAATATATCACATTCACTTGGCGTTGGTTACAGTTATTCCTCGGAGAGTGAAGGAGGAATTGATAAATTTTTTTCTTCACGTGCCAAAGCTTCAATATGATCACGGAGGATGATACACTTCTCGCTGTCATGACTGTTATGCTTATGGTGGCAGCAGAACATGCCCGTGTTCTTCGTGGACTTGTAAACTGGCTCTCTCGGCTTTGGCTTCGGTATCAGGTGAGCTATACTGGGGTAAATGGCCACGCATGTGGTGTTCAAAGGCGTGTATGTCTCATACCTCAGGGTAGGGCATGTCTTGATACGTGTTTGGCCCACTTCATTGACTGCCTGGGGGCGGGCATTATCGTGGCGATACCCTTGGTTATCGCGATAGTGCCCTTTACTTTTTTTACTGAAATGAGAGTGGTGGGGATGGAAATCCTTCCTCTTGCCCTGAGATTGGTATGTCTGTTGACTTGGCGAAGCATTAAGTGAGGCAGAGGGATACTCTGTTGTCGTTTGGAGGGCCGATGTCTTCTCATTTGGTTGGATCTGGCTTCCACTCCCTACTTGCTGATAATGGGTGGCTGTAGGGGGTTTCCCTTGATATGTTCTTGCCTCAGCGGATGCGTGGTTATAGGTCTGTGCCATCACCTCGGAGTAAGTTTTCCAAGTGTTGGCATTGATCATGTACTTGAAGAAACAGTCACGTAAGCCTATTTTGAAGGCCTTGAGGGCGGTCTTGTCATCTGCCTCAGTGCAGCGAGAATATTCATGGCTGAAGCGGCCGGCATACTCTCGTAATAACTCGTCTGGCTTCTGGCGGATAGTGTACAAATCATCTGCAGAATGCAAGCGATCGGTCTGGAAGATGTGTTGAGAAACAAACAGTTTCCTCCATTCCTCAAATGAGTCAACCATTTCAGGTGGAGGATGACAATACCAGTTTAAAGCTCCACCAGAGAGGGTGGAGAGGAAGAGAAAACATCGCTCTTCATCGGTGTGCATCCGGTATGCCATGGTAGACTCAAAGAGGTTAAGGTGTTCAATTGGATCCTCATTTCCAGTATAGAGTTGCAAGCCAAGCTTCTGTTTTGTCTTCGCCTGGAGGGGGTGTCGAGGATCTTCCTTGTAAGAGGGCCAGGCCTGGGTTGATTCCAGTCAGGTATCTCAGCTTGTCGTTCGGCCTTTAACTTGTTTACTTCTTCAAGGAGTTATAGGACAAAGGGGTCCTGGGTGGAGTTTTGTATCACTGGAGCTTTCTTTCGGAAATTTCCATCCCCTCTTGAAAGTAGGAAAGTCTGATCAAGAGTATGTGATTTTTCCCTTGACTCGCCGTACTGACTTCTAGGGTATGTCTGTCGGAACATCTCTGAGTCCCCTATACCCTCATGTTTCTCTAGGACATGTTGCCCATTCCCCAAATTGGTAGCCGGCCTGGGCCGTGGTAGGGGACCGAGTCTTTCAGAAACCCTTGGGTTATTGATCTTTGAGTTTATGTGGATGGGGTTTTCTCGACGTTGCTTCAGGAAGTCTCGACAGTCGCGATAAACAGCTTTCGATCCTTCCGCTCCCTCTACTAGGAGGTGCCTTCCTCCACTTCTCCTGCTTCGGGTTGAAGCAGCTAGGTTGAGAGAAGTTTCATGTTGATCGACATTTTGAGGAGTAGCTTGCTCCTTATCAAGAATACCCATGTTGAAAGCAAGTGACCCTCCATGTTGGAAGGCATCCGATTGATGGTTGACGTTCACAGGGGCAACGAGCTCGTGTGTTTGAGCATGCCTAGCTCGTGGAGCGTCTCGAAGAGCTTCTCGTATTGCTCTTGAAGGACCTCATTTTTCATTGCTATCTTGTTGTTCTGAGCTTCTAGCTCATCGACTTTAGCTTGAAGAGAAACCCTTTTCCTTCCTTCTTTCGTTGCTTCGTACTAGGTGGGAGAGGGGTGCCATTCTGTGAGCTGTGGCTTCCTTCGCTCCCCATGTTGGAGAGGGATGCTTGATCAAAAGAGAGTGTACGAATGGTGGAAACCAACTTGACAAAGCTAAAGAGAGTGGGAATAAGTGTCGATTTCCCACAGACGGCGCCAAATGTTGATACATTACCTTGTGCGTTAACATCAGCTAGAGATACCACTCATGAATGGAGGAGAAATGCTTCCAGAGAAGATGCCACTTCCACCTATGGAACAGAAAAGGCAAGTGAAAACGACACCACACTTCAGTACTTGGAAGTTCCGGGATTACTCAGTGGCTTGGAACTTGCAAGTCCCCAACCGAGGAGCTTCCCTCACTCGGGAACTTAGGGGAGCACTGTTTGTACCATACTTGACCAATCCCGAAACTACTGAGAACCGGTCAACATTATACCGTCAAGGACCCACAAGGTCAGAGGCCAATCACAAGGCGACACGTGTCAACATCAGATGCCAATCACAGCGCGACATGTGTCAACATCAGAAGCCAATCACAAGGCGACACATGTCAACATCAGATGTCAATCACAGCATGACACGTGTCAATGTTAGAACAAAGCTAGAAACTTTCTTCTATAAATAGGGATCATTCTCCCACAATAATCCCTAATGTCATTTGTACTAGACTATTCACTAGAACTCACAAAATGAGAGCTTGAACCTATGTACTTGTGTAAACCCTTCACAATTAATGAGAACTCCTCTACTCCGTGGACGTAGCCAATCTGGGTGAACCACGTACATCTTGTGTTGTTTGCTTCCCTGTCTCTGTCCATTTACATACTTATCCACACTAGTAACCGGAGCAACCAAGCGAAGGTCACAAACTTGAAACTTTCTGTTGTACCAAAGTCCTCACTGATTTTGTGCATCAACACCCTTCTCTCTCTTCTTATTCGATACATGCTCTTTCTGCATTTCTGTGCTTTTCTGCATTTATGTTAATATGGTATCAGAGCCAGTTATTCTGCTGTGAAGACTAAGGGTTTGCTACGTCTCGGTGGATCTGTTGATATTTTCTTGTTGCTACATCAATGGCGATTTTCTTCGTTTTGGGGGTTGACAGCGGCAAATTCAGGTGAAATTTTTCTCATTTTTCTTGACCTAATTTCTGGGTATCTCTGTGATTATTGGTAGTTGTTGAAAAGTTATGAGAAAACATGTCTGATGGCTGATGGTTGCGCTTGCTGATGGCGGCGACGAGCATCGCGGCTTGATTGCGTATGCTTGTTTCTTGATTTACACTTTGTTTTCGCTTCTTCTGATATTTTAGTGGAATTGGCTGTGAAACAATTTGGGAGTGCAAATTTTTGGTGGTTTGTTCAAGATTGCAAATCTTGGGAGCTCTTCTGGTCATGATTTTGTGCACTCCAACCAACTGTTTGAAGGAATGGATCAGCGAATCCACTGTGGATACAAAAATGTTCTTGGGCTCGGCAATTCTGGGTTTTTTTTTTTGGGAGTTCGTGTTGAAGCTGTAGCTTGGGCACGAAGCCAGTATTCTGTTAATTTGTTGAGGCAAGAAGCCATTTTAGTTGAGGCACGAAGCCATTTTAGTTGAGGCACGAAGCCATTTTTCTTGTTGATTTGTTGAGGCACGAAGGTTGAATTTGTTGCGGCACGAAGCCATTATCTTGTATATTCTTTGCGATTCTTTGCAGCACGAAGCCATTCTTGCAAGTTTTTTCTACAATTATTGGGTAGTTTTTGAAGTTGTTCATGAGATGAATACAAATTAAGTAGATAGGGGGTGCTTCGTGATCCACTAACATCTGAAGACTTGGGTTGTTCTGTAACATAAACTGAAGGCCCTATGATGACTGCAGCTGGAGACGAATTTGCTGAAACTATTCATCTTCGGGCAAAAGTGGCTGCTCTTTCACGATATCTGACTTAACAGGTCTCTCTTCAGTGAAGACGATCCGATCTTGGTCGCTTTGATGCTTGTCCATATTTCAGTGTTTGTTATTTGAGACCTTGATGCAATCTCAAACTGGGAAGTCCCAATTGAGATTGAGGGGGGGATGTTGGCAATATCCATGTGCCGAAAGGTTGTTAGAGTTGTTATCGAATTAGTTAGTTAAATAGCTTAGGCTGCAAGCTAGTCATGATGGCTATATAAACTGTATTCCCATAGTTGTAAAAATTAATTCAGTATCAATGTAATCAATTACTTTCTCTCTCTCTCTTATTCCCTTCTCTCTCTTCTTCTTCGATACATGCTCTTTCTGCATTTATGTGTTTTTCTGCATTTCTGTTAATACTGCCAACCACTTGGAAAATGCTAGATTTAGATTGAGCCGTTTATAAGATGGTTTACCTATTATCTTTTAATTTCTTAGACCCCTTGTAAGTTGTAAGCAATCCAATAAAAATAGGCTTGGTCAGGATTGAAAATGGAGCTTACTCAAGTAAACCATCTCCAGGAATACGCATATGAAAACATGAAACAAATTGCACCCTAACCTAATACTAATCATAATAATGTACGAAAAAGTTAAGTATAAAATCATAGAAACAGAGGTATGCAAATTCAAATAAAAAATCACAGAGCCATGCATATTCAATTGTACGATGGCGACAAATTAAAATTACTCACACATAAAATTATTCTTCTACATCTTCGAAGGAAACATAATCCTCTACTTCTTCCATAGAAATGTCATCTTCTAAGTTCATTCTTTTTGCTTTCTCTGAATGATTTTGCTTTCTCTGAATGAAAGATGATGGGAAGGATGAGTTAGGGTTTAAGGGAGACAAATCGTCTAAACAGAGCGTGAGAGATATCACGCCCAAACTTTTCTTTTTTTACAAACCTTATTAGTCATTTTACAAATGGATTAAATTTGTAATTAAAAAAATCATTAAAAAGTGGGTGGGAAAATAAGACATTGGGGTGTGAATAACAGCTCTCTAAAAAAATTGGTTTTTCGTTCATAAGGAGTTGGTTTCTACATCTTCAACCAATTTCTAGTAACGTTAAACTGACGTATAAAAAGTTGAAGTAAGTAAGGGTGGGCTCTATTGCGCGCATGTTTTCTTCATGTGGTAAGTAACTTTCGTTTAGGCTTTGCTGCTGTTGCGGAAGAGTCATATGGTCTCTTTATTTCAGAAATTCCTGCGATTGTTTAAAAGACAATTTTTCGACCGTCCTCTTATACAGTGGGGATCCAGGAAATGTTATTCAGGGTCACGTATAAAAATTTACAAATATTTTTTAAATATATAATAATCTTAAAAATTAAAACATAGTTCCAACATTCATATTTATAAAACAAATAACAATACAACTTACAATTATCCACAATGCATTTTCAATATGAAAACGCTCGATTATAACTTCATATCAATGGAAAAAAAAATTGCTCTCAATATAAACTACCAATGTATCACTCAACCATTTCCCAATTGGTTATGCAATGGACTTGTCACAATATTCATAGCGGAAAAGGCGCTCTCCACTTGAGATTTTTGGAGATCTTAATAGATTTATGAGGTTATGAATTTTGATAGAGTTTAACTGATTTTTGGAGATTCCATGTGAAATTTTAATTTAATTCCCTCGAAATCTCAAAGGAGTGGTGAGATTTGTGCATACTTAAAATACACTACGAAACCTATCCAATTCCCTTAAATTGCTCAGCTTTTTAAAATTCTTTAAAATAAATTCCTAATTGAATACACTTGTAACAGTATAAACTTCTTTAAAATCGTAATTGAATACACCAACATTCCTAAGAATTTTAATAAACTATCTTGAAGTCATTATCCAGTACACTTTGAATTTCCGAGAATCATTTAAAATTCTGATTGAATACTCCTAAATTTATTAAAAGAATTAAAATCTCTGAAAATCCCCATTGAATATACCCTCCTAAGTGACAAAATATCTCACAATATATAATGCTCCGTTCTACTTTTAATGGCATCAAGGTTTGTTGTGATAAACTTTTGAATCTATAGGTTGTAAAATGACAGTAGTACTGAGTGGCGAATTCAATATCAAATTAGGTTGCTCATTGTGGTTTAGCCAAACTCTCCCTCTCCTTAATGTAAAAATATCGATATAGGTTGTAAAATGAAAATGTAATATCAATATGATTAATGGTGAGTCACTGATTTATTTTTCTCAAAATCTTTAAACTTGTTGCATTCATCGAATATAATTAGCAGCCTACAGCTTGTTTTGGTACCAGGTTCATGGTACATTGGATTATTCTTTACTAATACATGATCTAATAATGACAAATATGTGAAGAATTGACTATAGGCACCGATCAACACACCGATTGCAGTTTCATCACCATACTTTTACAAGACCAAGTGGGTGGCCTCCAAGTTTTGTATGAGAATCGATGGGTTCATGTTCCTCCCATGCAAGGAGCTCTTGTTATTAATGTAGGAGACCTTCTGCAGGCAAGTTCTCATTCCCGGACCATTAATTAGCCACTTTTCATTGTGCTAAATTTAGCAGTGTTTTGTTCACTTGTTACTTGACCAAGAATTCATGGTCATCACCCATCATATCATTAGATTTTGATATTAAGGGTGGGGAATAAGTTGATGTGCTTTTAATGTTTTAATCTTTACCATTCATATCAAATCTACGGAGGAGTGACCATGTATATTATCAGTCACTTATGCTCAATGAGACATTTTTTTACGACAAAGCGTATACATAAATTAACTTTTCAAAAACTGATAATTCTTTGTTACTTTGGTGCAGTTCGTGACAAATGACAAGTTTATCAGTGTTAATCACGGAGTTATAGCGCAGAGTGTAGGCCCAAGAGTTTCTGTGGCAAGCTTTTTCATGCCAGATGCTCGGCCAAGAAATTCAAAAGTTTATGGACCAATCAAGGAGTTGTTATCAGAAGAAAATCCCCAGATATACCGAGAAGCTAATATTGAAGATTATCTTAAACACTACCTCTCGGAAAGGGTTAAAGGAAACTCCGCATTATCACAGTTCAAACTGTGAAGGGTATTCAGTTGTTTTGTTACTCCCTCGTCGTCGTGGTTGGTGGCGGCGGATCTTATTGGCCCCACGCTGAGCCTCTGCCCTTTGGGCTAGGGTTTTCATTTCCTGAAGCTCGTCTTTTTCTTTGTTAGGTTCATTTGTCTGAACTTCTTATTTGTGTTTTAGTGTCGTCACTTGTATGGTGATAAATCTGTGTGCTGTCCTCTCTGCGTTCTGTAGCACCTGGTCGTGGTGTCAAAATAACGTGTGCCAAAAAAAAAAAAAAAAGGTAAAGTACAAAAAATTACCTTAACTATTGGTGTTACGACACTTTCATACCTCACATTTTTAAAATGACAATATCATACCTCATCTTACGAATTTGTGTCAATGTCGTACCTCCATCAGTTTTTCTGTTAATTTTTCTGTTAAGTACTGATGTGGCTAGATACGGGGACCACTCACTAATCCAACTGGATTAAATATAATATTTTAATAATTAAAAATTAAAAAATTAAATTTTTTTTATTAAATCTCTCTCTCATCTCTCTCTCTCTCCCCTATCTCTCTCGCCTCTCTCTCTTCTCTGCATCCCCAAAACCCCTTCCCACCCGACCCCCCCCCCTCGACCCCTTCCCATCCGTCCCCCCCAACCTTCCTCTACCACCCTCTCTCTCTCTCTCGCCTCTCTCTCTTCTCTCTCTTTCTGGACACCCATCTGCATCCCTCAAACCCTTCCCACCCATCGCCCCAACCTTCCTCCCCCTCACCCTTTCTTCACCTCGCTCCGTCTTCCCCAAACTCAAACTCAAAACCAGAACCACCCAACCCAGATCCCACCCCGCTCCAAACTCAAAACTAGGACCACCCAACCCAGATCCCACCCCGTTCCCGTCTTCTCTGTCTTCCCCGAACAGTTTGGACCACACCCAGATCCGACAATCCGTCGACCCGGTGTACACCATCCCGTCGTTCGACACTGCCAACGCATTCACGGCATCCTCATGCGCCTCGACCGACTCGACACAGCGGAGATCCGAGTCCCGCCAAATCTTCAGGTTCGACGTAGCGGAGATCCAGAGGCATTTATCGTGGCCCGATAAGGCATATAAGAGGTTGTGGTTGACGGCGAGGCAGGTGATTAAGAGGGAAGGGCGGCGGGGCGGGAGAGTGGCGAAGCAGAGGTGGGAGACGGAGAGGTCGAGGGGTTCTAGAGGGGAGAGTTTTTGGAGGGAGAGGTTGCGCAGAGAAGATGGGAGCGGGGGGAAGAAAGGGTGAGGGGGAGGAAGGTTGGGGGGGGACGGGTGGGTAGGGTGAGAAGGTTTTTGGGATGTAGGTGGGTGTCCAGAGAGAGAGAGAGGGTGGTGAAGGAAGGTTGGGGGAGGGACGGGTGGGAAGGGGTCGGAGGGGGGGTCGGGTGGGAAGGGGTGGGGATGCAGATAAGAGAGATAGGCGAGAGAGATGGGGGAGAAAGAGAGAGGAAAGAGAAATTTAATATTTTTTTTTAATTTTTTAATTTTTAATTATTAAAATATTATATTTTAATCCAGTTGGATTAGTGAGTGGCCCCCGTATTTAGCCACGTCAGCACTTAACAGAAAAATTGACGGAGGTACGACATTGACACAAATTCGTAAGATGAGGTATGACATTGTCATTTTAAAAAGATGAGGTATGAAAGTTTCATGACACCAATAGTTGAGGTAGTTTTTTGTACTTTACCCAAAAAAAAATCGTAAAGTCGTTGTCAGAATTCATGAAGTTGCTGATTAATAAGCTTTGGCCGTTATATATATTAAAATTTGTAAAGTCGTTGTCAGAATTCATGAAGTTGCTGATTAATCCAACAGGATCCCTCCTGATCCTCTTTGTGAGGATTCTGAGGATCCTTAAATCTTGTATGTTCATGTACATCGTGCGGTCATGTACTGTTTATGTTCAATTTTAAATACTTTTGGTATGAATAGTTAATCAGTCTGGGCGTGGATGTTCTTATTTGGACGTCTTGTTTGGGTTACGAGATTTATGTTCTTAATTTCCTAGCGTGGATATTGGCAGAAACGTTAGCATGGGCTCATGAACGCAAACCTTTGGCTAATTTGATTCGATGGAGAGATAAACCGGTGGATCTTTCCATTGTGCAAGCAAGATTGGTTAGATTAGTCCACCTTTTTGTTGGGTATATATTTACTTATGCAGCTTTCTTGATTGCCTCTACATCTGGCAAATTTAGTTAATTCTTTATTTTTTATGTGGCGTATCCACCTATGTTTTCAATTATCTAATAAATTACTTAATGAAAGTAGATTATCTTTCCCTTCATTTCAAAACTTCCATGATCCCTTCCTAAACCAAACATGAACCTTTCGATTCATTCGAAAGGAGCACCTAACAACGTATCTTCACAGAACAAGAACTACGAGATTGCCTTTTTCATTCTGGGGTGATAGAGGGATCGTACCATTCGAGCATTTTTTTTCATGCTTTTCTCAGAGGTCTAGGTATATTCCTCAATGTCCCGGCTATTCACGGAACGTGAGAAGCAGATGAATAAGAATTTGCTTCCGAAAGAAATCTAAGAATTTCTTGGGAATCCTACAAGATTCATTCGTTCTTTTTTCTCTAACATAAAACATAAGTAAACGGGCCTCCACTTGAGCCTCCAAAGATAAGGGTACATGAACAACCATTTGATCACCACACCATTTGCCGCCCAAATTCAGATAGTAGCGGATCAAGGTATGGAACGAGCAGAAGTTATGATAAAAGGCCCGGGTCTATCTCCCTTCTATTTTTATACTTTTTACTTAATATAATGAAGAGCAACAAAATAAAAAATAGTTTTTTTTTTGTTTTTTCTACATGTTAGTATCATTTATGATTACTATTTCTATCATATTCTATTTCTTTATATATTTATAATAGAAGTGATCTCAAACTGTTAATCAATCGAGTAATATGATGAATGCATCGAATATCTGTTGTAAGACATGAAATTACGTCGATACTTCCACATATTACGGGTAACTAGGAGACATCTCTATTTTTTCCCGAGATGAATCCTTAGAATTACCACAGTTTAGCTTTCAATTCGCCTCTGACCATCAAATGAAATGTGAATAAAATGTCCTATTCTCTTTGAAACAATGGGCGCTTCTGGTTGTAGGTGTTTGCGATCAATAAAGTAGGGATCATCAAAACACCAAACCATCCAATGTAAAGACGGTTTTCAGTGCTGGTTATCCAGTTACAAAAGCAGGCTTTCGCACGATGGGCAATTAGCTCAGTGGTAGAGCTCGCCCCTAATAATTGCATCGTTGTGCATGGGTTGTGAGGGCTCTCAGCCACATAAATAGTTCAATGTGTTAATCAGCACTTGACCCTGAGATGTGGATGATCATTATGAATGTTACGACAAATTTGATTGGGAAATACAGTGGCAAAAAGAAGGAGATTCATTGGCTCGTTATCTAGTCTGAATTGGTGAGGCCATATCGATTTGTATTACACAGAATAAATGAATTATAGACACTAATATAATTAGATCTGCTTTTCATAGACAAACTTGGGATTTGCAATCCCATGTAAGATAGGTTCAGGATCATGGGATCCTCTTCAAATTCTACTAATTCACCTGCCATTACTTCATCAAGACCATAAATACAAGCAATGCCATCGCCTACTTGAAATACACAATAGTTAGTATATTGTTCCATGTAGCTAAGGTCCAAAATATGGAAGAAACATGTGTTTCCACAACTCTACCGCCCGGTCAATTCTATTCCACTTAATCCCTATTTCATGGCCACATATCTTTCCGGCTAAAGAGTGGGAATCTCTTGTTACATGTTGGGATTCGGAAGTGAAAGAAATTATTTTATCTACTAATAGTGGACAAATTGGCGTATTACCAAATCATGCGCCTATTGCCACAATTGTAGATATTGGTATTTTGAGAATACGCCTTAACGACCAATGGTTAACGATGGCTCTAATGGGCAACAGATTCAATTGACTAGAATAAAAAAAGGTACGGAACAAAGGCAGATTTTCTATTGTTAATAGAATAGATTGAATAAAATAATTTCTATTTTAGACATAACAATCTTTAATTAAAGGGAAATAAATGTAATGTAATAAAACCAAACAGAGTTTAATGTGCATTGCTAATTCTATAATACAAAAGTGGAGTTTGATTTCTTCCTAAAAATGTATTTGTATTTTTAATTGAGATGGGATGATTCTTTAAATAAAAAATAATCAATGACATTAACATATATTGTCTCCTGCTTAGACTGATAAATCCAAAAAAAATAGGTTTATCCTTCATCCTTTCTAAAGTTTCAATGGAAGGATTCCTTTACTAACACAATCTAGCCAACTCCATTTGTTAGAATAGCTTCCATTGAGTCTCTGCACCAAATCTTGTAATTCTTTACAGAAGCTTCATTTACGCTTGATAGTGTAAACAATTTTTTGATTCGTCCGCGTTAGGGTCCATTGACGAAAGGATCATATATTTTTTGTAAGTATTCTTTTTAGTCTTATCGGGCAGTGTATTTGTGAAAATCTATGTATAGCCAAAAAAGGATCACACCTAAAATCGAGGCAAGTTATAATTGTTCAAACTGACTCTGTAGCAATAAGATCGGCGAAGCCTTATTTAGCCACTCCAGGAGCAACTGTTCATGGACATTATGGAGAAATCCTTTTGTGAAGGAGATACATTGGGGTCATTCGAGCGTATCTAAATAGGTACTATGTTTACATAAGGATCCCTACGTCGTTACATTCCATTTAGGATTAGGAAAAAAATAAATAAAACAAATAGTTAAGTAATAACTAAAAAAATACTAAAACTAACTAGTAAATGAGCAATAACAAACCTCTTGAAATAACAACAAATTTTTTATTACTCCTTTACTTTCAAGAACTCATATATACTAAGACGAAAGTCTTATCCATTTATAGATGGAATTTCAACAGCAGCTAATAATATTCTAAAGCTTTCGTATATTCTCCGTTACTTGTGTGGATAAGGCCTACATTATACAGTATGTAACTTCGATTATAAGGATCAATTTCTAATCGCATAGCTTCATAATAATTCTATAAAGCTTCTGCCCATTAAGTAATTTTCAGGGAATTCTAATGCTTAAATTTTCAAATTTTTTCTTTGAATAGAAAATATAAATTATGATAGAGCATGACATGTTCTGTCCTGAATAGAGATGTAATGAAAAATCTTCCCTATTTTCCTTCAATTATATCTGAAAATGACTTGTAAACCTTATTATGACCGTCCCTCATTGGTTGTCCGCGGATTCCATTATCAAGAAGTGTATCCACAGCTTCTTGTACCAATTTCTCCAATTCTCTGGCAAATACAGCTCTTTTGATCACCTCTTCGCATGTACATGCAGTAGCGTTTAAGTAATGCCCTTTGATTTCACCTGTTTCAGCCTGTGCTTTATAAATTGCTTCGACACAAAATAAGAAACGGTCTCTCCTAACAACGTCATGGCATGCTCAATTATCTATTAATCTAGCTATGTTAGGATCTTTAACCACTGTTGTAGCTCACCATATGTATTTGATGCCTCTTTATCCATATCTAGCTACGCTTTTTAAAATAATATTTCCCCTGCTTACTGGATATCATTTGCTGTTTCCACGACTCTACCGCCTAGTCAATTATGTTCCACTTAATCCCTGTTTCATGGCCACATATCTTTCCAACTAAGGAATGGGAAACCTTTCTCTTGTTACATGAATCTAATTTTCATTTTAGTACATGTCAGATCATGAATTAGTAACTGCATCCAATCTTCAAAAAATCTCAATTGTTTAGAACTTTCTCTTTTTGGAATAAGAGAAAGAAGTGTGGAATCCTCTTTTCGACTCTGACTCTCCCACTCCAGTTGTTGCTTTTCTTTCTGTTACTTCGAAAGTAGTTGCTTCGGCTTTAGCCATTCAAATTTTTTATATTCCTTTTTATTTCTCATCAAACGAATGGCATTGATTTTTTTATATCGATCTATTTGATTTGTTTGATTCGTGCTCTTCCACTTAATTCATGTTTCATGGCCACATACCTTTCCGGCTAAGGAATGGGAAACCTTTCTCTTGTTACATGAATCCAATTTTCATTTCATCCGGGAAAAGCCATCTTTTTCTCACCATAATAAATGAAGTTTTCCAAAAAAACTTGCTTAAAGAATCTATTTCTAGTTGCTCGAAAACAATTAGGAGATTCTCTAGAAGAAATATGGGCTTCTGGCGGCAACATCCTATAGGGTGGCGGTCTTGCTTATGGGGTCAAATCAATACGTTGTAAGAAGAAATATGTAGTGATCTTCCTATTCAACTGCTTCAATCATTTTCGAACACCTCATAGCATTTTTTGAACATTCAAGGCATCTATCATTTCTATATGGTTTGATTTCTCGTATATTGCCCCTTCTTTTGACTTTTGAATGGGTTTCAAATAGAAAAATCATTTATTAATCTGTAACCTGACCTAATTTAATCCATGAACTCAACCCAGTCACAGTAATACAAAGGATGCAAGCGTTATCTGGAATGATTGGGCATAAAGCATATGTAGATGGCTTTTTAAGTCTGCCGTCAAATCCCAGGGCTCAGCCTGGACAGGCGGTAGAAACTACCAAGCTAGAGTACAGTAGGGGCAGAAGGAATTTTCGATGGAACGAGAGGCTTATCTTAGCGACACAAACTTTTTTGTTTTCACACCGAGAGGCTCTTAACAATATTTAGCGCCAATATGCCCAAGGTCCTTGCTACAATATGATGAGAGGCCTATTCTTCCCAAAACAAAATGATTAAAACCCTCCACACCCCACGCTGGATTTACGAACAGTACCCTTCCAGTTAGTCCATCCAACTTTCTTGTGTTAAAACTTTAGCTCGTAAACACAAAAGTATTGTACGAACTTTTTTGGAAACATTAGGTTATAAATTATTGGACGAATTCTTTACGGAATAAGAACATATTCTTTCTTCACTCTTTCCAAGAGCTTTTTATGCTTTGAAGAAGTTTTATAGAGGTTGAATTTGGTACAATAGAAACCTCTGGTAAAATGCCCATTTGTAATCCAACAAAGGATAATTCATTCGGATCGGTGTGAGAGTCCAACTACATTGCATTGCCAAAATCCATTTGTATATTTGAAAGAGGTTGAACCCCTTTACTGTAAGCTCCCAAGCAGTGGGAGGAGCCCTGGGCTCTCACCACGTGCCTATTGAAGAATGAGCCGGCAACTCATAGGCAGTGGCTTGGTTAAGGGAACTCACTGGAGCCATAGCGAAAACGAGTCTTCATAGGGCAATTGTCACTGCTAGTATTATTACGGATACGTCATGGTACATAATTATTTGGACTACAAGATCAAACCAAATTACAGAGCAAGATTTGATAAGTAATAATCAACAAGTTGGAATTCATTTATCAACATATTTTTTTCTTCCATTTGAAAATAATTCCTTTAAAAGTTCTATTTCTTTCAGAGGTTTCCGAAGATAAAATGGATTATGGGAGTGTGTGACTTGAACTATTGATCGGGCCTTGCAGATATATGTCCTTATCTATCTGCCACATTTGAATTCACAACAAAAAAATGTGTCTTTGTTCCAACCACCGCGTAAGCCCCATCCAGAAGATATGCCGGTTTTTTGATATAAAACACTCATGTCGATAAAATGATTTGAATCCGTTATTTTATTGGAAAAAAATGGGTATTTCATCCCAAAGGGAAAGGTCCTTCCCTTGTTGGCCGGTTGTGGGCAAGGAGGGATTCGAACCCTCGACACCGTGGTTTGTAGCCACGTGCTATAATCCTCTGAGCTACAGGCCCCACCCCGTCTCCACTGGACATTTGAATGTAGCAGATAACAGTGGGACTCGAGAATTGATATGTATTTGAATCATAGAAGCTAGTAATCGACAATATGCTCATATTGGTGACATTATTGTTACTATAATAGAAGGAGTAGCGGCCGATCTACCTCATGGCTAGATAGATAAATGTTTGGATTTCTGCAATTATTTTTTAACAAGAGTTGCTGAATATGAAAAACGTAATACGAACCAATTGAAAGGATAAATTCAATTGAAAATATTTGATTCATCAATTATTATAGACAATACCAATAGAAATAGAGTAACATAAGTAAGAAATCAATTAATCATCTATGACATTCTTGGACAAAAAGAAAGGAAGTGACTTAGACAAATCTTTTTTGTCGGTAACCTAAGACCAATCAACGGACTTTATCAAGAAAGATTACTTTTTTTAGGCCAAAGGGTTGATAACGAGATCTTGAATCAACTTATTGGTCTTATGGTATATCTCAGTATAGAGGATGATACCAAAGATCACAATCCCTGGAGAGATAGTTCACTAATAGATCGATGGATAAGTAATTCGACTCATTCACATCCAGATCATGAATGTTTAACCGCACGATATACGATAAAATGACACAATTCACGGATTCCTGAGATCATCACAAAGAAAATCCAGATGCCTAATTATAATAAGCTTTGGCCATTATACACACACACACACACACACACACACACAACCAATATTTAATAATATAAATGTATTAAATTAACATGAAATGTACATATTAATTTTCACGCATATAATTTACCTATGATACATAAATGTTGTATCCTATAATTTACCTATGATCATCACAAAGAGAATCCAGATGCTTGATTAATAAGCTTTGGCCGTTATATATATATATATATATATATATATATATACACACACACACACAACCAATATTTAATAATATAAATATATTAAATTAACATGAAATGTACATATTAATTTTCACGCATATAATTTACCTTTGATACACAAATGCGGTATCCTTGACAGTTCCTCTGAAAATATTCCAAACAAAAAGGAATAATTAATACTTAATTGCATCTCCATATATAGATGGAGTGCACATGCCTCCCTCCTTGCAAGTTGCAAATATAATATTTTTACAAATTAACCGTAAAAGTATCAAGTTACATAAACATATTGAACCACACATTTATCATAGAATGCAAATTCTTGGTGTTTATTTGGAAGTTTTAGAGTTCTTTTAATTCGGGCGTTATTGTTAAATAATGATTAAAGTGTAGTTGTAAGTATAACAACTAATGTCCTTTTAAATGTAATTTGCATGACTAGTAGTGTTGTGGATTAAGAAGGCCACGCAGCTCTTAGATGAAGTCTGTGTGTTTGAAAGTCAATATGACTTAAAACAGCTATCTGGTTTTTGAAAAGGTAGAGAGGGAAGTCGTGAGTTTTGTAATAAATAGAGAGAATTCATCTCTCATCCGGAATCAAAACAAAGGCCAAAGTTCTGGTTCTTTCTCAAGATTCATTTTACAGAAGATTCAACTGTTACTTCTCTTCATTTTCATGCAAATCTTCAATATTTTTACATGGCGGGCAAACTGCATAATTATGAGTTAACTACGTCTTTTTAGTGAATGCGGGCATGTCAACTCGTAATCGAGCTCGGTTGGGTCAGTAGAATGGATGTGGTGATGATGGTGTCGAATGTGTTACTGACTTCTGTACTCGAGCAATTATGACCGAGGTAGGAACACATCTCAATCTTGAGTTCTAGAACTTGAAGACAAGGGTGCCTAGATCACTGCGAAGTTCAAGATCTCCTACACCAAGTTCGACTGCCCCGACTATATTCGTCAGAATATATGTGCATTGAATTGGTATCAGGCTGTAGGGACACAGGTACTCAAAGGACATGAACATTTTTATGGTGAACATGGTTTGGTCGTTTGTATGCCGCACTGCAAAATGCATCTACGAGTAACCAATCATAGAACACTTCACTTTGCTAGGTAACTAATGAAGTGACCTCTATCAGTGAAAAAGTTAAAAACTCTCCACCGGCTAAGACTTGGATACATAACCAACCAACCAGAAGCAATGTTGTTCACTGATCCAAACTGAAGGTGCTCTTAAATCGCTAGGTTCTACAGCTCCTGTGCTGTTCACTTTAGGGGTGGGTTCGGTTTCATTCGGTTTGGTTTTTTGCCAAAACTGAAACCAAACCGAACTGAAGTTTCGGTTCAATTGTTATCGGTTTGGTTTCAGTACGATTTTGGTACTATTTCGGTTTTTTTTTATTTTATAAAACTTGATCTTTCTTTAATATGGAATTTAGAAAAGAGGCTTGCATTGGTAGACTAGTAATAAGAAAATGGAGAAAGTGAGAAAATGGGAAGGTAGTTGTACGTATACAAGTTCATATAAACCAACCATATTTTATCAACAACCTCAATTGCAAAAAAAAAATAAAAAATAAAAAATAAAAAATAAAAAAATTTATGATCACCGTATACATTCAGAAAGCAAACAAATAGAGAAGTTCTTCCAAATCTTTCCTCTATAACCAATGAAATATCCTTCCTAATTGAACCAAGTATGCTCCTTAAAAAAAGCCCTAGGCTTACTTTCAAACTTTCCAAACCTCCAAAACCAAAATTGAACCTTGTTCGTTTTTTCGGTTCGGTTTTTTCTGGTTTTCGGTTTTTCGATTTCGGTTCGGTGTTTGGTCCTTTTTTTTCGGTTTTCAGTTTTTTGAACCCATCCCTAGTTCACTTATCCAAACTGAAGTTGTCCTTGGTTGCGAACACAGTGTTGTTCACCTATCTGAGTTGAAGATGTGTTAGCAGGAAGGTTAGGACAGTTAGTGGGAAATCCTGCTCTTGGATTTCATTATTGTAAATTAGATATTATGTATTAGCGATATTTTATATTATTTTTGGGAATTTATATGAGTTTTATTAAATTTAGATTTTAATTAAACTAATTACAAAATTTGAATTTTGGTCAGTAATCACTAAAAATCTGTAGACCTTACGAGGTCACACTAAGTACAATTGGACAGAGCTTGATCTTACGAGCGCGTAATTGAAAACTGTTCGTGAATCGGAGTTGAAACAAAGAAATTAGAGGCGTTTAAAGAAAATTAAAAAAAAATTAGAAGCTGCCAGATGGAAGTGGGAGAAACAAAGAAAATGAGGGAGGGAGAAGGACCAATCAGAGGGGAAGAAAGGACGAAAATGAGAGAAGAGAGAGCCCAGGATGCTAGACCCCTTTTCGACCCATTTGCCCATTACGACCTGGCTCCCTAAACCGGTTCTGGCGCCATTTTTCAACAAGATTTCGTCGATTTTCCCGCAATTCACAGCCATCCACCGCTTGAAAACTTCACAAAGGCTTTCCTTCTCCAATTTCCACCCAAGCTCGAGTGATTTTGGTCCTCGTTTTGTGAAGAATGAAATCGGGCTTCTCAACTTCACGGCGGTCATTCTGCCATTTTCTGAAGGAACTACGAACGCCAGCACCCTTGTTCAACTCTTCTCAACCTCAAGAACAAAGACTGAGCAATATTGGGGGTGTAAGAGTTCGTTTTGGCATCAAATTAAGAATACCCATTTCTAGGGTTCCCACGGATCCTGGCACTTTCAGGCCATTTCCCGGCCGAATTGGACTTCGACTTAGGTATGAAAATTGTTCCTTATACTAAAATCTGTATGCCTGTGAAATTTGGTCATATTTGGAGTTCGTCAAAAAACTGAGTTTCTGTTCGCCAAATCGCTGCATGCGGTGGCGCGTGGCCAGTTGGCCAACTTTGTCTTTCTAGGCTAAATTTGATTCATATTTGACATCCGTTCGATGAAATTCCATCGTTTGAACCTAGTTCCATTAGTGTTCCCCACTTGACTAATGTAGCAAACGAAGAACCGACCGTTGGATCGTCACTGAATTTTAATATGTTACCATACGTATTATTTAAGGACTCTAGAAATTTACAAACCAAAAATCTGGCGGGCAGATCTTCCTGATTGAATTACTAGGGTTGACTTTGATCAAAATATTTGTAACCGTTCTTAAGTTCTAAAATTAGTATTACTAGAAACTCAATGGAGCCTTGGGGGCCTATCTTGGTTAGTGAGTTAATTCAGGTGATGTGCACCTCGGTTTACATGCAAGTGGCATCTTATTGTGATATACATGTTCATTGAATTTATAGGTGATATGAGTGGAATGTACAATTGCTAACTTAGAAATGCGATCCTAGACCTTATTAGAAGTATTATGAAGAATTTGCGTATATGCCATGATATTTAGTCGTCATGTGGAATAGTTAGTTTATGTGCCCATGTGGTAAATCATAAGTATCGATGCATATCCGCAACAGGGGACCATACGTATTTAAGGGGTGATCAAGCTTGGTATATCCGCGATGGGTGATCACTGCCTGCACGATTAGACTATGCTTATGGTTCTGCTTGGTTTATTCGCAATGGGGGACTATACGCATTCTAGGAGTGATTATGCTTGGTATACCCGCAATGGATGATCACTACCTAGAGCTATAGGATACAGTCCTGCTTGGTATATCCGTGATGGGTGATCATTGCCTATGTTATTAGACTATGCCTACAGTTCTGCTCAGTATATCTGTAGTGGAAGACAATACACATTCTAAGGGTGATCATGCTTGGTATATTCGCGATGTGATCACTGCCTACCTAGGGTTATGAGGATTAGTTGTACTTGGTACATTTCGATAGGCGACTATATTTTAGTTGGATTCCGTTGAGTGGTCTGAAATTTTTACTCTTGCTCATTTCCATAAAGTTAGTCTGGAACCCTAGATTCAAGTGAATGGGAATTACTCACAGTAGACATTGTGATTATAAATTACATTTACCATATTATTACTTATAATCCAAGAAGGGAGTTATGTGGAGTTTCTTTATTAAATTCGTGAAATGATATGTTATCTCATTGATTGATTACAGTAGTTAATTGATAATATCATGCATCTTTGAATCATGAATTAATTAATGGACATGTTTGTGGAATGATGTTGGAAAGCATGTGATATATGTGGTTGACGATATGACAAATCTCAGTTGTTAGTATATAGTTGTTATATAATGTCATACTCTACGTTTTCCGCTAGGAAGTGTATTGAGAAAAGTTAAGAGTTTAACAAAAGGTGAACTACAAATGGCTTGATCCCTATTTAGGGTACATAGGTAGTCTAACGTAAAGGTTTGGTCTTGTCTCGTCTCATAGGCGAGACATGATAGATAAACAGGGTCTTGGTGATGTCACGTGTCGATCTTGGACGTATGTCGGGATTGGGGCGTGACAATTAGTGTTTTTCTCATATATGTGAAAATGGTTTTGTGTAGAACGAGGGTTTTCATGTAGAGTATTTTGAGTTGTTTGTTAAGTTGATGGGTCTCTTCTATTGCACAACCTTTTGTTTTTTTAGGTAAGGCATACGTGATAAACAAGTCTTCCGAGGCAAAGTCCTGATGGGACTGTATTTGCTCAACATCTGCTTGGATATTCCATTTATCCTTTTGTCGCCAAAACTTCATCTTCATCTAGTCTATCCTTTTTCATAAGATTTCGGTCGAATTGATCCTATTTTTGGGCTAAAAGCCCATTTGTCTTAAGGATGCATACTGGGTCGAGGTTCGGGGTTCTTGGGTCGACCTTTTCGGCCCAAATTGTTATTTCAAGCCCAACCATTGCCCTCTCACTTCTAGAACCCTCGACCATGGACACTTGGCCAAAAGGTTTTTAAGAACGAATATTCTTTAATTCGTCCACTATCTTGCATTAAATGCCTCGATCCCAGTTTACACGCCAACTTTGCCTCCACTGACACACCTTTCCTTTTTTTTTTTCTGCCATAAGTCAAGCTCCTAGACAGATCCATCAAAAGGTATTTTCCTTTAATAGGCATTCCTCATAAATAAAACCACCACCTTTTAGAAAGCAACGATTGCGCAATGCGAACACCGGTCCAAGGTATTCGATTCTTACAATCTTAGTTATCACCAAGCATATCTCAAGGTTACTTCTCGATTCTCCCAGACAGAAACCTTCAAGCTCCTTACTAACTTTTTAAAAAAAAAAACCTTGAAGGCTCTCCCTTTATCTCACATCTTGTTATATCTAAACAAAACTCCCTACCTTTAGATTCTGAAATTTTAACATGCTCTTCCAACTAGTGTAAGCAAACACCCCAAAGATCTCTACACCTTCACCATAGACCCTAATCAACACCTTTGATCACTTTTCAAAAGTTACTTCCATCCTGATTTGTACTTCACACTTCATCCCAACTCCAACCAAAAACACGAATGGGAGTATATCTTTTTTATCTGCCTTTCAAGACAAGTGTTTGGGCAAGCTGTGCAATCCTCAATTCCAAAAGTGCTTGGCCTTTCCTGCCGACAATATAGGTTTCACGAACCTAACAAACGGGAGTCCTTTTTGTCAATTTTGAGAATTGGCTGGGCACTTATGGTGTAGTCAGAGTCTTAACACATGCAACCATTTCTATCAAGACGGTCGCACAAGACCGTATCAGCGCTGTTCCCTGTGTAAATGCCTTTGCCCTTCAGCCATTCAGTCTACGTTGGGACCGCCACATTTTCAAGGAATGCAGAATTTCACCTTCTTGTTCTTGTGCTTGATCTTCTTGGGCTTGATGCAAGTCTGGTTTTCCTACTATTAGCAAAACTGGTATTTTTTTAGCACAAGTACGGGGTCAGTTCTTTCTGAATGTTGTAGCTAGCGAAGGCTTAACGACTTAACACTTGGCCTCATGCTCAGCATACATAGTTCGCGATAAGAGAAACTCCAATGAGTTTAGTTGAAAATTCCTCAACATCTCTTTTTTTTACTGTAACTTTCTTGGCTGGCTTTTTAGCCAAAATGGTCCCTGAGATTTGCATAACACGTCACTTTGGTCCCTGAGATTGAAAATCAACAGAAATGGTCACATATATTGTCCACCATCCATTATTTTAGTCATTCCGTTAAAAACTCCGTTAAGTGTCCCGGAGCTCTTGGCCAGAAGTTTGGGCAATTTTCAAAGCTTCGTAACTCAATCACTTCTTAACCAAATTTGACCCATAATATATCAAAATGAAGATAGGAAAGTTTAGAACAAGATTATACCTATTTGGAAATCCAATGGTTGCCAGAGATGGCCGGAAAATAGTCTGAAATGTGATTGGGTAGCGGGAAAACTGGAAAACTCTCCGGAAACTGGGTAAACTTTAAACATTCATGACTTCTTCAATACTCAACGAAATCAAATGATTCAAAAACAAAAAGCATACATCTTAATGAGAAGAAAAGAATGGTACCTTTCTTGATGGCTAAGTCGCCATGGTTTGGCCGGAAAAATAGCTCGAAAGTAGCGTACTCGAGACCAAGACAGCCACTTTCGAGCTGTTTTCGGGCCAAAGAGTTTCGTTTTTGAATCACTCAATTTCGTTGAGTATTGAAGAACTTATGAACGTTTAAAGTCTACCCAGTTTCTGGCGAGTTTTCCAATTTTCCCGTGGGCCAATCACCTTTCAGGCTATTTTCCGGCCATCTCTGGCAACCATTGGGCTTTCAAATAGGTATAATCTTGTTCTACACTTTCCTATCTTCATTTCGATATATTATGGGTCGAATTTGGTTAAGAAACGATTGAGTTACGAAGCTTTGAAAATTGCCCAAACTTTCGGCCAACAGCTCTGGGACACTTAACGGAGTTTTTAATGGAATGACCAAAATAATGGATGGTGGACAATCTCAGGGACCATTTCTATTGATTTTTAATTTCAAGGACCAAAGTGATGTGTTATGCAAATCTCAGGGACTATTTTGGCTAAAAAGCCTTCTTGGCACCGAGTTGTGAAAAGGGCTGAATTTATTTGTAATTAATGTAATTTAGCGGTGGTTGAACCCTTCTCAACTATACTCGGCCATCTCCCATGTAATTGGATAATAATTTTTTTAAGTACCTTCTGTTAATTGCCATTTTATGCAATAAACCAGTCCTGTTTGTGAATTTATATGCCCCATTGTCGGGAACTGTATGAATAACAAAAGGCCTTTCCCATTTACGGACCATTTTCCATATCTTGGATCCTTAATTTTAATAGGCAACATTGTTTGCTATACCAAGTCTCCTTCCCCGAATGACTTTTTGTAATACCCTGTATTTAAAAAAAATGATTATATATATATATATATAGATATATATATATATATATATATCTGTGTGTGTGTGGGTAATTATTTTTACGTAATGATTTTATTAGATTTCTTTTATACAAGAACCTACTTTCGATAATGTAAAATAGTCTCAACGTAAAATCCTTTTCGCTACAAAATTATTTCAAAAACTAGGTAGTATTATTTCTTGTTCATATGTAATTAGAGACAGTTTTAGTTTAAATTGGAAAAATGGTGATTATATGAGTTTGGCTTTATTTTTTTTTTCTCACAAAGGCTAAGTGGCATTTTGGCAACCATTAGAGAATAAAGAGGAGGGGTTAGTCACTACTCTAGATAGGTTGAGGTGGGATTCTATATCTCATAGTGTCACATCCCGGCCCGGGACGGATCACTTCCCAAGCCCGCTCCACCCCCGTAGCACGATATTGTCCGCTTTGGGCTTACCATTCCCTCATGGTTTTGTTTTTGGGAACTCACGAGCAACTTCCCAGTGGGTCACCCATCATGGGAGTGCTCTGGCCCCCTTCTCGCTTAACTTCGGAGTTCCTACGGAACCCGAAGCCAGTGAGCTCCCAAAAGGCCTCGTGCTAGGTAGGGATGAGAATATACATTTAAGGATCACTCCCTTGGGCGATGTGAGATGTTACACATAGGGTATGGATGTGGCCATTGGGTATTTGTCCACATGCATGATAATGATTACAAGCATGATTAATTACCAATGTTTCCAATGATAGATGCCCAAGTGTAGCACAAGGTATGAAACGTGTCATTGAAGGTAATTGAAGACTTCATTTCATTCTACATAAATGAAGAAGAGCCAAGAGAGGAAAAACACACTACCAACAACAACACACCAGCAATAAGGAGTCTTTTCCTTCACATTCTGCTCCTCCTTCACCCACCATTTCTTTTACCTTATGTAAAGGCTTTAAGCCATCTTCCATTGTATTTGTATGTCTCTCATATATAGTGAAATACAAATGAAAGCAAACCCTAGTGGATGTAGTCAATTTGGCAAACCACTTAAATCTTGTGTTGTTTATACATTTACATTTGGATGTCATTGCCATTGAGAAGTACTCCCACAAAAACCATTTTAAATCTTCCTCTACTCTTCTTTGAGAGTCCTGAAAAAGAAACCACAAGCAACATCCAGAAAATGTACCAAAGCTTACCAAATAATATTACTACCCAAAAACACCATCATCTGTAGCCCAAATAAATATACTTCCTTCATCAAAGTTGTTTATTGCCCAATACCTATAACATATCAAAATTTCAGAAAGCTCCAACGGTGCGATCGTCTCATATGTTTGAAATACCAACCCAGTTTTCAATTCCCCAGAAAACTAGACAGTCGTGTTATGAGTACCAAAACCCTATTTTTCGTTCAGATCAAAATATTTCCCTCACAAAATTTGTTCCTTATCATCTCTTCTATAACAAATCCAAACACCACTACAATCCAATCTACATACTAACTTGTAGATCAGTTTGAGCGGCTGATGTACGGTTGAGCTAGCCTTCTCGGCCAACTTCTTGCAAGGCCAACATCTCCAGTTTCTTTCACTCACTTTCGTGGAAGTTTTCAGCAATTCGACTCCTATTACATATGTAGAATTTCAGCTACTTCAACGAAGAGAAAGGGGAAGTGACGAAGGAAGAAAGAGAACAAGAGGGAGGAAATGAAATGGAAAACAATACAAAGAAGGAAATGGTAACATATTGTTTATCATCTATGTTGCTTTGTTGTTGATTTATGATTATATTACTCTTGTTACTAATTAATTTGATTTATGTTGAGGCTTGCAAGCTTGTTAGAGAAAAGGTGATTATTGATACCTATATTGCATTACATATGCATAACATTGCAAAGCAGGAAAAACAGTGTAGTGTTCAAGTGCTCAGTTGTGTTTGAGTTGTGAAGATATTCAAGGGCTGGAGAATGCCTTGAATATAAATTAATGAAATCTTGTATATGTCAGGCGTCGGGGGAAGTGCCTATATAACAAAGTGAATTTGAGAATTTAAGTACAAAAATTGGGTTCAAGGGATGAACAGAAGCTAACTCACATTCTAAGGTATTTAGAGCCAAGTGGTATAAGCATGGTATGGGAGGCTTGGGATACCTTAGGTATGTGTTAGCGGGACTAGAAGGGAGTGAGTACATTCATACATCTCATTCGCATATATTTTAAGCATTTGAAAGAATTGTTATATTCTAACTATTATTTAGTTGGTACTTTTTTTGTTGTGAATTAATTTGTGCACTAATTTATATTCCGCTGCATATTCAATCAATTTTATTTAGTAAACTCAAGCGTTTATTATGTAAGATTTTGTTATACGATGTATTGTGTAATTAGTTCCAAATAATTTCATTTTAATTTTTTTTTTCACTATGTCTTGGTTATAGAATTCATGTCTATAGCTAAGATGTGGCTCACTCCCTGGCTTGTGAATAGTCCTTATTCGTGGGTCGGTGTGTGACACTTTTGCTTAACCCTCTTTGCATCATTGCCTGTGTGTACTCTTTGCTCGTTATTGGGCTCTGTTTGGTGACCCGTAATGAGTTAGCACTTATCTCTAATGGAAAGATTGCATCATGCACATAAGCATAAAGAGAAATGCGTGTTGTCGAACGTTGTGATGTCCGATAAGCTCAGAGTATGCCACAAACAATACCTTCCCTTCATCATTTTTTCTAGAATGCCGACAATAACTTTGTTGCTGGCTTTGACCTATCAATTGGCCTAAGGACAATATGGCGTTGACTGTTCCAACCTGATTTTAAGGCCCCATGTTTAATGATTGAATCGTTTGGCCTTAAAAATTGTACCATTATCGATAATGATTATTTATGGGATGCCAATCCTTGTCACAATATATTATTCGACGAAGTCACTAACTTCCTTTGCGCTGACCTCGTCGTAAGATTTCTTTTCAACCCATTTTGTTAAGTATGGTTCTAAAAGATACTAGGTGCTAGTAAAGCGGCAGGCAGGCACTTAGTGCTTAGACGCCTAGGTGGGGCCTAGATGGGAGCCTAGGCGGACTAGACGGATTTGTATTTTTTTAAATAAATTTTATTACAAATATATATAAATAAGTGTATATTTATACTTAAAAAACCATGCTTGTATATAAAATTTGAAAAAGATAAAATGCAAAACATATAAAAATAAATATTTACCATGAAATATGAGACTGTGTGAACTTTTAGAGTCATTTTGAAGACTATAATTTTTAAATTATTATTGGGCCTTATTTTCATTAAGAAAGATGAAGTTGGGCTGATGTAATTGTTAAGAAAATGTCAAAACTTTTAATATAAAATAAAAACCACACCAACCCTAGTAGCATTAGCCTCACCCACCCCACTTTTCTCTCAAATCGCATATGCGCACTCCTTCTTCTACCTACCTCTGCAGCACATCATCTTTTTCTCCCTTCATACCTCTGCACGATCTTTCTCCCTCCCTCTCTCTCTCGCGTTCACTCCCTCTTCAGATTTCATCAACGAATCGGTGATAACTCGGTGTGAAATGGTGATGACTCGGTGGAAACGGATGGGGAAAGCGATGAGGAGAACTGTCTAGCACCAGCGCCTAACACTGCCTAGACCGCCTAGGAACGCCTAGGAGCACCCAGGCGGGCGCCTAACAACTCACCGATTTTGTCCACCGTTTGCACCAAATCGGAACGGCACCCTAAAGCCCGCGCCTAGGCACTGCCTAGGCCGATTTTTAGAACATTGCTGTCAAGTAGTCGGAAGCTACTAGGATGCTAGCTTGTTCGACTGTGCCAGATGCCCGAATCTTCCCAATAACGCCCATGGCCCATCCTCTTAGATGGTTTCACCGTTGAATGTGACTCCTCTGCAAGAACCTGCTGCACTAGGCTTGAAGGGAAATTTGTGAAAAGCTAAGTTCATTAAGCAACAAAGTACATGCATTTAACGATATGGCGGAAGCATGTTTCTATACACTTTAAAACAAAACTTAAGCCATGAAATTCAAAGCCTAGTAGTGGTGGTGAACCAAGACTCAACTCTAATCACAAAAAAGTTGAGAAACTTTATACATTTTGAGTTCCTCTTTGCATGAGCAAAGGCTAATCACCCATGAGTGGACCTTCATTCCCCTCCTTGAGTTAGGACTCCATGGTCAAACTGCTAAATGCACCTGAGAGTAACCAATCATAAAACACTTTACTATGTTGGGAAGCTAAGGAATTGATCTATTTTGGTGAAAAAGTTAAAATATCTTCATCACCTAAGACTTTGATAGATAACCAACTAACCAGAAGCAGTGTTGTTCACTTATCCGAACTGAAGGTGCTCTTGAATTGCCTGGTTTTATAGCTCCAGTATTGTTCACTTATCCAAAATGAAGGTGTCGGCGGTTTCCAACACAATGTCATTTACTTGTTCGAAATGAAGATGTGTCGGCAGGTATGTTAGGATAATTAGTGTTATTCTTAGGAATGTCAAAAAGGTTTAATGTCGAGTGAAGGTTTCACATACAGCGTTTTGAGTTGTTTGTTGAGTTGAAGGGCATCTTCTGTTGCAAAGCCTTCTCTATTTATAGGTAAGGCATCCGTGGTAGAGTTCTGATGGGATTGTATTTGCTCGACATCTGCTTGGATAATCCCTTTATCCTTTTGTGGTCAAAACTTCACATTCATCTAGTCTCGGCCTCTTTGATTCCAACTAGGATTCTTAATCTAATCTCGTTATGAGACTCATCCATCTTTATTCAATTACGCAGGCATACTAATCCTTGGGATAATTCGTATTTATCCAAGGCTCAATTTGATCACTAGCAATTTCTATTCGCATAGGACTAAACCGAGCCTCCACACTTGATTTCTTCAGTTCTTCTTTCAAAAGGACTCAGTCGAACTGATCCTATTTACGGGCTAAAAGCACATTGGCCTGAAGAATGCGTACTGAACTGAGGTTTGCAGTTCTTGGGTCAACCTTCTTGCCCCAAATTGTTATTTCAAATTCAAACAGAAATCCTGTGTGTATGCTCTACTATGTTACAAAAGATCCAACTTGTATTTGGATATTTTAGCTTAACGCCCTATGGTTGTACCATGCCTTACTAGATACCTTAATTGTAGAAGCTTCCGAAGGGAAATAGACAAGACAAAAGTACAACTATTAGAGTGGACAAGATTAAAGAAAACAAAGAACCGACCATAGTATATATAACCAATGAAAAAGCAGTATTATGAAATACGATTTGATTAATCATTTCACATATCAAATAGGACAGACATGAATATGAATTTAATCATTTCAAATATCAGATAGGACAGACATGAATATGAATGGCCATTTCGATAAAGAAATGGTTACTGAACGGGTGTGGGTTTGGGCGGTGTGGTGTGGCTGTTTATGGGCGCTGAGGGTGTGAGTTCTCTAGAAAGAGTAGAGTTTTGAATTTAAAATGTGGCGAAGTGATGTGGGCTCCCTCGTATACTTTAAATTTTTGTTTTATATTTAAAGTATTTTTATTTTTTAATTTACAAACTGGAAAGTTGCATCCGCTTCATTATAAATATGAGTTTTATATGTGTCATGCAATCACTTAATTTGTTAATTAATAAATTATGTAACAGTGGTATGATACTGTAACAAATTTGTAAGCTGATATAAAAATTACAATACTAAAAAAGTAAGGTATGAGTATGATATAATCCAAAATTGAAGTGGCAAAATATAATTTGAAGCAAGTAATTTAATCCATGTTAAATTGCAGGCAAGTAATTTAATCAATGTTAAAACAGTCCCCCCGGGGACATCCGATGATCCGATAAAATCAATGTTAATAAAATAAATAAATTATTGCATGATAAATACCCACTTTGGTTGTCCAGACAGAACAAGCGATAAAGCTTTTCTCTAAGACCTATATCTTTTTCCTTGCGTTGTACTTTGGAAAAATATTGAAGGACATGGCGGCAACAATAAGCGCAGTTGGAGATGAACTTGGAGTTAGGTCGACTGCAATGGGGGATAATTACGGTGACCGCAGAAGTGAGTTGAAAGCATTTGATGATACAAAAGCTGGCGTCAAGGGACTGCTCGATGCAGGCTTCACGAAAATTCCCCGTATTTTCTACTGTCCATCACGGCATGATCATGAGACGGAAGCCGCTGGGGAGAAAGCCATGCTCAGTATTCCAGTCATTGATCTCCAAGGCATACACCAAAACGATCCCGCTTTGCATCCTCGAGTCATCGACGAAGTCAGAGTTGCGAGTGAGAAATGGGGTTTCTTTCAGGTTGTAAATCATGGGATTCCTGTTGAAGTTTTGAATCGGATGATTGATGGAGTACGTGAGTTCCATGAGATGGATATTGAGCTTAAGAAAGAGTTTTATTCAAGGGACTTTGCGAGGAAGGTGTTTTTTATGTCCAATCGTGATATGTACCATTCTCTGGAAGCTAACTGGAAGGATACACTTGTGTGTTATGTGGCTCCGGATCCACCCAAACCAGAAGAATTACCGTCAGTGTGCAGGTATAATTCTTGTCCTTTTAGTTTTGTACAATTAAGTGATACATTGAGATCATCTACTTGATTTAATTGATCATGCATCATTGCATCTATATGTTCGGGGGAAGATTTCTCTAGAGAGGGCTCCTCAGCACTCAGCACAGTTCCCCAAGGGATTGGCACTTGCAATGTGTAGTCGGGCTCTTGCTTGCTGCTTGTCTGCAAGAAGAGAACAAAGTTAGTTCTGAAATGTGTCTTTGTGGGGCCTTAGGTGTAGGCCTTGAGGCTCGCAATCAAAACTAACTAAGTGCTAGGCGTGCCACTACTATCTCAGTATAGCAGATGTAGAACAAGAGTGTGTTTAGTCGATTACTTGCGCCCCAAGTTACTCGGACTTCTTCTTATCAAAGGATTGTCGTGGATAGGTTAAGTCCACATTAAGTTCTTTTTCTTGCCTTGTGGCTTTTAGTTCATAGTCGTATACGTTCGAATGAAGGGAGTCCAGATCCCCTTAAGCCATTTACTTGGTTCCAGATTGGCCTTTAAATGCAAGCATATCCATTAAACTAACTAGATCTAGGTGCAAATGGGATTCTTAAAGTAAGAAAACTGATGGGAATGATTTGTATACCTGCTGGAGAATACATTAAGCAGTAGATCTATTAACTTAGAAGACAAACAAAGATCTTTGAGCAAGATTTCACCTTGTCATGTAAGGTTGAACCTCTTGCGATCACTTCTCTTTGAATTTACAGGGGTTGTGTGCTAAAAAGGATGGATGGTAAACAAGTTCACACAAGGGAATCGATACTACGCCACTAGGGGTGGTAGCAGAGCTTTAAACTAGACAAAAGATGGCTTTTGTAGAGAATGATCCTGAAAATGACTGAGATCTAGGCTGACTACAGCTTTTGGATGCAAATTTGGCTTGAGAGCAGAGTTTGTATGTTTGTTTGTTTGATTGGTTGAGTGTCCTTGTCTCTGGGGCCTCTTCCTCCTTTTATAGACGAATTAGCCCGACTGCTATGCCTTTGCTCTTGCCCGAAAGCAACTTGGAGGGTAGTGAGTCATTAGCATTTTACTTGTATTGCCACTGAAAAGTACTTTTTGGCTGATTGTGAGTTAGTCTCCATCACTTGGCATTTAATGCATAGGTATATGGCCTATGCATTAATGGGGAGACGCCAATTTGTCTCTGGGCTTGGTGTTGGGCTTCGAGCAAGTCTTCTTTTAGTTGGCATCCCTGGGCTTCTTCACACTTGTAGCCCAATGTCCAAATATTAACCAAAACAGTGCCCGCTTCAATCGTTGTTGAGCCTGTAAATCGAGGGGTAAATGATGATTGAATAGCCATCTCACGCCTTCACTCGGGACACGTGCCATTTAATGCAGCTGTTGCTTAACACGACCTTTGCACTATCCCACGACTCTAAATGTAAATCTATTGCTCACTATATAAATCCCTTCTCTGGTTGAATACCTTAGCCATCTCAAGCCTTTGAACTTCCAGAACTCCCGGCATTCTCAGAACTTTCAGAAATTCTCAGATCCTTCTCATCTTTTCTCAAAATCTCCCAATGACACGCAAGGTTGTTTGAACCCAATCTCCTTGCGAAACTGGTGAAGGGATTTCCACCATGCGTCGTTTGCTCAACGGCCTTCATTGCCCTCGAGCAGGTCTGCACACTGAATTCTTCTTCGAGGAAGGAGGAGTATACTCATTGGGACCTGCATGGACTTCTTAGGTCCCTCTTGTTGTTAAAAACAGCATGCCCAAGGAGAAAGCAGTTCTACAATATCCTCAGAAAGGTGCACTGCCTCCAGCTTCCGTTTTAGGATTTCTATGGCATTAAGGAGTAACCGGGCAGCTTTAATCGCACCGGTAGATTCTACTTGTAGTTTATGTACCGATATTCACAAGCTCGGACTTCCTCATAGCTTCTGCTTTCTTGATCACTTCATCATTATAGGTGTATGCTTCATGATCAACTACCACGATCTTGTCAGATTTAGGATTAATGTCAAAGACCTTGGTAAGACTCGTGGAAGAAGGCTCTGCTGTGGAGGCAAGGATTACAAAGGTGTTTTTGAAAATGAGAAATTGGAGAAGCAATTATCTGTACTTAAGGCATTCTAGGATAGTTGCCCGACTAAGGATGTAAAACATCTGAGCTTAATTTTTTATGCAACTCATCATTCAATGAAATGAAAATGATCTCCTTTTATCTGCTTTAACTTACATTTTTAACTTGAAACTCAACTATGATGAGCACATAAGTTGACTTCGCAATGTTTACACTTCCTCAAAGTAGCAGTCCCTGACATCCCACAAAGTTGGGTGATATTGCTTCAAAAATTAGTGTTAACTGGATGCCTCTGTAAACTTCCTTCCATATCTACCAAGTAATACCCTCATTTTCCTAGTACTTGGTTGATAATGAAAGGACCCTCCCAAGTTGGACTCCACTTTCCAAAGCCTCTAACTTGAGCTCCTAAAGGCAGAATTGTTTTCCATACCAAGTCTCATTCCTTGAAGGTTTTTAATTTTACCTTCTTGTTATATGCTCAGGCAACAACTCTTTTCCCCTTTTGAATTTTATCTAGAGCTTCAATTTGGGATACATCGAGCTCTTGAACTTCTTGACGCATAGCCTGAATATATTTTTCACTGTGCAACCCGAATTGATTTTGAATCCTAACAGAACTCACATTTATCTCCATGGGGAGCACGACATCTTGCCCGAAGGTTAAGGCATAAGGAGTAGTTCCAGTTCCTGCCCTCTTGGAGGTTCTGTAAGCCTATAAAGTGTCTCCCACCATTCTTTTGATGATGTTTCCCAATATCTTGTTGTTAGCTTCTACCTGGCCATTTGATTGGGGTAGTAAAGACTAGATCGGATCATCTTAATTTTGAACTTACTTACAAATTCTTCTACTTCATTTGAAATAAAAGATGGCATGCGGTCTATGACGATTGTCTCAGGCACCCCATATATGTGTAAGATCTTCGTTTTAATGAACTTCTTGACCACGGTTGAGGTTATGGTTTTCACCGCTGAAGCTTCTACCCATTTGGTGAAGTAGTCTGTTGCCACGATTATGAATGTATGCCCCTTGCTAGAAGCTGGGTAAATTTGCCCGATGAAGTCCATTGCCCACCCTCTAAAGGGCCAAGGCTTGACCACGGGGTTCAAGGGTATTGAGAGCACATGTTGGAGAGGTTCATATCTTTGGCATTCTTCAGACCCTCGGGCATAAGCCTAGCAGTCTTTCTCCATCTCGGGCCAGAAGTAACCATATCTTCTAAGTAACCATCTCATCTTGGTTCCAGCCTGATGGGACCCACAGATTCCTCATGTACTTTGGCTATTACCCTCATTGATTCTTCCTGGCCTAAGCACTTCAGCAGAAGTCCATCTGGAGTCTTCCTTAGTAGATTTCCCTCCCACAAAACATACTTAGTTACTTGTTGTCTATTCTTCTTACTTGTGGGGAAAGATGGATCTTCCAAATACTGAACAATAGGTGCCCTCCAATTCTCTATCTATATCTCTTCAGTCAACACATCTAGGCTAAATCCCATTTCAAAGATAGAAGAGAGATTTCTTCTCTGAACCTCTATATCCTCATCAAACTTCCTTTCTTGGATCTGCGCTCCAGAAGCTAATTGTGCCATCTTATTGGCAATTACATTTGATTATCTAGGGATATAGCTGACTGATATTTCTGTGCCCTAATAACTTAACAATTGAGTGGCCGCTATGTAATAACCAGACATGGTGATGTGTCTGCACTTGTATTCTCCATTTAACTAATTGATCACCAATTCTGAATCACCGAACACCTCAACTTCCTGTGCCCCCAACTCTATTAAGATTTCTAGACCAATGATCAATGCTTCATACTCTACCCGATTGTTGGTAGTCTCTTGATAATCCAAGAGGAATGAATAATAATGGCGAGTTCCTTTGAGATCAATGATGACAATCCCAGCTCCAGCAACATTTTGAGTGCAAAACGCATCAAAATATAGTCTCCATTGAGTGATCCAGAGGCTAGTTATTCATTCTATTTCTTGCTGGGTCCATTTTTCCTTGCCCGACGAGGCTTTGCTTGGCGGAATCCACACACTGGCTACCTCTAGAGTTCTTGGGATGTTGATGATCTCCTCTTGAAACTCTTGGTGCTCAGCCAAAAAGTCCGGAATCACTTGTCCCTTGACCGCTCTCTGAGGCACATACTGAAAGCTGAACTCCGAAAGTACTAGGATCCACTTTCCAGTCCTCCCAGTTAGCATTGGTTTTGACAGCATATACTTGATTACGTCAGGTTTGGCAATAATGTGGATGTGGCAAGCTAACATGTAATGCCTTAGCTTGCATTCAGTGAAGTATAATGCCAGACACAACCTCTCCACTAGTGTATATCTTGTCTCTACTTTAGTAAGGATTCTATTGAGGTAGTAGATTGCTTGTTCTTTTCCGCTTTCATTGTTTTGGGCCAACAAGCTTCCCATTGATTTCTCAGAGGCAAAAATATAAAGCTTTAAAGGCTTCCCTCTCTGAGATGGCATAAGCACTGGTGGAAAGGCCAAGTAAGCCTTTATTTTGTCAAAGGCTTCTTGGTGTGGTAGACCCCACTCAAATTCTTCTTTGTCTTTCAACCTGAGCAGCGGAGTTAGCGGCTGAATCTTGCCCACCAAGTTAGCAATGAATCTTTTTAAGAAGTTGATTGGCTGCTCTAAGCTTCAACTTCTTCCCCTCGGTCGTTAGCCAAGCTCTCCCTTTCTTGTTTTCTCTCTTTCACATACACCAACAGCCTTTTGATTAAGGACCAGACTGCAACTACTTGGTCTTTGCTTCTTTGTTCTGACATTTCTGGTGTTGGGGAATCGGGACAATATAGGGCCTATCCCATTCTTCCTTGGTGAGGAATAGCCCTTGTTTTATAAGCTTTTGGGCCGTCACCTTAGCCGGGCGGCCGTTCTTATCAGCTCCTAAGCACTGGAGAATCCTAATGCTAGGATTATAAAAGTTGGCTTCTGCCACATTGATGGTGAGGAGGAATGGCCATGACTCGGCCTTCACCATTTCCCAAAATCCTGGTCTCATAGCTCATTCCTCATGGTAAACTGCTACTTGTTGATGCAAAGTAAAAAGCACCGAGAAACTCTGATAAATCCATTCTCGGCCAGTAAACCTCCATATATGGAAGTGCTATCCACAGCAAAGAAGGCTACCATGATTTGCTTGGAACCCAAGTCAACCTCCAGGGGTAATATCCCATGAGTTCTAGTGATGGCTCCAGAAAAACTGGAAACTGTTAAATCCGAGGGGATGAGATCCTCCTCACTTCTGCACACCTTCTTCATCTGCTTGTATGGCAACACATTGACCGCAGCTCCCTTATCAATCAAAACCCTCTTGAATGGCACTCCATCCAGATGAGCAGCTACATAAATGGGCTTGAGATGGTTGGCTAGGGTCAAACTTGGGCGACTGTAGACCATTTTGTCGGTGTACACTCTCTCGGACTCCTTCTTTGTGAGCTTAGGCAAACTTGCTCTGCCTGACTCCTCTTTTCCCGCTCCTTCAACACTAACTTGTGCCATCTTAGGTTCTGTTGCCAAGTAATCACCCTCCATTGTGGCAGGTTGATCAGGCTCATCACAAAACATGGCGGATAAAACATATGTCATGTTTACGTGGAAGTTGCTAGGTCCAGGTAAGTTTTCCTTCTTGCCCCCAATGTGTTCTATGAACTCATCTAACCAGGCCTGCGCTTCTTCTGGCAGCATCAGCTTGGGCAGCGCCTCCTCTTGAGTTATGCCAAAGTGTGGGATTTATTTTGGGATTCCACAGAGAGTATCAACCAACAATGGTACGGGCAACCCCCTTTCAAGTGAGATAATTCCAAAACAAATCGGTTTCGGGCTTCATCTTGGGGTTGGCATCATTACCATATCCTCTTAAGCTCTCATCAAGATTCTGTATTTACCAGGATGGGGGTTCTGCGGCGCATGGTCTCCTTCCCCTTTGGTCTTGCTATTACCTTTCTCCACCTCCTTCTTGGTTCTCTAATGAAGTTGATTTATTCCCACATCAGGTACTTTTTCAAACTTTACATTCTCAGAGGTTTCCGAGGCAATGGGGACTTTTAATGAGTTCATGTGGGCTTTGTGTTACCTCTGGACTCTTCTGATCATGGAGGCTCTCATTTCTTTAACTGGTCTCCCATCCTTTCCAACCATATACCATTTCCGCCTGAGTCTGGCAGGATTCTTCTTTGTGACTGGATTCACTATCATCCCCTTCATCCTTACATCTCCACTGGCATAGCTTGGCTGGGGTGGCTTCACATCCACCCATCTTGGTACCTTGGTTTCTCTATCTTCCACTTCTTCAGAAGCTTCGTAATTTCTGAACACTTCTGACAAGAATTTTGGTTGAGAGTCTTCTCCCAACCTTTGGAAAACATTCCTAGACGTTTTTTTCTCATCTGCCCGCATGATATTCCTGCGGGTTTCTTGCTATTCTTTCTTTTTTCTTCTGATCAGTTCCTGATCAATAATGGCTCCTAATGCTGGGACTTCCAACTCACACTCACACTAACACTTGTTGCATAACACCACTACTTTGATTATGGTTGCCTTGGGTTTCTCGGGCAACTTGATAGCTCATTCAGTTGGCATATCAACTTGCCTCATTTTTGCCCTCACTTCCCAGGTGGCCTTCCCTTTCCATTTTTCAGCCCATGTCAAGTTGATCATGTTTATTGGGGCTTCTAGAAAAGGATCTGTGTCAATCATCTTGGCCTGAGATTTCTCCAACATCAACTTTCCTTTCACAATAAGGTCTTGTATCCAATCTTTGAATTGGACACAGTTGGTTATGGAATGGTTGAAAGTATAGTACAGCTTGCAGTATTTCTTCCCCCTCAGTTCTTCGGGCTTGGGCATCTTTTTGGTGTTGTTGGGCATAATTACTCTCACCCGAACCAACTCCTCATAGATTTCTGCGGCTTTGGTTAAGTCAAAGGAATAACTCTAGTATTTGGGGGGCTTCATGGGGACAAATCCACCATCATTCATGACCGCCTTCTAATCCTTGACTAGCTAAACTAACCCTTTCACTATCAAAGATTTGAAAGGGGTAGTCATATCCGCCGTGCATATATCCATTCTCTCTCCTCTATAGCTATTATTCTCATCTGGCTCTGCTTCACCAAACTGCACTTGGTGAATAGCCGCATTGCTTTTGTAGAAATAAGGAGTCTTAGATGAGTGCTTCATTTGCTGTTCTTCAAGCAATAGTTTCTCATACTTGGTGGCCGCAATCACCAACTATTGCAACTCATTGAATTGCACGTCATACAACTTCTTCCTCAAAGGCAATCTCAATGCCTTCTGAGCGATGGAGATGAGCTGTGCGTGATTTATAGGGAATTGGCACCTCATCCTTGTCCTCCTGGACCTTATCATGAAGTCTTCAGTAGACTCATGCTCATATTGCTTGACTTAAACCAAATCATTGATAGTCATCTTGGGCTCGACCTTGTAAAACTGTTTGTGGAAGGCCATCTCCATTTGCCCCCAGTCGACAATAGAATTAAGGGGGCAACAATGAGTACCACTGAGATGCTAAGCCCATCAAGGAGTTTCCAAACAATCTCAACTTGTAGTTGGGATTGTCTTCAAATGCCACACAGTGATTAGAAAACTTGAAGATGTGATCTTTGGAAGACACATTGTCATTTTCTCCTCTGAATGTTGGGAACGCGGGTATCATCAAGTTGACTGGAAAAGGGTTCTGCTCATCAACGTACTCAGGATAAGGCTTCTGATAGGTGATCCTAAACAGCGGGCGAGCCTATGGCTGAGCATTCTGTACCACCATCCTCCTCAACTCGGCTAACTCCTCCCTGAACTACTGGTTAGCTGCATTGTTGTGTGGAGTATGTAGGGCTCCCCACTTTGGGCAGCGGTCATTGCCCAAAAAGGCTTCATTCTTTAGGTCTGGCTGTCTCCATCTGGCATCTCCTCCCTTACTGGCCAATGGTGGTGGCCTATAAGGAAGAGGCTTATCTGCCTTGGTAGGCTCACCTTTCCCACTGGATTCCCCAATTGACTGGGGCATCCCATACTTCGTCATTTGTTGCCCGCTCTGCCCCCTGTTATTAAGTGAAAATAGTGGAGGGTCGGGCAACTCCGCTTCTAGGATTCCTTCCAACGTTGGCTAACTAGCTCCAGATCCTTCCTTGTTTTTATCTTTACCATTCTTTTCCTCGAGTAAAGGAAAGAATGGAATAACTGGTTCCTTCTCCAGGCTGACTTCTCTCATTACTCCCTTGGCATAACCATTTTTCCTCGCAATCAAAACTAACTAAGTGCTAGGCGTGCCATTGCTATCTCAATATAGCAAATGTAGAACAAGAGTGTGTTTAGTCGATTACTTGTGCCCCACGTTACTCGGACTTCTTGTTATCAAAGGAATGTCGTGGATAGGTTAAGTCCACATTAAGTTCTTTTTCTTCCCTTGTGGCCAAGGACTTTTAGTTCATAGTCTTGTACGTTCGAATGAAGGGAGTCCAGATCCTCTTAAGCCATTTACTTGGTTTCAGATTGGTCTTTAAATGCAAGAATATCCATTAAACTAACCAAATCCCGGTACAAATGGGATTCTTAAAGTAAGAAAACTGATGGGAATGATTTGGATACATGCTGGAGAATACATTAAGCAATAGATATATTAACTTAGAAGACAAACAAAGAGCTTTGAGCAAGATTTCACCTTGTCGGGCAGGGTTGGACCTCTTGCGATCACTTCTCTTTGAATTTACAAGGGTTGTGTGCTAAAAAAGGATGGATGGTAAACAAGTTTACACAAGGGAATCGATACTACGCCACTAGGGGTGGTAGCAGAGCTTTAAACTAGACAAAAGACGGCTTTTGTAGGGAATGATTCTGAAAATGACTGAAAATGACTGAGATCTAGGCTGACTACAGCTTTTGGATGCAAATCTGGCTTTGGAGCAAAGTTTGTATATTTGTTTGTTTCATTGGTTGAGTGTCCTTGTCTCTGGGGCCTTTTCCTCGTTTTATAGACGAATTAGCCCGACTGCTATGTCTTTGCTCTTGCCCGAAAGCAACTTGGAGGGTAGTGAGTCATTAGCATTTTACTTGTATTGCCACTAAAAAGTGCTTTTTGGCTGATTATGAGTTAGTCTCCATCACTTGGGATTTAATGCATAGGTATATGGTCTATGCATTAATGGGGAGACGCCAATTTGTCTCTGGGCTTGGTGCTGGGCTTCGGGCAAGTCTCATTTTAGTTGGCATCCCTGGACTTCTTCACACTTGTAGCCCAATGTCCAAATATTAACCCAAACACTATAATTTACTTTGTAAAAGGAATTTCCTATAACAAAATGTTAGTTATAGAACTCGTTCATATTTTGATTAATGTCGAGAACGGGTTGTGATTTGCTACCCACCTATTGCGATGGGGTGAATTCGTCGACATTATTATACAAAACTTATCACATCGTACTAAAGTATATGATATAAATGTGCAAATTTTTGGTACAGTTATATATATTTGTTGGTGACACTGGTGGGAAACGAACCTATATTATACTGGTACTTTTAACTATTAATTGCAATTTTAGTCTTTTAAGATCATATTTACTTTCATAACTTGAATCATGAGTGAACTTGATATATATGTTGGAGTTGTGCAGAGAAATTGTAAATGATTACTCAAAGCAAGTGATGGATTTGGGATTTATTTTGTTTGAGTTATTATCCGAGGCTCTTGGGCTCAACTCAAACCATCTTAAAAACATGGATTGCGCTGAAGGGCTTATTCAACTGTGTCACTACTACCCAGCGTGCCCTGAACCAGATTTGACGTTGGGCACTGGCAAGCATACTGATGGCACCTTCATCACCATACTTTTACAAGACCAAGCTGGTGGCCTCCAAGTTTTATATGATAATCGATGGGTTAATGTTCCTCCCAAGGAAGGTGCTCTACTTGTCAACATTGGGGACTTTCTGCAGGCAAGTTGTTATACCAAAATTATCTTCAATTCTTACTTTTCTATTACTTTACCATTAATGAATAGTGATAGTAGTTCAAACAAATATCCAAACAAGAACTAAAATAAAAATCAACACGCTCAAAGGTGTTTCGATTTTTCACATAATCCCCTTGAGGTTTTGGAATTACTTCAAATTGTTTTCACAGAAACCCTTCCGTTAAAATTTTCATCTAAAAATTGATGGTGAGAAAAATCTTTAAACAATCTACACCCCTACACACATTTCGGTACACACATTTAGCAGTTTTAATATAATACATTTCGGTGCATACATTTCGGTAAACACATTTAGTTACATTAATTTAATATAATACATTTCGGTGCATATATTTCGGTACATACATTTCGGCAAAAACATTAAAATACATTAGTTTAATATAATACATTTCGGTACTAACATTTATATACATTAATTGAGTCTTTCAAGTTTAAAGAATGTTAAATAAAATTAATAAATTAAAAAACTCTATTTTGGTCAAAAAATAAATTAAAATTTGTATATTAATAAATTTAAGTATTTAATGAGAGAAATTAAATAAAATGCACATTAATTATTTTGAATTAAGGACAAATTAAGGGATTATAATCAATATGTAATCTAACACCAGATTTATTTTAAATTTCAATCTTTTTAAAGGATTAAAGTAAAAAAAAACCCTTTTATATACCACCCTTTATAAAGAAGAACATTATGACAATTACAAAATTTAAAAGAAATTAACCTCGTTTATTAGCATGTAAGATAAAGACATTACGAGAACTTAGAAGATTGTTTTAACTTCACGAAATTATATTTTGTTAACTTATTTTTAACTAATGTCAAGTCATTTTGTGTTTAGTGTTTAAATGAAAACATGTTAAAACCTCATGTTGAGTCTTTATGCAATGTCTATAACCGTATAGAGGCACGTGGAAAAACAATAAACCTTAGGGTTACGTGAGAATACAGTAAACTCAAGCGGTGTTCATGTAATTATTTCTCACGAAAAATTTGTCAGTTAAAGAAACATTTTTTTATGCCATAAATAATTTTAGAAGGAGTTTGTGAAAATAATTTGAAATCTTAAAAGTGTTCGTATAATTTCCAACATTACTAGCTGTTATAAAATCAAAAAAAAATCATAGAGGGTGTTAATATATATATAACTTATTGTCTAATTTATGAAAAGAGAAATTCGAAGAAGGCAGCTACAGATGGACTGGTCTGGTCTAATTCACTTGCCTTATAATTTTTCTTGTTTTTGTGCAGCTCATGGCAAACGACAAGTATATGAGCGTCCCCCACAGAGTAATATCCAAGAGTGTAGGCCCAAGAATATCGGTGGCAAGCTTTTTTCGACCATATGTTGTCGCAGGGAAATCAAAGGCTTACGCACCAATCAAGGAATTGGTAACAGAAGAAAAACCCCAAATCTACCGGGAACTCGATTTGAAGGAGTATATGACGCACTACGCCTCAGAAAAAGCAAAAGGGACATGTCAGCCTTTACTACATTTCAAGATATGAATGTTGGTGTAAACATTATGACTTTTTTAACATTTATTCTCAAATGTGAAACGTGTCCGTCCTACCTTTTAATTTCCCAGGTCGCATTTTCAGGTTTCTTGTATGATTGTGTCACGTTTTGCCACATTATTTTATTTGTGTTATATTAAATAAAAAATAAAATTATAACATGCTTAAGGAAATATTTTAGTGGGAGTAGAACTCTAGAAGAGTGGTTTTAAAGCATTTTATTTGTGTTATATTTTGGTGGATGACAGTTTTCTTAGTAAGAAGAAACTATTAACTGTTGTAGATATATATGTTTTGTCTCTCCACTAGCAATTCATCATTCATATTGAAAAGCTTGTCCTATTGAGAAATAAACATAAGATTGCAGAGAGGAGAAGACTAACTCAAGCATGTAAATTATGAACTCAAGTAAGTTCCTTTTTTTTTTTAGTGAAAGGTTACTTTATTACCGACACAATATATTATAGTAGAAAAGGCCCAAATACAATACACACACAAACAAAAATGGACCTCCAAAGTAACCCATCAGCCCACAAACCAAGATCCCAACAACCGTCTAAAATGCAACCAAGAAAAGCCGCCCCAGGAGTGAAGAAACAGAAGACGCGATCCTCCAACGAGCACCCTAGAAGTTGTAGTCACCAATAGAAGGAACAAAGTAAAGAAGCCTATGGGAATAAGCAACTCACAAGCAACAATGCCAACGAGGGCACACATACAAGTGGAAGAAGGTGATAGGAACACCCAAGCCAGAGCTCTACTCACCTTCCGAGAGAGTCGCGAAAATTCGAGAGAAAGATTAGTGGTTAAAAATCTAATAGATGGCTTCAAGGCAAAACAGGAAAGGGGATGGATGACAGAGTGGCAAAGAGAGAATAAACAGGAAATAAGAAAAGGGATGACAAGGACCCTGGTCATAGCTAGGGTGGATATGGAAACTCTCACACAAAGAAGAGAAAAACTCTCACAAAGAGAGAACTCTAACGAGGAGAGAAGCAGGGTCACCAAGTAAGTTTTACTAATTGTTTCCATGAAATCAATTCTATATATGATTATGGCATTAACTGTAGCTACTTGCATTTAATTAGTTTAGATCCTAAATGAAAACTTTTACATGTGGTAGCAGAATCACCAATTAAATCTTGAACTCAATTATTTTGACTTAAAGTATACAAAGCTTGAATCGGTGCTGTTTGACTTTCAGGTATAATGCATGAATTTTTGTTCCACTGTTTTTCTTCTGAGTATAAAGATTAACTTTTTCTCTCTCGTTCTCGTATGGCAGCTCTTTTGTTTATCTAATTTCGTGAACTTTATCATGATAGTTGCGAAGAAAGTTGAGGTTCCACCATAAAACCAATTGGCAATATTGGGAATAGCCCAACTACTTATAAGCATATGCAAGGTCCCTTCTGTCATCCATGTGGGGTTCATTCTCAACATGCCCCTTTACGTGTGGCGAATTTTCAAGCCTAACATGTTGACAACACAACTCGGGTGACATGGAGCACATGTAGTTGTTGAGTTTAATACGTGGGATAACCTACTCTGATACCATGAAGAAAATTGAGGTTCCACCATAAAACCAATTGGCAATATGGAGAGTAGCCCAACTACTTATAAGCACATGCTGTTGAGTCAACATTCTGATACAAGCTTCCTCACTGTGCTCCTACAAGACCAAATCGGTGGCCTCCAAGTCCTAAAAAACTGGTGGGTTCATGTTACCCCAATTCATGGAGCTTTAGTTATAAATCTCGGAGATCTGTTACAGGCAAGTCAAATTTAACCAAATTGTAAATGAAATGCTGATATTGTTACAGAAAATTCTTCCTTGTATGTAGTATTAAATGATACAAGCATTGGATGATTTGGATTAGTTTGAATTATTGATTTTACTTGGTTCCGTGAACCCATGTCATCCAATACTCGTGACATTTAATACTACATAGCACCAAAGCTTATTATTATGTAGTTTCTAATTAATAGCTAATCTCAAACGACAAGTTTATTGGTGTTAGCTAGGGGTGGGCACGGGCCGGGCCGGGCCCGAATTCGGAGGGACCGGACCGGACCCGCTTAAAAATAAAACGGGCCGGGCCGGGCCGGATATTACAAATCTAATCACTGGAACTGGACGTAACCCGGTCTGTTTCAAACGGGTCGGTTCGGGACGGGTCCACGGGGTTTTTTTTTTTTTTTTAACAGTTTGGATTGCCTCTCGGACTCGCTCTGTCGCTCATCCTCTAGATCTTTGACATTGCCAGAGCTTACCAGATTCTGCAGAGAAGATGTATAAATTGTCCAGGGTTAGAATCAGCTCTATTCCTTCACCAATTTAAATCAAAACCCTCCAGAAATGATGGAAATATTTAGAGGTCAAGAATAGAAATAGAAATAAATCTGAAACAAAAGCACATGCACGTGTTAGATCTCGCTTTACTTCAGTCCAACACATAAATCTGAAACGAAAAAATAAAAAAAATTAACACAAATGGAGGAGGGATTTACCTGCATGCATCTCAGTTTTCATGATTATAGAAACACTGAGATGTGTATGTTGCTGGGCTTCAGGTTGCAGACAAGAATGAAGAGCTATGAGAGAGAGTGGAGCTGATGTAAAATGAAAGGGTTGTAAGAATGGGCGTTGGGCTTGAGGTTGGAGAAATGAGAGCATTTTCTGATATTAAAGAAAGAGAAGGCTGAAATACATCTCTCATATTCTAGAGAGAGAGAGAATGGTTGGTTTGAACTTTGAATGAGTAATAGACATGGGGACTTGTTATATTGGGAATCTGAAAAACATCTCATTTTTCTTTCTACAGAGGTTGCTTTGAAAATGAGAGAGGAAGAGCCGTTCGGCACTGGGCTCGAGGAGATAAAGATAGCCGTTTGGCTCTGGGCTCAAGGCAAATGAGAAGGGGATCCAATGTTATTTCAACACATGCTAGAAACGGGCCGGACCGGGGGCCTGTCCACTCCTATTTTAAGAACCGCCCCGCCCTGCTAAATTTGTATACCCGCCCCGCCCCGCCCCGTTTTGTGTTATGAAATTTTGGACCTGTCCCAAATTACGGGTACCCGCCCCGACCTGCGGGTCCTGGACCCGTTTGCCCACCCCTAGTGTCAGCCATAGGGTGTTGGCCAAAAACATAGGCCCGAGAATTTTGGTGGCATGTTTTTTCAGACAACATCTTCCGCCGGAAAATTCCTCGAGGAGGTATGTGCCAATCAAGGAGTTGTTATCGGAAGAAAATCCCGCAGTTTACCGGGAAACCACGGTGAAAGATTTTGTCGCATACTACTGTACGAAAGGGCTCAATGGGGTCCATGTACTGGATATCTTAAGGTATGAAGTTTGGCTGTGAATATGTATGGTCTAGTTTATTTAACAATGATTCAGTCTTGAGTATACTTGCTAAGATGAAAGCATGTATGGTCTAGGTTTCCGAGCAATGGTCTTACTTGTATTCTAGATTATCATTTAGATTTATTTCCTTGTATTGCTCTGTTGTTTTTGTGTAAATTCCTCTAATTTGGAGAAAATAACGTATAGGAGATTGTGAAATTTATTCTGAAATATATATTTTTATAGTGACTCCATTATTTGCCCCATGTATTTTTTTTTTCTTCCCTTGGAGAATAACAGCCAATTTCCTAGACAATCACAGGTACCAAGTGTTGGCGTGAGTCAACTTTATGGTTTAGGAATGTAATTAGAATAGGATTACATGACTGATTCATTGTATAGTTGGGATTCTTGTTTCCTAATTTATAGGGCCTCATGTATAAATATATGCCTCCTAAAGAGAAGAATAATATAACAATTCAACCCTAAACAAATATACTTTTATCTTGGCATCAGAGCAGGTTTCGGCTTGTCTCTTCCCAAACCCTAAAACAAGTCAAACCCAAGCCGTGCATTCTGCAAATATTGCATAAGAAAAAACAAATCCTGGTGTTCTTAAATTTGAACCTAGAAACCAACCAAAATGCTCGTGGCTTTGTAATCATCAAAGCTACATCAAAATTTAATCTTGCCAAATCACGATCAACCTGGTGCGATGGCAGAAGATAGAAAGATCAGAGAGTTGGTTACCATCCAACCCATGTCTAGTTCGATGGAGTCCACCAACATCAGCGGCGTACTTTTTGGAATTCGGTTGAATGACACGAACTTTAAAGTTTGGTCAAAGATGATGGAAATCCATGCTGCAGGCCTCGGCAAGCATGGCTATTTGGCTGGGAAGATTCCAGTTGTGGGAGAAGACTCTCCGGGCTACACAAAGTGGGTCACCGAAGATGCGATTGTGCGAGGGTGGCTGTTGAAAACCATGGAACCACACCTGTTGAGTATCTTCATTGATCTTTCGACAGTTAAAGATATCTGGGAGAATGCAACCCAGATGTTGTACGACGAATCTGACGAGTCTCAGTATTATGAACTGAGAGGCAAGGCTATAAGGACAAGACATGATGGTCGTCCGGTAAATTTATACTTCACATAATTGAAGGGAGTATAGCAAAACCTTGATAAAAGACGTCCTATCAAGATAGTGTGCGCAACTAATCTTCGAACCCATAAGGAAGAGCTTTCAAAAGGCAAGGTGTATGACTTTCTCGCAGGATTAGACAATGGCTTCGACCAAGTCCGGAGTGAAATCCTAAGAATGAAACCCACTCCTAGGATTGAATAGTGCTTCAGTTTGGTTCGACGTGAAGCACAAAGAAAGACAACTATGCTTGGGACAAAGGCCATGACAACAAGCTCTTATATGGCAATGGTCACCAAGTCCCCATCACCATTCATGCGTCCACCATCCACTGGAACACCACACCCGAACCATACCCAAGAAAACATTGACAAGGACAAACTTCATTGCAATCATTGCAATGGAAAGCGGTACATTGAAGAAACAAGTTTTGAATTACATGGGTATCTAGAGTGGTACTGGAATTAAAAAAACAGTTGAAAACCAAAGGGAAGCGCACAGGGCAGGCCAAACTAGCTGAGTCTGGGGTTGGAGGGGCTGCTATAACAGCAGGCTACATAGGGTCCAATTGCAATGTTGGGAAAACTACTATTGCAACAAGATATTATGAGTGTAGGCCCCACACATCAGCCCATGGCTTGGAGGAACAAATGGGCCACAACTTGGAAAAAAAATTGCAGCATGCAGGCGAGGAAAATATTGACCAGATGCTCTCATTAATTAAGCAAATTTTAAATGAGGATCCAGGTAACATCGTTATTGCACTCATAGCATCCATTAAACAAGATTTTGGCTGGATAATAAACTCAAGGGCTATTGATCACATGACATACGACAAATCATTATTTCACCACATGAGTTCCCCACTAAAGGAGAATGTTATCACGGCAAATGGCAAAGTTGCTCCTGTTACAGGAGATGGTTCAATAGACCTTACTCCATCTTTACCTTTGCACAATACACTACTTGTTCCATCATTATCAAATCATTTACTCTATGTTGGTCAGGTTACAGATCAGTTGGATTGTGTAGTACTAATGTTTCCTACTTTTTTCCTACTTCAGGATATCCAGACACGGGCGATCATTGGACCTGGTACTAAGAGGAGATGATTATATTATGTGGTGGATATGGCACCAGGCCGAGTTAATCAAGTGTGTAGCAGTTACAATAATAAGACCAAGACAATTTGGTTATGGCATCGTCGACTAGGACATACATCTTTTGGTTATTTAAAAGAATTACTTCCATCGTTATTTAGTGGCATTTCAAAGTCTGATTTCCGCTGTAATGATTGCATTCTTGCAAAAAGTCATCGTACTTCGTACCATTTGAGTTTCAATAAAAGAACAGTGCATTTTGAGTTAGTTCACTCTTATGTATGGGGTCCTTCACCAATAACTACACAACATGGTATTCAATGGTTTGTTATCTTTGTGGATGATTGCACTCGAATGACATGGCTTTATACAATGAAACAGAAAAGTGATGTTGGTCAAATCTTCAAACAATTTTACCACATGATTGGAAATCAATTCTTCCTCCCTATTAAAGTCCTCAGATCAGATAATGGTGGATAATATTTTAATTCAGAACTCTGAGTTTTTCACGGAGCACGGCATTGTTCATGAGACCATTTGTCCTCAAACCCCACAACAAAACGGTGTGGCGGAGCATAAGAACATGCATATCTTGGAAACTACTCGAGCATTTCTTATTGGAGCACATCCACCTAACACATATTGGGCGGAGGCTGTCACCTATTCTGTTTATCTCCTGAACCAAATGCCTTCCTGGGTTCATAATTTTCGCACCCCTCTGGTAGCCTTGACATATCATGTCTCTCTTTTGTCCTCTCTCCAGTTATCAAATCGCATTTTTGGATGTGTGGCATATGTGTATCTTCAAAAAAACCAACGCAGTAAATTGGACCCATGTGCAATTCGTTGTGTGTTTTTGGGATTTAATAGCCAACAAAAGGGATATCGATGTTATCATCCCTCTAATAGGCGTTTATACGTCACCATGGATGTCACATTCTCCGAAACTGAAATGTTCTTTGTTATCGAACCAACCCACTCTAGTCGTCAGGGGGAGTTGGTTAGTATACAAGACGAATATAGGTGGTTTGATATGCCACTGAAGCTGTTCAATGGGATGGTTAAAATAAACCAAGAAAATAGTGAGCTTGCTGCTAGTACACTTGGCAGCAGCCCAAGTGTCGACTTGGCCACCAACGTAAGCCCGCTCGGCAGTGGCCCAAGCACTGATTCATGCATTTACAGCAACCCAAGCACGGATCCATCCATTGACTATGGGGAACAGGATGTGGAGTCTTTGGGCAGCCCAAGTGCTGACCCACGGGCAGATTATGAAGAACATGTTGCGGAATGCAGCAGTGGACAGAGGGGAAAGCCTTTGACTTGGCCTATAAATAGGCCTGAATTGGGGTTAACAAGAAGGAAAATGGATAGCACCGAAGCAGCAGATCCAACAAATAATAACCTTCATTCTCCTATACCAGTACCCGCTTATGTCCCTGAGGATATCCAAGAGGTACATTGTCATAATTCAAGTATTATTGAAAATTCTTATGTCTTACCTTTTAGGCAAAACCATGGTAAACCACCTGACCGATTCTTTCCGAATGGAAAAGTGAGATGCAATTGCACAATATGTGTCAACACATCGTTTGTCACCTAAGTATCAAGCGTTTGTGAATCAAATGGCTGGAGTCAAGATCCCAACCAAAGTGGAAGAAGCCTTGCAAGATTCTCGTTGGATAGAAGCCATGGAGGTTGAGCTTGAGGCCTTACAAAGAAATGGAACATGGAACGTGGTACCACTACTACATAGGAAGAGACCGGTGGGACGTAAATGGGTATTCACCATAAAGCACAAAGCAGACAGATCCATAGATAGATACAAGGTAAGATTGGTTGCTAAAGGGTACACGCAAACATTTGGAGTTGATTATCAGGAAACGTTTGCTCCAGTTCCAAAAATGAATACTATTTTCGAGTTTGATTGGCCCCTGAAACAGTTTGTTGTGAAAAATGCATTCTTACATGGAGATCTGGAAGAAGAAGTATACATGGATTTTCCAGCTGGATACGAAGTACCAATAGAGCTGAAAAAGTGTGCAAACTTCGAAGAGCTCTCTATGGACTCAAATAATCACCCAGAGCATGGTTTGGGAGGCTCACCCAAGTAATGAAGAGTTATGGCTACAAACAAGGGAATGCAGACCATACACTGTTTATCAAACCCATGGGAGGTAAAGTCACTTTGTTGATAATCTCTGTGGATGATATGGTAGTCACTGGCGATGATACAGAATAGATAAAGAGACTACAAAGTTATCTTTCCTCGAAATTTGAGATGAAAGATCTAAGGGGCTTGAAATACTTTCTCGGAATCAAAGTTGCTCGTTCTCATGATGGTATTTACTTGTGTCAGCGAAAATATGTGCTAGATTTTCTCTCTGAAACTGGGATGTTGGCATGTAAACTAGCAGAAACCCCCATCGTGCATAATCATCACCCGTCAATATACCAGGATCAAATTCCGACTAACAAAGAGAGGTACCAGAGGTTAGTAGGAAGATTGATTTATTTATCACTTACGAGGCCAGATATTGCATATGCAGTTTGCATTGTAAGTCAATTTATGCACCATCCTAGTGATATGGTAGCCGTGATGTGTATATTGAGTTATCTGAAATGTGCACCTGGGAAAGGATTAATTTTCAAGAAACAAGGACATAGGGAGATAAAAGGGTATACTGATGCTGATTGGGCTGGAAACATTACCGATCGTCGCTCCACATCAGGCTACTTTACATTTTTACCAGGAAATCTCGTAACTTGGAGAAGTAAAAAACAAAACGTGGTGGTCAGATCCGCAGCCTAGGCGGAATATCGAGGTATGGCACATGGGATTTGTGAATTGTTATGGATCCAAATTCTTCTCATTGAAATAGGATTTAAATCTCGGGAGTCTATGTTGTTATACTTTAACAATCAAGCAACGAGAAAGATAGCCAATAGTCCAATCCAACATGATCGTACAAAACATGTGGAGGTGGATAGACATTTTATCAAGGAGAAGTTGGACGTTAAGTTGATTGACATTTCGTATGTGAAGTCTGAAGAATAGTTAACTGATGTGTTAACTCATGCAGTGTCGGTGAAGGTTTTTCAAGACTCACTCGACAAGTTGGGCTTAGGTGATATCTACGCACCAACTTGAGGGGGAGTGTTGGCGTTAGTCAACTTATGGTTTAGAAATGTAATTAGAATAAGATTATATGACCGATTCATTGTGTATTTGGGATTCTTGTTTCCTAATTTATAGGGCCTCATGTATGATTATATATATGCCTCCTAGAGAAAAGAATAATATAACAATTCAACCCTAAACACATATACCTTTATCTCCAAGCACATGATTTGGAACTGACGAACCCCAACAATGAAAGTTCTCTGGAGTTACATAGAAGCCAAATATATAGAAGGGATCATAAGGATCTGGCACTCAAGAATACTAATGCAACTTTTGCACTCTGGAAATTGTAGGTCGCATTCAACAATAAAAAAAATACAGTGCAACTGTGCGAGGCCTAAGATGAATGAAGTCGAGGTTCTACCATATACAATATGAGTATAGCCTAATTTTTGATAGACACATGCAAGGTTTGGTAAACTTCTAATGTGGGACATCTATTTGCATCCTTACATAAGAAATTAAGAACCCTACAAACATCCACAAAAATCAACCCTACAAACCTTCTAAGTTAAGGGCCAGTTACAAATTTACAGCAACAAAATCATATCTTGGTAATCTGCTTTAGTTGCTTTCAACTCCAACATTAACTCCAATATTCATCACTGTATTAAGAGCAATATTCTCAACACTCCACAAAACCATATAGCAATAATCCCTAACTTGAAAAATCAGAAAATTGTGAGGCATTCATTGTGTACTTGAGAGCTATTGTGAGTTTGTGAATTCTTTTATATTTGTTTGGTAATTAATAAAAGCTTTCGTTGATAGAGAGATACTCCTATGTTAGATGAACTTTGAAATTGTTTTTGTCCTCTTTGTTATTTCGTTTATTGCTTTGTATGGTTCTCGGTTTAAGGCATAACAAACTACACAAAACTACATCACCCTTTAATATCTTCTCTTCCTGGGTGAGAGCGTTTCTCTACTTGTGAAAGTTTTCCCACTAGTGTGTGACTGCCCCTCTGCTTATTCCCTCTCGTAGCCACCGACCCTAGCTATGGCCAAGGTTGGTGGCAGCCCTCTTCTTCTTCGTTCTCTTTTTTCTTTTCCTCTCATTCCCCTTCAGCCCCTGTTTTCCTTAGTCCAGGGCCAGTTCGCCACTTCCTTCCAACCCCTTATGCCCCTGTTTTCTCCATCTGTAGCCCCTTCTTTCCATGTTCCCTTCCACCTTCCTTCCATCTTTCTTCTACCTTTTTCCACTTGTTCTCTTTTTGTCGATTCTCCTTTTTCCCCTTCCTTCCACCATTTTTCCACCTCTTTCCCTTTTTCACATTTTTTTTCTTCTGTTTCCCCCTTTCTTCCAGCCCCACTCTGCTCAACAATCCACCTCCCTCTTCATCCCAATCGGCTTCATCCTTCATTGTTTCCGTAATCTCATTCGGCTCCTACTTCTCTTCACCGCAATTCATCGCATTTCATCGGAAAGTGCATAGAGCTTTTGCTCGGGTGTTCACACCACCTCTTTCATTCGGGTTGCCCATGATGACAGTATTGCTAGTGGGTTGCTTCTTCCCGCTAACTTCTTTCGATTTGTGGTTGCTATTGTTGTGGTGTTCGATGGCAGTATTTAGAGCCCCGTTTTGGGATTTTGTGTTGGGGGCCATGTTTAGCTTGTTCTTAGAGGCGTGTTGGGGACCTTTTTTTTTCTGTTGGTGGGCAAGCGGATTTTCGGCGGCGGCAATGGTTTAATGCTGCAAGGAGTTTGCTTTGTTGTTTTTTATGTTTTGAACCCTTAGAGAGGCTCATTTTTTTATCTGTATATTAATATTTGGGCTTTCTCTTATATAATATATTATGTTTGATAATAAAGTAACGTTTCAAAAACAAAAACAAAAAACACTACACTGAAACTTACAAAGTTAAACATGTGGCAGCAATGAAAACACGTGGAAGTGTGAATTGTGATCCTGTGAAGCATGTGTAAGCCTTTAAAAAAGCTTTTACATCTTCAAGTCCCAAAAATGTTACCAGATTTTACAAATACATCCAAAATGATCTCCGGGAACTCCATAAACCAAGACCGCCTTCAACAACTAAGGGCCTTTGACGAATCCAAAGCTGGTGCCAAAGCGATCGTTGACAAAGGAATCACCAAAATCCCACCAATTTTCATCCGGCCGCCCGAAGATTCCAAAGGAATCACCCAAGTTCCCGCCAACCAACCCAAGCCCATTTCAGTATTCCTGTCGTGGACCTTGCTGACACTGTCGGCAGGCAAGATGACGTTGTTACCAGAGTCCGGCGGGCCGCAGAGAATGTTGGTTTTTTTCAGGTGGTGAACCATGGGATTCCCCAGAGAGTGTTGGACGAGATGTTGGAAGCGGCACGTGGGTTCCACGAGCAGCCAAGGGAGGTGAAGGCCGGGTACTATAGTAGGGAGTTGATGAGGAAAGTCAAGTTTGGGAGTAACTTTGATCTGTATCAGTCAAGGTTTGCCAATTGGAGGGACAGTTTGTTTTGTGTCATGGGTCCTGAGCCTCTTGATCCTCAAGAGTTGCCGGTGGTTTGCAGGTTAGTCCATAGATTGAATTCTACTCTAATCCTATATTGAAACATTTCATAATCTTATGTGAGATCTCTTAATCAAAATTAGCATAAGTAACTACAATCTCATGTGCTCAACTACTCGATCGTGCCTCAGTACCTCTTGTGTTTGGTTCTCCCTCCCACAATATATAGATCTGGAAAAATTCTCGAAAGTTCTGAATCAGACCCAAAAAATCCCGAAACTGAACCAAAATTGTCCCAAATCGAATATCCCATACCGTTTGGTACCGGATCCTAAACCGATGGTCCAAAAAGTTTGATACGGGTTCGGGACCGAATCCCATATGCCTTTGTTCAGTAATTCTAAACCGAATCGATAAATATTTTAATATAAATTTTTTATATAGTTGAATTAATAATGGTGATTGGATTTGGCCCGACTGTCTCTCGCACCTCACTTCCTCACGGACCTCATACTATCAGATCTCTCTCAACCTTCGAGGACAAGTCCTGCAACCTCTACTCCCGCCCAAACCCCAAACCCCTGAATTCCGAGAGATTTTTCAATCTGACTGGTACAGAGGGTGGTACACCATGTGTTACTATACAAATGGTAGAATATAGCTGAGAGATTTTTCAATGTGACTGGTACACGGGGTGGTACATCACATATCACTATACAAATGGTGGAATATGTGTGTTAAAAAGTTAATATCGGGCGGCGATTGGGCATTGAAAAGAGACTATGAGGGTTAAGGATTTAGGAGAAATGTTTTATTGTGACTGGAATATGAGTGGTACACCACGTGTTTTTAAGTTAATAACTTTTTAACACACATATTTCACCATTTGTACAGTGACACGTGATGTACCACCTCATGTACCAGTCACATTGAAAAATCTGTCCAAACTATGGCCAAGCTGCTTACTTCTAACCAGATCGTCCCCCAGAGGGTCCTGCTTCTCTGTTGGAATTTTTTTATTATTTTTTATCAAGATAGAGCATACACAAGATTATACAAGTGATATGCAAGATGAAAATGAAGAAGAGAGAGCAAGTTTTCTTCTATTTGTAAAAACCAGTCTCTTTCTTGTTTCCCACACATAAGAACCGAAAATTGGTTCTGAAAATGTTGATTTCAACCGAGTGATGTTTTCACCCAAGAGAGAGAGGTTTTACACATTGGAGAAAGCATAAAACTGTTTACACTTTAACTAGCATCATTATGTCTGGAGCCATATGCTAATTAGGGTTTATTTTGAGGTTTAATTTTCTGATGTTATTCTTCTCACCAAGGAGGGAAATATACATTGTACAAGATTGATTTATAAGGAAAGAAACACCGAATAATAAATATCCTAATTACATCCTGATTACAAGGACCCAAACAGGTAACTAAGCTAATTACAAAGGTCAACTCTCCAACATTCCCCCTCAAGTTGGTCCATAAATGTCGCTCATGTCTAACTTGACGAGAAAGTTGTAGAACGCTGGACTGGCAACAACTTTAGTTAAGATGTCCGCTAATTCATCCTCTGACTTTACGAACGGGAATTAAATAATATTCCCATCCAACTTCTCCTTAATGAAGTGTCTGTTAACTTCCACATGTTTCGTGCGATCATGCTGGATTAGGTTATGTGAGATATCAATCGCTGTTTTATTATCACAAAACAAATTCAAAGCCGACTTTGAAGGACACCCGAGTTCTACAAGTAACCTCCGAAGCCATAATAATTCACATACTTCTTTTGCCATACCCTGTATTCCGCCTCTGCACTTGAGAAAGCAACCATTTTCTGTTTCTTACTCAATCAAGTCACTAAATTTCCCCCCACAAATGTAAAGTAACCCGATGTGGACCGTCAATCAGTAATATTCCTTGCCCAATCTGCATCGGTATAACCTTCTATCCGGCAATGACCATTCTTGGAAAACATGATGACTCTACCTGGGGAAGACTTTAGGTATCGTAGAATGCGTTCAACTGCACCCATATGCGTATCACTCGGGGAATGCATAAATTGACTAACAACACTTACTGCATATGCAATATCAGGGTGCACGACAAGATGGTGATTTTGGACTATATGGGTGTCAACCGGTTTACAATTAAGCATTCCGGTTTCGCCTAACAAGTCAAGAACATATTTTCTTTGAGATAGAAATATACCCTGTTTAGATCGAGCTACTTCTATACCCAAGAAATATTTCAATCCACCAAGATCTTTCATCTCGAACTCAGTTGCTAAGTAATCTTTTAGCCTTGAGATTTCCTCTTTATCATCACCCGTAACAATCATATCATCCACATAAATAATAAGTGCCGTCAATTTACCCATTCAACATTTCAAGAATAGTGTATGATCGGAATTGCTCTGCATGAACCCATACTTCCTCATAGCCGTCTGGAACCTACCAAACCATGCACAAGGTGATTGTTTCAATCCATACAATGTCTTATTCAACTTACACACCATTCCGGGTTATGAAACCAATGCATATACACTTCTTCTTTAAGATTACCATGTAAGAAAGTATTTTTCACATCAAATTGCTGTAATGGCCAATCCAAGTTAGCTCCAACGAAAGTAACTCTTACCACATTAATCTTTGTTACCAAAGCAAATGTTTCTGTATAATCAACATCATACGTCTAAGTGTATCCATTGGCCACCAATCGTGTTTTGTATCGTTCAATCGACCCATCAGCTTTGTACTTGATGGTGTACACCCATCGACATCTCACTCTCTACTTTCCTTGGGGTAGCGGAATTAAATCCCATGTTTGATTTTTCTGAAGTGCATCCATTTCTTCCTCCATTGCCTTGGTCCATTGATCATCAGATAGTGCCTCCTTCAATGAACTTGGTGTGCTATCATTGGATATTTGTTGTACAAAAGTTTTGCCAGGTTCTGATAATTTATGTGATGACACATAGTTGGCAATGGGATACTTAGAGCCTTTCGTTGTTTCCGGTGAATATCGATTGGGTGGCTTTCCCTGGTTGTGCAAGGCAACTGATAATTCGGAACATCGGATACATCAATTGGGATAGTAGATCTTACCTCAGGAATATTCTCTGGAGTATGGTCATCTGGTGGTACTATATTTTGAGACGATGGGGGAGTAGTACTAGTAGAAATTTCAAGATTAGCAAGTGGCAGCAATGTTGTTGTGGGTGAGGACGACACTGCCGTTACTTCTGTGGGTAACGATGCTGCTTCTACTGGCTGGGCTGGGAGCACAGCCACTACGGGCTCGGCTACTAGCTCGGCTAATAATGGCAGCGAAAGATCAGTGGTAGCAGCCATAGTTCAAACCTGCTCGTCATGTAGTGTTTCCACCTGAAGATGAGGGTTGAAAGAACCCGAAAAGTAATACATCTCATACTCGAAAAAAGTAAGATCCATGGTAGTATACATCCGACGTGAAGGAGGGTGGTAGCAACGGTACCCTTTCTGATGTAGTCCATACCTCATTAAAACGCAACGAAGAGCACATGGGTCAAGTTTTGTCTGTTGATTTTTATGTGGATGAACAAAGACAACACATCCAAAAACTCGTCGTGGGAGCACCAAAACAGACGGTAGAGGCACGAATGTAGCAAGAACTTGCAAAGGTGTAAGAAAATTCAATACTTTGGATGGCATGCGGTTGATAAGGTAAGTTGCAGTCTGAAGAGCAACATCCCAAGAAGCACGGGTAACATGCGCCCCAATCAATAGCGATCGAGTCATTTCTAATAGATGACAATTTTTGTGCTCAGCCAACCTATTCTGTTGAGGAGTCTGAGGACAAGTAGTCTCGTGGAGGATTCCGTGATTAGTTAAATAATGTGTAAAATCATTATTAACATATTCACCACCAGTATCAGAACGTAAAATCCGGATTTTAGTACAGAACTATCTGAACCAAGGTGTGGAATGTCTTAAACGCCAGAAACACATCACTTTTATGCTTAAGAAGGTATAACCATGTCATCCATGTGCAATCATCTATGAAAGTTACAAATCACCTAATACCAGATGAAGTAGTAATCGGAGATGGTCCCCAAACATCCGAATGAACAAGAATAAAAGGAATAGTACTTTTATTAGAATTCAACAGATAAGAAACACGATGACTCTTGGCAAGTACTCAAGTGTCACATTTAAAGTCTGAAACTGAACAACCAACAAATAAATCCGGAAACATATGCTGTAAATAACTGAAAGACGGATGATCCAAACGGTGATGCCATAACCATATTTTACGCCGTTTGTGATCAACGGCTCCTTGGGCGAGATTGACCCGACCTGTATTGACATCATCCACAAATAGAGATCTCCCTTCTTAGTACCACGATCAATTATCTCCTTCGTGAGAATATCCTGAATAAGACAAAACTTCGAATACAATAGTACACAACAGTTCAATTGCTCGGTAGCCTGGCCAGGAGACATCAATTTATGTTTTAGTGAAGGTATAAGTAGTGTATGCGGCAAAGAGAGGGTAGGCGTGAGGCGTACAGTGCCAGCGCCAGTTATCGGTGAGGTGACACCATTAGCATTAGTAATATTTCGTCGAAGTGGAATAATATCACAAGCTAAATCAGTGGGGTCATAGGTCTTATGGTCTGTGGCACCGAGTCAATGATCCAATCGGACTGAGTATCACAATTATTCATATTAAAAGTATAACCATAGTTACCTGAGGACTCCGGAGGCATGTCGGAAGAACTCGAAACAAGAGGAGGATTCATGGTAAGGTCGGTTAGGGTAGTAGTGTTTAGGGTTGTAGAGTTTAGTCTAGGGGTATGATCGGTTAAGATGAAATTGTTTCCACTGGTAGAGTGAAGGTAGGTTCTCCATGGGAAGGCCGAGTTTGCTTGAGGGAACGGGCATAGCATAAATCTTAAGATCTCTGCTCTGATAGCATGCTAATTAAGGCTTATTTTGGGGTTTAATTTTCTGATGTTATTCTTCTCACCAATGAAGGAACTATATATTGTACAAGATTGATTTACAAGGAAAGAAACACCAAATAATATTTATCCTAATTACATCCTGATTACAAGGACCCAAACAGGTAACTAAGCTAATTACAAAGCTCAACTCTCCAACACCATAATGCCTCCCACCTCTTTGCTAGCACCTAGATTTTAGGCATATTGACTTCCAAACATAAAGCAAAGACAACTTGGCCTTCACAATACAGAACCAATGTGGCTTTCACAAAGCCATTGTATACAGACATAAGTAAAACATTACAACTGAACATTAACTCATATTAACATTCTTACTCAATTCATGCCCTGATTCTCTCTCTCCCAGAGTTCTCTCTGTTTTCTCTGTCACCCAACCACCACACACCACCACCAAACGACTTCATTGCACAGCCACCACCATGTCCACCACCACGTCGCGCAGCCAGCACAACTTGCTTGTTGTTTCTCTGTCTCTCGATCCCTCATCCTCCACCTCTATCAGTCCATGGCACCGTGGGTGTCCTCCATGGCCAAGGCGTACCCGTGGCTCGGAAGCTCTACCAACTAACGTTTCAGATGATTTTTTATCATATGTTTGTGTGTATGTGCGATTGATTTTTGGTTCTCCTGTCGTATTACTTGCTCTGTTTTTTTTCCTCAACAAGGTTTGGCTCATTTGTATTTATCGTTTCATTTTAATAAAATTAAAGGATCAATGCGATCACTATCACCCCATTGTTTTTAATTAAAAAAATACAAGTGTACAGTGGCGAAGCTAGACGCAAGGGGAACGTTATAAAGAAGCTTTATATATTAGTTACAATACCATGTCTCATATTTTATAGGTCATATGCATGCCCAACAATGATATAGTGTATCAGATTCTTTTTCCTGTGTAATCCTAATGTTTCGATACTTTTCTATCCAATATCGAAAGTGTTGTGATTTACGACTCAAAATTAGGATGATGCAAAAATTAGGTTTATGTTACCTATTCCGTTTGGTGTCCTATTTGGGTACTGGATTTGATTTCTCGGTTAGACATATTTGGTGGAGAGATTTTGTTAATTACCTATTTGATTAGGATTTAGATTTACTTCCAGGTAGAATTAGGATTGTCATTGTACCTAAGTTCTATGCACTATAAATAGGACGTTAGGGTTAAGTTTATTTTATGTGCTATCATCATTGGTTTAGAGAGTTTTCTCTCTTTTGGTTTTGGGTGAAGGTAACCGTTTGGAGTCATGAGTTTTCTCTCTTCTATGTTTCTTCGAGTTCTCTACTCGTTTGGTGTAGGGTTTGTAATTTGTGAGATTTGGGTTGTGTTGAGAGTTAAACACTCTTTTGTAATCTTCATTTGTTTAGTGAAATTTCTCGTTGTGCTTCACCCGTGGACGTAGGCTTTCACGCCAAACCACGTTAATCTCGTGTTCTTTTGAGATTGTTTGTTTTTAGCTTTCGCCTACAACGTTGATATTTGATACTTTGGATAGAATTCGCTTTCGATTACGCATAAAAAAACAGCAGGAAGACGCTAATATTCTACTTGTGGAGCTAAAAATAACCAAGAAAATTATAGAGGCAACACGTAGACTTTTGGGGTTAAAAAGACAAAATTACTTCTGAGGCACATCGGGACTCCCACGCGCATGCAACGAACAATAATGGCTCAATCGACGTCAAAAGTGATCAAAATGATATTCTTTTAAAACCCTCTCATCACTCCTCATCAAATCTTCACCCACGGGTAACTCCTAATTATTCTTTTCAAATTGAGAATAATTGCCAAATTAATTGATTAATTACCTAATTGACTGCAAGATATAATTTGGCATAATATCTTGCAATTAGAGCCAATTTCCACCATAAGTGGAAGGTCCTTGTTTCTCCAAATAGGGTCGGCCACACCCCTAATTATAACCCTTTATTTTTCCAAAAACCTAAGTTCATACTTCTCCTAAAATTCTCTAAACACTTTCTCTCTCAAATTCTAACTTTGGCATCAGAGATTCTTTGGCCAATGCCCCTCCATTCATCGTGGGTGCGGAGGCTCTTGGCCTTGATCTTAGGTGTTAATTGTTTTGCAGGTGCATTTCCATCCAAGAAGAAGAAGGCGGAAATTTGCATCCACACTAGTCCCCTCGAAAAACAAAGTTTGATATTTATAATCTAAAGACCAAATGCATCCCGAAGTCTTCTCTAACCTAAATATGCACGACATATCAAAATCATCAAATGGACATGAGTCGTTTTTTCTTTGTATAGATTGTTTGGGGGTCAAGACTAAAGTTTAGTTGAACAATAGCACCTGCGCTCTGTCGATGTAAGATAATGACATTGATTTATGAACAGTTGAAATTTTGGTCTAGCAAAATGGATATGACAAATGATTCTCATCCCAGTTGCTGCATTTTGTTTTCTGTGTCTAATTTGCAGAGACATTACTATGGAGTACTCAGACCACGTTCACAAATTGGGCTTAAATCTGATCTTTGAATTGCTATCAGAGGCACTTGGGCTTAAATCTGATCACCTTCTAAGCTTGGATTGTGCAAAGAGACATCTTATTCTCACTCACTATTATCCGCCATGCCCTGATCCTGAACTAACTATGGGCACTGCCAAACACTCAGATCCAGATTTTCTCACCATCCTACTTCAGGATCATATTGGTGGCCTCTAGGTTCTGTGTCAAAACCAGTGGATCGATGTTCCTCCCCTGCCGGGAGCTCTAGTAGTCAACATCGGAGATCTCTTGCAGGCAAGCCCCTCTAGTTCCTACATATCTTCTTAACAACTCTAACATGCATATCAGCAGCATTGCATTAAATGTGATACTTGTTGGCTGCAAATCTGCTAATAAGCACTTCATTAAGTACATTTTTATTTTGGAGTCGAACATAAGGTTCATTGATAGAAGAAAATGCTACAAGAAATAAACATCAAATTTAGCTGCAAGTAGGCCAAGCTTAAAAGGTAATCAGATTTAAGCGAAGTGCCTCTGATAGCAATTACTCTTCGTTTATTCTATCTAGGCCACAAACATTTTAATTGGGTTCTTCATTGTAGGCTGGGCTTAGATGAGCACTTCGAAATAGTCACCATGCACATTTTGACACGTGTAACATGCTGGACAACTATATATGTCAAACCATTTGTTGTTGGATTCATGTAAATTGTTTTATTGTGTTCTTGCAGCTTATATCCAATGACAAATTTAAAAGCGTAGAACATCAAGTGCTTGCCAACTATGGAGGACCAAGAGTATCCATTGTGTGTTTTTCACCCTTCATCTTTACCCATCCACAAAGCTGTACGGCTCCATTAAGAATTTGTTATCAGAAGATCATCCACCTATGTACAGGGAAACCTCACTCCAAGACTTCATTTCGTACTACGATGGAAAGGGGCTTGACGGGAACTCTGAACTAACACATTTCAAATGGCGAAGGTGAAAACAAGGAATTTGGAAGATGTATGAATTTATATTCAATGTGAATTTTTATAGGATTGTATTTACTTTGAGGACAAGTTAATCCTCTACTCAATATCTACTATAAATAAAGGCACTGTGCGGAGGAATAAGAACACACACAAGGATCCCTACAATTTCTCCATTGTCTGTCTTGCTGCCGCACCCCTTCTTCTCCCTCAGTTAAATATAGGCCACAACACGTCATCAACACGCTCCTACGCTGTGCTACGGTATTTCAAGGAGAATTTCTGCTACAAACTAGTTCATCAATATCATCATCCAATCCAGGTTCTTCCAAAAAAAGGGTTTTAATCTCGAGATTTTTTCAGCCTTGATTGCATGAACCAACACCATATTGCATGAGCCATCATCACATTTTACAAATTTTAGGTTCTACATAATTATTTATGCATTATATCCATAATACTGCAGTTATATGAATTGGTATTGTGATTAATTGAATAACTGTTTTCAAAAACCCAGTGAGCAACGGCTCAAAGTCGAGCCACCAGCACTCAAGGCCAGCAAACTAAGCCCCTGAAGCCAAGTCGTGAGCCAAGTTGAAGCTCCGTTGCTCCAGGCTTGAACTCCTCTTAGTCACAAACGCAAGGTTCTTTGTTGAACCCCAAACTCGCACCAAGGCCCTCATCCCAAAACTCGGTTTCCCGAAGTAGTGACGCCAGCCTTCTTCTCTGGTGACCACACCCAGAAAATGCTGGGATGTTTTGGAACTCCCGAGTCCAATTGGGCTTAGTGCACCCTCAACCCGAAGAGAAGAAGAAGAAAAAAAATATTTCTTTTGGGCTTCGCCCACTGATCCACCTGCAGTGGCCCACTCCCGTTGTTGCCCTATTTGCCCTCTCCGTCCGTGACACCACAAAGCCCAGACATGCCCTTCTCTTGCATGAGCCTTCATCTTGTTGACATTGGTGGGATGGCTTCTGGCCTCACCTACCATGCCTAGAAAGGTTGTTCGGGCATCGTTTCTCACTAATGTATGCTTCAGGCACAGCGGTCAAGCTTGATGATTCTTCATCAACACCTAATTCTGCTTTTCAGCAAGAAGTAAAACAGAGATCAATTCTGAAAACTTAGTGAATTTCTGTGCCCGAAGCGTGGAAACCTTATTCCCAAGACCTCAAACTTCAAGAATAAAGGCAAAGCACCCGACACCATGGATGCAATATGTGCTACCACTATGGTGTGAAGGACCATTGATCCCGTATTTGCCGAGCTCCTCCTAAGGTCATAGCTAGTATCATTCTCGTCGTAAGAAGTTTGAATCAAACTTTACTCAAGTGGTGGAACTGGAGGGTATGAAGATGGAGGTTTCTGACACAAGAAGCATCTGCTCCGATGGAAGAATAGATTCTTAGACAGGGGCCAACATATTGGCCGAAATTTACCCATGGGCACCAAATTCCCTATGTGTGAAATCCCGTTCCTGGATTTCATTGTTTTAATCTACGTATTTGTATTATTGAAATTTTATATTATTTTTCGAGAAATATTAATTAATTTGAATTTAGATTTTAATTGATTAGTTATCAAGTTGGAAGTTTCATAATCAATCTTTATCTTTCGTTGACCTTTTGAAGTTATAACTAGTGTTTTTTAATAGATCTCGAACCCACGAACGCATAGGCGAAAGCTGTTTGCGAGTCCGAATTATAACGGTATAGATACGACCATTTGAAGCTGTGAAACTTAAGGTTATGGAAATTATTTAATTTCCACTGAAGGGTAAAAGGCCCAATGATATAAATGGGATTAAGGGAACCGGCTATTGGGGGAAGAAAAGGGGGCCAATCCAATTAAAAAAAAAGAAAGAAAAGCTGCAGGTTGGCAGCGGGAGGGAGGGAAAGAAAGGCCGAAACAACCCAGAAAATCACCCATTTTGACCTCCGCGACCCCTATATGCCGATGCCGATTCCGGCCAACTCCGTTGGAGTTTTTCGACACCACCACCACCATCTTGAAGCTCTCATTCCCCTCTACAAAACCCAACTAAGAAATACCTTGATTAACCACCGTATGTGGCGGTCCTAGGCCATGAAAACCGACAAAAACCAATGGTGCTCTGGCCACCCTTTTCAAATTTCCGGTGAATCGGCGAAGTGATGGCCGACGCCACCACTTGGGTTTTGTAGCCTATCATCCCAGGAGCAAATCCCAACCAGCCTTGACCCCGTTGGACCACCGTAGGCTGCGAATCGAAGTCGGGAAGTTTAAGGCACCGCCGGCTTTGTTGGCAATATTGACCTTCTTCGGTCCACTCTTGGACTTTATGGCAGGTATAAAACTTGTTCCTCTTATTGAGCTTTATCTTCTTGTAAAATTTCGTAGAATTTGGGATTAGTGGAAAAAGTGGGTTTCCGACTACCGAAACCGCCACGTACGGCGGCGCATGTGGCGGCTCGTCGGCCGAGACTCCACCTGCCCTTCCTAGACTAATTTGATTACCCTGAATCCATATATGATGTTTGATTGACGAATCTCGTCATATGACTATAGTTTCGATAGAGACCGCCACTTGAATTTTGAAATTGGCGGAGATCCGACCGTCGGATCGTGTTGAGATTTTAGTATGTTGTTATTTGAGCATAAAGTGGACTTTGGAAAGTTACGGATCAAAAATCCGATATGCGGATCTTCTAGATCAAATTACGTAAGTTTGTGGACCCTACTGTTGATCGAGAATTGACTTTTGGTCAACATGTCATGAAACGTCCTAATTACTAAAATTAGTACTACGAAAGATTAAGTGAAGTCTATTGAGTCTACATTGATTAGAAAATGACTTGTGTATATGTGATATAGCTATTACCTTGATTTTTTTTATATTAGTATCATATGTGATTATGTCTTGATCTTATAAAGGTGATTTCTATTGAAATGTGATTTGTATATATTTAGCCATAGACATATGTTTATTAACATGATTTGGCTTGGTACTAATGATGGTTGTGACATATGTGAGTTAAATTATCTTTTAGTAATGTGAATGAGATGTACAATTATTTTTATGACAATGTGATCCTAGAATCCTATTAGAAGTATGTGGTAGCACTTATATGCTTGGGTGACATATTAGTTGGTGGCCATGAAAAGTTGATGGTGAAGGTGACTGCGTGTAAACCATGGGGGTTAAGTGGTGGGTAGGTTGTGTGTTGAATTTGACTGCACCATGTAGCGGAGGTACATGGATGGTCCTGCTTGGTAAATCCGCATTGGGGGACCATACTATATATGGATCGCGCTTGGTTAATCCGCATTGGGCGATCCTTATGGCCATTTATACTTAGGGGTGATCATGCTTCGTTAATCCGCATTGGGTGATCATTACCTAATAGTTCTGTAGGTGTGACTCTGCTTGGTTAATCCGCATTGGGGGGTCACTACCTACTTGATTACCTTGACCCTGCTTGGTTAATCCGCATTGGGAGGTCATTAGTGGTCCTGCTTGGTTAATCCGCATTGGGGGACCATACTATATATGGATCACGCTTGGTTAATCACCGTTGGGCGATCCTTATGGTCATATATGCTTAGGAGTGATCATGCTTGGTTAATCCGCATTGGGTGATCACTTCCTAACAGTTGTAGGAGTGACTCTGCTTGGTTAATCCGCATTGGGGGGTCACTACCTACTTGATTACTTTCTTAGGGGTGGCTCTGCTTGTTTAAACCACGTTGGGGGGCCACTTCCTGTTTGGTTACTTTGTAGGCCTCGGCTGTACCGCGTCACTCTAACCCTACTTTTCATGGTGTTGTATGAGAATATGGTTGTGAGATGTTGTGATTGTTTCAGACGAACCGTTGGATGTCTGGGTGACTCCTTCGGAGTTTGCGAAGGTTTGGTATTAATTTCTTCTGAATGATTTATATTCAAAGTTTATAAACTGGGATTGATGGTTGGTTGTATCACTATTATCACACTTTGTATTATTGTCGCTCACACGAGCTTCGCAGCTTATCCGGGTTGTTGTTTGCCCGATGCACCATTTCCATGATGTAGGCACTTAATTCACATGCGACAGGTATGGGTAAATTATGAGAAACCATTTGATATTTTGATTCCGTTGAGTAGTCCGGAACCCGATGTTGTTGGATTCCGTTGAGTGGTCCGAAACCCATGCTCTTGTTCATTTCCGTAAGGTTATCTTAGAATCCTAAATTTGAGTGAATGAGAATTACTCACAATAGATCTTGTGAATACAAATTAGAATTACCATGTTATGACTCATAACCCAAGTAGGGAATTATATAGAGTTCTCTAATTGAATTGGTGAAATGGTATGTTATCTCATTGATTGATTAACATAGTTAAATGCTAAGATCATGCATCCCTGATTCATGAATGGATTAATTGACGGGATTGTGGAATGACATTGGATATGATTGTTATGATTATGATTATTTAGTGATCAATGTGGCTTGAGAACAATATTGTGCTTCGTTGGTTATTGGATATGTTAATGTTGTGGATGGAGGTATCATGTTGAAAACATAGTGATTTATATGATGGATGGAATGGAAACCTTGAATGTCATGTGGGTTTGTTATGTTGCCGTGAATCTAGTAATTCATGCTTGTTAAGCTCTAATAATTGATTGAGGAATGCTATGCTTTTCGATTTGAACGTATTGTGATAATCGTCGAAGTGTAATGAATGACGAACTACGAATGGCTTGATCCCTATTGAGGGTACGTAGGCAGTCTAACGAGGAGGTTAGATGCAACCATAAAGTATACGGAATTTGCTACGCAAATTGGACCTTGAGTGGTGCTTTAATTCATATCCCGAAGGCGAGGTATGTTGAGATACGAGTATTTGGTGACGTCACGTGTTGATCCAGGACGTATATCGGGATCGGGGCGTGACACTATGTGGCCGAACCCTCTATTTTTTTTTTGTTTAAGTTTTGAACAATTTCCTTTATGTTTGAAGAATTTATTGGTGGTTGTTTTAATTTTTGGTTATTAAGTTTTATGGATTATTTTCTCGAATGATTAAATTAATGGAATTTATGTTTCAAATATTTATACTTGTGACCAATTCGATTAATTTATTTCTAAGTATGACTAGTGAGGAAGCTAGTTGTTTGGCAAATAGTGCAACCACACACACTATTTTGCATGAATGCACCTATTTACTAATTTCGTACCTAAGAAGGCACCTTTGACAACCCGCTCAGACTCATCCAGCCTAATCGAAGGATACAGGTTCGTACAATGTTATCCAATGGTACTGAATTGACCATGTTTGTTTTATTTTGTTACTTTTATTATTTTACTAATTTGTCATTAGGTAATTAAATTGTTTCGTTAAAAGTTGTAAAATGAGAGGGGTATGTTTCACATATAAATGTTTCACCAAATTTACCTTATTCTTAATATACAGATTATCGAGAAAAAGAAATGACAACATAAAAATAAAGTTTACAGAAAATAGGATAATGCCTCATTATTAAAAGAGTGAGCAGAAGTTCAAAAAAAAAAAAAAAAAAAAAAAAAGAGTGAGCAGAAAGGTCGGTCGTTGACTTGTCTGGCCCGATGAAAACCACAAAACAAAGAATGTTACTTATCTACCCAGTAGTTGAAGCTTGAAGCAAAGCCAGAGGCCTTGAAAATCACACTATCAAGCTTTCCAGTATTCAAAAGTTCATGGATATCAAACTTGTAGGGCGTGGAGAATACGACCGAGCCACAGACATAAAAGCTTTCGATGATACAAAAGCTGGTGTGAAAGGCCTCGTTGATACTGGCACAGTAAATGTACCCAAGATATTCATCCGTCCACCTGATGAGCAAACCCAGTTTGCCACGTGTCACCCACCCAACATGCAAATTCCTGTCATCGATCTCCACGGCATCGATGATAGTGATGACCTCCGCAAGCAGATTGTGGATGAAGTTCGGATCGCGTCCAAAACATGGGGATTTTTCCAAGTGGTTAATCATGGAGTTCCAGTGAGTGTGCTGGAAGATATGATCCATGGAGTAATCAAGTTTAATGAGCAGGATCTTGATGCCAAGAAAGTGTGGTATACCCGTGATCGAGCAAAAACCGTCAAATTTAATAGCAACTATGATCTGTACCACGCACGAGCAGCTAATTGGAGAGACACTCTGTCTTGTACCAGGCCCGCAGTTGATGATCCCAAACAACTCCCTTCAGTTTGCAGGTACATATTCATCACTTTGTCTATGCTGTTGTTTGTGTTGATGATTTTGGGTATTTTCTTTTGGTTGTTGGTGGCTAATTTAATTGATAAATTGATTATGTGTAGTGATTTTTACTGTTGATCTTTGCTTTTGAACTCAAGTTATGTATGCACTTGTAATCTTATATTATCAGATTGTCTTATAACAAAAGATGTTTGTTATTGTTAAATTATGTATAACATAAGATGTTTATGGGCTTATTTTTAGCTACGGCCTACGGAGCTCTATTTTGATCTCACTTTGTCTATGTAACTCAAAAGTCACTATTTTATTACCTGAACCTCAAAATTCGTTTTACTCTTACTTGTGGACTTTCTCTTCTCCCTCAAACTTATATGTTGCATTCGGAAACAAATGTGGACCTAGCACCTAATAATACTATGTCACTTGTGCAATAAATTTGATTATAAATCTCAATTATGCACTAACATTCAACACTTAGAAAATATTAAGTTTAAAAGAAATTGAAGAGATGCAAAGAATAAAAAAAATTGATTAGCTTGGTGCACCCAAATCAAACCCACATAAGAAATTACTAGACCTAAGGCAATGTGAAGCGAATCTTGATTTTGATAGAGACGCTTTTCAAGTTTTAGGGGCCAAAATAGGATCAAAATCGAGTTTTAGAGGGCAAAGTGGAGCGAACTTTGAATTTTAAGGAGTAAAGTAGCTCCTTTTTTCAGTTAGAGAAAACAAAATCAAATTAAAATCAAATTTCAAAGCCATGTTTATATTACCAAACTTTTTCATAACATAAAATGTTTATATTACCAAACTGTAAATTGTAATCATTGATAAGATTGATTTGTTCCGATTGACCCTTTATGCACATGATTTCCTAACCCACAAGAACTGTAGGGATAATATTTAAATGAGAAAAAATTGGATTCATTAACTGAAAAATATAGCTCCGTCTAAAGAGTTTGTCCTAATGGGTTCTCACATGTATATAATATAGCAGATATGTCTTTGAGATTTCGAGAGCTATGTGCGAAATTTATAAAGAGCCCTTCTTAAGATAATTTTTTAAAAAAGAAAATAGAAATTGAACAGTACTTGACGCTAAAAAGCAATAATTAAACTGAAATAAACTTTAAATATCACACTAATTATAAGTGCAAAATAATTGAATGTAAAGGAAGCTACAACACTAACCATAGTACTAAATAATCAACAATTATTTAAATCTTAACAAAACTAAATGAATAAAAGCTTCAAAAAGTCTGTCATTGAAGTATTTAAAGATGGTACTTCGTGCATTTTCTGATGCAAAATCATCAATTAAACTTTCGTAATCAATTTTGTCTAAAAAGACTTTCAATCAATGTCAAAGGAAACTCATTTAACCTTTATTGCAATATGGTTGATTGCAAATATGATTTTAATAACTTAAACTTTGAGAAATTCATTTTCATAGATGCAACGATAACAGGTATAATCAACAAAATTCAGTATGCAATGCTTGCAGTTAGAAAACAACACATCCTGTTCCAGTCGTTCAATACATCAATGGATGTCTTCATTTATTTTGGCAAACGCTCTCATAAAAGCTTGAACTCTATAATAATGCATCCCCATCAACATAAAAAAACTCACCTTCCTTGGAAAAGTTTTGAGACAATCTCAACAATCTTTCAATTTATCATTATCCATCGAATTCAACCTTTAAGATTGAACAAAAGCCCAAATATATCCTCATATGTTTGATATTCTCCAAACCTTCTCTCTAGTGAACCAATAGCTTGATCTATTCTATACAAGAAGTGAACCCTAAAAGATTTCACTAATTGTTGAGCTGATTAGGATGAGTCATCATTATTCTCAGCAAAGTGTCCTTTTCTACAAATTGAACTTTTGATGGCTTGGAAAATTGTTTTTCTTAACCTCTTAACCCAAAATCTGTTACATATTGGTTCACTCATATACGCAGAGATGAAACAATTGAATACACAAGGCATGTCATAAATTTGGGAGACCAACTTTTTGGATTATTATCGGAGGCTCTTGGACTCAAACTTGACCACTTAAAGGAATTGGGATGTGCTAAAAATTATACCTGTGTGTGCCACTACTATCCAGCATGCCCAGAACCAGAACTAACAATGGGAAGCAGCAAGCACTCAGATCCTTCTTTCCTCACTATTCTTCTTCAAGGCCAAATTGGCGGCCTTCAAGTCCTTCATGACAATCAGTGGGTTAATGTGAACCCTATTTCAGGTGGCTTGGTAGTAAATATAGGCGACTTTCTTCAGGTTTGTAACCAAACACATTATTTTCGTTGCAATTGTAACGGTGTTGTACGTATGTAGTCGCCAACTTTTTGAAGTTTCCTGAAAATTTGTCTAGGTTATGTCAAATGACAAGTTTCAGAGTGTTCAACATAGAGTGCTTGCCAACCGCATTGGCCCAAGAATTTCCATAGCATGCTTCTTCATCGGACAGACTCGCACCGATCAACCGGACAAGTCCTACGGTCCGATCAAAGAGCTCATATCAAAAGATAACCCACCTCTGTATAGAGATTTCTTAATAAGTGAATACCATGGCAAGTTCGTTTCTCAAGGGCTTGATGAGAAGCCTGCTTTTCACCATTTCAAGCTTTGAAGATAACTTCCACACGGTGAAACTTTGAATATTTAGGTAAGAGCGTGGGCAAATAAAGTTATTTAATTACACATCGAGGAGTTGCATGGACGCTCACTGGTTTCCTTGTTATGTAATAGCAAGATTTATAAGGGTCATAACATTCATATAAGATCTATTTGATAATCATTTCATTTTTAGTTTGTATTTGCTTTTGCTTGTGATGTCGGGAAATTATATGGGAGAAATAATAGATAAAAGAAGGGGGGGGGAGGTCAAGAAAAAACAAGAAAGAAAAAATAAAAATAAATTCTTGAAAATGAAAACTTATCTCATCTTCCATTATCCTCTCTAGGGCCTAATCCTCTCTTATATTTTCCTCATTTCTCCCATGTTTATATCCTCTATCTTAACACCAAAATAAAAACTAAAACTAAAATTGAAATTGTTTAGGAGGAAATGAAAACCAATTGGTTTTTATTTTATGTGCTTGAGATATGAAGGAAATTAAAACTAACTGTTGGTGAAAGAGATGTAGAACAAAGCTTGATACAACTTTGCAGTTAGAGTTGGGAATCATACCTACAATTGAACATTGAGGCAGTTAGATTCATGGCACCGTGGGTGTCCTCCATGGCCAAGGCGTACCCGTGGCTCGAGAAGCTCTACCAACTAACATTTCAGATGATTTTTTATCATATGTTTGTGTGTATGTGGATTGATTTTTGGTTCTCCTGTCGCATTACTTGCTCTGTTTTTTTTCCTCAACAAGGTTTGGCTCATTTGTATTTATCTTTTTATTTTAATAAAATTAAAGGATGAACACGAGCACTATCACCCCATCGTTTTTAATTAAAAAAATATAAGTGTACAGTGGCAGAGCCAGAAATTTATCACAAGAGAAACGTTATAAAGAAGCTCTATATATTAGTTACAATTCCATGTCTCACATTTTATAGGTCATATGCATGCCCAACAAGGATATAGTATATTAGATTCTGTTTCCTATGTAATCCTAATGTTTAGATACTTTTCTATCCAGTATCGGAAGTGTTGTAATTTACGGCTCAAAATTAGGATGATGCAGAAATTAGGTTTGTGTAACCTATTTCGTTTGGTGTACTATTTGGGCACTGGATTTGATTTCTTGGTTAGACCTATTTGGTGGAGAGATTTTGTTAATTACCTATTTGATTAGGATTTAGATTTACTTCCAGGTAGAATTAGGATTGTCATTGTACCTAAGTCCCATGCACTATAAATAGGACTTTAGGGTTAGTTTATTTTATGTGCCATTTTCATTGGTTTAGAGAGTTTTCTCTCTCTTGGTTTTGGGTGAAGGTAACCGTTTGGAGTCATAAGTGTGTGGCAAATTCATTGCTCATTCGTTTGGCAATTTGGTGAGAATCAATTTGTGAGTTAGAGAACAATTTGGGAGAATCTTCAATGTTTGTTCGAGTTTTCTACTCATTTGGTTTAGGGTTTGTAATTTGTGGGATTTGGGTAGTGATAAGAGTTAAACACTCTTTTGTAATCTTCGTTTGTTTAGTAAAATTTCTCGTTGTGCTTCGCCCGTGGTCGTAGGCTTTTACGCTGAACCACGTTAATCTCGTGTTCTTTTGAGATTGTTTGTTTTTAGCTTTCGCCTACAACGTTGATATTTAATACTTTGGTTATAATTCACTTTCGATTACACATAAAAGTACAACAGGAAGATGCTAATATTCTAGACCCCTCGAAAAACAAAGTTTAATATTTATAATCTAAAGACCAAATGCATCCCAAGTCTTCTCTAAGCCAAATATGCATGACATATCAAAAACATCATATGGACATGAGTCATTTTTCGTTGTATAGATTCCTTGGGGGTCAAGACTAAAGTTTAGTTGAACAATAGCATCTGCCTTCCGTTGCCTTAAAAGAGAGACATTTGTTTATGAAAGTTGAAATTTTGGTCCAGCGAAATGGATGACAAATGATTCTCATCCCAATTGTTGCATTTTGTTTTCTGTGTCTAATTTGTAGAGACATTACTACGGAGTACTCATACCACGTTCACAAATTAGGTGTTACTTTGTTTGAATTGCTATCAGAGGCACTTGGGCTTAAATCTGATCACCTTCTAAGCTTGGATTGTGCAAAGGGACATCTTCTTCTCACTCACTACTATATGCCATGCCATGAGCCTGAACTAACTATGGGCACTACCAAACACTCAGATCCAGATTTTCTCAACATCCTACTTCAGGACCATATTGGTGGCCTCCAGGTTCTGTGTCAATCCAGTGGATTGATGTTCCTCCTGTGCTGGGAGCTCTAGTAGTCAACATCGGAGATCACTTGCAGGCAAGCCCATCTAGTTCCTACTTATCTTCTTAACAACTCTGATATGCATATCAGGAGCATTGCATTAGATGCGGTACTTGTTGGTTGCAAATTTGCTAATAAGCATTTCATTAAGTATATTTTTATTTTGGGATCAAACATAATCTTCATTGATAGAAGACAATGTTACAACAGATAAACATAAAATCAAGCTGCAGGTAGGCCAAGCTTAGAAGGTAATCAGATTTAAGCCCATGTGCCTCTAATAGCAATTACTCTCCCTTTATTCTATCTAGGCCACAAGCATTTTAATTGGGTTCTTCATTGTAGGCTGGGCTTATATGAGCACTTCAAAATAGTCATCATGCACTTTTTGACACGTGTAACATGATGTACAACTATATATGTCAAAACCATTTGTTCTTGGATTCTTTTAAACTGTTTTATTGTGTTCTTGCAGCTTATATCCAATGAAAGATTTAAGAGCATAGAACATCAAGTGCTTGCCAACTATGGAGGACGAAGAGTATCCATTATGTGCTTTTTCACCTTTCATGTTTACCCATCCACAAGGCTGTACGGCCCCATTAAGAACTTGTTATCAAAATATCATTCACCTGTGTACAGGGAAACCTTATTGCAAGACTTCATTTCATACTACGATGGAAAGAGGCCAAGTTAGGTTTGATTCCAAATTCAGGAATCTCAATGCCTGGCGCGGCTCGCCTGTTGTATTTTAAAATGGGTATAGTCCGGTCTCTCCAAATTTGGGCCCAGCCCGGCCCGTGCCTACCCCAAATTGCACTGGCTTGTATTGTCTATGGTTTGATGTTTGCTTTCCATAGGTGCATTTGTCTGCGGAATCACCAAAGTGCCTAACTGCGGTTGATGGGTCATTCACTACTGAGGATCTTCTTTGACGAGGTAGGCCGCCACCTCCTCTTGGTTCTCAGAGCAATATTTTCAAAGAGAATGAGCCTTCCCTAGACTCTGTCCTTCATATCGCTCCCAGGCGCATTTCCCGGTACTACATCGAGAAAAGGTTGTTTCATTCCGTGACGATCCACTTTGAGTTCTACTGTGGTAAGGCCACTGGCTGGGCAAATTGGGTGGATACTGAGCTTGGTTTTACGAACCAGTGCGCAACCCTAACAAGGGCCAAGGTTTTGGACATTGTCTTCATGACCAAGAAGCAGATTGTCGATCTTGAGCCTGAACTTCTTTGCCACGTGGTTAGGAGGTGGAGCTCGGAGACCCATACTTTCATTTGTGCCTGGGGATAGTTTACCCCCACTTTGGAAAATGTTGCCAATATCATGCATCTCCCGATTACGGGTAATGTGAATCCCTTATGTTATGTTATTCATCTTGCAGACGCTTATACTTTTGATATTTTGAAGAAAGGTGCCCCTACTTCTCTCAGCAAGGCTCTTCGCTTCAATGAATGGATCAATCATTGGCTCTTCGCTTCAATGAATGGATCAATCATTTTTGGCAAAAGAAACAAGAATCAAACTGCCGGTTTGAGGCCATGTTGTGTTTGTGGTTAGGCCGCTTCATCTTTTGCAATAGTAATGACACCTTTACCCTCCAAGTGATTCCCTGGGCCATGGCAATTGTGTGTGGCAATATGGTCCCGTTGGCCTCGTTATTCCTTGGTCTTCTTTGCCATGAATTGGATCAGCTCCATTCTCTTGAAGAGCAGGTTGCAGGTAGTGCCCTGTTGAAGAGTTTCCTCTTTGCTAACTTTCTGCAAATCTTCATGTGGAAGCGTATCAAGAGTCTAAAGATAACCCATTACCCTTCCAGTGCAGCGAAAAGTCTCTATGTTATTGATTCTTTCTCTTACTTGCCCGAAAAGCTCCCACTAGCTTGCCGTTGGTTCGGGAAGATTCCAGCAAAGAAGTAGGACTTCTTGGAGCTTTTAGACATGTGTGAACATCTTTATTTTGTGTCCGTATGTGTCAGTCCCCGAAGGTTTTTCTTCCATGATGTTTTTTACCAATGTTTCCTGCGATGATGATCCAAATGTGACGTCAATTCCTCTATCTGAGAATCTGGATTTTTCTTCACTTACTGAAAAAAAGTGTTGTTTACTCCTCCTTGCGAGTGTGACATCAGCTAGGCTTTGACCAAGGGGTGATGCGATCTTCCTTGGCTGAAGGCAAGGTTTCTTTCAATAATTTATTTTGAAATTCTGTGTATGCGCCTCCGAAATGTCTTCGTCCTTTCCATTATGTCACGAACCAAACCCGGGTAGGCCGTATCTCCAAAGGTTATGTTGCTTATTAGTTGAAGTGTTTCACTACCATCGCCAAATTCCATGGTGATAAGCAACTGCAGTTATCTCCCAGCATTGTTAGCCATCCAGGCTGGTGTTAAAGCATACATCTGCCGCTTACGGTTAGAAACATTGATGCCTTATTACAGCAGAGGAAAGCAACGCTTAGGGTGATTCTTCCCAAAGCACCAAGAAGAGTGGGCATTAGGTATTGGCGAAGGAAAGCCTGCAAGTCAAGGGAAGAAAGCGGTTTCGGGTATATTTCTTGACTTGACTTCTCTCTCTAATTTTCCCTTTGCATGCTCTTCCTTAGTGTTTTATATGTTGTGCCTCAGATGATGCAGTAAAGCACTTCAGGCCTTGAGTGGTGAATGATGGTTCTCCTAGCAGCAAGCCTGACGCTTCCCCCACTTCGAAGAAATCGCAAAGTGCTCGAGCATTAGCTTCATCCAGCACTCCCAAGCCTCCTGAATTCCTTGACATTACCGCCGACAATGAGGAAGAATAGAGTGCTAGTGAAACCAATTGCGATGAGGTAGTCGATGAAGGTTTGGCAGTTGAGGAGAGTAGCAATACAAGCGCTGAGTCTGACCTTGGAATTGAATGACGTCCTCAGGCTTCCCTAGGGAAGGACATGAAGGGTGAAGATAGTGGCAAAGAACCAAGCAGCAATGATGACGTAAAGCGGCAGAGGATGTTGATCTTGATGAAGTTGACAGATTCTTGAACGATGATATTCAATTGGAAACGGAAGATACAGAGGTATGCTTCCTTGTTCTTCTTTTATGCTTGCCTTTGCATGAATTTGCGAATGCCAGCTTTCTTCTTAAGTCTTTGAATTTTGCTTAAGCTTGCATGTCCATGAAGGAAGTAGTTAAAAACTTTGCCTAGCATGTTTTCTTCGTGTTTTTGCATGTGCATGCATAAGCATATTGGTATGTTGGAATTTCATATTGGATAACTTATATGGGTTGTGTTGCTTTGTGTCTCCGCTTGTGGATTTGTCCTTACCCTCACTTGAGCATACTTTCGTGCTGTGTTAGCTTCTGTGCGCTATGTTAACTTATTGTTTTTTTTTAACAATGGCCATATGGCCACCTTACTTTGTGTTTTGCTTATTTGTCTTTGGCTTTGGCTGCTAACATTGAATTTAGCATGATGCTTGTGATGTATTTAATCTTGCAATGACATTGGCTTTCTCTTACTTTGAATGTATGAGAATTTGTTGGATGAAATTCTGTTTAGGCTTTGAGACACAGGCTTGAGCTTTTGCTTGCTTTCCTGGGGGAAATAGATGATCATGCCGCTTGGCACTTTGTCAATGGGTTTCCATGAGGAAAGATGGAAAAGATATCATAGCTTCCGTAGGGAAGCAGAGCATATCAGGAAAGCTTGACTTGCTTAGCATTAGGTTTTGCAATGTTAAGCTTGGCATTGATTTTGCATGATTGTTTTGAGAAAAGCTATATTTGCTTGACTCAATGGTTTTGCATGGAGTGTTGGCTTGGCATGTTGCATGAGCATTGCGTTAACCCATTGAGCAGCTTGCATTACATTGATAAGCTTGGCATGTTGCATGAGTATAGCTTTGAAAAAGGTTTATTTGCTTAACTCAATGGTTTTGCATAGCTTGTTGGCTTGGCATGTTGTATAAGCACTGCATTGAACCATTGAGCAGCTTGTATAGCATTGATAGGCTTGGCATGTTGCATAAGTACAGCTTTGAAAATCTTTATTTGCTTGACTCAATGGTTTTGCATGGCGTGTTGTCTTGGCATGTTGCATGAGCATTGCATTGAACCATTGAGCAGCTTGCATAACATTGATAGGCTTGGCATATTGCATGAGTATAGCTTTGAAAAAGCTTTATTTACTTGACTCAATGGTTTTGCATGGCGTGTTGGCTCGGCATGTTGCATGAGCATTGCACTGAACCATTGAGCGACTTGCATGGCATTGATTTTGCATTGATAGGCTTGGCGTGGGCTTTTAGTATAGCCTTGGCATGATTACTATTATAGCTTGTTTAGAAGAAATCCTTCTAGTTATTCTTGCCAATGTAAAGAAACGAATGTATCAAAGATTTTGACAAAATGCTCCTTAATTTCATTAAAATTTAGGGTACATCAATCATTGCATGGCTTTACAAGGCCTCATAGAGTAAGCGAAATGATCATTGCATAGAAAGAGCTTGTTCTTCTAAAATAAGCATAAGCATTTTAGCAGTAATATGGCTTTAGCCACTTTGCATTGACAGGTTCCATTAGCATACCTTCCTTGACGGATGTCAAGTGGTAGTAACCGCTTCGATAGGCTTCCTTGACCACAAAAGGTCATTCCCAGTGTAGGGCAAACTTCGAAGGTTCAAAGATTTGCCTCCTTATATTATCGACTGTCCTGAGGACGAGATATTATTCCTTGAAGTTGTGTGGCTTGACTGTGCGGTTGTAGGCTCTGGTAACTTGTTGGTGGTACAAGGTTGTTTTCCTAGCTGTTTCTACCCTTGTTTCCTCGAGTAACTCAAGGTCTTTCCACCTCCAGCTTGTGCATGATGCACCACCCCATTCCACATCGTTGAATGTTGAAACTCTTGTCGTAGGCCTCATAATTTCCACATGGCAAATAGCTTCGGACCCATACACTAAGGAGTAAGGGGAAAAACCCATAGCGTTCCTCGAAAATGTACGATAGGTCAATAGGACGTCTGGGAGATGCGTACTCCAACCCCTATCGTAGTTGTGTACCATCTTTCTTAGGATTCTTAGCAGTGTCTTGTTTGTGGCTTCATCTTGACCTTTTCCCTTGGGATAGTACGGTGTGGAGCGACGGTGCTTGATCCCGTAAGCATCAAGTATAGCACTTGTTTGTTCACAAAAGGTGTTCCATTGTCGCTCACTATCTTGTAAGGTATCCTAAATCGGCAAGTGATGCATTCCCAGATGAAATTGGATACTGCTGCTCCTTTTTCTTTCCTGAGAGAGATTGCTTCCACCCACTTTGTGGAGTACTCGGTGGCCACTAGGATCCATATGTGACCTTCGAAAGCTAGGTTGATGGTTCCTATCAAATCGAGCCCCTAAGCATAGAATGGTCATAGGGTACGCATGTTTTACAGTAGCTTTAAAGGCTTGTTGATTAAGTTTCCATGAACTTGGCATGCAAGGCATTGCTTGACCATGTTGTGCGTGTTTTCCCTCATGGTTAGCCAATAATATCCTAGGCTCAGCAGCAGCTTATGTAGCTTCTTGCTTCCTTGGTGTTCACTGCATTCTCTAGCATGTACTTCTTGCATGACTTGTGATGACTCGGATAGCCTAAGGCATCTCAATGGTTCCCTATTGAATCTTTTTCGGTATAGAGTTACCCCATCCATGAAGTACCTTTTGGCTATCCTTTTTAATTTGCGTCCATCCCTGACATTGCTTGGTAGTGTCCTATCGATGAAGAATGTCGGGTATGGGGACCTTCAATTATCAATGACGGAAACTACAAATGCCTCTCATAGGGAAAGGGTTCTGCTACACTTTTGACATTCGGCTTGGATGCATATGGCTTGCTGCTTCATCTCTAGCCAGTAATACCCTTTTTTTTAGAGTCGGCGACAGAGACTTACTACTTGGTTGTCTCTGCATGTGGCTTCATGGATTTCGTGCAACCGCCTTTGTGCTTCTTTTGGTCCAAGGCATCAAGTTAGCACTCATCTGGGTAAGTACTTGTAGAGTGTCCCAGCAACATTGATACGTTCCTTAAGGTATTTGATGATGAGCTCTCCGCTTGGCTTGGAAAGTTCATCTTTAATAGTTTCCTTCCAATCGTAATCCTCTGGCGCTTTCTCCGGGAATGTTGCATCAATGGTTGGGGCCTCCCTTATGATCATAACAATGTTGGGTTGTTCTTCAACGAAGGTAAGTTTGAAGCCAAGTGTGGCTAGGGCATCTGCGTATCAGTTGTTGTGCCAGGAATATGTTCCAACACCACATGCTTAAAACTTGCCGTGGGTTTCTCGGCCATAGTGCGGTTGGTGCCAAAGTTATTTCCTTCACTGCGAAGCTTCCTTGGTCCAGACTCAAGACCAAATTTAAGTCTCATACAACTCATATCTTCCTTGCGCCCATGTCCTTGGCTATGGAAAGATACTCAGCTACATTGTTTATGCATGGAAAGCTTTGCTTGAAGGATAAGGTAGCAGCTTGGCCCTCTAGATTGACAAGTACAACGCCAGCTTCTCCTCTTGTGGTTGTGGAAGAACCATCGAAGTGCATGACTCATGGCTTTTTTTCCACATCAGTGGCATCTATCTTTGGCAGCACACCAAAGATTTCTTTGGAAATAGTGGCCTCTTTCTCTTTGGGAAACAATGCTAGCATGTCTATCACAACTTGGCTTTTGATAACCTTAGGCATCACACATATAATATCAAAATTGAAAGTTGGAACAACTAACGAGCCAAACAGCTGGATAATATAGGTCTAGTGAACAAGTACCTTACTGGGTTGGACTTTACCACAAGGTGTAGCTTGTGGGCTAGGAAATAGTGGTGCAGCTGCTGTGATGCATAAACAAGAGCTAGACAAAGGCATTCCGTCTTCTCATAGCGGGTTTCGGCACCCCTCAACTGTTTGCTGACATAGTAAATTGATACTTCTTCCCTTGCTGGAATGTCTTGAGCAAGCAAGGCTTCTACCGCAGTGTTTATTGCGACTAGGTAGTGGAAAAGTTGGTGACTAGTTGCTAAACTCGTTGATAGGCTTCACCGCATTCCTTAGTCCACATAAGTTCCTTCCCTTTCTTGAGCAGCGGGATGAAGGCTCCTATTACCGCTACTAATCCTGGGATGAAATGCCGAATGTAGGACAGCTTCCCCATCAAGCTTTTCAGCTTCTTTACGTTTGTTGGGGATATGAAAGTTTCGATGGTGCGCACTTTGTCTGGATCTACATCGATGCCACGCTAATGCACCAGGAAGCCCAGGAACTTGCCCGAGGAAACACCGAAGGCATATTTCTTGGGGTTCATCTTCAACCGATATGTTTGGCATTTCCTCAGCACTTCCTTTAGCACCTCTCAGTGCCATTCCCTGGTCTTGGATTTCACGACGAGGTTTGGATCGTTGATCATAGGTGATAGGCATCGTCTTTTTCGGAGCATGTGATGACTGCTGCTACCTCTTTCCCTCGGCGTTTCAACAGAGGATCAACGTCTATGGCTTACGTTTTGCATGGCAGCTCTAGCGTTCTTTTGCGGATTTTTGCATAGAGAATTTTCAAAAAAAATTGGCTTATAATAGAGGGATGTCTTACATACTGATGGTAGTGACAGTACCTGAGATCCTTTCTATCTTCCCTGAAAGAGGATTTGTATAGTCGGGGAAGCTTGATAGCTCTATCTACAAGCATGGTATCAATGATAGCTTGGAGTTCCTCGTTGCTACATGCTAGTGGAGGATAGGTTTCCCTATCACTCTCAATTTCTTTCCTTTTTAGTGGGTTATAGTCAGATCTTTCATCCATGACTAGGGCATGATGAGCTTCCTTCTGGTTAGTTTTCCAGGATTTCCCCGTGGAAGGCTTGATTGAGAAGCTGGTCTTCATTACCGCTTCCAAGATGTTCAAGAACTGGTTGATACTAATGTTATCCAAGTACACCCTATAGTCAATGATAATGTTGCTGATACAGATCTCCACAAGAGCTTCCTCGTCATTCTTGTCATAGCAGTCAAGGGTGAGGTCTCGGAAACGTTTGACAAAAGTCACTAGATCTTCCCCATGTTTTTGCTGTGTGTTGTTGAGTTGAGTCGTCGTGACTCTTTCCTCATGCTGGAAGTACTTTTTACAGAACTTGTTTGCCAGTTCTTCCCAGGTCCAGATGAAACCTGGTGCAAGGGTGGTGTACCAAGTAAAGGCACGATCAGTTAGGCTTTTTGAGAACTCCTTGAGACGAAGGTTACAGCCCCTAGGATGAGGAAAGTGACAACAAGGTTAGAGTTTTGTATCCCTTAGGCTATGGCATGTGGAGAACACTGGTTAAATATGGTGGCTTGTAAACATATTTCCAATCCTCCAAATTCCTGTGCAACTCATTTTCGAGCATGGTTATAAAGTCTTCTGAGTGACAAAGGATGGTGCATTCTCAGGGCCTTTGCCAGCAGTAGCAGCTGACTCCTCCTGGGAAGCATTTTCCCTGGGTGTGTAGTCCTTGTCACAGGCTTTCTCGCTTGGCTTCGGGATTGAATTTTTCAACTCTTTCACAGATGCAGCAATTTCTTATTGGGCTTCACCCAAGGCATGAATGGCAGCAATGATGTTCGGCATGTCATATTCGTCCAGATTTTCATGGCTCTTCTGGTGCTGGCCTTCGCATAGAGACTTATCGAGTCGGGAAACAGCCTTGCTTGCATCTGAGGCATTGCCACTCCTAGTAGTGTTTCTTCTTGATCTTGGAGTCATTTTTAGGTCAAGGTAGACTTGGGCTTTGAGAACGTCCTCTTGTCTCGTCTCTCTTAGTGATGATTCGTACCAAGTCCAGGAATATCTCAAAATAGTTAAATTGTCTTAGGAAATACCCCGGTAACATCAACAACTCGAAGATAGCAGGATTGCTCAAGGTAATGACTTGCTCAAGTGAAGCGTGGTGTGGAAGCTAGAAGATTATCAATTTAACATGAGAGGGAAGGAGTTTGCATGGTTGCATGGCATTCTTAGCTGCATGATTTGGGTTTTCCTAGGGTGATAGCAAGGCTTCTAATAGTTGAGATGTTTAATGGAAGGCTATGGGAATTACTAACGTTGCATGAATGATGGTTTCTGAGGCTTGAAGTATGCTTCTGGACTAAATGGAACTCTTTGGGCTTATTTCCTGGGTGGTTCCTCTTCCTGTGTTTCTTCTATCTCTCTGTGTGTTACCTTCTGTTTTATGTGTTCTGTTACCTCTCTCTCTCTAATGGCTTCTCCCTCCTTATGTAAGTGAATAGTTCTTCTCTAGGTTTCAAGGGAATCTCCCTTTGTGGCTTGGTCTTCCCTTCCTTTCTCCCTAGCTTTCCTATTATTCCCCTTTTGGTGTAAGATAGCTGCACTATTGAGACATGCAGTTTGCTTCTTCCCAAGGCGCGACTTTCCCAGGGCGGCCTTCCACAAGCGCTACTTATGGTAACACGCCTCATGGCTTTTGCACGTTGATTGTCTGTGCAGGCTGAGAAGGGAAAGTCAGCATTAAATGCCTGACTTACTGAGCTTAACATGCATTTAATGCAATAATCTAGTTTAATCCTAACTAAGGGAGTTGGCTTGCTAGGGAAAATGGTGAACTAGGCTAATTCTCTCTCAATAATGCCTGCGTGAAATACAAAAGGCATAGGCTTGGATCTTTGGACCCCAAGCAACCCAAAGTCTTCCATGACCCCGATTCCACGTAGGCCCAATAACCTTCCGTAACCATCCACACCACAATCCACTCAACAAGCCCCGAATATGTGACTTGGGCTTAGCATGAATAGTGATTAAGGAAGCATGGTGTGATGAATAAGCATGAGCATGGCGTGAATATCTTACTTAACCACCGTGGCATAGCATGTTTGTAAATATATTCATCGTCGATCACATGCCTTGGCATGTATTTGAGCTTGAATGTACGCTTTACATGACAATTGGGCCATGAGACTTGGTTGGATTGATGTGTGACATTTTTGGGCCTAACAATTACAAGGAAAAAAAAATATCTATAATATAGATGTATTAATTAAGTAAAAATATTGAACGCATCATGGTTGAAATTTTTAATTTTTATAATATATTTACTGTTCTTCCAAATTTTCAGTTTTATGACAAACTTAATAAAAAAAAATCGTCCATTATACCTAATTTTAAAAGGTAGACTCCTCCTAATAATAGCTCGCTATAGCCCATTTCTTTCATTTGTGATTTTCGAACATTTTTATCGATTATACATATTTGACATCAAAAGTCTCTCTAATCGAAGTATTATATGCTGACTGGATTTGAAAGTTTTGTGATTTAGAGTTAAATTTGACATCAATGTCAAATTTATTTTTAATTCATTTTAATGGTGGGTCCATTATTCCACCAACATTTCAACCAATAAAAATTTTGTTTCAACATTTTTTTAGTAACTACAACTATTTAAAGCTCTATTTAAATAATAAAATAATATTTGACAATTCGGTTAAAGAAGTACAAAATTTGACATACGACTTCAAATTGCCACATAAGCAATCAATTGTAATTTGACTCTTATAATTTGACATTTCCTTTGGAGATGGTCTTAAAGCTCCATAATACTTCAAGTTCAACATCCTTACCTAAAACCTTTTATCTAAAAATAAAAGTCACTTACTACTACAGTACAGTGATATTCTTCTTTACGTATAAGTTAGAGGTTTTAGGTTCGATTCTCGCTAAAATCAAATTTGAACCACATTATTGCTAGTCTATTATAAGGCTAAGCCTACTTCCTTCCCTTTAGTGTAGATAAGATTATTTATAAAAAATAAAGATAAAATAAAAGCAATCTTATTTTGTTAGTACTTATTAGGTACCAGATAAGTACGGTTCAGTTTGATTTTGTGCCTTTTCACTTTTGCTTTTTTGTTGTCAACACCACACCTACCACTACGATTCAGATTGACCGTTTGGTTGGTTCGGCCAGTGATGCCCACCAAGGTATTAAATATCGATGATATCGAAAATATCGGTAGTCCAAAAACACCAAAATATCGATGGAAATATCGGGATATTATCGATATCGATAAAAATTGAATAAAAACCACGGAAATTGTAAGAAAAACTTGGAAATTTTTATTGAAACTTTGCAGGATGTTTATTTAGTCAATTATCTATTAGTTTATCACAAAAAATTGGAAGGAAATGCATTGCATGATGGATTTAACTGATTTAAGTTGATTATATAGCGAGCTGGCAAACATTGTGAGTATAGAAAATATGTAGTAATTAATGAAAGAAGTTTAAACACACCATAATCATTTATATATAATGAATTAGTACAATATTTTACACTTTATACATTGCATGGTAAGATACATGAGTGACTTAGTACCACATAGAGTTCCTATGAGGTTCAAATGTTTCACTATCTTCATCATCTCTATGTGTAGAGTAAGTGTATTGTGAAGAGTAGTCATCAAATGATAAATCCCTAAAATAGTTTTGCATGTAATTGTTAACATGCCACCCATATGGATCTAAGATTGGTTGACGTTGTCCATAAGCAAAATCATTTGAAGATTGAGTCTCGGATTCTTTCCATGAGTCGCTCGATTCCATCCCAACAGGAATGGGATATGAAGGGTAGGGAAATGGTTGGTTATGAGTATAACCATAGTTACTACTTCCCACTCCAACAGAGTCCGAAGTTATAGATAACGAGTCATCTTCTTGACTTGACAAAGTCCCTTTGCCTCTTTCTCTACGAGTATAGTCCTTCCCTATGGCACAAATTCCTGGTCCTACCCGCCTACTGCCATGGTCCTCATCCTGTGTTGCATGCGTGAAGTTTGCCTCACCAGTGAAGGGGCTCATAAATCCGGGAAGTGGTCCAACATAGTTTCCATATCCAACACCACTACCTCCAACTCCACTATATCCTTCATCATTCCCACCTCCGGTGGTAGGTGAGTCTCCTGATCTTGTACTAGAGCTATCATTAGTATCAGCATGATCTTGTGGTTGTGTAGGATTGGAAGAAGGTGGAATTCCAGTGTTTCTTGGTCTTGGGCGCAAAAGTTCTTCCAAAGAGTCAGCGCTGCTAGATCCCACCTCCTCCTCTAATACTCTTTCTACATTTATCCCTTCATTACGTGCTTCTTCAGCAACTCTGGGAGCTGGGTTGCCTTCATCATCATCTAAATGAAGAGGTCTAATCCATTGATAAAGTTGGTTACCCTCTATATCATCATCTTCAGCAACAATATCAAACACATCTAGTGGGTCACCACGGTCGACATGATCTATTTCTGCTTCCTTATCTCGAATTTGAAGCTTCATGTTGTAGTAGCAATAAACTAATTTTTCCAACCTACTATGAGCCAACCTATTTCTTTGCTTTGTGTGTATGAGTGCAAATGTACTCCAATTTCTTTCACAAGCAGATGAGGAAGCTGTTTGTGATAATACTTTGATTGCTAACTTTCTCACAGTTGGTGCGTCAATCCCATACATGATCCACCATTCAGCTACAATGAAAAACAATGTTGATAAGCCTAATAACTCCAACAAATTCTATTATAAACTGATAGTGAAATATGTTTACACTCACTAGGAGACATTTTTGTTCGAGCAGCCACTGATGTTGGTTCTCCAAAAGTACTTCTTGCATCTTTAAACCATGTTAGCTGAACACAATATTTGCAAATTGTGCCATTTTTGTTTCCGTCTATTGGGTCTCCATGTTCCCAAGCTGGATCACGTTTAGTAACTCCACTGGACATCTTAAACGTACCTATATTTATTTTTCATGGAAATTAAGCAATTATTTTTTGGCCAAAAAATATATAGTAGTGACGGTTATATAAGAGAACCTAAATAATAAAGTTATTCTACAGAATAATTAAATAGGAAGTAAAGAAAATGATTGTAAGAATTTAAGTAATTATAAAAATAATATGGAATAATAAAACCTAATATTAATGAATAATAATCCAATTTGATAATAAAATAATAAATAACATTAAACATATTAAAATTATCCTAGGGAATAATTATACAACATTACTTAATTACTTCAAAAAATTAACATGTAAGTTTGTAAACTTACCTTAAATATGGAACCCTTTGTGTAAAGGCCAAATAGAATCTACATGGACCAACAATAAAATAATAATTACACAAATGTAACAAATCTGGAACTTTCGATGTCGTACGTAGCAGCAAAACCTCGACGATCCTCTGCAGCTTGCCGTCTGTGAATAAATGAGAGACAAAGAAGGTATTTAACATTTAATTTGAAGTGGCGTGAGTTGCAGATCCATTTATTCAGTTGAAACTCTGAAAGGGCTCTGGAAAGGCTCTGAAAGGGCTAAGGGAAGAAGAATAAACAAAAAGGTGTAATAGAGGTTTTTCAATTTTCGAAGGGTTAAAAAAAGTGTGATGACCTCTGGGAATGTGAAAGAATTGGACGTAAGCAGATTTTTTGGTTCTTCTCTGAGAGAATTTTTGGTCTTCACGTGGAGAAGAAGATAAAGTAAGCATATTTTTTGGTTCTTCTCTTATAGAATTTTTGGTCTTCACGTGTTTTGGTTCTTCTCTGACAGAATATTTGGTCTTCACGTGGAGAAGAAGATAAAGTAAGCATATTTTTTGGTTCTTCTCTGACAAAATTTTTGGTTCTTCTGAGCAAAGTTACTTTCTTCCAATTCTTTCATACAAAACCGTGTGCCACACACACACACACACACACACACAAAACCATACACGCGCACACACACACACACAAAACCGTACACAAAACTGTGGTTTCATACAAAACCATGTGCCAAAATCGTGTGCCACACACGCACACACGCACACGCAGACACAATCTCTTGATCCTTCTCCCTCATTCCACACACACACACACACACATATTCCCTCTCCTTCTTTCTTCTTCTCCGGTTCTCCCCCCATCTATTCTCTGCATCTCTCCTTCCCCGAGCAGACAGACACACACACACCCCACTTCCCCGTGTTTCCCCCTTCCCCAATCCCTCGAACCTTTTCCCTCATTCATCTCCTTCTTTCTTCTCCCCCCATCTCTGCAACTCTCATTCCCGGAGCACAGACACACCACACCCACACCCACACTCCACTGTGACCTCCACCACAGTGGCACACACTCCGGCGAGCACCATCACCACCTGTGAACCGTCCCTCCTCCCTTTCTCACCTCCCGGCGAGCAGCATCAGGCAAGGGAAGGCCTTGTTTAGGCCGTACGAGGCGGATGATCCATCAAACCCAAGCGGGTTTTGGGATCCGGAGAGAAGGGATTGCAGATTTGGATGGGTCTGAGCGCGGATTGCAGAGAGAGGCGCAAATCTTGGCAGCTGCGACGACGGAGCCTCGACTGCAGTTTTTCGACAACAGAGCCTCGGCGATTTTGTCGATAATATTGACAATATCGCGATTATCGATAATATCGCGATATTATGACGATAATTATTTGTATATGTGTGAAAATATTGCCATGTGAAAAAAATGAAATTATCGGCGATATTTCGCCGATAATTTTGATATTTTAGACTGTGATGCCCACCCATTCTGAAATTCTTGCATGCGACCACTCGTGCCATGTCACAATCTGCCAAAGACAGACACAATCCTTTTTTGGGTAACAATTTTTGAGTCCTTTGAATGCTTTTCTTGAATAATATTCTGAAAGGAACAATGGGTTAGTTGGTGATCCTTCTTCTTAATCAGTTTCTGGGTGATGTGATGTGAAATTCGTACTAAGCGGAATATCCTGTATATAAAAATGATAATCTACTGAATTGACTAGTCAAGCCTGCTGGTCAACTAAGATAGAATAGTTAGTTGATAAATCAAAGATTTAATAACCAATTTCAAATACCAAAAGCTGTCTTAGTCAGCAAGACCTCAGTTCGTTATAAGTTATTAATGTGTCAAGTGAGCAAGATTGTGAGCACATACTAATTAAATACTTAAGTGATACATGTAGCATGTAGTTAAATGAGATATGTTGGCACACTATAAATAACTTTGAACACAAGATGTTTTAGGCAGGAAAAACCCACATCTGGGTTAAAAAAACCAAGGACTCGCCATTGAGTCCAATCCACTAGTATAATCAAGGTTCTTACAAAGTTCCACACAAAGCTTAATTCCTAGATCTCTATCTATGAAGTAGCTTTACCTTTGTGCAACCTTTCCACACACAAGATAGATTTCTTCGGTTTTCACGAAGTGGCAGCTCCTCTTGAGCTCTTCATCTTGTGGCATTGAGACCAGCACACGAACTATGCATATGATGATATGGCAATGATATGCAGATCTGGATTCGAATGTCTAGTCAGTTTCTCTAGTCAAACAGTTGAAGGAAGAAACTGATGAGAATCCTAAAATGGGTCAGTTTTAAAATTTTGAAACTAGAAACACCTGACCACAAATTTAATGCAAAACCAAAGACAATGCAACCCTATTCTTCAATGATTGGGTGTTTAATGCATGAAGGAAGGTTTTGCAATTAGGGTTTCATAAATGAGGAGGAAGAAGAAGGTGAAAGCATAAATGCTCTATCTCTCTTTAACTTCTCTCTCTAAACATTATAATCTAAAAACCCTAAAAAAAAAACAAAGAACCCTAGAAGGGGATCTTAACCCCAAAAGCAACTAGTATGTTTTTCACCTACCAAAAACACATGTCGTCTTACACACTAATCAGAAAAGATTAAGGGCTGAGATTTGACTATCAGTAAAAAGCTATCAGGAAGCTCATGTGGTGTTTGCTTTAATGTCAACGAAATATGGGTTTTTTTTCTCTCTCTCTGACCCTGTAGACCTCGAAATTTCGGTGAAATAAATGTGTTCCAAACATATGAAATTTTGATATACGAGGGCTTACATGGCATACAAGGGCTCTTGTGGCATATGACTCATCAAGACTGGACAAGTCATCAAGTATACATGTCAACAATTGGTGGAAATTAATATTTGATTTTAATTTAGATTAATTTAATTTAAATTAAAGCAAATAGAAATGCCAAATTGGGTAAGATTGATTATTTGATTTTATTTAAATTAAATAATTGATTTATTGATTGATTGATGGAAATAAATCACGAACCAAGCCACAAATCAAGTACAAATCCATCCATAGGCAAGGCTCGTAAAGTCTATAAATACAAGGCCCCCAACGCAAAGGAAATGGATCTAGAAATCATTCAAGCACCCAGATGCTGCCAAAGCTTAAGCACTCAAATCCCCAAAACACTTTAAAGAATTCAGAAAACTCTCTGCGTTCTTCACCAAACCTTCGAAGAATCATCAAGCACTACTACCCGTGTCGATCCTTCAAATAGCCAAGACCCAAAACCTCGCTATAACCATTCATCTGAGATCAAGTCATCGCGACCCTTGGATTAACAACCTACACATCTACACATCTTCTGGAGATCAAATCAGAAGAAACTTGTAAACATAGATTGTAACCCTACAAATTCATTAATACAATACAATTACTTTGTACATGTGTTCTTGTTTCATTTGTCACAGGATTTCCGTTTTTATAAATTTGGCACGCCCGGTGGGATAATCTCTGCCTCTCATCTCTTTCTTCGTTCAAAATTCACACACCGTCGAAACCAATGGCTTCAAAGAAGGAACAAGCTGGTCTTGCAACCAATGGAAGAAGCATCAGCACTTCCGTTACAAGTAAATAATATATTGGCTTCACGACATGAAGCAAGGCAAAGATGGTGACCATGCTTCACACCACTTCTGAGATAGTGCTGCTAAGAGAGCAAGAGGAGTGTGAAATGCGTGAGCCTGTCATCAGCCTAGCCTCTCTTGGGGCATTTGCAATATGCAAGAAGACTTCCCGAAGTGATGAGCGGCGTTCTTCAACTTCAAAGAATTCAGACACAGACTCAAACGCGGGGTCATACCATGGATCGCTGACTAGCAACCATCATCGGGATACTTCTTCATCATCTTGCAACTTATCTCCAATCTAAGCGATGACCTCAATGAACCCTCAAGTTGCATCCATGCATGCAGACAAAAACATGACTTTTTTTGCAACGAAGTGCAACTTGGCTAGAATCGTCTCGCTAGGCAAGATGAATACAACCTGACACATCACTCTGGTAGCATTTCCACCAAAGTCAGATAAAGGTCATCGTGAAAATCAACCAGCCATCAACTTCATCAACCGAAGCCAGTCAAAAGCTACTGCTGACATGGCGTATCCATCTAAGTCACGTGAAGTATGTCAAAATCACAAGACGATCATCTCTACTACTTCATATAGGGTAAAGAAGCTCGTCTTTCGAAGTAGTGAAAAGTGCTTGCCAAAATTGAAGAATTCAGCCGAGCGATCACCATTACATATCTCCAGTGTCGGTTTCAAAGTACATCCATGCCTAAGTTCCATGCAGGTGATGATGGTGGGAGTTACTTCTGCTCATAAGCAAGCTAAAAGAAAAGCATGGCAGAGAGTGAAGCAAATGTGGACCTCATCTAGAGCAAGAGGTGCTACAAGTATTCACCTCCGACTAGAAGAAACAGTGAAAGCCTGATTTCATTTCAGTGGCATCTTTACCAATCCAACAACTCCAAGACATGATCGCCAACACTATCAAAGCACAATATGGAGGTTCTTCCCAAGGTTCACTCATGTACTCCAAGCAGTACACGAAGAAACTTGATAATCTTCGAATGCCAACTGGGTACCAACCTCCCAAATGAAGAAACTTGATAATCTTCGAATGCCAACTGGGTACCAACCTCCCAAACTCTTGCAGTTCGATGGAAAATGCAACCCTAAACAACACATCACTCACTTCATCGAGACATGCAACAACGCTGGTACCGATGGCGATTACCTCATGAAGTTGTTTGCCTGCTCACTTTGAGGCACCGCATTTGACTAGTACACAGACTTGGAACCAGAGTCAATCGGCAGTTAGCAATAAATGGAGAGAGAATTTTTCAACCGCTTCTTCATTACATGTTACACTGTCAGCATAATAGAGCTCACCAATATAAAGGAACAAAGGGATGAGTGAGTGGTCGACTACATCAGTTGTTGCCATGCATTAAGCCCTGATTGAATAATCATCTCTCAAAGATGTCTTCCATAGAGATGTGCATACAAGGAATGCATTAGGGTTTGCAATACATCATTCAAGAGATCAAACCTCGTACCATTAAAGAACTAGCCACTCGAGCTCATGACATGGAGCTAAGTATCGTAAGCCACGATGAAAGGAATGATACAGTTGGTGACAAGATGCCCTCTTCAAAGAAACCAATCACGGAGTCTATGGCGATAAGCACTGGTCCATTCGAGTCCTCGGTACGAGACAAGAAGGGTGTGAAGAAGGCTGAGTCAAGTCAAGTCTAAGAAAGGCCACGACACACATCAAAAGAAATGGAAGAGAAAAAGTATAATTTTCCCGACTTAGACGTCGCTCCTATGTTGGAAGATTTACTCCAAAAGAAGGTGATCTAGTTGCCAGAGTGCAAGCGGCCTGGATAGATGAATCGCATGGACAACCTAAGATACTGCAAGTACCACCGCGTCATCAGTCATCCGGTGGAAAAGTGTTTCGTGCTAAAAGATCGCATCATGAAGCTGGCCTAATAATGAATCATCGAGCTAGATCTTGACGATGTGATGGAGAAAACCATACCACCGTCACTTTTGGCTCTTTCGACTCAATATCTTCACCTCAATCGCTAAGGGCATGCTCTAAAACCATGCAAGTCAAGCCAAATGAAGTTGAAGGATGGACCCAGGTCACTCCGAGGAAGCCGCACAAGAAGCATACGCCTCGTCTGCAAGTTGACTAATCAAAGAGAAGGCAAATGAGCTCTTGTCAACCCTTAGAGCCACATGAAAGTGTTGAAGATGATGAAATTTTGACTCAAAAATCATATGTCCCCCCATCATGATGCACACTTTCTTCCCCAATGACTTCTTCAATAAATCGATCAAGACTCCTTGCTATGAAGTCTGCAAGGAACACCTCTCTAAGATCACTTGACAAATTCACACCGAAGCTCCTCGCCTGCATAAGCTAAAATTGCACGAGGCACAAATGCTCCTGGCCTACAAGAGCCTAAACTGCGTACGACACAAAAATAATGAAAAAAAATGTTTGTTGAGTTGAAAAACCCGAAAGGGCGTCTCAAGCAAAAGTCAGGATACACAAAAAAATGAAGAAAAAAAAGTCTGTAGAGTTAAAAACCCAAAAGGGCGACTCAAGCAAAAGTTAAGACACAAAAAAAAAGTCCGTTGAGTTGAAAACCCGAAGGGTCGACTTAAGCAAAAGTTAAGACACAAAACAAGAAAAAAAGAAGAGAAAAATAGAAACAAACAAACATATCTAAACTACATGATGACTTGATCCCTCCTTAAAATGAGGGTACGTAGGCAACTCGAACTCTTATCATCGAGTTCATTCACATCAAAATAAAAATTAGGCTTCCAACCTTTGAGGCGAAGATGCAAGACCAAGCCATCACTCCGAGGCTAAGTCTTTGAAGATTGTACCGCTAAATCTTCAGCAAGCCTTTTAATGTCTTCAATGCATCGATGTCTTCCACGGACAAGCAAGCTATAAGAGCAATGTGGAGAAAAGAGCCTCGGAGATGATTCGGTCATAGAGACGATGCAGTAGCAACCATCACGTGCATCAGAGGCAATGCAGCCCCGGAGGCGGTGCGGGCGCAGAGACACTTGCAACAGCAACATCACAGTTTGTCGTCACAGTGGTTCGTCCTTGCAGACAGCAATGTGTCCTCAAAGGCAGCAACGTGCCCTTATCCTCGCAGGTAACGGCGTGTCCTCAAAGGCAATGGCATGTCCTTGCTTCACAGTGGCATCAAAGCTTGTTGTCACAGCAGCATCGCAACAAGATCATAACTTGTATTCACAGCGGCATCACAACTTGTTGTCACAGTGGCTTGTCCTTGCAGGCAGCGATGAGTCCTAATCTTCGCAGGCAAGGGCGTGTCTTCATCCTCTCAAGCAGCAGTGATGACAATAATGCAACAACAACAGCGATGGCAAGACAACAGTGATCTTCGTTGCAGCAAGGAAAGAACAACAACACAAAATTGTAGCAAAAACAAACTCCCAAAGCTATGTAGTCCAAAATCAACACAAACACAGAAGGAGCACCTAAGAAAAAAATTTAGAATATGAAAAAAAAGTTCGAAAAAAAATAGAAATAAATAAATAAAGAAAAGGAAGAGAAAAGTCGGAAAAAAAAAAGAGAAGAGAAAAAAAAAACTCACCTTCGAATCTCTCAGAAAGCAAGAGGGAGAGTTGGAATTGTGTGGTTTTGGTTTATTCATGCTAATCAATTTATAGGCACACAACTACTTGGAGTACAAGCAATCATCAAAGCCTTCCACTAAGAGGAAAGAAAATCCCACCTTAATTAGGATTCCCATTCAATTTGTCCAAGAATCAAATCAGGAAGTGCAATCTTTCAGCCAAAACCAGGAAGGGAATCAAAGAAGAAAATAATGTAATCAAATCAGACAATCAAAGGAAGATCAATAAGGCAATCAACATGCAATCAAAGGAAGATCAAATTAGGGCAATCAAAGGGAAAAAAAATATCTTGAGGAGAGAAAAAAAATTGAAAAAAACAATGAAAAAATGAAATTAAGTGATGGTGGCGTGTGGAAAAGCAAACAAAAAAAAGAATAAAATAATAAAAAAGGAAAAAAGTTCATGGTGCTGTATATATACGTATACATATACATATATCGGATGGCACAAAAGCAGCTGGACGAGCCTAATGCTCCAATTGGGTATTTCAAATCAAGCCCAATTATTTGCCTATAGATACTAGGCACTCCATTCATAAGCAGGGGAAAGCAAAAGGAAGCAAGTCAAAGCTCCGGACATCCAAATCCAAATACCCAAACAATCGTGTTCTTCATCAAGCTCGTGGAGATTCAACAAGCACAACAAATGTGTGTCAATTCATCCACACCAAAGTCGAAGACCACCCACCATGTGAAGCTCCTCGTGGAACCATTTCCTTCAATATCAAGCATCGATGGCCCTTGAAGAAATGACAAGTCCGATTCAAGATCAAGTGTCCACCACCCTTGGATCAAATTTGACTCCAAAGAAATGAAGCAAAGCCAAATCTTTGGGGGAAACCAAAAAGCTCTCTGGTCAAAGCAAACATTCGTGTTCTTCATCAAGCTTGTGGAGAATCATCAAGCACAACAAACACATGCCAATTCATCCACTACCAAGGCCGAAGATCACCAGCCACGTGAAGCTCCTCGTGGTTCTGTTTCATTCAAGACCAAGCCTCTATGGCCCTTGAAGAAACTTCCAGCCTAATTCAAGATCAAACCTCGATGGCCCTTGAATTGACATCTACATTGAGGGACTTCAAAGCATAGTGGTCAAATACATTCACTATACAAGTGACTTCAAAACGTACCTTCTGCACGTGACAAGCACATGCATATGACGTGCCTTAAAGTAGGGGGCATTTGTAGACCTCGAACTTTCGGTGAAATAAATGTGTCCCAAACACATTAATTTTTTTACATGAGAGGGCTTACGTAGCATACAAGGGCTTACGTGACATATGACACATCAAGACTGGACAAGTCATCAAGGATACATGTCAACGATTGGTGGAAATCAATATTTGATTTTAATTTAGATTAAACAAATTAATTAATTTAAATTAAAGCAAATAGAAATGCCAAATTGGGCAAGATTGATTATTTGATTTTATTTAAATTAAATAATTGATTTATTGATTGATTAATGGAAATAAATCATGAATCAAACCTCAAATCAAGTACAAATCCATCCGTAGGCAATGCTCGGAAAATCTATAAATACAAGGCCCCGAAGGCAAGGAAAGGGATCCATAAATCATTCAAGCACCCAGACGCTGCCAAAGCTCAAGCACCCAAATCCCCAAAACACTTTGAAGAAAGAAAGCTCTATGCGTTCTTCACCAAACCTTCAAAGAATCATCAAGCACTATGACCTGTGCCGATCCTTCAAATCGCCAAAACCTCACAGTAACCGTTTATCCGAGATCAAGTCATCGTGACCCTTGGATTAATTAACAACCTACAGATCTACACATTTTTCGGAGATCGAATCAGAATAAACTTGTAAACAGAGATTGTAACCTTCCAAATTCATTAATACAATACAATTACTTTGTACACGTGTTCTTGTCTTATTTGTCAGGATTTTCATATTTACAACCCCATCAAAAATCTGATTCCTGAAGTCGAAACTTTGCTGGAATTGTAACTAATAGGAACACCATTATTGACAAAGCTAATAGGACAATCATAATGACAATGCTAACAGGAACACCATTATTGACAAAGCTACTGTCAATCATTGCTTATTAAAATATATATGTCTCAGTCGTCCAACATTTGAAGCAGTGAAATCGTTTTTGTTAATGGAAATATGCAAATTGGAACATATTTTCCACATTAAAAAGCTTGAGCCAGAGGGCCGGACAATATTTCAACACTTGATCAAGTTTTCTAGTATTGAAAAGTTCATGGATGTCAAAGCTGCTGGGCATGGCGAAAACGACCGAGCCGAAGAGCTAAAAGCTTTTGATGTTATTATGGCTGGTGTCAAAGGCCTCATTGATGCCGGCACAGTTCACGTACCCAGGATATTCATAGGGCCACCTAATGAGCTCACCCAGTTTGCCAGGTGTTACGAACCGAACATGCAAATTCCAGTCAATGATCTCCATGGCACCCATAAGCAGATTGTGGACGAAGTTCGGACTGTGTCCGAAACGTGAGGATTCTTCCAAGTGGTCAATCATGGAGTCCCAGTGAGTGTACTGGAAGATATGATCTATGTAGTAGTCAAGTTTAACGAGCAGGATCTTGATGCCAAGAAAGTTTGGTATAACCGTGATCGAGCAAAAACTGTCTGATTCAATAGTAACTATGACCTGTACCACGCACGAGCAGCTAATTGGAGGGACACTCTGATTTATACCAGGCCTGCTGTTGATGATCCCAAACAACTCCCTTCAGTTTGTTGGTTTGTGTTGTTGATGATTTGGTGTATTTTCTTTTGGTTATTGGTTGCCTAATTTATTGATAAATTGATTATGTGTGGTGATTTTTACTGTTGATCCTTGCTTTTGAACTCAAGTTATACATACACTTCTAATCCTATATTGTCAGATTGTCCGATAACATATGTTTATATTGTTAATTTGTCTTATAACATAAGATGTTTATATTCTACCCATGCGTCCTGGGTTCGAAACTTCCCCCTCATCTGAATTATTGTAATAGTTTCGAACTCTCCCAAATAATAATAAAACATTTCCAAAAAAAAAAAAAAACATAAAAGAACATAAAATGTTTATATTACCAAACTGTAAATCTAAATCACCTTTTATGCACATGATTTCCTAGTCCACAAGAATTGTAGGGCTGTATTCAAATGATCCAAAATTGGTTTCAATAACTGAAAAACATAGCTCCCTCTAAGAAGTTTGTCCTAATATATGTATAGTATGGCACAGACGTTAGTGAGATTTTGACGGCTTTATGCGAAATTTATAATAAAGGCCCTTCTTAAGACGGTCTTCAAAAAAGAAATCGAATAATGCATTGAAGCTAAAAGCAAATAACGAAACTAAAACAAACCTTAAAAATCATACTAATTATAAGTGTTCAAATATCATTGAATTTAAAGAATGCTACAATAATAAACATATTACTAAATAATCAACAACCATTTCAATCTTAAAAAACCAAATGAACAAAAGTTTCAAAATGTCCAGCATTGAAGTTTCACTTAAAGACGGTAGTTCGTGCATCTTCTGCTGCAAAATCATCAATTAAACCTTCATAATCAAATTTTCTAAAAACCACTTTCAATCGATATCAAAGCAGCCCCATTTAAACTTTCTTGCAACATGGTTGATCGCAATTATGATTTTAGTAACTTTAACTTTGAGTAATTCCTTTTCCCAATGCAACGATAACAGGTACAATAAAACAATTTGTATGCAATGGTTGCAGTGGAAAAATAATGCATCATCTTCAACTAGTTTAATACATCAATGGATGACTTATTTCTTTCAGCAAACGCTGTCATAAAAGACTCAACTCTACAAATAATGCATCCCCATCAACATAAAAGAAGTCAACTCTCTCTTGGGAAAGTTTTTAAAATGATAACAATAATGTTTCAATTTATTATTGTCCATTGAATTCAACCTTTTCATGATTGAACAAAAACCAAATAGCTTGATCTATCATATATAAGAAGTGATGATCTCTAAAATTATTTCTCCATTGATTATTGAGTTGATTGGGATATGAGTCATCATCATTCTCATCAAAGTGTCTTTTTCTACGAACTTCAAGCTTTTTTGGAAAAACGGAATCAATTTTTATAAATTTTGATATAATAATGTTATATATGTATATATATATAGTTTTTTTTTTTTTTTAACAAACGATATTATCTACACTAAGGGAGAAGGAGTATGGTTAGCCTCACAATGGGCTAACAATAATGTGGTTTAAATTCACCTTTAGCGAGAATCAAACCTAAGACCTCTCACTTACAAGTGAAGATGAATACCACTAGATCGTAGTACTAAGTGACAATAATGTTATAAATTAGATAGCAAAAACTTTTTGAGAGACCCTTAAATTTTGAAGCCCTGTGCGATCGAACGCTTTGCTTTCCCAAAGCCACCTCTATAATATAGTTATGTTAACATACCCTTCTATCAATTCAACTTTTGATGGATAGGAAAAATGGTTTTTTTTTTTTATTTTTTTTTATTGACCTTTTAACCCAAAATCGCAAGCACTCAAATCCTTATTTCCTGACCTTCAAGTCCTTCATGACAATCAGTGGGTTAATGTGAACCCAATTTCAGGTGTCTTGGTAGTAAATATAGGTGACTTTCTTCAGGTTTGTTACCAAATACATTATTTTTGCTGCTATTGTAACGTTGTATATGTATGTATATAGTCGCCAACTTTCTAAAGTTTCCTGAAAATTTGTTCAGGTTATGTCAAATGACAAGTTTCAGAGTGTTCAACATAGAGTGCTTGCAAACCGCATTGGTTCAAGAGTTTCCGTAGCATGCTTCTTCATTGGACCGGACAAGTCTTACGGTCCTATCAAAGAGCTCATATCAGAAGGTAACCCACCTCTGTATAGAGATTTCTTGATAAGTGAATACCATGGCAAGTTCTTTTCTCAAGGGCTTGATGAGAAGCCTGTTTTTCACCATCTCAAGCTTTGAAGACAACAACTGCCACACGGTTTAAGTTCTAAAAAGAAATTAAATTCTAAAAAAAACGAAAACAACATAAAATTGGTTTAAGTTCTCATCATCCTTTATCCTCTCTCTAGGGCCTCTCTTGCATTTTCCTTATTTCCCCCATGTATGTATCCTCAATCTGTAACATGGAAATAAAAGTAACAACTAAACTTGAAATTGTTTAGGAGGATCATTTGGTTTTTAATTATGTGCTTGAGATATGGAGGAAATTAAAAATGACGCAACTTTAGTGAAAGAGATGTAGAGCGAAGGTTGATACAACTTTGCAGTTAGAGTTAGGAATCATAACTCAATTGAACAATGGAGCAATTAGATCTATGTCTAAAATTGAAGCTGTATTGTAAATTGAAGCTAATTGTAACTTACCTATATCCTAAGAAGACTACAAAAATTTCAAGTGAAACATATTTAAGATACAATTTTTTTTTTCTTTTAAAAAGGGGACCAGCTAGTGGTTTCGTTACCGCAGTCCCTCTTTTGGGGCAGGAAAGACTTATAAAAGCAGTCCAACCTCTCCTTGGCCACCATCATGTGATTCACTAGCGGCAGGAATCGAACCCAGGATGTGTTGTGTGGAATACGGGTCTGGAATTCGTCCCCAACCACTGGCCCCCCGTGGTGGTTATATTTAAGATACAAATGAATGTAACTAATTTTGTAGTGATAGATTACAAGCAAAAACAAATAGGGAAATTGACAGTGATAGATTACAAGCAAAAACAAATAGGGAAATTGACACAAAGGGCCATTTTCTTGTTCTTGGGACCAAAATAGGATAAATCGGCCATGCACACCTTGCACAAAAGCGAAATGAATAAAATACTCACATTTAAATTTTACAAACTCACAGCTGATGGCATCATTTTTCTTAGCATTTCAAAGAGAATGATGTTGGGAGAGAGCTGTGAGCTCTGAGTTTTTGGGTTGAGCTCAAATGTGTGAGCTCTGATTTCGAAGAGATAGAAGTCAAGAGAGAGCTGAGAAGAGTGCGCTCTGGGTTTTTGGGTTGAGCTCATAACTATAAGCTATGATTTCGAACACAGGGATATCAAGAAAGAGCTGAGAAGAGTGAGGTCGGGATTTTTGGGTTTGAGCTCAAATCTGTGAGCTATGTGTGTTATTCTTCCTTAACCAAACACAAGAAAGTCTTCCATCCTTAAAGATAACACGTTTGTACCATATTTTCCTATTTTGGCTGAAAAGTTTCTATTGTTTTTTGCCACTAAAGTTTCAGCAGGCATATTTCGGCACCGTAGGCATTGGCTTGGTTTTGTAGGCTACTAAGGTAGAATGTTTAATTCCAAGTTCCTATATCAATGATTTACGGAATATATAGGTTGTCTATAACATTAATTCATATATAGAAGTTCAATTAGGGTTTGTGTTTCATGTTGGTGCTATGGTTGTGGAAAAAAAACTTGATTTTTTACATGGTAGAATACTGGGTATGTTCCAATTTATGTTTCAAGTGTTGAATTACAGAAATTTGGGAAAATTTTTTGTTATCTACAAATGGTGTGCATGGTGTGCATGGCTGTAACTTAATATGACAAGCGAGAATGTTCACTAGTTCTTATGCACGTATGTTATATGTAATTTCAGGTTTGTGCAACATAACACGGGAGAAGTACCTGTGATGATTTGTCACAATCGGATGTGGGTTGCATCTGATAATGAAAAAAAGTACGTAGGTGGTGAAGAGAAGGGAGTTGTTATGTCTAAATCCATAAAATTCATGCACTTTGTGGAGATTGTTTCGAATATCGAGTCTAGTGGTATTTACATGGTAACTCTTGCCTACTGAGTTTCAATGGGGTCGCATGCAAATAAACATGTGATGATTCGGTACGATAATGACATGCGGTAGTTTTTGGAGTATAGTTGGGCAGTTATTGCTATGAGGGTGACACTTATCACTTATATATGTATCGATACTTGGCAACTCAACCAGTATGAACCAACTTCCCACTAACCTCCCACTATGCTTTGATGCAGCGTCTACTTTTGCACCTAAAGTAAGGGTTTTGGGTATTATAGAGGTGTCTTTTCAAGACGGCGATGACATAGATTGGGTTACCATGGTGGACCTTGATTCCTACTATTACAAATTTGATTCAATTGCCGTGAACAAGTATACAAGTGAACATGTCATGCTGATGCCTTACGATAATGAGGTACAACCAAATAAAAGTGTACGTGTCCAAAACTTGAAGCGGAAGAGAAGTACAACCAATGAATCTGTCGGCAATTATGATGGTTACGTGAAAAGGCCCAACTATGGTGTCGACGGAAACACGGATTGGCAACCATTTTTCAGAATGGACGACCTTTTTGTTAACAGCATGATCTGTTCAGAAGGCTTCAAGTGAAAGCGATTAAAGGAAATTTTTAGTACCTGGCCAATGTATCTTAAAAAGGTGTCTCATTGTCAAGTGTAAGGATACCCATAGGTAGTGGCGAGTTTAGGTTTGCAAAATATGAAGTCTGCCACCGGTGTGATTTGGTTCAAGGACCGTCATCCGCAAGTCAACACATGACTTATCGGTCACATGATAAGGAACAAGTTCAACGATCCCAATACTATGTACACTGCTAAAGATGTCGTGCAGGATGTTAAAACCACTCTTGGTGTGACAATTAGCTATACGATAGCATCTCGAGCTAGATAAGTCGCATTTGCATCTCTATGCGATTCACCCGATGAGTCGTATGCCAATCTGCCCACGTATTATGTTGAATTTGAGAGACTAAATTCAAGCAGCAATACTGCAATTCTAACTGACGGAGGTCACCACTTTCGAGACTTCTTCTTCACAATTGGTGGGTCATTCAAGGGTTTTCTATCATGGATGGATCCAATTATTGTCATTGATGCATCTCACGAAAAATAAATGTACAAATGTATCTTTTTAGTTGTGACAACGTTTGATTGCAACCGCAACATCTACCCTTTGGCTTTCGGCATAGGCGACACAGAAAATGATGATTACTGGGAGTGGTTTTTCAAGCAACTGCATGAAGTGATTGGGGATGTACCAAATTTAATTATAATTTCAGACCATAACGCAAGCATTGCAAACTTCGTGAATACGGTTTTTCGGGACACTCAACATGGTTTATGTATGTATCCACTACCTCAAGGCTGCGAAATCGTATTCCTGTACTGAGTTTGACACACTTTGTGAAGGTGAAAGAATTGGTAGCAAACTACCTAACTGATGTGGTAGTAGAGAAGTGGTCGTAGGCACGAATAAATGGGAAGAGGTATAACCTAATGGCAACTAATAAATGGGAAGAGGTATAACCTAATGGCAACTAACACTGCAGAAAGCATTAATGAAATCACTAATTTTCTTCATAAGGAAAATTGAAAGTAAGTTTTAATTCACAATCGATTAGTAAGAGTTACAATCGTCCACTGCCTCGCTCATTCACCTAATGAATCATACATCGGGTAAGAATGAGATTAAAAAGATATAAATGAAATGAGTATAAGCAATTAAATAGTTTAATTGAGTATGGTTAAGATTAATTAATTAGTTAATTAATCATACGAACAGTTCATATTTGGCTTTAAATTATTTAGAATTTTTAGGCCCAATGGGCTTTGGTTGGTGAAGCTCACTAAGTTTCAGTTGTATGACAATTTAAACAAAATGGGAAATGAGCCCAATGACAAGGGAAACTGTCCATGTTATAGGAGAGAGTTAATTTCAATTTTGCCACTCAAATGTGAGTGGGTATAAAAAGAGATTTATAGCTCTTTCCTCATTACGGTTGCTTTGAGGCAAAGAGGGAAACATTTTCTCTCTTTTCTTTCTAAGGAGGCCGGCCATCTAGAAGAGTTTTACCAGCATCAAAAGTTCTCTTATTTTGTCCATCTTTTGTTCACCACACATCCTTGGTGTGGAGACTTAGAGGCACCATCTCTTTGGTGCTTGGAGATTATATTCATTCAATCCTCAAGGAGTAAAGAAGTAAGGAAGGAGCAAAGATCCAAGGCGCAAGGAGAGGACTTGAAGACCCTCCACTTAGATGACTACGTTGTGAAAAAAAAGATAAGCTTCAAGGGTGCGAAAGCTCAAACTTTCATGTTTCATTTTTGCAACGAGTCTTGGTTCACCATCCACTAAACCTTGAATTTCATGGGACTTGGGTTTGTTTTGAGTTCAGACCTTCTTTAATTGTTAATATATATGAATGTGTTGCTCAAATAATCTCACATAGTAAAAAAAAATTCCTTTAGCACTGTGACAACCCATCTCTAATTTTAAGTTTTATAAATTTTAAATTAGTGACTTTACGAAAATGCCCCTAGAGGCAAAGATTTTGACCTTCGTTGACCATCGGTTAGAGAGACTCAAGACTTATTCTTTTAGCGTATCCTCGTAGTACTTGTCACTACGAGCGCATAGGCGAAAACAGTTTGCGAATCCAGATTTTAACGGTATAGTTATGGACATTTGAAGTCGTTTTATTAAATTTTAGATTATTAATTAATTAAACTCCCACCTTGTGGGAAAGAGGCCAATCAGATTATTGTTTAAGTGACCAATCAGATAAAAGAGTTTTGGACCAATCAAAATTTGAGAAAAGAGGGCAGCAGCCAATCAGGAAGAGGGAGCCCTTCCTGTTGACCCGTACACCCACCACCAACCCAGTTTCAACCCGGTTTGATTCCGACTTCCTCCTGCCATTTTTTTGTTGAAACGCCACATTCACCACCTGCAAACATCATCACGCTCCTTGTCCTTCATTTTCCACCCATAGCACGACGGGATTTGGCCCATTTCGAAATAAGCAGCGGGGACGGCACTGAAGGTCCCATAGCGGCGATCTGCCATTCCTGAAGCCAACTCCATCAACTACCACCACTATTAGACTCTCCATGAGCTCGGGAACAAACCCCAAACAACCTTGGAGGTGGCGGAGCACCGGAGAAGTCGAATCGAAGGCCACCCTTTTTAGGGTTTCCTGCTGATTGGAGAGGAATTGGAGCTTTTCCCGGCCAAATTGGACTTGGCCCTAGGTATAAAACTTGCTCTACTCGTTGAGATCTTCATTCCTGTAAAAATTGAGAATTTTTAAAAATAGTTGAATTTCCAGCAAGTCTGGGCGGCACGTGGCGGCAGCACGTGGGCCGAGACCCCACCTGACCTTCCTAGGCTAATTTGGATGCCCCAATTCCATATTAGACATCCAATTGACTAAATTCCATTCTTTGGTTATAATTCCGTTAAGGGTCACCATTTAGCTATATAATTCTACGATCCGACCATTGGACCGTCACCAAACTTTAATATGTAGTAGTACATAATATTTAAGGATATTAGGAACTGACAGATTGGGAATCTGACGTACGTATCTTCCCGGATAGGTTTTCTAAGTTTGTAAATCTAAACGTCGGCCACTACTTAATTTTAGCGATTGGCGGAGATCCAACCGTTGGATCGTTCCGAAACTTTAGGATGTTGTTCTAGAAGCTTATTGAAACTCTTTGGAAGTTATGGATCGGACATCCGAGGTGTGGATCTTCCGGATCGAGTTACGTAGGGTTGTGGACCCTGCTGTCGACCTTTGAGCAACGGTTGACTTTTGGTCAATGGGTTACAAATCATTCTAGAACGTCCTTGGGGATGTGTTTTATGTAAGTTACGTGTTCTATCAATAAGAATTCTGAGACGTGATTTGATATTTGTTCTAGGCGACGATCGTTCGTGGTGCCTCGATATTCGTGCTAGGGAGTTGTAGCACAAACTTGAGGTGAGTGGGTCTTTTCCTTTTTATAGTATATTTATATGATTGATAGTTTCCATTTATACACTTGAAAAAAAGAATTTTCTACGTATGCTTGCATTAAACTAAAGTTTATAAGAATTAGCAAAACGTCAGAATTTACGAAATTATTCCGGATCCTGCGGGATGCCTTAAACCAAATTATGGCTTTGATGAATGTCATATTGACTAGAAATTATGAAATATGCCACATCCTACAGGATGTACCGGTATGCTTATATCATTGATGCCATAATTATATCTACGACTATGAATGTTAGTATGTTGATTAGAATTATTGAATGGCTGTGGTATGACTATATTGATGTTATCTGCTCATCATTGCTACACCCGGTGTTAGTGCTCGCCCAGGGCCAGGGCCAGGGCCATTCTTTCACGTGTATGTTCACATCCGCACCGCACGCTCGCTTTGGATCCAAGTAGGTGCCAGTCATGTCGTACAGGTTGCAATAGGCAACTCCGACATCTTGTCGTCATGTTGCAATAGGCAACTCCGACTCGTATGTGACCGCGAATAGCGCCAGTCTTCACGTGATTGTAGCACTAGAGCATATATTATGATTACACCCATTCTTGTCATACAGGTTGCATTAGGCAACTCGGACTTATGTGCTAGCATAGATTGATGAGCATCAGTCCAGTCGTACAGGTTGCATTATGCGTCTCTGACTTGTGTGCTAGCATAGATCGATGAGCATTTCATTTTATTATGCTACTGTTGAGATATTGTGATTGGCATATTTATGGAATTATTGTTGATTTGCATTTGATTTCATACTTATATGTAGTATGATTTTCTAGAAACTATACTTGTTTTACGGCGAGGGGTTATAACGTTATATCTAGTATGATTTCACCTTTGTTTTTCGCCCCTCCAGGTTTTAGCTGCTGGACTTTTGTATCGACAAGGATTCTTGGCAAATCTCAGTATAGGTGGCTACCTTTAAGGGTATAATCCTTATCTTATCTTATGGTACTTTAATTATGCTCTGACATCACGTGTGAAATGAGTTCATTCCCACTCACAGCACACTCTTATATTTAGGCACTTTTAGGTTTAAATTTATTCACATTTTCCACATCACTACACTTTATGGCTTCGTCACCTTCCGGGTGTCGGCCAGCACAGCTCGATTCAGAGTCCTAGTGGACATTCCGGGTTAGGGTGTGTCAAGCACCGCAATCAAAACTAGCATTACCATGACCATCAGTGTCATCACCGTTCCCATAATTCCAATTTTTTTCATTAGAAAATTTTAAATTTCTATATTTATGAATCTAACAAGAAAATTTGTGCATGTTAATTTATAAATTCTGATATTTTTTCAAATTTTAAGTTTATTTTCCTCATCCAAATGGATGTATAGTGAAACTATATACATTTTACATCATCATTTTTAACAAAAGATAATATAACCTACACTAAATTTATCTTTCTCTCATGTACGTCTCTTATTTATGTAGCATAAAATTTAAAATTAAAAATAAAATTGAAATAGTTTAGGGGTTCGAATGTTGAACTTTATAAGATTGTTGAACTTGAAGTTTGATGGGGCTTCGTATCTTTGAATTGAGATTGTCTTAGAGTTGGGATTGAATCTGTATAACCTTCTCAACTGAACTAGCCCAATCATTTCGTTTGCGAATTTTCAATTTTGTTACAAGGCATTCTTGTGTACAACTTCTCGTACCACGCCAACATCCACCTGAGACATACATAATGAAGACCATCGGCGTTTGGACCCACCAAAATAGGCCCACGTAGGACCCAAATGTAGGAGGTCATTTTGTATGTGGTGGTGGGTGGGGTGGGGAGAGGGGGTGTTTTCTAGGGCGACAGTGACCTTGCATAAGATTAAGGTCTAAAATATTGATGATATCGAAAATATCGGTAGTCCAGAAATATGGAAATTTCGATGGAAATATCGGGATATTATCGATATCGATAAAAATTGAATAAAAACCACGGAAATTGTAAGAAAAACTTGGAAATTTTTATTGAAACTTTGCAGGATGTTTATTTAGTCAATTATCTATTAATTTATCATAAAAAATTGGAAGGAAATGCATTGCATTATGGATTTAACTGATTTAAGTTGATTATATAGCGAGCTGGCAAACATTGTAAGTGTAGAAAATATATAAATATTTTAGCATATTTTCACAAAAATATAAGTGATATGGTGGTCAAGGTGTTGAAGGAGTAAAATGGGAGGGGTTCCAATTCCCTTGGTGTTTTTTTAAATATAGAAATTTAAAAAATACGGAAATTTCGATGGAAATATCGGGATATTATGGATATTTTAGACCTTGCATAAGACTATTGTGGTGCTCACCAGATGCTCAACAAAATTTGTCAATTTATATGCGTGCAACGCAGCACTCCGCAAGGTGCCCATCTAATGCATGATGAAATACCGTAATTCAAAAATGCCATAAAAATGAATGAAAGTAGATCAAATTTTCAGTGTTATTTTGGTTTCAAAATAAAATATTAAAAATTTATACACCATCACCCATGGAAATAAAATCCTTGATCCACCTTTGACAAAGTTCAACAGGTGACAACATGTGATATTATTAAAACGTCTGATTGATAAAAGTCTATATTCGATAAATAATTTATGTTACTTGGTGAGCATGCATTGATTGTCCTTAGATAAGTTTAGATAAATTAAACCACACTCGTCTAACAGCAATCAATGTGATAGTCCAATGTTCATAATCACTTTACAATGGTCAACAAAAATGCACTCTCATAGAGTGTGGGTTCCGCCGGTTTGTTTGGTTGATACATTAGATCGGCAGGTCGGGTCGGGTCAAACTCGAAAGGTCCGGTGGCATCATATAGAGATTGAATCTACGCGCCTTGTGGCGCGCACGGAGGAAACAATCAGTTTGATTATGGGTGAAGCATGCCAGATTTGCCGATGCTATTTGACCGTAAGCATGTTGGTTGAGAAAGAAGCTGGGAATCCCATTTTTGTTCAGCCGTTTTTCTTGATTCATTCACTTCAACTCTTTCTTCCCCTTTTAAATGTTGTAAATTGCAGTCCCAGTTCTTCACTTTTCACAACAATCAAACTCACCCAGTTGGAATTTACCCCAATTCTTTTCCGGGTAACAGATTCTTGGGTTCTTGAAAGGAAAGGAATAGTGGGTTTGTGAGATTTGTTCTTATTATTTTCTGTGTGATGAGTTTTTGATGTAAGGAAAAATGGGGTTTTTTCTCTGACCCAGTAAGAATCTGATACTTTTCTGGGTTTTAAGAGGAATAATCAGATGAGGGATTTTCCTGGGACGCCTGGGACTTTGACTGGCCTTCTTCTCAGGATTTCCCAATGCGTCTTTGCTTCCGGGTCCATTGCTTTCATGGCTACCACTGCCAGCTTCTTCAATTTCACCGCTTTCTGATATTTTGCTTTCTCAAATCACTGATTTCTTATTAGATTTTGATTGCAGAAGAACAGATTTCTGGCTAGACTGTAGTGTTTATGGAGAATTAGTCAACTGAACGCGATTGACACACTTTCGGGATACGTAAATATTTAAATGTAAGCAGAAGGAATTGGGAAGTTCCTCTGCAGGAAGTTGAATCTTTGCTGAAATTTTGACTATTTCCTTAATATGACATGATTAGTCAATAAGCATTATTAGAATTTCTACATTGGCCTTGTTGAATTGGTTGCTATCAGGATCAGCTCAATTCTGCGTAACTCGATTATATAGGTTTCAGATTTCAGCTTCTTTTGGTTGATAGAATTAAGCACTTATGAGTTTCTAAGCCATATAATTGATTCACTGCCACTATACTGCAATGCCAATTTCATCCAGCTATGATGCATCACATGGCGTTTCTTGGACCGTAAATTGTCCGATATTGGTTTAAGACAGTGCTGATTTTGCAGCTACCTGATTGCTTCAATGGGTCTGCAACTGATCTGGAGTTTAGTACTTGCATTGCTAGATGTATACTCCTTGGTGAAAATGAAGGTCCTCCACAACCCTGTATTGGTTAGCCTCTTTGTTGTTGGAGACTGGGTCAGCCTCTATAAATCCGCGACTTTGTTTTCCTCTTACATGAAATCTGTGTTCATACTTCATAGCGCGCGGTTTAACAGCTTACTCGTTGAATGTTTCAATCGGTTACAGCAACATTGTCCCTTGCAGCAGCTTCGGCCTCAGCAGGCATAACCGTGTTGTACTTTAGTGATCTGAGTGATTGTAATTACGGAGAGGAATGCCAGAAATACCAAATTGCAGTTGGTTTGGCGTACATGAGCTGGCTAACAATTGCAATTTCTTCTCTGATTATGCTCTGGCTATTGGCAGCATGTTAGATAGTCCTCCTCTGTCATACATATTTCTCTCTCTCTTTACAACAAAAACAAGAAATTGCAGTGTCGATAGAAAGGGAAACAAACTTGATAGCGCACAGCGGTAGAATACTCGAAAATTACTTTCATTATGTGCAGTTAGATCAGGTCGAAAAGAGTTGTCTCAACTGTAATTGTAGAATTGTTACTTCTTGTACTTGTAGAGTGGAATTAATAGCAAAGAGAATTACTACTTTTTTTTGTCGAATTTGTCAAAGTTGGCGATGATCCGAATTGATTAGTGATTATTACTTGGTTCCTTAAACTTGAGGAGTCGATCCTGAAGAAATTGGGATTCCACCTAAAATCAAATGGGAATATGCACGTGTGATCGTTTGGCTTCACACATGGGACAACTTGCTCTAATACCTTGAAGATATTGGAGTTCTACAATAAAACCAATTGGCAATATGGGAAATAACCCAACTACTTATAAGTATATGCAAAATTTTTCTTCTCATCAATGTGAGATTCATTCTCAACGGATCTTCCATGATTGCAACATGTGAAAACAATAAAAGAAAAATCTGATGCACTATGTGTCACACTCTGGTGAGAAACAGAGAGAGATTTTCAAAATATATACAAAAACTAAAATAAAAAAAAAAAATTGTATTATCATCTTACTAGGTAGTCTAGTACATATTAATTAGGTTTTTTTTTTTTTTTAAATAGCAGATGCTAGCTAAGTCTTGCGCGGCTTTTGTGTAGATGCTTCAAGGGAACAATATTGGATGGGTGTCTTTTATTTCCTTTCAAAACAAGAAGTTTCAATAGTATAAACACAATGCCATCCACTTTGAGTGGTCCTCACCTCACTCCTCATGCTAGTGTGTCTACTTGATGCTGGATCCTACTTGAAGTATGTTAATTATTTGGATAAATTACACTTTCATACCTTAGGTTTGGAGTCTATTTCAATTATTTACAACATCTTCAAAACATTTCACTTTCATACCTTAAGTACTATTTTATTTCAAAATAATACCTCTGTTACATTTTCCATCCATTGATCCGTTAAATGCTGACGTGGTTGACAAATGTTTGCCACGTGGCAAAAAAAAATTAATTTTTTTTTTTTTAAAACCTGAATTTTCTCAAAAAAAAAAAAAAAAAAAATGGAAACCCATCCCATCTCCCGCAACCATCCCCCACATCCCTAAACCTGCAACAACAAGAAGAAGAAGAAGGAAGGAAGCAAAACAAAAAAAGCAGCCCAAACCCAGTTCGTCCCTCCCCCCGCACCCCCAAAAACCTGCAACAAGAACAAGAAGAAGAAGAAGAAGGAAGGGAAAAAAAAAAAAAAAAAAAAAAAAGCAGCCCAAACCCAGTTCGCCCCTCCCCCCACCCCCAAAAACCTGCAACAAGAAGAAGAAGAAGAAGGAAGAAAAAAATAAAAATAAAAAAAAGCAGCAGCCCAAACCCAGTTCTTTCGTCGAACAATTGGATGACAACCCTGACGAAACCACCAGTCAACCCACCGCCTCCATCGCCGTCGACCGCTCCGACTTGTACAACCCACTCGGTAACACCACCAATCACTAATTTGCATTCACTAATTTATCCAGTAGATATTATAAATCGGAACATAGTAAAATTTTGACCATCTTCCTCTAACCAATGTTCAACAAAAACAAAAAAGACTTCCTCAAACTAAGAACAACTCACATGTCTCATGTTAATATACCCTACCACCGTCATATAAGGTCAGAGAATTCAAATGAAATTTTTTTTTTTTAACAAACAATAGTATTTACACTAAGGGGTGGAGGAGTGGGATAAGCCTTACGATAGGTTTGCCATAATAATGTGGTTCAACTTCGTCTTTGGTGAGAATCGAACCTAAGAACTGTCACTTATAAGTGAAGAGAGATACCACTAGACCATAATGGTAAGTGGTAGAATTCAAATAAATTGAAGTGGGATGTCACTACTACAAAACCGGCTTATTGTGTCGGTTTAACATAACATACGAGCGGCTAAGACATTTTCGACACTTTGTTACTATTGTGTCGAAATTACTGTCAGTTAAAACCGACATAAACACTTTAATGACTGTTTTTAAATATTTTCCAAGATGGTGTCGGTTGTAGCCGACATGAATTTTAATTTTTTTAAATATTAAAATCACGTGTCGGCTGTAACCGACGTAGATTTTGAAATTTTTAAATATTAAAACCCATAATCCGACATAGGTTTTAAAGTTTTTAATATTAAAACTCCGTGTCGGTTGAATTCGACATAAAGTTTAAATATTAAAACCCATAATCCGACGTAGGTTTTAAAGTCTTTAATATTAAAACCCAGTGTCGCTTCTACCCGACAAATTGGTGTTTTTATTTTTTTTTAAGTACGTATCTCCATGACAAAATTTTGGGCGGGATATTTCCTCCCATTCTTTGAAATTTTACTGCCCGCAATTCTCAAAATTTAAGTGAAATCCTTCATTTCTTATTACTTTATACCTCTCTCACAAACTTTTCTCTCATTTTTCTGTCTTCTCTCCACTCATCGCCTCTCTCCATCCATTACTCACCTCACCACCACCACAAATTTCTTCCCCTCATGATGCCCACTCAAAAACCTCCCACTCTCCTCCTGCAATAGCATCAGCAACCCAACACAGCCTCCATGCGCTCTCCTCCTCAGCCTCACTGCAACGGCGGCGACCATCCCTTCACCTTGTCGCTCTGGTTCTTCTCCCCTTCTCCTTCTCCCTTCATCTCTCCCAAAATTGGTCAATGGAGCAGCAGTGGGGCAGTTTCTCAACCCAGCTTTCCTCAACGTTTTTGGGCTCACTTTAATAGCAAAGCTTCACGCAGAGAATTATATCAGGAAGTCTGGTATAAACTACAAGATTATAAGACCCGGTGAGTTGAGAAACGAACCTCCAACCATAAATCTTGTAATGGAGCCAGAGGTAACACGATTTTCGTCACACTTTGAGAACTCTCCCCATTTAATCTTGTTAAGTACGAAAGCCCGACCTGCTTTAACTTAATGTTGTCTATGATCCCTCTTGATAGGACACTCTTTCGGAGGAAGTGATGTTGTCTATGATCCCTCTTGATCGGCGGGCAGCACGAAATGGAGGAGGAGGAACTGAGTAGTGGAGGTCGTCGACGGAGGAACTGAGAGTCGACGGAGGAACCGAGACAGATTTCTTTTTTTTTAATTATTATTGGCTTGTGGCGTCGTTTAGGGCCGACAGTAGGCTTTTATTTTAATAGTTTAGTTGTTAGTTGATGTCAGTTTTAACCGCCATAATGTCAGAATTTAATGTCGCTTCTAACCAACGTAAGGTTCGATGTCGCTTTTAAGCGACACTGTTGTTTATTTTATTTTATATTACTTTGCTTCTTGGTGGCAGATTAAGGGGACTAACCGACGTCAATACCCTTTTGTGACGCAAGCAATGGCGTCGGTTTCCCTATCCGACATTGCATGATTTTATGTCGGATTTTTACCAAAAATCCGACAGTAATTAGGGTTTCTTGTCGGTTTTTATACCGCCAGTAATAGCCTCTTTTGTAATAGTGTGTACAGTTGTACTCCTAAAAATCCGACAGTAATTAGGGTTTCTTGTCGGTTTTTATACCGCCAGTAATAGCCTCTTTTGTAATAGTGTGTACTGTTGTACTCCTAGAATGAAGATATAGAAAGGCATATAAGTTATCATACTTGCATATCCACCATTTGAGCAAGAGTCTTGTACAATGGTACAACAGTTGAAATAGCGCTCGTGGAGAGCAGCATAGCTCGACACAATCATGATATGAATGTCACTAAGGACCTACTAAAAAAAAAAAGTATCCTTGACTTGTGATGTTTAGTGAATATGCAGAATGAGGAATACTAGTAACCTTCTTATTCTACCTTTAGGGCTCCTCCTTTTACCCTGCAGAATGAACAATATTGGACGATGATCGGAACCGTCTATTATATAGGTCACCCTTCAATGATCAAATTTGCTAGATACCAATCAAATCCAAAAATCGTTTAGTCATCTAATGATTATCCAATAAATAGACAAACCATGTTATTGAATTTTATTTTTATTATTTATTATACAATAAATTGTTAATGAACTCGTCATTCACTATACCATAGTATTGAATCGCACCATGCTATGGTCATATACATAAAAACTTGACAACATTAATCGAGTTTAACGATTTTTGATTTGGTTAAATTTTTGTAAAATTGATGATTAAAGGGTGAACTAGAAAGTAAGCGGTTCCAATCTTTATGCAACATTGCAGAATGAGAATGAGAACCAAGAAAGTCCAATTGAAAAGGATAGTAGCCTCCCATAACAAAATATGTAAAATATAGGTGACCAATTTTATGAAATAGATAAATACATGATGATTATTTGCAATCAAATCAATAATAAAGTTCTCATTGCTAATGAGATTCTCTAATGGTTCCCCAAAATTAATGATGCAAAAGTCATATTCCGAATGGCTGCAATGAAAAAGAATAGGCAGACAAAAAGCTACTTTCACAGGACAGAATACACAAAATCACAGAATGATGGAAAAGTCTTTATGATACATAAAAATCTTCTCTAATTGGAACTTAGAAGTTACTTTATAATCTTGAAATAATATTGGATTAATATATATTAGCCATTTGAGCAAACATGGGATCGAATATCTTATACTATTCCACGTATCTATTCTATAGAATTAAGCCAGAAGATTAATCAAGAACCTCATACTGTCAACATGAAACAAGAATCAGGTCCATCATGCCCTATATGAACATATACATGCATGATATGCTTCTCCAGCTTGTCTAGAATTGAAATAGAAAAAGGAAGAAAGGCGGCCGGCCAACCGGAGGAGGTTATGGCACAGGAGTTACGTAGTAGTAACCTTAAGGGACTATACAGGAAGTTCAAGCCACACTCTTCCTCATGCTGTTAGCACACATGGGGTATTTCTGTATTTTATAACTGAGGCGTCCTTCAATCATGGGATGAACCCTCACGTCTACATAACTTATCGACATATTTTGTCTGGCACAGTGATGCTCCCTTTTGCTTATTTTCATGAAGGGTATCTGTATGTGTGTAAAGCTGCATTTATTGGTGTATAAATGTGTTTGCTGTAATGTGTTTATTATAAGCAGGTTGTAGGATTGAATGTGAGCCTTTGGATCATATTCCAATTGGCATTTAGATTAGATTGTAATGAATCATAGCTCATGACAAGTGTAAGCATCTTACATGATGACTTAAGAATGGATGGTTGTGATTGTTTTGTACTGTTGTGAGAGAAGTTGTTTCTCACTCCTCCATCAGTAAATCATGCTCTTTTGAGCTTCTTGCGAATTGTGAAAAAAACAGAAATATATTTTGAACCTCTGTTCTCTTTGTGTGAGTGTTCTTGTTCCTACCATTCCATTAAAGAAACCTGTTGAATCAAACGTTAATATGGCCTCAGAGCCAGGTTCGATCTCGACCTGGGCATGAAACTGTGACGTGATTGACAATGGAGGAACTCGAAGGAGAATCGAGTTTGCGGTGATTGAAGAAAGTTCTGAAAATTTCTGGGTAACTCGATAACAAGTCTAATATGGCTGGATCGAGTGGTGCGGATCTTCGAGCACCAATTTTCAATGGAGAAAACTTTGATTTCTGGCAGATCAAGATGAAGACCATTTTCAGATCTCACGATCTATGGGATATGGTTGAAAAGGGTTATAATCCTCCAGCGAAGAACGAAGAAGAGCTTACTGCAACTGAGCTTAAGCTTCTGAAGGAAAACACAGTTAAGGATGCTAAGGCTCTGGGTATTATGCAAGGCACTGTATCAGATGGAATTTTTCCAAGGATTGCCATACTGGAGACGGCAAATGAGGCCTGGGATATACTGAAGCAAGAGTTCATTGGAGATAAACAGATGAGATCTGTGAAACTCCAAGGTTTACTACGTGATTTTGAATATACTCGGATAGGTGAGCATGAAACTTTCTCTGTGTATCTTGTGAGATTATTTGATCTTATTACGCAAATGAAAAGTTATGGTGAGAATATTGGAAATCAAAGAATTGTGCATAAGTTATTGATAAGTCTTCCAAAATCTTATGATAGTATTGTTGCTGTGATAGAGAATACTAGTGATTTGGAAATTGTTGATATGCAGGATGTTGTTGCTACTCTAAAGGGGTACGAACAACGGATTGAGAGACACTTTGAAAATGAGACTAAAAAGGCATTTTCTGGTTTGAGTGTAGCTCCTAGACAATCTAATTATAATGCCAATCAAAATTTTAAACCCACAAAGAATTGGAAGACCAAGGGTAAGAAGTGGGATAACAAACATGTGCATCAGCAAGTGAAATTTACTGGATCTTCTGATGGAGCCAAGAATCCTTGCAAATACTGTGATAAACTACATTTTGGAGAGTGTTGGTTCAAGGGGAAACCAAGGTGTCATAATTGTGATAAGCCAGGGCATTTTGCCAAGGATTGTAGGTCTAAAAAGATTACTCAACAAGCTAATTATGCTGGTCAAGTGGAGAGCAATCCAACTATGTTCTATGTGTGTATGTCTGATGCAGTGAAGAAGGGAGAAGACGTTTGGTATGTTGATAGTGACTGCAGTAATCACATGACAGGAAGAGAAGATTTACTGGTGAACATTGATATGAGTGTTATTGCCAAAGTTGAGATGGGCACAGGGGAATTGGTTAATGTGGTTGGAAAATGAGAGTTAATGGTTGCAACGAAGCAAGGAAAAAGGTACATAAAGGAGATCATGTTAGTACCTGGTTTAAAGGAGAATTTATTGAGTGTGGGACAGATGATGGAGCATGGATATTACCTTGTATTTGGGGGAATTGAAGTCAGAATCTATGATGATTTCACATGTTCTAATCTAGTTGTCAATATCCCAATGAAAGGGAATCGGAGTTTTCCCATGAAATTGCAACCAGGAATTCAAATTGTCATGAGAGCCAGTGTTGGGCAAGCTGCTGAGATATGGCATAGAAGATTAGGGCATTTGAACATGAATGCTCTGATGCAGATGCAAGAACATAAGATGGTCAATGGACTACCTGATTTAAAAGTGAACACCACAGTGTGTGAGGGATGTGCACTTGGCAAGCATTCCAGAGATGCTTTTCCCAAAGAAATCAAGTGGAGAGCAACCTTACCACTGGAGTTGATCCACACTGACATATGTGGACCAATGCAAACATCTACCAAAGCTGGAAACAAGTACTTTATCACCTTCACAGATGACTGTACCAGAATGGGATGGGTTTATTTTCTGAGAAATAAATCTAAAGCTTTTGGTGTGTTCAAAAGGTTCAAAGCAACTGTTGAATTACAAAGTGGGTTCAAATTGAAAAAATGAAGAAGTGACAAGGGAGGAGAATACACTTCTCTTGCATTTTCTCAGTTTTGTGCAGACCTTGGTTTAGAAAGACAACTCACAGTGGCCTATTCTCCTCAACAGAATGGTGTTGCATAGAGGAGAAATAGGACCATTGTTGAAATGGCCGAATGCATGCTATTGGAAAAGGGTATTCCATTTAAGTTTTGGGCAGAAGCAGTTAACACTGCAGTCTATATTCTAAATAGATGCCGTACCAAAGCTCTGAATAAGAAGACCCCATTTGAAGCCTATAGTGGAAGGAAACCTGGAGTGAAACACTTAAGAGTGTTTGGATCTCTATGTTATGCACAAGTTCCATCATAGATGAGACAGAAACTGGATGCCACAAGTGTCAAATGTATTTTTCTTGGTTATGGAACCTGTGAAAAGGGGTACATGTTATACAATCCTGAAACCAAGAAGATTGTTATCTCCAGGGATGTGATCTTTGATGATAATTCTTGCTGGAACTGGAAATCTAGTGCTGAGAATAATCTGTCTATTTCAATTGCTAATGAAGATGAAGGGAGTAATGTTGAGAGGGAAGAGAATGATAGAGATGTGGAGTGCACAGAACCATTACATGAGCAACATGATCAAACTTGTGTTTCTTCCTTAAGTCAAGAGGAACAAGTGAATCATACTGATTTACAAGAATATGATCATACTCCTCTCAGGTTCTGGAGTTTGAATGAAGTTTATGAGAGATGCAACTTCTGTGTAATAGAGCCTGAGTGTTTTGAAGAAGCATCAGGGGATGAAGCTTGGAGAAAAGCTATGTCCACAGAGATTGAAATGATTGAAAAGAATGAAACATGGGAGTTGGTTAATAGGCCAGTTGACAAACCAGTAATTGGTGTAAAATGGGTCTACAAGACAAAACTTAATTTGGATGGCTCAGTGCAAAAGAACAAGGCACAATTAGTGGCTAAGGGCTACTCTCAGAAACCTGGGGTTGATTTCAATGAGACATTTGCACCAGTGGCAAGGCTTGATACCATTAGGACCTTAATTGCATTGGCAGCTCAAAAGGAATGGAAATTGTTTCAATTAGATGTCAAATCTGCATTCCTAAATGGTACACTGCTTGAAGAAGTATATGTGGATCAACCACAGGGATTTGAAGTCAAAGGGAAGGAAGACAAGGTTTACAGGTTGAAAAAGGCATTATATGGTCTGAAACAAGCTCCCAGAGCTTGGTATGATGAGATAGACACACACTTCAATAGATCCGGATTTAAGAGAAGCCAAAGTGAAGCTACTTTGTATACTAAATTCAGTGATGCAGGTGTGCTTATTGTATCTCTGTATGTAGATGACATTATCTACACAGGGAGTTCTGATGAAATGATCCAAGATTTTAAGAAGGATATAATGAAACAATATGAGATGTTAGACATGGGATTGCTACATCATTTTCTTGGTTTGGGCATAATTCAAACTCAGAAGAGCATATTTATTCATCAGAAGAAATATGCCAAGTCCTTACTGGAGAAATTTGGTTTAAAAGACTGTAAAGCTGTGAAAACCCCACTTGCAATCAATGACAAGTTATCTAAGGAAGATGGAAGTGAAGATGCTGATCAAAATTTGTACAGGAAAATGGTTGGTAGTCTGTTATACCTGACAGCTACTAGACTAGATTTAATGTATGCATCATGCTTATTGGCAAGGTTTATGCAGAAACCTACCAGAAAGCACATGAGAACAGCTAAAAGGGTCCTGAGATATGTACAAGGGACACTGGACTTTGGAATTGAGTATGTGAAAGGTAAAGCTGTTGTGTTAATAGGCTATTGTGATAGTGACTGGGCAGGAAGTTTGGATGATATGAAGAGTACCTCGGGATATGCATTTAGCTTTGGTTCAGGAATATTTTCATGGGCTTCTGTCAAGCAATGCAGTGTGGCTTTATCCACTGCAGACGCAGAATATGTAAGTGCTGCAGAAGTTACAACATAAGCAATGTGGCTGAGGTTTGTGCTATCTGATTTTGGAAAGGAACAAGTAGAGGCTACATCCTTACTATGTGACAATACTTCTGCCATAGCCATGTCCAAAAATCCCGTGTTCCACCAGAAAACAAGACATATCAATAGAAGGTATCACTTCATACGAGATGCAATTCAAGATGGGACAATTGAGTTGAACTACTGCAGCACAGAAGAGCAATTGGCAGACATTTTTACCAAGGCTCTTCCTAAGGATCGGTTTGAGCAATTGAGAGCTGCACTTGGAGTGAAATCAGCAAACCATTTAGAAGGGAGTATTGGTGTATAAATGTGTTTGCTGTAATGTGTTTATTATAAGCAGCTTGTAGGATTGAATGTGAGCCTTTGGATCATATTCCAATTGGCATTTAGATTAGATTGTAATGAGTCATAGCTCATGACAAGTGTAAGCATCTTACATGATGACTTAAGAATGGATGGTTGTGATTGTTTTGTACTGTTGTGAGAGAAGTTGTTTCTCACTCCTCCATCAGTAAATCATGCTCTTTTGAGCTTCTTGTGAATTGTGAAAAAAAACAGAAATATATTTTGAACCTTTGTTCTCTCTGTGTGAGTGTTCTTGTTCCTACCATTCCATTAAAGAAACTTGCTGAATCAAACGTTAATAGCATTTATACTTGCATACGGCAACATTTTTGAGTCTGATAGCCTAACAAAATATGTTAGAATGTCTGATAATAAAATATTTTCCGATTCTTCATACACGTTAATTTGTGAATCTTTTACCCTCCTCCTGCAGAAAAGAGAGACCAAAGCTCACATTTGCTTTTTTACTTTCTTTTCTGGGGTAAGAACATGTAGAATTTTTGAGAAAAAGAACAAATAGAATTAGAACCCATATATGCTTCTGTTCAAGGCTTAAATTAAAACGCTAATTAAGCTCACTTTTTCCTTCTTCCTTTCCAATGGTTATAGGGTGGGCTTGACATTAAACATGTACTTTGCAAGCTTAAGATACACCTCTCCGACCTTCCTTGCATCAATGGTCAACACCATAGCTTCCCTAACCTTTGGAATTGCAGTTATACTGAGGTTAGTAAGCCTACTTATCCATATATAAATCCAAGGCATTAATTCACATTTTATCCTTAATAGATTGTACTTTTTCAGGTTGGAGGTTCTTTACCTTCAAAATCCTTGAGGGTTAGCAAAAGTTTTCGGTACCCTTTTCTCCTTAGCTGGTGTGATGACCATGACATTGTACAAGGGGCCTATTATTACAAATTTATGGCCTGCACTAATCCGTGTTGAAGGAAAATCCTCCATCCATGAGAACTGGTTGAAGGGTTCAATACTAACTGTTGCAAGCTGCATAACATGGTCGGCGTGGTACATCATGCAGGTTTCACCCCTTACTCAAAACTATACTTACAAATATACATATATATGTCGAATTGTTGTCTAATGGAGTAATGAAGTTAACCGAAAGTGAGATGTTATTGTCTCTCCAAAAAAGTTATCATATTTTCTCTGTTGTGAAAAAATAAGCTAAAGAGTGCAAAATGACTTTTTTGGAGTGCTAATAACAATGTTCTGACCTAAAATTTTAAAAGTGTAGTTATTCGAAGAATATGTGGCCAAGCGCACATATTGATCACAATCTCAACCCTCTCAACCACCTGAATACAATATTCACCAGTTAACTGCAATTTGTTTATTTGTGGTTAACCCACATTACAGAATCCCTGCATATAAGTGAGACTATATATAGAATTTCTGATAATTTATATTGGTGATGTTGGCAATGTGATGTATGCAAATAATTTTCTGAAAAGAAAAACTTATTGTAGGCAATCACATTGAAAAGATATCCTGCACAACTATCATTGACTACATGGATGAGCTTTATAGGGGCAGCACAATCGGCTGTCTTCGTCGTGTGCATAGAACATAGATGAGCTGCTTGGACAATCGGATTCAACATTGACATCTGGTCGATATTATATGTTGTTAGTATCGAGATTTTCTGAAAACGACCGTGAAATTACGACCCATTTTGTACCATTTTGGTTGTTAGTTTTCATTGTTTTAGATGGAGATAGAAGATGGGAGGGAGGTGGAAGAAATGTACGTGAAATGCTACATACAATGTTTACTAAAAGCTTAAAACTAAATAGTTATTGGTAGGACTAATCTAATGTGGTGTGCATGGCAGGCTGTGGTGTGCTCAGGTCTAATAATCTTCGTTCAACTATGGTGCACAGAAGAGAAAGGGCCAGTTTTTGTGACCATGTTTAATCCTGTTTCAGCAATTTTGGTGGCTGCTTTAGCTTACTTTGTCCTAGGTGAAAGACTTTATACTGGCACGTAATTTCTTTTTTGTTTTACTTATGCAATCTAATATGATTTCGCTGATAATCGCTTGTAATCTAGAGTTTAACTAAGTGGTATCCGATTAAGAGAATGGACTATGCCAATTTTCCTCCGTATCCAAAACAAAACCTTTGTATGATGCACATCAGTGAACCACATTATGTGACCGTACACCACCACGTTGTATTACAATCCTGGATTTATCTAAAATTTCATGTGTGGTTTGTTCAGCATAGTAGGGGCCTTCATTGTCATCCTTGGGCTGTACTTGCTGCTGTGGAGAAAAGATAGTGATGAAGTTTACGTCAAGGCAGAAGAGTCATCTTATCAGACAACACATGAAGAGCATAAGGATAATGGCATACAGAAAATCACTTCAGCTAACAAGAATGTGCAGCATGGTGAACCATAAAGATCAGATTGGATCCTTCCCTGGAATCCATCGAGACGGAAATCACGAACCAAAATTGAACACTTAAAAACTAAAAGCAGATGATGAAGGTGATAAAGAAAAGCTAGTTGAGTGACAAACATGGGAGCAAGAAAATGAAGTCTGCTTTAACCTTTGTTATAGCAAGAGATATATTCGTGATCGTTTCCGTGGGAAGAGGCTGCACATATTTCAGCCCTTCATGCTCAAAATCTAAATTGTTTTGATGATTTAATTTGGACTGAAGAAGTACTCTTTAATTTGATTATGTTACAAGTTCTCACTAGTACAAAAAACACACTTGCGCGACGGAAAATTGTGCGACGAAGTATATTACGTCGCGCAAAAACGTTTCGCGCGATGTTGACAAAAAAGCGTCACGCAATGACATTTTTACTCAACGGGCCATTAGGGGACGAAGCGTTTCATCGTGCAAAATGTTTTAGAGCGACAAAGGTACACATTCGTCGCGCAATGTTTGGAAAAAAAAGACGGTAAAATCCTAGTTTGGTGCCACAAAATTGCGCGACGGACCAAATGTGTCGACCAAGGGGTTTTTGCGCGACAAACCAACCAATGCGTTGCGCAAAGGGATTTTGCGCGACAGACCAACCAATGCATCGTGGAAATGGTTTTTGCACAGCGGTCATATATGTCGTGAAAATGGTTTTTGCAAATGTTATAGTTCTCCGTTGCGCAAAGACCCTATGTGGGATGCGGTTGGTCCGTCGGGCAATTTTCTAGAAAAAAACACAGTAATGTTTCGAGCTAAACAGTATGCACACTTATGCACTCGTGAAATTGAATGAAAACCTAAAAAAGAAAACCACTAGTGTAAACATTTTAAATTGAATAGATGTGTCTCTAATGTTATATTTTTATGGTTCAAAAATTGTATAGTTGTTGCAGTTTGGGACGTTACTGTACCCGAGGATGCGGGTCTTCAGATCCTGACTGAGACCCTGGATCAGACGCTCAGTTGTCGTTATGGCAACTTTGTTCGAGGGATAGGGAAGGCGTGAGTTCACTAGACGGGTGCCTCCTCTTCCAGATCGACCACAGGACAGGTCGTCTCCCTGATAGAGGAAGAGGCAACCCTAAAAGATAAGATTGTGGGCCAAGAAGCCCAGATTGCAGAAACATGTTCCCTTATCCCCTAAGATCCAGCCACACCTTTCCCTTTACATTCTTGACCTTGCCGCACAAGATAACCCATTCCTTTTAGAATTAGGACCTTTGCTGCACCTAAATCAGGAAGGAAACCCTTTTTCCTTGCCTTGCAAGGCATTCCCTTGCCCTTTCCTTCTCAGCTGCACCTTGTTACCTATTTCCTTTGGGATTTTGGTTCTAATTTCCTATTTCCTTTAAGTTTTAGAATAATTCCTGATTACCTAATTTAATTTGGAGCCTTGTTCTTTAAATACCAAGTCTTGCCGCACCTAGGGGGATTCATTCATTCACCCATTCATCCATTCACGCCAGAAATCAATCCACACCTTTGCCGCAACTCCTATTCAACCTAAAACACATTCCTGACCCCAAAACACATCCCATACACTTCACCCACCTTTGTGCCGCAACAAGGAGAAAGAAGGAATGACTCTTGGATGTTCGAGCTTGATTGTTGGAGCATTCTAGGTGTAATTCGCTCTATATTTACAATGTTTAATTTCTTTTCCTTTCGTTTTGCTGTGAACATGAGTGGCTAAACCCCTCTTGGCTAGGGGTGATTTCAAAGCCATGATTTTGTGTGCAATATGAGTTGATAAATTCCAGTTATGAATTCTTGAATCGTGAATGCAATTGGCTTAACTGTTTGATTGATAACTTATTTGTATTTGTTGATTGAGGGTCGACACTTAATTGGCATGCATAAATCTGATGCTAGAGTATAAGGGAGTTTCACATAATCGTTACAAACTTATAATCATATGTAGTGAAGGTTGCTAGTCACGATCGCGTTAAGCTCAATTCCTAGCATGAGTGACATAATGTCATAGTTGCAAGTGCTTTGTCAATGCTTATGATTTTCATTGAACGTAATGATCTTTAATTGTATCTCTATTATGATGTCATGTAGGGAACTTTTGAAGAATGCTTTGGGTTGTCGAATGATGTCATCCAATCCAATAATACAAGGAAAATCTGAGGGTTAACTAGTGATGTCACGGTTAATTTGGGGCATTGTCGTTCATAATTCAATGAAGGAGTAACTGGAAATCGAGTCGTTTGCATACATGTCATGTGTGGAGAAAGAGCCTCTAGCTAGCACATCATCCATCTTATTCCCCAAATTCGTTTTCAAAGTTGTTTAGTTTTACAATCTGTTTTGTTAGTTTAAATTTGTCCAAAACAAACCCCCCCCCCCCCCCCCCCCCCCCCCACATTTACTTTCTTGTTTCAAAGTGTTGAAAATCTGTTTTGTTTGTGTTTTTAAGTGTTTTGAGTCAAGCCATAACCTTATTTTCGTCCAAAATTGTGTTTAGTTTCAGAAACTGCCTAGTTAGTGTTTTTAGGCAGTTTTGAGTGTTTTTAGCTTATTTTGAGTCTTGTGAACTTATCTTGAGTCTTTTGAGTCTTGTCAAACATTTTTAACTTTGTTTTAATGTCTTTGAGTCAGTTTTGAGGTTTTAGCAAGCCCTCATAATCCCCGGTCTAGAACGATCCCTACTTGCATCTTTACTACAATTTGACAACAAGAGGGTTTAATTTGTTTGCTTAACTTAATTCGCATCACTCTTGAGGCATCTGACATGAAAAACCAGATGAACTTTTGTTCCTTCAGGCAGTTTGAGTGTATAAGCAACAGGTCCCAAGCAACAAGTCCTCACTCTCTCTAACACTTCATAAGGGCCATAGTATCGAGGGTGCAGTTTGTGATGAATATGTGAAGCCAATGTTTGTAACTGATATGACAGCAACTTGAGATAGAATAAGTCACCAACAGAAAACTCTCTCTCATTTCTCTTCTTGTTTGCTTGAATTGCCATTCTATTATAAGTCATTGCTAAGTTAGACCTGAGTATAGTAAGCACCTTATCTCTTTCAATCAATTCTTGTTCCATAGAGTCCAGTTTTGTAGTGCCTTACTTATAGGGAATAACATGAGGAGGAAGATATCTGTATACTAATTCAAATGGAGTGAATTTTGAAGAGGTATGATACGAAGTGTTATAATTTCATTCGGCCCATGGTAACCATTTAACCTAGTCTTTAGGCTTATTTCCCACAAAGCACCTCAAGTAAGTCTCAACACCTCTATTGACGACTTCAGTTTGTCCATCACTCTAAGGATGGTACCCAGAGCTCATGCAAAGTTGGGATCCTTGCAACTTAAAGAACTCCTTCCAAAAAGAGCTCCAAAACAATGGATCTCTATCATTCACAATTGTGGATGGCATTCCATGTAGCTTAAATATGTTGTCAACAAACAACTGAGCAACAGTTAGGGCAGTGCAGGGAAGAGCTAAAGCTAAGAAACGAGCTTACTTAGTCAACCTATCCACTACCACTAGAATGACAGTTTTGCCTTTGCAAGGGGGTAACCCCACAATGAAGTCCATACTTATATCAGTCCAAATTTTCTAAGGGATTGGCAAAGGTTGAAGTAGACCCGGAGGAGATAAAGTTTCATACTTGTTTTGTTGGCAAGTATTACACTCTGAGATGTAGGTTTTAATGTCACTTTTCATACCTGGCCAATAAAAAACCCTTTTTTAGCCTTTGGTAGGTCTTCAAAACCCATTGGTGACCTGCTGCAAGTGTTGAATGATACTCAGCTAAGATCCTAGCCTTCCAAGTAGAATCAGGGCTGAGAACTATCTGGGCTTGTACTTTAGTAGGCCATTGTCAACATGATAATAGGCTAACTTAGAACAACTGGCTGCTCATTTCCCATGATCTGTAATCTCTGCCAATCTTTGCTTGATCCAAGCATCCCCTTCATTGTACCTTCTTAACTCATCTAACCACCCAAAATAGAGGTAAGAGATAGCCTGACAACTCATAGATGGCTCATTGATTCTCTTAGAGCATTGAGTATCAAGATCTATGTCCTATTTTCTAGAAAGAGCATCAGCAACTATGTTATCAACACCATTCTTAAAGTGGATTTCATAATCAAACCCCATCAATTTAGACACCCACTTCTGTTGGAATGTTGTGTGAGCCTTTTGGTCAAGGAAGTATTTTAAACTGCAGTGATCAATCTTGATTATGAAGTGCCTACCTTGCAGATAGGACTGCCATTTCTTGACAGCATGGACAATTGCAATGAGTTCTCTCTCATAGGTGTAAAGAGATTAATTCTTAGGTCCCAAGGCTCGACTAGTAAATGCAATTGGTCTCCATTGTTGCTGTAAAACTGCACCAATCCCAGTATCAGAGGCATCACATTCCAACTCAAATGGCAGTGTAAAATTTGGTAGAGCTAGGACCTGTGGAGAGGTCTTGGTATCCTTGAGCTTCTGGAAAGCTTTTCAGGTTCTGTAGTTTACACAAATCCCTCATTCTTAGTCATGTGATAGAGTGGTTGGCAAATTTTGCCAAAACCCGACACAAATTTTATGTAATAACCTGTGAGACCAAGGAAACCTCTCAACTCTTTCACTGTATTAGGCTTAGGCCATTCCAGTATAGCCTGAATTTTGGAGGGATCAACCTCCACACCCTTGCTCGATATGACATGGCCCAAATACTCCACTCTACTCTGTCCAAAAACACATTTATGCTTTTTAACATAAAGTTGGTGCGGCTGCAAAACTGCAATTGCCATTTTAAGATGCAACAGTTGACTAGTATGTCATCGAAGAATACAAGAATGAATTTCCTCAAATAGGGCCTGAATATATCATTCATGAGACTTTGGAAGGTTGTTAGGGCATTACTGAGCCCAAAAGGCATCACTAGAAACTCATAGTGACCTTCATGGGTTCTGAATGCAGTCTTTTCAATATCTTAAGGATGCATCAAAATCTGATAATAGCCTAACCTTAAATCAAGCTTAGAGAAAAACCTAAACACCATGCAATTCATCTAAGATGTCATCAATCAAAGGAATAGGGTACTTGTCCTTGATTGTTATGGCATTAAGTTCCCTGTAATCTATACACATTCTCCAGGTTCCTTCTTTTTTCTTCACATGGAGATCTGGACAAGAGAAAGGACTGTGACTTGGCATGATAAAACCTGCCTTAAGTAGTTCTTAGACTGCCTTCTCAATTTCAGTCTTTTGTAAATGGCCATAGTGGTAGGGTCTTATGTTAGGGGGTTTGGATCCAGGAATTAGTGGAATCTGATGATTGTGAACCCTACTAGGTGGTAGTGCAATAGGTAAGGCAAAGATAGTCCCAAACTGCCCTAACTTCTTGTAGTTGTTTGAGCTGCAAGGAATTCAAATCACAAGCTTCAACCAACCTTCCTTCCATGGAGTAAAGGAATAGTCCCAGATTTGAGTTGGAAATCTCCTTAACAAGATGTTGGAGAGTCACTTCCTAAATCAGTGGAGCAGTTGAATCATTGTGACTAAGTTTGTACTGAGAACCATTTTTGGCAAATTCCATAGTTAGTAACTGGAAATCCCAGAAAACCGGACTAACTGAGGAAAGCCATTAAACCCCCAATACTATGTCACACCCTTCCAGTGGCAAGTAATACAAATCCACAACACAGTCATAACCCCCAATAGACAAAGTAGCATTGGTGCAGCAACCTGAACTACTAACCTTACCCCCATCTGCAATCATTACTTCAAATGGTCTAGTGGGTTGAGTGTGCCAAGCAAATTTCTTAAGGAGTTTAGAGTCCACGAAATTATGTGTACTACCAGAATCCAAAAGTACTGTAACCTGTTGACCATTCACCGAGCCTATGACCTTCATTGTTTTCACAGTGGTCTTAGCTAGTGTGCCATAAAATGCACATTCACTAAGTTCCATCTTTAATAACTCAGGAGGTGGTTCCTCTACTAGAGCAGTGGCAATCTCATCTTCAGGGTACACTAAGTCAAGCATGAGAAGTTGCTTGTTAGCACACTTATGTCCCCTGCTCCATTTTTCATCACAAAACCAACAATCACACTTCTCTTTTTTTTTTGTGAATCTCCTCCGGAGACAACCTCTTCACAGGAAAATTAAAGAGTTTAGCATTAGGAGTGGTGAGTGGTGCAGGAGATGGGTGCAAATAGCGAGTCTAGGGTGAAGGCCTAACGGAGCTACTCTTCAAATCACACAACTTAGCATCAATTTGTAAGGCAATTGAAATAGCATCATGCACATCAGAGGGTCGCAATAGTTTAACATCATATCTGAGTTCACGTTTCAAGCCTCCTAAGAAGCAACTCTTTAACAAAATAGGCCCTAAATCATGAGTTCGATTTACCAAACGCCTAAACTCAGTGATGTAATCTTTGAGAGTACCTGATTGTTTCAATTTGAAGAGTGCCTCAGCACTATCTTCAAATTCTGAGGGCCCAAATTCTCTGCAAAATGCGTGGGTGAAAGCCTCCCAAAGAGGAGTGGTCTGCAAACAGTCGTGCCATCAAAACCACTGGAGTGCCTCCCCTTCCAAGTGGAATGAAATTGTCAAGACCTTCTGTAGCTCTGGAACGGAATAGTAAGTGAAAAACTGCTCCACTTTGTAGATCCAAGCAAGTGGATCTTCATCGGGAATGAATCTGGGAGAATCGATGCGAGGCTGCCAATTTTGGCGTGGAGGAGGTGGAGGAGGGTCGAGTTCGCCGGAATCGGGAGAATCGGCGATGACGGGTTGGGGAGGAAGATTGGCATCGAAAGACGAGAACAAGCCATCTCGCGACAGAATTTTTCCAAGAACATCCCCATTTTCAAATCAATCGATTCAGAGAGTGGAGCAAAAGAAGACTCCAAAGCAGCAACTCGAGCGTCCATTTGAGATAATCCAGTGTTGGGATTGTAGTGGGGCGTGCACAGAGGGACCAGGATCGAAATTGGGTGATACCAATGATAAGAACCTGCTCAACCTAGACAGTACAGCAATGGAGAATTGGATGAAATAGAAGAGGGAGACGACGAGCGAGGAACTCGTGCCTATTTTTAATTTAATAAAACTGATATATCCGTTAGAGAAGCAACACAGCTATTGCACCCTTTAAGTAGTCTCTCCACTCAGAAATGCCAACTCAGCATTCCTTTACAAAACTATCTCACTAAAGGACAAACCCTTTTAACGACTGGAATTACAAATAGAAATAATAAAATAGTGCCACATCGGGACCAGCCTATGGCTAGGATTGATTGCCATCTTGTTTGCCCCAGGATGATATGCAGCTGGTACCGCTGGGTGGTTTGGAACAAACCCACAAGGTGAAATTGCCATACCTTTCAATTGCTGCTCCAGCCGTTCTTTATCTGCTTTCCCTACAAGTTTCTCTTCACGAAATTCGTTCTTCTACAGTCAACTAAGTGAGTACTCAAAAGTTCTATCGTATTGATTCTCAAATAATTTTCTTAAATCCTTGCATCCAAATGCACCCTTAATTTAATACCTCTGATTAATTGCAACAGATTGGAAACCAGTCCATCGTCACAATATAATGGGGTAGAAGTTCTAACTCCAAGAAAGAACCTAACATAATGTTACAAAGGATGGACACAGGCTTACAACTTACAAGACACATAAATAAGATTTAACACACTGGGAATTTTCGTGTTTCGAAGTGGGATTATATCCGGTACCAACAGGGCAGATAAATTAATGATATAACATCTGAGCAAAGGATATTATGAAGGGAAGTGATTTTCGCACACCCTTTTTCTCCTCGTACACTCCCATGTATAGTTCTAGCCTTTGGATTGGATAAATCAAAAGAAAATTAAAAACACATAAAATTAAGATCAAATTCATTAAGAACGCATTGAATTTCTTAAGGTTTCAAGGAAACCGGAAGAGGAAGAAATACCTCTTGCGGGCGCACTCTTTTTGCGCAACAATGAGAGTAAGCTACGTCGCACAAAAAATTTCGCGAGACGCAAGTTATTGTTGTCGCACAAAGACATTTTGCGTGACATATCTTACGTTGTCGTTGCATAAACCCTTCTTTCACGACCTTTGCGCAAAGGGCTCCACGTGATGAAGGTTTCGTCGTGCTAATTCTCAGGCAACGTTTTTTGTCTTTGCGTGACGAACTGTGCTTTGTCGCGCAAACTGTTATTTGTAGTAGTGATCTAGTTCACAATGTTATCATAACTCTTTTTTTTCTATTAATAAAAAATAAATTAAAATAGTTCCTGAAAAATCTATGGTGCAAAGTTCATATTCCAAAAGAAAGTAATGACATACATGATTCCTAACTAAGTAGCACTTTCTATATACAACAACAAAAAGTAGAGCTTTCGAATATGATTTTTGCAACATAGAATAAAAAGTGGTCAATTAGCAGACAAGTTTTGCTTCTTTTCACAGAAAAGAATACAAAAATAATGATAGTAGATCACATTAGTAGAACTTAATCGAGAGCCTGATACTGTCAACACAAACAAGAATAAGACTGAAATATATATATATATATATATATATATATATATATATATATATATATTTATTCTATATGAGTACATGCATGATGTGCTCCTCCAGCGTGTCAAGTATTTAAATAGAAGAGAAGGAAGAAAGAGAAAAACCGGCAGCCGGAGGTGGTTATGGCACAGGAGGAGGGATGTCGTAATCGTGGGAAAGTTTATATGAAGTCCAAGCCACACCTCATCATGGGTTTAGCTCAGTGGCCTTTACATTTCTATATTTTCTCACAGAACCTTCCTTCAATCCTGGGATGAACCCTCATGTCTACGTACTTATCGACACAGTATCAGCCCTAGTGATGTTCCCTGTTGCCTAAAATTATTGAGAGTTATATAAAGCTACATTTGTACTTAATTATAGGGTAACTTTCTTTTTCCATATTGATTGCTTGTTTTGTTTCATCATGTCACAATAAGTTCAACATTTTTACATATTCTTTACAACGTAACATGTCAGAGTGTCTGATAATAGAAGAACATTTTCCTACACCAATCACGATAACATTAACATTTCTAGTGATGTTTTCTTTTGCCTATGTCCTGCAGAAAAGAGAGACCAAAGCTCAAATTTGCTCTTTTCTTAGAATTTTTGTTCTTTCACTTCTTGGGTAAGGTGTTTACATTTTAAAACCCGTATATGGTTCTCATCATAAGGGAATAAATAAAAACCTAATTTATGCGTTGTTTTCAATAGTTGTAGGATAAGTTTGACTTTAAACATGTACTTTGCCAGCTGAAGATACACCTCTCCGACGTTCCTTGCATCCATGATCAAAACCATAGCTTCCCTATCTTTCGTAATTGCAGTTGAACTGAGGTTAGTACACCCATTCATCCACAAATTCAAAGCATGAATTCACGTTTTATCCTTAATAAACGGCAATTGTTATTAGCACTCTAAAAAGTCATTTTACTTCCTTGTTTATAAAACATAAAGCAGAAATTGCATTTGAAGGAGCATAGAATGATTGTCTGGAGTGCTAATAGAAGTTCTCTTATAAACTACTTTTGATTTCGGGCTAGAAGTTTATCTTTGAAGTCCTCACCGGTTAGCAAAAGTTTTGGGCACCATCGTCTCTTTAGCCGGTCTGATGACCATGAAATTGTACAAGGGGCCTATTATGAGAATTTCATGACGTCCATTAATTCATATTCAAGATAAATCTTCCATCCGCAAGAACTGGTTGAAGGGTTTAGTTCTAACTGTTCACCATGGTGCACAGATTGCGTAAACGAGTTGATAAGTTCAACTTCGTCGTTGAACAATTCTGCATCCTCAATCTCGATCCTTGCTTGGTATTGTGCCATCTCCATTGCCATGCTACGCATTCTTCTATCACCCATTGATGAGATATTGAGGATATTTAGGAAACAAAAACTCTTTGAAAATTGAAAGATTGGTGAATATAGAGGATGATTGAAGGTTGAAAGGTTGTGTGATCAACAAATATTGGACATATGTTTATATAGAGGATGATTGATAAAAGTTGAACGGTTGGTGAAAGTTGAAAGTTTGCTGTTGAACGGTTGGTGAATTGAAAATTTGGTGTTGAACGGTTGGTGAATTGAAAGTTAGCCCAGGGTTAAAAGATTGGTAAAAGTTGAAGGCTTGCTTTGTGGAAAATTTAGTGATTTTTCAATATTTATCGGAATTTAAATTTTTTTAGATTAAAATGTTCATAAAATTAATTTACGAAAGTCTACATATTTATTTTTTTTTTAAAAATTAATTTAAGAAAAAAAATAGCCTAAGTTCATTCTTTAATAATCCCGGGCTAAAATTTTAGGCCAGAACCATTGGAGCAGAAAAGCTGTTTCTGGGCTAAAAGCTAAATTTTCCGGGCTAAAATATTTGGCTTTTAGCCCAACCATTGGAGATGGTCTAACAGGGTTAATAGACATTTAGGAAGTGCAGTTAACCAGTAAATATGTGGTGGAGCATATATCAATTGTCGCAACCGTTGTCACCAGCTAACTGCAATCTTCTAACTTGCAGTTTACCCACATTGCAGAATTCCTGCATATTTGAGAATGCAGATGAATTTTTTATAATTGATATGTATGCAAATAATTAAAAATAAAACTGTAAAATGTAGGCAATCACATTGAGAAGATATCCTGCGCAACTATCACTGACTGCATGGATGAGTTTATAGGGGCAGCACAAGCACCTGTTTTTGCAGTATGCATAGAGCATAGACTAGCTGCTTGGACAATTGGATTCAAAGTTGACCTCTGGTCAATATTGTATTCTGTAAGTATCAGGATTTTCGGAAAATGTAAACTTACTAAGTTTGATGACCATTTTAGTTTTAGTATTTGATAAGTAGAATTAAGGAATGTGAAATGTTGTCATATAATAGTGAATCATTAAGATTCTTCTAATGCGGGTAGGCGTATGACTAGGAGCAGTGTACTCGGGTCTTATAATCTTCGTTCAACAGTGCATAGAAAAGAAAGGGTCAGATTTTGTGGCCATGTTTGATTCATTTTCAGCGACACTGCTTACTGTTGTAGCGTACTTTGTCCTCGGTGAGAGACTTCATACAGGGAGGTTTGTTTGCATTGCTCACTGCGAAATGCATTTATGGGCACGCATCTGTAGTTCATTTAAGGCATTTTACATGCCAAATGGCAGTTTGGTTAACATACTGTTGACCTTAAAAACTACCAAACCTACGTAGCGTGCAGGCCGAGTAACTAATAAGCTAACTACGTTCTTCGGTTGTGTGCAGGGCGTGCCAACTCGTCGGGCGAGCTCGGCCGAGGAGTAAAATTTGTTGATGTTGCGTTGGTCGCGCTGCTGACTTCTTGATCTTGCGACTGCGGCCGAGGAAGGAACAATTCTCGGCCTTCGGGTTCTAGAGCCTAAAGACAAGGCTGCTAATTTGCGAAGTTCAATATCAAATTCGACTGTCAATGTGCCGAATGTTGTAACCTGGTAACACCTCACTTCGCCGAGACGGCTAATGAGATGACCTCTGCCAATAAGGATTCGAAAATCCTTCTCGACCGAGACTTGGATAAGTAACCAGTCGGCCTCTTCGCAGTGCTGTTTATCCAAATTGAAGGTGTTCCGCGGTCGGCTGATTCTACGGCGATAGTGCTGTTTATCCAAACTGAAGATACCACCGGTTGCCTTCACAGTGCTGTTTATCTAAACTGAAGATGTGTTGGCGAAAAGGAAAATAAAAAATCTCAAGGTTGTTGAGAGGTTTCGCATAGAGCGAGGGTTTGCGCAGGGCAGATTTGTGTGTTGAGTTGGAGAGAGCTTGAATGGTGCCACTGCCTCTGTATTTATAGGAGCGTCTCTGCAATCAAGTCATACTTGGATTAGGACTCCGTATTCTGATCCAAAACTATCTCGATTAATCCTTCTTCAATCAGGACTTTGAACCTAGCCTTTATCATGCCGCACACATCTCCATATCTCGTCAACCTCATCCTTGCCGAGACCCCTTAATGAATCAGGATTCCTGTTATCCGAAAGACTCTGCCTGCTTCACCTTTATCCAAACAACACTTTTCCTAACAGGACCTGGCCGATCTCGGCCCATGGGCTAAATAAACCACAAGCCTCCAAATATAACCTTCTGGGCCGAAAACAATTCTAATTCGGCCCAACCTAATATTTTGGGCCTAAACACATACAGTCTTCACTTTGTTGGAGGAGGTCATGACTTTGAATCTAATCGACGATAGTAATAAGAATGAAAGAAGACATTGCACCCAAAATTGACTTTCCTCGTTTTGCATAATTGCTTATCAACATACTTTTCCAACATTAGGAAGAGAAGTACTACTAGACTAATAATCGAGTCTAATTAATAATTGACACTTCACCTGTCACAGAATGTGATTAACTTGTAAGAGGGAGGGAGGTAGTTGTTTGGATGTAATAAACTTTCATGCGTGGTTTGCGCAGCATAGTGGGGGCAGTTATTGTGATCACTGGTTTATACGACATCTTGAGCACAATGATGATGACATGCAAATGTGCTGCATGGTGAACCATAAAGATTAGATTGAAATCCATCGAGACAGAAATCACAAATCGAAATTCAAAGCCAGTAAACCAAAGAAGAAGAAGATGAAGGTGACAAGAACAGTTTGTATGAGCAGACATGGGAGCAAGAAAAGTTCCATTAAAAATAGTTTTGCTTGATGCATTTGTTTGTCCGGCAAGTGCTCAAATTCCATCAACTTCAGTATTGCACAATGCATTTGATAAGAAATTCGCAACAGACGGATAGAAAAGAAAAATGTTAGGAAAGAAAGAAATTCAGTGTATATGTTGCCAAGAACCAGTGCTATCAGATATGCTCTTGAAAAAGGTTGGGGTATAAACAAGTAAAAGCAAAATATGCTAAATACTGGACATTTACTAACTGTTTTATTCCGAAAATGAGAGCCTTCAAGCTTACGTTTAACAATTCTGCCACACAAGTGCCACCAGCCAAATTAAAATCAGGCAATTGAAACAGCGCTGACATTCTCAACGATCAATAAAATGGTCAGAAATGTAAATGAAGGCATCTAAAATTATCCAAGTGCTTTATTAAAAACCTAAGCAGCGGGGGGCCTAAGTTCATGATCACGAGATGTATCACGGGCCGATGGAGGCAAATAGTGCCACATCGGGACCAGACTATAGCTAGGATAGACTGCCATCTTGTTTGCCCCAGGATGATATGCGGCTGGTACCGCTGGGTAGGTTGGAACAAACCCAGAAGGTGAAATTGCCATACCTTTCAACTGCTGCTCCAGCCGTTCTTTATCTGCTTTCAGTACAAGTTTCTCTTCACGAAGTTCGTTCTTCTCTGCCTGTAATATGCAAGAACAGTCAACTAAGTGAGTACTCAAAAGTTCTATCGTACTGATTCTTAAATAATTTTCTTAAATCCTTTCATCCAAATGCACCCTTAAGTTAATACCTCTGATTAACTGCAACAGATTGGAAACCAGTCCATCGTATAATGGGGTAGAAGTTCTAACTCCAAGAAAGAACCTAACATAATGGTACAAAGGATGGACACAGGCTTACAAGATACATAAATAGGATTTAACACACTGGGAATTTACGTGTTTCAAAGTGGGAAGAAACTGATCTAAAAATCAGCAAGCAGTAACACAACAGATTATATCCGGTACCAACAGGGCATACAAATTAATGACATAACATCTGAGCAAGGGATATTATGAAGGGAAGTGATTTTTGCACACCCTTTTTTCTCCACGTACACACCCATGTATGTATAGTTCTAGCCTTTGGATTGGATAAATCAAAGGAGAATCAACGGACAAAACCAACAGGGGCATGTAAAACAAGAAAACAGGTGTGTGAATATCAATTCCCTATTCTTAATAGTTATAACTGCAAATTATCATAGTAATGGACTATTGTTTTGGAGAATGAATCCTTGTAGGCTCAGCTTACAGATGCCACAAATCAAGTCTATTGTAAAATTAGATGAATTGTATGATATTATCTCCATCAGAGGAGCTTGACCCAGGTATAAAGTAAAGTAAGGAGGACATTTGAAACTTTACCCGAGGTTAGCACCAATCACATGGAAACAAAAAAAGCATTACATCAATCATAAACGCCCTATCACGGCTTTAAGATCTTGTATAGACTCATTCTGTTCATTTCAGATCATCACAATCAATAACCGCAGAAGTTTGAAATACTAGACTGGTGAAATGGTTCGAAAGAAATAGCTGAAACGAACAGAATACTGCTCTTAAATTCAGTGTTATTGGTCTTCTCCAACAGAATTGTTGGATGAATTAAAGATAACCTTAAGCCAAATCTCATAACACTCGTAACAAAACCATAAAAGAATAAAAACAAAAAGTTCAAGTAAATGATGTATATCGAACCTTTAAACTTTTAACTTCTTCAAGTAACTTTTGATTTGTTTCTGTGAGCTCCTGAGCTTCAGCTCTCAGCTGGTTCAAAACCCTTATGGCATCATCAAGTATAGCAGCCTTGTCCGTCTTCGGCGGCCTCCCGGGCTCCAAAACACCGTTCAACTCCACAAACCTGCAACATATTAATCAAACACCAATACTTTTCAATCACAAAGAAAACAAAGACTCACCATTCTTTTCATCATTACAAAACAACCCATTTCTTCAAATTTGTAAAAAAAAAAAAAACATAAAATAATAAAAAAATAGAGATTTTATACATGCCTGTCATTCAATCTCTCCCTCCTCAATTTCTCACGGCAAGCTTTTGCCCCTGATCCAGAGCACGAATCCTGTCGTCCCCTTATTACCAAAACACCATCAATCAAACAATCAATTCCGTGACATAAAGTTTGGAGCTTTCGTGACTAAGAACGCATATTTCATGGAAAGCGGACGAGGAGGAAATACCTCTTGCGGGGGCACTCTTTTTCCTGTGACTGTGAGGCTGAGGAAGCGGCGGCAGCAGGAACATCGAGGGCGGAGAATTCGAAATCGCCGAAAGGAGTGCCGTTGGGCCAGAGGAAATCGGTGGGTTGGGTTTCGTCGATGTAATCAAGATAATCTATCCATTCCTCCATTAGAGATTGCAAAGAGAGAACGAGTCCTCTTCTAAGCACATTTTTTTTAGCCAAGAGTCGGAATAGTCGAATTTCTTAAAATAAGTTCAATTCCTTAAATTTAATTATTTAATTATCAATAATTATCTATCCAATAATCAAATTTATTATAAAAATCAAATTTCTTTCTAATTACCTCTTTGATTATTTCTTTTTATTTTTTATTTTTTGTTATTTCTTGTTCTTACTCTGGCTTGAAACCCCATTTATAAATTTTATTTTTAATTTTTATAATCAACCTATATCACAGGTTAATTATTTTTATGTATCTATATGACAGATTCTTTTTTATAATCAACGTGTCACAGATTAATGTGTCTTGCTTGTAGGTATATTATGTTTTTTTCCTACCTTTTAATTAGGTTTCAAATCTCGCTTACAGGTATAATATACATTCATATATTTGTTACTTGAGTTAAGGTAGATTGTTTTGTAGATAATGTACTTTAACAATCAAATACACTAATATTTCAAATCTCGCTTACATGAAGATCCCTTTATATTTGTTACTTGAGTTAAGGTAGAATGTTTTCTAAAGGGATCTTCATTTTTTTAAAAGAGAGAGTTGTTGACTTAGTTCATAATGTACTTTAACAATCTAAAACGTGTTGCAGTCCTATCGGATTAAGAATGTGAATGTGTAAATCCTAGTATATTTAGGAGTATCTTGTAGTTACCTATTAGGAGTTGATTACCTATTAAGAGATATAATCCTATAAGAGTAAGGATTTTACCCTTCCTACTACTATAAATAAAGGCATAAGAGGGTGATATAAGACACACCTCAGAATTAAATCTCTCTCTTTGTCTCTTGTTGCCGTCGGGCCCCCTCTCTTTATTCCTTAGATCGCTTAGTTAATTAGGCCGACAACACGTTATCAGCACGCTCTTACCAGAAGCTAAGAAACTGTAGGATTGTAGGAGGAGGTTATCTTCTACAAATTCAAAGGCTCTCAATCATTTTCTGCCAATCAGGTTCTTCTAAAATAAATTAAGATATTTGAAAAAACCTTGAAGCATGAAAACATTCCCCATGATGTAAGAACCCCCTATATTTATATTTTCCTTCCAATTATATATATCGTATATATGTTCATATATTTTGTCAATATATATAATTGTTCTTGCATTATGCATATATGCTATGTGGAATTGTGAGTCAAAAGAATCGAAATTAATTAAGAAGTAATTAGGGTTTTTAACTCTAGAATTCGGAAAAAAAAAAAAAAAAAAAAAAGGAAACCAAAATTGGGTAATTTTTCGCAGCACCACCGTGCTGGCTTGAAGCCCAGTTGTGTGGCAACAGACCTCGGGAAGACATCTCTGACGCCTTGGGTTGCCTAATAAATGGGCTAGAAGCCCTAGTCCAAACCTGACCCAACCTGCATGCTAGAAGCATGATGGGCATGTCCCTGACACGGGCCTGAAGCCTCGGCCCGTTTGCAGCGGCCTTCTTGGTTTACTAGACCGATTCCCTGTCTCAGCCCACGCCAACAAGCTTGCATGCTTGCTGGGCTTTGTCTTAGCCCTGGCCTGCGAAACTAGAAGCCAGCCCATGTGGCTGGGCTTGTCCCTACGGCCCATAACTAAAACCCAGCTGGGAATGGGGTTTCTTTGCACGCCCATGCCCTTTGTGCCTTGACCCGTGTGCCTGCCCCGGGCCCAACACGCTAGCCTTCACGGCTAGGCTTACCAAACTGGACCCGGTGGCCTGCAGCCATGATTAGGGCTGCTCCTAGAAGCCACCCGAGCCTATTAAACTCTGTAGTGCCTTGCCCTACTCACGGCACCCATGCCAACCATGTTTGGGCTATGGTTTTTCGAACCCAATGCCAATTTTTGGCATTCTAAATCATTTTAACCCGAATGTTATAATTATTTTTGCTTCTACGTTCAACCCCGAATGGTCTCAATCTATTACATTAATTAAAGTGACCAACAGTCCACTAATCTGACAATTAATCCAAAATTATTAGCCTGAAGCTCTCTTTTTGGCATTAACAATTCAATAAATTATTTCGTCCCTTTAAACTGTTGACTATCTTTCGTAGTCCTAAAGCACTCACACTTGGGTTCCTGAAGCAATCCACTACACTTTATTGTATAGTGCATTATATGTTCTTGCAGGTACCCCTATATATATGAACTAAAACGTTCATAACTAAATCGAACCTGTAATTTCGAATTTAGTGCCTTTGAAACCTAAAGTTTTCATTCAAAACTTACCACATGAAACCTGTAGCTTTCATGAATAAATTAAACTAATACATGTCTATAGAACCCGAATGTTCTACAATGTATGTCTATGGCTTTCCATATGACTAACCACATTTTGTTGTACCCTCTGTTTAGGGACATGTCGAACTTGAACAAGCTCGATTTCACCGTTCTGGAAGTCTCCGAAAGAAACTACCTAAAGTGGGTTCAAGATGTGAAGCTCTATCTTACTGCAAAGAGTCTTAGAGCTACCATCGAGGAACCAATCGACGAAGCTCATAAAGCTACTGCTATGATCTTCATTCGAAAACACATCCATGATGCAGTGCAGACCGAGTACCTCGCAGAGGAGGATCCCCGTACCCTCTGGCTCGCACTGGCAGATCGCTTTGATCACCAGAAAGACATAGTCTTACATGAAGAAAGACACGACTGGCAACATTTACGCTTCCAAGACTTTAAGTCTATGAATGAATACAACTCTGAAGTGTGTAGAATCCGATCACTGCTTAAGCTTTGTAACGAGGACTTAACCGAACAGGATTTCCTGGAGAAGACTTATTTGACCTTTAATGCCACCAATATTGTCCTGCACATAAGTTCACCAAATTTTCGATTTGATATTTATTCTACTTCTCGCTGCAAAGCAGAACTAGCTTTTGATAAATAATCATTAAGCTCGACCTACCGGCTTAAACACCGCACCTGAAGCGCACACGAAAACTTCTAGCAGCCACAACAGACAGAGATCTCATCGTGGCCTTAGGAAAAGGCAGCAAGCCCCACCATGGGCCCTAAGTCCACAGAGTAGAGGCCCATCCAAGGGAGGAAACATGACCCAGAAGCACCAACCATTTGCCCCGAAGGCCCCAAACTTCAAGAACAAGGGAAAAGCTACTGTTCAATCGGATTCCACCGAACTGGACATGTGCTACCAATGTGGATTAAGAGATCATTGGTCACACATATTGACACACCCGACCTTGATATACTCCAAACACCAGGGTAAGCACGTGCTGGCCGACACTCGAAGGTGACGAAGCCACACTAATATGCATGAGAACCAAATAATATAAATAAGACTTATAAATTTAAATATAATTAATATGCAAATGAGGAACGTGTTCAGAGCATACAACTAATTTGAGACACTAGAAAGGAAATAATATAAAATTGAATGAACAAAAGGATGGGTCCTACACCGAGATGACTTGAAGATGCCAATGCGAGAGTGCCATGACGCCGGGATTGTACGCCTTGATTCTATGTCCTGAGGGGGTGCAAAACAAAACATGAGTGGACCAAGTTGATATATAAGTAGTACAAACATAGTTATTCCACAACGTACTAACCCCCAAAGTTTATGAAAACTAATAGCATAATATATGATAGGTTTTCCGAAAACCCTAGCATGCCATAAAACCTTTCATAAAACATATATCATATATAGTGTGCTAAATAGGGGTATCATACTCGCCCGAAGGCATGACATACGCCCGTAAGCAGAACAAACGCCTGTAGGCAGAACAATGACCACTAGATAAGCACAAAAGCATTGTATATAATCTTTCCAACATAAGTACATATATCTCAACGGAGCTCAGTAGCTCAAACATTATATCTCAAAACATCTTCATAGTATATAGTCATCCATCATATATATTACAAAGAACATAAAAACCGATAAAGTATGGTATTCCAAAATATTCTCAATAGAGCATGATATCTCATAGAGTGTAAATCAAATTTACTGATAAACATTTCATAAAACGTAACCATTAAATCATGTTTTTCGTGTATGCATTCCTAATAGTAAAATATGCATTTTGGAAGGGGTCCATTCACAGATACTTCGCCGTCGAAGAGCCACGCAAACTAGCGAAGACGGAAACGCCACAATAAATGCACCAAAGCACATAAAGGGTCCAATTTATAAAACTATACCATAACAATTGAATTTCGAAAAACGGACATCATAAACGGATTCATGACGTCGAAAAACATAAGGGGGACCTCAAGTACCACCACACGCCGCCGCACACACCTTCACGTGCCGCCATAGGATGGAGGCCTCAGCGGCCACACGCTAAGATGGTTCGCCGGAAAAGTCACTGACGCTGCCGTGATCGCACAATACCTTCGACGAAGGCGCGTGCGCTCCACACGTCGGCACATGAGGCCCTTCACGCGCGCCCACATGCCACTCACGCTCAGCCTGGGTTCTGCGATCTGATTGGGTCTGGGCTTGGGTCGAGGGTTTTGAGCCCTAAGGTTGGGCCAAAGGTTCCATGGCCCAAAGGCCTAGGTTTGAGTTTTTGGGTTAACGGGTTTAGGGTTGGATTATATTGGGTTTCGGCTTGAAAGCCCTGCCCAAGTGCTTGGGCTGGTACAATGGGCTTTTGGGTCTGGGTTTAAGGTTATCGGGTCGGGTCGACTTGGTTTTCAGGCAGGTTTCGACGAGGAAGAAGATCGGAGCTTCCCAAGCTCTGATCAACACCGATCCTCGACCATTTTCAAAGATTCAAAAGCCAAAATGAAGGTTGAGAGATAAGGAATGAGATCGTACCTTCATGGTCCCTCACCGTGGGTGGAGCTGGTCGAAAATTGGCTCGAAAGTTTTTGGACTCACCGGAAAATTAAGAAACACCTCCCCGAGTTGATTTTCGTGTTTGAACCTTCACTAACCCATCCCCCCTCGCCAAAGCTTCAGGGTTTGATGGCTGGTAGGTGTTGTCATCGATGTTTAAGTGTGGGTAGGGGTATGGGTGTCGCGGGAGAGGGGATATCACATAGAGAGCTTGGGAGAGAAAGTGAAGAAGAGAGAGAGAGGTCTGAGATTGTGTAGAGGGAGAGAGATCACGGGTCCAAAGAGGAGGAAATGAGAGTAGGCCAGGGGACAACCCAAAAACAAGTGGCCTCACAAGGCACACAAAATAAGGCCCAAAAGCAAACCCAAAAGAAAATATCTAACCCACAAAGGTAAAATCCCTCATTCCAAAAATCCATAAATAAATATCGGGACGGGTTGTTACACGTATGCCGAACTACTCCCGAGGCCATTGCCAAGTATCATTCCCGTTGTGAGTCCAACTTTGAGCATATAAAAATCCCCGAAGCGGCTACTACAACTCTGGAGGTTTCAGATTTTCAGGAGGTATCCACTCCTATGGAAGAATAAATTGTAGACATGTTTTTAGGGTGTTTAACCCTTAGTGTCCGAACCAACTAGCAAGTGGCCAAACCCCCCCTAATTTGTAGGCTTATGGTTTAATTTTCGGACAATTTTTCTAAGTATTTGGAATTTTTCGTTTGGTTTGGTTTGTTTTGCACTTTGGATATTATTTTATGGACATTATTTCTCAAATTGATTAATTGAATGAATGGAATTATATTTATGCATGTGACTGATTCAATTAATTTATTTCTAGGTATGACTAGTAGGGAAGTTAGTTGTCTAGCTGATAGTGCAACTACGTACACCATATTGCGTGAGAAACACTATTTTACTAACTTCGTACCTAAGAATGCACCACTGAAATCCCTCTCAGGCCCATCCAATCTGATAGAAGGATACAGAAAGGCCCGTATAATGTTGTTCAATGGTACTGAATTAACCATTAAAGAGGCACTCTATTCTCCCCGTTCCAGAAGAATGCTAATGAGTTTTAGAGACATTCGAGATAATCAATATCATGTTGAAACTACTAAAGAGAATGGTTTTGAATTTCTTTGTATCACTTCTTATGAATATGGCCGAAAGTATATTCACAAGAAGCTGGAACGTTTCCCGAATGGGTTGTACATAACAACCATTCGAGCCGTAGAGACACACCATATGGCCGGCCCTAATGCTTGGTTCCAGGACACTTTGCTGCTTTGGCATGATCGAATGGGACACCCCAGATGAGATATGATGTGTTGTATCCTCAAAGCATCTCATGGGCATCACTTGAAATCTAATCCCGGCCATTTGCTTTGCAAAACATGTTCCTTGGGGAAGTTGAACATTCACCCCTCACTTACAAAGATTATTCACGACCCCCCTAAATTTCTTCAGAAGATTCAAAGGGATATTTGTAGACCTATCCAACCAACGTGTGGACCATTTAGATACTTTATGGTGTTGGTTAATGCATCGACACGATGGTCACATGTCTGCTTGTTGTCCACATGCAATGCTGCATTTGCGAAACTCCTAGCACAAATTATTAAGCTTAGGGCTCACCATCCTGATTATCCGATTAAGTCGATTCAACTGGATAATGTTGGAAAGTTTACGTCACAGACCTTTAATGATTATTGCATGTCTGTTGAGATTGAAGTTGAACATCATGTACCCCATGTTCATACCCAAAACGACTTGGCAGAAGCTTTCATAAATTACCTTCAAACGATAGCTCGGACTTTGGTTATGAAAACCAATTTGCCGGTATTTGCCTGGGGCCATGCAATATTGCACGCAACTATGTTGGTCTGCATGAGGCCTACCGCTACCCAACCTCATTCACCGTTACAGTTGGTTACTAGATACGAGCCTGGCGTCTTGCATTTATGTGTGTTTGGATGTGCAATCTATGTGCCAATAACACTGCCACTACGTACCAAAATCAGTTTTCAGAGAAAAATGGGAATCTATGTCGGTTATGATTCGCCATCCATTATTCGCTACTGAGAGCCCTTGACAAGAGATCTCTTTACTGCACATTTTGCCGATTGTCACTTTGATGCTTTGATAGGACAGTCTTCCCATCGTTAGGGGGAGATATGATCACTAACGTTATTGTAAAACGCCGTGAATTATCGTTGATTACTCCCACTATGTCTCATTTAGATCCATGCACGCCTCAGTCTGAAACTGAAGTGCGACATATTCTAGATCTTCAGAACATTGCTCAAAGCATGCCAGATGCTTTTACTAATCTAGCAAAGGTGACGAGATCACATATACTCGCTGTAAACGCACCTACAAGGATGGACGTGCTAATCGTATGATGTAACACAACCGTGGAAGGCCAAACCGTCCCCGAGGGTAGGGCTGCCGCACCTCCTACATGGCAAGGTACACTAGCGGTTAGCCAATCACCTGCTCCTACCCTGAAGCATGGTAGGCCTCATAGTACAAAAGATTCACAACCCTGGAAGAGGAAAACGGCACAAACTAATTAACCTCGTCTAAATCCGACCATTGCTTACTCATCCGTTCCAACGCATGAGGTTATTCTAGATTACGATGATGTTTCAGATGAAACATGCCAGCCTCCCGAGAATCGTGAGATTTTGGTCCATTACGCAGTATTGGATGAGGTTTGGAATCGGAATGAGATGATAGTCGATGATGCATTTGCGTATACCGTTGCTTCCGATATCATGCTTAGCGATGACATTGAACCACGCTCCGTTGATAAATGTTGACGTAGAACGGATTGGTCAAACTGGAAACAAGCAATCTAGGTCGAACTCGATTAATTCGCAAAACAAAAAGTGTTTGGGCCCGTAGCTCTTACTCCACCACATGTGAAGCTTATGGGTTATAAGTGGGTTTTCGTGTGGAAGCGTAATGAGAAAAATGAAATATTGCTGTACAAAGCACGCCTCGTAACGCAAGGCTTCTCTCAGCACCCTGAGATTGATTACAAGGAGACGTATTCCCCCATAATGGACGTCATAACATTCTGCTACCTTATCAATTTGGTAGTTTCTGAAAAATTGAATGTGCAGCTTATAGACATGGTAACCGCGTATCTTTATGGGGATCTAGATATGAAAATGTATATGAAAGTTCCAAAAGGACGTCCATTGACTGGTTCAAATAGTTCTAGACGATGGACCACTCTCTCGATAGATTAAGGAGGTCACTGTACGGATTGAAACAATCTGGGCAGATGTGGTATAACTCTTTGAGTGAATATTTGACAAGTCAGGGTTATGTGAACAACGAACTATGCCCATGAGTGTTCATTAAGAAGTCACACTCCGAATTTGCGATCGTTGCAATTTATGTCAACGACATGAACCTCATCGGAACTCTCGCAGAGCTTGAGGAAATTGCCACGCACTTGAAATCAGAATTTGAGATTAAAGATCTTAAGAAAACTCGATACTGTCTCAGCTTAGAGATCGAGCATTGTTCGGATAGAATCCTAGTACATCAATCGAACTACACCAAGAAGGTGTTGCGTCGTTTTAATGAGGATAAAGTGAAGCCTTCGAGTACACCTATGGTCATTCGGACTTTAGATGCTAAACGAGATTTTTTCCGTCCGAATGAGGATAAGGAAGAGATTTTAGAGCCTGAAGTTCCCTACCTAAGTGCAATTGGTGCTTTATTTGGCTTAATGCGCTAGACCCGACATCTCATTTGCTGTTAATCTTTTGGATAGATATTACATGACACGCCTCAACCTCGATATCCCCAAATATCAGGGTAGGCACGTTCTGGCCGACACCCAAGGGTGACGAAGCCATTTTAGACACGCATATATCTAAAAGATGTGTAATTAGAACAATTATGCCAAAGCAGGAACGTGTTCAGAGTACACAACTAACTAAGAATAATATGGAAGAATCACTAGGGAAAGATATGAATAAGGGAATGATACCTACATTGAAAAGACTCGAAGATACCTATGCCGAAGTGCCCAGACGCCGGGATCGAATGCCTCGAATCTAACTCCTAAGGGGGCGCAAAAACCAAAGATGTGAGTAGACCATAATTTATAATAATACGAAAACCAGTTTATTTCAAAACATACTAACCCCTTATTTTGAAAACACATAAATAATACTACATATAGGTTTTATGAAAAACCCTAGCATGCCATGTAAAACATTCGTAAAACATTTGTAAATCAAATCCGTGATGCACTTAACTAGGGCTATCATAGTTGCCTGAAGGCAGTACATGTCCATCACCCGAAGGTGAAGCTGTATAACCTGTCTATCACCTGAAGGTGAAGCTGAATAACCTGTCCATCACCCGAAGGTGAAGCTATATAAAATAGCATACATCCACATCGGCACTAGCCGTGGCTAGTGAAGCTATCCGACATTGCTTTCGGCAGTGAAGCTGAGGGTATATCATATATCATATCTCACTCATCCTCATCAACTATGTCTTATGGCCATAGACATCTATACTCGTGGTGTGCGGATGTGCCGTATAACAACCCATTAAGTAAGTACCAAAAACATATCTCAAAATCTCGCATCACACATCAGGGCTCAACAGGTCAAACTTCGCCTCATAAATCCATGATAAACCATAATCATAAATCCAAAATAAACATATTCATGAAACCATAAAATTTCATAACCGAAAACCCAATGAATCATAACCTGTAGTAATATATAAATCCGATAAATCATAATTATTCCTTAAAAGCAATCTAAATAAATCCAAGGTTCTAAAAGACGCTAAGCGCTAGTCGGGCGGCGGGCTAGGGCCTAGCGCCTAGGTGGCTAGGCGGGGTGGTCTAGGGGGACTAGGCAGATTTAAGTAAATCTGTTATATTTCATGTAAATAAGTGTATGTTTATACTTAAAAAAAATATATATATATATATATTCATCATAGACCACAAAAAAGAATGTCATATATATTATGAAGTATTGAAACATAATGAAAACATAGGGAACAAGCATATAATGTATGTTTATTTAACTATTCAGCAACTCTCTTACAATTTATTGAAAAAATTAAAATACAAAATGAAAGTTATCTATTTTTTGTCTAAGTCAGTCGCAACATAAATGGGTCTGGGCGGGCTAGGCCGGTGCCTTATCAGGTCTAGGCACCCTTTCTTAATTTTCAAACGCCTAGGCATTGATCAGGGCTGTGACGAACCGCCAAGTGCCTAGGCGGCGCTAGGTGGGGATTTTTAGAACAACGAATAAATCATAAGTATGAAAATCCGTAACATATTATAAATCATGCTCCATTCATAAAATATACAAGGCATGCTAGGGTAATATTTTATAAAAATATATAAGTTATGAAGGCATCCACTCACAGTTTTTATTGCCCAAAAGCTGCTCAAACTAGTATGAACGGGATCACTTCCATCGATACACCAAAATGCACATAGAGACCATTTAGTAAAACTCTATGAAAATGATCAAATTTGGGAAAACAGACACCGGATTTGAGTTCGGCACATCGAGAAACCTAAGGAAGGACCTCGGGTTCTCTCCATGCGCGTGCGGCGGCTGGCAGCCCCGACTCGCCGAAAAATTAAACAACTCCAAAAATTCCCAAATTTTACAAAAATGAAGATCTCAATGAGAGGAACAACTTCTATACCTGGGCCGAAGTCCAATTCGGCAGGGAAATGCCTTTAATCACCCTAAATCCGCTGGAAACCCAAAAATGGGTAATCTTCGATTCGTCTTCTCTGCTACTCAGCCGCCTCCAAACTTGTTTGGGGTTTGTTCCTTGGCTCAAGGGAAGGCTAATGGTGGTGGTGGTTGAATGAATCACCTTAAAAAATGGTAGATTTTCGCCAATCCCCCACATGGTGCCGCCGGTGCTATCCCTACAAAACTGAGACAAAAAACTATCGAGTTTAGGGTGGAACTTGAAGAAGGAGGGTCGTGGAGTCGTGTGTAGGTGGTGGCGAACCTTGGATCGCCGAAAAAACATCTGAAACTATCGCAAGGAATCGGGTTTCGACATGGAAACGAGTCAGGGGTCCGATTGGCTGCTCTCACAACTCTCTAATTTCTCTGATTTCTCTGCTTTCTGATTAGTTCACTCTCTCTTCTCCTCATTCTTGATTCAGTAACACCCTCTCATTTCTTTCTTTTTTCTTCTCTCACATCCATCCATCTCTCTCATTTCTCTTCTTTCCTTTCCATCACAGCCACACACGTGGCACCAGATTGATGCTCCAACAAAATCTGAAGCCTTCCAAATTTATGGTCAAATGACCATTTTGCCCTCGACTTCGTTCGTTAATAACTCATTCGTTATAACTCCAAAGTACGTTATGTTTGCCCCTATGTGTTCGTAGCGATTAGTACTACGAGGATACACCAAGAAAACAGATCTTACGTGACATGACAAGGTGGTCAACAAAAATCAACGTTTTTTCCTCGAAAGGCATTTTCGTAAATTCACGCTTTAAATTTATAAAACTATAAAATTTAGGGACAGGTCATTACATAGCAACACGCATACATGCAGACATTGGAATGGTGTTAAAGACATTTTTCGCTACCTCAAGGGTACGACGGATTTAGGCTTGTTCTATACCCACGAATCCTCGAGAGGAGTCGCCGCCTCCTCGATCCTTGGGTTGATTCACGCCTTGTTGGTTAGGCATATGCTGGTTATCTGTCTGACCCACATAAGGTACATTCTCAAACGGGTTATGTCTTTACCGTTTAAGACACTGCTATATCTTGGAGGTCTACCAAGCACGCTAGTTGCGACTTTTTCGAACCATGCTCAAATTATCGCCCTGCATAAAGCCTCGCGAGAGTGCTTTTGGTTAAGAGCAGTTATGGAACATATTCGAAGCACTAATGGTCTTACTTCCGTCGTTGACCTTCCTACGACGATCTTTGAAGACAATGCAGCATGTATCGAGCAGTTAAAGAAATGATACATCAAGGGAGACAACACCAAGCACATAGCCCCGAAGTTCTTTTACTCTCACCAGTAACAATAGCATTAGAACATTGAAATCAAGCAAATCTGTTCCCATGACAACCTGGTCGACCTCTTCACGAAGTCACTGCCCAAGTCTACTTTTCAGAAGCTCGTCCAAGGAATCGGTATGCGTAAATTATCTGAATTGAATCTCTTGTAGTCTTATTTGTAAGTTATGTCTAACTCAGGGGGAGTATCCTGAAACATACTCACTTGATCTTAATGTACTCTTTTTCCTACGATTATGAGCATTTCTCCCACTGGGTTTTTGCTACCTAACGAGGTTTTAACAAGGCACCCATCCTGGGATGATCATACTCCGTTGAGTTCACTATTTTCGTTCTGTTTGATGTTTGTTTTAGACATTATGCATACTTCTCACTTTTCTCCTTAGCCTATGGGTTTTCCCCATGCCTTGGGTTTTACCATAGCGAGGTTTTGTGAGTTTTACTACCAATACATACTTACTTACTTGTGTTTGAGACTCGCGTTCACCTTTTATGCTGACGACTTCATCAACTGTTCTACCTCGTCTGCTGAAGATTTGATGTGACATTTTGTTTGAGTGTTTACACACTCAATGGGGAGTGTTGTAGTCCTATCAGATTAGGAATGTGACTGTGTAAATCTTAGTATATCTAGGAGTATCTTGTAGTTACCTATTAGGAGTTGATTACTTATTAAGACATGTAACCCTATAAGGGTAAGGATTCTACCCTTCCTACTACTATAAATAAAGGCATAAGGGGGTGATACAAGACACACCTGAGAATTAAATCTCTCTCTTTCTCTCTTGTTGCCGCCGGCCCCCTCTCTCTCTATTCCTTAGATCGCTTAGTTAATTAGGCGTACAACAAAACGTTTGTTTTAAGATATTCTTGCAAAATATTCGTCAAATTAAAAATATTTGAGATATCTAATTAAGTACAAAATAAATGCTTCAAAAGTTCGAAATTAAATTAATTTTTTTATTAGAAAATTTATAAATACAAACTTAAAATAAACAATTCAAATCGTTTAAAATTCGATATAAAATGAGACCCATAATCAGTCTTTATATTTACATAAAGTTCGAAAAAATGGCCTAGGCGGCCGTCTAGGCGCTGGTCGGTGAGGTGCCATTCCGATTAGGTGTCAGTAGGTGAACAAAAGCGCATACGTGTTAGGTGCCCGCCTAGGCGGGCCTAGGCGCTACTAGGCGGTGTCTAGGCAGTGGTGCTAGGCGGTCTTTTATTTTTTGTTGCCTTCAGTCGCCATTCTCATCCCTTCGACCTCCGGTCGCACCCACAGACCTCAAATTCCCCAACGAATCTGACGAGGAAGTGAGAGAGAGAGAGAGAGAGAGAGAGAGAGAGAGAGAGGAAAGAGAGAGAGAGAGAGAGAGAGAGAGAGAGACGATTTGTTACAGAGAAGGTTGGAGGGTGAGAGAGAGCGCTGCACAGAGAGATAGAGGGAGAGAGAAACGGCAGATGGGATTGAGGGAGAGGTGGGGTTGGTGCCGCTAGTAGTGTATGCTACGGTTAGTATGATCTTTTCTAATTAAAGTTTATGGACTTTTTATTTAAAGATGTATAGCTGGCCCAACTTCATTTTTTTTTAAAGAAATAAAGCTCAATAATAATCTACGATCTTAAAAATAAATAAAAAAAACTAATAAAAATGGCTTAAAAACTTTGAGTTTTAACGATGAGGACAAAATAAAGGGTAAAGTTAATAGTATCAGGATTGACTTTTTAGTGTAAAAATGTGGTTTTTCGTTAAAGTGAACAGTACCGGGAGCATTTCGTTAAAGTTCCCTAAAAAAAATTCTAAAGTTTTATATAATACTTATATTTTATAATAAATATTAATTTTTGCATGTTTTGTACTTTATTTTTTTTTTCAACAAGTATGATATTTTTAGTGTAAACATGCACCTATTTATATATTTATATAATAAATTTATTTTAAAAAAAATACAAATTCACCTAGTTCGCCTAGGGCTAAGCCTCAGCCTGCCACCTGACTAAACATGACTGTGACACATTAACAAAAGGAGTTGGAAACTTTACTTTTGACCTATTAGATTTTACCTGATGGAAGTTCGTCGGGCAATACCTGTTTCAGTGGATTCCCATACCCGTGATTGGATATCTGTGACAATTTGAAAATAGGAGTTGGAAACTTTTGACAAATAGGACTTTACCTAACGGAAGTCCGTCGGGTAATAACTGTGTCAGATTCCCAACACAAGTGTCTGGATTTATGTGCCACTTGCAAATTGGAATTGCAGCTTTTGTTGACTGTTGATGACCTAACCGACGGAAGTTTGTTGGGAGACTACCATGATAGTTCACTTTTAGGTGACACTTTGAAAGTTGTACTTTTTACCATGCCATTGAGTTTACCCGACAGACTTCCGTTGGAAAAAAATATATATATCAACATAACTTTGTAGATCTACTAATAAATTCTATTTACACTTACGAAATTTTTTATATAATATCAAAACATAAATTGATTCAATTTCTACCATTTTTACGTTATGGTATTCCCTATTCCTATCGAATTAGATACCATAATACGAATACAATTGGTAAAACTAGTTTTGTAGAATTTGTTTCCCCTTCTAAATGATGGATTCAATAACACTTGGCCTTTTTTCTATACTTTCATTAAGTAAAATGCAAATTTCCGTGAACAAGAGCTTAGTCATATGGTTTACAACATTACAATCCATTACAAAATACTGGAAATATAGAAAAATTTACATGATATCACCCAATGCCCTGATTTTTGTAATGCCTAATGCATTTATTAGAAATTACAAAACATTAAAATTAAAAGCTCGGTCCTATTTTCAAATTGAATGGCCTAACTTTACGATTTAGGGCGTTTCACCCATTACGGTAGTATCCTCTCCATGGTCTTCCACATGCAAGAAATCCGAGCAACTTTTGTTCACCACCTTCTTCGACCTTATGGTGATATCCTCACCATGTTTGCACATTACTGTAGTATCCTCTCCATGAACTCCCTGGACCTCCGACCACAATAGACACGCCTTTGCTAATAATGTTTTTTCGTAAACTTGTGCAAAATGATCAAATGGGAAGGTTTGGGTAGTAGGTACAGTGGCCTTGAACTAAAGAAATGGAAGAAGGGAAAAAGATGAATAGGAGGTCACGAAGTGGAAAGAAGAAAATGAATGTATGGAGGAGAAACATGAAGGAGAAGCCACGAACTTATAAACTGATAACTAAGGGTTTACCCGACGAAAAATTTCGTCAAGCAATTATTTTCTAAACGTCCCGTAATTTGTGTGGCGGTGGACGTTTATTACACGTCACATGTGGACTTTTGACCATTGAGAAAAGAGTTACTTGACGAACCGGTTCGTCGATAAAAATCAACTACACAACGACCAGGTAATTCTTTGGTTAAAATATTCCCATCTCTGCACCAAAAATTTATTCGACAAAGGTTGTGTTAACCTGCAAACTTCTGTCGTCGTGTAATTCCATTCAGTCAACCCAGTTTGTTAACTAATTTAGCCCTACCAACTGTATTTTCCATTGAGAAAGAATTGCTAAACCAACAAAATGTCTTCCGTCGCGCAATATTTGTGAGGGCAAGCTATAAATCCTGGTAGTGCTTATACACTTCTATTAGGCATCCATTACCACCAATATTAGTCAACAACACATGTGCATGGTGCTTCTGAGAAGGGATGAATTTCGTATTCAACTATCATTTTTTTGCCCTCGATGACTCAACTAGCGTGGTTGCAAGCACTCAGAATGCCGAGAAAACCTATCGTCGCGCTTTATGCCTTCCCAAGCATCTGGACCTAATCCATGTTAGCAAAGGCTGGAATCCAGAGGGTTATTTGTTATTGAGCATAAAATTATCAAGCCTGAAAAAAACACTAACCTCTTTAACTTCGCCAAACACATCTTACAGTTTGTATTGGACATCACTGTGCTTGGCAACCGACAACATCTTATAGTTTGTATTAGACAGCACTAGCGTCGTGGAGCATCTTACAGTTTGTATTGGACAACACTACTCCAAGTTTGGTTGACTATCTATCCAAGTCTGTATCGACAAGGCTTCCCAAAATGAAATCAAGTCTCTATCGACAAGGGTTCCCAAAATGAAATCAAGTCGGCTATCAAGTCTCTATCTATCCAAGTCTCTATCGTTCCTACCAATCCTTTGTTGTTGCATGACGCGCCAGACCTCATGCAAAACCATGGATGCTCGCGTTTCCAGTTTGGAGTCCAAATTCGACGATTTCCAGAATTCCCAAAATGAAATCAAGTCGGCTATCGCTCAATTGCAATCGGTTACGGCACGCTACGCTGCTGGTTCTGTTGGGGAATCCTTGGCGATCCCCAATTCTAGAATCCGATGAACCCTAATGTTGTTTGTCACAAAATTAGGCAAAATTTCAATCACCATCCACGATCTCTTTTCTTGAAGATGGAATTCCCAAGATTTCACGAAGAAGATGACCCGCTGGGCTGGATTTACAAGGTTGAACATTATTTTGATTTTTTCAGGATCGATGATGCACAGAAGGTTAAGCTTGCATCTTTCCACATGGAGGGGGAGCACTTCAGCGGTTCCAATGGGCGCACTGCCTTACCACATATCCTTCTTGGGGGGAATTTACAAAGATTCTTTGCCAAGAATTTGGTCCTTCTGAAATGGAGGATTCCGCTGAAAGCTTGTTCAATTTAAGGCAAGATAGCACACTCAGACACTATGTTCTTGAATTTTGCAAGCTTGCAAATCGGAAAAGGGATATTAGCCCGAGACTTCTTTGTTCTTTCTTTTCCGACCCAAGGACATACTCGAGCAGTTGCTTTTGCTCAGCAAGTAGATGCCAAGATCACAGAACTAAAGGTGAGATCTTTATACAAACCTTCTGCCATTCAACCTACTTTTCGTTCTCCAGCACCACAGAATGATACTCCTACTATTTTCCCTGATAATTGTGTTAAGAACAACACTGTTAGGAGACTAACACCGAAAGAGGTAGATCACTATAGAAATAATGGTTTATGTTTTCATTGTAAGGAGAAATTTGTTAGAGGTTATGTGTGTGAGAGGAAACAGTTGCTATTAATTGATGTGCAAGATTATGTGCTTGATAATGTCGAAGAATTGGAAACTCAAGAACCTGAGGTAACTGCCTGTGCACTTTTTGGTACACCTACCCTTTTTTCTATCAACACTATGAAGGTTTCTGGGTTAATCAAGAACTATCTTATGACTATACTAATCGATTCAGGCAATTTCCACAACTTTGTGGATTTGGGATTGGTTAAAAGATTGAGAACCCAATTGGATACTAAGCATTTGTTTTCTGTCAAGATTGCAGATGAGAGTAGAGTACCTACAAAGGGTACCTTAGCTCAAGTTTCTGTAAAAATTCAAGATTTCCACTTCCCTACAGATTTATATGTTATTCCTTTGGGAGGGTGTGATGTTGTATTAAGCATTCAATGGTTGAGAACTCTTGGCCTTATCTTATGGGATTTCGACAAGTTGTATATGCAGTTTTTTAAAGATTCTAGGGCATTACAAGTTCTGCAAACGTGGGTTCTAACCTTGAAGATATTTCAGCTTTGCAAATGCAAAAATTGTTACAACAAGATACTACGGTAAGTGTAGTACTATATCATTTGGAACCTGAATTAATATTTCTACAGCAATTGGACGTACGTGTAATTTTCAAACTATGATGTTTTTGGTCTTGGTCATGTATTCCTGTCATGTGATGGATTACCATGTCCTCCGGTATTTTAACTGTTATGGCTTGGCAATGCCTTCTACTGCCCTCATTTTGTATGCATGTATAGCTTAGTCTTGAGTAAGCTAATGCGTTATGAGGGTTTGCAAGGGCAACAAAGGAAAAAGTATGATCCATACTCCAACAACTATAACGCGGGGTGGCGCGATCATCCATACTTAAAGTGGAACAATCAAGACAATGGACAACAATCTGTTCCCAACAACTATAATCGTCCACCTGGCTTCTTTCAAGCAAGACCGCAGGCACCATTTTAGCCTCAACAACAACAAGCTCCAAGTAAGTCTCTTGAGGATTTAATTGCTTCTTTAGCTAACTCTACTCAATCTCATCAACATAAAACAGACAAAGTAATTGAAAACCTTGAGCGCCAAATGAGTCAGTTAGCAAGTTTGATGGGGCAACAACACCAACCAGAAAGGTTGCCTAGCTAAGCCGTGGTGAATCCAAATGCGGAGCATATGAAGGTTGTGACTTTAAGGAGTGGAAAAGAAGTTTTTGAGCAGCCGAGGATGCAAAAGAGGACTAGAAATGATACAAATGAGCAAGGGGAGCTACAAACCAAAAATCTTGAGCAAGATGAGGCTTCAACAAAAATTGAAAAGTCTCCTAAAGCTACAGAATTGAACAAAAAAGATTCTGATAAGGTAAGCAAAAAAGTTCAAAATTCATTTAACTCATGTGTCCCTGTTCTTTTCCCTCGTAGGTTTATGAAGTCTAAGAAAGAGCAAACTGATAAGGAAATCTTAGATACTTTCTGGAAAGTCCAAGTGAACTTACCTCTTTTAGATGCCATAAAACAAGTGCCCAAGTATGCAAAGTTCCTTAAAGAGCTTTGTACAAACAAGAGGAGATTCAATGATCAAGAAACTGTGGCATTAAGTGAGGAAGTATCAACTGTTTTATAGAGGAAGTTACCATTAAAGTTGAAGGATATTGGTAGCTTTACCATTCCATGTGTAATCGAAGGGAAAGAATTTGGGAGAGCATTATGTGATTTGGGGGCATCCATCAATTTGATGTCATATTCAGTGTATGAATCATTGAATCTTGGAGACTTGAAGGAAACAAATGTAGTAATCCAATTGGCAGATCGTTCAAATAGATATCCCAAAGGCCTATTGGAGGATATACTTGTGCAAGTGAATGAGCTCATTTTTCCCGCTGACTTTTTTGTTCTTAAGATGGAACATGACCCTATGCCTACTGCACTTTCTCTTATATTAGGAAGACAATTTCCTTAGAACAGCCTGTATGAAGATTGATGTCTACGATGGTACCTTAACCATGGAAATTGATGGAGAAAGCGTCAAGTTCAGAATCTTCAATGCTATGAGGTACCCTAGTGATTTTGAATCTTGTTTTTCTATTGATGCGTTTGACTATTTTGTGCAGGATTGTTTTAATGAAGGTGTGGGACAAGATAATTTAGAGAAGGCATTAGTGCATAGCATTACACATGGAAAGCTTAATTATTCCGAGCACATTGAAGAAGAATTAATCTAGACAATGGCAGCCCTTGAGTCTCTTTCACCAGTTCATGGTAAGTTTTCTTCCTATTTCATTTCTCTTCCTACTTCTAACGAAAAAACTTTTCCTTCTGTGATTCAGGCACCCAAAATGGAGCTTAAACTGATTCCTGAACATTTGAAGTATGCATTTTTGGGAGAGGATGAAACATTACCGGTCATCATAATCACAACTCACAGCAGAAGAGGGGGAGAAACTGATCCGGGTACTGAAGGATCACAAAACTGCCATAGCTTGAAGCATTGCAGATATCAAAGGTATAAATCCAGCTACATGTATGCATAGGATTATGTTGGAGGAAGGTGCAAAACCAACAAGGGAAGCTCAACGTCGTTTGAACCCACTCATGATGGAGGTCGTCAAGAAAGAGGTTATCAAACTTCTAGATATTGGCATCATATATCCTATCTCGGACAGCAAGTGGGTGAGCCCTGTTCAAGTAGTTCATAAGCGATCCAAAGTCACAGCTGTTAAGAATGAAGCTAATGAGCTAATACCTACACGTGTACAAAATAGTTGGAGAGTCTGTACAGACTATCGGAAGATAAACAGCACCACACGCAAGGATCACTTTCCAGTCCTATTAATTGATCAAATGTTAGAAATGTTAGCTGGTCATTCTCATTATTGCTTTCTTGATGGCTATTCTAGATATAATCAGATTGCAGTTGCTCCGTAGGATCAAGAAAAGACGACTTTCACATGTCCATTTGGCACATTTGCATACCGGAGGATGCCGTTTGGACTTTGCAACGCCCCCGCCACATTTCAAAGATGTATGGTAAGTATCTTTTCTGATATGATTGAGAAAATAATTGAAGTGTTCATGGATGATTTTTCAGTTTATGGTGATTCTTTGGATACAAGTCTACATAATCTGTCCCTAGTTTTAAAACGTTGTCAAGAAACTAATCTGGTCTTAAAGTGGGAAAAATGTCATTTCATGGTTTCGCATGGATTAGTTCTAGGACATATCATATCTAAAAAGGGAATTGAAGTTGATAAATCTAAAGTAGAACTTGTTAGTTCTTTACCCCTCCCTACTACTGTCAGGGAGATTCGTTCTTTTCTTGGACATCCAGGTTTCTACCGTAGGTTTGTGAAGGGCTTCTCAATGATTTCTAGACCCTTGTGCCGTTTGCTTCAAAATGATGCAATATTTGATATGAATGAAGAGTGTGTGGTAGCATTCAACAAGCTTAAGGAGTTGTTATCAACAGCTCATGTGATCATGCCACCATATTGGAGTTTACCTTTTGAGTTGATGTGCAATGCTTCAGACTACGCCGTCGGTGCAGTTCTAGGGTAGTGTGTCAACAAAGTGCCACATGTCATCTTTTATGCATCTAGAATACTCAATGATGCATAATTAAATTATTCAACAACAAAGAATGAGCTTATAGTTGTTGTAGCTGATCATCTTAGCAGACTTGTGCATTCAAGCACAGAAGAAGATCTCATCCCTTTACGTGAGAGTTTTCCGGATGAGCAATTGTTTTCGTTAAAGGCCACTGACCCTTGGTATGCAGATATTATCAATTACAAGGTCACCAAAAAGATTTCGGATGATTTTACAAGTGCTCAGAAAGATAAGCTTGTCAAAATCACCAAATACTACGAGTGGGATGATCCTTATTTGTGGAAATATTACCCTAATCAATTGATTAGAAGGTGCATCCCCGAATTGGAGTTTAAATCTATTCTAACTTTTTGTCATTCTTATGCATGTGACGGCCATTTTGGAGCAAAGAGGACATCCCTTAAGGTGTTAAAGAGTGATTTTTATTGGCCTAGTTTGTTTAAGGATGCGTACGAGTTTTGTGCAACATGTGATCGTTGTCAACGACCAGGTAACTTGGGTCCAAGAAATCAAATGCCATAAACCCCTATTTTGATTGTTGAGATCTTTAATGTGTGGGGCATTGATTTCATGGGACCTTTTCCATCTTCAAATGGTTTTCTTTACATTTTATTGGCTATGTATTATGTTTCTAAATGGGTGGAAGTGAAAGCTACCAAAACTAATGATTCAAAAGTTGTTTCAGATTTCATTAAGATTAACATCTTTGCAAGATTTGGAACACCTAGAGCAATCATCAGCGATGGAGGGAGTCACTTTTGCAATCGAACATTTGAAGCGTTGCTTAGGAAGTACAATGTCACATATAAGGTGTCTACACCTTATCATCAGTAAACTAGTGGTCAAGCAGAAGTATCAAATCGTGAGGTGAAGCAAATTTTGGAGAAAACTGTGAGTCATAGTAGGAAGGATTGGACCATGCGCTTGAACGATGCATTGTGGGCTTATAGGACTGCCTATAAGTCTCCTATTGGAATGTCCCAATTTCGGTTAGTTTATGGGAAACCATGCCGTCTTCCAATAGAGTTAGAGCACAAAGCTTATTTGGCGATCAAAGCCTACAACATGGACATGAGTGTTGTCGGAAAGCAGAGGAAGCTTCAATTGAATGAGAATGATGCATATGAGTCTAGTCGAATATACAAAGAGAAATCAAAGGCATTTCATGACATGATGATCTTAAGGAAGAGCTTTCTCATTGGACAGAGAGTTCTTCTATTTAATTCTCGCCTTCGGTTATTTCCAGGTAAGCTTCGTTCTCGATGGGATAGTCCATTTGTTATAACTAATATTTTTCCTCATGGTGCAGTGGAAATCCAAAATGCGAAGACCGGAAACGTGTTCATAGTGAATGGGCATAGACTCAAGCCATATTACGAGTCTTTTGCGGAGCATGATGTGGAGGTTGTACCCCTCCAAGAACCAGCTCCCCTTGGATGATTACTCTTGGTATCGTCTGGCTACGGACGTTAAAGCAAGCGCGTATTGGGAGGCAACCCAATATTTCTATTCGTTGTCTTTATCTATCATTTTCAATTTTTCTTTTTCTTTTTCTTAATTTTCTTGCATGCTGAGCTAAATTATTTATTTTCTTTGTAGGAAAGTTTGATCATGTCCACCCTTGGAGTTGATTGCAAAATTGAAGTTTGGGGGTCATCATTTGATTTTACTACAAATTGGGGAAGTTTTCAGTCCAAATGCTTTATTTTGTTTCTTATTATTTTATTTTATGCATTATTGTGTTTTCTGACATTGGGGACAATGTCCAGTTTAGGTTTGGGGGTAACGATTGAAAAAAAATGACCCAATTGAAAATTTTCGTACCTTCGACTAAGAACTGGCTTGATTTCTGTCTGTGTTGTTTCTTTTTGTTTTCTTAATTAGTTTTGTTTACTCTAACAAAAACCCAAAAACATTTATAAAAAAAAAAAAAAAAACCCAAATAAAAAATTTGAAAGATTTGAAAATCCAAAAATATTGTCTTATTTTCTTTATTGTTTTGAATTAGATTTTTGTTAGTTTCCCAACCCAATGATATAATTGGATTGAATTTGAACCACGGTGATCAAGAACTTAGTAAGCATGTGTTGTGTGAAATTCTTGATTCTCTTGTTAGTTTTGTACATGTTTAATCATCTTTGAAAAACCAAATGCACATAGCCTTGTTGATGTGAAACTAAAGCATGACTTAAAGTTTCATATGTGAATATAGTGACCATATACATCCTATGTGAGTTTTTTGAGCCTATTGAAAGTGTGCCTTTTTCATACACTCATATTCTTTCATGTGTGATGAAACTTATGTGACTTATATCTCTAGAACCTGCGTAACTATTTTTCGAAATGTTTGCCATTTGATTGCATGAACTCGAAAAGGATAGAGGCATTAGGTTTATCACCATGGCCCAAATAAGCATGTTTCCTAAAGAAAAATGATATCATTAGATTGCCAATTTGAGCCGTATATGTTGAGCCTTTTATTTCTTATCATCAGATATGTCTACCCTTATACCTTAAACATTTTTCCTTACCCTTTCCAAGCTAGCTAGTGAGCAATGTGAGATTGTCTTATGAGAAATGTTTGGGAAGTACTTTGAAGGAGTTTGGCAAAAGAATAAGTGTGGGGGTATTTCATGTTTGTATTTAGTTATGACAAAACAAAAAAAGAAAAAAGAAAAAAAGAAGTCAAAATAGAAAAATAGAAGAAAAAAAAAAAGAAGAAAAAGAAAAATTGTATACAAAGCAAATAAAAAGTCTTATTGTTAGCCCATCGTGAGGCTAAGCCCACCCCCTCCCCTTTAGCGTAAATAATATCGTTTGTTCAAAAAAAAAAAAAAGTTTCAGTTTAGGGGTGTGGTTGGAGGTATTAGTAGAGTGGCTGGAGAGCTTGAGTTCTTATAAATCTCAACAAGAGAATTGCTTGCAATGTAGCTTGGAACTTGTGTTTACCTATCCTTTCATTTCAATAACCCTCTCCCTAAGCCTCATTACATCCAATAAAAGTCCTCTTGATTTATGTTTTGCAATTATGATTGTCGAGATGTGATCTTTATGCAAGCTTATGGTAGATCTTTCACATTTGATTCTTTGAGCGAAACACGTTAAACTAAACATATGTGTGATTGAGTGTATGTCCCGTGAGAAGGTCACTAGTTTGCATGTGGTGTTTGAAAAAAACTTGAAATTGCATTAGCATGGCTATTACACACACTACACTTCAGGGATGATTAAAAGGTTAATGCTAACATTTGAATAGGAAGATGAGCTTGGATTAGCTTGTTTGGTGCTAGCTAAGGTTCTTGATGATTTGTTTTCTTGAATGAAATTCTATGAGGGTCACATAGGGGGAAGCTAATGTTTTTCATGTTTTCTTTGTTTTGCTCGAGGACTAGCAAAAGCTAAGTGTGGGGGTATTTGATAAGCTCATATTTACATATATTTGACATCAAATTCACTTGTCTTTTCTTAGTCAGTTCCTTATATTTTTGAGTTATTTACTTTGTTTTTGTGTTTTGTAGGATTTGTCAAGCAAAGAAAAGAAGCACAAGTGGGATTTTAAGTAACAAATTCGTCAAAACTGCCTGTGCAGATCAGCTGACTTTGGAAGCAAGTTGCGAACAGTTCAAAATGAAGGGAAATTTTATTTGAACCCGTATAACCTCTTTCTACACCCAACTTAAACTTTAATTTTAGTTGTCTTTTTTACTCTATTGCATAATCACCATCAAGTACGAAATGAAATTAACAATAAAACTAAAACTTATCAATAAACCCACTCTATAATTCAACTCTACCATCACCCCTTATTTCATCCAAATAATCCATGTAATGGTTTCATCCGACCTTCTAGTGCATGCATGGTTCTTTCGTTTGATTAAATCACTGCAGATACAGTACCAAGGGTGAGATAGGATTCATTCAAGCCATGAAACTGGCTATCACTGAAACTTCATCAACTTCTAGTATGGATAGATTATATGAAACTTCCTCTGAGAAGTCCTTTAAGAATTGATGAAGCCATTTCAAATGTGAAAGAGTAACAATACCTAATTGATTGAACTAATGTTAATAAATGAATGCGAGAGAGAGCTAGAGAATGAGAGAGATTTTAAACCATGGAGAAAAGGGCCATGCTTTAGTAGGTGGTTTGATTTCAACTTTGATGAGCTCTCTCCAAAAAAACCCAGTGCATGGCTTTTATAGTTTCATAATTTAGTTTAGTGAAACACAAAAAGAAAAATTATTGAGTGGTAACCCTATTATAATATGATTGCAAGGACTATCATATTGCGTAGATTATGAATTTGTCCATTTTTTCGTAGTCCTAACTTGAAATGGACTTCTGTTTGCAAATTTGGGATTTGTATTTTCTAAATGGGTGTAGAGATAAATTTATAAATTGAATTAGGTTTGTGAGGGTAGTTTAGGTAGTAAATTTGGGTTTAAAGAGATATTGATAGTTTAATTAAAAGTAATATGGGTGAAAAGAGTAAGTTAGGTGTAAAAAACAGTTACATGGGTTCAAATAAAATTTCCCAGAATGAATTAGAGAATGAGCCTTAAACGCTTGGAAAGCTACGGATGTCTATTTTCTGGAGCATTTTGCGGATTGTTAATATCATTTTGTTACAAGAAGTTATGGCCGTTTTAATACTGAAAGGTTCACAAGAGGCTAAGCAGTTTATAACTGCAATGAGAGCAATAAACCCAATAAATCTGGCAGCCAAAACTGATGCAGCCAAGAACAAGCCAGCTGAGACTTATTCAAATATCAAAAGAAATGGAATTAAAGATGAGGATTAAGTGGGAGTAATTGGCATAAAGGCTACCCAAAGAGTTACAATTGTTTTACCATTTTCTCTCACTTATTGTCATCACTAAATTGCTATTAGTGGGGGGAGTTATGGAGAAGGAAATGATGCAGTAAGAATTGATTTAAAGGAACATTGGGGGAGGGAGTAAAGGAGAGTTTTTACAGAAATAATTTTGGAAAAAGAAAAAAAAGAGAAAGCTGCAGGTTGCAGCGGAAAGGAAGAAAAAAAGGCAAGGCAGCAGCGTTGGGGAAGGAAGGAAGGAAGAAGAGACCTCACTCGATTCTTTTGGTTCTATCTTCTCAAACCCATGTTTATCTTTTGGTTTAATTTTAGAATTATGTGTAACTAAATTTTCAGTAGCTAGGGGCTGTTTTGAAGCCCCGAATATGATTGCAAGTTTGTTATGACATTTCGTTTGAATTACCTTTATGAATGGATGAAAATTGGTTCACTACTTATGTCAGTGATGAATTCTTTATGTGGTTTCTAAGGATGCATACTTAGTAAGCATATCTAGGATTCTAATGCTATGAATATGTGTGTGCCTGCCTTTGTCGAATGAGAACTTACATATGTTCTAGAGTAGTACTTGTTAACATGTGAACTAATTTCGAGGATAAGTAAGACAACGCTAGTACTTACGATGCCTTGTGATGACTCAAACTCTTTTCGTTCTTAATGATTTCTACTTGTTAAATCTATGAACACGCCATTCTAGATTGCATGCTAGGAACTAAGTTAAGTTGAAAACGTCATTCTCTTAACATACTACATAAGAAAGAGTAATAGGTTGAGTTCTAACATTGAGCCAACTTGAACATCTTCATCTGGAAATAAAAGGAATTTGAATGAAACATAACATGTTTGCATGATTATTTGGTGGTGGATAGCAATTCCCCTAACTCGTTTTTCTTAATTTGTGAACTGCTTAAAATCTGTTTCTGTCCTGTTTTTGTTCGATTGAATTTAAATATCAAATCAACTCCAAAAATCCCAAAAATTTGTATTAGTGTAGCTCTGTGTGTCTAGTGTCTGCATATAAAATTTCGTAGACTTTAGATAAGTCTAAGTTGGTCTAATAATTATTTTTCGGTAGCTGGTCAGTAGGGACAGCAGCCCAATTTTTGTGACATTTTAAGTAGTTAGATAAAACAATCTTCTGCGGGAAATGCCCTTATTTTCATATGCTACAATTGACAAATCTTAGTGTTAATAAGGAAAATCAATAGGACATTTGTGTGCTACTTTGTGGTGTGTTTTTAATCCTGTCACCTACTTGAGGTAACATTGTTGTACTTTTCCCCCTTTTGGTCTTGCTACAATGAATTCAATTTATCGACAAAAAAACAGAGCCTATCTAGAGAGCTTGTCTTAGTAACTAACTCAAAACAGAAATTCATCAAAAAATAAAACTTAAAAGAATAATTTGAAGTTGGAACTTTCTTTTAGGATCGAAAGCGAATACATAACTGTTAAATAGAAAGCGCACACATAATTCTCAAATAAAAAACACATACATTGGCTTATCTTTACAAGTTTGTTAGAAAGTAGCAAATCCGAATCTAACTAAAGATAACATAAGAATTCAAAACAAAGTTTTTTGGTTCCTATCAAATATTCCCTGTCCAAAAGTAGAAATGAATAACTCAACAAGCAACGGAAATTGCAACCATATGAACGAGGTAACTGGAACACTGGCAAGCAGCATGCTTGGAACAACAATCGATGATTTCCCGTCAAGCATAATGTAAAGGGCACAAGAAAAGACAATCATCATGGTGACAATAGATAAAAAGAGGGTGAAAAGGCCTGCTATCATTTTTGTTGGCAAGAATTTGTGAAAATCATCTTCAGAATAACGTGATGTGAGAATTTCCAAAAACATGATAACCGAAGTTGTAGAAGAAAATAGCGAGATTGCATCTGAAACTATAAATGTTGTGAATACCTTTTTAGATAAGAATGCAGGAAGACCTGTCTTTTCATCATTTCCACCAGGAACTGTGAATGCTGCAGCAAACATTATGGTGACAATAAGAGCACCAACAACTGTACAAGAAGTTGATGTTTCCTTCATTGATTTTTCTGCCTCTCTTCCCAATTCTTTGTGATTCTCCATAAATACTTTTTGTGCTGTCTTATTATCTTTGTTTACAGATTCACAATCCTTGGGATCTACTATGCTCTCCACCTCCTGCATTTTTGTTGACAAAATTGTTTATGGATATGACTCTGAAATCTTTATCTCTTCATATAAATCCTTCAAGTTTTGACATTTGAGACACCACATAACCCAAAATCATTAGTTAAGCATGTAGGATGACACTATAGTACATAGTTAAATAATAATGTTTTCCTTTTAATTTCATTTTTTTCCCGTAATGCTTGTGTATGTCGACACACTTTTTGTTTTAATTTTTAATTTTTAAAGAGAATAATTTTTGCATTCTCTTTTTTTCTTTGAAATTGAATAAATAGAATAACAAAAATATGTGAAGGAGTAGGAGAAAATGAGAGTAAAGTTATAGCCACAAAAAAATATATAAACAACATATAGGCTAAGTATTTCATAAATATAAGCATATATAGATAAATAATCACCTTGAACCATTGTAGTTCTCTTTGCATTTGCAAAGCTGCACCTTGAATGTGATCAATTTGTGACAATGGTGTAATTCTTGCAACCGTATGTACAGATTATTGCCAAAGTAATCTCTCCACCCCACTCTTTCCCGTATTTCATCGGATGGATCGAGGCCAAGTATATTTTCTTTTTTAAGTAACTGATCATATATAAAATTATAAACTTTGTGGTGACGGCATTCAGTTGCAATTTGCAACAAGGTTTGGCCTTTTTCGTTCTTAACGTCATCTACAGGATATGAGGAATCTATAAAAAAATGAGTAATATACTCCACATGCCCTCGTTCTGCTGCCACGCACAGTGCTTCGTTCAATTTCTTTCTTTTATAATAACTCATACCTTGTGCTCCCACTGCTTTACACATGAAAGGTAAAAATTGCTTGACCCGCTCATGCATCAATTTCATCTGATATATATGATTGATTCCTAGGTTCATTAAAAGTAAATACCAAGTTACAATCATTTTAATATAATATTGACTATTAATAAAACAATCATAAAAATTAATGATAGGAATGTGTATGTGGCCTACCCAAAAGTGTTTGGAGATTCGTCACTAGTCCTCGGAATAAACTCATTCCTGCATTATAAGTCAATTTTGTCATACCCACTGTGTTACTTTGCTTTTTTTTTTTCTTTTTTTTTTTTCTGTTTTCTTACAAAAATGTTACTTTTATCACATTTGTTGTATCATATTTGTACTATCTTTCTAATTAAGGTGAGACACACTTGAATCAATGGACCTACATTTATTAGAGAAATGTACCAGAGTTTTAATTGTGCAGGGCCGATATATAAACTAACTAAAGAGACAAAAAAAGCTCCAACATTTTAACCATCTAAAAAAAATCATAAACTTGTATTTTATGGAAGATAAAAATTCATATTCTATATTATGAAAAAAAAAAAATCATATTTTAGGCACCAAACATATAATCCATAGTCATTGAAACTTCAAACTTAATTAATTTTTAACAACGCAAAGGCAAAAAATTATAAGAATTTAAATTCATCTGACCAGTTTTATTGGATTTCCCCGAAAGGACTAAGTTCATCTTACCAATTCAAAATCCTGAAGCAAGTAAAAATTGGAAAACGATTTTTTATTTGGTTTTCCTATGCGGTGGTTGACACACCCCGACCAAACAAGGCGTGCTGGCCGTCACGATACACCTACTTACATACTCTGTAATTTTCCTTTTCATACCTGGCCGTGACGGCCAGCACGCCTTGTTTGGTCGGGGTGTGTCAGTGGTGCCCCAACTTGTTGTTGGATTTTTACCATAAGCTACGGATATATATATATATATATATATATATATATATATATATATATAGAGAAAATTAGATTTTCATTCCTCTTTTTTCTATTCTATTGATTGAAACCTTATTTCTTTGTAATTTTTTATCAAGGTCCTTAGGTTTTAATGAATGTCATTATTTCAATATACAACATAATTATATTAAATTTCTAAAATATTCATTTAGTGTTAGAAAAATTACATATGGTATATCTATATTTTATGGCTAAACTTTGTATCATATATTTATATTTTTAGTTTATACCCACTTTTAATTTGCAACCCTTTTTTTAAATTTGTACATACCCATGTATTAATTTCTTTTTGTTCCCATATTTTTTTTAAAATTTCATTTGTTTAATCTTTTATTTGTACCGTAATTTATTTATAATGTACCCATTCTTCTTTATTAATGTACCACTTTGTTATATGTAAAATGTACCAATTTTTTTAAAACAATGGATACATTCTTTTGCCATTTATTGTTTCATATTGTTACATAGTTTTTAACTATTTATTCAATCAAAGTGTTTGAATTTTTTTATTGTAGCCGTTTCTAATAGTATTATAATGAGGGATTTTAAATTTATAGGATTATAAATCTTATAAAATATCAAACAATTAATGTCAAAACTATAGAAATATAAATATTAATAGTAATATAATGAGGTGTACAAAGTCAAAGAACTTTGATCAAACTTTGAATACCATTAAGGTTTTAGTCAAAGAGTATTATTAAGGATTAGGGACTGCATCCAAAATACTTTTTTATTTAATTTTTTTTATTTATTATGTTCCTCAATTCCTGCCTTTTTTAACCTTTAAAATTATATTGGCGGAATCACTTAGTACTAAGGTTTAGTGATATTCCTCTTCAACTATAAGTGAAATGTCTTAGGTTTGATTATCGTCAAAGACGAATTCGAACCAAATTATTATGGCTATCCATTGGAAGGTTTAGCCACTACCCTACCCCTTAGAGCATCTCCAAGAGAAACTGTAAAACCATTAAAACTCTATTTTAAAGAGTGAAATATGAAAAACTCATATCAAAGAGACTCAATAAAGGACTCTATATAATAGCAAAGCCAACAGTTGCTTTTTAAATTTATAGTCACTATTCATATGCTAAATGTTAAAATAAAATCACTGAAAACCCTTCAAACTCAATTTTCTTTACATAAAACCCACCATAAACTATTTTTCTAACGAAAACCCGATGACTAGACTCCCCGTAAGCAAATTACCTAAATGAGATTGCGTCATATTTAACATTTTTCGGGTTCCCCAAATTACCCTCAATTAAGTCATTATAGCATTTTATGTTGATATCGAAATTAAAATTGAAAGTTTCTTTGCTTGCTTGTAACGTGTACAATGGCTTCCAAATTGTAATTGATGTAGAATAAGTTCAAAAAGTTTTTGGACCCGTTTGGAAGTGCTTTTAAAATGATTGAAAGCACTTTCGGTGATATTAATTTTGGGTTCCAAAAGCACTTTAGAAGAAGCACCAAATATATGCTTCTTGCAGAAAGCACTTAGTGCTTTTCTAAGATCCACTTGGATTTTTACTAAATATTGATTTCAAAAATATTTTCACCAAAAATGCTTCTAGTCATTTTAAAAGCATTTTCAAATTAATGTACCGTATTGATATAATAAAAACTATGCTTTTGTTTTCTTTAAAACAAAAGGGGTAAAAATTGATGTGTCTAGTAAATGACTCCAAACAACTTTGAGCTTGGTATCAAGCCTGAATTTTTTAAGCTCACTCTAGCTCGATCCGCTTGTATCATAAGCAAGCCAATAAATCAAGCCTGAGCAGCATAAAATTTTGTTTGGCTCGACTTATTTATAACCCTAAGTAGGAACTATGGAATAAAGATGTTCACATATTTTTGTAGTAGCATTATGGAACAATTTACCGTGGCATTAACAAAAACCAAATTGGATTGTAGACATGTACAATACCTAAGGAAATGAGATGCCTTTGATTCTCATTTTGGTCTAAGAGATGACCTTGATCACTTTGGTCGCCTTCATGTTTTTCAACATTTATATGATTATCGTCGTTGATGGAAGGAAGACGTTTTATGTGTATACCTATCAAGATAAAGAACACAAGCCCAATCATTAATCAAGTAAATACTCTTTTCAAGCAAGTTTTTTTTTTTTTAATGTTAGTATCTCATGTTAATTATTATCAAATCATTGTTTTGTTCTATACACATAAATGACTAAATGACAATTAATTTGATTCATTATGATCACCTTCAGTTTTTCGAACATTTACACGAGTATTATTAATGGGAGGAAGAGGTTTTATGCATATACAAACTAGCAACGGTGTTCAAGGAGAAAGATGAACACAAAATAAAAAACAAACGATAAAGATAAAGATGAACACAAAATCAAAGTTTGAATGGGAAATTGGAAGTTATTAAGAGACTAGTTCGACTCCTAAAAATTAAGGAATTCGTTCAACTAGTAATCCTATAATTAAGGGATTATGTGCATTTACATATTTATAACCATTCATAATCTTAGGGGTATATTGTTATGAAAATAAAAATATGATGACGTGTAATCCTAGAATCAATAAGTGGATTAATCTTGATAGTGACTCACAAAATTGGACTTTTATCTTTAAAAAAAACAAAAAAAAAAAAAAATATATATATATATATATAAAATAAGAAAATAGAAGGCAATAATTAATGTACTAACCATAATAGATCATTTTTTCCCATAAACTGAGTCGGCTTCCACTTTTGAATGCAAAACGATTACTAGCCAATGTTACTAAGGGGATATCTCCCTTGCTGTCTTTAGTCATGGTCAATTTTGGATAACGTTGAATCAAATGCCACGCAATATCTATATAAAAGAAGCATGAAAAAGAACATTGTAAATATAGAGACAAAATTTATAACAAAAAAAAAATATCACACGGTAAAAAACTGTACCAAGTCTATTATAATAAAAACCGAGAGAAATAAGTTGAGCGGCATCGGGAACTTTTAATATTTCGTCAGAAGTGAGAGAATAGAGATAGCGAGCCATTCTTTCCCCTTTTGTCATCTCTTGGGCCACGACGACAACTAGAGGCCTCTCGAGATGAGAAGGTAAAATGGTAATTAACTCTTCGTTCTTTGCAACCATGCGTTTAGCTACTTCAACCATTTCTGGATAAAAATATATTAATGTATAAAGAGCTGTGAAACCATCAGTATCTTGAATTTTCAAGTCGTCCTTTGTCATTAAATCCACCAACTGTTCTATAATGCGCACGCTGCAACTCCTGAAATTCCAGATTGCACAGTGAAGAGCTGTGCGGCCATATAAAATTCTTGCACTTCTTTCCTCAGGATGTTTGCCAAGAAACTCGATCGCATTATCCCAATCATTAGACTTCACATATTTGACGAAAGCTTCATGGATATCGTTGGCATTGCTCTCATCATGTCCTGCTCCTCCTGCATGCCATGTCTGTGGTAAGCCATACTAAACCTAAATGTTTATCATTAACTTACTATTTAATAGAATATATAGAAGTACTAATTTCTGAGGATCAAGGTATACTATATATACCTTCAGTGCGTCCTTCTTCCATTGTCAACTCTGGCCTAGCATCACGGTCAGTCAGAGTTAAAAACGGATGCGCTTGACGAAGTGACATTTTTGCTGAAAATGAAAATTTTGATGTTAAGATGACAGATGTTTTCGTTCAATTCTCAACTTTCTTTTTTCTTTTCCCTTCATACAAATGCATATGCGTGTGAAAATAATTACAAAATATTCCTCGTCATCAAATCAGAATAGGATCATAGATCACCTACAAGGTGCAAGTACAACCATTGCCGTATGTTTAAAAGTTTTTAACAAATTAAGCATCCCATGCTTCAACTTTTTATGTATGTACGTACCATGTTCATCTGGTGGATTTTCATCTGGCTTCAATAGAAATGACAAAGTATCCCATGCTTGCTTGGCCTTGGTTTCTTTCTTAACTAATTGATAAGTATCATCCCCGCAAGAACTCTGGATTGCATATAAGGCCTTGACATTCTTCTTCTTCCAAGCCTCATTATCACATTCACCTTCTCTTACAGGAGGTCTATAGCTGCCTTCTACAACGTCCCAAAGATCTTTGGCTAGCAAGTAGCTCTTAATCCGAGAACTCCAATCAACATAGTTCCTACGGTTAAGAACTGTAGGAACAACTATAGCTGCCATGTTCAACCTGCCCATTTATTCAACGATATTTATGTTAATCGAGCATATATATGCAGAAAAAAAAAAGAAAAAAAAAAAGAAAAAGAGAAACAAAGTCAGTTTGTCTAAAACAGGGCTAGTGCCATAGTGGAAATCAAGTACCCCACCTAACTATTGAGAGAAAAAAATGACACTACTCTGTAGAAATGCTAAAAACAAGAGAAGAAATCATAGTTTGTGTGTGTATATATTTCGAAAACAAACCTCAGGTCGGCCCTAAACAGAGGCGAAGCAAAAAGATCCAGGAGCAAAAACAAACCAAAGCCCCGATCTGACAAGGAAGAACCTGCAATCCAGAATATAAACAAATTTGAAAGTATGTCCCCAAAATGGTTACAAGATTTGGAAGATGAAAAGAGAAAATGCAATCAAATGAGAAGTGGAGAGAAGTTTATAAACTCGAAAGAATCTCATTTTGACATGACATGAGAAATTTGAACACTTGTCAAGACAAGTAAGAATCTCATTTTCACAAAAGAAAACTATCAAAGTGAAGTATAAAATCGGGTGAGGCTTCAATGCTACGTATCATTCAATGCTATGGGTGTTTTAGCTGTTAGCTTTGATTTTCATAGCTATTTAGATCTTTTATTTTTAATCTCAGCCTTCATTTTCTTTATCTTTCTTTTGTTTTTGTCTACTTGTACCCTTATCGTTTCTCTTTTTACAGATTCTTTTTTACTAGAAATGATAGGTTGATATTTCATTGAACATTCCAAATAAATATAGAGGTGCCAATTTGGGTACAATGCTATAGTGACCAAGAAAATGATCTGGATTGCTCAGACAAGATAACTATAGTAAACCCCTACACAGCTACCTCATGTACCAAAACTACACATGCCGCCCATACTAATCTGTCACAAAACAACATATGCAACCGATTTGTATCAACGACTACAATAAGTCATCGCCAAATAGCGAGATGCCACCCATACTAAAATATCACAAAACGATAGACGCAACAAATTTATATCATTAACTACAACAAGTCATCGCCAAATAGTGAGGCCATATAAAGTCATCACAAAGAAGCGAGACCACATAAAGCCATCGTTGGTAGACGAGACCACAACACTTTTTATAGGATTAAATGTGTTTATGGTTAAAATTAATTTCAATTACTATGTTTTCGACTTAGTCAATTTCGTTGTGTTTTCTAAGTCACTTTCTATATTAAAATATTCATTCACTAATTAAAAATAAATAAATAAATACTAATAATTTCTTAAGAACTTAGAAAATTCATTTTTAACAAATAAAAATTGAATGAAAGGGGACACACAAAGCAAACCCATCCCCTCCCCACCCCCAAACCACCCCCCCACCCCAAAACACCTTTTTTTTTGTTGTTCTTTTTTTTTTTGTGGTAACCCATCCCCGTTTAATTCAAAGATTAACTCCATCGGACAAATCAGAAATAAAAATGGAAAAATTTCGGAAAAATTTCCAACTTCATAAAATAATATTTCATATGAAAACCAAAACTGAAAATCTTTACTTGAAAGCAAAAGCAGTCTTTGATTTAAAACTTAGATCATAAAACGCATTCGCAAAACTAAAGTCCGCATAGTTATGTATCTCTGAATGAACTCAGTAACCCTTCAAAGTTCAAACTGAAGAATCGCACCACATTCACATCTCTTGATTCTAAAGCACATACATGCCTTCAAACTAAAGAATAGCACCACGTTCACCATCATCATCAACGCTATATCAGTTTGTAACAGAGAGAGATGACGTATGTCGAGACATACTGAAAAATCTTTCAGAATTTAGATCATAAAATGCATTTGCAAAAAATAAAACGACCATGACAATCAAAAAGTAAAAGCAGCAAAACTAAAGCAAAGTGCGCAATATTAGTTATGTCCGAAGGAAGTCAGTAATCCGTTATATAGCAAACAACACTACCAAAAGCAAATCCTTTTTTGAAGGGCAGCTCATTGGCTCCAGCAATTCCCAAACAAAACCCGGACACCAAGGAAATAACCCAAATTAATGAATTCACAGGTCCCACAACTCAGGGAACAAAAAAAAAAAGACGGAACATCGACTAGAAGATTGTAAAGCACATACATCCCTTCAAACTGAAGAATCGCACCACGTTCGCATTTCTAGAATAGCTTCGAGTTCGAGACAATATTGAACACGCAAGCAAGACAAAACAAAAGAAAAAATAAAATATCAAAAGCGGGATTAGGTGACTGAGAAACAATAAACCAAGAATTGAGAGTCAGATTAAGCTTTCCATAAAATGCTTTTTCAATCCTCCTAAGATTATTTTTGCAAAAACAAAAATTAGAAAAGGGGTGAAATTTTACTCAAAGCGTAAATGCGACGTGGAAGGGGTAACGTTATAGAATTCATGAAAGCAGCTAATGTATCAATTTCCTCACGCTCAACATCGTCATCATCAGCAGCAGCATCAATGCTATATCACTGAGAGAGAGAGAGAGAGATGTAATTTGCAGAAGTCGATTTGGCATTGTCTTTGTGTAGAGAGGTATGATATATATCAGTTTCCAACTGAACACTAGACACTCTTGTAAACTTCGTCGCTATGCTACAATCTCATTCTCATGGTACATAATTTCCACTAAACTCCCAAGGTATTGTTGCTTTAATTAAAAAGCATTTCAGTCTCGGTATTCATGCTTTACTGACCAAAATATCGTGCTCAATCAGCCAGTGTATTTTAGCGTCGATAATTTTCGTCCATCCGAGTAACTTCTGGTCACCACATTCATCGATACAGACAAATTACTCAACTAGCCTACAAGACGATCCTTGTTTCCTTTCAAACTACTAGTTATAACATTATAATTCCAAATCTTATAGTTACTACAAACCCCGACAATTAACTTTAACTCACCTAAGATTACATCTACACCGTCCACCCACACACAATGATATCCTTAAAAACAACCCCATCACTCCAAATCCTACCACCACTCACACAACTTTCTGATTCTAAAATGAATAACCCAAAACTAGCTTTACAAAACAAAACACTTGTATGAGTTCTCTAATCTTTTCTTCCACCACTCCCACGAATTCTATGAAACTAGTATAGATATGAAGAGAGAAAGATACTGATGAGAAATATGAGGAGAAAGGAAGCTATTTATAGTTGATTAATAGATGTTTACCCGACCAACTTCTGTCGGTTAATTACTGTGCCGGTGGATTTTGTCCCCACATGGGGTGGATATCTGTGACACAATAAAAATAGAAATTCGACTTTTGACCAATTAGGATTTACCCGGAGGTCCGTCGGGCAATCTCTATGTCAGTAGATTTCCAAGGGCGTGACTGGATACTGTGACCAGTGTTCTAAAAAATGGCCTAGGCTCTAAAAAATGGCCTAGGCGGCCATCTAGGCGCTGGTCGGTGAGGTGCCATTCCGATTAGGTGTCAGTCGGTGAACAAAAGCGCAGAGGTGTTAGGCGCCCCCCTGGGCTAGCCTAGGCGCTCCTAGGCAGTGGTGCTAGGCGGTATTTTATTTTTTGTTGCCTTCAGTCGCCGTTCTCATCCCTTCGACCTCCGGTCGCACCCACAGACCTCAGATTCCCCGACGAATCTGACAAGGCAGTGAGAGAGAGAGAGAGAGAGAGAGAGAGAGAGAGAGAGAGAGAGAGAGAGAGAGAAAGAGAAAGAGAGAGTGTTATGACCCAAATTATTACTGAGGTTTTATGCTTTATTATTATGAGAAATTGTTAATATGCCAGCTGGCATTTAAAAGTGTAGAGGCTGTATAAAAGGAGCCCAGCTCCCTCAAATGGAAGAGATCAGAATTTACATACATAAATACAAAACAAAAAAAAATATATTGGAGCCCTCCTCCCTTCTACTTCGTATTCTCCATCTGCCATTTCTATTGCTGCTTGCAGGTTGAATAGGGTCCTGAGATTTATGATCCTATCATTGGTATCAGCCATCTCGTTCCTGGTTTCCTTTATGTTTGCCTGCCAATCCCATCCCTCTCATCCCGCTGCCATAAACGGACGCATTTTAGCCGCATTCGACTCCCTTGCAACTTCAATGTACGCTGATCTCCGTACAACTCTGGATCCTATCTGCATGGCTATGAAGTCTAACCTCGCACAAATACGCCGTGAACTTGCTCTGTTACGCCATGACTTGGCTTTCAGTGCTGGGGAAGGTTCCGATCCAACCCCGTTGTCTTCCGATGACGCTGAAATTTCTGATCTCGGTCTCCAGAAACTTCCACGACTTGGGATACAAGATGGAGAAGGCAGCCCACAGTGAATTCCCTCGAAAATCCAAATCAATTACATTCCACCACTGCTCTCATCTTTACCGTTGTTGCAAGCACTAGCAACTTCAGCCGTCAAGCCACACTCGAAGGACTCCGCTGCAGCTACAGTTTCGCTTCCGGAATCAAAGACAGGGACTCATGCTTCGACGATGACCTCTGCTCCGCAGCTACTCCATGAGCACTCATTCTCCGATACTACTAAACCTGAGGTAGTTCTTAATGTGAGTGTCATTTCAGCAACTTCAAAGGCTAAATTCCCTTCTCTTTTGACTGATAACTATGGTGCATACCTGAAAGATAAATTTGGATGGGTTAATTGGTATCTTGTGGGTAAATTTGTGAAGAAGAATTTCTATGCATTGCATATGTTTAATGAAATGTCTAAGAGGCATAATATGGAGAATATGTCATTGAGTAGTAACCTGGAAGCTTTGGATATTGTTGTACTTGTTTGTCGTTCTTTGCCTAAAGATCTTGCAGCTAGTTTCACTAAGGCGAATGGGACTTTGGGTCATATCAATGCTATCAAGCAGTTACTCTGCTTATCACTGTTACACGTCGAGAATAACCAGATTTTCCAGCAACCGGGTTGGTGTCACACTCTCACTGATCCTTGTGACAATATATCTTATTAAAGGGTTGTCTTCAATCAGAGGAACGAGTTCAATCAGAGGAATTATACAATATGGTTGATGGAGAAGCCCTGCATTCTTCTCTCTTTCAAAGTAGTAGAAGAAAATGGGAAAAAATAGGGTTTCGGGTTTGTTCAGTTTGACAAAGAGGACTCAGCTATAGCTGCTGCTAGTGCTCTCAATGTTACAATCAGTAAAGGGAAGAACCTATATGTATCGATATTTGTTCAAAAAAGTAATAATGATAACAGGCTTCGTGATGTGAAATTAGATTGCACTCAAACTTAAACCCTTATCAATGTAGTATGTGAAAGTAGGGATCGTTCTAAGCCGGGGATTAAAGGGATTTCTAATCTACACAAATTAGACTCTAAAACAACAAACTGGACTTTAAACAATGAAAACAAGTACTAGGGATCAGTTTGGACGAATTTTAACTCTAGACAACTTAAAACAACCCAACTTGACTCAAATAACCCAAAACAAACTTAAAACAACAAATAGAACTCAACTGGATAGATTCTGGACACTAGAGACTCAAAACAGACTGAATAGACCTAAAACACACAAAACAAGTTATTTAGACTCTAAACTAACACCTAAGATTGACTTGGACGAAATTAAGACTCAAATTGACTTAAATGACTAGAAAACACAAGTTCTTACGAATTTAGACTAACTTAACACAAATTAAGAGTAGGGGATTCGTTGAAAACGGATTTAAACTTAAACAAGATAAAATTGTAAACTAGACTTAGTTTTGTACGAAATTGGTGATTTAAATGGGTGAATGGCTAGCTAGAGGGTTATTCTCCACACATGACACATATGCAACACAAATTGATTTCCAGTTATTCTTTCTATAAACCATGAACCTCAACGCCCCAAGTTAACTGTGATAGCACTGCTTTAACTCTCAGATTTTCCTAAATTCATTTAATTGGATGGGATACGCATCGTCAACCCAAATTATTCTCTAATAGTTCTCTACATGAAAAGCATAATAGAAATACAATCAAAGATCATTAAGCTCTATGAAAATCATAAGCATTGACAAGACATTCGTGACTATGAAAAGCATGACACTCCTACCAGGAATTTACTTAACACGATCGTGACTAGCAACCTCCATTACTTGTAAATATAAGTTTGTAACTATTAGGTGAAACTCCCTTATATTTTAGCATCAAATCCTAGCATGCAAACTAAGTGTGCTCCCTCAATCAACATACAAGAATAAGGTTTCAATCAAACAGTTAAGCAAATTGCATTCACGATTTATGAAATAATAACTGGATGTAATCAATTCATATCACATATATGTTCATGGCTTTGAATTCTCCCCTAGCTAAAACGAGTTTAGTTCCTCATGTTCGCAATTAAACAAAGATAACTTAAATTAAACATTGAAAACAAAGGATAGAATACACCTAGAAACGCTCCAGCAATCCAAGGGTTGAATGGCAGGCATGGAACTAAGGGATTCCTCTTCTTTCTCCTTGCTAAGCTGCGGCACAATGAAGGCTGTTTGGTGAATGGTGTGAATTGTGGTCTGATGGTAAAGGGTGGTGGTTTGAATGGTGCGGCAGATGTGTGTATTTATAGGCCTAGGGATTACTTGGCCTAGGTTGTCAAGGAAAAGGATTTAGGACTCCAATCCAACAAGGAAAAGGCCTTCTAGAAAGGTTGGGGCGCCAGATTTTTAAGGCTTCTAGAAAGGAGTGTTGTGGCATGTTTCTAGAAGGAAAAGGCCTTCTAAAAACAGGTTTTAGGTGTCCTAATATGAAAAGGAGTCCCCCTTGCAGCTGGAACTAAGGTAGGATAAGATTAGGATAGGATAAGATAAGATAAGGTAAGATAAGGTTAGTTTGGATAAGATAAGGTTGGATAAGGTTTTAGATAATATTCCTTCTTTTTAGCTGATTCCTTATCTTCAATGACTTGAATTAATTTCTCCATCTCTTTTGCACATTCCTAGCCTCTCTTGAACTTCAAATTCGTCCATCCATCTTGCTCCATACTTGTGCTATCCATTCCAAGCCCAAAACTGCTCTAAAATGCTCCAAATTGCACTTTCTTGCCAACTTTGTCATTTGAACCTGAAAACACACGAAAATAACTTAAAACACTCTAATAAGTAGAAACTAACTAAATAAATGCAAGAAAACAAGCTAACTAAGTCGCATAAATATGCTCCTATCACTCCGGATCTTTTCCAACACTCTGAACCTTGCATTGTCTCAGGCAGTGGTCTGCTACATGGGTCTGGAACTTACTATGAATATTACATAAGCATGTAGCAATCGTGTTTTTGGTCAAATCATGCTCTTACTGGTGCAAATTGTTACAACCATTGTCAGGCTCTTGGAAGAATCTACTAACTTGAAAAGGCTTCAAGATGGACATTTCAGAAAGAAGATGAAGTGTTTGCAATACTCAGCCATAAACACAGAACTGATCCTCTCAAAATCAAGGAAGTCATTTCCATGGTTGCCAACAGTCTATCAAGTCTCCTAAATCTAGAGATTGAGGTCAAGCTTCTTTTGCAGGGGGATGGAACAACACATGCTTCAATCTTACTTTTCTTATTTCATGGAATGCATTTCAATGAGTGGGAAATCTGGGACAAAACCATATATGACTGAAACTGAGTAGCAGTGTGTAAGTTATCATATTTTCTCTCATATGATGGGTAAAAGATTGGTTTTGGTACAGCTGGAGTTACATCATAGGAAAACATGTAGATGTATTCAGATGCTCACTTTTGGTGGTGAAGAGGTAATAGTATCCAGGCCAAATCTAAGAGTTGTTGGTGCTAGTGTTTATGCATGGTTGTATGATTATGGGAGCCTCAGCAAGGTCTATCATAAGTAGAAAGCAATTTTGTTGGGCGATATGGCACACATCAATGTATTGGTTACTGCTAGTTTTATTTCATCTCCTTCTGAATATGCAGATATGACTAAAATCACAACCCACAAGTCACCTAGTAATTTCTCAAAACTTGTAGAGAGCTTGTTCGAGAAGGGCTATGATATTGTTTCTGGTGGAACAGAGAACCAATTAGTGTTGGTGAATTTAAGCGACAAGGGCATTGATGGCTCAAGAGCTGAAAAAGTTTTGGAATCAGTCCATATTGCAGTAATAAAAAATAATGTTCCTGGGTACGTTTTTGCCGTGGTCCCTGTTGTTGTCATGTCCATTGAGTCACCCTTCTCATTTGAGACTATTATTAGGGTGGAAGGACTGAAGATTGACAAAGGATATATCTTTCCTCAATTTGCTACAAACCCTAAGAAATTTTTTGTTGAATTCGAGAATGTTGGAGTTCTGATCACTGACCAGAAGATTTCAAGGATGTTTAAAGTAGCGGACGACTGCCGAGCAGCTGGAATTCTTGTTATGGTAATCACGGAAGATAACTAGAACATTGCAGAAGCAATATGCCGTGAAATTGGCGTGTTTGGTGCTGATGAAGACATACATTCAAGAAGCCCTACAAGAAAAGAGTTTATGAGTACTCTACGTGATCCAAAAGTCCATCTGAGACAAGGTGATGGCCTTCTATTTTCAAGGGTCGAACCAAAGCACAAACAAAAGATTGTGAGGTTGCTCAAAGAGGATGGTGAGGTTGTTGCTATGACTGTTGATGGAGTGAATGATGCATCCACTTCGAAACTGGCTGATATTGAGATTGCAATAGCATCTCTGGAACTTAGGTGCTTTTGGAACTGAAGGAGAGTGCTGCTGCGTTCAAACAAGTTTCCACAATTCCATTTTTAAGCCTTGAGGACAAGGCTAATTTTCAAGGGGGAAGTATTGTTATGACCCAAATTATTACTGAGGTTTTATGCTTTATTACTGTGAGGAATTGTTAATATGCCAGCTGGCATTTAAAAGTGTAGAGGCTGTATAAAAGGAGCCCAGCTCCCTCAAATGGAAGAGATCAGAATTTACATACATAAATACAAAACCAAAAAAATATATTGGAGCCCTTATCTCTTCTACTTCGTCTTCTCTATCTGTCATTTCTATTGCTGCTTGCAGGTTGAATAGAGGGATGGAGGGTGAGAGAGAGCGCTGCACAGAGAGATAGAGGGAGAGAGAAACGGCATATGAGATTGAGTGAGAGGTGGGGTTGGTGCGGCTAGTAGTGTATGCTAGGGTTAGTATGATCGTTTCTAATTAAAGTTTATGGACTTTTTATTTCAAGATGTATAGCCGGCCCAACTTCATTTTTTTAAAGAAATAAAGCTCAATAATAATTTATGATCTTAAAAAAAAGGGAAAACTAATGAAAATGGCTTGAAAACTTTGAGTTTTAACGATAAGGAGAAAATAAAGTGTAAAGTGAATAGTATCAAGATTGACTTTTTAGTGTAAAAATGTGGTTTTTCGTTAAAGTGAACAGTACCGGGAGCATTTCGTTAAAGTTCCCTGAAAAAAACTCTAAAGTTTTATATAATACTTATATTTTATAATAAATATTAATTTTTGCATGTTTTGTACTTTATTTTTTTTTCAACAAGTATGATATTTTTAGTGTAAACATGCACCTATTTATATATTTATATAATAAATTTATTAAAAAAAAATACAAATTCACCTAGTTCGCCTAGGGCTAGGCCTCAGCCTGTCACCTGACTAGTGCCTAGCGTCTTTCAGAACCATGACTGTGACACATTGACAAAGGGAGTTGGAAACTTTACTTTTGACCTATTAGATTTTACCCGATGGAAGTTCGTCGGGCAATACTTGTTTCAGTGGATTCCCATGCCAGTAATTCAATATCTGCGACAATTTGAAAATAGGAGTTGGAAACTTTTGACCAATAGGGCTTTACCTAACGAAAGTCCATCGGGTAATAACTGTGTCAGATTCCCAACACAAGTGTCTGGATTTATGTGCCACTTGCAAATTGGAATTGCAGCTTTTGTTGACTGTTGATGACCTAAAAGACAGAAGTTTGTTGGGAAACTACCATGACAATTCACTTTTAGGTGACACTTCGAAAGTTGTACTTTTGACCATGCCTTTGAGTTCACCTGACAGACTTCCGTTGGAAAAATATATATATATATATATATATATCAACATAACTTTGTAGATCTACTAATAAATTCTATTTACACTTACGAAATTTTTTATATAATATCAAAACATAAATTGATTCAATTTCTACCATTTTTACGTTATGGTATTCCCTATTCCTATCGAATTAGATACCCTAATACGAATACAATTGGTAAAACTAGTTTTGTAGAATTTGTTTCCCCTTCTAAATGATGGATTCAATAACACTTGGCCCTTTTTCTATACTTTCATTAAGTAAAATGCAAATTTCCGAGAACAAAAGCTTAGTCATATGGTTTACAACATTACAATCCATTACAAAATACTGAAAATATAGAAAAATTTACATGATATCACCCAATGCCCTGATTTTTGTAATGCCTAATGCATTTATTAGAAATTACAAAACATTAAAATTAAAAGCTCTGTCCTATTTTCAAATTGAACGGCCCAGCTTTATGATTTAGGGCTTTTCACCCATTACGGTAGTATCCTCTCAATGTTCTTCCACATGCAAAAAATTCGAGCAACTTTTGTTCACCACCTTCTTCGACCTTATGGTGGTATCCTCACCATGTTTGCACATTACTGTAGTATCCTCTCCATGAACTCCCTGGACCTCCGACCACAATAGACACGCCTTTGCTAATAATGTTTTTTCATAAACTTGTGCAAAATGGTGAAATGGGAAGGTTTGGGTAGTAGGTATAGTGGCCTTGAACCAAATAAATGGAAGAAGGGAAAAAGATGAATAGGAGGGCACGAAGTGGAAAGAGGAAAATGAATGTATAGAGGAGAAAAATGAAGGAAAAGGCACGAACTTATAAACTGATAACTAATGGTTTACCCGATGAAAAATTTCGTCAAGCAATTATTTTCTAAACGTCGCGTAATTTGTGTGGCGGTGGACGTTTATTGCACATCACATGTGCACTTTTAACCATCGAGAAAAGAGTTACCCGACGAACTGGTCCGTTGGTAAACATCAACTACACAACAACCAGGTAATTCTTTGGTTAAAATATTCCCATCTTCGCGCCAAAAATTTATCTGACAAAGGTTGTCTTAACCTGCGAACTTCTGTCATCGTGTAATTCCATTCAGTCAACCCAGTTTGTTAACTAATTTAGCCCTACCAACTGTATTTTCCATCGAGTAAGAATTGCTAAACTAACAAAATGTTTTCCGTCGCGCAATATTTGGGAGGGCAAGCTACAAATCTTGGTAGTGCTTGTACAATTCTATTAGGCACCTATTACCACTAATATTAGTCAACAACACATGTGCATGGTGCTTCTGAGAAGGGATGAATTCCGTATTCAACTGTCATTTTTTTGCCCTCGATGACTCAACCAACGTGGTTGCAAGCACTCATAATGCCGAGAAAACCTGTCGTTGCATTTTATGCCTTCCCAGGCATCTAGACCTAATCCATGTTAGCAAAGGCTAGAATCCAGAGGGTTATTTGTTATTGAGCATAAAATTATCAAGCCTGAAAAAAAAACACTAACCTCCTTAACTTCGCCAAACACATCTTACAATTTGTATTGGACGTCACTGTGCTCAGCAACTGGCGACATCTTATAGTTTGTATTAGATAACACTAACGTCGTGGAGCATCTTACAGTTTGTATTGGACAACACTACTCCAAGTTCGGTTGACTATGTATCCAAGTCTCTATCGACTAGCGTCGTGGAGCATCTTATAGTTTGTATTAGATAGCATTAACCTCATTAGCTTTCTCGGCAAAATGAGGTGTTACCAAGTTACTCTGTTCGGCACATTGAAAGCCGAAGTTTTATTGAACTTCACATAAATTAGCAGCCTTGTCTTCAGGCTCTAGAACCCGAAGGGCGAGACGAGTTCCCTCCTTGGCCGCAGTCGTAAGATTCAGAAGTCAGCAACGCGTTCGACACCACCACATTCAATCACTCACTGACTGAGCTTGATTGACGAGTTGACATTCCCCGTATTCAACCGAAGAACGTAGTTAGCTCATTAACTATTCGACCTGTGCACCATATACGCTTAATAGTTTTTCGGGTCAATACACACAATAAAAAAAGGGAACTTTAACGAAAAGCTTCTGGTACTGTTCACTTTAACGAAAAACCACATTTTTACACAAAAAAGTCAATCATGGTACTATTCACTTTACCCTTTATTTTGTCCTTATCGTTAAAACTCAAAGTTTTCAAGCCCTTTTCATTAGTTTTCCTATATAAAAAAATTATGGACAAGACTGTCCCATGTGAACCTTTGACCATTTTCGTTTGTTTTCTAACTCTAGGAGTTCCTCCCCATCCATATTACATCTAGGGCACGTTTACTAATCCGTAATCAAAATGAAGGGAATTGAATTGAGGATGACTTGGAATTAAAGCTGTGTACTAAAACTTTATGGAATCGAAATATGAATGATATTGATTTATATAAACTATTTACTAATTCATATAAATCAGAATGAAAATTAATGTGATTACTAAAATGTCCTTGTGTCAAGTAATTTTTTTTTATTTATTTAAACACCCAAAACCAGGGCCAGCCAGAACAAATGGGTCATCAGTTTCTCTCTGTGCCGATACCAGACCTCGTTCTGCCGTAGCCACCACCAGACACAAACTCTCTATATCGATACCAACCCTCTATTTTGTCTACATCTCACCAGCTCTTCTACCCGAATCACCTTCTCCGCCAATACCAACTCGCATCGTATTTCCCAATTCACCTTGCAGTCCTGACGCCCAATCTCTATTCCACCAAATTTGACCTTTGTCTTCACCAAATCATACACAAAATACAAGATAAAATTGTTACCAAATCTTATTGTCATATATAAGGTGGGTTGTGCTACAACGGGGTGCTGGTGTATGGGTCAAGATGGGTCAGTAATGGATGGTTGTGGACAAACAGAAAGCAAAAACCCACAGTGGTGGCTAATGGACGAGATTGAATGGTCGACTCGGCGGATGAGTTGAATCAATTTTGGCGTTCTTGCTGGTGTGTGTGACGGCGGTGTTATGGTGGTGGTCAAGGTGTAAGGAGTCTACGGAGGAGAAACGAATGAGAGGGTGAGCTACTGGTGGAAGGTACGAAGGTATTTTGGGTAAAAATGTTTGATTCCAGAAGGAGGCTTCCCCCGGGAATTCAATTACCACCTTCATGTAGGTAATTGACTTCCGGAAGATTAAATAATTCAATTCCGGATTTTAAGGGGGCCCCACTTACTTTTTCATTCCCTAAATGTTAGTAAACGTTGGAATGCTTCGAGAGGAATGCGGTTCCGTTTCTTTCCACTCCATTCCCGTTTCGTAAACACATGATGTGAAAATTACTTGACACTCAAATTAAAACCCTATCGACATAGTACATGAAAGTAGGGATCGTTTTAGGCCGGGGATTAGAAGGGATGCTAATCTACACAATTTAAACTCTAAAACACTAAACTAGACTCTTATGACTCAAAACTGACCAAATTGACTCAAAACACACAAACTAAGCTAAATAGACTCAAAACAGATACTAGAGAGTGAATTGGACAAATTCTAGACTAGTAAGACTCAAAACACAGAAAGGAAACAGATTTGGACGAATTTGACAAAACTAAAACACAAATAAGAACTGAGGGGGTTTTTGGATGAATTTGACAAAACTAAGTAAATTGTAGCAAACAAAGTAAGTTAAAACAAAATTAAGGTGAATTCAAGATTGAAAAGCTAGTTAGAGGATCCTTCTCCACACATGAAACATATGCATACAAATTGATTTCCAATATTGTTTCTTTAAACCATGAATGACAATGCCCCAAATTAATCGTGAATGCACAAATTAACTTTCAGATTTTCCTTAATTCGTTGAATTGGATGGATAACGCATCGACAATCAAATTATTCTTATCAAGTTCCCTACATGGAATACGCATAATAGAGATACATTCAAAGATCATTAAGTTCTATGAAAATCATAAGCATTGACAAGGCATTCGTAACTATGAAAAGCATGATGATACTCCTGCCATGGATTCACTTAACATGATTGTGACTAGCAACCTTTACTACTCATAAATATAAGTTCATAACAATTAGGTGAAATTCCCTTATATTTTAGCATCAGATTCATGCATGCAAACTAAGTGTGCACCCTTAACCCACATACAAGAATAAGTTTTAATCAAACAGATAAGTGAATCGCATTCATGTTTTACGAAACAATAACTGGAGGTAATCTATTCATATTAAACATATGTCCATGGCTTCGAATTCACCTCTAACTAAGAAAAACTTAGTTACACATGTTCATAACAATTGAAAAGCAATCTGAAATAAACATTGAAACTAAAACAAGGGAAGAAAGAACTCAGGAAGTCTCCAATGGTTGCAGGTTGTTGCGGCACAAGGTTCTCCTCCAATGGAAGCCACGGCAAAGCTCTCCTCCTCTCCTTCTTACGGCAAAAGGTGTTTCTGTGTATAGATGGTGATGGCTACGAATTATGGTGTGGTATAGGGGGTGGTAACCTGCAGCAAAGCCTCAAAATATGTATATATAGGCATGGCAAACCCTAGGGAAATCAGGTTACTACTTGGACTTAGCATAAATAAAGGATTAGGGCCCTAGGGTGCGGCACAAGGCTTAAATCCATCTGGAAAGGGGTTTAGCCCAATTAATTTCTGAAAAGGCTTTGCACAATCCAAATCCACAAGGGAATAGGCTAATTAAATCAGAATCTAAGAGGAATAAGGGTAGGGAAGGTGTGGCACAATTGGAGGGAAGGGGATGGAGTGCAAGGCAAGGCAAAGGCCTTCTAGAAAGGTTTGGGGCGCCAGATTTTTAGGACTTCTAGAAAGGAGTGTTGTGGCATGTTTCTAGATGGAAAAGACCTCCTAAAAAAAGGTTTTAGGCATCCTATTATGAAAAGGAGTCCCCCTTGCAGCTGGAATTAAGATAGGATAAGATTAGATAAGGATAAGATAAGATAAGGATAAGATAAGATAAGGTTGGTTTGGATAATGTTCCATGTTTGTAGCTGATTCCTTATCTTCTTTGACTTGAATTTGTTTCTCTAACTTTTAAACACATTCCTAGCCTCATTTGAACTTCAAATTCGTCCATTCCTTGTGCTCCATATGCATGCAATCCATTTCAGCCCAGAATTGCTCCAAAATGCTCTAAAATGCACTTTCTTGCCAACTTTCCCAATTGGACCTACAAACATACAAAAATAGATTAAAACACTATAATAAACATAAAATAACTAAGTAAATGCAAGAAAACAAGCTAACTAAGTCGCATTAATATGCTCCTATCAAATTCCCCCACACTTAGGTTTTGCTAGTCCTCGAGCAAAACAAAACAAACAAAACTTCCTAAACCTTCCAACATTCGCCTCAGGGATTTCCAATGGTACATAACATGCTAAAAATCACTACCTACATAGATTTTAGCCATCCCTACTCTCAAGCACATACGTAATCATAGTCATCACTTACTAGCTCGCATTTAATCAATTAAAACAATGTTTTGAATCTAGTAACATGCCTTAGAGAATCCCTCAATTCCTCACAAAATATACACTCTATTTTCACACAGAATTTCTAACTACACACCCTACACTAGGTATATGTGAGAAGATTGATGTAAACAAGAAAGCTAGTACTCACATATGTCATAACAAAGAAGGCACTTTCTGGAATTATTAAGCATGTATAGATATGATCTCATGAATGGAATGCCACTACTTAGACGCGAGAACCAAGGATACCATATGCTTATACCAATCCCAAACTCCACATATTGAAACACACAACACTCAAGATAGAAGTTTAGGGTTGTAACGGGGCTACGGGTATTGGCTAACAAAGAAAGGTAAGGAAAACAAACGTTCTTAAAGCAATAGCAAGCAAAGCAATGAAATCAACACTTAGAATTCACTTTTGAATGCAGCAACCAACTTTGAACACAAAGGGAAGATTCATACAACTTTTAGGGCCAGATTCAATCTTTTGGACCCTTTCTTCAACAACCAACACTTGTGAGCTCATTCTCACTTGTTTCTCAACTCTTTTTCTTTCTTTTCTTTTCTTTTCACATTTTTTTTTCTTTTTTCTTTTTTTCCGTGCCCTTTCTCTTTGGCACACAAAACCTTCCCCCACACTTATTTTTCTGCATAATATCGATCAAAAGGAATTCCCTCTAAGTCATGCTTCACTATCCTTTAAGAACAAGGGTATGGATAGTCCTATTCTAGGCTAGGTAAGGATAATGTGGCTAACAAAGAAAATTAGGCTAAACAAGGCTCAATAGGGTTAAACCAACAATACATATGCAAAGGGTTAAGGCTTTTTGGCTCTGGTTTTAACTAAACAACTTCATCTTGTTATATGCTATGCTAATCAATTTCATGCTTTGAATGAAACGGGCATGAGTTCTAGTATTTGGAACTAAATGATGAAACGCATTCTAAGTTGCAACCAAGCAAAGAATTATGAGATCATGCAACGACTTCAGAAAACAAAAAATCATAGATTAATAATTGTCCAAACAAAGTTTAGGCTCAAGTCTCTCAAGGTTGTAGCGTTAGTTTGAGTTACTTCCTTCAAGCATGTTACAAAAACTGATTTTTTTCCTTTTGTGATTACATGTGAATTCGTAAACAACAACTACAATTAAGCATAAACCAAAGAGCATATGAAACTTCAATCCATGTTTGTAACTTTCTTTAATAGTCATGCAATTAAAAACCAAATCCTCATCATTGTGTTGGAAGGTACCCTAAGACACAAACACACAAAAACGACTCAAAAACGACTCTTTTTGGTATTTTTCAAAACTTTTTCGATTTTTTTTTTCAAAATTTTCGTATTTCTCTTTCAAGACACATAAAAACACTTAAAACACACTAAAAACTCTTAAAAACAGTGAGAAACAACTTTAGAAGTGATGGGTGACAAAATCCTACGAATTTTCATGAAAAACACTTTGATTGCCCCCCCACACTTAAACCAAACATTGTCCTCAATGTTTTAGACATAGACTCACACATAAGCAAGCAAACAACACAACTACAAGCATGACAAATATGGCAAAGTAAAAGCAGTAAAGAGAAGGGTTAAAGAACGCAAATCTGGTGTTTGGAGCTAGAATTCCATCTTGTCCTCGTTTGAACACATAGGTTGCCTCCCAAGAAGCGCTTGCTTTAACGTCTTCCAGCCGGACGATACCTCCTTTTAAGCTTGAATAGGGCCAACGGCATGGAGGGGTACATTATCCACGACATGCTTCTCAAAATACTCATACATTGGCTCTATGAATGGAAGGGGATAGTAATCCTTCCTGATTGGGGTGTTGAGCATTCTAAAGTCAATGTAATCATTCCCACCAGCTTGTATTCGATTGGGGACCTGCACCATACAAGGTAACAACCTATTAGTTGAAATTGGAATCGAAATTGGAATAGGTGGCTTACCAATGTACTACAATGAAGTGGCAGCACTATCAACAAATGCATATGGGGTGCTCTAGGCCAGATTTGGGGGTTTGAGGATTGTGGCCCTACAATCCTTGTGCTTCACTCCAATTCCCTCTTCGTTAGTGGTTCGAAATGCATCCTTCTTGATTGGTGCTGAATGTTCCTGCCCTTTATTTTTTATTACATCAATGACAAAACAAGAACGAACGTCATTAGTATTCTCAACAGATTCAGAAATATTAAAATTAATCATATCACCACCAAACGCCATAGTTACTGCTCCCTTGGCCACGTCAATCTTGGTTTGAGCAATTTTCATGAAAGGTCGTCCAAGTAAGAGTGGCGATGGTGGTGAGTGGGCTGAGTCCTCCATATCAAGCACATAGAAATCTGCAGGAAAAATCAAGTGGTCTACCTACACCAAAACATCTTCCAAAACTCCTTTCGGATATGCATTAGATCGATCGGCTAATTGAATAATAACACCATCATTTTTAAGCTCCCCTAGATTCATGGATGCATAAACGGAATATGGCATGACATTCATGGATTCATAAACGGAATATGGCATGACATTTATTGATGCACCTAAATCTAGCATAGCGTGGTCAAACCTTGTATTACCAATTACACAAAAGATTGTGAAACTACCTGGATCTTTGCATTTAGATGGCAGCTTTCTTTGCAACATTGCAGAGACATTCTCACTTACATGTACCACCTCTTTCTCCTGAATCCGTTTCCTTGTTGTACATAGCTTCTTTAAAAACTTAGCGTACTTCGGGATTTGCTTTATAGCATCAAGGAGCGGGATATTGACATGCACCTTCCTAAAGGTCTCTAGAATGTCTTGTTCATTCTCTTCGTTCCTAGCTTGCATAAACCTGCTAGGGAAAGGCAAATTTGGTGGAATTAGGTTAGAATGAGTCAAATTTGAACCACCCTTACCTAAATTGGACAGTGTGGAAGGCTTAGGGGGCTGCGGCAAGGATGGTTCCTTCCTTGCCGTGGGCTTGTCTTGCTCCTCCTCTTCAATCAGCAACTTTTCATCTTCTTTTTGGCTTGATTTGGATGGTTGTGGGTCAGTTCCAACTTCTTTTCCACTTCTCAACATGATGGCTTTAGCGGTTTCAAATCCTCTATTTGGATTCACAATGGTTGAACTAGGAAGTTTACCTTCTTCTCGAAACTGCCCAAGGAACTCTGAAATCTGCCCTATTTGCTTCTTCATGTCGCTCATCTCCTTGTCTTGATTCGTTATTCGATTATTTTGATTTTGTAATCCCTGCACTACAGAATTGAGTAGTTGAATAGCTTGATCATTATCAAATAGCGAACCTGAGTTTGGTTGAGCGGATTGTGGTTGAAGTTGCATTGGTTCGAATGGCCTTTGATAGAACCCGGGAGTTTGCTGTCTAAATCCACCTTGTTGTTGAGGTTGTTGAGGCTCCCTCCACTTGAAGTTTGGGTGATCTCTCCAGCCCGGATTGTAAGTATTGGAGTATGGATCATTCCGTGGCTGATTTTGGCCTTGATAGCCCACGACATTGGCACTTTCCCATCCTCTATTCTCTATCAATTAAGGGCATTGATCATTGAGATGCCCCTGCATAAAGCACACTCCACATATGGCCGGACCTTGCACTTTGGTTCCATCAACAACCTGTGACAAAAGAAGAGTGAGATTAGCCATTTGAGATTGTAATTCTTATGACTCAAAACAGACCAAATTGACTCAAAACACACAAACTAAGCTAAATAGACTCAAAACAGATACTAGAGAGTGAATTGAACAAATTCCAGACTAGTAAGACTCAAAACACAGAAAGGAGACAGATTTGGACGAATTTGACAAAACTAAAACACAAATAAGAACTGAAGGGGTTTTTGGATGAATTTGACAAAACTAAGTAAATTACAGCAAACAAAGTAAGTTAAAACGAAATTAAGGTGAATTCAAGGGTGAAAAGCTAGTTAGAGGATCCTTCTCCACACATGAAACATATGCATACAAATTGATTTCCAGTATTGTTTCTTTAAACCATGAATGACAATGCCCCAAATTAATCGTGAATGCACAAATTAACTTTCAGATTTTCCTTAATTTGTTGAATTGGATGGATAACGCATCGACAATCAAATTATTCTTATCAAGTTCCCTACATGGAATACGCATAATAGAGATACATTCAAAGATCATTAAGTTCTATGAAAATCATAAGCATTGACAAGGCATTCGTAACTATGAAAAGCATGATGATACTCCTGCCATGGATTCACTTAACACGATTGTGACTAGCAACCTTTACTACTCATAAATATAAGTTCATAACAATTAGGTGAAATTCCCTTATATTTTAGCATCAGATTCATGCATGCAAACTAAGTGTGCACCTTTCACCCACATACAAGAACAAGTTTTAATCAAACAGATAAGTGAATCGCATTCATGTTTTACGAAACAATAACTGGAGGTAATCAATTCATATTAAACATATGTCCATGGCTTTGAATTCACCTCTAACTAAGAAAAACTTAGTTACACATGTTCATAACAATTGAAAAGCAATCTGAAATAAACATTGAAACTAAAACAAGGGAAGAAAGAACTCAGGAAGTCTCCAATGGTTGCAGGTTGTTGCGGCACAAGGTTATCCTCCAATGGAAGCCACGGCAAAGCTCTTCTCCTCTCCTTCTTGCGGCAAAAGGTGTTTCTGTGTATGGATGGTGATGGCTACGAATTATGGTGTGGTATAGGGGGTGGTAACCTACAGCAAAGCCTCAAAATATGTATATATAGGCATGGCAAACCCTAGGGAAATCAGGTTACGACTTGGACTTAGCATAAATAAAGGATTAGGGCCCTAGGGTGCGGCACAAGGCTTAAATCCATCTGGAAAGGGATTTAGCCCAATTAATTTTTGAAAAGGCTTTGCACAATCCAAATCCAAAAAGGAATAGGCTAATTAAATCATAATCCAAGAGGAATAAGGGTAGGGAAGGTGCAGCACAATTGGAAGGAAGGGGATGGAGTGCAAGGCAAGGCAATGGCCTTCTAGAAAGGGTTGGGGCGCCAGATTTTTAGGACTTCTAGAAAGGAGTGTTGTGGCATGTTTCTAGATGGAAAAGACCTCCTAAAAACAGGTTTTAGGCATCCTATTATGAAAAGGAGTCCCCCTTGCAGCTGGAATTAAGATAGGATAAAATTAGATAAGGATAAGATAAGATAAGGATAAGATAAGATAAGGTTGGTTTGGATAATGTTCCATGTTTGTAGCTGATTCCTTATCTTCTTTGACTTGAATTTGTTTCTCCAACTTTTAAACACATTCCTAGCCTCATTTGAACTTCAAATTCGTCCATTCCTTGTGCTCCATATGTATGCAATCCATTTCAGCCCAGAATTGCTCCAAAATGCTCTAAAATGCACTTTCTTGCCAACTTTGCCAATTGGACCTACAAACACACGAAAATAGCTTAAAACACTATAATAAACATAAACTAACTAAGTAAATGCAAGAAAACAAGCTAACTAAGTCGCATAAATATGCTCCTATCAACACACAACTAGTGCACAAATACACGTTGCTTAACAGTATCAATGACATATTGGAAAACTCGAGGCCCATGAGGTGCGTAGTTTGGTCTTGTATGTATTCATTGTTGTTATTGTCTTAATTAATTTGTTCCTATTTATTTTTGACATATGCAAAGGCGTTGCCTGCTTCGGGAACATGCAGCCAATCCTACCAATGCAAGTCATGCCGCATCCAAAGATGACGAGTGACTTTCATGCATATGTATTTGCTAGTTCGTGTTAGGAGGCCATGACAGATGGCATAATTATATTGGTAATTGTTGTATGAGAATTAGTTGGGTGGTTAGTTAGTTAGAAACTCACTACATATATCAACTTGTAAAAGAAGATGAACATTTAATGAAATAGTGAATGTTACTCTATACTCTCTCTCTCTCTGTGCAATCTCTCAAAAACATAGCTAGGACTTAACATTTGGTATCGAGCCAGTTGTTTCGTTCCTACCAATCCTTCGTTGTTGCATGACACGCCAGACCTCACGCAAAAACATGGATGCTCGTGTTTCCAGTTTGGAGTCCAAATTCGACGATTTCCAGAATTCCCAAAACGAAATCAAGTCGGCTATCGCTCAATTGCAATCAGTTATAGCATGCTACGCTGGTGGTTTTGTTGGGGAATCCTTAGAGGCCATTCTTGGCGATCCCCAATTCCAGAATCCGATAAACCCTAATGTTATTCGTCACAAAATTGGGCAAATTTCAATCACCATCCACGATCTCCTTTCTTGAAGATGGAATTCCCAAGATTTCACGAAAAAGATGACCCGCTGGGCTGGATTTACAAGACTGAACATTATTTTGATTTTTTCAGCATCGATGATGCACAGAAGGTCAAGCTTGCATCTTGCCACATGGAAGGGGAAACACTTCAGTGGTTCCAATGGGCACGCTGCCTTACCACATATCCTTCTTGAGGGGAATTTACCAAGATTCTTTGCCAAGAATTTGGTCCTTCTGAAATGGAGGATTCCGCTTAAAGCGTGGTCAAGTTAAGGTAAGATGGCACACTCAAAGACTATGTTCTTGAATTTTGCAAGCTCGCAAATCGGACAAGGGATATTAGCCCGGGACTTATTCGTTCTTGCTTTATTGGTGGTCTGAAACCTAAATTACGACATGATTTTAAACTTCTTCGACCCAAGAACATACTCTAAGTGGCTGCTTTTGCTTACCAAGTAGATGTCACGATCACATAACTAATGGTGAGATCTTTATACAAACCTCCTGCCATTCAACCTACTTTTCGTTCTCCATCACCACATAATGTTACTCCTACTATTTTCCCTGATAATTGTGTTAAGAACAACACTGTTAGGAGACTAACACCGGAAAAGGTAGATCATTGTAGAGATAATGTTTATGTTTTCATTGTAAGGAGAAATTTGTTAGAGGTCATGTGTGTGAGAGGAAACAGTTGCTATTAATTGATGTGCAAGATTCTGTGCTTGATAATGTCGAAGAATTGGAAACTCAAGAACCTGAAATAACTGCCTGTGCACTTTTTGGTACACCTACCCCTTCTTCTATCAACACTATGAAGGTTTCTAGGTTAATCAAGAACTGTAATATGGCTATACTAATTGATTCAGGCAATTCCCACAACTTTGTGGATTTGGGATTGGTTAAAAGATTGAGAACCCAATTGGATACTAAGCATCTATTTTCTGTCAAGATTGCAGATGAGAGTAGAATAGCTACAAAGGGTACCTTAGCTCAAGTTTCTGTAAAAATTCAAGATTTCCACTTTTTTACAGATTTATATGTTATTTCTTTAGGAGGGTGTGATGTTGTGTTAGGCATTCAATGGTTGAGAACTCTTGGCCTTATCTTATAGGATTTTGACAAGTTGTATATGCAGTTTTGTAAAGATTCTAGGACATATTGCATTACAAGTCCTGCAAATGTGGGTTCTAACCTTGAAGATATTTCAGCTTTGCAAATGCAAAAATTGTTACAACAATATACTACGGTGGGTGTAGTACTATATCATTTGGAACCTGAATCAATATTTCTACAACAATTGGAGTCATAGGCTACAAATTCCAATCTGTCGAATCTCACAGATCAGTAACAGCATGAGTTAAATGCATTGTTGGCAGAGTTTGAAACAATATTTTCAACTCCAAGTACACTACCTCCCCACATAATACAAGATCATAGAATTCCTTTAATTGAGGGTACCACCCAATAGTAGGCCTTACAGGTACGGTCCAGTACAAAGAACAGAGATTAAGAAATGTGTTAAGGATCTTTTGAAGGCTGGGTTTATTAAAGTGAGCAACAGTCCCTATTCTTCTCCAATTATTTTGGTAAGGAAAAAAAAAGGGAACATGGAGGATGTGTATGGATCTAGGGGTCTCAATGGAATCACAATCAAAGCTAAGTTTCCTATACCCCTTATTGATGAATTACTCGATGAGTTGTATAGTGCACAGTTTTTCTCTAAATTGGACTTAAGGGCAGGATACCATCAGATAAGAATGCACCCTGATGATATCAAGAAAACGACCTTTAGAACACACAACGGTCACTTTGAATTCTTGGTAATGCCATTTGGGTTAACAAATGCACTAGCTACATTTCAGTGTCTCATGAATGATATTTTTAGACCGTATCTCAGGAAATTTATATTGGTATTCTTATGACGACATATTGGTTTATAGTGCTTCTTGGGGTCTACATTTGAAGCATCTGAGAGTAGTATTCGAGACATTGGCAAAACATACTTTATTGGGTAAATTACAAAAAACTACCTCAACTATAGGTCAAACGACAATCTCATACCTCATGTTTGAAAAATGACAATGTTATATCTCATCTTATGAATTCGTTTCAATGTCATACCTCCGTCAGTTTTTCTGTTAAGTTTAACCGTTAAATTATGAGCTGGCAGGCCTAGGACCCATATCCTTACCCAACTCAATTAAAAAATTAATTAAATACTAATAAATATATTTCAACAAAAAATAAATAAATATAGAAAATCATTTAAAAAATTTAGAAATTGTGGGACCCACCCCCATCCCCCATTTTTTCCCTACTTCATCTGTCCCCTACCTTTTCCCTACCCCCTCCCTTTTTTTCCTCTGCAATTATGCCCCGCAACCCCCAACAACAAAACCCACCGCCATTGTCTCTTCCTGGTCCTCGGGAAAACTCTCTTCCTCTCATGGTCCGCAGAACTCCCAATTCACCCACTGCCATTCCCGTCGTTGCCACTCTCTCTTCCCTTTTCGAAAACCCGCCATCAGCCCAAGATGGGTCCAATGGTTCTACCTGAATGCCTATTAGCCTCTGGCCGAGAATGTACCAGTTGACGGTGACAAATGCGATGTGGGAAGGGAGGTCATAGTTGCATCTAGTCGCCATGGTCACCATCAAATCTTCCCACTGACTCGAGTTCTGCTGGACCATCCTTAGTTGCACCGTCTCCTCTTGGGTCCACGGCAGTGGCTGAGGCTTCTTAGCTGAGGTTGTGGGCGACGGTAGTGGTGGTGTAGACATTGATGTGGGGGTGATTGGGACTAACAATTTGAAATTTAGGGTTAGGGTTTGGGGGGAATTGGGGTTTTCTATTTGAAATTGGCATGGAGATTTGAAATTTAGGGTTAAGGTTTCGGGGGAATTGGGATTTTATGTTTGAAATTGGGGAATTATGGTTAAGTTTTGTTGTCGGGGGCTACGGAGGAGAATTGTAGAGGAAAAAAAGGGAGGGTAGGGAAAAGGTAGGGGACGGATGAAGTAGGGAAAAGGTGGGGGATGGGGGTGGGTCCAATAATTTCTTAATAATTTTTTTAAATGATTTTCTATATTTTTTTTTTGTTATAATATATTTATTAGTATTTAATTAATTTTTTAATTTAGTTGGGTAAGGATGTCGGTCCCACGCCTGCCAGCTCATAATTTAACGGTCAAACTTAATAGAAAAACTGACGGAGGTATGACATTGAAACGAATTCGTAAGATGAGGTATGACATTGTCATTTTTCAAACATGAGGTATGAGATTGTCGTTCGACCCATAGTTGAGGTAGTTTTTTGTAATTTACCCTACTTTATTTGTCAAAATGTCTAAGTGTGCATTTTGTAGAAATCAAGTTGAATATCTTGGCCGCATAGTATCCAAGTCTGGAGTTTCAGCAGATCATACCAAGCTCGATGCAATAGCTAAGTGGCCTATACCTACTTCAGTGAAGGCATTAAGGGGGTTCCTTGGTTTGACAGACTACTATAGGAAGTTTATACCTTAGTTTGGGAAGATCATTGGTCATCTCATTGCTCTTACAAAGAAGGACAATTGAAGTGGACTAATGAGGCCACTGCAACCTTCAACACTCTTAAGGAAACAATGTTTTCACCACAAGTATTAGCTCTTCCAGATTTTAGTAAGCTTTTTGTGATCGAGAGTGATGCATCGGGACATGGTATTGGGCCAGTGTTACAACAAGAAGGCAGGCCAATAGCATTCACTAGTAAAGCACTTTTTCCAAGAAATCAAACACTCTCAGCTTATGAGCGGGAAATGTTAGCCATCATTCATGCTATTCAAAAGTGGCAATCTTATTTGGTGGGAAATCATTTTGTCATTCTCACAGATCACCATAGTTTGAAGTACTTCTTGGAGGGGAGAACTCGTACACCATTCCAGCAAAAGTGGGTCACTAAGTTACTTGGGTTCGATTATGAAATCCAATACAAGAAAATGTGTGATAATCAAGCTGCAGATGCACTGTCTAGAGTAAATTCTGATGTGAATAATTCTGAGCACTCCAGTGAACTCATTGTCATCTCATACCCTTACTCTTCTTGTTTAGATGATTTACGAAGGTATGTGGAGAAGGACACTTGGATCCTTGCCAAATCTCAACAAGTGCTGCAATCTAAGGAAGATGATGTTCTTATTAGTTCCTTAAGATTCAATATTGATAATGGATTCTTAAAGTACAAAAATAGGATTGTGTTGAGTCCATCAAGTTCTTGGAGGGGGAAGGTTTTTGATGAACTTCACTCAAGCCCTACAGCTGGCCATGAAGGCTTCCTTAAAACCTACAAGAGGATCTTCAGGACATTCTATTGTGAATGAATGAATAAGGATATCAGAAATAGAGTAGCAACTTGTGTTATATGTCAGCAAAATAAATATGAGACCTTGTCTCCTCTTGGACTCTTGCAGCCATTACCAATTCCATCTAAGGTATGGTCTAAAATTTCAATGGATTTCATAACTTCCCTTCCACCCTGTAAGGGAAAAACTGGGATCTAGGTTGTCGTGGACCGTTTGTCTAAATATGCACACTTTATGCATTAAGTCATCCTTACACAGCTTCTCTAGTTGCTCAACTTTTTGTTGACAACATATTCAAATTACATGGTATGCCACAATCCATAGTAAGTGACCAGGATCTAATATTCATGAGCAAATTTTGGAAAGAGATCTTCCATTTACAAGGTTCTGCACTTTGTTTTAGCTCGGGTTATCATCCACAAACATATGGGAAAACTGAAGTTCTCATTAGGTGTTTGGAAACCTTTCTAAGGTGTTTTTGCAGTTTGCAACCCACGATATGGGTCATATGGTTGTCTTGGGCATAATGGAGCTATAATACTAGCTTTCATTCAGTTATTAAAATGACTCCATTTGAAGCAGTGTATGGTTATGCTTCTCCTATTGTAGCTGCTTATGAACCTGGTACAACTAAAGTGGATTCAGTGGAACAGTGTTTGAAGGAAAGAACTAGAATATTGTCACTGCTGAAATGTAATTTGGAAGCTGCTCAATGTCGTATGAAAGTCCAAGTTGATAAGAAAATGACATAAAGGGTTTTTGAAGTGGGAGATTAGGTTTACCTTAGGTTGGTTCCTTAACAACATAAGTCTCTGGCAGCACATCCTTTCCACAAACTTCAACCTAGATTCCATGGCCCGTTTCTGGTGTTAGCTAAAGTGGGTAATGTTGCTTACATAATTCAACTTCCAGATCACTTCAAAGTACATCCATGTGTTTCATGTCTCCTGCCTGAAGAAACATTTAAGGGGTAATGTTCAAGCTATAGTTCCTTTGCCAGTTTTGACAGGTGATGGGATATTGCAGGATGTTCCAATTGCAATTTTGGATTGTAGAATAGTCAAGAAGAACAACTTAGCAGTAACGAAAGTGTTGATCCAGTGGCAGAATCACTCTCGGGATGATGCTACTTGGGAAGTTTACCATGAGTTGAAACAGAATTTCCCAGAAATTGCTCATCTTTGAGTATATCGTTCTTTTGCAATCTATCGAAGACGTAGCTAGGACTTAACAGTTTGGTCGAATTTCTTTGTTTTTCTTTTGTAGTACAAATGTATGCTCAGATTTGGAGTATGAATTTTGATCATATGAGTTTTTTTTTTTAGTTTTTTTTTTGTCATAATTCGCTCATATTTTAAGTTTGGGATTTGGATTTCGAGCTTTCGCTAAGAACCCTACAAATTCAGACCAAGTTGGATAGAATAAATCTATTCCTCTATTTGAAAGGATGAAATAAAAACTTCCAAGTGTCAAATTCACATCTCATAACCCCAAATTTCAAAAATCATAACTTGAGTTTGTGCCTTGACATTATAACAAGGCAGCCAATACTGTTGGAGCTTAGCTTTTAGAAAAAGGATATGTTAGGGAGACTAAATTTTGAAAACTAAAAGACATGAAAGTTGATGATTGGTTTATTACTTAAGCGTTGATAAACATGCTCATTCCTATTGGTTACACATTATCCTTAAGCGTTGATGATTAGATAATTAATTAAGTGGTAAATTACACAAAACTACCTCAACTATTGGGCCAGTCATAGTTTCATACCCTATCTTTAAAAAATATCAATGTCATACCTCATACACGAATTTATTACAATTTCATACCTTCTGTCAGTTGTTTGTCAATTCCTCCGTTAAATGCTAACGTGGCTTGAGGCGAGACCCAATTTCTATTAAAAATTAATTAAATATTACCTAAATATTAAAAAATTAAAAAAAAACCAAAAAACCAAACCCACACCCAGATCCCCTTCCCCTCCTACACACCCATCACCCTCCTACCTTCTATCCAGCGCGTCTCACCCAACCCTCATCTCTTACCTCACCACCTACTCTCAATCCACTTCACCGTCGAAGCCAGTCTCCCACTACACTGTCTCTCTCCTTTCCCTTATCGCTCTATCTCCCCAATTCGATTCTCTCTCTACCCTCATTTCCTCTCTCCTCCGATCCTACACCCAAATCTTCACCTCCTTCCGAATCTCATCCCAAGGTTCTGGTAAACAAAAATCGAAAACGATCTGCACCTATGGATTTCTTCAAGTCGGTCTTCTTTGACGACCCTTTTCCCTTCAACAATCTGCACCCAGACGCCCAAAACAATGGCGTCGACCTGAACCCGGACTGGGAACAAGACCACAGTTCGCATCCGAATTACGACACCAAGGCGTGGAGCTTCGGAGCTCTAATTTGCGACGATGTCTGAGTCTGTCATCCAGAACTACAGTCGCGATCTCGAGGAGTTCGGGTCCTGGTTGAAGAAGGAGACGACGGTGATCCGGGAAGTGGCTTCGCGCGCCGTCAAAGATCTTCCTGGTTCGCTCGAGGTCGGCACGTCGGTGGCTCAGGATAAGAGATTAAGTAGCAGTGGGGTGGTGAAGATGGAGGGAAGAGAGGCGGTGGTAGAGTGGTGAAGGAAGGTTGGGGGGGACATAGGTGGATGGGGAAAAATCGAAGAAGGGTTCGTTTTTTTTGGTTTTTTTGTTTTTTTTTTGTTTTATTTTAATTTTTTAATATTTAGTTAATATTTAATTAATTTTTTAATAGAAATGGGTCCCGCCTTAAGCCATGTAAGCATTTAAAGGAGGAATTGACAGACAACTGACGGAAGGTATGAAATTATAATAAATTCGTAGATGAGGTATGACATTGACATTTTTTAAAGATGGGGTGTGAAACTGTGATTGGCCCAATAATTGAGGTAGTTTTGTGTAATTTACCCTTAATTAATTGTTGATTAACGTGTTTATTTCTTATTAGTTACACATGATTTAGTTTACAAATTTAATTTAAAAATCTAGTCTCCTTCGAATTATCCATTTTTAAATCTATGTTTGAACCTAACTTTGAACCTCAAGATTCCAAAGTCCAAATCATACACTAAAAAAATGCCAAATTACAATATAGTCTAGGGATGGGCAAACGGGTATAGGAACCGTGGGTCGGAGCGGGTCCAATTTTTTCATAGGTGAAACGGGGCAGGCCAGGCCAGGGTTTTGAAATTTTAGGGGCGGGCCGGGTTTAGGGGTATAGAAAAAACGTGCATTGAAGCTTCAAAGGAGGTGATTGCAGTTGGGATGTGTGTATCCATGGCAGGAAGACGGGTCGGGTGGGAAACAGTGCCAAATTGTTAACGACTTCCACGATGTCTTGATTTGTATGATCCAAGTACAAGGGACCAGTACTCCATAACCACCCATGTGGCGGATGGACTCGAAGGTGGTGAATCAGTTAATTTGGGCGTGCACAGACAGGAGCTCGATCGAGAGGATGAGCTAGTCCGAGAGGGGAGGCGATCAACACCGAAAAAAAAAAAAAAAAAGGTAAGAGAACCCATGGACCCGTCCCCAACCGGCCCATTTCTAATGATTAGATTTGTAATACCCAATTCGGCCCGCCCCGTTTCCTTTTTAAGTGGGTCTGGTCTGGTCCCTCTAAATTTGGGCCCGGCCCGGCCCATGCCCACCTCTAATATAGTCTAGTTACATACGTATACGCACAGCAGCCTACCAAATGAGCCACTTCTTTAATTAGGGAAAATCCCTGTAGGGACTTGGAAGTAGGTATACCATTGGGCATGGCCATATTTCTCGATAAAACTTTTGTTTAATCCCAAAGCGCCTCAATATCTTTTTCTCTGCTTACTTGTTTATTATTTGGAGTAGGATTCTCTCCCCACTTTTTTTCCCTCCCCTCCTATTTGAACGGTCACAGTTAAGCCACATCAACATCTTATATTAATTTTGTATAGCAAGAGAAAAACAAAATAAGAGAATGTGAGAGGAAGGGATGGAAGGGAATGGAAAGAGGAGGGGAGAGAATCCTAGTCCTTATTATTTGACATTTTGCAGGACTTGTGATGAGATTTTTGGATAAGGATCCTCTCTTGATCTTCTTTATGAGGATCTTATGTATCTTTACATCCTAGTTGTTCATCGGACATCGTGCGGCTAGCTTTATATTTAATTTTAAATAAGAGTGCTACTACGCCCACCCCTCAATGCTATATTTTCACCCACCTTAGGTTTTCACTAGGGGTGGGCGTGAGTTGGTTTGGGTCGGTTTTTGGGCCAAAACCAAAACCAAACCAACCTAGTTGGTTTGGCCAAATTTGCAAACCGAAACCGACCAAGCTAGGTCTAAAACCGATCAAGTCGATTAACCGAATGTGGGGGTTTGTTTGGATTGGTTTTCAATTTGTGTAAAGACGAAAATACATAATAAATTTATCTTCCAAAAGCAACAGAACATTGCACCAATATGAGTGATTGCTCAAAAGAAAACACAAATGGTGCCCCTGTTCTTCCCTAAACCCTAAACCCTAAACCCTAAACCAAAAAAGGAACAAGCTCATGTTCTGAAGAATTTTATACGATTATTTTCTTGAAAGTGAGCGCTTTTTATTGTAGGATGGCTTTGTGCTATTTAATCAAGTTTTGATTCTGATTTGGATCATAATCTTTAATAAGTGATATTATTCAAACGTACAAAACTAACACATTTCTAATAAAAGGAGTTTCATTACGCAATATTTGAGCTCCGTTCATATCTATTAAAGAATGTATCCCTAAATTTATCTTTGTATGTCCAAATATTTTTATATTATATTAGGTGTTTTTATCATAATTTTGTGTTGGGTGGATTTGCTTCATGGTCCGTATTGCGATTTATTTTGAGGTTTGCTGGGTTCATTGACCTGAATTCAAATGAAATCATTTGATTGACAATCGAAAGTAAGATTCATTGATCCGACCAGTTTTACGAGAGATTTTTTAATGAGCTACAAATACGGAACGATACGTCATACGTTATTGTATAAGTGACGGGAATTTTTTATTTTTTATTTATTTTTAAATGTCCCTCCATCTGTATAATGACATATGACATATGTGCTCGTATTTCGGGTACACTCCAGTTTTACACTAAGTGCATGCCAAAATGGTGAAGTCGAACTGTTAAACAGGGTAAACAATGCATCGCTTAGGAAGTAAGATGAACTAAATTTGGATCAGAAAAGACAATATAATGCAACTATATATTTACACTAGTTACTAATGTAATGGGGGTTTGGGCTAGCTAAGCCACACAATGGGTTGACTATAATAATTGGTATCGAACTCTCCATCCAAAAAGTCAAACTTAATAACTTCCGCTTCACTAAACTGTAATAATACCAAAAGTGACAACTAGAAATTAAAAGTTTGTCCATATGAAATTATATCACAATAATTTTTCATTACTGTCAACAAAACGCCTAAGGTGTTTCTCACCAAATTTTAGGAACCGCTTACAAATTGTATGACGACAAGCCATCTAAACTGGATTCTCACTTCTGCTACATCCAAAACCCATTTACTCGAAAATAACGACAACTCCGAAGGACAATGGTAATGTTTGCATGAGAACTTAATGATCGAGAATTTTGTACGTGATTTCGGCTAGAATGTTGGTATCCCACACATTAAAAATAAATACAAACTAATTAAGTCCGACCCTTTAAACCATACGCTTCGGGCTTGCTCACACTTTGGTATATCCATTTGATTTTGTTGACCCTAAAAACTACCAAGCTTACGTGGCGCGTAGGCCGAGTAACTAATAAGTTAACTACGTCCTTCGGTTGTGTGCGGGGTGTGCCAACTCATCGGCCGAGTTTGGCCGGGGAGTAAGATATGTTGATGTACCCCCTTTGTTTTCTTAAGCATCGGCTGAGCAGCTGAAGCCAACAATGCTTTATTCCGAGTCGGGATCTCTGTATATCAACTTTTCCAATCAGATTTTGCACCGAGCCGAATAAAAAATGATTTCCAAATATTTTTTACTGGGTGAAATATTTTTCATTTTCGACTGCCGAATACATTGAAAAGTTAAGCTTTCTGAGGATAATTATTTCTCAAATTTCGGCTTTTAACTCGAATTACTCAGCCGAATAGGATTGCTTCGCCGAATAGGATTGCTCCATATCGGCTTTATCACCAATAACCATATCAACTGTCATGGTTTCAGCGTCTAAGGTCATGTCTCCAATTACCATATCAATTGATGTGGTTTTTCCGTCTGAAGCCGTGTATCGGCTTTGCTCGTCATTGGAACACTCATTTGATGAATTATTTTCTGAGTCGATTTTTGGCTCAGAAACTTGAACATTTTTTTCCAGGTCTACCACACTTTGAGTCTCGACCGAAAAAACAGATGGCCTAGGTTTTTCTTCGGCCGACTTGACAATTTTCTTAGGCCGAATTTTGATTGTGGCTAGAGTGAAAAATTGCCCTCCAGCTTTCTGATCCAACCATTCTTCAAATGGATTTGATTTGTATCCAAAACCTAAAATCGTTTTCTTATCGAGCCACTCATAAAATCGAGCTCTATCTTCATTTAACCATTGATCTTGTAAGTTGTGATGAACTTTCACCTTTATCATTTGAGAGAAAGATTTTTGCCTTTCTTCACATGCTTTAAGGATTCGATTCGCATCAAGTTGAACTAGGAATGCATCTAATCGGCTAAGTGGAGCCGGATTGGAATCTTGATATATCATATGAACTTCGTAGTTTTAGCACGGGGTCCCACTGGGTGTGCCAAAATGTTGACCCTAAAAACTACCAAGCCTACGTGGTTCGTAAGCCGAGTAACTAATAAGCTAACTACGTCCTTCCATTGTGTGCGGGGCGTGCCAACGCGTCGGCCAAGTTTGGTCGGGGAGTAAGATATGTTGATGTGGCGTTGGGCGCCTTGCTGACTTCTCGATCTTGCGATTGCGGCCGAGGAAGGAACACGTCTCGGCCTTTGGGTTCTAGAGCCTGAAGACAAAGCTGCTAGTTCTGCGAAGTTCAATTTCAAATTCGGCTTTCAATGTGCCGAATGTCGTAACCTAGTAACACCTCACTTCGCCGAGAAGACTGATGAGATGACATCTACCAACAAGGACTCAAAAATCCTTGTTGACCGAGGCTTGGATAAATAACTAGTCGGTCTAGAAGCAGTGCTGTTTATCCAAATTGAAGATGCTCATCGGTCGGCTGATTCTACGGCTCCTGTGTTGTTTATCCAAACTGAAGATGTCGCCGGTTACCTTCACAGTGCTGTTTATCCAAACTGAAGATGTGTTGGCGGGAAGAAATGGGAGAATGATAAAATCTCAGGGTTGTTGAGAAGCTTTGCGCAGGGCAATTTGTGTGTTGAATTGGAAGGGTCATCTCTCGTTGTATATCATCTTATATTTATAGGACTGGATACGCATGTGCTTTTCATGAAGTATTCTTTGCTGACCATAGTTGAATTCTCTTGAAGATAATCACCTCATTCGAAAATTCATGATAATCATCCTTAAATTGGTCACTGGATTTGATGCTAATCTTGATCCTTGTCTGCCACTCGTGATAGCCATGTGTCAGATCAATTGGTACGCTACTAAAACTCTTCCCGTAGCATCCTGAGACAACCATGCAATGTTTACACCCTTCTTCACGTCCAAGTACATGAATTGCCAAAGCTAAAACACTTTAAGCCATGCCATGCTTGTCCCTGAAGTATATACTAATTATTAGCATATATTTTGTGCTAATAACTATCCCAATCTAGAATATGCCACTCCATTATCTTTTGATGATCATCACGTACCACTATTAACCAAAATAACCTACATGGTTGACCTACTCCAAACACACGTGGAGGATATTCCCTGTGATTTCGTCTTGGCATCCCATGCATGCATGAAGACCATGCTCACGACAATTCTGATCAAACCCATCATGCTGCTCCAACCTAATAACAAGAATCCCAAGTCCATTTGAACGGTACTGCTTGCTTGGAGATAATTTGAATCCCATTTACCCCGTATAAGAAAATATCAAGATGAATCATATTAAACGATAATTATTATGATGAAAACCATAATATTATCCTTCAAAAATAACAAAATTATTTTCACTTTTTCATCTGATGGTTGGGAGCTATGCTCACTCAACGGCCTTGATTGCACATGCTGATGGTGCAATTTCGGGGCCAAACATATTTATAGAAGAAAGAAGGGGTGTGCGGATAAAAATGGGAGTGATATCTACACACATCTCTCAATTTTCGGCAATCGCATCTAATTAATTGATAAAGATTAAAGAACATAAATTAATAAGAGATGTGTCGGAAGAAAAAATAAATGTGTGGTTAGCACCATCCAAAAAAGAAACAATTCACAAGGAGTTGATCGACTTTAATGTATTTTGCAAGGTATGACCGTTATAATATTAAGCCAGTTATATTAATCTGTTGTAATTAGTTTTGTTCTCCCTCGTTATATTAACAACGCAAACCGAGCTCCCTCCCATTTCTCCTGAAATTCAATAACTTTGCTCTATGTCTACTGTAAGTCGAATTAACTTTAGAAATGTATCAAGAAACATATTCAGGTTATTTGGTTCAGCTCATGGCTCTTCATCTTGTGGTTGCAGTTTCGAAACCCACGTATGGGTGTTCCTTATTTTTCTTTTCTTTTCTTTTTTGAAAATTTAGTATTGTTTTACCATAAATAAAAATTGGGTTAGATTTTTCTCTTAGGAAACTTACAATTTGAGGCTCCAAATTTAGTAATTGTTTAGTTTTTGTTTATATTTAATTTTTTTTGGTTAACAATTTTTGAGTTAAAAACTTAATATGAGTCCAATTTTATGACCCATTATTAGTTATAATCCAATTTTGTTTAATTTTTGGGTTAGGTCCAGTGATTCATTGTCCACATAAGCTTATTTGTATTCTCTTGCCAAATTTACCCTTAAATTGACCAATTAAGTAATTACCTTTTTTTAAGTTTGTGATTAATGTTAAATCTTATCCTTAATTATAGGATTAGGGATTTAAGTCTTCTTCTCCTTCCCCAAACCGTTCATTTCTCTTTTCTTGTTTCTCCCTCACAATTTCTTTCTCTTCCTACATTATTTTGCCCAATAATCTTCTTCCATAATATTCTTTTTCTCCTCCTCCTTCTATAAGGATGATCAATATACATTTGATTGGTTTAAAAAAAAATTGCATTAGTCAATCCTGTGTTTTGGGTTCTTCGGCTTTTTTTTTTTTTTTTTTCGCTTCATTCTCCTTTTTAGATATACTTTGAAGTTCTATCGAATTAGCATTTTCTCTAGTGCTTCCTCCCTCAATATCATTTTTCTTCACGATTTTTTTTTGGTTTTAATCTACCTATATCACTTGTCCTTTTTAAAAAAAATCTTTTTATATTATACTATGCCTGTATCATGAATAATTGTATTTATCTACCTATATATATTACATATTTTGTTGATAATCTGTCTAAGATTAATTGTGTTTATCTACCTATATATCACAAATTAATTGTGTTATCTACCTATACAATATGTTTTTGTTCATCTGTATCACAGATTATTTTGTATTATCTATCTATACAATAGGTTTTTGTTCATAGTCTACCTCTATCATAGATTCTACCTATATCACAAATTTTTTATCTACCTCTGGCAATGTTTCTTTTAATTTTTGATAAACTTATAAGATTTGTAATAATGTGTTTTTAATTAGAAAATGGGTAGATAAAGGTATTTGAAGATTCAAGGGGCAAAACAGGTGTAATAGAAAATCAACTAAAATTGTACCCAATTCAAAAACAGCTGGATTTTTTGGACCTGGATACCTTTTTTATTTATTTACGAACATGACGTAAAAAAATCAAAATCTGAAGAAAAGAAAATTGTGATTGTGCTTTTGCTCCAAAAGACCACGAGAAGACCAATAAAAAAGTTGAGTGCAAAGGCCTGCCTCACAAGTCACATGTGATCCTCTTCACCCAATCGATATTTGTGAAGAAAGTAGGAAATTTCTTTTTAAAAAAATATATATTATCTATACTAAGATGGAGGAGCTGAACATAACCTTACAATAAACTAACAATAATATGGTTCAAATTCACCTTTGGCGAGAATCTAATCTAAAATCGCTCACTTATAAGTGAAGAGGAATACCACTAGACCGTAATACTAAGTAGCTGAAGAAAGTAAGATTTGAACAGTCTATTAATCAAGGGCCTTTTAATTATAAGGAAAACTAATCAAAAGGGCTTGAAAACTTTGAGTTTTAACGAAAATGACAAAATAAAGGGTAAAGTGAGGGCTGGTTTGGTATTGCTGTGCTTTGAAAAAAAAAATTGCTTCTGCTGTGCTGTGAGAATAAACTCATTTTTGCCACTTCACGTTTTCAACTTTTTTTCACTCAAAACTACGAAAATAAGTTGGTTTATAAGTGTTTACCAAACACCTTTTTAGCTTAGCTTTTTTTTATACCCACTTTTTATAAAAGCACCTCAGTACTGAATAGTATCAGGTTTGACTTTTTAGTGTAAACATGTGGTTTTTCGTTAAAGTGAATAGTACTGGGAGTTTTTCGTTAAAGTTCCCTTAATTATATTCATGTTGTCGTCTGCGCCACATTGGCTTACACGAATGAGGATCCTATCCAGATACTCTTTGTGAGGATCCTGGAATCCTTTAATCGTGTTGTTTATCGTACATCGTGTGGTCAATTTCTATCAGGTATTATTTGTGTTCAATTTAAAATAAAATAATTTAAAATAATTTGTAACTGCACGATATACGATAAACACACATGATTTTTAAGGATCCCCTAAATCAGCACGCAGGGCCTGCGTTTGCTCCTATGCAAGTGGGCTAAGATCTGACACATTTCCACCCAAAATTTTCACAATCCTGGTCATTAGCAGGCCTATATACCGTATTAAGATTCTATTCGGATTTATGTGTCTGAAGTTGATGTATTCGAAGATCTGCATTATTATTGTAAATTATGCAATCCTTATTAGTTCATATTACGGGTTCACTCACACAACTTAATAGTTCGGATCTCTTTTTCTCTCTCTTCAACTCCCTAAATCTCCGAATTATTGAGCTCAACACACAAAGATTCGGAGAGAATCTCGACTCCTATACACCCACCCCAAAACTCAAAAATTAACATTCTTGACCTCAAAATACATGCATTGGAGAGATGGTCTATGGAAGGGTACTACCATCAAGTTTAATTATGATAAATGGTACTAATGGAGAAGGCACAATATTCTTCAAATTTCGTTCATCTAGAGAAGCCGCTGCTCTAGCAAATATCGTAATCAACCCTCAAAATTCAGTTACTTTGGTTTCTACAACAGTTTAATTATGAAGCAAATAGATGAATTGATTCATAAACACATCTTCATGAGGAGAAAACCTATTTTATATCTCAGTTACAAACACCGATTATGCCTATTGTGAGACAAAGATGACCAGTGTTTGAAATCAAAATTAGAGTTTTTATCACTTGATGTAAACCATACATAATCGGTGTTTGAAACTAAAAAGAGTTTTGTCTCCTCGTTACGACATGGACATTAATTGACCTACCCAATCAAAACTCATGTAAACTATCATTCTACCCTTCTTTTCTTGGTTACATATGCATTTACTTAATACATTTACCGTCTAACGATTATATTTTATAGGTGCATATTAGATGATAAATGTACGTACCATAGTCAATCTCTTTTTTGACCAAACGTAAATAGAGTGATGTATTTACTAATTATTACATATTATGTCATGACAAACGTGATACACACAAGCAAATCACAAAGATATTTTTTACCAAATCAGTTCCCAAATCACCTCCTGATTTATGGAAATCAGTCTTCATTTACATAAACATAACCAAACCAATAGGATTCGTTTTCCTTTTATGTTTTCTTTGTCCAGAAAGTCGATCACCAAGCTTGTAGTTATACATACTAATCACTGATGTTCAATTGAAACAACTAATCAAGAACAATTACCCATGATTCTATGCTTCTCTTGCCTTCTCTACATTATCTTTCATGTAGAGAAGACCTGTAGAAAATAGTCAGATCTTAAAATTTCTGCAGCCCACAAAACAACAAACGCAACGTGACATGCTGGAAACCCCACCACACACTACATATACAACTCAAAAAAGTTTCAAATGCTAAAAACATGAATTATTTCTTTGGTTGGTCTTCTTCTCTCACCAAACTTAGGACCCAAGATTGCTCCAAGCTGCTCAGCTGGGGCCTCCAAGCTTTGCCGAAAGTTGAAACCACTTTGGCTAAGCAACCAACTCATCATTCATTTTTTTATTGCTGATTTGCCATTCTTATTCCAAAGCTGAATTTTTCTCAATTGGCTGGCTACCTATGACTAGAATGGCATTTCCCGAAATTTAGTCGAAAAATGGGAGCATTTAGCAGCGCAAAACAGAAAAAGTAAGGTATCAAAAGCTTCTTCCATACGAGCCATCATATAGATCATACCCTCATTTGCCTTATCGTCGCAGCCAAGTTTTTGTGTAGAAAGGAAACAATGCTTTCGTTACGATCCAATACTTCTAGGTCATGCCGGACGCTGGCAAAGAAGTTTGGCTGCGCGAAGAGGGCGTGGAGGAGCTTCACCGATAAAGTACAATCGGAACTCCACAAACTCAGCATCCCCAGAGCAATCAAAACCACTGCCAGACACCTCCGTGCCTTGCAGAGCAAGTTTCATTTTCTTATCCCATCCAAACTCCGCCCTCTCACCAAACGTTCCTCTACCTTCCCTAGTAACCGATACTATAACCATCACTACGACACCTTTGACTCCCACGTCGGTTATGCGCTGGGAAGATCTGGCTACCAGTACCACAACAAGCTCCATCATAATAAGAATACGGAAGCCATACACATAGACGAGCTCTTTGAAGAGCCTGCTGCAGTCTGTGTGGACGCCAAGAAGGATCGACATTTTGGTGAGCAAGCAGAAACAAGCAAAGGGAAACAAGCGGTTGACAAGGAGGATGATGGGAAGGTTGTGAAAAGAGATAAGAAGAGTTTGTACAGCGTTGAAGATGCGTGGCAAGCAGTGGTTGCTAAGTCACCTCAGCTGCGGGTAGTGGATGAAAGAGCGGAGGAGTTCATTCACAAGTTTAGGCAAGACATGAAGCTTCAGAAGGAGAAATCCCTTCTTGAGTTCCAGGAGATGTTGGCTCGCAGTTCATAAATCAACATAATTTATTTTATAACTTTTGGTAGTTTTTTTTTTTTTTTCAGTACAAAATATGGGAGTGATTGAACAAGATTGAAGGTTTGCTAGTTTTTTGTTTTCAGGGTGAAGAGATTGACGAATGAAGTGGTTTCTGCAGAAAGTGTGGAGATGTATACAAACTTTAGGTTTTCTTCCTTTCAATTTTTTTTATTTTATATTTTCTGGGGGATATGTACATGGAAATGCTTGATTGTGGATTGGGGAATTGGTCGAGAATATAAGATTAAAGATTATTGTTTTTGGATCTGAAATAATGAAAAGTTTAGTTGTGATCTATTTTCCATTACTTGATCGTTACTTTGGACCTCTTCACCCTTGTGAGGTATAGTTGTAATCTATATATGAAGTCCTTTGGACTAAAGCAATCTTATAATTTTAGAGAGGTTATTACTAGGTGAGCGAGATTTTTTTATTTTTTTTTAACATAGTTACGCTTAATGAAAATTGCTTGAATACAAAGAACTATAAGTGGAGCACGTCAATTTCCAACATGTAACATTGGAAAAAAAAAAACACTTGGTCTTAAAATGTAGTGCTTGTGTGTATGCAGTACTCCCTTTAATGCTTCTCTCTTTACATGTTTGAGAAGCTCACCAGGAAAATGTCCATGTTTACGACGTATTACGTACTCGTAAGCTCAAAAGCGTGGTACCATCTCTATAAAGTAAAACATTGTTCCAAATAATTTCCAAACATTTATAGCAAAACTTTTAGTTCATCTTAGACTTTTATTTGTGACATTGCATATTTTTGTAGCTATTGACAATTATTACTACGATATAGAAGCGAGTTTCCTTAATATGGGACCTAGAATAATTATAACTTATTACAATGTAGAGTTTATTTCTATACATAATTGACCTCAAGTTGAGACCGAAAATTTTTACGACTATAAAGAGGTTATTCCTTATCGAGTATTACCATAAAGAGGTTCTACTGTATTTGTATGGTTTTTGTTAGGTGCACGATTTCTCACTTCCGTTTTCCCCTTTTATACTCCTCCCTTTGTTTTTGTCCCTTGGTTCTACTTTGATTTATTAAATACAAGAGCTAGAATAAAAGAGAGTGGTGCAGAGGGAGAGCATTTCTCTTTTTTATACAAGCAAATATTGACGGAGGACGGAAACCGTACATAACCTCGGATGCTACAAGGCCCCTCCACATATTTGTATACTAGTATCCCAATTTCTACAATCCATGGAGAAAGAGTAGAGTTGAATCCAATTGTCCTTTTTCTAATATGATTCATTGTTCTACAGATGTGCATAAAAATAGCAAGATCCAAAGAGCTCAGACAACTGCAGGTTTCTGCAAATGCTTCTCGGAGCCTAATCGACAAGATGCTAATTAAGATTTCTAAGCTTACAGTATCCAGATTAAAGGCAAATACAGTTGACTCTTTAGTGCAGGAAATCTTTCATGGGATGATCGTCATGATGAATCTTTTTCATTCGATACGCCTCCATCTCCTCGGGAGTAACCTACAAAATGCATGACACGGTGTAAAAAAAAAATTTATCGAGGAAGCACGGTACTCGAGCAACATAATACAAGAAAAGAAAGCGAACACTAAAAAATAAGAACGGTAAACACAACTGGAACATAATGGGTATTTATTTACACCTCATCCTCCCATTTAACATTATATTTGCGCTTTCTTTCATCCTTTTCTTCCGTCTTTCTCTCATCCTCCTGGAAAAAGCAACACGCATGAACAATCAATCAATAAAGCGGAAACACAATGGCTAGTATAGTGGTGATGTGAGTTGAGTATTATAAAGTTTATCTTAAATTAAATATATAAAGTGACATTAAAAGGTAGTAAATTGAAAATGAATCCCACAAGATCACCTTCTTAAGAGCATCATCAAGTTTTTTCTGGTCAAGAACCAAGTCATCGGGTATATCAGTTCCCCAGGTAGCAACCCTTTTTTCTTCTGTTGGAGCAGGCGTCTCTGCAAAAAATTTGAAGAATCAGTATGTAACTGAGTATGTGATAAGAAGTTCAAAGTATAACAAAGTAACAAGATATATCCACATGTACGAAGGTAAAACAAACAAAAATCTGGAAACACGATCGTAATCACAATAAACAATAAACGAAATGATGAAATCAACCACAATAAACGATATTACTTAATATGGATAAAGCACTCTCCATAAACAATAAAAACAGTGTTCTCAAACATTAAAATAAATAAACAAAAACATATGTGAAAGGTACAAACCTTCAGAGGCTACTTTGTGGGCAATGTTTGCATTCATTAGGTCTGCTGCTGCCTCGGCAGCCTCAACTCCAGCTACACCAGTGCAATAACTGTTCCGAATTGTTTGCTTACAACACTTGTATCCCCATTGGTGATCCTTCCACCATGATACCCAAACACTTGTGTGGTTATTGATGTAAACATCCTCTTCATATTTACTCTTTGGAAGGGATGTATCCTTCAAAGAAAATCAGAAGAAAACAGATGTTAATTTCCTTACCGAGCATTCAAAGATGTTACATATAAAAGTTAGAGGGCAATCTTGACATTATCAAGCACATTCTGAAGATGAAATTGCCTAGCAGACAACTAGGCAGATTAATTTATCAGATAAATTCACAAGAGATTTATGTTAGCAAACAACTTGCAGGTGGTCCAACATCCTAGTGAATAGGGAGTTGGATTTCCACCCATGCAACCGGGTTTGAAACTCCCCCCTCCCCTAAACTATTGTTAGTTTTGAACCCTCCCCTCCCCTTAATAATAATGAATTTGTAAAAAAAAATAGTTAGCAAACAACTTTAAACTACATAGAACAGAGAAATCTACACCAGACCAAAAGACTTGAGAGTTTATAATAATTTCCTTAAAAGACATTAGATATGCAATAATGATGAAGTCACACATAATCACTGACAAAATAAATATCGTGCATAAGCAGCATAATCTTTCAGACAAAGCCACATTAAGGTGTCAGAAAGAACCTGCCTAAATAGCTCCAAAATAATTTAGATCAATTATCCAGGACCCCATTGACAATATTGACGAGTACCAACATATGAGCATCGAATGGTTAATTACTAACACGGTTGACATACTTCTCCATAATGGCATCTTTCATTTGTGACTTCAACTTCTCCTTAATGACCTTAAAGTTCTCATACAGTAATTCTGCTTGAGATGGAGCAGCTTGCATGTGAATGTCTTGCCCTTTTTCAAATGCCTCCCATGCATGAATATTGAGCTGCTTGAACTCTAGAGCTTGCCCACTCGCTCTATATTTGTTATCTCCCTGTAAAAATGGCAAGTTGACAAATTATTTTTTCTTCACATTCACAGAATTAAAAAATAAATAAAAAATATTCCGAGTTCGACAACTCACTCCATAAAACTTCTCACTCGGGTCTCACTCGGATCAGCATCAGGAAGAGGATCTTCACGCATGGACCGAGTTTTGGGATCATAATAAGCAGAATTGACATCAAGATTCAAAAGATATTTAGCTGTGTCCTCCCAAATGCGCAAATTTCTGAACCAAGAGAATTCAAAATTAAAACCATGTGTGAATCATCTTTTGGGGGAAGGCCATACACAAAATAAAAAATGTTTCATATTAAACAACACACAGACAATCAAGGAGATAGCAAACAAAGCAATACATGCCTGACAGTTCCAGTGCTTCCACCACCAGTCGTGCGAACACGCTTCTCAACCTTTGCAAAATCCATCTGTTTGCTTTCGTCAACCTTGGCCTCATCTACCTTCAGAGCATCGTCATCCTCATCATCTTCACTAATCTCCCCTTCCCCATTCTGCTTATTACTTTTCTCCTCCAACTTTTTTATCTGCTGTTCCTTCAGGTATTTCCTTCTAGCCTCATCCCTTGCCTTGTATCTCTCAATGATATGAGCAATAGTTGCTGCATCAAAACCATTCCATCTATCCCGTTTTCCATCATAATCCAGCTCAAAACTCTCTATTTTTTCATCAGGTGCAATGTGCATGTTTGTCCATCTTGCTCCTTTTTTTCTAGGCCTCTCCATGCACAACTTTGTGGTATGCATGATTGCCCCACAGCTGTAAAAAGAAAAGGATGAAAACCCATGGTAATAAATAAATCCTAACTCTAACACAAAATATGGTAAGAAGAGTTTAAATTTTCTTTCATGTGCTATAATATGTATCCTATCCCCAAGAATAAGTAAATAAGATACACAAACTTTTGTTACTAACATGATTATATCACTATAGTGACTATAGAAAACTAGATCAAAACTTGTCTGTAGGCATTCAACAATTTAACGACCGAGTATAGTTTCCTGACAAAACTCATGGTACCATCACAAATTATAGAATTATTAAGTAAATGCATCTAAATTCTTTGATCGACTAACAAACCAGTTTTGGATAAGAGTGGATATATGAATCTTGTGAGCTCATAACACCATCAGCAATCTTGTCATTCCCTATATGAAAAGCACTTCCCAGTGGAAAGACGCGATCATTAAACTCCCACTACAATTAGTGAACAAGTATATGATATTTGAGATTGAGTTACCGATATCTTAGTGAAGTTGACAAGCTAGATGTGGTATGATAGCAGGAGAAGAAAATCAGGAACCAGTATTATAAGCAATGCATGATCCACATACTTTTCACATGCTCCCTTCCGCTACTTATCAGCCTGAAAAGTCTTTGCACCTCTGTCATACCAGGATTTTGTATAATTTGGATCTGATTTCCATTTCCATTTCCTTTGATGTTTCAAACTCTACACAGAAATAGAAAGAAAAGGCCCTAAGCATATGTCGCTTTGACATCTAAGTAAGGGAAAGGGTTAACGAATCTTAGAATGTTAGCTTACTCGTTGATTAGCCTTAAGATACCAAGGTGCATTTGACATATATTGAGGAATATGAGGATTAATCTCTTTCCCATCCTCATCAACTTCAGCTGGCGCTAGCCCAGCTTTACGCGCTTCCTCCAATTCCATCTGCTTCTGATGATCCTCCCTTGATTTGAAAGCCACTGCACACACCATAAAACATTACAAAATCAAATTGCGGGATTGCATTCTTACAAAAGTGTCAATTACTCAAATTGTTTTAGACAATTACATAACTGAAATCAAATTACTCACACCAACATCGGCATGATGTTTCTGTCTATATATGTATGCATAATGGGTTCCTATATACCAAACTGTTCAGTAATTGCACTTGATAACTTACGAGAATTTGCAGAATTACATTGTAAACTGTTAAAGTAGTTAAATTAGCAAAAAGGGATCAATTTCATTCACCAATTATTGAGCAGAAATAGACCTCTGAAGTCTGAAATATCATTTCACACTCCCACCCTAACTCACACTACAAAGAACAAAATGTCAAAAACCTCAGCGTTGAGTCCAATCCATCTTCTTCCGATAAAATCGCAACATAACATATCTCAAAATTAAGAAAATATCCAATAAATGTTAATATTCAATGGACGGGGTGCTCTTAATTATCATAATTATCCACAAAACTGAGACCAATCTTCCCCAACAATTCAAAAACCCCCAAAAATCTAAGCATATTTTGATCATTCACACTCGAAACTCAAAAGAATGGGGTTTTCTTCAAAATTTAAGCCCTCGTTCGCTCCTTGTTAATCAAGATTCTAAAATATTTAGCGACAAAAAATCCAGTGACAACTTTGATTTGAAAGGCGGCGATCGATTCGAGAAATTGGGAGGCGACGAGAACTGTAAGTCTGTAACTTTACCTGATGCAGTAGCCATGGTTGAATGCTGGAAGAGCAGCCCCAAAGGAGCGGAGAACGTTCTCGAAAAATAAGGTACCGTTTGGTATGGAGATGGGACGGGATGGAACGGAACGGGACAGGACGGGACGGGACGGAACGGAGGTTTCGTGTTATGTTTGGTACGCGCAGGACGGAACAAGACGGTTGTTCCGTTCTGCGTTTGGTACGCGCTGGACGGAACGGAACCAAAAGATTGAATGACTAACTTACCCATGTTCTGTCTGTTGTTTGGTACAATGTTTATGCATGGGACCGGACGAGACATTTTGTTTTTTCTTTGAACTTGTTCATATTTGAACACATATAATAATACCATGATTAGCTTTTGGAGATTGCAGAAGAAGCAATACACATATAACTTGGCTTATTCACTGTAATTCTTCAAATAAGGTTAAAAACGTTAAATTCTTCAAATAGATGAATGGACAAGAGAAATTAAAATGCAAGGTAGCATATGAGGTGTCCATTATTTGGAAACTGCTGCAAACCTTAGCAATATCAAGTGCAGAAAGACTAATGGTCTATGAAGAGATCTACTAACCAAAACACCACAACTTGAGAAATTCGTTAACTTGGGCCCAGAATGGATTCAATATATAGGAGAAACAACCATTATAGATTAGATTTATGCAAACTAGGGGGCTAAGGTTACATCACACCAGATTCAAGATAGTAATAAAATGAAACCTTGCATATGATCGAAACTGCTTAATTTTAACATTTTAATACCTTTTCAAGAACTTAGAGCCTTCAAATTCTTCCATTTGACAATCTTTTGGCTGCCATGAAACCTTCTCATAGGAAAAATCCGTGCGTTGTGTCATCCCGCAAGACCACGTACTTGATAGCCATTGCTTACAGCCATGCCCAGAATACAGCGGCTTTTTATGGTCCACAACCCATTTTCCTTTCGCATAATTGCAGACTGGAGCTATTATCAGATAAATAACAATCATTTCCCAGAAAATTGAAATTTTCCATGGAAAATTCAAGAAAACGAAAAAGTAAAACCCAACCAAAAAAAGCAAAATTAAGGATCTATAGAGATCAAGATCGAACCTGGAAGATGCAGCGGCTACGGAAGAAGATCGAGATCGAACCTGGAGATGTAGCTGCTACGGGAGAAGATCGAGATCGAACCTGGAGATGCAGCTGCTACGGGAGAGGATGAGGGTGAAGGCTACGGGAAAAGGCAGCGGCAGAGAAAAAAGATGGGACGAAGATGAAGAGGAACGGCCGCGAACTCCCCAGAACGTGGGTCTGTGGTGGAGGGAGCGTTGAGATCGAGGAAGATGTAGCTGGGTTTGTGGTGGAGGAGGAGGAGGCTACCGGAGAGAGAGGGGGTAGAAGAGAGGGAGGATACGGGAGAGAGAGGGAGGGTGATAGTGGAATTAATGAAAAACAGTAAGGGTATTGTTGTCCAAAAAAATTATAATTTTGTGTTGAGTAAATTGTACGAATGGTCCCTCAATTTTAATCAAATTGGAGCAATGGTCCCTCAACTAAAAATCCATTACCATTGGTCCCTCAACTTATCAAAATGTGTAGCTATAGTCCTTCTCATTAATTTTGTCAAAATTTTGTCAGAATAAGCTATGTTGGAATGACCATTTATACAATTAGAATCCCTCAACTCATCAAAGTGTATAATTATGGTTCTTTTTGTCAACTAACTCAACTCATCAAAGTGTATAATTATGGTTCTTTTTGTCAACTATGTCAAAAATTTTGTCAAAACAAGTTATATTGGAAGGACCATTGCTACAATTGGGTTAAAGTTAAGGGACCATTTCTCCAATTGAATTAAAGTTGAGGAACCAATGGTAATGGATTTTTAGTTGAGGGACCATAGCTGCACGTTTTGAAAAGTTAAGGAACCAATGGTAATGGATTTTTAGTTGAGGGACCATTGCTCCAATTGAGTTAAAGTTAAGGGACCATAACTACAATTTACTCTTTTGTGTTCCACGGGCGTGGAACGAGTCGTTCCAAGGGGGAAGGTGGAACGAAAAAGTAACCAAATTTCGTTTCGCGAAACAACGCGTTCCACTGTTTTTTGCACACCAAACGTGGGACAGAACGCCTCGTCCCACTGCGTTCCGTCCCATCCCACGTACCAAACGCACCCTAAAGGAACACCGAAACCAATTATTTCATATAACTGGGTATTTATATAAGGGAAGTTCTTTGATGTTTTAACTTGAGTTGTGATCAAGGTCTAAAATATCGATGATATCGGAAATATCGGTAGTCCAAAAACACGGAAATTTCGATGGAAATATCGGGTATTATCGATATCGATAAAAATTGAATAAAAACCACGGAAATTGTAAGAAAAACTTGGAAATTTTTATTGAAACTTTGCATGATGTTTATTTAGTCAATTATCTATTAGTTTATCATAAAAAATTGGAAGGAAATGCATTGCATGATGGATTTAACTGATTTAAGTTGATTATATAGCGAGCTGGCAAACATTGTGAGTGTAGAAAATATATAAATATTTTAGCATATTTTCACAAAAATATAAGTGATATGGTGGTCAAGGTGTTGAAGGAGTAAAATGCGAGGGGTTTGAATCCCCTTGGTGTTTTTTTAAATATAGAAATTTAAAAAATACGGAAATTTCGATGGAAATATCGATGACATCGGAAATATCGGTAGTCCAAAAACACGGAAATTTCGATGGAAATAACGGGATATTATGGATATTTTAGACCATGGTTGTGATTGGGCCGTTTATAGTTATTTTTATTTATTTATTTTTTATGTTTCTCTTTTTTATCATCTCTACTCCCTATAATATGTCAATTTTTCTTTGATATTTAGTGTTAGTGTGTTAACTAAATTGTTAGTTTGTTGGGGGAGAAAGAGAATTGATGGAGATCGAATTCATGCCAAAATGTATAAGTATGATTGTTTTTCACCACATGGTAAAACGCCAACTGCAAAAAAAAATTTCATCACTGAATAATTTTCATATCAAGGGAGGGTTTTATCTTAACCGAAATCCACACCATGAAATAAGGCCAAAACATAAAATTTGGATTCCAAATCTTCAACAATTAAATCAAAATTAAATAAGTAGGTATTGTGAAGGGAAGTAGGAATAATTAAGCTAAAATCATCAAATTTCCTGCCATGTAAGCAATAATATGTTTAATCGACTCACGGAGCTGACGGATTGGAGTAGTGTGTAAAATGAAATGAAAACGCAGAGGAAAAAGTTATTATCACTCATCTCATTGACAGATTTTTCTATGTTCCCAGAACACGATTAATGCTACCTTTATCATATTTTTCATACATTTGTACCATTTCGTTAAATGACCCATCAACACATATGGATCCCATATTTATAGAGAGATAATACGATTGTGGTATGAAAAATATCGTAAAAGTAGTATTTTTCTAAACCACGGTCCAATACACTAAATATTGTAATACTAATATGAACACTTCAGAAAGAAATTCTCACTAGTTATATTGGTATACTCGACCGTGTTGCCAAGTACACCGAAGAATCTCTCAATTTTCAGCTTAAACAAGAACCATTGGATTAGAAACTTTTTTTTTTTTTTGAGAAAAAGACGATATTAGATATTCAATTCAAACAACGCAGAACAAGTACAAACTGAGGATAGCGTGCATAGTGGGCCTCAATAAAACATTGCCGAAGCTTTCAACCCGGTTGAAGGAAAAAGCGTCCCACACAAACAAGGACCTATCCTCAAATGTCAATACAAAGCAAATTACAAGTTATCCCTAAGCAAATAAGGGGAATTTTCCACCCACCAAGCATGTAGCGTATATCCATTGTTGTGCTGTGAGCGTCAACCGTGTGGCAAAGCAAGCGACCATGGCTTCCATAGTCCTTTCCACACGCTGCAAAACCAACCTAAACCACCAGCAGAAAGCCTTCAGACAGGTGCACTCCACATAGAAACAAAATGACAGAATAAAGGTAAAAGACGAATTGAAATCTAACAAAAAAAAAAACCACCACATGACTGGCCGCCTGAAAATCGGGAAAGTAGTGGCTCATGAAAAGGATAGATAGCTAGTAGGGCAAATAGCATCTCTACAAAGACCAAAACATTATTCAAATCCGGTACAACTGGAAAACATGCGCCCATAATATTTTAATTATTTTGCTCTAACCCCTGACGTTTGCCGATCGACCCAACCATCCCTGATTTCTCCGTTGCAGTCGCCACCACCCATGGTGGACAAACACCAAGCACACCATGGAACCCTCGATAGGAATAATAGGCTGCCACCCTTAGCTCCTCTGCAATAAACGCCAACCGTGTGGCTAATACTACGAGCACCGGAACCAGATAACCACGACGCCATACACCGTAAGCAACTTCCTAACGTTGCTCTCCTAGAGAAGCCTAGAAATTAGGGAACCCTAGAGAGCAATTAGGGCCCTTTTAGCATAAAAAAAATAAAGAATTGAAAGAGGAGAAAGGCTCGGTGCAAAACTCATTGTTGCATCCATGGTGGATGTCTCCACCTCCAACAACATTCCTTTGCAGGGTCTACGCGAACGCGCTAGGGAATGGAAGTGAGCAGGGAGATGGATCTGGCACCATTTTCTTTGGCGCATATAGATCGGAGCCCAGGATGGGGTGCGGGTGGAATATGAGGGGTTGAGGTAGAGAGGAAAGGTGGGGGGCAAGCACAGGGAAAGAATGAGACCAAGCTCACAAAATAAGGAAAATACTGAAATTAAAGCAAGAGGGAAGAAGAGAGGGAGAGAGGAGGAGAAGAGAGGGGGAGGCTGGCACTGGCCCCAGCCATAGCCAGAGGCCGGCGGCTATAGGGTGACGGCTAGGGTTTGCTGAGAGAGTTTTGCTATGTATGAATATTATTCTCGGTTTCATTGGATTAGAAACTTTAAAAACTACTTTATACGGCCTCTGCATGGATCATGACGATTGACGATTGTCGTTAGGACACATCACGAGACCGAATCTAAACGGAATATCCCTCCTCCGCCAATTCTTCATCACGCGCCATACCGCCCACGTCCTCTCCGAGTCACTGGCTTGATGACGCCGTCAAAGGGTCCACTTAATTACGCATATATATACCCCTCTACTCCATCGCCTTTACTCTCTGATTGTAAGCTCTTCTCATCTGCAAATCCACCTCGCCACTTCAGATCGATCGATTCGTCTTCCTCCTTTGCTCATCGGAATTCATGGCGAAAGAACCAGTGCGCATCCTCGTTACTGGAGCCGCAGGTACTGTATCGAATCCATAATCTCACTGTTTCTTCGAATTTTCAGCAAGCCCTGATCGATCTTCTAGATCTACGATCTTGTTCTTGGTTAACTTGTAAATTTCATATGATTGATGCACCGTTTAGATCTGTACATGATTATATATGTGTGTGTGTGTGTGTATGTGTATGTGTATGTGTACGTACTAGGACTGAGAGTGGGAGGAGCGACGAAGTAATAATTAGATCGATGTTTTGAAATGATGTGGCTTGTGATTTGTTGAAGTAGCGATCCGATTTGGATGAGTTATGAATTTGGATGATTTTTTAGTGAGTGATGTTGAAAGTGTGTATATTTGTGGATTTGCAGGGCAAATTGGATATGCGCTTGTGCCGATGATCGCAAGGGGAATCATGCTCGGAGCGGATCAGCCAGTGATTCTGCACTTGCTTGATATCCCACCAGCTGCTGAGGCTTTGAATGGTGTCAAGATGGAGTTGGTGGACGCCGCTTTCCCTCTGCTTAAAGGTAAATACCACTGATCTGTTATCGGTATATGGAACTGCGTGTTTTTGTGTGCATGTTGTGGTTGAGTTTGATGTGATTGGTACCTGTTGTGTATTGTATCAGGTGTTGTTGCTACAACTGATGTTGTGGAGGCATGCACTGGAGTTAACATCGCCGTCATGGTGGGGGGCTTCCCAAGGAAAGAAGGCATGGAAAGGAAAGACGTCATGACAAAGAACGTTTCCATCTACAGGTCCCAAGCTTCTGCACTGGAAAAGCATGCAGCTCCCAACTGCAAGGTAAAAAATATTGAATAGAACAGAAATTATAGGGTAGTTCGTTGATTTTTATAAGGAATATGTTACTTCATTATGATATGAATTTGTGCACGATTCAAATACATCTTCATGCAGAATCATGACAAATCAGTCAATTATGTTCATACCGTGCTGTGCTATTTTCTATGTTTTCCGAATGTAATTATATAGGTGGTTCTGCAGATGCAAGATTATGAATGTGTCATGTTCTCCATAAGGGGTGTGATTGAGCTCCCTTTTGGATACCAAATAGCTTTGTATAGTTTCCAATCAAATTCATCATTTAGGATCGGTGTGTATTCAATTGAGATTTTGAGGAATTTTGATCGATTTATAAGTCTATGATTTGATGGAGTTTAATTGATTTGTAAGTCTATGATTTCGAAATCTGTCTAATTCCCTCAAATTCCTCAATTTTTTAAAATTCTTTAAATAAATTCCTAATTGAATACACCTGGAATGTTATAAACTTCTTTAAAATCCTAATTGAATACACTAGATTTGTTAGGATTTTAATAAACAGTAAACTATCTTAAAATCCTGATTGAATACACGTTAAATTTTAGAGAATCACTTAAAATCCTAATTGAATACCCCTAGATTTATTAAAAGAATTAAAATCCCTTATGGTATAAGAGCTTTTACATTTTCTGTACAATATGAAGACACTGCAGTCAGAAGTTCCAATTGATTTGACATTACAAGCTCCCTTTCCTATTTGCAGGTTTTGGTTGTTGCTAATCCCGCAAACACCAATGCATTGATCTTGAAGGAATTTGCACCATCAATTCCTGAGAAAAACATCACCTGTTTGACTAGACTAGATCATAACAGGGCCTTGGGCCAGGTTTCTGAGAGATTGAATGTTCAAGTTTCTGATGTTAAGAATGTTATAATCTGGGGTAACCACTCATCGTCGCAGTATCCTGATGTCAACCATGCAACTGTCAAGACACCATCTGGGGAGAAAGGTGTCCGTGAGCTTGTTGCTGATGATGCATGGTACATGATTTGATCTACATTTAAAACTCACTTTAGTCCTATTATTAGGTTTACTTACAGTGAAGTACTGTTTTTTTTTAATAAGGTTGAATGGAGAATTCATTTCCACTGTTCAACAACGTGGTGCTGCAATCATCAAGGCCCGTAAGCTGTCAAGTGCATTATCTGCTGCAAGTTCTGCTTGTGATCACATTCGTGATTGGGTACTTGGAACCCCGGAGGTACCTATGATTCTGTTCGGTTTTCAGTTAGAACATGTTATACAGATCTATTATATGCTTATTATTTATTTGACCATACATTCAGGGCACTTGGGTTTCCATGGGTGTTTACTCTGACGGCTCATACGATGTACCTTCTGGTCTCATTTTCTCATTCCCAGTCACTTGCCAACATGGGGAGTGGAAGATTGTTCAAGGTAAGAGTCTAGTCTCTGCATTTCTTTACAATTGAATAGAATGTGAACATTCAAAGTTCTAATACACATTTGTTTTACAATTGTATAGGACTCTCTATTGATGAGTTCTCGAGGAAGAAGTTGGATGCAACTGCAGAGGAGCTCAGTGAGGAGAAAGCTTTGGCATACTCTTGCCTCTCTTAGATGCTCTCGGCCATTCCTTGGTGTGGTTGTAAGTTGGCCTCCCTGCAATGTGTGAGAAAAGGAAGTAGCTGAAGTTTTGAATAATGCCATTGTTAAGATAGAGAGATATGTTAATGATGCAGAAGCTGCTTTTGTGGGTTTTACAGTTGTTGAGCCCAATATTCTATGCGGACACTTCGACTTTTTTCTTCCTTTAGTTGCATATTTGAACGTCAATGGGATTGAGACGTAAAATAATCCATATCTGCCTTGATTCTAATTTGTTAGTTCTTGTGGTTATGTTGATTTCCAAGACTTTCTAGGAGCCCTCAATGCTTTATACGCCTTATTACCTCTCTGAGGGCTTTAGGGTTCCGTTAACATATATGACCCGCTATCATATTGGCTCCAGTTTGCGGTTGTACTTAAATGGTTTGTAGGGATTGTTGATTGCGATCATTCGTCTATATCGTAAATGGTTTGTGATTGATTTCTTTAATTTTTGTTGTGTTGTGTTGTGTGTCTTTACGAGATGGCCCTTCCCTCGTCTTGTTTTGATGCACCTCTACTTTGCCTCCATTTTTGTTGTACTCATTTGTCTTAATTTGGTGAAATGATAAACATCGGGGTTTCAAATTTTGATGGAATCAATTGTAACCCGATTATGTTTTGTGCTGAAGTGCTTGCATGTTGTGTTCATGTTTTGTCGAGGAGTCATATATCTACAGACGCCACGGGGATGTTGCTCGTGGGAGACTGGTTCTATGCGAGCTGCAGCCTTGAGCGCATATAACTCCAGATGATAGGATCTATAGCTCTACTGGTTGAGAGTTTTTCGTTCCCCCCCCGCTCTCCTATAAGTCGAACTACTTTGTTACCTTCTACTATGATTGACAACCAACCGCATGGTAAGGATCGTATTTTCCTTTTCAACAGCCATTACAGAATCTCCTTATGACGTTCTTTTATACGTCCCCAAGTGCTGAATGAGCTAATACTGATCGTTTTCACGTAGGGTGAGACTCGACCACTAGTGAGCTTAGCCTGAAGCTTGATCCACAATTAGGGCTAGCACTACCAGGATTAGTAATTATGTTGTTGGGAGACTATCTATTAGGTAGAGGGACGTATATACCTCTTCTGCGGGAGTTTGGATCTCGACACGTCCTACGAACACGAACGAAGGTTTTGAACCACCTTGCACGTCTAGAACCTCGATGGTCGTCGGGTTGGCTATGGTATGTCGAATTGCCCCTTTGGTTTTCGCCTCACAAGGCTTAGGGCTGAGGTGATTGCTCTAGGGACCTAAATAGAATATATGAACTATGAAGAATGACCGATTCGCCAATGAAAATTATAAACATTTTAGGATGTAATCTTTGATTTTTCATCTAATTATCACCTAGGCAATTAGGAGGTTTACTATCCTCATCAGGGTGGAATATTCTTTTATTTATCTTTTTTAACAAGTACTACATCTCCCATTCACCCACATAGGGTGTGGCATAATCTCAATCAACACATATAGTTCACATCCATTCTAGACTATCTCCTCATATAGAAAATGGGACGTGCGACCTTGCGAGAAAGAACGTACATATACAGGAGCATTGTTATTAAGCCATTACCAAACTAACAAAAATGAATCACTTGGAAGTTCATTGCTTTATACTGCAGACTGTTCATCATACACCAAACTTGACACTCTTTATCCCTCAAGTTATAGAGCTATTTTGCTGAGTTCCTTAGAAAGAGTTGTCTCACGCCCCTAGGTATTCTCTACCTACCTCCCTCTGTCGGTTTGGGTACAAGTACCCTTTTGTTGAAAGTCATCCGAGCTTTTCCTGAGAGTATGGTGTTGGAAATGTGCCCTAAAGCCAATCATATGATGATACTTTACGGACATTTCACATGTTAAACTAATCTAGTTTAATATAAAGGGCAAAGATTATTGTTTAAAGCCATCTCATATAAATGTTATATGCTTAAACGATAAGTCCAAGGAATATGTAATTGGGAGAATGTGATCTAAAGAAGTTAGATTCATGAGACCATTATCTTTCGTACACATATCCTAAACATTCCTGATCATATGATTGCCAATTGGGCATTGACAGTCCGTTAAGATCAGTACGTGCTATGTCTTTTCTTAGAGAGAGTGACTGGTCTCGAGTCATTGGTGTGACTGACACCAAGACAAGCATGTAGGTGCTCAATAGAGAATGAGTCCACTGAACGCGATCAACAAGGAGTTCTCATACTCATGTCACATGAAAACTCATGGTTGGGATAATGCAAAGTAGTCCTTTGACCTGAGGCATCATAGTTGTCTTATGGTTAGGTCCTTGATCTTTGACTATGTCAAAGTCACTTCGTCAAAGGGTGTCCACGACATAGTTGGGGTTAAGCCACTTAGCCATGGAGGCAAGTGAATGCATAACAAGGGATCTCTAACCTTCAAACCGTTTGAGGGAGAATACACTATGTATGATTAAAAATCTCTGGCCAGAGTATGAATATGATTTACGAATTCGTTCCAAATCACATTCAAGGTAATCATATAAGTAAGAGAATCACATTGGATAGTAGACATGAATAAACTATCAAATCAAACAATGTGGTCAAGAGTATTATATTAGAGAAAGATCGTATTGCATTGTAATCCCAAACTGAATAGGTTCTCCACCTCTTCTGATTAGCTTGGGTAGCCATGACATACTGCTAGGTGTCACTCCTGGTTTGTGGAAGCCCTAAAGGTGTATAATCACTAAAGGGAGAATTGAAAAGTAAGTTTCAATTCACAATCAATTTGAAGAGTTCTAATAGCCCACTACCTCGCTAAAAGGAACCTAATGGATCGTACACCGTGTAAGGTAAAGATTGAAGAAACAACGGAGATGAGTAAGGATAATTAAGTGGTTTAATTATTTATGGCTAGGATTAATTAGTATGTTAATTAATCAAACGAATAAGTTCGTTTTAGACCTCAGGTTAGTTTTGGGCCTCAAGGCCCAATGGGCTTCGAATGTTAAGTTCAATAACTCAAGTTGTACGACAACTTGAAAAACACAAAGGGCATGAAAGCCAATGAAACCACATGGCCGGCCATAGAGAGTGTGAGGGAGAGTTGGTTTTAATTTCAATTATGACACTCAATGTAAGTGGCTATAGAAAGGAAATTATAACCCATTCCCTTAAAAAGGGTTTTCTAGAGAGAAAAAAAAACACAAAAAATGCTCTATCTTCTCTGAGAAGGCCGGCCACCCTAGGAAGAATGGACTAGCATCCATTTCTTCCTAGGTCACTCATCTCTTCCTCAATGCTCTCCTTGGTGTGGAAACTTAGAGGTTCCCTTTCTTGGGAACTTGGAGAATCCATTCCTTCATCCATATTCAAGAAGTCATGGAGCCAAGAAGCAAAGTTTCTCCATCCACATCTATGGAGCCAAGGAGCAAGGAGACTAAGGAAAAAAGGCCCTCACATGGGTGAATATCCTTTGCTAAGCAAATAGGTGCTTCAAAGGTATAAAAGTTTCTCAACTCTTTTCTTTAAGATTTCAGTTAAGTCTTGGTTCACCACAACTACTAGGCCTTGAATTTCATGGGTAAAGTTTTGTTTTTGAGTGCATACAAGCATGATTCCGCCTTTAATTGTTAATTGCATGCATATATGTTGCTCAAATGAACTTGTTTTCACAAATTTTTCCTTCATATGGCATGGATTACTTCAGCACCGTGGCGTCTGGTACTCGAACATTGCGCAACTAATGAATTACATGACATGGTGTTAACTTCAAACTGTCTTCCCTAAACTCTCATGTCAATTTGATTTGGTTTAACTGCTTGTCTAGACACGCCTCTTGGGACAGTAGCTAACTTGACCATCTTAGATAAACGTGCTAAAGTAGCGTTCATTAAACCTCTTCTTTCTGACATAAACTTTCGTCCAAATAGCATAAGGGTATGATTCCATTAGTTTTACTCCAGTGCAGTTTAGCACATTCTCTTTGGTTGTCGTTCTCTAAGGTGGAAGATTAATTGTAGTTTAGCATTACACTTTCTTTAGTACACTCCCACTAAACATACAACCTCTTGTACTTAAGCTAGTACTCTAGCTTAGAGACTGCTTTCAGACTAGTGGTACACTTTCATTAGTAGTCTACCACTAGGCCCAACAACCTTTTGGTTGGAGAATCTCTAAAATCTAGTGGTACACTTCCATTAGTTGTACTCCCGCTAAACTTACAATCTTTTAGTGACACTTAGTAATGATATTTCATTTTCCCTACCTTCGCTTAAAGATTGGAGGATCTCTCCATTGTGAAGAACAAGTTTATAGTCAATTCTATTACAATTTAAATGTCACAAGAAATTAGTCAACCTTTAAGTCTATATCCTAGACAACCGTCTCGCCATATGTGAGAACTGGTGTAAGCTAATTGAAAGTTCAGAGTCCTTTCTTCGCTTATCAAATCACTCTAGGGTTTTATGGACTAATTGTAGGCAACAAACTTTCAAGAAACGTCTCCCACTAGGTTGGAAGAGTTAAATTGCGCCTACACCACCCTAAAATGGTGTGACATTACACAACATTTCCAAAATTCATTTCCGAGTGACTAAAATCCTACTCGTAATTTCTTGGTTTTCCAAGAAGAGTATAATAGACTATTCTTTTGATGTACATGTGAAACTGTTGTTAAACCAAGGTTTTACCACAATGTACAATTAAAGAATAATTGCCTTGAGTAGTAGGAAAAAACAATAAGTTTTTTCGGAAAAACATGGGGAGCATCTATGTCACATCCCGGCCCGGGATGGATCACTTCCCGGGCCTACTCCACCACCGTAGCACGATATTGTCCGCTTGGGGCTTACCATTCCCTCACGGTTTTGTTTCTGGGAACTCACGAGCAACTTCCCAGTGGGTCACCCATCATGGGAGTACTCTAGCCCCCTTCTCGCTTAACTTCGGAGTTCCTACGGAACCCGAAGCTAGTGAGCTCCCAAAAGGCCTCGCGCTAGGTAGGGATGAGAATATACATTTACGGATCACTCCCCTAGGCGATGTGGGATGTTACAATCCACCCCCCTTAGGGGCCCAACGTCCTCATTGGCACACTTCCGGCCCGGGATTGGCTCTGATACCAATTGTCACATCCCGGCCAGGGATGGATCACTTCCTGGGCCCGCTCCACCACCGTAGCACGATATTGTCCGCTTTGGGCTTACCATTCCTTCACGGTTTTGTTTTTGGGAACTCACGAGCAACCTCCCAGTGGGTCACCCATCATGGGAGTGCTCTAGCCCCTTTCTTGCTTAACTTCGAAGTTCCTATAGAACCCGAAGCCAGTGAGCTCCTAAAAGGCCTCGCGCTAGGTAAGGATGAGAATATACATTTAAGGATCACTCCCCTGGGCGATGTGGGATGTTACAATCTACTTAATGCTCTCAACTAAAATAAAATTTTAAGTGCAGTGAATTAGTTCACTAAGTCGAGCTAGATTTGAATAGCGCTCTCTTGAGCCTTCTTCAAAACTTACTAAAATTTCAATATATGGTTAATCACTTAGTGAGTGGGTCAAGTAATGACGTATCTCGAACCACTTTGATCAACTAGCATTCAATAATATATTTATAGAGAAAGTTACAATCAATATAAGTTGAGGAATAATGTGGAACAATAATTCCATAACCTAACACTTGTCTTAAAATTATAAAGTATTTTAACTTCTCAAATGTTGGTACATCGAAAATGACAAAATATTCCAAAAAATATTGCTCAATCATGAAATGTTGAAGAAATATTCTAAGTCCAAATTAAGGAATGCGAACTCATCCGCAATCTCCTACATTTCCCACGTGGATCAATTGCTTAGTACTTTAAGGAATAGAATTAGGTAACCAAGTTGTCTTATATTCATTTGGATTCTCACCACATATGCCAAAATTTCTTCTAATACAACTAAAAAAGTACGAGCAAAATTTGCACCGTGTATACTTCATTAAGTAGAGAGTTAATATCCAAGATCATGATAGATTCACTCAACCAATGTGAGTGAGATGTCTCTCTCTTCAACATTAGTAGCATCAACGATGCTTGAGCATTTTATCCTTCTCTTTCTCATCTTCTTGAATTGGACTACTTTGAGCATGCCTCTTAGGGAACTTCCTTAACTTTCGAGCTAATTCTTGAAGAGAATTCTCATCTAGATTCTCAGTTCTTTTAAAGGTCAAAGTGTGCATCTAATTCCTAAGAGCATTAGAAACATTCGATAAGTGGGCCTCCGTAAGTGCGGCCAGGTCGATATCTTGGCAGTGCTAAGTCTTTGAAAACCGACCCTCTTTGACACCCAAGACGTCTCCATAAAGATTCTTCCTTGACAGCACATCAAGTAAGAAGATTGACCACTTAGTAAACCCTAGTCAAATATGTAATTTAGGGCCCAACTAAAGTATGTGGGATAAACATCCTAAATATGGATCGTTTTCTTAAATCACATGCTCAACAAGCCTAATTACAATATCCAATTATTTACAAACAAATATAAAGTAATCAATTTAAATATTCTACTAAAGAATATTCATTTCTAATTTAAAATGCTCAATAACATGAGCAAACTAGATTGACATAGAGAAATTTTATTTGAACCCATGTAACTTATTTTTACACCCAACTTATTATTTTCACCCATATTACTTTTAATTAAACTATCAATATCTCTTTAAATCCAAATTTACTACCTAAACTACCCTCACATACCTAATTCAATTTGTAAATTTATCTCTACACCCATTTAAAAAAAATACAAATCCAAAATTTACAAATAGAAGTCCATTTCAAGTTAGGACGACGAAAAAGTAGACAAATTCATAATCTACACAATATGATCGTCCTTGCAATCATATTATGATAGGGTTATCAATCAATAATATTTCAATTTCTATTTCACTAAACTAAATTGTGAAACTATAAGAACCATGCACTGGTTTTTTTTTTTTTTGAGAGAGCTCATCAAAGTTGAAATCAAACCACCTACTAAAGTATGGCCCTTTTCTCCATGGATATGACATAGGGCTAATTCCAGTTATTTTGTAAGTGTATGGGATACTGCAGATTTACTTGAATTTAGTAATGTCTGAAATAATGCTTATTTGATTTAATCTGTGTTCATATCTTTCCTCAGGGTTTAATCAATAATCATTTTTCACAGCTTCAGACCTTGAAGACTAATGCAGATCCCTAATGCCCTGTACCATTGATCAGCACTTACTTGCGTGAGGTTGACACAATCTTATCCAATTGACAAGGGAAAGGTACCCCTCTATCCATACCAGAAGCATATGATGTTTAAGTGATTGTCAGTTTCATGACTTGAACGAATCATGTCTCACCCTTGGTACTATATTGAAAGAACCATGCACTAGAAGGCCGGATGAAACCATTACATGGATTATTTGGATGAAACAAGGGGTGATGGTAGGGTTTAGTTATAGAGTGTGGGTTTATTGATAAATTTTAGTTTTATTGTCAATTTCATTTCGTACTTGATGGTAATTATGCAATGGAGTAAAAAAGACAATTAAAATTAAAATTTAAGTTGGGTGTATAAAGAGGTTATATGGGTTCAAATAAAATTTCCCATTGACATAATCTCTTTGACATTCCAAGAATTCGGGCAGATTGTGGATAATTATTTAATTTTGGTGATTTTAACTTAAAAGAAAAGGATAATATAATAATAACAAAAATGTTTCCTTAATTTTAGTAAATTAAAAATATGTCCAATACTAAAACTAAATATACACCTACGTAGGTCAGAGAACCATGATGATTCACTAGCCAGCCGTGTCCCAAAAATATGTCCCACACGCCGCCCAAAGCGGCGGTGTGAATTATTATTTTTATTTATTACGTGCTCTACCCCACACGCCGCAGGTGGCACATAACCTACATGCGCTGCCTTGTGGTGGTCCACTTCCATCCTAGTGACCTGTGTTAGATTAAACTCCCTGAGATAAATCCAATGGTTTACCTAACATCCCCGAAATCTTAGCGGTACACGTGTACTCACCCAGGTCGAGGTTGGAAGAGATGAACCACTGTTCATGTTCTTCCTCCATGAAATCTAGAAATTTTTTAGATTTCATATTTTCGCGAGGCCTGTTTACAAAGGCCATATATTTGTCAATATGCCTCCGTTTTATGTGTATCATATGTCGTTAGAAAGCTAAGATTGCCATCTACAATTAAGTCTTCTTGGGAGAATCCTCCCCCCCCAAAAAAAAACTCCAAACACATGAAAAAAGGCTAGCAAAAACTTGTTTTTCTTGCTAATCCGAAACTAGGGTTTCAATTATCTCTCTAACCACTTCGTTTTTCTTTACCAAATTCTAACAGTCTCATATGAATGTTTCACTTCGTTTTTCTTTACCAAATTTTAAACATAGTCTCATATGAATGTGAAGAACATTACCCACACATTAAAACTTTAGAAAAAACAAGCATGTCAAAAATGAAAATTCAAAAGCAAGCAACTATGGTTTTTCAACCTTTCTAACATGGCATATACATTAATACATCGCGTAACTGTGCGAGGCGTGTGTGAGTGGCTTTGATACAACTTTTAAAAGAATATCAATAAGGTAGAGGGATGTTTATACCTCTTGCACAGAAGCTTGGATCTCGACACGTTCCTACGAACATGAACGAAGACCTTGAACCCCCTTGCATGTCTAGAACCTCAAAGGTCGTCGGGTTGACTACGGTATGTCGAGTTGCCCCTTTGGTTTTCGCCTTCAAGAACTAGGGCTGAGGTGATTGCCCTAGAGGACCCACTAAAATATATGAACTACGTAAAACCTTGGTGCTTTTGTGTTTTGTTTGTTTCTTCACTAAAGCCTCCTTATATAGTGGTTAGGCAGGATGAAAAATGACCGATTAGCCCATGAAAATCCTAAGCATATTTCATGATGAATATCATTGATTTTTCTAATTATCACCTAGATAATTAGGAAGTTTAATATCCTCATGTAGGTGGAATATTCTTTGATTTATCTTTTCTGATAAATCCTACATATGTCAACAACATACATAATTATTAATCCATTTAAATGACCTCAGTTTCAATTTAGGAAGGTTGACACGATTTTTTGATGAACAACATTTATACCCAACCTAGTTTCGTGTTGTTTGTGAGTTCTATTATCGTTACTTGTCCAAAATTATGATTGTGGATACAAATTTCCGCCTTCTTCTTCTTTGACGAAAAAATACTTGTAAAATAATAAAACCTAAGATCAAGGGCAACAGCCTCACGCGCCCACGATGAATTGGGGGGGGGGGCTTTGGCCAAAGAATCTCCAATACCAAAGTTAGAATTTGAGAGAGAAAGTGTTTAGAGAATTTTAGGGAGAGAATGAACTTAGGTTTTTAGAGAAATGTGGGGCTATATATAGGGGTGGGGCTAGCCCTATTTGGAGAAATAGTGACTGGCCACTTATGGTGGAATTTTGGCTCTAATTGCAAGGTATTACGTCAAATAATATCTTGCAATTAATTTGGTAATTAATCCTAATTTGAAAAGAATAATTGGGAGTTACCTTGTGGGTGAGGATTTGATGAGGAGTGATGAGAGGGTTTTGAATAAATACCATTTTGACCTCCTTTGACCTCAATTGAGCCGTTGCATGCGCGTGGGAATCCCGGTGTGCCGTGAGGGTAATTTTGTCTTTTTACCCAAAATTCCACATGTTGCCTTCATAATTTTCTTGATTATTTTTGGCTCCACAAATGCCCCCACACCTGCTGGGCTGCTTGTAGGAAACGGCAGCAGGTGTAGAGATCTCCAACTTTGATGCAGATTCTCACTTAGACTTGGAATTAGATTCTTCTAGGAAATGGAAATAAATCGCCTCCAATGCCTATTTAAGCTTATCTTAAGTAGGGGATTAAATCAACTTCGGAGGGTAATTATTTATCCCTACAAGCAAGATAGAAAACTAAAGGATATTTGTTCCCCCTCCCCTAGCACTCTTCTTTGCTTGCCCGTGCAAAGAACCGTCTTTCATTGATTTCTTTGTCTTCTCCGCGCCGCACTAATGCAAGAAAAACTTAATTTTCTTTGTCTTCTTCTTGGGTGGTGCTGCCACGAGGTAGCTGTTGGGGTGGTGCGGCACGTCGGTTGGCAGAGCCCAGGAGTTGGTTTTGCATGGGCCGAGGAGGTGGTCTGGCAAGGGCCACAGCTTATGTTGCTTGGCTTGACTGAAGTCAAGGGCTAGCTTGGCATGGGCTGAGGAAGTGGCGTGGCATGGGCCACGGTTTGGGCTGCCACATTTGGGCTGCTTGCCAAGAACGAGAAAACTGCTTGAGTTTGATTTCTTCGTTGTCGTAGATGGAGTAATCAAGGACGGAGTTGCTGAAGATGAAGTGTCGGATGAGCGAACGGTTGAGTGCGAAGTGGCTGCTGCCCCCTGACCATTTGCTGCTTAGCTGGTCTTCGAGTATTCGATCTTTTGAGCTGTGTGGCCTTTTCGCACTCGAGAGCAATTAGTTTATCCTCTCGTACTAGAGAGCAGACCCATATGGGTGTCGGGGAATTGGTTTACCCTATCGCACTAGAGAGCAATTAGTTTATCCTCTCGCACTAGAGGGCAAACCCATATGGGTGTTGAGGAATTGGTTTACCCTCTCGCACTAGAGAGCAGACCCATATGGGTGTCGGGGAATTGGTTTACCATTTCGAACTGGAGAGCAATTAGTTTATCCTCTCGCACTAGAGAGTAGACCCAGATAGGGGTTTAAGCAGTTGTTGTAGACAGCAGTTGAGCCATGCTTATGAATAACTTCTTGAATCTACATTGAGAATAAAGAAATGGATCAACTGTGCTAGAAGGTAGAAACTACATAACAAACTGGATAATCCTCGGCTTGCGAGGTCTTGTTCGTCGAGCTGTTTGAGACTTCAAACTTATTTGGAAAAGCCCTAACAGGGTTCAAGGGGTGATGGAGCCTTCCCTTGCTTGTGTAGGCCATGTCATTGACCTATCAAGATACTTGTCGCACCAGCCCTCATTTGTCAACTTCTCAAGGTACTGCTTTCACTTCAGGTAACTGTTGGTAGTGTGGCCTAGTCCTTGGTGGAATGCGCAATACTTTGTCTGATCTAGCCTGATAAGATCGCCCTTCATGGGTGTCGGCAGTTTGAACCAAGGTTTGTTCTTGAGCTTACGGAGAATTTAGCCGATTGAAACTTTGAACTTGGTGAATGTTTCAGGCGCTGAGTCTTCTCAGGTTGGGGAACATTCCATGGGCTTCTTTTTCGACTCATTTTTGTTAGATTACTTAGCCTCGTCCCATAGTGCATGCTTGTCCACCAAAGCATACGAAGCTGTTAGGGTCAGTTCTTCTACCATGATCAGTTTTTCGAATAAAGGGTGTTCGGTGGGAAGACCATTTATGAATGTTGCCGTTGCTATGTCTTCGTTGTAGCCAACAATCTTGGCCTTCTCTACTTTGAACCTCTTGACATAGTCGTGAATTGTCTCCTAAGGGTCTTTTACGATGTTGAAGAGATAGTCGAATGTCTTTTTGATTGAGCGGTTAGACGAATACTCCTTAATGAAAACTAAGGAAAGTTCGTTGAAACTCCGAATCGACTGCGGCGGTAGGGTGTGAAATATTTTGCACATAAGCGCGTTGTTGTTCCTATAGAGGATCATGGTACTGTGACAGTGCTTGAGATGTCGAAGTGAGGCATAGTGAACCCGTGAGGTGGATCTATCCATTTGATCTCATCCGTGAATGGTGACATGTTTATGTTGGTCATGTCTCGTCGAAGTGCATCGTCAGTAGCCTCATTGCGTTGGAAATTACGCAATCGTTTAGTCAGGAGCCTCTCAACTTCTTTTTGAATTTGTCTTTGCTGGGGCAATGAAACTTTCAGCTACCCCCAGTCGTGACCTGTTGGTTTAGATCGCTCTTCCTTATGCTCGACTCGTCTATGTCGCGGTTGCGGTGCATATGGCACTTTCCTGGCAACTGAGCAGAATGCTCGCAGGCTGCCAATTGAACTTGAGTTAGATTGAGTGACTGCTTATCTCCGTCTGCCGTGCTGCTGCCTACTCCAATGTGAGGTCGAGAATGCTCATTACGAGCCTAATTGTGAATGAACACTTAGCCTGGAAGGTTATCCATGTTGATAATCGGAGTGTGGCCTCAACAGTGAACGTATGCTCGTCCGTGAGCTTGATTAGGAGTGCACGCTTCTTCGCACGCTAAGATGAGAGTATACGCTATTCCAAGGATCCAAGCAGGAGCGTAAACTGCCAGAACGCTCGGATCGTGGCTAGTTGAGGGGCTGTTTGCCAGGACACTGCTGGAGAGGTTCGTCATCTACCACTGTCCTGCTTCAGGACACCTCGTCTAGGGCACGTTGCATCTCGGTACGCTGCAAAAGCTGATTCACCAAGGTCGTCTGCTGCGCGAGGGCGCTTGTCAACTCTATGACTTGTCAAGAAAGGTATTGTTCGCCATGAGGGATGAAAGGGCTTGGATGGTAGGGTTCTCCATAGGTGGTAGAAGTGTAGTGGACTCCGGGTGCAAAATTTGAGCCAGGATAGGACAAATTCGTAGAAACTCTGGGTGAAAATGCCCCTAGTTTAATCGTTGACCCAGAAATCTGAAGCTAGGACGGTTGAACTGATCTTGGACCAATACGGATTGCCAAGTACGCCACGGGAGTGAGTTGGGCTGCAGAAGTAGGCCTGGCCATGTGTAGGGCGCGGTGCAGTGCTGAGAGCGCGTTGGATCTTGGCCAAGGGGATGGTCGGCGTAGCTCGTGCCTGCAATGCATCTTGGGCATGCACTGCTTGGGCAGCGGTTTGGGCCTGTTCGTGTTGGGCTTGGCTCGGTTGCCCTGCGGTATGGGCTACAGATTGGGTCGCCTCTTGGGCTACTTGCGCAGTTGCTGCTAGTGCCTGGGCCTGGGCTTGGTCTTGGATTTGGGTTGTTGTAGTGGCAGCGCATAAGGCCATGGTCTACTGCCATGGAGCTGGCGTAGTCCCCACTGCCACGCTGGTCCTGGTGATTGACATGGGGGTGGTGCTTTGTGGTGGCAAAGTTGCTCCTCTTGCCATCACGTTGAGCCTCATGGATTGTCATGGTGAGGCTACGTCTTGTCCTCCATCATTTGATTCGGATCTTTGAACGTATGAAGTTTCGTTCATCGTGGTTTCCGAATTTCCCATCATTGTATTTTTCCCTTACCTCAATTCAAAGAATTAAAAAATTCTAGGAATAAGAAAGTATGAAAAATTTACAAATGAATGAGAAATGAGAAACTTTGAATGCGAGAATCTTCTTTGAGCGTGTGAATCAAACTCTCAATGAAAACACCAATTTGTGGATGCAAATTTCTTCCTTCTTCTCCTTTGACGAAAAAGCACCTGCAAAATAATAACACCTAAGATCAAGCCCAAGAGCCTCACGTGTCCACGATGAATGGGAGGGGACTTTGGCTGAAGAATCTTCGATGCCAAAGTTAGAATTTGAGAGAGAAAGTGTTTAGAGAAATTTAGGGAGAGAATTAACTTAGGTTTTTGGAGAAATGTGAGGTTATATATAAGGGTGTGGCCGGCCTTATTTGGAGAAATAGGGACTGGCCACTTATGGTGGAATTTTGGCTCTAATTGCAAGATATTATGTCAAATAATATCTTGCAATTAATTTGGTAATTAATCCCAATTTGAAAAAAATAATTGGGAGTTACCTTGTGGGTGAGGATTTGATGAAGAGTGACAAGAGAGTTTTAAATAAATATCATTTTGACCTTCTTTGACCTCGATTGAGCCGTTATTGTCCGTTGCATAAGCATGGGAATCCCGATGTGCCTCGAGGGTAATTTTGTCTTTTTAACCCAAAAGTTAACGTGTCGCCTCCATAATTTTCTTGATTTTTTTTTGCTCTACAATGATGACGTTCCTTTGGAGTAACTTTGGGCCTTTCATGTGTACCATAGTCCGAATCACTTAACTGGGCTTCATAAGGAAGAACCCAGTAGTAGGACAGCAGACTTATTGAATATGAACACCAAAAATTAGCCTATTGAGTGGTGTAACTCCAATTTAAAGGTGCACCATAAAATCAAGTTGATCAAGGCCTTCTACAGTAGTTTGATTTCTATAGCACAATTATAACAGTGGTGTGAATTTAATAGGGGTAAGTTCTGTCTCTACTATTTAACCATTCTCTTTTCTTCCTTAAAATATGGATGATTTATAGTATAAGAATCAAATCACTCTCACCAACTCAGATTTTTCTGCCCACAGAAATGAGACTAAATTTTCCACTATTCTGGAAGATCTAAGTACACCATTAATGGATGTTTGATAAGTGTTTGTCCTTAATGTACCCTGTGAAAACCGCTTACATCTACCATAATTTGATGCTCGATCAGTGGCTGTCTACTGAGAGCACAAGAAAAATAGAAAATAACCATAGAGCAAACGTGATTGTTGCAAGAATAGTTATTCCTAAAAACGTGATGTCACACTTTTGGACTTTTTCTGTCTTTGTTTTTAATTAGTTACGCCAGCAACAACCACGCTTACTACTCCATGGTGGTTGCCACTTTTTCTTGTAGCGGGGGCAGAGAATTCAACGGTCAACAGCTGATAACTCACGTTCAAAGCCAAAACAAGTGTCGTTCTAGTTCGTGTGTCGACAGTCGAAATCCTATAGGCTAGATATATTATACCACAAATTATAGAACCACCCTCCCCTAGTTAAATCTGACCTTCCCATTATTGTTCGTGCATGGAAGACTGGACTGAATATCTTGCACAGTTTCTTTAGTGCGTACAGAGAAAAGCAGCAATCAAAGACCAACAGATATTTGTGGATGACTGGAAATTCATCGGTGGTTAACTTTTCCAAAAAGAAGATTCACTCATGACTACTTAGTAAGAAAGGCAACTTAGTGGATATTTTGATCGTACTTTTTAATCAATACCGTAACAAAGACTATAACTTTATAAGTCGTTAGCTCCTTTATTACTTTTTTCTAAGTAACGATACTTTTACATTAAGGGATAGAGAAGTAAGCTAAATCTTATTATGGGCTAGTAATAATATGGTTCAAATTCACCTTTGAAGAGAATCAAACTTATGACATTTCACTTACAAGTGAAGACTAATATCATTAAATCGGAATACTAAGTGACATCCCCTTTATTATTACCCACTCCTACTTTAACAAGTACATCAATGATGAAGTGCTTTTAAATGACTGAAAACGTTTTTACAGAAAATGTTTTTTTTTGTTCAAAAAGCTTCAAGTGATTTTTCAGGACTAATTTTCTTTTTTACTAATAATTGGTTTTAAAAATATTTTCTTCAAAAACGCTTTAAATCATTTAAAATCAGAGTAGGATTTTATCCTCTCATATTCTCATCATCTTCCCTCACCTCTTCTCACACTTTTCTTTTTGTCTTATTGTATCTAAAATAATAATATAAAATGTTAATGTGAATTAATCGTAATCGTTCAAGTAGAATGAGAGGAAATGAAAAAGAGATTAGAAGGGAAGAACATCCTCCTCTAAAATCACTTCCCAAACATAATTCATCTTGGAAATTAAGACTGTGATACACTCATTTTTCCCTCAACTTTCAACAACTCAAAGTCTATATGTAATTGTTAATCCAAAAAAGAATGATTACTTTATTTAGGAAGTTATTCTTGAGATTTGATTTGATTTTGTATTAGGTTATTTTTGGTATTTTGCGAATTAAGGTTTTTTTGAGTATTCGTCTTTATCTTTATATATAAGGTTAAGGGTTCAATTAGCAGTATTTTTTGGTGTCACAAGCTTCACAAAATAAATAGACAAAAAATGCCTCTCAAACAAAAAACTTCAAAAGCAACCCAAAATAATGCATCAAATGTGGCAAAGGTATTTTCGTCATTTTAACAATGTTTTTTAATAATTAAATTTTTTCTGTACAATTTTTTTTTTAATAATTAGTACATCACAATAGGTTAGCAATAATGTGATTCAATCAGTAGTTCATTAAATATTATTTTCTATATTTTTAAACACGTTCAAAATATCTTAAGAGACATGTAATGCCGATTATAAAAAATGTCTTTCGCACGCGGATACTAATGTGATTAAATTAGTTGTCAAATGATTTTTTTTTATTTTTGAACAAACGATATTATCTATACTAAAGGAGAGGGGGGTGGGCTTAGCCTCACAATGAGCTAATAATAATGTGATTCAATCAGCTGTTTATTAAATATTATTTTCTATATTCTTAATATAAATTTAATAGAACCGATTTTATTATGTGAATTCAGCCGCTTTAATTGGTTTATGAGGGGTTTCTTCTAACATGATCTAAGATTATTCATTTACTTCAAATATTTGACTTTCCTTTTGTCAATTTACGCATATAAATACATTTAAAATGTGTAGGTCGCGCTTAGCACTACGTGATTCAAAAATGTCATATGCACGCGCTCGAAGGCTAGTAAATATAGTTTGTAGTTTAGTATGAAAGTTAAGTCAGTTAAGATATAGTCATTTGGTTTACAGCTATCTCGGCAAATTGTTTATTTGTTTTTTCCATAATAGTGTTTGTAGTTTATAGTTTGTTTGTTAGTCTATTTGATACTCTGATTTTCACTTGTAATTTCATAAATTATGGATTGAGAAGTTGTGGAAAATGTGGGCCTTATGACAACATTATTTACACTCGGACGCTTTTGTAAAGTTATGACAAAAGTACATGAATAGAACTCTCTTTTTTTTATTATTTATTATTTATTATTTTTTTATTTTTATGTAACACTGAATAGAACTCTGTTTTGGACTATGAAATGGTGACGAAGATATAGAACTTGCTCTGTTTTCCTAATATCAATTTAATATGTATAAACCCACTACAAACAATAAACAACAAGAACAAATAAATCTACGGACAAAGGCTTGAAAAAATATTCAACTAACTCTTGGACTAATGGTACTCCTTATCTCAATATCAATCAATTGAACTTTTTTCTTTCTTTACCCACATTTTGCATGGTGCTAAACCCTTGTTTAGAGATATTTTTCTCTCGAGTTGATTTAGATGCCCAAGTGGAAAGAGCATTCCAAAAACTAGGAGATCCAATAACAAGAAAACTAGTAGTAGTTTAATATTAATTTTGCTTTGCTACTTATACCTTTGGTTATTATTCTGTATAAATCACCGTTTTTCAGTGGATGTATGCCTGTGTTGAAAAAAATAGGTATGTCTATTTTGGATCACAGAATTTGTGTACTTATTTGACTTCTTGTTCATACATTAATTGTCTGGCATATCATCATATATTGCCGATATGAGTATCAGTTAGTGGTATCTGATATCGAAATAGCCTTTTGGTAAACCTCCATTCATCTTTTCATCTTTTTATAATTCTTGTGTTGATTTGTTAGGATAGAGCCTAAAATAATCTTAAAAATTCTAGAGGCGACACATGAATTTTTGTCTAAGAAAGACAAGATTACCCTTAATAAATAGTCAGGCCTCTCAGATGCTCTCACGTGTAGCTCACACCCCTAAATGTCTCAGCAACTGAATACCCACAGCTCACCTGCCATTGGCAAGGAAAAGTCAAAGTATTAAAGATAAAGATTAATTACCCAAATCATATCTTTAATACATTTTCAATTGAAGATTGACTGCAATCAAGTAAGTAATCCCAATTTAAATCAATTAGGAATAATTACTCTATTATTTCAAGATATTATTTCATATTTAATATCTTGAGAATATTTCTCTATAAACCATGGCCAATAGGATGCCGCCACGTGTAGGGTAAAACCCTAACACTATGGCCGGCCCTAGCCCTATAAATATCTCATATTCTACCAAATTTCAAAAGTTTTTGCAACCCTAAAAAGCCCTAAACACTTTATTCTCCTCAGAGAAACTGACTTAAGCATCGGAGATCCATTGCCTTAACCCCCCCCCCCCCCCCCCCCGCCCCAACCTCGTGGGCGCATGAGGCTTAGGTCCTTGATCAAAGGTATTAACTGTTTTGTAGGTGCATTATCGCCAAGACTGAAGACGGCGGAAATTTGCATCGACAAATTGGTACTTTCATTGAGAGCTGATTCAAATACTCGAAGAAGCCTCTTGCATTTGGTTTCTTGAATTTTCTGTTACATTGAATTTCTCACACGTCATATCAATTAATTTTTCCTAGAAAAGTTTCTTCATCAATCCCTGGAGAAAGGATACAATGGTAAGAAATTCAGAAACCACAACGAACGGAACCCCGTAGTACAAGGATTTGGATCGGAGAGTGGACACAAGGATGTAGCCCCACGATAGAGGTCCTCAAGGCTCAACGCGACGACATAAGGAGTCCCACCGCCGTGGAGCCGCATCACTACCACAACTGTGACCCAGCAGCCGCTACCAGCTCCTGTAACTCGGCCCGAGGCCCAATCCAATCCACAGCCATCTCCGGCGATGCAGATTCCAACTATCGATCCCGCAATCGATTTAGGGTTATTTTCACCCCACTTTTCTAAAGGAATGCCCGCTCCGGGCCCAAGTTTTGTACTTGCAGTCCACTACGCTTCCACCACACATGGAGACGCCCATTATCCAGACTCTTCCAATCCAAATGGCGAGCATCACTTGCCTCAGCAGGTCGCCAATTTGACGAGCGCCCTCACGCAGCAGACCACCTTGGTGAACTAACTCCTCGAACACATCGAGATGCAGAGTGCCCCAGATGAGGTGTCCCGAAGTAGGACAAGGGCAAAAAAACATGACTCATTCTAGCGACGTCCCGGTAAAGAGCCGCTTAACCCGCCACAAATCGTACATTCGGGTAGTGTGCATTTTCATTTAGGCCCTTGAGGAAACGTCTTCTCCCTCCAAGATGCTTAGAGAAACGTTCATTCCCGACTCGACTCACGAGTCAGTGCGCATTCGAGGTTGGGTCCACACTCTGACGAGTATTCAAGATATTATAAGAGAAGCATCCACATGAGGTTATGCCCACAATGAGATCTTCCTGTAAGGCACCGGAGTAGGCAGCAGCATAACGGACAGAGAGGAGCACGAGAACAGTCCAGCTCAAGTTCCACTGGCAACCCCGGCCAAGTGCGACAGCGAGCAGCATAGAGCGAACAACGAACAACGAACAACGTGCACCGCGACTGCGGCACAGATGAGCAGGACATGCCGAAAAAGGTGAAATAGACCAGCAGGTCAGTACAGGGGGCAGCTGGATGCTCCACTGCCCTACTAGGCGCAAATCCATGAGGAAGTACAAAAGCTCGTAGTAGAGCAACTGCGCGGATTCCAGCACATTGACAATACCGACGATGCCCTTGGTAAAAACGTGGCCAACCTGAGCAGGTCACCATTTACAGACGAGATCGAGAAGACGGAGCCACTGTGAAAGTTTTGCCCACCATATTTCACCTTGTTCAAATGAGCTGAAGATCCGGACAGGCACCAGATGCACTACCGAAGCGCCGTGACCCTCTACGTCAACAATGACGCTCTCATGTGCAAGATTTTTACCACGACGTTCCAAGGCGAGGCGCAAGACTGGTTCCACACCCTGCCATCATGATCAATCCGGAACTTCAGCAAACTTTCCTTTGTTTTCACTAAGGAATGTTCGTCCTACCGCTCGATCAAGAAGATACATCTTCAACATGAAGAAAGACCCGAATGAGACGCTCAACACATACGTCAAGAGGTTCAAGGTGGAGAAGATGAAGATCGTAAGATGCGATGACAGCATTGCATGCTCAACCTTCCGAAAGGGGCACCCAACAGATCACCTACTTTTAAGAGAATTGATCATGGGCGATAACTTAACCCTGGCAGACTCTTATGCTTTGGCAGAAAATCACTCATTCTGGGATGAGGCCAAGCGCTCCCAGAACCCGCCTGAGCAGCCGCGCAAAGACCCAGAGCCGACTCAGAAGAAGGCGAGCGATAAACCGTTCAACGACAAAAATAAGCTAGAAAGTAAACGCATAGACCGATCCCCGACGAGGGGAGGCACGACACCTAAGATGAACACCAAGTTCTCAATCTCGATCAACCAAATCCTTCGTGACCTTAAGAATAAGCCATGGTTCAAGCCGCCACCATCCATGAGAGATGACCCCTCCAAGATGGACCAGACGAAGTACTGCATATTCCACAGAGGTTTTGGGCACACAACCAACGACTGCACCACATGGATGAGGTACCTTGAGTAGCTCGTGAAAGAAGGTAAGTGCGACTAGTATGTCTATAGGCTAGCTGCCCGGCCCAAGCGAGAAGCAGATGCATATGCCGAACCCCCAGCCAAGACGATCCGAATCAACAGAATCTTTGCCGAATCCGAGCATCTGAGGGCCACCAACAGTTCCAAGAAAAGGAAGATCCAGCAGGCGAGATTGATCTTTCAGGTTCAAGTTGTAGATGATGTACCTGGACCAATCGTCGACTTCACTAAGCAGGACACCGAATGAGTAGACTTTCTTCACGAAGATGCCCTGGTGATTTTTGTTCAACTGGCCTATGCCATCGTTGACAAAATTATGGTGGACAACGAATCTCAGTCAATATCCTACAAATGTTAGTCATCTAGAAGATGGGCCTGGAAAACACGATCAAACGTAAATCGGTGGTCTTGACTGGATTCAACGGACTTACCTTAATTGCCATCGGCACCATCACACTCAACGACCCATCTCTCCATAATGGGATATTGGGCCGACCCTAGCTAGTGAATATTGGAGTTGTGACCTCGAGCGAATACCAAAAAATTCGATTTCACATCCTAGGAGGAGCAATCGGAGATACCAAAGCCCACCAGGCCATGTTCAGAAGATGTACTGTACAAGTTCTGAAGGAGTCGAATAAGAAGTCTTTCGCCCCAGCAGTAGTAGCTGAAGTGCAGAAAAACGACTCTACCTCCACCAAATAGCAACTACAGCGGGTAGGTCAAAAAGATGGCGTCAAGGTTAACAATGCCCTAGAAGATGAATCAGGATGGAAACCCGAAGAGGACGCCGAGGACATCATTCTTGACCTTCAACAGCCGGAAAAGAAGGCTAGGATTGGCTTACGTCTGAGCCCGATAAAGAAGGAAAAACTCACGGTTTTCCTTAAGGAAAACCGTGATATTTTTGCATGGTCACCCTCTGACATGCACGGTATTGATTCAGCGATAGCTTGCCATAAGCTGCATGTCGATCCCGCTGCCAAACCTATGATCCAGAAAATAAGACATTTCGCACCCTAGCAAATAGCGATTATCGACGCAGAGATTGACAAGTTACTAGAGGCTGGATTTATTGAGGAAGTGACACCCTCAACATGGCTAGCCAAAATCATACTAGTGAAGAAAAAAAACAAGGGTAAATGGAAAGTATGCGTGGATTACATCGACGTCAACAAGGTGTGCCCTAAAGATAACTACCCAGTTCCCCGAATCAATTTGCTTGTTGACTCAACATCCAAGAACCAGCTACTCAGCTTCTTGGATGCATACTCATGCTACAATCAAATTGCCATGTACGAGCTTGACGAGTAGAAAACCGCATTCGTGATCGAGCGAGGCACATAATTCTACAAGGTCATGCCCTTTGGAACGTATGAACAACCTACCAACAGCTCGTAAACACGATGTTCAAGAAGCAAATCGAAGTAACCATGGAAGTCTATGTCGACGACATCATGGTGAAAGGCAAGTAACGGTCAGACCACATCGGCAACTTGGCAGAGACTTTTGACATCATCCGAGAGTACAAAATGAAGCTCAACCTAGCCAAGTGCACTTTTGGCGTCTCCTAAGGCCGATTCTTAGGCTACCTCGCAACCTAGCTAGGAATCGAGGCTCATCCAGAGCAGATCAGAGAAATCCTGGACATGAAGTCTCATACAACTCTAAAGGAGATCCAAAGTCTGACCGGGCGAACAGCCGCACTCAATTGTTTCCTGTCGCGATCCATCGACCAATGCAAACCTTCCTTCAAGGCAATCAAAATGGCACAGAAGGACAAATGGGATGACGAGTGCGAGAAAGCATTTTAGGACCTGAAGCAGTACCTGACATCACCTTCACTACTACCTAAGCTGGAAGCAGCGGAGAATCTATACATCTATATGGCGGTATCAAAAGTAGCAGCGAGCTCTACCCTCATACGAGAAGAGTTGGGGGCCCAACAGACTGTATTTTATACATTCAAAGCTCTATTCGATGCGGAAATCGGATACCCAAAGATTGAAAAGCTAATTTTGGGGCTAGTTGTTGCAGCTCGGAAGCTCGGACCCTACTTTCAAGGACATCCAGTCATTGTCATGACCTAGTACCCACTGCGATCAGTTCTGCATAGTCCAGACGCTTTTCAATGAGTGATGAAGTGAGCGTTGGAACTTGGCCAATACGACTTATTATATCAACCCCACACGGTGATAAAAGCCCAAGCATTAGTGAACTTCGACGTAGAATTCACCCCAAGCTTGAAGGGAGCAATAACTTAATCTGAAGGCACCTCGGAGGCAACCGAGCATACCGTAGCCGTACGGGCCTCACCTACAGGAGATTTTTGGCGTTTGTATGTCGATGGATCATCCAACTACCAGGGATCAGGAGCAGACCTAGTTCTTACTGCCCCGGAATGTTCCAAGCTCGAGCAGGCGATCACTCTAAGCTTCAAAGCGTCAAACAACGAAACAGAGTATGATGCCCTACTAGTAGGTCTCCGATTGGCAAAAGACCTCAGGGGAGTAAGTAGCAAAACATCCAAGGATGGCCCGATACCTCGATAAGGTATGAAAGCAGCTAGCAACTTTCCAGGTGTACACACTCACTCAGGTTCCACGAGCAGAAAATGCCCATACAGACGCACTAGCAGGCCTAGGCTCTGCCTTAGACCATCAGCTCAAGCGTTCTATCCTAGTCGAATAATTGGAGAAGTCGAGCATAGATGAGGAACCAACAGTCGATGTGGCGCAGATTAACATAACTCCAAGTTAGCAGGATCCCATCATCGACTACTTAGTTAATGGAACGCTCACCGCAGACGGACTGGAGTCTATGAAGCTCCAAATGAAGGCAGCACGCTATTACATATGGAACGGCATGCTCGTTTGCAGATCCTTTTCATGACCACATCTCCACTGCCTATCACCTCCCGACGACCTGAAGATTCTTAGCTCAATCCACGAAGGTGTATGTGGAAACCACTTTGATCGTTCCCTGGCGTAAAAAGCTCTTAACGCTGGCTACTACTGGCCAACCATGCATCAAGACGCCAATGAGTATGTACAAAGGTGCGACATTTGCAAGCGCTTCAAGCCCGTGCCCACACTACCTATGCCACCTGCCGCTGGGGGTAGATGCATGATGATCGTAGCGATCAACTACTTCACCAAATGGGTTGAAGCCAAACCCATGACTACAACTACCTATACAGATATAGAGCGCTTCATATGGAAGAACATCATCTGCCGCTTCGGTATCCCACACTCCATCGTCACCGACAATGGTCAGCAGTTCGTGGGAAGAACTTAGTGAAGTTCTTCGAAAAGTATGGCATCAAGCAGCACATGTCCAGACCTTAGTATCCACAAGGCAACGGGCAAGCCGAGGTATCCAATAAGACCATCCTCGACTACCTCAAGAAGTCATTCTCAGACAAGAAGAGCAAGTGGCCAAAAGAGCTCCCCGGTGTTCTATGGGCGTATCGTACCACTAAGAGATGAACAACTGGTGAAACTCCATTCTCCTTGGCATATGGCTCTGAGGCGATCATTTTTCCCAAAGTCATGATGCTAAGCATCAACATTGTACTGCCGAATTTCGAGCAGAATGAGAATGAGATGGCCACAAACTCAGACTTGGCAGAGGAAAAGTGCGAGAAGGTTATCTCCTGCATTGCGGCCTATCAGTAGCAGCTCATCTCCAGTTACAACAAGAGGGCGAAGATCCAACAGTTCCAGCCAGGGGACTTAGTAATCAGAAAATCATTCTTCACTGGTCGACGGGAAGGCTCCAAAAAGATGGCTCACATCTGGCAAGGTCCGTACAAAATCAACCGAGTAGGCGGAAAGGGTAGCTACACCCTCACCACCATAAGCGACCAAGAAATCGACAAGCCTTGGAATGCCTACAACCTGAGAAAGTACTATGTGTGACCTCCCACCCTTCCTTGGACCCTGTTCAAGACGAATAAAGTTTGAAGACTCAAGAAGCTCGACGAACAAGACCTCGCATGCCGATGATTATCAGTTGTTATGCCATTACTGCTTACCAACCAAGTTAATAAATTTCTTTATTTTCAATGAAGATTGAAGGAATTATTCACAAGCCTAGGCCGAATGCATAAACAAACTAACCACCCATATGACAAGCAGAAGACATTTCTGCCATTGCAGACATGGCATGTGCTCTCTAATTAGGAGAGGGTAAACTAATCTGAAATATCCAGACGTAGATGGGTGGTACGACTGCTCAGTTTCCCCTGAATACAGCGACTACTTGAGCCGGACGACTCCCATAATTGGACGAAATAGTCATTTTCCTATAATAGATTTAGCCGACTGAAGGATTTAATTTCGCGGGATCCTGGGTCTCTAACCAGAAGAGACGCTAAGTGCAGGACACCTGCCCATGAAAGAATTCACGTGACTGGATGGTTCATCCTCGACGTGCAAGTCTTCATAAAAGTAGCTTGGTTTTAAAGTATTGCAATACTAATTAAGTGACTTACGGAATCAAGCTACCATTTGGAAGGATATGGCTTCTGAGGCGTGATTCTGCCTACACCTTACGCCTAAAACACCACCGAGAGCCAATGACAACTCTTGAAATGGTTATGCGGGTCGTCTGCATCTGTAAGTGAGTCGCCCGGCTAACGACCTAACGGCTGGCAGCCCAAGGTAATCTGTAAGCCGAGACTTACACCTGCTATGACTATGCAGACCTGTCTGTTTATTTAAAAAAAAAAGCATTTCTGGTCGATGGTCTACGGTTTAAGTTTCGCAGAAGCTAAAGCCGAAGTATGACTATAACAGTTACGCGGATTTCCTCTGCTTTCTACGAGTAGCATGTGTTCGGCCGTTAATTTTATAAGTTAAAAACTTCACAACACGCCTCGGAAAGGGCCAAAGCTCCAGAAGCCACTCAAAGCTAAGGTACGACTATAGCAGCTACGCAGATTTCCTCTGCTTTCTACGAGAAGCAAGAGTCCAGTCGATGGCTCTATAAGTTAAAAACTTCGCAACACGCCCCAGGAAGGTCGAAGCTCAAGAAGCCACTAAAGCTGAGATTCACGACAATAATGCCTACGCAGACTTGCCTACTTCCTACAGAGGCAACGAATTCAGCCGTCGGCTCTATAAGTTAAAAGTCTCGCACCTTTTTTCCTTTTGCAAGTAAAGCTCTAGAAGCCCCAAAGCCAAAACTAAAGCCTAAAGTGACGACATGGGATCGACTGCTCCATCGAAGTAGCCAACACAACTGTCTGTCCTACGGCAAAGTTTTGCAAGTCGCCTAAAGCAGGCAAGGCTCCTGAAGCCCCGAAGCCAAAACTAAAACCTAAGTGACAATGTGGGTTCGACGGCTTCATTGAAGCAGCTCACCCAGCCGCCCGTCTTACGGTAAAGTTTCGCAAAAGACATGGCTAAATAGAAGGATTGAACAAAGCAAGGAAAACTGTTTATTAAATTTCTAGCAAATTGATAAGCCGGCTCGAAGGCCAACAAATTTTGAATAAAGCGGAACGAAAAGGAAAAGAAGAAAATTCCTAAGTCTAAGTAAAAAGACTACTCATTAGCAGCATGCGCAACCATTGGTCCCTCGACTACCACGCATTCAGCAGCTGCGTCACTCTTAGTAGCCAAAGCTTCCATCAGCACATCCTCAACTACCCCTGCCTGGACTGCCTAACCCTCAGCTGCTCCACCAAAGGCAGCCTCAAAAGAGAAATCAAGCAGATTAACTGGAGAAGTGGAGAAAGTTTCGAAGTCCTTCTCAGAAAACTCATAATCCAACAACCTGCCCTGAAGATGGTCTACATAGCCAAGACTATAGAAATCGGCTTGAGAAGAAGCAAACGCTATTTCGTGACCGACTTTCTCATTCTTCAGCTGCAAATTCTCCTCAACAAGCCCAGTGTGAGCACCCTGCAGCTTATCCAATTCCTTTCTCAGGTTCTTGCTAGCAGACATTACACCTTGCAGATCCATTTCCTTGGGCTCAAGCTTATTAGCAACCTTCTTGAGATGAGACACTTCAGCATGCATGAAGATAAGCTCATCGTCATTGGCAAAACAAGCAAATCATAGCTCCGAATTGACACACTCAAGGTCCTCGACCACTGGAGAAACACAACTAACTTCCTTCTCTGCAGCTTCAAACATCGCCTGAGTCGCACTAAGCTTAGCCTTCAAATGGGCGACCTCTTGATGAGCGATCTCCAGCTGCATAGAAGTGGGGGCAGAGACATCAGACCCTTTCAAAACAGCAAGTTCATATTTGAGCTTCTCGATCTTTTTAGCAACAGAGCGAAGCTGAGCCACCAACGCCACTTCGGTCTCCTTACCACACTTGACATCATCATGATCAACGCGCATAGACTCTACCACCATGATCAAAGTCTTATGCATTGTAGCAATCAAGAAGGATCTCCTCAAGTAGGCAGGATGCTTCGCAAAAGAGTTTGAGCGGATGACAACTTTCCCAACACTGTCAACAAACCTTGGGAAACTCTCCAACCTCATACTCGGTGGATTTCTCACAACTGCCCGTGTGAGCAGATTTCCCCTTCTCAATAGGCGAGTCAGTCTTGGCAAAAGGAGGAACATGCCTATAAGCCACCTTAACAGCAGAATCCATTTTCTCGCTCTTCATAGTGGCGAGCCATTCAAAAGCCGAACCAAACTTAGCTCCCGATGGACGCTTCGATACAAACCCAGACACCGGGGGCACCACCAAACCCTTCTACTAGGTAAGCCTCTCAACAATGGATGTGGCTACGTTCGGAGAAGTAGGTTTTACAAGTTCAGGCTCGACGAACTTTTTCATCCCTTTTGGAGAAGTCAGGTCAATGACGAGCTTCTCAGCAGCTGACGAGCCCCCGCGAGCAGTAGAAGAAGTCCTTGGTTTCTTCTCGGCCGAAGGCTCACAAGCAGGTGAGGAAGATCTATTCTTTTCACCCTCATTGGCAACAGGCTCTACAGCAGCAATCGGTCAAGCAAGCGCCTCATCCTTTATTCGCTTTATCTCTTCCTTTGGAGGCAGTCCGCCTTTCGCCCGATGAAGATAACTGAGCAGCTAGCGCCACTCTCAATACTCAGCAGGAATGCCCAAGGCGATGTGCACTTTCTTCATATCTGCCGAAGTTTTTAGAGTTGAGCCAAATTCCGAATCTACATTAAGTAAGAAAGATGATTAGTAAACTGAAGTCCTGAAGTAACTCAACAAAAATTCAAGCAGGCCAAGAATGAAGCAGTTCACTTACCACTGATAAAGACAGTCGGAACGTGCAGCTCAAGAGAGGAGTCAACCTCCCAATCTCCACTTACCTCCAAGGTGTTCCTCGCCCACTCATCATCACCTTTGCAGGGAGCATCGAGCAGCCTATAGCGAGATCTTAGCTACCCCACACCTTCCTTGTGGCCGATTTCAAAGAATTACTAGAACTCACTTATGGCCAAGCCAAGATTAAACAACCTGCTCAAGTTTAAGAACCTCACCATCGCACTAATTGCATTTGGGGAGCACTGAGCAGGCGCGCATCTCATGGAGCAGATCACTTCTTGGAAAAGACGCGGCATGAGAAAAGTGAATTCTAACACGAAGTAATACGAATGGAATTTGATTGCCCTCTTCTTAGCAATGGCATATTCGCCGCACGGTTCATGGCAGCTATCATCCTTCACCCGCTTGACATGAACCCCTGACGGAATCGCATGCTTGTACGCCTCAAGAAAATCCCGAAATAGCTTGTCAGAATTGATCTTTACATGCGTAGCCTTGAAATAGCCCACCTTGCCGGAAGAACCACCTTGACGATACAAAGGTGGAGGATACTCGTCACTTTTACGATTAAAGGAAGACATTTTAAGGTCCCTGCAAAAAGCACGAAGAAAAATATTTAGAAGGCAACTTGTGAGAAAAAAAAAATGAAGAACCGAGAGCCAAGCGCCAGACCTAAAGGCCCAGCCTTTTCACTCGCAAGCAGCACAGCCCAACACGGAGGGAGGCACACGCTTCATCTCCCCCTCTTCTTCGCACACCAAATGTCCCGAGCAAGCAGGCCCAAGCCTCTCGGCCTAGGCCACCAGGACCCGAGAGCCGGCCTGAGCCTGTCTTTCCCATTCTTTCATCGCACGCCTGCAGGGGCCCATTCCTAGCAGCGCTCCAAAAAGACCCAATGGCCCACGACCCGGTCTGCTTGTGAGGGGGGCTAGCACCTCACGCATCTCTCCCTCTCTCCTACACTCCAGCGAGCCCGAGCCCAGCACTGTTCCACCAGCACCTCGGCCCAAGCCGAGCCGACCCTGTGCCGCACAGCCCACTATGTACAGCAGCACCGTGGCACCTCTACCACGTGTTCTACATGACCTCGGCTCCTGCCTAGCCAATTTTTCCAGTCCCAGGACTCCCAAAAATTTCAAGAATAAGAAAATTCAAATTTTTCTTACCTTGGTGCGGCACGGAGAAGAAGAACTACAGCGAGGGACGACTCTTTGAAAGGGCAAAAGAATAAGAAAGCTTGGGGAGGGGAAAGAAAATTTTCCTCTGGCTTCTCTTCCTTGTTGGAATGATGATTGTTCTCCAAATTTATTTAATCTCCAGCTTAAGGTAGAATTAAATAGGTATTGGGGACAATTGGTTTCCTTTTCCTGGAAGAAGTCTTATCTCGAAATCAAGAAGGGAGATCAAGTTCAAATTGGGAAACAACTCTACAAGCCCAAGCAGCTTGGGATTTTTACACCTACTGCCATTTTCCTACGTGCAGCCCAGCAGGTGTGGGGGCATTTGTGGAGCCTAAAATAATCCCAAAAATTCTAGAGGCGACACATAGACTTTTTCCCAAGAAAGACAAGATTGCCCTCAATAAATAGGCAGGCTTTTTAGATGCTCCGACGCGCAGCTCACAACCCTAAAGGTCTCAGCAGCTGAATACGACTGTCCACAGCTCACCTGCCCTTGGCAAGGACAAGTCAAAGTATTAAAGATAAGGATTAATTACCCAAATCCTATATTTAATAAATTCCCAATGGAAGATTGACTCCAATCAAGTAAGTAATTCCAATTTAAATCAATTAGGGAAAATTACTCCATTATCTCAAGATATCATTTCCTATTTAATATCTTGAGAATATTTCTCCATAAACCTTGGCCAATAGGATGCCGCCATGTGTAGGGTAAAACCCTAACACTATGGCCCTATCCCTATAAATACCACATATTCTACCAAATTTCAGAAGCTTTTGCAATCCTAAAAAACCCTAAACACTTTATTCTTCTCTCAGAAACTGACTTAGGCATCAGAGATCCATTGGCTTCCCCCCCGCCCAACCTCGTGGGCGCGTGAGGCTTAGGTCCTTGATCAAATGTGTTAATTGTCTTGCAGTTATATTTTCGTCAAGATTGAAGATGACAGAAATTTGGATCAACAGTTAGAACTATGTTTCCTTTTTCTTTAGAGACAATTGTTAGAAGTTTTAACTTAGAACTATGTTGTTGTAAGCTTGTATTTTTATTTTTTACTGGAACAATTTAATTCTGTTTTTTACTATATATCTTTCTTTAACACGCAATATATGACTGGAGCACTATCAAACAAATTACTGCAAAATCGAATGTACATATTAAATATGCATACATTAGAACAATGAATTTTTTATTTCGGAGTAAAATGGTCCAGCTACATCATTTTCGTCATCATCATTATGGTTACACATAAACTTTGAACAAATAAAACCTAACGGACTAAGGAGGATTATATAACACCAAAGTCTCTAAAATATTAAATTATTGTAGCTATATATATCTATACAAAGTAACAAAACTGTGCTCCAAGTCAATTCTTTTGTCTCACAGTATTCTGTTCTTTATCCACCTCGTTTCTCCTTTTTAAATAATGAAGAGCTAATTAGCTTTAGTTTCTTCGTCAATGCAAGAGTGGTAGTCTAACTTTTGGACGTACGAGGACAAACATTTGCCCCCACAACTGAAATTTCTGTCCAACCTAGCATGCATTTGTTAACGGTCAAATTCAAGACAAAAAATATTTAAAAACTTTTTCAAACCACCAATATAAAATATCCTCCTAAACTCCAAAGAGAGAAAATAGTAAAACTCAAAATTCTGGTAATTCTGGCGTTCCCCCATGACCAGTTCTAATGAAAAGATCATACCAAAATTCCATGCCATCATCCATGTTTAGACCAAATCTAAAACCAAATTCCTCCGAATCGTTTTTGGTGATGGGAAACTCCGATATTGGTTCATCATTTGAGGCCTTTGGAAATTGTAATGGGATGCTGGAATTATCAGTTGAAAGTGCCTCTGACCAGAAGCTGTCATCAATATCGGGGAAGGTTTCCGACAACTCCATGTTTTCGCCCTTGACGACGATTGTGTCCTGATCGGTACTCAATGCAGCTGAGACTCCTGTGACTGAGGAGGAAACATCACTAGAAGATGGGTGTGGATAATTCAAATTTTCAGGTTCATCAGCAAATTGGCTTGTGACATTGGAAGTACTGTTACTACTACTTCTTGTTGGTGATGTTGTTGTAGTATGATCTTTGAGTCTTTTTTTCAAGTGGGTGTGCCATACATTTTTTATTTCGTTATCGGTGCGTCCTGGTAATCTTGCTGCAATTGCTGACCACCTGAAAACGAAACAAAAGATTAAAATTAAGCATTTGCAAGATAATTTAACTACCAAGTAGGTAATTTTGGGAAAATAGCTACAATAACATGCTTTGATATTTGGTTCACAGTAATGATTATTTTTTAATAATGACAATCACATATCGACGACACAACGATGACATAATGATGATATAATAATGAAAGAAAAAAAAACACTGATCATTTCTACAATAAAATGTCAAATATCAAAATATATTTATTTCAGCTAATTGTCTTAAAATTTTATGCTTAAATTTGAGCTTTGAGAGTTGTGACTGCATAGTAAGACAATTATTTATCAACTTCATGGTTGCATGTTATTTACAATCAAATTATGTCTATTGTGGTGGCTTCCAAATAGAGAATCTTTTTTGCCAGCTCCCACTTGCTACTCTCTAACAGAAAATCAGTGCCTTTGATTTGTGTGTTCGAGAAACGATCCTATATTTTATTTTTTGGTTCATAAGCGAGGCTAGAGAGGAGTAGGGTGTGCATATTTGTCCTCAGATCTCGAGTACATGTATAAATGCCCTTCTTCTTTGTAAAAACAAGCCTTAATGAGTTTGATAGAAATTTTCTTATTAATTTGACTATGTTAATCCTCCTTATGATTGATAACTTGATAGGTGGCAGCAGGGTAAAAAGGCTAGATAAACATGCATGTTTTGAAACTAGCTTAATTACGAAAGTTGCATGAAAATTAAAATTTGATGCTTTTATTTACCTGTTACCCAGCATTTCATGCAACTTAATGATAGCTTCCTCTTCTTCTCTTGTGAAGTTTCCTCTCTTAATATCCGGCCTCAAATAGTTTGTCCACCGAAGTCGGCAGCTCTTTCCACATCTCAACAACCCTATTTCAAGAAAAAAAAAAACAAGTGAAAAAGATGAGTCCAAAGCTCAAAGCAATTATAGCAACGTTGCTATTGAAGTGTTCTTAATTATTATTGGTAATTTTCCAGTTTTAGTATTTGTTTAATTAATTCAACATGAAACATGTATAAATGGTGTGTAACATTTTTTATAAAAGCGGTATTCTAAACTAAATTCATTTAAATTACGAGGAGCGAAATTCGAAATTGGGTGCAAAAGAGGAGAATAGACTTCTATAGCTAGCTAACTTAATTCAGGTTTGCAAATGGTATATAACATATATAGAACTGCAAAATTTGTCATCATGCAATGCAAAGATGTGGATTACTATCTTTGATTGGAGAACCGATCTTTGTGGCCTATATATCTTTGGAGAAAAAAAAACCCAGATGGGAAGTTGTAATTACCAGCTTGCTTTGGCAGGGCACGCCAATTTCCATGGCCATATTTTTGGATGAAGGATGTAAGAATTTGATCTTCTTCAGAGGTCCATGGCCCCTTCTTCAATCCCATCTTCTCACAGCAAGGAGCTCTCCCCATTTCTCTCCAAATTAATTTGGGTGAAAAATGCTAAGAATACAGCAGTACTTGTGTTTGAGAGCTCAATATTTCTGAGGCCTTGGCTGGCTTTTTATCTTAAGATCCACAGTACACAAAAGGATGTTTGACTGGACCAAGATAGACAGATTAAAAATAGAATCGCAAGTTCCTCGAAGGAGCTCATAATCTATCGATTAAAATAATAATTAACCTAATTACTAATTAGCAATTCGTTATTATGATTAAGATTTAGAGAGTTGCAGATTACTAGATTTTGGCATATAGATACTATTAAAAGTACGGGACCGAGGGAAGAGGATCCTCTCCGGATCCATATTATAGAAATCCTAGGAATCTCCATATCTTAACCGTTCATCATACATCGTACGGTCAATTTTCGTTAAATACAATTTATATTTAAATTTAAATAAAAAAATTAAATAATTTTTTATCGCACGATATATAATGAATGGCTGAGATGTAGAAATCCCTAGGACCCCTGCAAAATGGATCCGAATGGGATCCAATTCCGGGACCGAGGACGTGCGGCAGACAAAAAATCTTCCATGATCTCATAAAATAATAAGGAAAACAAGGAAAACTAGTAGTGTGACGTTGGATGGTTGAAGCAGCCAGATTAATTTGGGTTTGACACTAACCCTTTCTATGTAGTTTTGCTGAAAACATCAAAGCAATTTTCTATTTTAGTTGAGATATTGAATAGGAAATTGTAAGACCTACCCCAATTCTTAGAGTAAAACTCAAATTTTAGGTTTTAAACTTACCCCAACTTGCTCCTATCCTTGAGAAAAATATGAGTTTTAACCTAGAACTCATTTCTGGGGCAAATTTAACCCATGATTCCCCATGAATTAGTGAGGTTGACCTACCATATATGTGTATTTTTTTTAGTTTTATATTTATAAATTCATTGAATCCAACGGTTAAGATATAATATGTCACATCCCGGCCCGGGGCGGATCACTTCCTAGGCCCACTCCACCACCGTAGCACAATATTGTCCGCTTTGGGCTTACCATTTCTTCACGGTTTTGTTTCTGGGAACTCACAAACAACTTCCTAGTGGGTCACCCATCATGGGAGTGCTCTAGCCCCCTTCTCGCTTAACTTCGGAGTTCCTACGGAACCCGAAGCCAGTGAGCTCCCAAAAGGCCTCGTGCTAGGTAGGAATGAAAATATACCTTTAAAGATCATTCACATGGGCGATGTGGGATGTCACATAATATGATCAAATTCAACGGTAAAAAAAAAAATTCTAACCGTCCAAATTTAAATCCAACAGCTAAAGTAATTAAAAAAAAAATTCTTTTATGTGTTTCATATTCTTTCTTAGTGTTCCACGAGTTTCATAGTGTTGGTCTAGTGATTTTTCAATATTTATTGCAATCTAAATATTTTTAGATTAAAATGTTCATTAAATTAAATTTACTTTAAGAAATAAAAATTATCCTAAATTTAATATTTAATAATCTCGGGCTAAAAATTTGACACAAAAAGGTTGGAGGAGAAAAACTGTTTATGGGTTAAAAGCTAAATTTTTTGGGTAAAATTTTTTAAATTTGAACCCAAGGGTTGGAGATGGTATGGATTAATAATTTTAAAAGGTTTTTTTAGCCAAAATGGTCTCTGAGATTGGCATAACTCCTCACATTGGTCCCTATGATTTGAAATCACAGAAGTGGTCCATGAGTTTGTCCACCATCAATCATTTTGGTCATTTCTTGAAAAATCTCCTTTAAATAAGGATAAGATGACAAAAATACCCTCAATTTTCTCAAATCCTTGTGACCCATTGTTTATTAAATTGAATGTATTTTTGTCATTTTATCCTTATTTAATAAAGATTTTCCCCATAATAACTAAAATGGTTGATGATGGACAAACTCAGTGACCATTTCTATCGATTTCAAATCTCAATAATCAAAGTGAGAAGTTATGTCAATCTCAAGGACTATTTTGGCTAAAAAACCATTTAAAATAATACTTGCATTAATGCACGTGGATATCCATATCCACTCGTTGTGAATAATGTATATTTATCAGACAAAATTCATAATCAAAATTTTTTAATTTTTTAATTTTTATTTGAAGATCATTCATTTAAAAAATTATTCAAATAAGTGATAGCTTAGTCATTCAAATGTTTGAAATAAATCAACGGTGTAGGTAACAAGTAACGTAGTTATTATGAACCGTCCATTTATTTAGTATATTTGGATAACCAAACAATTTCCAATTGGAATGATTTTTTGTAGAGATGATCTTCAAATAAAGATTAAGAAATCAAACAGTTCCGATCATAAAACTTTATGTGGTGAAAATCTTATTCGCAAGGGTAGATGCCAAGGGAATGGAAGTAGTATCCATAATTGATCTATTAAAAATTATACGGATAGTAGTGTACTCATGGTGAAGTATTCTTTATAAACTTAATATAAGTTTAAGCTTGTAAGTCATTATTGGGTTTAGTCCAATTGTTGGGTTAGGTCCATTTACTAATTATCCACATCAACTTTTTATTATCTTCATAATAATTTGTGATAAATGTCAGCTATCACATCCCGGTCTAGGGCGGATCACTTCTCGGGCCCGCTTCACCACCGTAGCACGATATTGTCCGCTTTGGGCCCCGACCATGCCCTCACGGTTTTGTTTCTGGGAACTCACGAGCAACTTCTCAGTGGGTCACCCATCCTGGGAATGCTCTAGCCCTCTTCTCGCTTAACTTCGGAGTTCCTATGGAACCTGAAGCCAGTGAGCTCCCAAAAGGTCTCGTGCTAGGTAGGGAAGAGAATATACATTTAAGGATCAATCCCCTAGGCGATGTGGGATGTCACAATCCACCCCCTTAGGGGCCCGACGTCCTCGTCGACACACTTCCGGCCAGGGATTGGCTCTGATACTAATTGTCACATCCCAGCCCGGGGCGGACCACTTCCCGGGCCCGCTCCACCATCGTAGCACGATATTGTCCGCTTTGGGCCCCGACCACGCCCTCACGGTTTTGTTTCTGGGAACTCACGAGCAACTTCCTAGTGGGTCACCCATCCTGGGAGTGCTCTAGCCCACTTCGGAGTTCCTACGGAAACCGAAGCCAGTGAGCTCCCAAAAGGCCTCGTGCTAGGTAGGGATGAGAATATACACTTAAGGATCAATCCCCTGGGCGATGTGGGATGTCACATCAGCCCTTATTTATATGCTTCTTTACCTCAATTTTAGGATCAAATATAAAAAATAAATATTGTTTCTCCTTTTTTCTGCTCCTAATTCGTATTTCAATTTTTTCTTCTACCTCCATCATAGGTTAACTACGTTATGTAATCTATGTTGTAGGTACTATATATCAGCATATATACTAGTATGAATTTATAAATGTATTAAGATGAAATTTCTTTGAACTATTTTCATGGATGATAGGTACTAATTTTTATTTATTTTCATAGATATCTTTATCGTAGGTTAAATGTATTTTACCAACCTATGATACAAGTTTCATATTTGATTACATATATATTTTCTTTTAACTATTTTCCTGAAAGTAGTTAGATTTTTATATTTAAATATTCAAATTAAAAATTTGTGTCAAGATGCATAAATTAAGAAATTTAATTAAAGTTAAAAAATAAAAAAACTGGAATAAATCCAATAATTAAAGTTGGAAAATAGAAAAACTGGACAAAATTCAACAATAACTCAAATTTTTGGAACTGGATTAAAGTACCCCTTCTTTATAATGTGTTGCTATTGTTCCACACATATTATCTATTTATTAATACTACACTATTTAGTAATGAAATTTGAATAATAACTATTTTGTTCTTGTATAATACGGGAATTTGTAATAACATGTGAAAGTTTGACCGTCGTGTAGGAAAATCTCTTTCGTAACACGGACATCATGTTTAGGCTTTTGCATCTCCAACTGAAGCTTGTTATATTACTATTACAGGCTTAGTTGATATTAAATAAAATATTTCGTTTTTTACTTGTTGATATAAAAATAATAATACAAAATTCAAATATAATAAATTTAGAGAATTGCTATTACCACATAAAAAAAGTTGTTTTGTACTCCTTATATGTAATCCTTAGACCTAACAATTTCTTACAAGACACGTAAACGACACGAAAATAACGGATTTCGAGTCAACACGAAAACCAATTGGATCCTTAATAACGGGTCCTTAACAGGTTTATACGAAAGTGACACGTGGGTAACCCATTTTGACACGTTAAGAAAAAAGTTATTTTGATGACTAAAAAACTTACTATAAAATACAATAGCCATAGAGTATATCTATATATTGTATATTAAATATGTATTATTGTATTATCATTCTATATAAATTTAAAAAAAAATTAAGTTTTATTTATTTATTTTTATAGTATAACATAGGCAAAGTGACACACCCCGATCTAAATCAAGGCATGCTGGCCATCACGTGAACGTGACGTAACCATAAGCACAGTGCGGAAGCAAGATTAAGAAGGGAAATACGAACAAATTAAAATCAAGCAACTAGCAATCCTAACTAAGAAAGCGTGCTAGTGCGAGAATAAGTGTAAAATATACAACCAGAGCTTAACTAGCCTAAGATCAGTCAAGGAAAAGTACTAATTAAACAACACCCAAAGGTGGTCCTACATGAATGATGGTCTGTCAAAACCTTCGATGTATCCTCGTAAGCCACCAACCAAACTTTCGCCTAATACCTGGAGGGGCACAAAACGAAAAGTTGAGTGGGTCAGAAACAAGGTTTTCTAAAATCATTTCATAGCTCAAAAGCTCTAACCCCTCGTTGGAAAACTTGTATAATTTCCCAGAAAATAGTATACATACGTATAATCTCAAAACCATGCTCAATATAAATATCCAAAACCACATGTGTATGCCATGCATATGCCATGCCCAATATCACAATATAACAAATGTAAGCCAGGTAAAGTAATCTCAATGAAATAACATATTAACCGAAGCCCCTGCAGTGGCCTGTACGGTTAATTTATATAGCTCATCGCTCCATCTAGCCGGAGTCACCTAAAGTGACCTGTACGGCAATATATCTGCACACGAGTCAGAACCACCTGTAATGGTCTGTACAACAAGACTGGGTATAAATAAATATGCTCTAGTGCTACGATCACGTGAAGACTGTGCGATAAATCGCGGGTCACCTACGAGTCGGAACCAACTATAATAGTCTGTACAACAAGACTATGCACCTAACTAGGATCCAAGGTGAGCGTGTGGTGCAGGAGGTGAACATCACGTGAAGGATTATGCCCTGGCCCTGGGCGGGAGCACTGACATCGGGGTGCAGGTTGATGAGCTCAATATACATCTCAATAACAGCATCCATCTCATAACCATTCATAGCATAACATACTTACCTAGAGCTTACCTGGGCCTCCGCAGCACCATGCAACAATATACATAATCATGATGATGCATATACTAAAATATGATGCATGTATGACACGGCATTTAAATCACATTTCCTTTAAAGTACTTTTTCTGGGAAAAACGTCAAGTGTGTGTGTGTGTGTGTGTGTGTGCGCGTGTATTGAAAACAAAAGCCCATTCACTGGTATGTAGATGGGTCGTAACCTCCGTGCCTAGCCTAGCTACACTCGTCCTCCGGATAGGCCTTGCCTATATGAGAAATAACCAAGGTTCTAAAAAACGCTAGGCGCTAGTTGGGCGGCGGGCTAGCGCCTAGCGCCTAGGCGGCTTAGGCAGATTTAGGTAAATTTCTTGTATATCATGTAAATAAGTGCATATTGACACCTAAAAAAAAAAACTATACTTGTATGGATAATAAAATAATGATAAAATGCAAATTAGGCACACTATTTCCATAAGTATTGGATGAACTTGTAGTTAATCCATCATATGCAAATTAGATACACCATTTCCATAAGTATACCACCATGAAACCAAAAATGAAAAAAACACACAATTAATAAAAAAAATATATAACACAATTAATAAAAAAATATATATATAAAAAAACCTCCTAGGGCCGCCTAGCCTGCCTAGCCCACCCGATTTTTCAGCCTGATTTGTCCAAAAACGCCTCGGTTGCTAGGCGCCGCCTATGGTGTTTTTTAGAACACTGGAAATAACTGCAATAACGTTAATTAACGCACATAAACAACACAAGCTAGTAACTTCTTATATATTGCTCAATTTGGGTATATGAATATACCACTGAGACCTACTCATCGTCAGAAACATCCCCATATTTTTAAAATAATTTTCAGATCACCCATGCGCCGGCAAGCACACGCCACACGCACGGCCACGCGCAGGGAACCCTGACGGAAACAGTAAACGGCGTTAGGAATATTCCTCGGAATATTCCGTTAAAACTAATGGTGTTACTTGACGCCGTTAGGAATATTCCGTCAACTCTGACAGAATATTCTCCCTTCTTCTCCGATGGGCTTCGCCGGTCGCCGCCGTTTGAACTTTGAATTTTCGCCGGATTCTGGGAAAATTTTCAAATCTTCATATCTTCTTCATTTCTCATCCAAAATTCATGAAATTTATATCAAAATGAAGCCCATAACAAGGAGAACACATTCATACCTCTTTGAAGCTCCAAAAATCACGGGATCTCGCCGGAGAAATTCCAAGAAAACCGGCCAACTTCGAAATTCACGATCCCGACGTCCAATTCCTTCAAACGAAGCACTTCGAGCTTCCTTAAGACCTCCTTAAGCTCCCTATGAGCTTAGATTTTCCTAAAAATCAACATTTTACGTCCATATCAACAATGCATGAAAATTGGGGTTTCGGTTTCACGAGATTTCAAAAGTATCCTTACCTGGAATGGGTACCAATCAACTCATCTGAGCTTCACGAACACAATGGTGTCTTTTTTGACCACGATCTGTAAAGTTTCGACGGGTTTTGGGTGCTTGTCCGTACGAAATGGGAGAGAGAGAGAGTGAAGGTCTGAGAGAGAGAGAGTGCACGGGAGTGAGAGAAGAGAGAGAAAGACTGTGAATGTGACAGCCCGTCCCTGTTTTACAATTGTATAAGATTTTTAATAAGTGATTTTACAAAATTGCCCTTCGAGGCACGTGTGTTGACTGAGGTTAATTACGGTGTCGTGTCACCTAAGTTTTGTTTTCTTGGCATATCCTCATAGTACTCGTCACTACGGACGCGTGGGCGCAGACGGTTCGTAATTTCGAGCTATACCGCAGAAGTTATTGACGTTTGAAGTTTGAGACATTTTAGTAATTTAATTATTTTTAGAGAGTTTCAGATTTTTTTGAAGAAATCTGGGGTGCCACATGTGTGGCCCAGATTTAAAGATAAAATGGGATGGATGGTGGAGATGAAAGGAAAGGAAAAGAAAAAAAAAAAAAAAAAAAAAAAGAAGAAGAATAAAGCTGCTTAATGGCAGCGAATGAGAGGAGAGAAAGAAGATGGGCACAACCCAATCGGAAAGAAGAGAGGGAGGTGAGGAGCGAATCAGGGAGAGATCAGGGAGGGAAAGGAGAAAGGTGAGTGACACCCAACCATGACCTCCTTCCCCTTGATCCGTTTTCGACCCGTAACCTTCAACCCGTTTCCACCATAATTTCCGATGGTTTTCCATTGGATTTTCCACGAAATGGACCCAGCTACTACTCCCAAACATCATCTAGCCCTTCCCTTTTCCTATTACACCTCAAATTTCAAGAGATTTGGGCTTGAAATTGGGAAAAATCGCACCGGTGGGTGCGACGGTTCTTGCTCGAGATTTACCAAATTTTGAAATGATTTCTTCCAATTACCTCCACCCATAGCATCCTCTTGAGGTCTGGAACAAAGCCCAAACAAGTTTGGAGGCAGCGGAGATGTTTTGGAGACGGATCGAACACACCCAAATTCAAGGGTTCTATACGGTTTTAGAGAAATTGGAGCTCTTATTGACCGAATTGGCCTTGGTCACAGGTATGAAAGTTGTTTTACTCTTTGAGATCTTCAATTCTGCCAATTTTGAGATCACAGGTATGAAATTGGAGCTCTTATTGACCGAATTGGCCTTGGTCCCGTACGGCGCGTGGCCAGTGGGCCGTCAATGTTATTTTTAGGCTATGTTTGATATCCTGAATTCAGTTTTGATAGTGATTTGGCGTAAGTGGATCATTGAGCCAGATTCTTTACGATTCGTGGTTAGGTAAAAATATGAATTGGCGATCCAACCGTTGGATCGTCACGAAACTTTGATACATTGTAGTACTTAATATTTGAAGAATGTTGAAACTTACGAATCAGGAATCCGATGTATGGATCTTCCCGAATTGGATTTGTAAGTTCATAAAATAAAAGGTTAATCGCCATTTGGTTTTGGAAATTGGCGGAGATCTAACCGTTAGATCATAACGAAACTTTGATATGTGGTTCTATAAGCATAATGTGAATCATGAGAAGTTACGGATGGGAAATCTGATATGCGGATCTTCCGGATTGAGTTATGTAGGGTTGTGGACCCTACCGTTGATCTTTGATCGACGGTTGACTTATGGTCAATGAGTCTTGAATCACTCTTGAATGCCCTTGAGGATGTGTTTTATATGAGTTATGTGTGCTATCGACAAGTATTCTGAGATGTGATTTAATAATTGTTCTAGGCGCCGATCGTTCGGGACGCTTCGGTACTCGTTCTAGCGAGTTATAGCGTGGACCCCAGGTGAGTGGGCTTTTGTTTTCAGTGTGTATATATATACACACTTACTGATTTTCCCAGAAATTGAATTTAAATGAAAGTATGTTTTAAAATGCCATGCATAGAATTGATATGAAATATATGAATTGGTATATGATGCATATGAATGAAATGATGCGGTGGACGCACAGGTAAGTATCAGGTGAGTTATATTGTGTTGATGATTTGAATTGTGTTAAGAGCTCATAACCTGCACCCCGGTGTTAGTGCTTATGTTGAGATTCACCTCCCACACCGCACGCTCCCTTGGATCCAAGTAGGTGTAAGTCCTGTCATACAGACCACTTCTGTGGTTCCGACTTGTAGGTGACTTGCGATTATTCGCACGGCCGTTTTGATGAGTATAGCACTAAAGCGTATTATTACACCAAGTCCTGTCGTACAGACCATTTTAATGGTTCTGACTTGTGTGTAGGCATAGGTATTAAGCTATATGATTAGCCGTACAAGACCACTGCAGGGTCTCCGGTTGATTTATTATTTCACCTGATATATATATTTGCGAATCTTCATTATGTTATTGATGCATATAGCATGGCATACTTTCATAATACTGATTTTGAATCATGATTTGAGAATATGATGATATACATATGTTTATATGCTATTTTCTGGGAAAGTATACAGGTTTTTCAATGAGGGGTTATAAATGTTGATAAATGAGATGTTTTCGAAAAGCTTTTTTTTTGCCCACTCACGCTTTTTGTTTTTCACCCCTCCAGGTTCTTGTAGCATAGTTTCTTTATCGACAAGGACTCGTGGCATATCTCAGTTCAAGTGGCTACTTCTGAGGGTATGATCTCTACCCACACTACTGTACTTTACTTATGCTCTGACAACGCGTGTGAAATGGGTCCATACCCACTGACAGCGCACTCTGATATTTAGACACCTTTAGGTTTAAATCTATTTGCATTCTTCCATATCATCACTTTTTGGCTTCGTCACCTTCCAGGTGTCGGCCAGCACAGCTCGATTCGGAGTCTTAGTGGACATTCCGGGTCGGGGTGTGTCAGTGAATGTGTGTGTGTGTGTGTGTGGTCTAAACACCACCAATCAACCTCCCAAAGTAGATACACACACATACCTTAATTAATGCCTAGGGGCATTTTCGTCATTTCACGTTCGTCGTGCAAAATCTCCGGGATGGGCTGTTACACAAAGAGTGAGATTAAAAAAATTATAAAACACATTAAAGCCTAATGAAAACATCAACAATATAACTATTGAAGGTAATATATCAAGCCAAAATTTCAATACCATTTCCCTTGGTGACTGATGAAAATTGAAGGGTTTTATCGTAAAAAACGTGCAAGGTTCCTCAACCTTGAAACACAACTCCCTTCATTTTGCATATCCTTGAATATTTGGTATTTTGTAGTAATGTACTAATGTTTTTTCATTAGGCTCTTATTTTGGTGTATGTAATACTTAAAAGAGAAATGTTTTTTTATGTTTTGAAGTAATATTTATGTGATAATGTGGTATGCATATATTAATTTAGTATTATGTTTTCCATTTTTTTGGGTCAAATTATGTTTTTCATTTTCATTATTTATTGATTTAAAAAATATATTTTTTAACAGGTAACGGGTCAGGTCATATTACATGTTAATATTAACAGGTCGATTTCGGATCAAGTCATATTACCCGTTTATTTTAACGGGTGTTATACGACACGACCTGTTAAGATATCGGGCATGTCATGAAAATGACACGAACACGAAAAACGCAATACAGATGCCAAGTCTAGTATTCCTAACTAGGGATCCGTGTAATATGACTTTGGAGTAGGGGTGGGCACGGGCCGGGCCCGGCCCATTTTTGGAGGGACCGGACCTGACCTGGATGCAAAGGAAACGGGCCGGACCGGGCCGGGGATAGCAGATTCTAATATAGAAACCGGACCTAACCCAGCTCGGTTGAAACGGGTTGGTTCGGGCCAGGTCCACGGGTTCTTGGTTTTTTTTTTTTTTTTGTTATATATATATATATATTATAAATTTAAAAAAAAAAAGAAAAAAAGGAAGAAGTAACATTTGCACAGATTCAAATTCATTCCCAGCCCCAGCAGATTCACATTTGCACATATTCAAATCCAAATACAAAGTCCAACATTGTTCAATACATTAAATCCGAGACATTTAAAATAACATCCCCAACAGAAGGGCAGAAAAACTCAGCTGCCACACCAAAAACGTCTGCACAGTGTGGATACAGAGTAAAAGCTGAGAAGAGGAATTTCCAAATATAGGCATAAGAAGAAAATAAGGTTCAAAATAATAAACCCAACAGTTTCGAGTCACAAAGATCAAAACGCAGGGAGGGACTACTTGAATCAAAGATGATCAAGTAAGATCTCCATGAAATCAAAGAATATAAGCCTTTACTTGAAATCAATTTACAGTTTGTCGACATTTTGTAAACAGAGGTTGGCAATTGAATTTTATAATTAAGGAATTAAAAAGGAAAAGGAAGCAAAAACTAGAAGAAGAAAAAAAAAAAAAAAAAAAACCCGATCCCAATCTTAATCCCAATCCCAAATTCCCATCAATAACCAAACACTCCAAATCCCAACACAAATCCGAACTCTCAAATCCCAAATCCCACTCCCATCCAAACAGATCCACAATTCCTTCACCCAAATGTTCATGTATTCCTCAAATTACTCCCACCTAAAGATTTAGTCTCTAATCAAATCCTATTATTCATGCTATTGCTACTGATCCTTCGCATCAACAAAAATAAAATTCGGAGAAGTAGACTTATAGTAGCCGGCGAAGTAACGGATGTCGTCGAGGTCGAAGGATGGCTGGATGGGTGGTGGTTGTGTCGTTGTGTTGGTCGCAGCGGCGGTGATGGGCGTTCTCTAGGATGTCGTCGGAGTCGAGGGAGTGACGGATGGTGGAGAGGTGGAAGTGAGAGAGTGAGACTGAAACTGATTCTAGAAACCTAGGTTAGAAATTAACGGTTCAGATTGGATGATAAGTTGTCATTCAATCTCGACCGTTGATTATAATTAAAAACAGGTCAGTCTGGGGTCCCCTTTTTCTAAGGTTTAGGAAACGGCTCGCCCTGTAAATAACAATGGCCTGGCCCGGCCCGTTTGTTCCCAAAAAAAATAGGACCCGCCCCGACTCGCAGTTCCTCTACCCGTTTGCCCACCCCTACTTTGGAGTATTAATATCAACTTCATATTTAGAAAGCAAACTTAATGATAAATGACCGCATATATAACATGATTAGCACCATAGTGTAGTGGTTTTTTTCTCCAGTTACAAATGAGAGCACTAAGAGGTCTCGACTCTCATAAATGATGAACAACCTCGATACTTATTTATGATTAACTTTTTGTGTTAGTTACGTCAAATCTTCATACCCCATTCTATAAATAAATATAGATTTTTATCATAAATAGTCCTTTATATTTTGGCAACTCATTAGTTTGGTACTTCATCTATTGCTTTACTCATCAACATTGTCTCTACCTTTGATTTCCGTTAAAAATCATTTAGTGTGCTGATGTGAAATTCATGTGGGGCCCACAAAACTAATTAAGTGATGCCTCATGGATTAAACATAAATAGTTTAGACTTTAAAATCTCAAAGAAATTAGGAAGGAAAAAAGAAGATTAAAAACATAAGGGCACGTTTGGTATCCTACTAAAAAAATTTCGTTTATTTTTCAAAAATACTTAAGACAATGTCTTAAGAACAATATTTAATAAACTTGCAAACTTGTTTAGTATAAAATTCAAAATCGTTACAATAAAAAAAAAACAAAAAAAAAAGGGAACCATCAACTTCTTGGTGGAGCTAGGTAAGAGAGAGAAAGAGAAAAGAGTGGATCAGAAAAGAGAGAGAAAGAGGATCTGGGCTGAGAGTAGAGAGAGATAGGAGAGAAGACATCGAGACAGGAAGGACGAGAGAAGAGAGAGAGAAACAAATAAGATTGAGATAGAAGAGAGATAGGATGCGGACAGAGAGTGAAGAATGTTGAGTTTGAAAACTCTAAAAATAGAGTTTAATACATAGGCTATTTTTCAAGTTGCTTCTGAATTCAATTTCTAAAAACACTCAGGATTCTTTGCTTTAAACTCAAACAAGAAGACGAAGCCACCCTTACCTCCTTGTTTACGCGATTGTTCTCCCCTTACCCACCATTTGTTAACCAATAGTGACAATTCCCTAGCCAGATTCAGCCCCACCGCCATCCCCAACCAATACCCCAATATTGAGAAGACCACTTAAAAGTTAAACCTTAACCTTCCCTTTACATGTGGTGAAGTTAGTCAGGCTCAATCCGTATTCAATCAAATTTCCTTCACCTTCTCTCTCACCCTCTCTCTCCTGTTGTCCTGCCATCACCCTCCTCCACCCACCCTAGATTTTTCAGTTCCCCGCCTACCTCTTTTGTTTAAACTTTAGGGTATTTTTGTTGTACTGGACTATCTTGGACTGAACTAGTTTCATGGGCTAAGCTATATTTGCATAAAATAGACTAAGCAGAGACTAACTTAGTGAAGCGTTTGATGCAGTGCCTGACTAAATAATAATAAATATTAAAAAACCCATGATATAAATAACAAATTATTCATGTTATTTGCTTCAACTTTAATTTCAACCAACAAAAAAAATTTCATCCAATTCCCAAATCCAACACCAAATTAAGTAGCAGAAACCAATCAAATTTTCAACCAAAATTACTACTATATGCACTAAAATGCTAAATTTCAAAATACACAGCTCCAAAATTATCAAAGACCAATCAATTTGGGTCCAAATACGGACTCTCTCTTCTTCTTCGTTGGAAATTAGCAGCAGCAGCAAAGGAGAGCCGCTACCCTCATCTTCTCTTCCAAGTCATTTCTCTACTAATTTTCAATTTACAACTCCAAATTGAAATCCGTTTTTGCCTGCCTGACCACCAATTTGAGCCCAACGATCCTTTCCCTTCTCTCCTTGCTTCTACTCTGGTTCATTTTCTCTACCCAAGTAGATATGACGGCGGTGGTGGCAGCTACAGATAACCAAAATGCAACTATCATCTACTTCTCTTTTTCTCTCTCTCAACCAAAATGCAACTATAAAATGTTCAACTTCACATGCCCCAAAAATTGAAAATCAACATTTCTAGATCCCCAAAATCCGAACAAATTACGTAATTAAACGTCGGATTTGGATTCAATTCAGTTCGATTTCGATTCTGCGTACCTTGATAGTGAGGTCGGGAGGGAAAACCAGGTGAGCGAGATATGCTTAGAGATGCGTTTCTTGGCTGAGCACTTGGCAGCCTCGAGGAGGATGGAGCCCAATTGAAGGGTACAATGGATGCTTGGGGTGGGTTCGGTTTCATTTGGTTTGGTTTTTTGCTAGAACCGAAATCAAACCAAAATTTTGGTTTGGTTCGGTTCAGTTCGATTTTCTTCTGATTCGATTTTTTTTTTTTTTTTTGGTTTGGTTTGGTTTGGTTTGCCTTCAGTTCAGTTTTGGTTTTTCTTATTTTATCAATGTCGCACACCCAAACAACTGATCTTAGCATTCCTCTTGAGTCTTGATACCAATATAACAATGACATTTATCGTGTCTTCATTGAGGTAGTCTTGTGTATATTCCAATCAAATAGGGACTTTTAGTAGAAAGCATCAGAGGAAGTTATATATTTTCTACCAATTTCAAAGCCACATGGTGGCATTTGGTGCACATGAGAACACCAAATTGGGGTTATGAAAGCATAGGATGCTAACCCGTGAATCTGTGATGGCCATTTCCTCTATGCCACTAAATTTGATACACCATCCCATCTCAAGGCCAAGAAGATTATCATGTCCTTGTAAACCTAAAGGTTCAAGGCATAAAAAAAACATATTCAATTAGTGCTAAAAAGTTGAAAGGTTGGCACTAAGAGCAGTTCCACCGCTGATCTTTGGCTGGCACCCAGGCCAAAAAATGGACCGGCATCCCTTCAATTTGCTCCACCCCAGCTCTTTAGGCTGGCACCTAGCCCAAGCCAGGCCATAGGCTGACCCAGAATCGACAGAGGAAGGAGACAGCCCATCTGACGCTAGCGTGGCGTCGTAGGGTGTTTGGCTATTCACGTCTTCCTCCTTGCGTCCTCGTCCTGTTGTCCTCCTCGCGGCGTCGTTCTCATGCTGCTTGACCGACTTCGCCGGACCACCCACTGACGACGATGGTGATAATCGTCGACGAGTATACGAGTTCTTGGTTCTATGCTTCCTCTTTACGTCCTCGTCCGGTCGTCCTCCTCGCCTTCGAAGTTCTCTGCTTTCCTTCCACCACCACCCCAACTCGAGCTTTCATATCCAAAACCCTCCCTCTCTATCTTTATCTTTTTCCGCCTCTAGAAAGCTTCAATCTTTCCCCTGTCTTTGAATTCTGGTCGAGCCGAACTTGGCTGATCTCACATGGGTTTTGGCGGTTTGAAGAGAATCTTACAGAATCCGTGGAATTGGTGAAACTGTGCTTGACCGCACAGTTGGAAAATCAGGGAAGAAAGTGGGAAAAGTGGGAAGAAGAAGAAGGGAGTCCAGAGAGAAGAAGAAGGGAAGAAGAAGTCTAAAATTAAAAATCAAATTATTATTTTATAATAAAAATTAATAATATTTTAATAAAATTGACTAGGCTATTTAGCTTTAGGGGTGGAGATGCATTTGGCTTATTACTGTTCATTGAGGTCTATCATTGTTCACTGAGTGGATTAAATGGGCTGGGTGTTGGCACATTTTTTTAGGGGTGGAATTGCTTTAAGAAGAAGATACTAGCTAGTTTTTCAAGAAGAATGCTAACATTTGGTTTTTGTTTTATTTATTATTTAAGAAGAATCCTAAGATCACTTTATAGGCTTAGGTTTAAATACTAAACATAAAAATGCATCATTTTAAGTGTAAAGAGATTTGGTTCGATTCTCTTCAGTTTCCAAACCTCTAAAACCGACACCGAACCAATAAAGTTCAATTCCGTTCAGTTTTTCTTTTTCAATTTGTTTTTTTTTTTTCGGTTTTCTCTTTTTCAGTAATTTTTGGTTTTTTGAACCCACCCCTAATGGATGCTTTTGGTTTGATCAATATCGAAGGTCTGGGACTCGAGGAGATGCTACGAAGGCGAGGACACTGAAAAGCTTCGACAATGCAAGGAAGAGGACACAGGAGAGAGGATGGTCTTAGCAGTCCTATGGTTTTTTGGGTCTCGCTAAGACCGTCTAGCGAGGTCTTTAGTCGAGGCGAGTGAAACTTAATCCCATTAAAGCTAGTCTATGCGGATAATAAACACAAAAGACCTCATTAAAGCATACTAATTAGATTTTCTAATGGAAGTGAGCCACATGAACAATTTTGATGACCAAAGCAATAGTTAAACGACTAAATTGATGAGTTTGAAATATAAAAGACCAAACTGATGAGCTCCTAAAAAAGAAAGGCATGTTTGTGGATAAAAACTAGACCTAGCAAACGGGTCATGTTTGTCATATGTTTGTGTCATTTTTGTGTCATACATGTTATCTTAACGGATCGTGTCAAATCAGTTATCTTAATAGGTGACCCACTAACGACGCGATTTGTTAACGGGTCATATCGTTTCATATCGTGTTAATGGTCATGCAAGAAATTGCCATGTCTAATATCTAGACTTTGCAAATGGGCCGTGTTCATGTTGTTACGTGTCATGTCCATTACCTTAATCGGTGACCCGATAATAACCTTATTCGTTAATATTCTTAATGGGTGACCCGATGTTGACCTAACTCGTAAACGGGTTGACACGAAATCTTATTTTCATATCGTTTCATGTTGGATTAACAGATCATGCAAAAATTTACTAGGCCTAATAAAATGTGTTGGGTTCTTGTGTTCACACCTTCATAACCCACAAGTTGCAAAATATATAAGCCGGCAATTTCTCAATAATCGTTCAACCAATTCACGATTTTTTTTTTAATCTGATGTGGCTGATGACAACCAACTCACAATTTGAATAGACTGATGAGCTGGTTTTGATTTTGATTATGGAGGGCTCTTCTTTTGACAAAACAAAGGAAGGCAAGGCTACTTGTATCCGTTCCCGTTAATATGGTCAGAAGACCCTTAAAATTTACAATAACAGCGTTATATCTTTATTATGTTCATTTTTTTTCTCCTCACATATGAGAGCAATTTGTATTAAACAGATTCACCAGCACATGACATTTCGATCTACAACATGTCAGTGTCTTCTTAGAACGAGATGCCACAATAATAGTGAATTCCTCTAAGTGTTTTTTCCATATGCCTTGGCACGAGGTTGTTGGAAATTTTGAGCAGAATTTCATTGTTCCACATTGCTCACTATCAAAAGGTCCCCTCACTTTATAAGGCTTTGGAGTGATGGATCATGAAGAATAAAATTGGGCTCACCCTTAGGGTTGGGCTTTGGGTGTACTATAATTAATTATAATTAATATATAATTAAAATTTTTAATTAATTATTTTTAATTAATTTCAAATTTAATTAATTGATTATTTTTTACCACAGACTCATCCTTTCAGATGAAGTCTGAAGTGTGGTGAAAGAACACATAAAACAACCACCCCTCTGAGAAGATGTCTCTTAACAGATGCATCCCTTCTCCATACATGTTACGAACAGGCATAATCATATTATATATGCATCCATCTGCAAGACATTTAGAACACAGAAAAACATAGTTCTCATTCTACAATCCAAAGCATTCTTACTGAGAGAACCACAAAGAATTCGCCAGAAGTTAAGTTTTCTGGTGTTGGAATTCTAACTTGATCGTTGAATCCTAGTGAAGCAGACGTCCGTAGAACTACAAGCACTGAGTAAGGACGAAATTTCTGTTTCAAGGACATTGCGGTATGCAAGCCTCGATCTTCTACTTATCTGCTTAATTATTATTACACTCTGTTTATATTCTGTTAAATATTTATTCGCATTTATTATAGCATATATAAGTTTGTCACAAATTGTTGACATATATCCAACAGAGGTATCTAGACAACAAACGCACCCTCCTTTTGTCATGACCATGCTGATTGTGTATATGAGACTAGAAAAGCTCTTCTACTTCCTTTTTCCTAGCCAGATCCTTTGGGGGGAGTAAGCCATGGAGGGAATTGTGAACAGGAATGCACCGGCCACTACTGGATCGGTTGAGGTTTTTATTAGGTCTTATGTTCAGCGATGAGATTATGTTATATTTTCGACCTAGTCAACCCTAGTTCCCAATTGTGAACATATAGTTTTAAAATATAGCTAAATCTCATTGTATAAAAGATAAAATGGGACATGAATCTAACTAGCTTGAAAATATAGCTTAGTCTCATCATTAAACCTGCAATTGACCTAATAAAAAGCTTCATTAGTTTTTAAGGAAAACTAATGAAAATGGTTTGAAAACTTTGAGTTTTAACGATAAGAACAAAATAAATGGTAAAGTGACACTACGCCACAACACTACATCTACCACGGCTAATTGACCACGGACGTATAAAGTTCGTTATAAAAAGTCAAACTTAACCACAGACTTTTGAAGTTCGTGGTAAATAATTATTATAACAACGGGCATAAACAAACCCGTGGTTGAAATGGTTAAAATAACAATGTGTGTTTAAAGCCCGTTGTAATTTAGCTAAATATTACCACGAGGAAAGCCCGTGGTTGCAAAAAGTTTTAACAACATCACCTTTTTAATTTACGACGGATTATAATTGTTATCTTTGTAATTTAAATTTTTATTTTTTAATCAACTAGTATCTCTAATCTTTAATATTAGAAAGCCAGAAGATTACTTTGGTATTTCAAGGCTTCACCAAAAAATTTTGGATTAAAACACCCCTAAAACAAAAACAATCTAAAACTGAATTTGATACATATACAAGCGCAAGGGCAATTTTGTCAGAAAAATTAAAATTTGTTAATAAAAGATAATAAAGAGAAATAAAGGGAACGTTCTGATCAAACTCCTCCATTTTAGGAGAGAATAAGAAAATAAAAAACCAACGTGGGAAAAGAGGGGTAGAGAAAACTGTTTGCAGTTGCCGGCAGTTTTAAACTCCCCACTTTGAATCAAATTTGTTGTTTAGCAGATCTCGCTCCCATATTTGGCTGCAACTAAACCCTAAGCCAACCTCCGCTCCCGCTAATCCACCGCCACCTCCACCTCCACCTCCGATCCTCCTCCCTCCCTTTCAATTCTAACCCTACCCTATTGTAAATTATTTAATGTGTTGTGTTGTTCACTTAATTTTGATTTAGTTTAAGTTTTTTGTCAGGAACCTTGCTGGCCACCACACGAATTTACAACAAGACTGTTCTACAGTGGGCTGCTGGGAGATTCCTTAATTTTTTATATCTTAATCATGGTTTCGTTTAATTTGTATTGGTTTTTTTTTTCTTTCTTAATTTTAAGTTTATTTCTAAATCCAAAAGTTAATAATTTCTTTTGATTTTTGTTTTGGTTCTCCCAATCGCCCCTAGAGTGGGTAGTTATGCTTGCAGATTTATGACAAACTAGAAGATGGACGTGGGTCATTTTTGAAACTGCCATGAGTCGTTACCATTTGGTTTCTCTGTTTTTCCACCACTCATAAACTGAGTTGTCTCAGTCTCTCAGGTATTTTGTATTCTGTTTTTAACTCTTTTTTTTCTTCTCTTTTGTCTTCTTAGTGTTTGATTTCTTTTCCCCTTTTATCTTGCGTTTTACTAGGGAGTTGATTCATTCTGGTAATCCATTTTATTGTCTACCTTTCCTCTTTTATCTTGCATTTTGATTTTGAATAGATACAAACATGTTGCAGGAGGCGGGTGGAAAGGTTAATGAAGACGAGCACGACCCAGCTTGCTAATAGTGGAGAAAGAGATAGGCGAAGCGGCAATATTGTTCTTTATTAGCGAATTCAACAGGTAGCTTTTTATATTTGTCTTACTTTGTTTATCAAAGTTTTGCTTCCATTTGGAATTTGAATTTTTCAATACATGGGCCTGAGTGATGAGTTTTGATTTCTAAGCTTTATATTTTTCTTTGTTTGTCTCTCATAGGTGGTTGGTGGTTCTAATTTATGAGGGTTTATAACTCAAATATCAACTACATTTACAGCCAACTGCAAATTTAAAGTGTGATTGGCTTGCATGAGATGTGTCTTCTTGAAGAAACTATTGCAGAGAAGACGAATATCATTGGAGGACCAAAGTTGGAACTAGGACTTGAGTTTTGTTTTAGAATGTGAAGCAAAGTCTCTACTACTCATTTTGTTGTTAATTTTAGTGTAATATTTGAATATATGAATTTTAATAAACTTAAACTTGCAATTTTGTATATAAATATATATATATATATATATATTATTTTTTTATTTATTAAATAATTTTTAATTTTTTTTTTACTTTTGGAAATTTTTTTATAACGAGCATTAGCCGTGATCAATTTGTAATCCACAATGGCCATAGCACGTGGTGTTAGATCCCAATCTACTACGGGCACAATCCGTGGTTACATTGCATTTGACAACGTGCATTGTCCGTGATAGAAATAAAGACTTTCCATCACATCCAGAATACTAACGGGCACAATGCCCGTGGTAGATTGCAATTTATCACGGACATCCACCGTGGTAGATGAGTTTTTTTCTTCTAGTGTGAATAGTACCAGGATTGACTTTTTAGTGTAAAAATGTAGTTTTTCGTTAAAGTGAACAGTACCGTGAACTTTTTCGTTAAAGTTCCCTAGTTTTTATTCTTAATCGGTGAGGGAAATAAAAGAGATTTTATTTATTTAATATTTTTACATCAAAAAATTCATTGAATTCTTTTTTTTTTTTTGGGTGAGTGAAATACGGTTATTAACTTAATTTAAAACAAAACAATAATGGTGGTAATTAGGGAAACTATAAAAGGGTTTTTAGATGAAAATAATATAATTATCCACCGAATAAAATGATTTTGAGCTGCTCAACTGATTGAAGTGTTCTAGTCTTCAAAGGTTTTGATGAAAATAATGATTTCTATAGGGTTGGGTAGAAAAACAAATTGTAAATTCGCAAGTGTTCATGAATTTGATCCTTGAAAAGTCAACAAGTTTGACTGGTATTGCTCTTTCAAGGGTCAGAGAAAGACGCATGGGCGGGTGCTATTCTCAAAGCACTAACAACACAAAAGACAAATGATTGGTGATCTTACTTATATTATGAAATAATAGCCTTTTGGAAATAAAAAACTTCGTGCGATCACTACTTCATAAATTCAAAATCCAAAGACTTCAGTGCCTCTTGACCTGCTCGGCTAGCACTCGGGTTTTCAGTAAGGTCTTCTCGAATAAACATATGCATGCATGGATTATTATTGAGAGTATAAATTTCACATCGAGAAAAAAAGAAAAGATCTAAAATTATATTCTACACCAAAAGAGAGAAAGGACTTAAAGTTGTATCAATCATTCGTTCACTTACGAAGCTCTAATAGTTTACAAATCATTGTAAGTTGTTGCATTAGTCAGATAAATATATACAGAGTTCATTTACTGAAAACGCATGATGTGTTAAGTTTTGAACTGAATTTTTAATGTTTATTTATAATTTCATGAATGAGAGCTAAATGGATGAAGTATGAAAATTCTGCATCAATCTATCAATAAGAACTCAGTCATGTTGCGCAGAATTATTTAATTTGTACTTTTGAAAACCTCTCTGCAAGTATATGATTGAATTATAGATACAGCTGCAAATGTTTACCTTGTTGACTCGTTTTCATTGAAAGGTCGTTGATCCATGATTGAATAAGCAACTTGATCTCATGATTATATATCTTTCGGTCATAATATACCCGTTTATTGATGTTGACTGTATCCCACCTTTGCAAGTAGCTAGAAAAACCAATATACATATGTGTGTGTGTGTGTGTTTTTTTTTTTTTTTTTTTTGGAAACGTATGTGTGTGTGTTTGGTTGACGAGAAACTTCAAGAGTTTTGTTTTTAATTTTTGTGGCGATTGTAGGTTCTGTGTAGCCAAGCCAAACCCTACATCATGACAGGGAAGATATGCACGTGTTCACATTGTCCAATAATATATTGAATAAATCTCATTCGCTTGCATTTTGGCGTTGTCAATTTTGAAAATGTCTCGCATATATTAAATCCAAGAACAGAAACTTCAACCACGTATGTCTCCCGAAATTGCTCACATGCTCACATATTTTAAATCCACAATAACTTCAACTGCGTATGTCTCTTAACCAACTTAAGGTCATTGTTTAGGGTTTAGGATGAGGGATATAGGCTAAGTTATACATATACATTTTTTTTTTGGTCAATAGGCTAAGTTATATAATGTGCATGTCAGCCATGTATTACTCACTAACCACAAAAATTAAACTTAAAATCTCTCACTTAAAAATAAAGATAAATATCATTAAGTGGCAGGATTGTTAGTACAATGTCATCTGTCATTAGTTGATTGGTAAATGATAGGGATTTTTACCACTTGCAAAAGTCGGGATAAAAACACTTAAAAACACTGGTAAGAGTACAAGGTTGTTGTAGTATAGCGGCTCAAGCAATGTCTTTTTCCATAGGGATTGAATGAATAATTTGTATTTATACTAATCCTTAGCTAATTATTTAGAACAAAGTTGTGAAAAGGATGATTTTGGAATTTAAAATAATAAAAACGAATTTAAATTAAAAACAATTAAATAAATTAACTAGAGAACAATTTAAAGAAAATCAATTTGTAAAAACCCCAAGGTTCCACCGTCCCCTTAACAATCCTATGCAATTCTACCAATTACTTATGAATTTCTTCATATATGCTTCGAAGGTTAGGTTTTCCTAATGCATATTTTCCTTGTGATGTTCAAGTGAAAACGTATATCTAACATGCAACCCGTCTGTGATGTTCAGATCAAATATAAACATGCAAGACTCATTAAGCTTTGTGAAAACCCTTTGAAAAACCATGCAACCCTTAAGAGCGTGATGTTCGCCTTAAGTGAACTTACAATTACTAATCACAAGAAGCCCTCCTCAATTTCAAGGTGATGTTCCAACAGAAATTGCATCAAATTACTTATCTAAAAACCCTAATGGTCGCGAATCACTAAGACAATTAGATAGTTTATTCACGGTGATTAATAATTCAAAGCATGCATCCATTCATAAGCAAATTAATAAAGTCACATATTCATGCTAAGGCTCAAGGCTTCGCCCTAGCAAACGGAAATTAGTTACGAACAACTATAAAAACTAAAGAAAATATATTAACTAGAAAAAGGATTGAAAACACCTTGAAATACAAAACTTCAAAGCCTAGCTAAATTCTCCAAATTGATGCGTGCGTTCTCCCCTCTGTTGCCTAATGGCTAAATAGCCTTATTTATACTAATACCAAAATAAAACCCTAAAAGGTCTTAGAATAAAACTAGAAAACATAATAAAATAATAAAACAGAAAATAAAAGGTTTCCTATTTGAACTAAAATTCGGACTTTTCAGAAAATCAGACTTTTGACCAAACAAATCAACTCCGATTTGGTCCCAAAATGTCTCTTTTGAAAGCTGAAAACGTCCCCTACAAATTCTCAGAAGCAATCTTTCTCAAAATATACCATCTTGACTTCCAAAATACGCAAAACGTCTAGAAACGTCAATGTGGAAAAACTGCGCGCTGGGCCTTTATTAATTCACACGATCAAACGGCTTAGTAGAAAAATCTGAAACTTTGATACAATCATTTTGAAATACTCATGAACATCCTCCAATTGAAATCACTCCAAAATTCGTCCATTTGATCACTTTTTGCTCTAGAGTAAGTTGAATGTCCTACATTGAAAATACAATTCAAAGTATCAAAATTCTTCTAAAATAATAACTAAAATATACTAAGAATAAGGTTAAATATATAATATAATATGGACTCATCAGTTAAGATTCTTGAACCAGGATCCTCTCCTGAGCAAAGGGTGAGGATCCTCATGACCAGGCCCATCGGGCTGTTGAAATTTTATCCAACGGTTACAATTATTATAACTTTTAGAGCCCTATTTGTAACCGTTGAATAAAATTTCAACGGCCCGATGGGCCTGGTCATGAGGATCCTCACCCTTTGCTTAGGAGAGGATCCTGGTTCAAGATTCTTATACTAGGATTGAGGTTTTGTTGGACGTGAGCATTCAAAGTTAGCTTAACAATTAAGCTAGTCTAGTCGGTTTTAGTCCTCGTATAAATAGTCTTCCTCTATCATTTGCAAATTTTGATGTACATTTGATTGTCCTGAGATAAAATACAAGAATTACAGAGGTTATCCAAATCTTCTTCTTCTTCAATGTTTATTTTATTTTCTGGTACAAAGTTATCAAGGATAATCACGGTACATTGAATGCGAGGGAGATAATAACGTTGACTTGACTATTATTTTTAAACCGATTTATCGACAAATTTATTTGATTAACTATCTCTTAGCTAGACTCTACAAAAGGGTGGTCCTATACCTTTCTTCATCTGCCACACTAGTCTGACAATTTTTTGCACGACCAATTAATCCGACTCTAAACAACAGGAAAATAATTGGTTTCGGGTCAACTAGTTAACAAATCGGATCATTATCGGATCAACTGTTAAGAACCCGATAAGATAACAATTATGACATGAAAACAACATGAACAAGACATGTTTCTCAGGTCTAAATATTAGACATGATAATTTCGTGTATAACCCATTAACTCAATACGAAACAACACGAACACAACCAGTTTGTCAAGTCCAGACATTAGACATAACAATTTCTTGCATGACTCGTTAACTCAATATGAAACGACATGACCCGTTAACGAATCGAGTCATTATTGGGTCACCTATTAATTAAGAACTCATTAAGATAATGAGTTTGATACCATACGATCCGTTAAGATAATACGTATGAAACGAAAACGAAACAAACAAGACAAGCACGACCCGTTTGCCAGGTCTATTCCACACACTCCTTGTAAGTTTTTGTCCTTGATCCTCTTCAAATTATTCAATCTGATGGTAAAAAATTAAGCAGTATGTGAAAGATAAAAAGGGGCGTCGATTTCATTATCATTGACTAATCCAAGTAAAGTTTTAGTCCAGTTCATGCACTATATTAATTTTAATATTGCCCTAGTCATACCACTTTCTTCGATTTGTTCCTGTTGATAAAAAAAACTATCTTCATTTGATATTAATTAGTCATCGTTACTCAGTAACTTAGTTCATGGCTATCTTTTCCACACATTTGTCATTCTTGGGCCATATGTTGCTGTATTTGCATTCTTTAGTTGAAGTCTCCCCATCCTTTCCGAGCCATGTAGCTCATCACGGAGACCTTAATTTTGTTTTTATACTACGGAGATCTTAATTTGTAATATAATTAGTAAAATCCAGAATGTGTATAATGTGAGAAAAACATAGCTGTATAACGCAACTACAAAATAAATAAATAAATAATATTGAAAAGTTGTCAATTAAAAAAAAATTGTAATATTTATTTAAAATATTTGTTCACTTTTTTTTCTTTCCATTAATATGTTAACAATACGTATTGTATATGTGAACTTTATATGTACTATTGAAAAGTATATGAATATAACGTATTAAACGTGAAAAATACATGTGTAATAATACGTTGGTGTTTTAAAAAGTGTAGTTAACAAGTTAATAAAACGTGTATGGAAAACAAAAGTATTTTTTAAAAAGGGGTGTGCTATCTACACGCCCCATTTTACTTCTCACACACCCCTTGATAATTTCTATATGTTGATTTTCTTCAATTCATCCGATCTAACGGCCAAAAATTAAAAAGGTGTGTAAGAAGTAGAATGTGGTGTGTGGATATCATACCCCTTTAAAAAATATGCAAGTACGTCATACGCATAATATTCAAAAATTTATTATGACTTGCACTACATATTTATGTTATTTGTATGTATTTACTGACTATATGACTTAAGTATGTCATATGCATGCATGAATCATCATTTCAAAAAGTTGTTAACGATTCGTCAAAGAAGAAAAGGCCTTCTTTCGTTTACCTTGGGTAATTAGTTTATTGGGGATTATTTGCACCAAGACTATTTTATGTTCATAATTAATAGACATCCCACAAGTGAAATGCGTATGTAGTTTCGGATGGGATTTTTCTTCTTCCCTTTGTATCACATACGCAACTTCGACCTTGCTGATTGACCTAGCAAAAGTTGAAGTTTGCCTTATCTTGTTACGTACATGAGATAATATACTCTAGTGAGCAGATAAAGAATTTTGGGACATGACTTTAATAAAGGTAACTCCAATATCCTAAATCATATCTGACCGTGATTGCTATTTGAAGGTCAAATATGTTTTCTTTGTATTCAGTATCTGTAAGTATCATAGCCAACATTCTTAGTAGAAAGTAAGATCAGTACAATGGTATATATGTAGGATTATGTCTGGCTCTTATGGCTCGTTTACTAATCCGTAATTAGATTGGAAGGAATTAAATTGAGGAAGAATAGGATTGAGGAGGAATTTGAGTAGGGGAATTAGAATTACATTCATGTTAAGTTTTTACTAAACTAGTTGGAATCAAAGTAAGAATGATATTGGTTTTATATAACTTGTTTACTAGTTTACCTGAATCAGAATTAAAACTAGCTTGATTACTAAATTGCCCTTGTTAAAATATTTTTTTATGCATGTTAAAATAAAAAAGGGAAAATGAGAAATTCAGTACATAAATAAGGCCCAAATTTTAATTAGTTTCCAGAAGCAAACCAAACCCAGTAATTGGAACTTCAAAACCCAAAAACCTAATAGATATACAAATTCAATAAACCAAGGGGATCTTGGAGGGGCACCAAATCAAGGCCGCCACCCTCGTCTTTTAGAGACAGGGGTGCAACAAAAAGTCTTTAAAAAAAGCGCCGGGGGCCTCAAACTCATACGGAGTTGGAGAATAAAAAACAAGTTTTCTGAACAGGAATGCATCAACAAAACTGTCCTTCCATATAGATTGTCGTAACATGTACTCTTATCGGCAGGATCCGCCAGTGCCCCCATGTATCAGGCCCTTTCCTCAAAGAGGTCGAGGGGTTCATGTCCTATTCATACTTGTCACATCCCAGACCGGCTCTGTCGTAGTACGATATTGTTCGTTTTGGGTCATGCCCTCATGGTTTTGTTTTTTGGTACTCCCACGAGAACTTCCCAGTAGGGTCACCCATTCTAGGAATGTTCTCGCCCAAACTCGCTTAACTTCGGAGTTCTGATGGAATCCGAAGCCAGTGAATTCTCAAAAGGCCTCGTGCTATATGGAGGGGAGCATGTACATATAAGGCACATCACCCCCTCTCTGTTGGTTGATGTGGGATCTTACAATCCACCCCCCCTTAAGGGCCCGACGTCCTCGTCGGCACACTCGCACTGAACGGCAGAGTGGCTCTGATACAATTCTATCACATCCCAGACCGGCTCCACCGTAGCACGATTATGCCCTCACAATTTTGTTTTTGGGTACCCACACGAGAACTTCCCAGTGGGGTCATCCATCCTAGGAATGCTCTCGCCCGAACTCGCTTAACTTTGGAGTTCCGATGGAATCCAAAGCCAGTGAGTTCCCAAAAGGCCTCGTGCTATATGGAGGTAGGCATGTACATATAAGGCACATCACCCCTTCTCCGTTGGTCGATGTGGGATGGTACAATAGAGGCAAAGCTTTTGACCTTCGTTGACCATCAGTTTGAGAGACATAAGACTTATTCTTTTAACGTATCCTCGTAGTACTTGTCACTACGAACGCATAAGCGAAAGCAGTTTGTGAGCCCGGGATGTGACAATTTGGTATCAGAACCACTCTGCCGTGTGGTGCGAGTGTGGCGACGAGGACGTCGGGCCCCTAAAGGGGGTGGATTGTAACATCCCACATCGACCAACGAAGAGGGGGTGATGTGCCTTATATGTACATGCCTACCTCCATATAGTACAAGGCCTTTTGGGAACTCACTGGCTTCGGATTCCATCGGAACTCTGAAGTTAAGCGAGATTGGGCGAAAGCATTCTTAGGATGGGTGACCCACTGGGAAGTGCTCGTGAGTTCCCAAGAACAAAACAATGAGGGCGTGGCCCAAAGTGGACAATATCGTGCTACGGCGGAGCCGGTCTGGGATGTGATAATACTACTATTGGCTTATGTGGTATGTCTAGCGGATGATGAATCATACCCAGAAGTGTCTTAATGGGTATATGACCGCCTTCTAGTTTGTATGATGGCTATCGTGGCCTTCCGTTCCACCAAATATCATAATTATCCTACTTCTGTCGGCGGGATCCGCCAGTACCAGGAAAAAGAAAACAGATCTGAAGGTATGCTCAGTGCTGGGCTGATAGCTTTCGTACTTCATCTTGTTCGGTGGGCGATTATACACGACTCCCTATTTTGCCTTAGCGGGTGCATTCAAGCGATCCATCATTGTTGCCGGGACAGCGATTTGCATCCTCATTTTGTTTAGCTGCGTGGCTCAGGAGTAGCTGGTTGCTTCTTGAAGCATGTCCTTGAAAGTTTTAGGGGGATTTTAGGTCAGATGGAAGTAAAAAGCTCCTCCGGCAAATCCCCCAATTAGGGCATTACAGGTCTTTGCCTCATCGAATCATTTGCATCTGGCATACTCGTTGTTGAACTGGGATATGTAATCCCTTAAAGACTCGTTTAGGCCTTACTTCACTAAGGCGAGGCTAATCCGAGTGTAATGCCTTTTGAAGATAATAATATATGTGTCAAGTAAAACTGCCTGGCTTGATGGATTCTGGGGCAATCTATTTAAATCGATCCTGAGATGCTCCTCTAAGACTAACTCCAACCATTTGAGTAAAACTCAAATTTTAGGTTTTAAACCCACCCCAACTTGCTCCAACCCTTGGGGCAAATATGAGTTATAACCCAAAACTTATTTCTGGGACAAATTTAGGCTTGGATTCCCCTTGGGTTAATGGGCTAGCCTAGCTCACCATATATGTATATATATTTTTTTAATTTTATATTTATAAAGTCATTGAGTCTAACGACTAAGATCTAATATGTTCAAATCCAATGGTAAAAAAAAGATCTAACGGTCCAAATTTAAATCCAACGGCTAAAGTAATTTAAAAAGTTATTTCATGTGTTTCATATTTTTTCATAGTGTTCCACGAGTTTCATGGTGTCGATTTAGTGATTTTTCAATATTTTTCGGAATGTAAATATTTTTAGGTCAAAATGTTCATAAAACTAAATTAGGATAGTCTACATAATTTTTTTTTTAAGTTTAAGAAAAAAATTATTCTAAATTCATTCTTTAATAATCTCGGGCTAAAAATTTAACGTAAAAGGATTGGAGCAAAAAAATTGTTTATGGGTTAAAACCTAAATTTTTTGGGTTAAAAATTTTAGTTTTTAACCCAATGATTGGAGATGGTCTAAGGATGGTTGGGAATAGCCTACATTTGGTATCGTCGTTTTACCCTCGGCCCTTAACAACATAAATGAAACTGTCCAAGTGGTCATCCATATCAGTAAGTCCCTCGTAACATTGCATTTTGAGTACTCGGGAATCTCCACTCCTTGGCTAATTGCGCAGTTCCTTGGAGTGTGCCAGGGGAACTACTTCTTCGAAGTAGTCAAGGTTCTTAGTCTTGGACGCTTGCTCTATGTCTCCCAGTCTGTCCTACACACTCTTCATCTCCTCACTCGTGACTTTTCTCAAGTTGTTTCTTAAGCCAGAGCGGAGTTTCAGTCAAGCCCTTGTCGTATGTCCGGCGACTTGCACCCCTCTTCCCTGAGCACTCTCTTCTGCTCAAAGCCTTTTGTTGATGACCTTGTGGGCATCCTCACCTCCTCTCCCGATGTTTCTAGGGGAATGAGGAGGAGGAAGAGGATTAGCCCCGACTTGGGGATGTGCTGTCAATCTTCTCATTGGTCTGGTTAATAAGTTCTAAGAGGTCGTCATGCTTCTCCTGGAGCAAGGTGTTTTAGGCATTTAGGAGATTTCCTACGTCAGTCATCTCTCCAACGGGCAAGTATGTCATTCATCTTCTCTTCTAGGCTGGCGAACTTGGCCCTCTCTTGTCGTCTTCTTCTTCGGAGGGTCATCTCGGTTTGCTTGAAAATGCCTTATCTCTCGTTCTTATGATGGTCATCCCGCTCGGTTGAGCATGACCACAGAAAGTGCCTAAGACAATTGGGTAGAAAACGGAACCAAATTGTATGCGATTCCCATAGATGGTGCCAAACTGTTAATGCTCAAAATTTGCAGGTTAACAAATTAAAATACTAAACCTTTGTGGGCTTGGGATATTGATTAAAATGAAATGGAAGATTTAAGTGAGTTGTCACTTAGTACTATGGTCTAGTGGTATTTATTTTTACTTTTAAGTAAGAGGTCTTATGTTCGATTCTTATCAAAGGTGAATTTGAACCATATTATTGTTAGCTCATTGTGATACCCACTCCTCTACCCTCTTAGTGACGATAATATTGTTTGTTCAAAAATAAAAAGATTTAAGTGAGTCACCCCACTTTGTTTTGGATGGAATTTTTCTTCTCCCCTTTGCATCACATACGTAACTTCAACCTTGCTGATTGACCTAGCAAAAGTTAAAGCTTGCCCTGTCCCATGTATTCAATTTATTGTTTAAAAAAAGGGAAATTTTGTAATTATTAATGGGATTATTATTTGGGAGCATTGGCTCTCATTTAAAAAAAAAAAAAAAAAAACATAATTGGCAACTTGGACCGATGTGGCTGCTCATTGTAACACCAATTCGAACGTTGTGCGGAGATACAACACTAGAAACCTGTGTATGGCTGCATGGCGGCTATATATTTTAGACAGTTATGAAAACGGTGTCAGTAGGCCTATATTCTACCATTGTTAGTTTAGGAGTGGGGATTCCGAGAATCCTCCAATCACATCTATTCATCATATATCGTGCGGCCAGTTTTTTTCAAGTATTATTTATATTCAATTTTAAATAAAAAAATTTACAATGATTTTTTACTGTACCATATACGATGAACGAATATGATTGAATGATTCCCAAGATCCTCACAAAGAGAATTCTGCGAGAATCCTCCTGGACACTCAAAATATTACCACGTGGTTTGATTTTTCTTGTATTAGTAGAACTTTCTTAACATGCATGCCTTCGTTGGATATATAGTCTTTACGTAGACTAGTTATTACTAAAAAGTTTTGTCCGCGCTGCGGGATTAAAAATTATGTAAAAAATTATGTTAAAAAAGTATAAAGGTTTGTGTGACAGAAGATTAATGCTATTTGTGTTCACAATGCTAAGTAAGTTTTCACATATGAAATATTTTATTGATACAATTTAATCAGAAAGTGTTTGCAGCCTTCTTCTTTGCATCAGTGGTTTTCCTAACCTTTCAAAATTTTAAAAATAACACAAACCAACCATTACTATTATGCTTCTTACTGTAATTAAGTTTCATCATTCTAAATAAAACCAGAGGAACATATAAACACAAAGAATAGGGTAAAAATATGTCGTTTAAGAGTTTACTGCATCTTTGAATACTGAAAGTAAGAATATAGAGAGGAATTTCAGTATAGAAAATTAAAAATATACCTGCTAAGTAAAGCTACAATCCTAAGATGCATTCAGAATAAATTTGATGTTTTTACATTGTATATCAACGTTTAAAAGCTGTGCAACAAAAAGTAAAATAAAATTTCAGAAATTATTGAAATAAAACTCAGCAGCCAATTCCCAAAAAGCCGGAAAAAGTGAGAATAGTGTACCAGGTTGATGTGGCTACTCGGCTACAAAATCTTCAAGAGAAAAGTAGGCACTTTCGCAACTATCCTGCAAAGTGAATTTGAAATTCAAAATTGGAATTTCAAAACCCACCACAGAAGCAGCATATGAAAACAAAGAAGAAATCTAGTGAAAGTTATTTTCTGATCATTAGTATTCTAACAACCAAAGCAATTTCCAGCTTCAACATTGAAAACGAAAGCCTACAAAGTTTATCAATCACTCATAGTGATGCTTACATTTTGTACCACTACTGATGAATCTTAATACATACTCCATTTCAAGGTTCTCATTAACACTTGATCTCTTTTAAGCCCACCTGTTGATAAAAAAATAGACACAAAACTTATAACACTATTTGAACAAAAAGAAATTTCTTAATCAGAGAAAGCTTCAATTTCATGTAATTATTTTGTTAACAATGCAATATTGGAACTTGCATTTGGTTCAAAGAAGTAAGGTAAATTGATAAAGCAAAAGGAAACTAAAAACTGAATCTATACCGATTCATTCAGGTTTAAAAAGACAAAACAAAGAACATTTTTAAGCATCCAAACAATCATTAAACAAACAATAGACAATCTCATAATCAGAACACATTTAAAAGAAAAGTAATAAGTAAAAAATATAGTGGTTTTACCTAAACTCCATGTGAGGAAAAAAGAGTGATCCAATTAATTCAAGTTCAATGGATCATATCTGCAACCAAAAACTACAACAGCAAAGATCATTCTCAAAGAGTACAACACACTCAAATATACAAAACCCCCATAACCTTCTATTTGCCTGTCCAAATTTAACACCACACTTGCAGACGTACGACCAACAAATTACTGATTGATAATGTAACAAATTATATAAGGCTTATTATTTACCTTAATTATTATTTTTTTCATGTTGTCCGAATTATTTTCCCTGGATTAGCAGTGACAACCACCTCCTTCGCAGAGAAACGGATTCTCTGCTTGTCTTGACAATGTTCCAACTTCTAATAAGAGTAAAACTCAAAGACGAACGGAGATAGAGACGTGCTTATTCTCATTGACGAAACTACCCAGAGGGGTGCTAAGAGACACTTTCCAAGTTAAATCATCCATGGTTTTTAGTTAACATAACTAAAAATTATCGTAGACAACCAAGAACGTAAATAGAGATTAGCATACTTGTTAAACCGGTTATATTTTTCATATTTCCATTTTAATGTACCAGCAAGAAAATGATAATATATTCCAAAATTAGGAGGTTACAGATAAATATAAATATTGTTTTCCAGGAATTAATATGATTGCAAATGTAATAGCTCCATATATAGTGAGGTAGGAGAAATGATGGAAGACGCACCGAAATTTGAGGTCCATAGGTTGAGAAGAATCCATAGCACTGATCCATATATGGATATACTACTTTGCACAGATCGATAATTCAGATTCCGAACAAAAGAATCGATTTATCAGCAATTGTGACATTCATTATTCCTAAAACGTTGTTGATTCACAAATAAATAAATGAAAGTAATCGGAAAAAAAAGGTTTACCACGGGCTGGTTGAATCCGAGCTCAAAATGACTACGATATTTTCCCGGCGATGATTGCAAGGTGATTGTTGCCTGTGACTTCTCCCCTGACAACAACGTCATGAACTTGAGCTGAAAATAAATGTTGATAAAAGAATGATTAACCCCTTTGCTAGAACTGAAGAATCAAGCAATAGCATCTATAACCCACTTTAAGGGGGGTGTATTCAATTAGGATTCTCAAAGAGTTTCAGGGAATTTAAATCTATAGAGTTTGAGAGAGTTTGAGAGAAAAAAAATGAATTCCTAGAGATTTTGAGTGAATTAATTATAACTTCCAGAGAATTCACATGAATTGTGAGAGAATTCACATGAATATTGAGAGAATTCTTTACATGGGGTTAGAGAATTGAAGAGAGTTTGATCAACAATTTCCTTCTCTTTAGAAGCCAAATTTTCATCCTACTAATACCAAATTGCAATACCAAGTTCATATGCAATGTTTTCAACTAGCTATCAAAATGAAAGAGGAACCCGATCGATTAGAGTCAAAATAAACTAGCTATCAAAGTTTTTTAAAAAAACCCAACAATTTTATATAAACATAACTACTCAAAGCAAAAAGATTTATCCAGCGTTCAACCATGTTTGAATACTCTCCAGGTTATATCGCTGCTCTCCAGGTGTTTGCATACTCCAATATGTAAAAACAATTAATTATCTATTTTAGTTGGCACCGTGGATCCAGGTTGGACCATCAAATCTGGTGCAATAGTGTTCAAGGCCTTCAAAACGTTGTTGAAATTTTTGCTTGTTGTAAAATGTGATCGCCGAAATGTGTCCCGAGTTTGGCAATATCGAGAATTTTGACCAATAGTGAGTAGAAATGTAGCAACCATTTCTTCAATACAAATAAATCTTGTACCCTTCAAATGCGTCTTTTCCGTAAGGACGTCACATAGCTTTAAGAAAACATCCGGATACATCCTATATAGCACTCGAAATTCTTGAGGATCCTCATTCAATACCTTGTTAATATAATCGTATCCAGTTCTACTAATAGGTCGTTGAGCCAATGGACGTTCAATATGATCATCATGTATAATAACCATTAACGCATTTAGCACTTGAACTATTGCTTGTACTACCATCAATAGTAACTTAATGACTTCATGATATTCTTCATCTTCTCTTTCCATTTCCTCTTCAGACATGTTTTCAGACATTATATAAGAATCACCTAAAAAAACAAAACTATCCATTAGAACATAATAGAAAGAAAGGTAAAGAAACAAACTACTTCTCATGCAAATAAACAATTGGGCATCATGATAACCATCCGAAACCCAACAATTGGGCATCATGGGAAAATACCTTACGCAAATAAACAAACTACTTATTATTATCAAACAAATTAGATACTCCAAGATCAAATTTGAAATAACCAAACCAAAGTCAACATGTTATCAAACAAAAGTAAATACTCCAACAATTGGGCATCATGGGAAAATACCTTACTCAATAGTTGTAACAACATGTTGTTCTCTTGCACGGACCACTGATTATAGTTTCCTTTTGTCTTTTCTTGTTGTGAATCTCCCATTTTTATAATCTTACTAGATGATGCATTATAATAAAACAATGAGACATGGCAATAAAAGCAAAACATGATAATAAAGATTATCATAACATGATGCATAACATGATAATAAAACAATGAGACATGACAATAAAAGCATAACATGATAATAGAGATTACAAGTATAAATGACTATAAAAAGGATTGGGACAACAGATTGACATATTATTAATAGGGATTACGCAACAAGTATAATGACTATAACAACAAACGAGCAGTTCGTTTTTTCCCTTTGTTTCTTCGCTTCAATTAGGGTTTTAAACCTGCTTGGTTTCTGTAGTTAGATTTTTGTTTTATTAACCCTAACATAGAAAGACTTGGCACTGGAAGACTTGGCAGTGGACTAACTATATTATATAAATTTCTACTAATCTAGAAAGAACAACATAAAAATATTCAATTTTCCTTAGCATGACATGGATGATAAAATATTCAGGGTAAATTTTCCTCGTGCCTAACCAAAAAAAAAAAAAATTGAAGACTGGACAAGTAAGCTTTGAATTTATATTTGTCTGTTGGTTCGGTTTCTGCATATCCCAGATTTGTAAGATATCTAAGGCATATGGGAATTTTCATTGGCCGTAGTTGTTTGGTAAAAGAAACAAATTCGCAGCCTTCACAACAAGGACAAAATCGAAGCAGACGAATAATGGGAAGAAGTTGCAGAGATTGTACCTTCGCTTGAACGGAGACTGGAGAGGAGAGAGCAGCACGCTCAAAATCTCTCAAAGTTTCTAGGGTTGAGGTGAGATTTGCCAAGCTCTTTGGTATTTATACATATCACCTTGAAATCCTCCAAAATCCACCAAATCACAAATCCGTTCAAATCCAATTCCTTTTTCAATACACCTAAACTTTTAGAGACTTTCAAAAAGTTATGATTGAATACACCTAAATTTATAGGGAATTGTAAGAAGTCTTTAAGAATCTCAATTGAATACACCAAGATTTTTATAAAATCTTTTAAATTCCTAATTGAATACCCGTGGAATTATTAATTCCCTGAAACTCTCTGAGAATCCTAATTGAATACACCCCCCTAAAATTTGTGGTTGACTTCAAAGAATGAACTACTTTATAAACAGATCAGATTCTTTATAAACACCTCTAGGTAAAAAAAGTATGACATTCTTCACGAATTAACTCTCTCAAATGGGCTCAATTTGGTTTTTCAGCAAAGCAAAGATTTGTGTGAGAGAAAGCGAGAGAGAGGGGTAGAAACTGAAGGAATAGTCCAATCCTTTTGAACCACAAAAAACACACTGGCTAATTCACTTGGGCAAAGAAAGATGGGAAAATCAGAAGCAGCAAAAGAGGAAGATTTGAGGCACAAAGAAAAGCAAGGCAAGAGTAGGCAACAACGGCAAGACAACCAAAGAAAACCCCAAAGAAGAACCAACAAAATCGAAGCACGAGACTCGGTGATGATAGACATGTGGCCTAGGAGGGCAATTCCGTCATTTAACTGTGCAACAAAGAGAAAAAACGCATGTTGGAAACCAAACGGAGGGCACTTTAGTCCGCGCACTGTCCGTGAACAGTGCACGCTGGTTTGGGTTTTAGTATAGGAATAATATCACATGCATCTGTTCTATAGGTTGACAATCACAGCAGCTGCTTGGACTTGGATTAGTTAGCAAAATACGACTGGAAATAAAGAAAATGGTTCTGATTGCTATTACATTACTAACCATTCTTGAAAATGATTTAACAAAAAAGACTCGTACATTAATTACAAAACAAAGTGTCATTAGCGATGGTTAAATATCTTTGGAAAAAGACATTTTACTATCGTAAATACTTATTTTCGACGGGAAAAAGCCCTCGATGGGCGTCGGAAATTGTCCCATTAGAAATACTTTTGTTCCGACTAATCGTCAGAATTAATTCATTTTTGACACACATGACTCGTTGTTAATAGTTATATTTATGTCGGAAATGAATGTTCAAAATGACAAACTGATTTTATTTACAACATGGAATTGTGGTCGCAAATACTTATAAAGTTGTTGAAATTACTTTTCAAATGATGACAAATGTTTTTTGCGATTATGTTTTTCCGACCAAACAATTGTGTCAGAAAATCTTTTTCCAACAAAATAATCTTTATTTACGAGAGTGCACAATTATCACAATTACCATTGCTGACCATACGAGGTTGTCGAAAACACATAACGGCTTGACAAAAATAGGCACAAAAACATATTTGCGATGATCAAGCATCGTCGAAAATATGTACTTCCAATGGTGAAGCTTTGTCGGTAATACATATTTGCAATGGCAAGCTTTGTTAGGAATATATATATTTTCGACATTTTCGACAATGAAGCCTCGTCAAATAGATATATTTGCAATGGTGAAATTTCATCGATAAAGTTATTATTCTATTTATAATTAAATTTTATATTGAAATTAAAATATGATAAAAATATGTATGTAATCATTACTAAGAAATTAACCAAACCATTGTATTAAATTTCTCAACATCCAAATGAAATTATTCATAAAATTATTTAAAAAAGAAAATAGACAATACTTAAATTGGAAAAAAAAAACAAAAACAATACCCCACGAATAAAACTTAACAAGTTCAGATACTTGGTAATATCAAAATGAAAGTATGATGCACTACTGATCTTCATGTTGAGCATCTGACCTACTTTCAACATTTTCCTGTCAAACAAACAATAAACAGAGTACTTAAGTAAAGAAATAATATATTATTCAACATTAAGACAAAATTAGATATATTTGATGGGCAGTTAATGTATTTCTCCCCAGTAATCTTATACTTGTGAAAAATTGAATTCCTCAATGTGCTCATCCAATTGACATATCTTGTTTTAATATGTAGTTCAAAAGCAGCCATCATCTCTTCTTTAGAACACATGTATGTGTATCCAGTTCCCTTAAAACGACCATATCCATTTGCTCTTTTGGATAATCTTTAAATGTAATCCAAAGCCCATTAATAACTTGATTAAAGAGCACCCCTATAGTTCTCGTAGCATTTGTGGTTACAATCCTATAAAATTAAAATCAGACTAAAACAAGGGAATTGTTATTGGCACTCCAAAAATCTCATTCTACACTCCAAACTTTTATATTTGGAAAGAAATATACACTTGTGAGGAGTGTAGAATGAGATTTTTGGAGTGCAAATAACACTTCCCTAAAACAATCACATATCTAAATTGTTAACTATTTGACAATCATGTTTTCAGTGTGCTCATTACCTGCAATCATGTATTACAATCGAAGAGCCATTCCCATCTTTACCCTTAGCCTTCCATCTACCTTTCTTTTTGGTAGGACCTAATCAATAAAAATAATAAGGTACCTTCCACACTTGAAGGTTGATTCTCAATAGATGTTTGTTGTGTCTCATGTATTTCGCTATCATGTGATGGTTGGGTAACATCAAGTTGGTCTGAAGATGGTGTAGGTGAATGAGTAGTAGTGTGTGGTGCTCTATTTTGACTCATTCCTCTTGTTGTTGTGGCTATAATTTTACAAAGAAAACACAAAGCTAAATAAGACATAATTATTAGAGAATTAATTTCCTTTAACATATGACAAAGTTGATAAAACAACCAACAACCCTTGAATGGCAGGAACCCATTCAAGAAGGACCAAGACAAAATAAAAAATAGTTTCCGATGGTGGCCAAGACAAAATAAAAAATCCATATATAAAATTACCTTGTATATTTGCATGTTGGGTCTCTTGCATTTCATTGTCATGTAGTGCAGTGGTGGTATCATGTTGGTTTAAAGAGAGTCCAGATGACAGAGGACGTGTGCTTGATGAATTTTTTTGGCTCCTTCCCCTTTTTGCCATATCTATCAATCATATAAAGACAAGATAAGTTGATGCCAAGAGTATCGTGTCTTGTATGAAGATTCTCATTCAAATGTTTGTTTACAATCAATATAAAAGAGTTTAAACCAGCAGTGAATGCATCACAAAATCTATGTCTAAGGAACATCCAACTTCGATCTATTGCTAAAAACTGTTATCTATATCTTATAAATCAAAATCCACATGTAATTCACAACATGGACAACATGAGAGGTTAAAACAATAAAGAGTGACCTTTAGTCGTGAACACCATAAAAAGACTTTAAACCGTCCAGTTGTACTACATATCAAATATGGAGTTTTCATTGGGAAAATTTAAACTATTGAGCATAAGATTTAGAGTGTTTGGAGTGAAGAGGAATTCTAGTGGGATAAATGGCATACCTAGTAAACAAATGCAAACCCAGATACACCCAAACATGAATTAAATAGATAGACAAATGAAATTTTCCATTCAATAAAACAAAGTTGTAGAGAACTTACCAAAACCTTTTTCCAAGAATGCACGATTATACCCTAAATAACAAATGACAAAATTAGTTAGAATCATATCAATTAAAACATTAGCAAACACAAAAGTTACAACATAAAGATAAAATCCCATAGAAAAAGCTTAATTAAATAAATGGGCAATTCGTGTTGTAGGTTAAAATCCCAAGAAAATTTCACCTACAACCATTCATACATAAAATCCCAAAAATTAAATTAATTTCAGTTTTAATCGGGTCTATTTATGAACAAAATTACCACATAAAGGGAAATAGAAAGAGAGAAACAAAGTGAACCCAATAAGAAAAGATGAATGAATTGGAGTGCAAAGCTACAAAAGAGAGAAAGAAGAAAAGGGGATCAACGTCAGGTTCAGAAATGAGAACGAAGAAAAAGGGGATTGGATAAGAGAAGAGGGTCAGAGCTTACCAGTTACCACTATCATCGTCGACCAGCAAGAGTGGGATTGGAGAGTGTTTCAGAACACTCAAGAGTGCAGCGTCCTCAATTCTTTCTCGTTCTACAAAGAGAGTGTTTGAATGAAAGAGAGAGACTAAATGATGTTATCTGGGATTCCATGTTTTCTCTTTCTTTCTTTTTACTAACACTTGGAAATGGTTTGGGCTATGAGCGGGAAAAAGTGAATAAAATGTGCCTTACTTGAAAATTCTAGAAAATTATAGCGGGAATTCAATTTTGCTCGCAAAATTTTGCCCGCAAAATTTTGCCAAGTGTTTGTTGAATCTATCGTTTTGAAGAGATACACATTCTGCAAAACTAGTTTCAACGATCAAATCGTCAAACTTGTTTGTATATGCTACAAGATCGAATATGTAAAAAATTGCAAAAAACAGACATTTAGATATTAGGTAACAGGACGAAACCTTTTGACGGTTATAAACGAAAACTCACGATTTAACGGTTATTTTAACTCTGATTTTGATGATTTTGTACAAATACACTCCTCAACCCTATAAGAGTATGATGAACGAATTTGATCTTCAATTTAAAATATTTGCACTAGTGGATACCACAAATTATTATGTTCTACTTAGTGGAAGTATAAAATAAACTCCAAGTGTTTGTTGAATCTATCGTGTTGAAGGGATACACATTCTACAAAACTAGTTTCAACGATCCAACTGTCAAACTTGTTTGTATATGCTCCAATATAGCATACGTAAAAAATCGTAAAAAACAGACATTCAGATATTAGGTAATGAGACGAAACATTTTGACGGTTATAAAAGAAAACTCACAATTTAATGGTTATTTTAACTCCGATTTTGATGATTTTTTACAACTACACTCCTCAACCCTATAAGAGTACAAAGAACAAATTCGATCTTCAATTTAAAATATTTCCACTAGTGGATAGCACAAATTATTATGTTCTACTTAATGGAAGTATAAAATAAACTCCAAGTGTTTGTTGAATCTATTGTTTTGAAGGGATACACATTCTACAAAACTAGTTTCAACGATCCAACCGTCAAACTTGTTTGTATATGCTCCAAGATCACATACGTAAAAAATCGCAAAAAACAGACATTCAGATATTAGGTAACAGGACAAAACCTTTTGACAGTTATAAACGAAAACTCACGATTTAGCGGTTATTTTAACTCCAATTTTGCTGATTTTTTACAACTACACTCCTCAACCCTATAAGAGTATGATGAACGAATTTGATCTTCAATTTAAAAGAGTTGCACTAATTGATAGTACTATTTTAATACGTTTTTTTTTTTTTTTTGTCCAATCTTGTCCATATGTATTCTAAGTTATATGATCTATTTATTGTAGAATTTAAATTAAGCATCAAACTTATTTCAAGAATATTCCAACAACACATGTGACCATTGGTAAATAATTGATTCCAACAAAACCATATGCCTTAAAAATTTATTCTGACCAAGAAAAAATTTTGTCAGAAAAAATGTGATTACTTTCGACAACAACTAATCACCCTCGAAAATATAAAAGCATTACCAAGGGGACTTTTTTTCCCTCAAAATATAAAAACATTACCGAGAGGATTTTTTTTCCCTCGAAAATACTAAATCAATTTCGTCAACATGAGTAAACCTTCGGAAATAACCATTCTATTTCCGACAAGAACTTTACTCGTCGTTAATAAACTGGCGCCAATTCTTCCCGCCAAACAAACGTATATTTTCGACAAAACTTGTGACTTTTTCCGAGGACATTATGTGCGTTGGTAATAAAAATTTGTTTCATGCCATATTACTGACGATCCATATTTTATGGTCGCAAAATGTGCTTTTTACGACCCTTTTTTTTTGGACCCTCGGAAAATCTTCATCAGTAATGACTACTTTTTTTTGTAGTGATTGAACAAACATAATCAGACTTTAGTATTTTGGCAGTTGGAAGGTGGGGATCGTTCTTAAATTATAGCTTTGAGCATTGTGAAATAATCTTAAGAAGTAAAAAAAGAGCTATTTGTAAATAATTAAGATTACCGTTCCAAAAATAATTGTATTTTTGTTCCAAGATTCCAAGTTGTTAAGGTCATCTCAAAACTATTTGTGGTACACTTTTGTGGACAAACAATCAATTATAAACATAAAAACAGTGAAGTTGATTAAGCTTGTCTGCTATTAGAATATTAGGAATGAATGGCTGTGATATTGCCACTTGTAATAAGATTATAGAGTTTGTTACGTAGTTTTTTAGAGACTGCTAGAGTTACTATAAATGCTCTTTCATGTAATAACTTTCTTATTAAGAAAAATACAAGATTCAATACAACCTTCCTTCTCTTCTCTCTCTCTCTCTCTCTCTCTCTCTCTCTATCTTTCTCTCTATCTCTATCTTCTTCTACAAGCTTTCATTTTCGTGAGTTCATGTCTGGTTTACATGCTTTACATGGTATCCATTGTTGTCTTTGCTCGCGCTACAAATGATTCGCAATTGGTTTCCGCTCATTAACTTCGTATACTCTCTGAGGATTTTGATCCAATTTTCTCCTAGATTGTTCAAATTTGTCGATTTCCTCTGCAATCTCAAGAAATTAAGGTTTATGTGGTCCTTGATTGACCACTCTTGATCAATTCTTATGTCGCACCTACGGTGTTTGTTCAATTGCTCAAGTCAAGAATTTCCTTTCTTATGTGAAAATGGTAACTGCATCGCAACTTTAGATTTTACAGTCTCTAGTTGCTGGTTTAATTTATACTATTTCTTCATCTGTGAATGTGAAATTGGATGAAGCCAATTACTTAATTGACATTTTCAAATGGAATTACTGTCGGAAGAATGGAATTATGGGTTTTGTTGACGGTACAAAGCCATGTCTTGCTCGTTTATCACCATCTATTTCTGCTAATTCTGGTAGTCATTCGAATAATCTTGAAACTGATGAGTATAAAGTGTGGAAAATGCATGATATGGCTATTATGCAATTGATTACTGCTACCTTGTCACCTATTGCAATCTTATGTGCAATTGATAGTTCTTGTTCTAGAGATTTGTGGACAAGATTAAAGGAACACTTCTCTACTGTATCTAAGACCAGTGTATTTCAATTGAAGTTTGATTTACAGAATATCAAGAAAGGTACCAGCATTGTGTCTCAGTATCTTTAGAAGATTAAAGAAGAAAAAGACTACTTGTTTGCTGCATGAGTGAAAATTGAGGATGAAGGTATTGTTATCTTAGCTCTTAATGGTTTCCCATCTGAGTATAACACTTTCAGGTGTGTTATTCGAGGAAGAGAAAGTGTCATGTCTGCATGTTGGTTGATGCAAATGATAAAGGTCCTACCTTTTAGGTCGCTTCATCTTAGGGAACTAACTAATTATCAAGGGAATAGTTCTGGTCAATCCAACTATGCTTTCAAGCCATACAACAACAATAAGAACAAAGACAAAGGCAAGTTTAATCAGGGTAATAGATATGCCTATTCCAGACAAAATTTGCCTACTCAAACTTATGTATTGCCTATTCCTACTCTTGCTATTCTTAGTCAGTTTCCCATATCTGTATATGGTGGATATCATGGACCTATCATTTCTTACCAGTTGTGCAATCAAGATGGTCATATTTCTCCATACTGCAACTACATTCCCTGAGATAAACCCAAGTAATTCATTTGTGGCAAATCTAATCACACTGCTCAGTATTGCTTTCACAAAGACAAAGTACCATAGTTTCAGCAACAATTCTCAATGCCAATTGGTCAAGTTCCTTCTCAAAATCCTATGTAAGCAATGAACACTGTTATCTCTCAACATTCACAAAATGTTCCTGGCATGTCTTCTTGTCAATCCAGTCCTTAAGTGTGGTTAACTGACTCGGGTGCCACTAATCACATAACATTTGAGTTTGGTAATCTTTAATTGGCTACTCCTTATCCTTCTAATGAAGTTGTCCAGACATCAAATGGTGAAGGTTGGAATATTTCTCATATTGGTAACACCATTATAAGAACACAATTACATCAACTTAAACTTAATTCAGTTTTATATGTTCCTAAGTTGTCTCAGAATCTATTACATGTTAATAGAATCTGTTTGGACAACAATTGTTGGTTGATTTGTGATGCATTCAATTTCTGGATTCAGGACAAGGCCACATGGAGGATGTTATACAAAGAAGTGTGCAGTAATAGCCTCTACCCAATTTCATCCATGTCACTATCAACTCATTTCAATTTCAACCTTCAACATTGCTTGGTCAGCTAGTTAACTCTACTAGTTGGCATAGTAGACTAGGCCATCCTTCAAATCTCATTGTCTCCTTAATACTTAGAAAAGCCAATATTCCCTATAAACAAGACAACTTACCTGTGACGTGTCAAAGTTGCTTAAAAGGCAAGTTTAGTAAACTGCCATTTCAGTCAAGTGTTAATAAGGCTACAAAACTATTTAATGTACTGCATAGTGATATATGGGGACCAACACCTTACATTTCTGTAGATGGTTTTAAGTACTATGTCACTTTAATAGATGAATGTATAAGATACTGTTGAATTTTTCCATTAATGAATAAATCAGATATTTTTGCCATCTTTCGTGCCTTCCATTCATTTATACTTACTCTGTTTTCGGCATCACTTAAAATATTACAAAGTGATGAGGGTGGGGAATATGTAAGTAACAGGTTTCAATCTTTTCTCAAAACCAAGGGTATTACACATCAAATTTTTTGTCCCTATACTCCTGAACATAATGGTTAGCAGAATGAAAACATAGGCACCTACTTGAAACCACAGTGACTTTATTGCAATCATCTCACTTGCCATCTCAATTCTGGTCTTTTGTTGTTCAAACTGTCAATTATTTGATCAATAGGATGCCATCCCTTGTGTGACACAATCAATCTCCATTTGAAACTTTATTTGATGTTGTTCCTTTGATATCTCAATTAAAGATCTTTGAATGTGCATGCTTTCCTCTACTTAAACCCTACAATAGTTCCAAACTACAACTTAAAACCACAAAATGTGTCTTTTTAGGTTATGCCTCTTAAGTATAATGGTCATATATGCTATGCAGTTACAAATCACAAGTTTTACATATCAAGATATGTGATTTTTAATGAACAAGAATTTCCATATAAGGCCTTATTGATATCAGCTAAACACAATACTATGACACATACATAATCTTCCATTTCTTTACCTCTGCCAATTGTCAATTTTGACCATGAAATTGTTTCTTCAATACCAAGTACATCATCAAGTCAACCTGTTTCTCAACATAGAAAGTCTCTAATACCCTTACCTCCTGAAATAGGTTCACCTACTCATTCACCAAACATTACAGGCTGTAATTCCTTAAGCTTTACCTCAGATACATCCACCAACTCATCCCAAACCATATATCTAATTATGCACACTCATCTTCCAACATCCTGCGGATCTTGACTTTAGGCTTGAGAGTCTTCAGGTAGTATTTTCGTTTCCACCTTTAAATCTGCATCCAATGCAAACAAGGAGTAAGAATGGAATTGTCTAGAAGAAAGTTTTACTTACTACTGTGGAAGAATCTAGGGGTGTTCATTTGACTGTCACTGAGCCATCCACATATAAGTCTGCACTTAAGGTTCGTGTTTGAATGAATACTATGAAGGAAGAATTAGATGCTTTCTACAAGCAAGGAATATGGAGTTTGGTGCCTTTACCATCTAAGAAGAATTTGGTTGGTTGTAAATGGATTTTCAAGATAAAGAAGCATGCAGATGGGTCCATAGCTAGACATAAAGCTACGCTAGTGGTAAAAAGGTTTAGTCAAGAACTTGAATTAGATTATGGAGAAACTTTCAGCCTGGTGGTAAAACCAACAACACTGAGGTTAATTCTGTCTTTAGCTGCTCAATTTGATTGGCCTTTAAGGAAGTTGGATGTCGAAAATGCCTTTTTACATGGCATTCTTCAAGAGGGAGTTTATATGGCACAACTTCCAGGATTTCTTGATTTTAATCATCCTGAATTTGTTTGTAAACTGCACAAATCTTTGTATGGCCTTAAGCAAACTTCACGAGCTTGGAATGAGAGATTTATAGCATTCTTGCCAAATATAGGTTCCAGAATACATACTCTGATTCCTCAATGTTTGTCAAGCAAACAGGTTTCAATATCGTGACTCTTGTATGTGGATGATGTTATCATCACAGGCAGCAGTGTTGATGTTATTCAGCAGGTTATTGACTCCCTAACTACTGAGATTGATCTTAAAGACCTTGATGATTTGCATTACTTTCTGGGAATACAGATTACAAGGATTTCTAATGGCTTGTTTTTGTCTAAAACTAAATACATACAAGATTTGCTGCAGAAAACTGAGATGCTTGAATCAAAGTCATGTGATACTCCATGTTTGCCATACAACAGGTTACTTAAAGATGATGGGGAATTGTTCAATAATCTAACTTTGTACAGAAGTGTAGTGGGTGCTCTTTTGCACCTCACTTTTACATGACCTGATCTCGCATTTTCAGTGCATTAGGTGTGGCAATGCATGCAAGAACCTATGGTTTCTCATTTTACTGCAGTCAAGAGGATCTTAAGGTACTTAAAAGGAACAATGAAGATTGGTATGTCATATTCCAAGCGTGATTTAAATCTCACTGCATATAGTGATGCAAATTGGGCCAGGGACCTCACTAATAAGAGGTCTACCACTGGATTTGTGGTATTTCTGGGACCAAATCCAATCTCCTAGAGTTCAAAGAAACAACAAATTGTTTCCAGATCATTAATAGAGGTAGAATATTGGTATTATCCACAACTGTTGCAGAATTGGATTGGATTAAGCAATTACTCTCTTTTCTGGTTCCAATATATGTTCCTTCTACATTGTTTTGTGAAAATCTTTCTGCTATTGCATTGTCTCTCAATTCGGTTCAACATCAAAGAACAAAATACATAGAAATGGATGTGCATTTTGTTCGAGAGAGAATTGGAAACAATATGCTGATAATCTCATGTTAGGTTTATCCACACATGAAATTGAGGAGGGATGTTAGAGTATTAGGAATGAATGGAATGAATGGCTATGATATTGCCACTTGTAATAAGATTATAGAGTTTGTTACATAGTTTGTTAGAGACTGTTAGAGTTACCATATCTTACTTTTATCTTACTTTTATTCATTTGCAAGTTCTACACGAGGCAAGCCAATTCTCAGGGCCCTTGGCGAGCTTTCAAAGTTGAGTCATAGAGTTTTTTGATCTCTGACCCTTGTACATTGATATGTAAAAAAAATAATTCGCGAAATAGAAGAAAAAGTCTACTTATACATCAAATATCATTAAATATTACACGTCTGACCTTTTTTAGATGCAAATGGACTAATTCAGTTTACATAATCTATAGCTAACCCATTCAATTTTTCTTATGACATAGTTGATCGAAGATAAGAGTTGATCAACTTTAATTTTGAGAAACTTCTTTTTGCAGAGACAATTGGCTATTGTGTTTGAACAAAGACTCAAAGTTACTAAACTTCTTCTTTAAACATACACAAAATTTATTAGTTTGTAATCTTCTTGTTGCAAATGTTTATCTTGTGGGTTTTATATGAAAAGCCTTTTACTGTAGAATAATTGATCCATATTTGCACTGCAGTAGGAAAACAGGAAAGAAAAAGTGTTGATCTTGCACAAATTTTCTATTACCAGTCCTTTTTTTCTTTTCTTTTCATACAGTAGATCTACAGTTCAGTAAATTCTGCTTTTTTTTTTTTTTTTTTTTTTTTTTTTTTTTTTTCCCTGACAATGAGTTTTTTCTTCACAAATTTGATGGCTTTTTGATATTAATGTAACTGATGTATCAGTGATGTTCAGCATCCACACAGTTGGAATTAAGAATTGAAATTTTGTTTTCTATCATCAATGCTTGTGTAATTGCAAATGGTAACTTTTATGTTTTGCTTTCTTCAAAATAATATGACACTAAATATCCGGAAGCCAGAATAACATCTTCGGAAAGATTCAGCATTATGCATATTTAATTTAATCTTGTATAACAACCAAGTTCTTGTTCTACTATGACGGTTTTTGTAAATGATATTTTGAAATAAAACTATGATTTTGTTATGCACTCCAAAAATAACAACTGGTAGTTGATGCTGCTTAGGGCAAATATTTAACACTGGTTTTCACTACAAGAAAATGCTTCATCTGGTATGGGCGTTGCTGAGCACTGCAAAAACATGTTCTTGGAAACTGCAGAGGAAGAAGGCCCATCGCTATGTGATTTTTTATGATTGACGAGAAGAAAAAAGAGATAGTGCTTGAAAAGACTGGAGGCACGGCCGACAGCTATGATGATTTCACCGCTTCATTGCCTGAGAATGATTGCCGATATGCAATATATGCCTTTGGTTTTGTCACTTCAGAGAATTGCCAAAAGAGCAAAATATTTTTCATTGCATGGTTAGTTTTGTTTAGAATTTTTTAGTTAAAGTTAGGGGTGTGATATCCACACACCCCATTTTACTTTTCACATACCTTTTTAATTTTCAGCCGTCAGATTGGATGAATTGAAAAAGATCAACGGACAGAAATAATAAAGGGTTTGTGAGAAATAAAATGGGGTGTGTGGATAGCACACCCCTAAAGTTAATGTTTCTGATTCAAACTGCAGTTGACATTGTCAATCGAACTAATTGATGCTATGGATCTTGTTGATAATTTTGGGTCATTGTTTGATGTCTCTCATGTGAGAAATGAGATCAACACATATTTTTCTCTCCATTTGAGCTTCTACTTGCATTTCAATTCTCATGTGATACTATTGTGCCCAATTTTCAGGTCACCTTTTGTGTCATGTATCCGTGCTAAGATGCTCTATGCGACATCAAAGGACAGGTTTAGGAGGGAGCTGGATGGCATCCATTATGAAATCCAGGCAACTGACCCAACCGAGATGGAACTTGAAGTGCTTAGGGAACGTGCACACTGAGCAGTTGTTTTAAATGGGTTTGGAGTTTAGACAAACTCCTAGGCTTCTTTCTGAAATTGAGCATTGTATGTTCCTTGCAAAAGTTAGATGTAGCTTAATATAATCCGCAGCCGGGAAGGCTGATTAAGGACTCTGGCTAGATCTCTGCTGGACTTCTTTATTACCATGATGCCTCTCAGGTAAAATTGATATGGTTATGGATAATGATAATTTGACTCATATTCTATAAAATAGGTATTGATACTTATTTGGGATGTCTTTCCTTGCATTGCATTAACCTTTAGCATGGTAGACATTTTTTTTTCAACGAGTTAATTCAAAATATGAATGGACTGGCTATAGTATTTATCACTATGAAGTTTTGGCCTTATATCACCTGTCGTCATTTGTGATAGTTGAAAGGATCTGTCTGTTGCTAAAGAAATATGTGTTCGGGTTATTCATCCGAGAAAGAAATGTCCTTTAGTATTGTTGAGTACATTGCTTGTAACTACTCAAGTTCGAGCTGGATAAGTTTAACAGACTAGTGTCAACTTGCGGCAAGATCTGTCATGTAAGAGTTGTCATCGAAGCTAAATGTCAGATAGTCAGTTTTAAGCTTTCCAGATATACACCATATCAGCAGTGTATCAGATTTGTACCGCGTCAGCAATGTATCCAATATATAGTGTAGAAATTTGAGGTATAGGAATTGTTGTCTAAGTTTCGATTTAACGCACTCAAAGCCTATCCGAGGGCTTTGATATGTGGCCAAATATTCTGTGGATATTGCTTCAGACAAAGGAAGGCAAAATGTTGGTATGAAATAGTTTGGTGATGCTTGTAGCAACACTTGAGGAAAAGAACAAATTTAGGCATGGATAGTCATCCTTAATCGAATTTAGGCCAAAGCAAAGATGGAATAGGTATTGTTCTGGCTTCTCAAAAACCAATCACATTTTCTTACTCAGATGTGAGCATCTTGTGTTTTGATCCAACAAAATTCTTGGGTGCTTCGAAATAACAGGTATTCTGGGTGTTTTCACCGTTAGATCTTGATTTTTATATTTTAAAATAAAGATCTATCTTGATCCAATAGTTAGGGAAGATAAGGTTTCTGCTTAGTCACAATATGAGACTAGATCACTTAACTTTAATTCTCCCCTTTCCTCCACCTTTGCTCATCCCTTTTTTCACTTAGTATTTCCCTTCTATTTCTAACAATAACTCAAAACTAATACCTAAAATGAAATGAAAACTGATAACTGAGAACAATTTCCACCAAAACATATGACTAAGGCCCAAAAACATTAAACAAGGCCTAACAAAACCCTTCATTAATTCAAAAAAATCAGACATAATAAGTTAGGTTAAAATCTCTAAAATGCATGTGCTGCTGTTTGTTGTTGAGTTTCAGGATGCAATGAACTTGTACTCTTTGGCAAAGATTTTTAGTGGGTATGCCGACTGTTTTAACAGCTAGATTTTTATTTTTATATTTATAAATAAAGATCTAACAACTAAAACATCCGAATATGGGGGACAAGGACTCTTTGGCTGACTGAGCTTGCACTTCCGAAACATGAAGGTAAGGTGAAAATGACTATTTTGACCTAGGAGAAGTAGGCATGGATTCACCGCTACATGACATTTGGTGTCAATGATATAACAATATCTTTAAGTTTCTCTTCACATGGAGCAACAATATTTGTAAGTTTTTCTCCACATAGAGTTGTATCATTGGCATGAGATGTTACAATAACAGTATACAACTTGCTCTAGTAGGTTATGGACAAAGACCTAACCCTTTTAACCTTATCTCTTGTGCTGGCAGTATTGTTCACAAACCACAATCAGTGTCACTATCTCCACGTGATGTTACATTAAACACTCACGTAAATCCATTTCTTCGATTCACACCGTGCAATGTTTTAACAATCGACAGACATAATTTGACCTCACTGCAAGCTGTAAACACTTCTGCAATATTCTTTCCCCTTTGTGCTGGAAAATATGGGTGCAAAATTTATGCATCTTTTAAACAAAAACTCTATAATTGCACGCTAATTAGAGACTTGAAAGCTGATCTACCATTGCAGGTGGAATTGTGTTCAAGGAGAAAAGCTGCACCAAAATGCATGAACTGTTCTTTGAATAATCTTGAGTAAGTTCCTTGGGCAAATTTTGAAAGTTGTTTAATTGGTATTTGATGATTTAGTTTTGTTCAGTTGAATTGTTTGATTGATGGTTTTATGGTGGATTTTACTTTTTCAGTTGGTAAACATGTAGAGAAGGCTCAATGGATCCACAAATACTGAAATTTGAGGGTATTTTTAGCAATTCATACTGTTGGAAAAACTTACAGTTTATAATTGTCAGTTGCTTTATGTATTTTCTGTGATTTAGCACCTCGAATCGATATCGTGATTGATTAGTACTTCATGTTTGTAATTAGTGGGGGTAGGATGGAGAGTGATTTTTGAGACTTTTGTGAAGCTTGATAGTGAAATTTGATCTTGAAGAAACCGAATTAGGCGGTATGGGTAGCGCTAAGACTATAGTTTGGTTTAGGAGGGACCTGAGGATTGAGGATAATCCTGCCTTAGCAGCTGCTTCTAGGGATGGTAGTGTTTTTCCTGTTTACATATGGTGCCCCAAAGAGGAAGGGCAATTTTACCCTGGTCGAGTTTCGAGGTGGTGGTTGAAGCAGTCTCTTGCTCATTTGGACCAGTCCTTGAAATCCCTTGGGGCAGAACTTGTGCTTATCAAAACTCAGAGTACTCTTGCTGCTCTCTTGGACTGCATTCAAGCCATTGGTGCTACCAAAGTAGTATTCAATCATCTTTATGGTATGTTCCGGGACCTCTCGCAACAGTAGTTTCAATCAAAGAACTGGTAATTTAATTTTCAAATTGAATAGAGAAGCTTTTTTGAGTTTAATTCTTTTTGGTGCCCTATCTGATTATATATTGAGATCTGGAAATCTTAATCCTTCATCGGATGTCTATATTTGTATTGTGTTTTAGGACTTGTGGTAGTCATCCTTAAAAGTTCTGCCTCTGCACAGTTGTAACTTTTAAGCTACCACTGATCCGAAAAGATAAGCTAGTACGAATTGAGTCAGTATAATATACAACAAAATGAATGAATTTTCCATGATTAACATGAAGATTTTCTTCTCTGAGATCTTTCACATATCTCCCTCGTGAAATGGGCTCAAAGATTTTGTATACTTATAATCTAAGGCACATGTCAGAAGTCTTATCGAAACCCATTTTATTAAGTTGACAATCAGCTTAGTGCTGGAGACGAGAACCCTCCTCTGTCATGCCTGCTATTGTGTTGATTCTTCTTGCAGAGATAGTTCAAGGCATTTCCTTTCTTTCCTGATTTGTAAATTATTTATTTATTCCATCCCAGATCCCGTTTCACTTGTTGTTGATCACAACATCAAAGGAAAGCTGGTGGAGCTAGGCATTTCTGTGCAAAGCTTCAATGCAGATCTGTTGTATGAGCCATGGGAAGTATATGCTGGAAAAGGACAAGCTTATACAACCTTCGAGGTGTACTGGGATAAGCGCTTACACATGCAACGGGAGCTCGTGATATGCTTTCCTCCATGGAAATTGATGCCGGCAACAGGTACTTTTCGACTTCCAAAGATCTTTTTGCGTGTGTGTTTGCGTGTATGTGTTTTTAGGCAAACAATTAAAGAAGAAGAGTTTATTTCAATTATGGTTGTTAGTGACAGGAACCGTAGCAAAATCTTCACTCGAGGAACTGGGTCTCGAAAATGAAACGGAAAAGTCTAGCAATGCCCTCCTAGGAAGAGCATGGTCTCCAGGTTGGAGCAATGCTGACAAGGCTCTAAATGAATTTTTAGAGTTGCACCTGCTTGATTATTCAAACAACAGGGTGAAGGTTGGGCAAAACTCCACATCACTTTTGTCCCCATATCTTCACTTCGGAGAACTGAGCGTGAGGAAAGTTTTCCAATCAGCTCGAATGAAGCAGTTAATGTGGGCAAAAGAAGGGAACTCTACAGGGGAAGAGAGTGTGACTCTTTTTCTAAGGGCCATTGGGCTTAGAGAATACTCACGGTATCTATGTTTTAACTTCCCGTTCACTCATGAGAGACCACTACTGAGCAACTTGAAGTTTTTTCCGTGGCAAGCTGACCAGGCCAATTTTAAGGCTTGGAGACAAGGTCGGACCGGTTACCCTTTGGTTGATGCAGGAATGAGAGAGCTATGGGCAACTGGGTGGATACACAACCGAATAAGAGTGATCGTTTCAAGTTTCGCTGTGAAAGTTCTGCTTCTTCCCTGGAGATGGGGAATGAAATATTTCTGGGACACGCTGATGGATGCCGATTTAGAAAGCGATATCCTTGGTTGGCAGTATATCTCAGGGAGCTTACCAGATGGCCATGAGCTTGAGCGTTTGGACAGTCCAGAGGTAAGTATTTGCTTCTGTAATGCTGTTCACACAGAATCTTATTTCACTCTTTTCCTTTCTAATTTTTCTGAATTTTCGGATTTAGGTTCAGGGCTCAAAATTTGATCCAGAGGGTGAATATGTAAGGCATTGGCTGCCTGAGTTAGCACGTTTGCCAACCGAGTGGATCCATCATCCTTGGGATGCACCTGATTCTGTGCTTAAATTCTCAGGTGTAGAGTTTGGATTTAACTATCCGAAACCTATCATTGAGCTAGATTTGGCTAGAGAACGCTTGATGAAGGCCATATTCAAGATGTGGGAAATGGAAGCAGCAGCAAAGGCTGCAAGCGCAAACGGCACAGATGAAGTTGTTGTTGACAACTGTGCCAGTGAAGATTTGCCTATCCCAAAGGTGATATTAAACAAAACCTCTCCTTGTCCAACTGACTCCTATAATGATCAGAAGGTACCGACACGTCAAAATTCCAAGAGTAATCAATTTAACAGGAAGAGATCGAAATTTATGCAAGACGAAAGCCCACTCCCAGATAATCGGCACAATCCTAAGAAAGCTGGGCCCTCGAGAACAAATGAAGGCACGAGCTCCACTGCCGAATCTTCAATGTCTAAGAAGCAGACAACTAGCAGAAATTCATTTTCTGTTCCACAGTCATATTCCGCATCAGAAGGCAACCCTTTTATGGAGTGTGAATCTTCTGAGATGCAGCAGTCATGGCAAGAACAGATTAACATGGAGCAGACTTCAAGCAAAAATGGTAACTAATAAAAAATCGTTAATCGGCTGATGATTATTTAGCATACTGTTTCAAATTCACTCTACTAGATGAATTTCTTCAGTTCTCGAAATGACTTGAAATTTTACTGATGCTTCCATCAGTCTCCGCACGCACGGAGACCAAAATCAGATGTCTTTAAATCTAATTTTGCTTTTGGTGAGCATAGAATGTTTGCTCTTTGTGAACTTCGGTTTCAAAAACATGTTTCCATACATTGGTCAAGATTATAATGCTCTTGGATTTTAATTGTATCAATATAAAAGTGAGAATTACATATTATTGTGTTTTCCTCAGAAACAACTAGAGATGCAAAGTTGCGTATGTATTTAGCCAGGTTGTTCCGGGAGGGGGATGTATGACAGATGACTCAAAATCTGAAAATTTCTCTGCATTTTCTTTCCTCTATTCAATGATTAAAAATTTATAGTAGTTGGTTCTGTCTTCTGTGTCAGTATTTCTGTTGAGGTTCTATTTAATCACATTGTTTCAAACTTCTGTGGGTGTAGGAGCCGTGGAAGATGAACGCCTCTGATCCAGAACTCATCGCGACTTTACTAAGTTCATCGAGAAAGAGGACGGTTCTGGATATTGCCGTAAACGCGGTAAAATGTTTCCTCTTGGTATGACTATAGTTCGAATGTAATCTGTGGTATATAAACGAAAGGAACACTGGCTGATATCAGATTTGCATTCTGCCTCCACAATAGTAGATATAAAGAGATCGAGGATGCACAAATATTTCTTGTAGTGAGCTAGCTATATAATTTGTTTATATAACTTCACCTGAATAATTAAAACCTTCCATTAATTCGAACAGTTCCATTTCTCAAATTATGTACCAAGTAAATGAAATTCAAACGTCAGTGACTAATTAATCTCTTGCTAAACAATCGTGACATTATATTATATGATCGTTAATCATGACGTACGTACATTCGGATGCGGTTTCTTATGCTCGATGATGGTGATTGCATGTGGTGATCCACCCATACTGAGAGGTGGTTAGTAATGCGTTAGTTTTGTGTCTAAATAACATTATTTGTAGCAAACGTCAAAATTTTCTAATCTGAAACATTATTTTAGTTTGAAATAATATACGCAACTTTGTTTGTTCTATAACTAAACTGCAAATCCTTCTTATAGAAACACAAGCTGTTTGACAAATCTTGTGTCTCAAGTTGACAGCCAGAATCCAGAGATGCCGGAGATTAAATTTATTAGAATGCTAGTAAATCCTGTTAGACAAAAGCTCACTTGTGGAAATCGCCAAAAATATAATTGAGTAATTACAACAGACGCGGAAACGCATAAATAAAGATCATTTATGCTAAATGGTTCGTTGCCGGATATATTATACTTTGATGTCATGAAATATGCCCCATAGGTTAAGTTCACTTAAATACATACAAGGAGGGTTCTCTTAATAATAGTATAGATTACTAGACACTTTTCTCCTGTGCGCATGGACTCCTCCACGACTTGGAGAACGACTTGAACGATGTAAACGGAAATGTTGTAACCGAATATCAACGTTATGTTAGTGATGTTCATATTCATTAAATAGTTTTAGGTTTTTTTTATGCAATTTACTTCTCGCACTTGTATTTCAATTTTTTTGGCATTACGCAATTTAATTCACGCTTTTGTCCTATAATTATTTGTTTCACACATTTTGCTTTTCTTTTCGTCTCTTCCATTCTATTTACCTCCAAAGCACCTTTATTTCTACACTCTAATCCATTTTAATCTCATTTATTTTCATTTCCTTCTACTTTTGATCTTCACTTTCACCATTTCACTTCAGTTGGTGGTTCATTCGAAGCCATGTTTCTAATGTAGATAAAGAATTTAGGTGGAGAAAGATATTTTTTCTCGGCCTTACAATTGTTTGACTAGAAATCAAATTCAAAGCTCACATATTACTTTTACATCCCTTTCTATGTCGATCAATTTAAATCTGGTGGTGCGCAGGACGTCCGCACATTTAATGCTCATGACGATTGATTACTTTTAGGCCTCCCGGTCCAGTCCACAAGAAGGAACAGTCGTGACAAATGATCCTGTTGGAAGTAGCCACTAATCTGAATTTCTAATAAGAGAGAGCCGGCCATGCATTAGTTTATAATAAAAATTAAATAAAAGAGAAAATACCATAGTCACGCAAACAATGTTTTGCAGTGAGTGGTGCATGATTGTTTGTTATGGGCACTATTCGACGTAAACAATGCCCATGAAGTGGAAATCTATATATTAAAGTCGGGTTGTCACATTTGTTTTGCATATAGATTTGCCACATATATAATGTATGTGTGTCGCAATCTGACCTAACTAGTTAATTCGATTACTAGCTTAATAGGTCAAATTAAAAGATTGTGTTAAGAGTCGGGGTTGAGGCAGCTGGATATAGGTGCTCGTTGAGGACGTGTCTGTTGCGAGTTGGTGATGGAATTGAGGCAACATTGAAAATGTAACAAAAAGGCATGGCGTAGTGGCCCGTGAAATCATTTCATGTCCCTTCCATCTAAGAAATTGAACAAGTGGGCCGCCATGTGTCATGATCTAGTCATTTTTGGCGCTCTATTACCAATAATTGAGATCGAGTGCTCGGGGCTATATAAAATACCTTCACTGGTGTACCTTTCATTTTACTTCCGTTTTCTCAGTCGAGACTTTGTTGAATTTGTACCGTGATTCCCTCCGGCGACCAAAATCTTACTTACAGAAGTCTTCAATCCTTTCTTCCAAGTTCTCTCAAGTTGGTTTCTTGCATGTGAACTTTTTCTTGCTTTTATTTGGTGTAATGTGGTTGTAGTTGTCATTTTTTCCACGAAATCCATGTTATTGGTTGTTGCCAGTGTGAAAAGACGTCGGTGGGGACCAACTCCAGTTAGTCTAATTGGCAGAGTAAAGTAGGACAACCTTGCTGACTTGGTAGACTAAGTAGGTTCCAAGACTTGTCTGAACCATCCTTTTAAGTGCCTTAGTAATTAGGGCCTAACTCTGTATAAGTAGCTCATTTTGCGTTTCTGAGACCCCAAAAATATGTGTAGATTCCTAACACACCTAATGTCGAGGGCTTCAGACTTGGAGAATGGTGGTCGAAAGGAGTAGGTCTATTTTATCTGTTTAATATCTTCTCTTATGATTGAATCATCCTCCTTTCTTGTGGATGCGCCCATTATTTCTTAGTATTTTTGCAGGCCTTGTTCGCCTACTACTGAGTGCTCAAATGGCTCTCCAAGAAGAGGAAATAGAGCGCTGGTCTAGAGAAGACTCTGACGGCCAAGGAGCAGGAGCTCGGGTCATCCAACTGGGCAGTCGAGGCAGCAAACATGGAGAAAACTCGGCTTAAGTAGTGGGTCAAGCATCTCGAGGATGAGCTAAATGAGGCCGCCTCGAGTAATCCGAGCCGCCTTTCAGTTGAGTGAGGCTAAGAATGCTACTTGAGCTATTTGGGAGGAGAACGAACGCCTACAGAAGGTCTTAAATGATACCATGTCCAGTAGTAGTTTAGACATGGATGACTTCTTGTAGACTCTCGAAAGTGCTGACTTCTCCACCCACCTTCACCTCCAAGGCTACATGAAGTTATACAAGATGGTGAAAGTGACCCATCCCGACTATGACCTGGACGTCGGGTATGAGGAAGTGGAGGGCATCGAGCACAAGGGTGTTGAAGTATGTCTCCCGATGGGTTTAGGGTCAGCTTTTAGGGTTAGCTACCAATGGTGGATCTCTAGGGTAAGCTCAAGGCAATATTGTTGTAAATCAGCTTTTCTTTGATTTAAGGGATGTGACTGATTAGTGTAAAGTAGATTAAGCTTTTCCTTGATTTAAGGGAGGTGATTGATTAGTGTAAAGTAGGTTAGCTCTAGTTAGTTGTGTGTAGACAGCTTTCTTTTTTTCCTCCTAGTCAGCTGCTTGCAATAGCTAACTATCCGGACCTTTCTTCTTTTCCTCTCTCATATATACCTTGACTCTTGTACATTGAACACACGAAATACATTGCAAATTAAGGCTAGAAAATCTACATGGTATCAGGGCAGGTTCTTTTGTAACCTGTCTCTGCCATTCTTTATGCTGCGTTGTTTCTTTCATTTTATGAGCCATGACTAAAGAAAGTTCAGTAAACCGCGATGAGGAAACCCAGCATAGTCTCTCCCCAAACTTCTCAAACATTGAGGTTAACACCAATCAACGTCTGTGTTCAGTTCTCTTGAACGAGTTCAACTATCTTCCTTGGTCTCGAGCTGTTTCACTAGCTCTCAGAGGCAAAGGGAAACTAGGGTTTGTTAATGGAAGTGTGGAAACTCCAAACAGCTCCTCATCTACATACGGTGCATGGCTCTGCAAGGATCAACTTGTCATGTCCTTGCTTCTCAACACCATGGATAAATATGTTGCTAAGATTTTTAGCTATTACAATTTTTCACTTGATCTTTGGAAGGCCTTGCAGGATATGTATGGAAATCAAAATAATTATGCACATGTTTTCCAGCTAAAGAATGACATTGCTAGTGCTCAACAAGAAGGGAAAACATTTGTTCAACACAAATCCTACCATTCTCCTAAAACAAGCCGAGGAAGACAGAATCTACCAGCTATTAGGGAGTTTGAACTTTGAATACGAGGACCTAAGGAGTAACGTCTTGATGAGTCAAGAACAGCCTACCTTCAACAATGTCTGCACAACTATTCAACGAGAAGAAGTGAGGAAGAAAGTGATGAATGCTGAGCACATCTCGAGATTGACTGAGACTCGTGCATATGCCTCAAATTACAAGAAGTCAGAGGCTAAAGTGTACAAGGGGATAAATACACACCTAAAATGCAAATATTGCAATGGTGTTGGTCACGTGGAAGATAAGTGTTGGGAACTTCACCTTGAACTCAAGCCTAAGTTCAGCAAAGATGGAAAAATGATACCAAGGTCCTCATAGCAATTTCATCCTCAATCCAAGGCTCAACTTGCTAATACTCACTCTTCTACAGTCTCACAAGGATTCATGGAGTTCACTGCCAATCCATTGTCTCTTATCAATGAATTTGCAACCTACCTTCAAAGTAAGGGACACATAGGAGGTTCACAAGCTCAAGGCAATGATGAAGGCAGCCATACAACTATGTTGGGATAGTTTGTTGGCTTTCTTGCTGGAAATGAGAAAGTTCCACGGGAGGAAGCACCAAGTATACTCAAAGCCTTCACTACTGCCCTATTAACTAGTAGTGAAAATGATTGTTGGATAATTGATTCAGGAGCCATAGATCACATGACAAACAAAGTCATAAACTTGCATCATTTTAAATGTTTTTCAAGTCCCTCACATGTGTCTGTTGTAAATGGAAAAAATGTCTTAGTTTTGGGAAAAGGAGAAATAAACTTACTCTCACACAAACACCTTCCACTGCCTTATATGTACCAACCTTTCCTTTCCAACTTCTGTCAATTGGAAAGATCACGAACACCCTAAATTGCCGTGCTATTTTTTCACCAGATAATGTGATGTTTCAGGATGTTCTCACCATGAAGATGATTGGTGAAGAGGTCTTCATAAATGGACTTTACTACCTGTGCAAGAATGCCTGTTTTACTCAGGCTCTTCAAGCTCAATCGAAGTCCATAGATGAAAACCAACTTTGGCATAAGAGATTAGCTCACCCCTCTGAAGTTGTTTTGTCCAAACTATTTCCACATTTTTGTAAATCTCATCTTATTTGTGATACTTCTCAATTTTCTAAGTCTACTAGACTACTTTTTGGTAATTCAATGTCTAGGACAAGTAAACCTTTTGAAATGGTACACACTGATGTATGGGGACCAGCAACTGAATCAATCGAAGGATTTAAATACTTTGTCCTATTTGTTGATGACTTCTCTTGAATGAGTTTTTTATACTTTATGAAATCAAAGAGTGAAGTCCCAACCATTTTCAAAGATTTTCATATGCATGTTAAAACTCAATTTCAATCAGACATTAAATTGTTAAGATTAGATAATGGCACTGAATTTCTATCCAACAACATGCTTCAATACATAAGTTCTCAGGGCATCATACATCAAACCAGTTGTGTAGGAACTTCCTAACAAAATGGAGTAGCTGAGAGAAAAAATAGGGATATCTTGGAAAAGACTCGTGCTCTCATGCTCCACATGCATGTTCCAAAGAAATTTTGGTCATTTGCTATCCTCACTGCCACTTACCTCATCAATCGACTCCCAAGTCATGTGCTAGAGTTTAAATCTCCCCATGAGGTACTCAAAGGTAGAAAAATTGATTTGTCACACCTCAAGGTATTTGGATGTGTTTGCTTTGTTCACATTCAAGCCTTGAACCGCGACAAATTAGATGCCAGGGCTACCAGGTGTGTGTTTATGGGTTACTTTTCCACCCATAAAGGATACAAGTGCTTCAATCCAGTCACTAAGAAGTGCATTATTTCAAGAGATGTGAAGTTCGAAGAAGACTGTCCTTATTTCACTCACAAAGAAACTACTACAAGTTAAGGGGAAGAATTATTTGAAATGTTTCAACTCCCTCAGAACTTTAATCATCCAGTGTTGGAAGAAAGCTCAGTCTCGGTGATTCCAGATTATGAAGAAGTGCAGCCTGACTCAATCACTGCTAGTCAGATTCCTACTAGTGAGAGGGACAATGAGTCTCATTCTGATCACTCTTACACCCTCACAGAGTCTCAAGTGATTAAAAGAAATCCTCATTGAACCAGAAAACCTCCAACTAGGTTACAGGATTATGTTATTTATGCCTCAAGGCATTCTATCACTGAAAGTATTAGTCTTCGTGAGTTCTCAACATCCCATATTGCATTTCTCTGTGAAATTGATAAACACTATGAACCTAGGAGTTTTCAAAAAGTGTCACTACTCCCACAATGGATCAAGCCATGACAGACGAGCTTCATGCACTGGAAGACAATAACACTTGGAGCTTAGTTCAACTACCACCAGGAAAAAAGGATGTTGGAAGTCGTTGGATTTACAAGGTCAAATTCAAGGCTGATGGTTCTATCGAGAGACACAAGGCTAGACTTGTTGCTCGAGGTTTCACCCAAACCTTTAGGGTAGATTATAAGGAAACATTTGCACCTGTGGCTAAGATGAATTCAGAGAGGGTTTTACTCTCAGTTGCTATCAATTGTGGGTGGTCCCTCTATCAAATGGATGTGAATAATGCTTTTCTTCACGGAGAGTTACAAGAAGAAGTGTATATGCAGCTTCTTCCAGGTTATAATGGTATTAAAGGCAACGTGGTCTGTAAACTGCACAAGGCAATATATGGATTGAAACAATCCCCAAGAGCTTGGTATGCCAAGCTCAGTTTAGTACTAGAAAAGGCTAGCTTTCTACGAAGTAATGCTGATTCTTCACTGTTTGTAAGAACTGGCACCAGTGGGAAGTTGGTGATTCTCATCTATGTGGATGATCTGATCATCACAAGAGATAATGCTGTTGAAATTGAGGCACTAAAGCTTTCTCTACATCAAACATTTGCTATCAAAGATTTAGGGAGGCTAAAGTGTTTTTTGGGAATCGAAATGGCAACATCTTCAAAAGAGCTGTTTCTACATCAACGAAAATATGTACTCGATTTTCTTCAGGAAGCAAAAATGCTTAACTGCAAACCTGCCATCACTCATGTTGATTGTAAACTGAGGCTCAACATAGATGGAGAAACCATGCATGATGTGAGTTATTATCAACGATTGGTAGACAAGCTTATATAACTCACCATCACACGCCCATATATTACATATGCAGTGAGCTTGGCAAGCCAATTTATGCATTCCCCCACTATTGATCACATTCACATTGTTAAGAGAATCTTGCGCTACCTTAAAGATTTAATAAGGCAAGGAATCATCATGCGTAACAATAAGTCCACTGCCATTAGTGGCTACACGGATGCAGATTGGGCAGAGAATGCAATTGATAGGAAATTTACCACAGGCTATTGTACATTTGTGGGTGGAAACCTTGTCACGTGGAAGAGCAAGAAGCAATAGGTAATTGCTTGCTCCAGCGCAGATGCTGAATATCGAGCCATGACAGCCACTGCCTGTGAACTTATTTGGCTTAAAGGGCTTCTTTTAGACTTAGGGTTTCCTATTCCTACTTCTATGTCCCTTATATGCTATAATCAAGTAGCCATGATCATTGCTGCTAACCCTATGTTCCATGAAAGAACCAAACATATCAAAGTGGACTGTCATTTCACTATAGCTTAAGTTCAAACTCAAGTCATTCAGACCATCTTCACATGAAGCCATAATCAATTGGCAGATCTTTTTACCAAGGCTTTGGCCTTCGCTTCATTTCATCGTTTTTTGGGCTAGCTTGGCTCAATTAACCTCCTCGATCCAGCTTGAGGAAGAGTGTTAAAGTATGTCTCCCGATAGGTTTAGGGTCAGCTACCAAGGATGAATCTCTAGGGTAAGCTCAAGGCAATATTGTTGTAAATCAGCTTTTCCTTAATTTAAGAGAGGTGACTAATTAGTGTAAAGTAGATTAGCTCTAGTTGGCTGTGTGTAGACAGCTTTCTTTTGTTCCTCCTAGTTAGCTGCTTGCAGCAGTTAACTATCCGGATCCCTTCTTTTTCTTTTGCTCTCTCATATATACCTTGACTCTTGTACATTGAACTCACAAAATACATTGCAAATTAAAGCTAGAAAATCTACAAAGGGGGTTGAGGATGAGATCCTTGTGGTAGAGGGAGGCTAGACCAGACCTCGTATTTTCGAGTTTCAAGTGCTTTTTTATTTTAACTTCAACTAATATAACAATTTTTTATTTTGTTGTAATTTTTTTTTTTAAAATTTGGACAAGGCCTTTTGGGTTATTTACATATTTTATGAAATGTGTTTTTTTTATCCCTTATCATTGTTTAGATCTTTGATGAGACATGGGTTATTTTTAGCATGATAGTGATAATTGATTAAATTTCTAAGTACACAATGGTCGGAAAAGTATGAGTGTGCAAGCTTTTAGTGTTGCAAAGATCAATCTGGCTAACTGTTGCAATTTGGTTTAAGTTTTTCTTGTATATTTCAGTATATTTGTGAATGTACAAGAACACACATATAAAGGAAGAGAATGACTAGTTACAATCAACTATCCTTAGACTAAACCCTAGAGACCGGCCATACTCCTTAATTGGAGAAAACCAACCACAAGCTAATGAGTGATTTACACTTTTCTATCAAGGAAAACAAAAAAGGTGATGTGCAGCCATGCTGTAATTAGGCAGCCAAACTTGACATAAAGATACCATGATCTCTAGAATGCATAATCTGTCTAGGGTTGGTAACTTTCAATACTCCCCTTCAAGCTGGATCGAGGAGTATAATCGAGCCAAGATTGTCTAGCAGACGCTGAAAGTGTGCAGACGATAAAGCCTTGGTGAACACGTTTGCCAATTGATCATAACTGCAAGTGAAGATCGTTTGAATGAGTTGTGACTGAACTTGAGCCCTGATGAGGTGACAATCAACTTCAATATGCTTAGTTCTTTCATGAAAAACTGGGTTTACAGCAATGTGCATGGCTGTTTGATTATCACACATGAGAGATGTGTGAGTTGTACTTGAGAACCCTAGGTCTAATAAGAGACCTTTGAGCCAAATCAATTCACATGCAGTAGCAGCCATAGCTCAATACTCAGCTTCAGCATTATAGTGGGCAATGACTTGTTGTTTCTTACTCTTCCAAATGACAATGTTGCGTCCAACAAAAGTGCAATAACTAGTGATGGATTTTCTGTCAATTGCATTTCATGCCCAGTCAGCATTAATGTATGCATGAATCTCAGTGGAATGGTTGTTACGCATAAGGATACCCCTATCAATGGTTATTACGCATAAGGATATCCCTATCAATGGACCCTTTGAGATAGCGGATGATACTTTTAACAATATTGAGACGTTCTACTGTGGGTGCATGCATGAATTGACTAACCAATCTTACAACAAAAGTAATGTCTGGACGAGTGATGGTAAGATAGATTAGCTTACCAACCAATTGTTGATAATATGTGACATTCTTGAGTGCTTCGCCATCTTTGGTAAGCTTGAGTTTACTATCAATTGGGGTGACAACTGGCTTGCAATCAGTGAACTTAGCTTCCTCAAGTATGACATATTTACGTTAATTTAAAAACAAACCTCATCGTGAGGTTGCCATTTCAATGCCAAGAAAGTACTTTAACTTCCCAAGATCCTTGATGGCGAAGGTTTGATGTAGGGAGGCGTTTAAGGCTTCAATTTCAGAGGCATTTTCATCTATGATGATAAGATCATCTACATAAATAAGGACCACCAACTTCCCACTAATTCCATTACGCACAAACAAGGAAGAATCAGCATTGTTCTGAGAAAATCTTCATTTTCCAACACTGAACTAAGATTGGCATACCAAGCTCTTGGTGATTGCTTTAAACCATAGATAGCCTTGTGCAGTTTGCACACCATGTCATCATTTGCTGGAGAGCAACCTGGGGGAATTTGTATATATACTTCCTCCTGAAGCTCTCCATGAAAGAAAGCATTTTTAACATCCATTTGGTATAACGACCAACCATAATTGATAGTAGCAGAAAGTAATACACGTACTGTGTTCATTTTTGCCACTGGAGCAAAGGTTTCCTTGTAATCATCCCCAAAGGTTTGGGTGAAACCACGAGCAACAAGCTTGGCTTTATGTCTCTCTATTGAGCCATCAACCTTCAGTTTAGTTTTATAGACCCAACGACTTCCAACTGCCTTCTTTCCTGGAGGTAATTGAACGATACTCCAAGTACAATTCTCCTCCAAGGCTTGAAGTTCTTTAGACATGGCTTTCCTTCAGTGAGGAATGAGATTAGCTTCTTGAAAGGTGTTAAGCTCTACAAGATTTGAGACTTCGGTAAGAAATGCAATATGTGAATTTGAAAAACTGTGATTACGTACTGCTTCAGAGATGGGGTGTCTAGAAGCATAAGTAACGTAGTCTACAAACTTAACATGTGCCTTCCTTTCTCGAGGTGGATTCCTCCTAACATCTTGAGAAGGTTGGCGAGTGAGAGATTGAGATGTGCCCTCAAGATCCTCATTTTCTTGTGAGATGGGTTGAGCAATTGTTGAGGTTGTGGTGTCCATAATGACTTCTTGCTCTCGACTGTTGCTGCCCTTTAAGGAATCATCATGAATCAAAGGCTTAGTGTATACAGGCAATGGAAACAATTCACACAGGAGCTCCCTCTTACTTGAAGTAGGATTCCTTTTAAAGAATAGAGTCTCTTCCTCAAAGCGAACATCTCTGGATATAACACACTTGTTAGTGACAGGATTAAAGCATTTATATCATTTTTGTGTGGATGAGTATCCCATGAAAACACATTTCACAGCCCTAGCATCCAATTTGTCACGATATTGAGTTTGCACATGTACAAAACAAGTGCAAGCGAAAACTTTCAAGTGTGACAGGTTTATTGTTCTATCTTTAAAAGTTTCATATCGTGATCTGAAATCTAAAACAGGACTGGGAAGCCTATTGATCAAATAGGTGGTTATAAGAATTGCATATGACCAAAACTATTTGGGTACATTCATATGCAACATAAGTGCCCGAGTCTTCTCAAGTAGATCTCTATTCTTCCTCGCAACTATCCCATTTTGTTGTGGGGTTCCCACACAACTTGTTTGGTGAATAATTCCTTGTGAACTCAAGTATTGAGTCATGATATTGGATAAGAACTCAGTGCTATTATCTGATCTCAAGGTTTTAATAGTTAAGTGAAATTGTGTTACAACCAACTTATGAAAATCTTTAAAAATAGTTGAAACCTCACTTTTGAGATAAAGAAAAGTAATTTGAGTGTAATCATCCACATATATGACAAAATACTTGTAACCCTATATTGATTCAAAAGTTGAACCCCATACATCAGTGTGTACCATTTCAAATGGTGTACTAGACTTGGACATTGAAGAACCAAAAGGTAGCCTAGCAAATTTGGAAAACTGACAGGTATCACACTTAAATGATGGGTGACAAAACATGGGAAATAGTTTTGACAAAACAACTTTGGATGGATGAGCTAGTCTTTGATGCCAAAGTTGTTGATATTGGGGTTTACTTGAGTTTTCTTGAAGAGCTTTAGGTAGATGGGGCTTCTTGCAAAAATAATACAGGCCATTCAGAAAGAAACCTTCACCAATCATCTTCTTGGTGATACAATCCTGAAAGACCACATTAGTTGGTGACAAAATGGCAGTGCATTTTAAGGTAGAAGTGAGTTGCCCTATGGAAAGTAATTTAAAGGGAAAAGATGGAACTTATAGAGCACTAGACTCGATGTTTTTTGACATCAAATTTAATTTTCCTTTACCCATCACTGAGACACTTTTTCCATTTGCAATTGACACTTGAGAAGGTTTTGAAAAAGGATGAAAATCATGCAAGTTTGAGACTTTATTTGTCATGTGATCAGTGGCACCTGAATCAATTATCCAACAATCAAGTTCAACAAGTTTGAAGTGCAATGGAAAAGGAATTTAGGATACCTGGAGCCTTATCAAGATGCACATGGTCGTGGTTAACAAGGAAGCCAGCAAATTTGCCAAGAAATGTAGTGTGGTTGTCACTTTCAACCTTAGGAGTTGGTACAACCTCTCTATGTCCTTTGCTTTGAAGATACGCTGCAAATTCATTGATAAGAGACAAGGGGTTTGCAGTGAAGTCTACCGAGCCATGGTTAAGCAAACTCGAGGCATGATTTGCAGTATGTTATGTTTTGTAGGGGGTTGTCTGTGATGCTTTGGGAGTGAATGGCCTAATATTCTTATTGAACTTAGGTTTCAACTATGGATGTAATTCCCAACACTTCTCTTCCACATGCCTCGTAGCATTGTAATACTTGCACTTTAGGTGTGGATTCCTCCCTTTGTATCCCTTGCTGTCAGTTTGCCTGCAGTTTGCAGCATACCCTCGAGCCTTAAGCAGTTTGTGGCTTGACTCTTGATTCATCACCCTTCTTCTTGCTTCTTCACGTTGCACAGTAGCACAAACATTATGAAATGATGGCAGCTTCATGCTGATTAGAATGTGACTCCTGAGATCTTCATATTCAAAGTTGAAGCTTTCTAGCAACTGATATATCTTATCTTCCTCAGCACGTTTGAGAATAATAGATGGATCAGTGGTATGAGGAAGATATACATCCAGCTTATTCCATATAGTTTTAAGGCTACCAAGGTGTTGAACGGAGGTCCTTCCTTCTTGTTGAATACCTGCAATATCCTTCTTCAACTGGAACACATGAGCATAATTATTCTGGTTCCCATACATGTCATTCACAAACTTCCACAAATCTTGTGAGGATTTTGAGTAGCTAAAGATCTTAGCCACATGCTTCTTCATGTTGTTGAGTAATAGAGACATGACCAGTTGGTCTTTGCATAACCATGCTTCGTGTGCTTGGGTAGAAGGTTCAGGTGCTTCAACTCCTCTATTGATAAACCCTAGCTTTCCTTTTCCACCAAGAGCAAGAGACATTGCTCTACCATAGGAGATAGTTGAATTCATTCAACAAAACAGAGCATAGACGCTGATTTATATTTATCTCAACATCTGGAACAAAAGAGGGAGAAACTTGCGAGTTTTCTCCTTCAATATTTATTGAGCTTTCTTCAGCCATAACCGGAGCTTGAAGATGGACAATGATGTGAAATTAAATTGCAATCAAACTTAAACCTTATCAATGTAGTATATGTAAGTAGGGATCGTTTTAGCTGGGGATTAGAAGGGATGCTAATCTACACTAATTAAACTCTAAAGCACTAAACTAGACTTAAAAATAGAAAACTAGACTCTAATGACTTAAAACAAACTAGAATGACTCAAACCAGCTTAAAACAAGCAAATAGACTCAAAACAAACACTAGGGGAGTTATTTGGACGAATTCTAACTTTAACTTGACTCAAAATGCTAAAAGACACAAAATTGGACAGATTCTAACCTAAAGACACGACCAAGTGAAGGGAATTGGGTTTTTGACGAAATTGACTAAAACTAAACAAATTAAAGAAACAAAGTAACAAAGGTACGAAATTGGGTGTTTTGGATGGGTGAAAGGCTAGTTAGAGGGTCCTTCTCCACACATGACATATGCATATGAACCAATTTCCAATTATTATTCCTTTAGACATGAATGACAACACTCCAAGTTAATCGTGAATGCGCAAATTAACCCTCAGATTTTCCTTAGTTCATTGAATTGAATGAAAGATGCATTACAACCAAATTATCCTTATCAAGTCTCCTAACTATGACAGCATGATAGAAAACATATCAACGGTCACTAAGTTCTTTGAAAATCATAAGTGTTGACGAGGCATTCGTAATTATGACAGCATGATACTCTTGCCTAGGACTTACTTATTAGGATTGTGACTAGCAACCTTTGCTACTTGTGAATATAAGTTCATAATGATTAGGTGAAACTCCCTTATACTCTAGCATCAAATTCATGCATGCAAATTAAGTGTCGACCCCCAATTAACACACATAAACAAGTTTTAATAACTTAGATAAGCAAATCACATTCTAGTCTCAAGAAACAATAACTGGACGTAATCAGTTCATATAAAACATATAATCATGGCTTTGAATTCACCTCTAACTATAAAGAAATTAGTTCCTCATGTTCGTAATTAAACAAAGATAAATAAATTTAAACATTGAAAACAAAGGATAGAATACACCTAGAAACGCTCTAGATTTCTTCCTTCCTTCTTTTGCAAAGCTGCGACACTAGAGGTTATGTGGTGGATGGTGTGGTGGATGGATGTAGGTGAGTTATGGTAGAGGGTGGTGGTTTGAATGGTGCAGCAGATTGGGGTATATATAGGCCTAGGTTGTCAAGGAAAAAGATTTAGGACTCCAATCCAACAAGGAAAAGGCCTTCTAGAAAGGTTGGGGTGCCAAATTTTTAGGACTTCTAAAAATGAGTGTTGTGGCATGTTTCTAGAAGGAAAAGGCCTCCTAAAAACAGGTTTTAGGTGTCCTAATATGAAAAGGGGTCCCCCTTGCAGCTAGAATTAAGGTAGGATAAGATTAGGATAGGATAAGATAAGATAAGGTAAGATAAGGTTAGTTTGGATAAGATAAGGTTGGATAAGGTTTTGGATAATGTTCCTTCTTTTTAGCCGATTCCTTATCTTCAATGACTTGAATTAATTTTTTCAACTCTTTTGCACATTCCTAGCCTCTCTTGAACTCCAAATTCGTCCATCCATCTCGCTTCATACATGTGCTATCCATTCCAAGCCCAAAACTGCTCTAAAATGCTCCAAATTGCACTTTCTTACCAACTTTGTCATTTGAACCTAAAAACACACGAAAATAGCTTAAAACAGTTAAATAAGCAATAACTAACTAAATAAATGCAAGGAAACAAGTTAACTAAGTCGGATAAATATGCTCCTATCAAATTCCCCCACACTTAGCTTTTGCTAGTCCTCAAGCAAAACAAAGAAACAAAACTTAACCTAAACCTTCCAACGTTCACCTCAAGAATTTCCAATGGAACATGACATGTTAAAAACCACTACTTACATAGATTTTAGCCATCCTTACCCTCGAGCTCATACTTTAATCACAGTCACCACCCACTAGCTCGCATTTAATCAATTAAAACAACATTTTGAATGTAGTAACATGCCTTAGAGAATTCACTCAATTTCTCACCAGATATACTCTCTATTTTCACATAGATTTTCTGACTTTACTCCTTACACTAGGTATATGTGAGAAGATTGATGTAAACATGTAGACTAAACATCACATATGTTATAACAAAGAAGGCACTTTTCTGGAATTATTAATGCATGTATATATATGATCTCATGAATGGAATGCCACTACTTAGACGCGAGAACCAGGGATTCCATATGCTTATACCAATCTCAAACTCCACATATTGAAACACATAACAATCAAGATAGAAGTCTAAGGGTTCTAGCGGGGCTAAGGTATTGGCTAACAAAGAAAGGTAAGGATAAACAAAAGTTCTTAAAGAAATAATAAGCAAAGCAATGAAATCAACACTTAGAATTCACTCTTGAATGCATCAAATAACTTGAAACACTAAGGGGATTTCGTACAACTTAGGGTCATATTCAAACTTTTTGGACCCTTTCTTCAAAAACCAACACTTGTGAGCTTATTCTCACTTATTTTTCAACTCTTTTTCTTTATTTTTCTTTTCTTTTCATATTTTTTTCTTCTTGTTCTTTTCTTCCCGTGCCCTTTCTATCTTTACTTGGCACCCAAACCACTAAAAACCTTCCCCTACACTTGCTTTTCTGCATAATGTTGATCAAAAGGAATTCCCTCTAAGTTATGCTTCACTATTCTTTAAGAATAAGGGTACGGATAATCCTATTCTAGGCTAGGTAAGGATCATGCCGGCTAATAAAGAAAATAGGCTAACTAAGGCTCAAAGGGGTTAAACCTACAATACATATGCAAAGGATAAGGCTTTTTGGCTCTGGTTTAACTAAACAACTTCATCTTGTTATTTGTTATGCAATCAATTTTATGCTTTGAATGAAACGAGCATGAGTTCTAGTATTTGGATCTAAGGCGATGAAAATGGATTCTAAGTAGCAACCGAGCAAAGAAATAATAAGATCATGCAACGACTTTAGAAAACAAGAATGTCAAGATTAATAACTCTCCAAACAAAGTATAGGCTCAAGTCTCTCAAGGTTGTAGCGTTAGTTTGAGTTTCTTCCTTCAAGCAAGTTACAAAAACTGATTTTATCCTTTTATGATTACATGTGAATTCATAAATGACAACTACAACTAAGCATAAACAAAAGAGCATATCAAACTTCCATCCATGTTTGTAACTTTCTTTAACAGTCATGCAATTAAAAACCAAATCCTCATCATTGTGTTGGAAGGTACCCTAAGACACAAACACACAAAAACGACTCTTTTTGGTATTTGGTAAAACTTTTTTCTTTTTTTTTTTTTCAAATTTTCGTATTTTTCTTTCAAGACACATAAAAACACTTCAAAACACACTAAAAACTCTTAAAAACAGTGAAAAACAACTTTAGAAGTGATAGGTGATAAAAACCCACGAATTTTTCATGAAAACACTTTGTTTACCCCCCCCCCCCCCACACTTAAACCAAACATTGTCCTCAATGTTTCAAACATAGACTCACACACAAGCAAGCAAACAACACAACTAACAAACATGACAAATATGGCAAAGTAAAAGCAATAAAGAGTAGGGTTTAGAAACGCAAATCTGGTTGTGGAGCCGGAGCCTAGGTCTTCTTTATTCGAATGCATGGGTTGCCTCCCAAGAAGCACTTGCTTTAACATCTTCCAGCCGGAGAATACCTCCAATTTAAGCTTCATTAGAGCCCTCGGCATGGAGGTGATCTTTGAATGGAAGGTGATACTTGAAATGATTCGGCAATGGTTTAAATTCTAGAGTGGGTGCCTGAATCATTAACATCATGTAAGTATAGAACAAAATTGAAATTCGGGGATGTGGCTTGCATGTGTGCTCCGACAAGAACTCAAGGACAAACACCATTTCGAAAGTTGTATGACTAGAAAATTCAGCCAGATTTGGTGTTTTGAGAGTTGTGGCTTGTCCCGTGTCATAAAATTCAACTTCTTTGGGCTTTGTTGTCTCATGAACATCCTCTTTGATGCATTCTACATATTCTCCAGCCATTTCTTTCTCTTGAATCATTCTTCTTGATGTACAAGGTTCTTTAAGAAATTCAACACATTCTGGAATTTGATTTGGTGTATCAGGAATTGGGATATCACTTTGCACCTTTGGGAAGGTTTCCACGATGTCTTTTTCACTTTCTTCGTTCTTGGAAATCATGAACCTACGAGGGAAGGGTACATTTGGAGGAATAACATTAGATTGAACTAAATTTGAACCCAACTTACCTTGACTGGATGGCTTAGAAGCACTAGGGGTCTGTGGCAAAAGATGAGAGATGATTGGGTGTTGCGGCAAGGCTTCTTCTAAGCTTGTCTTGGCTGAATCTTCCTCCTTCTCTTCAAACAGCAGCTCTTTGTTCACTTCCAGGGTATGTTTGGACGTTTTTGGTTCAACATCAACCTCCATACCATTTTCGAAAGTGATAGCTTCAGCGATTGCAGCATCTCCCATCGAATTGACAATAGTTAAGTTGAAGAGTTTGCTTTATTCTTGCATTTGTGCCATGAACTCTACCATCTCTCCAAGTTGATTGTTTAATTCACCCATTGTCTTGGTTTGGTCTTGCATATCCGGCGACATAGTAGTTAATAATTGAACAATTTGGTCATTATCTATGGATGAACCTGAACTTGGTTTGGGCCGAATATAGTTGAGGCTATGGTGGTTCATATGGCTTTTGATAGATCTCCTCAGATGGCTGCCAATATTCTTCTTGTTGTGAGCCCTGCGTCAAAGAGGTTAGTATGTCACGAATTTCTTCATAACTCATAGGCATACTTGAATTCGATTGGAATTGTTGTTGGGGAGGCTGTGGTGGCTGCATAGGCGTTGTATAGAACTCCTCATATGGTTGCCAATATTCTCCTTGTTGAACCTCCTTAGCTTGATTTTGTGAACCCTGCGCCAAAGAATTTAATTCATCAAGAATTTGATGATAATCTATTGACGAAACTGAGTTGGGTTGGGCATATTGTATATGAGGTTGTGGTGGCTGCACGGATCTTGAATAGAACTCCTCATCTTGCTGCCAATATCCATCTTGTTGAATTTGTTAAGGTTCCTCCCACATATAAGCTGAATAATCTCTCCAATCCGAATTGTAAGCGTTGGAAAACATGTTGTCCTTTGATTGGTTATGTCTTTGATAACCCCAAGCACCTCCGTTTGCAGTGAATTGTGGACGTTGATGAGTTTGATATCTTTGCCCATAGGGCACCCCAAATGTAGGGGCAGTTTGCATTGTGGTCCTTTCGAAATACTGCGACACTTGAGAAGTAAGGTTCTCTATTTGAGCTTGAATATTAGCAATTTCCATGTCTTACTTCTCTAGTACCTGAAATCAAAGAAATAAAACTAAATCAAATATCAAAAGTAAAAGACACGAACAGAAACAAAGGGAGATTAGCAATTTTGCTAATCCCCGGCAGCGGCGCCAAAAATTTGATGTGAAATTAAATTGCACTCAAACTTAAACCCTATCAATGTAGTATGTGTAAGTAGGGATCGTTCTAGCTGGGGATTAGAAGGGATGCTAATCTACACTAATTAAACTCTAAAGCACTAAACTAGACTTAAAAACAGAAAACTAGACTCTAATGACTTAAAACAAACTAGAATGACTCAAAACAGCTTAAAACAAGCAAATAGACTCAAAACAAACACTAGGGAGTTATTTGGATGAATTCTAACTTCAACTTGACTCAAAATGCTAAAAGACACAAAATTGGACAGATTCTAACCTAAAAACACGACCAAGTAAAGGGAATTGGGTTTTGGATGGGTGAAAGGCTAGTTAGAGGGTCCTTCTCCACACATGACATATGCATATGAACCAATTTCCAATTATTATTCCTTTAGACATGAATGACAACACTCCAAGTTAACCGTGAACGCACAAATTAACCATTAGAGTTTCCTTAGTTCATTGAACTGAATGAAAGATGCATTACAACCCAATTATCCTTATCAAGTAAACTAACTATGACAGCATGATAGAAAACATATCAAAGGTCATTAAGTTCTTTGAAAATCATAAGTGTTGACGAGGCATTCGTAACTATGATAGCATGATACTCTTGCCTAGGACTTACTTATCATGATTGTGACTAGCAACCTTTACTACTTGTGAATATAAGTTCATAACGATTAGGTGAAACTCCCTTATACTCTAGCATCAAATTCATGCATGCAAATTATGTGTCGACCCCCAATTAACACACATAAACAAGTTTTAATAACTCAGATAAGCAAATCACATTCTAGTATCAAGAAACAATAACTGGACGTAATCAGTTCATATAAAACATATAATCATGGCTTTGAATTCACCCCTAACTATAAAGAAATTAGTTCCTCATGTTCGCAATTAAACAAACATAAATAAATTTAAACATTGAAAACAAAGGATAGAATACACCTAGAAACGCTCCAGATTTCTTCCTTCCTTCCTTTGCAAAGTTGCGGCACAAGAGGTTGTGTGGTGGATGGATGTAGGTGAGTTATGGTAGAGGGTGGTGGTTTGAATGGTGCGGCAGATTAGGGTATATATAGGCCTAGGGATTACTTAGCCTAGGTTGTCAAGGAAAAGGATTTAGGACTCCAATCCAACAAAGAAAAGGCCTTCTAGAAAGGTTGGTGCGCCAGATTTTTAGGACTTCTAGAAAGGAGTGTTGTGGCATGTTTCTAGAAGGAAAAGGCCTGCTAAAAACAGGTTTTAGGTGTCCTAATATGAAAAAGAGTCCCCCTTGCAGCTGGAATTAAGGTAGGATAAGATAAGATAAGGTAAGATAAGGTTAGTTTGGATAAGATAAGGTTGGATAAGGTTTTGGATAATGTTCCTTCTTTTTAGCTGATTCCTTATCTTCAATGACTTGAATTAATTTCTTCAACTCTTTTGCACATTGCTAGCCTCTCTTGAACTCCAAATTCGTCCATCCATCTCACTCCATACATGTGCTATCCATTCCAAGCCCAAAACTGCTCTAAAATGCTCCAAATTGCACTTTCTTGCCAACTTTGTCATTTGAACCTACAAACACACGAAAATAGCTTAAAACACTTAAATAAGCAATAACTAACTAAATAAATGCAAGGAAACAAGCTAACTAAGTCGCATAAATATGCTCCTATCAATACTAACTTTGTTTAGGGTTGGTAACTCTCAATACTAACTTTGTTTTTCATCAAACTTCTTTTTTTTTTTCAAAAAGGGAAAGACGTCCGCACATGAGTATGTCACTTGCAACTCCATTCAAGGAGGTCGGGCAAGTCTTCCATTTACAAATAGTAGTCTGATGTCCATCCACTCTTTAGAAAGACGTGGCTTGTTGTTCCTGCCACTTTCCAAAAAAGGTGGGCTGTTGTTCCCGCCACTTTCAAAAAAAAGGGCGGCATGTAGTTCCTGCCACCTTCTCAAGCCGCTCGGCTGATGCAAAGTCTTCATACTTCATCAGCGAGCCTCGCTATTTTCTTCACCCTACCCGTACTTTATTGTTCAATTCCCAAAAAATACCACTTCAAGTGCTCGGTACTCCACAGATAGGCAAATCATCTTCCTCTCCGATCGGTCAATTGTCGATTTGACTCTGATTGGTCCGCGATCTCCTCAATAAAGAAACAAATTAGAGCCCCTTTTACCCTGACTCCTTATAATTGCTAACCCTGATCCGTCTATGTGCCTAGATTAGTCGTCTATGTTCCGAGCATACGGATCACCAAGTGGTCGCTACAAAACCTCTCTTAGGAACTATTTTAAGGATCTGTCCTTCCTTCTTGAGTGTTATGCTCCATAGACAGGGGCTAGCGAAAATCCTTGTAAAATTTTGTTGAGAATGGGTGTACTAGTTGCTCGGACCAATAGACTTCAAACTGGGCTCCCCACCAACAATTAGTCACCATGAACCCCTTGCCCGGTAATGCATCCGGACCAATCCTCCCGCTTGTGAGGGCGGTTGGACCGTTCAACATGTTCCAGAGTCTAGTACTGATGACCTCCGAGCAATCCCACAAAACGCTCAGTTGTTACCTTGGTCTTCACTTTTTTCTGCAATGCCTCGTACCATGTCCCTCCAAACCTTCGAGCAATCCCTCGTTCCATATCCCTCCAAAAAAAAAATTTTCTGCGATCACTATCCTTGCTTTGGCCCTCACCTTTACATTATCCACTTGTGAGGCACATCTCTGATTTCAAGTAGTTCAAGATTCTAATGTAGCTTTTGCTTCCTCCAATGGTCATTTGATTTCTCATCCTCACATTCGTACATTTTGTACATTTGTGAATTTTGTGAGATCCTCCATCTCTGTCGTTTGACAATGAATTTCAAAGATTTGAAATAATGTAGGCCCAAGAGAACTAATATTAACGGTAACTTCTATTAAATTATATTAACTTCTACTTCAATATTGTTTGGAAGATAAAATTGTACAAATTATAATAAATACCTCTTAGTTTCACATTAATGGTTCCCAAAAAAAAAAAATTGTTTCACAAAGCATGCACGATATTTTCACAGTGGGCATGCAAAGTTCTGCATGGCATATTTTTTTTTTTGGGATTTTAACTAATTAAATGAAGCACCTACTAGTAGGAAGAACAAGAAAAAATCGTCGCGCAAGTCTGTCTTGCGCAACGAAACAACATCTTTGACGCGCAAGAATGGTGATACTTTATGCGACGAACAACTTTGTCGCTCAACACAGTTTGCATGATGAAAAAAGATACTCGTCGCGCAAAGTCAGTAAGAAAAACCACGGGTAAATTTTTTTGGCGTGAAAAGCATGCATGATGACGATTTTCCCGCAGAAACCTTGGGCAACAAAGGCTTCGTCGCGCAAAGTTCGTTCAGTTTTTGGGACAGAGCATTCAGCGTATGTGAATTAGAAGAACATTTGCGCGACAAATACTTCGTCGCTCAAAGTACAGTCAGTTTTGGGTCAGAGCATTCAGTGCATGTGAATCACAATGTCACAGATGTTTGTGCGACAAAGGCTTCGTGGCGTAAAGTCCCTAACCTTCCTATAAATATGCGCTTCTGCTCTCCTTATTCTTCACAATTATGTTCGTGTTCGAATTGAGGATAAAAACCGGAAGCAGAGCATGCCCTCCGGGCCCAGTGATATGAACCAACATGTGGAGTTTGCACATGCGATTGGTGTAGCAATGCGGAATAATTGTCCTACTACTGAGTGGCGTTCTTGGAAATATGTGCCCAAGAATGTGAAGAAGGCGGTGACGGATCAATTATTAGTAAGTGTGACAAATGTTGAAAATAATTAATTTTGTGAAATTTTTTGTTATATGTTGGAATTAATTATTTGCATATATGTGTAACAGTGTAACTATACTATTGATCATACAAACGAGGAGTTGATGGAGGAGGCGTTGAAGGGAGGTTACAAGCGGTGGCGTTATGACGTGGAGTGGAATGGAGGACTAGCCAAATCAGCTGCTGCCTCAGGTGACATAAACTTAGTCTCATTCTCCCACCAACTGGTAGGTTCTCTTCCTAAAAACCATGTAGTAGTCTCGACCCATCTACTAGCAGGAAAGTTCCCCTGACTTTGCATCACCTGATAAGTCTTCTCAATACGATCTAACCACTTTTCTGCCCCCTCATGACCTTCATTACCAACGAAATGCTCCAACTTCAGATTATAAACAGTCTCCAGGGGTGTTCTCTGAGGAGGACGGAATGAAGTCTGAAAGGCCTGGGCTATAGCTTCCCCTAACTGGGCTACATTAGGGAAACTGGGCTCAGAAGAAGAACGTGGATCCCTACGAGGCGGCATAGTTCTGACAGAAGACACCAAAGATAATTAGAAAGGTCACAATTATACAGGACTGCAAACCTAAGCTCTGATACCAAACTGACACACCCCGACCAGAAAATCAGGGCGTGCTGGCCGTCACCAACGTGACGTAACCATTACGCAATGCGGAAGCAATAGGATAAAGAGTATGAATAATTAGAAACCGAATACTAGCAGTACACTCCTAATGACATGCTAGAGAGTGAGTTAAGTATGAAATACACATAATCAGAGCATAAGGTTCAAATGCAGTCAAGTAGGACAATTACTAAGTTACCACACCCGAAGGTGAATCCTACATGAGTGAAGTTCGTCAGAACAGCCGTGGGAATCCTCGAGAGCCACCAAACACTCCTAACTACAACCTGGACGGGCGCAAAACAAGGTGAGTGGGTCAGTAAAACAAAGCTTTCAAAATCTTTCCTTTAAAAACATATATATCCCCTCGCTAGAAAAACCTGTATACTTTCCCAGAAAAATAGAATATATAAATATATATAGCTTCGGAAATCTCAAACACCCTTATTCATCATTTTCAGAGAAATATGCCATGCCATGAGCCAAAAACATAATATGGATGCATCAACAATAATCAGGTGAAATAATAAATCAACCGGAGACCCTGCAGTGGTCCTGTACGGCCGATTCTAAAGCTCAATATCCAATCTAGCCGGAGTCACCAATTGTGACCTGTACGGCACTGCCGGAGTCGCCAACTGCGACCTGTACGGCACTACGCTGCACATGAGTCGGAACTACCTATAGTAGTCTGTATGACTCGGATGGTGTAATAATACGCTCTAGTGCTTCTCTCATCAATCATCTGTGCACATAATCTAGGGTCACCTACTAGTCGGAACCGTCTCTAATGGTCTTTACGACTAGCATGTCAGAACCACCTCCAGTGGTCTGTACAACTAGCATCTACTTGGATCCAAGGTGAGCGTGTGATGCGGTGAATAACATAAGCACTAACACCAGGGGTGCAGGTTATGAGCTATCAGCATAAATCTCATCCAACAATTCAATACATCAAATGTAACTCACCTGATACTCACCTGTGCGTCCGCAGCACCAATTCAAATATATGCATCATATAATATCCATTCACATATTTCACGTAATTTCTATGTATGGCACTTCAATCACATGATTTATATAAATCTATGCATGGCATTTCAAAACATACTTTCATTTTAATTCAATTTCTGGGAAAAATCATTAAGTATATAGGCGTATAATGAAAACAAAACTGCCCACTCACTGGTATGTCGCAGGGTCGTAACCCCCGTGACGCCTCTGACTGCGCTCGTCCTCGGGGTAGATCTCACCTATATGCGAAACAACTATAAAAACGTTATTTTAAGCACATAACCAACAATTCGAAATAACTTCTCATAAAATGCTCAATTTTGGCATATGAATATACCAACGCGATCTACACAACCTCACGAACATCGTGATATTTTTAAATAAATTTTTCTAGGGCCCACGCGCCCTCACGCGCCGGGGAGGCCACGGCCTCACGCGCCCCCCACGCGCATCATCTTCAACCTCCCGACGCCGGAACAGTGCCACCGGCGCCGGATTCTGGGCAACCCTGCAACTGATGTACAGTCATTGAAGATTTTTGGCTCAGTTGTGTTTCCTTGGTTAAGACCATATGCTGTAAACAAATTACAAGCTAGGTCTGCTATGTGTGTGTGTCTGGGTTATTCCATGGGTTATAAAGGAGTTATATGTTTCAATATACAAACTCAGAAACGCATTATCTCTCGACATGTAGTATTTGATGAATCTTGTTTTCCTGGTAAGTTAGCTAAGATACATTAGGCAGCTGGGTTACAAAGTCAAGAATCACAGAGTTGTACACCATTTATTATACTGGTTTCTATACATCACAGGAAGACTGTCAATGGTCAGATTAATGAATCTCAGTTAACTGCATCATCATTCTCAAGTCCACAAGCATCTGCCTCAGATAAGTCAAATGTCAATAATCATCATTCAACAATTGTCTCAGAAAATTGAACTACATCTATCTGAGTCTCAGAATAATGACACAACATCAACAACTGGCTTTATTCTTTCCTCTCCAAATGATACCACTCCCTTGCTTCCTGTCATAGATCCTGCACAATTACTGGTAGTTCTACCTTTTACTACCTCTTCTTCATCTATTGCATCAGATACTAGTCCTATAAGGTCACATAGGATGCAAACTCGATTGCAAACAGGTGCAATCACAAGAAAGAATTATACTAATTATCTGGCATCTCTACCAGAGTTGTTCTCTTTACAACTAATGGATTTTAGTTCTGATAGTCAATGTCTGGATCAATATCAAGCTGGTTTTTCAATTCTAGCTAATATATCTGATCATGAAGAACCAAAGACCCTCAAGGGTGTTACTAGTAAGAATGAATGGCAGAATGCAATGCAGGAGGAATTTGATGCTCTTAAAGCTCAGGGTACTTAGATCTTAGTCTCACCTCCATCAAATAGAACTGTTATTGGAAGTAAGTGGGTTTACAAGATAAAGAAGAATCCAAATGGGTCTATTTCAAGATTCAAAGCCAGATTGGTTGCACAAGGGTTTACTCAAGAACATGGCCTTGACTACTCTGAAACCTTTGGTCCTGTTGCTAGGCATACTACAGTCAGGATTATACTTGCACTTGTTGCTCAGTTTGGTTGGTCTTTGAGACAATTGGATGTCAAAAATGCATTCTTACATGGTGATTTAGAAGAGGAAGTATATATGAAGCAACCCTAAGGGTTTGTAGATGCTCAAAATCCAAATCATGTTTGCAGATTAGTGAAATCTCTCTATGGTTTAAAATAGGCTCGTAGAGCTTCGAATTCCAAGTTTACTAGCTATCTTCCATAACTTGGTTTTAAAACATCACTTTCAAATACAAGTTTGTTTGTCAAGTCTGATAATGGAGAAATTGTTTTGTTGCTGCTATATGTGGATGATATCATCCTTACTAGTTCAAATCCAACTAAGGTGCAAGAAATAATCAACAACTTGGCAGAGGTGTTTAATCTCAAGGATATAGGCAGACTTAGTAATTTCTTGGGGTTACATATTCACTATAATGATGATGGTTCTTTGTTCATAAACCAATCCAAGTATGCTAAAGAATTGTTGAAGAAAGCAGGCATAGAGTCTTGTAAGTTAACATCTACTCCTTTCAAGCCACACACTCAGATTCTTACTGGTGAAGGGACTTTGTTATCTGATTCAAGTCAATATCGTAGTATTGTTGGTGCCCTTTAGTATTTGACCTTCACAAGACCAGATCTTACCTATTCAGTGAATATGGTTTGTCAATTTATGACACAACCAACTGATGCACACTTACATCTGGTGAAATGAATACTCAGATATGTTCAAAGGACTGTCAACTATGGTCTACATTATACAAAGAGAGCCAATTTTCAGATCACTGCATATTCAAACTCAAATTGGGCAGCTGACATTAACATTAGAATATCCATTTCTGGTTTTGTGGTCTATCTTGGATCCAATCCTGTTTCATGGCAATCGAAGAAGCAAACTACAGTTTCCAGAAGCTCAACTGAAGCTGAGTACAAAGCCTTGGCATAGTGTGCAGATGATATGTTTTGGATTCATTCTGTGTTTAAAGATATTCATCAGTTTCTATCCAGACCTCCTTTTATTCATTGTGATAACCTGTCTGCCCTTGTATTAAGTTCTAATCCTGTGTTTCATTCCAAGATTAAACATCTTGACACAAATTACCATTTTGTTCAAGAAAAAGATCAAAAAGGTGATATCAGAGTCCATTATATTCCAGCAGATTATCAGGTTGCTAATGTATTCACCAACGGGTTACAAAGTCCATTTTTCTTAAAGCATTGTAGACATCTTACTTTGGGTCTTTCACCAGTTGTGCAACAAACTAAGCTAGACCGCTCCAAGCTTAGTTTGAGAGGGGAGTAATAACCATAATAGTTGGTTAATTTTGTTAGAAAAGATTGGGTTTGTTAGATAGGATTGGAATATGAGAAAGATAGTATTGTAATTCTGTAATAGTTAGTTTCTCTACAAAAGAAAATCTTGTAAGGCATTTGCCATTATCTTTTCTTCTCTCTAAAGAAATTCAATATAACAGTATTCTCTCTCTAGCTTCTATCTCTCTGAGATTATTCAAGCGATTCTTTCATTTTTCCTAGTTAATACCAATTCCATTTTTTGAGTTTTGTGTTTGTCTTAGGAGTCCAACATGAAGTGAATTCCATTTTTGCAATTTCAATTGTGCCAACATACTATGATAAAACACATCATCGGACAAGTTGAATATCCATGAGGTTATCATTGTAACAAGTTGTTGTGAATATTAGAATGGGAAAAGGTCTAAGTTCCCGCCTATCAGATTACTTTAGACTACCACTCGAGTCGAGTCCACGCTAAACGATCTCGACTTGCCACCACAGAATCAAGTTAGGTACTTACACATATTCTTGCATCAAGGTTACGCATTCAATCCAGTTATCTTGTACTCTAGAATTGATGCACTTGTTTTGACCCTTAAATTCTTGAGTGTTCTTTTAGCCTTCTCGGTATAGCCTTTCGCTAAATCCGAGCGAAATTTTCAATGAATCAGCTCGCTTAGACTTTGTGAATCATATTGTTCGGTTATAAGGTGTGTCGTCACTATTGTACCTCATCGGGATGCGCGTTTCACTTCCAAGTCTTGTGAAGCCTTCTTGAAGGCCATGGGTACTAAGTTGTTGTCCAGTACCACATTTCATTCTCAGACTGTTGGCCAGTCTGAACGAACTATCCAGACCTTGGAGGACGTGTTGTGTTCATCCGTTCTCTGGTTTCAACATGATTAGAAATTGCACCGATCTCTTTTGGAGTTGTTTACAACGACAATTATTATTTCCAGTTTGGGTCTAACACTATTTGAGACATGGAATAAGAGATTCTACAGGCAACACTTGTTAGACAGAAGAGTATTGTGAACTGGTATTCGAAGAGATTCTACAGGCAACACTTGTTAAACAGAAGAGTATTGTGAACTGGTATTTGAAGGATCGAATTTTCGATATGGGAAACTGTGTGCTTCAGATGATACCACTTTGGAGTTTGGACAAAAAGGTAATTTTGAACCCTTAGGATTTACTACTTGTTTATCGAGACAACAATGAGTTGTTGATATTGCGAGCTACAGACTGTAATATCGATGGCTTATTCATTAAGTTCGCTAAGAAAGTGGGCAAGTAGGCCGTATACGTGAAGTGAGATAGGACATGAGCTATGGAGATGAGCCAGTGGAAATCATCGATCAATATCCATACCTGTTTACTTAAGGTAGTAAATTTCGGGGATAAAATTTTCTTAAGGTGGGTAGATTGTTAGGACCCGTCCATAATTTTTCACATTTCGTCTTTAGTGGCCTGAAATTGTGAGCCAGTGGGACCCACTCTTTCTCCCTTGTCCCCCAGCCTTCCTTTTTCCCCAAGACATCCCCCATTCCCTACTTCTTTTCTATCACTTCTCTCTCCCTTTCTACCTCTTGGCCCTCTCAGGAACAGCCCTCCCCTAGGGTCTCTCACACAGACAACAACAACAACAACAACAACATGGCACCACTACCTCCCCTTTAAATGAACCCACGAACCTAGAAAACCACCCAAACCTCTCTCTTTCTCTCGCCATTCACTATTCATTGAAACTCTCCGGCGAGTTTCCATATTCTCGGAATAACGTATGCCTCGAAACTTGTCTAAAAATTGTAGATCATGTCTTGGTGTATGTTTGGAAGTAGTTTTGAGAAATTTTGGTGATGTTTGGTTGTAGGAAACTCACGGGGAAAGCTTCCTCAGTTTTTCGGCGAAGACAACCAATTTTGAGTCATTTTTCGGCCAAACCACAGCGAGTTTGCCATTAAGAAAGGTACCATTCTCTTTGTCTCATTGAGAAGTATGATTTTTGTTTTTGAATCACTCAATTTCATTGAGTATTGAAGAAGTTATGAACGTTTAAAGTTTACCCAGTTTCCGGCGAGTTCCCCAGTTTTCCCACGGACCAATCACATTTCAGGCCACTTTCCGGCCATCTTCAGCAACCATTGGGCTTCCAAATAGGTATAATGTTGTTCTACAGTTTCCTATCTTCATTTTGATATATTATGGGTCAAATTTGGTTAAGAAAAGACGAAGTTACGAAGCTTTGAAATTTGCCCAAACTTTCCGCCAAAAATTCCAGTTTCCGATGAGCTCCGGTGGCTTGACTCAGCTCAGCTCGGCTGGGGCTCGAATCGGCTCGGCTGAGTCATTCGTTGACTTTTGGTTGACTTTTTTCAGGTTTCGGCCGGGACCCTTCCTTGACTAATTTTGACGTTCTGATTCCAAATCCATATGAGTGTTTTCCCAAATTCAATCGTTTTAGTAGAGTTTTATTAATTGGTCCCTTTATGTGCTTAGGTGCATTTGATAGTGGCAACGCCATCCTCTCTAGTTCGAACGGCTCTTCGGCGATGAAGTATTTGTGAGTGGACCCCTTCCAAAATGCATGATTTTATTACTAGAAATGCATACATGTAAAGCATGATTTTATGACTACGTTTTAAAAACGTTTATTGAGTTATCAGATTTACGCCTTATGTAATATCATGCTTTATCGAATTTACGTTCTTTGAAATATTTATGAATATATATACTTATAAACATGGTTTATGATGATGTTTTGAGCTAGAACACTCCTATGGATTTATGATATGATGCTTGAGCTATTGAGCTCCGACGGTATATATTTTGGAAATATTATGTTCATGATTTTTCGTGCTTACTTAGTGGATATTCATACAATGTGCCTTCGGGCGGGCGATGTAGTGCCTTCGGGCAATTATGATATCACTACTATGCACACTATATATGATATATGTTTTACGAAGGTTTTATGGCATGCTAGGGTTTTCGAAAAACCTACTACCTATTATGCTATATGAGTTTTCTAAAAATTGTGGGTTAGTACGTTTGAAGAGTAGTTGACTTTAGTATTATTTATATGAAACTTGGTCCACTCATATTTTGTTTTGTGCCCCTGCAGGACTTAGAAATGAGGCGTGTGATTGATCCCGGCATTGAGGCATTCCCGTATCAGTATCTTCGAAACCTCTTGGTGTAAAACCCCTTTCTTTGTAATCTTAATTAGTAGTATGCTCTGAACATGTCATGCATTATCACTTTTAAATTGTTGGCAGTTGAATATTCTCCTTTGGTCTAGTGACCCGTACCTTATTACTATTATTTTGTTAAGGTTTGTATTTGGACATTATATTGTGTGGTTACGCAAAAAAATTATATGCATGTTTCACATGTTCTCGGCATATGCATTCATTAAATGGTTTATGTCACCCTCGGGTGTCGGCCAGCACGTGACCATCCCGTTGTCCTTCGGACACCGAGATCGGGACGTGTCAGAGTTCAAACAGTCTCTTACAAAGTTGAGGCCTTTTGTTTGAAGACCTTGCAAAGCCGAGACAGACAAAGTCTCTTGAAGTTTGGTCAAAGCATTGGACTCGAGTAGGGCTACATAATGACCGGCTCCCCCGGATGTGCTAGCAAAATAAGTGTCAAGCTCGATTTCCCATGAAGGCTGCACAAAAAGAAAGGTTAAACAAAATCTAAAAGGAAGAATAATAAGATAAGTTGTTTTAGACTTCTCGAGAAGTGACGTTGGCCATGTTTTCTGGCTGTTGGTCGAACCCAGATAACGTAATGGCCGAGCCTAATGTTTAAGACAACTTTTCAATTCATATGGCCAATGAAGGTTATCTATGTTTAATGGCCACCTAGGCGGCCATGAAATGTAGACAACATCCTTCGGCGCATAAATTTTTTGATGGAATGAGGGACTAGGCACTTAATAGTTGACGATTTTATTTTGGTTTAGCATTCCACGACAAAATTCAGGATCAAAATAAAGAACTTACAATGGTCAAGGTGATGTCTTGTTCGAAGATGCCGAAATCTTGATCCTGATGATGAACTGGCATCTCCGTGGTCTTTTCTTCGTCTACAGAAGCCACCGGTTTGACTGATGGCCTCTCAACAGCTGCCTCAGGATTAGCATGACTAGTGGCCTCGATCGATAGTTGGATATCATCTTGGCCCGAATTAGGCGCGGAGGATATAACACATTTGCCTTTATCCAGAGGTAGGGGAGCCTTATTTGCTTGCTCAACCGGTCGAGGACGCCTCACCAGCAGGATCGGCTCACTATCATTTTCCTGATAGCAGAAGAGGATTAGATACTAATCGAAGATATTTTAGTTTAAGAAAAGAAAAGCATTGAAAGCTATGTACCCCTTCTAAAATATTTTATGCTGGAATAATTTTTGGATTAGGAGAGGGAATCACTTCGGCCAGAACTGTTGTCGCCTTCTTCGGAATAGCAATCTTCGAACCAACGTTCGCAGCATCTACAAAAAAAATGGTCGAGATTTGAGCTGTAAACTCCTCGACCACTGGAACGCCGACTTGTTCAGCCACAATAGCAACCTGCACCATGGGTTGAATAACAGCCGTCTAATCAACATTTGGGGCTGAGGAATTTTGCAGTGTCCCTATTGGGACCTCGATGCCACGAGTAGGATGAGGAGCTTCAGGAGTTAAAGTCCGTGTTCCCTTGCTGGAAATGACAAGAATCCCACGTTCCCCCTTCTTGGCTTTCTTCTTTAGACGTTTCATGGGTTAGGCAACGTCACCAGTCGCCTTGGCTGAAAGACGAAGCCTTTTGTTCGCCGTTGTCAGCACACTAGCAGCATCCGTCGGGGTTGGAGTTATCGAAGCTACCCTAAAAGAGGAGCCAAAGTAATGGTGGCTTGCACAAGAGCAAGACTCGTTGGGGATGGGATGGTTGAAGTTATCTTGAGGAAAGTGGCCGTGACAACAACGGCCTTCTTCGGAGAAGGGGCGAGCTTTTTTCTAGCCAAGACCATCACGACCACTTCGGCCCGTTTTATCGAACGACCACATGAAAAAACCAATTCAATGTCTGGACAAAGATTTTTGTTCAAATATATATATATAAGCAAAACGTTCAGAATAAAAGTTCCTTGAACTGTCTTTGAATTTTGGAGCAAGAGTTTTCTTTGGTCGATCGCTGAAGATTTTGTCTTTGACTTCTTCGACCAATATGCCGAAGAAATCCTTGGTGTAGATATCCCACCAATCAGCGAAGGTATTGGTACCGTGGGTTTCAAGGGTATTCGGCCGGAGGCATAATTTAGGGCACCGTTCTTGAAACTCTCGCTCTACTTCTTCACATTCCCTTTCTGAGGAACCCGAAAGTCGTTCTTGACTCAAAAGTAAACGGGAGGTGAGCAGAGGCACGAGACAACCCTGGAGATAGCCTAGTTGTCGAGCCACATAATGGGGGTGGTAGACTTCCCAACGGGCCCGCCGAGCGTCACAACTGAAATGAAGGTCGTGAGCCAGCACGAACGACCCCCAATTCTGCCGAAGATCGGCATCTTTTGTTTTCTCCCATGCGGATGTAGGAAGTCTAATGGAGGAGGGATAGTCTCTTTGACGGTAAATCAAGAACTCATCATTGGTAAGCTCATCTAGGCCAAAGAAACATTTAAAATTTCTTCGGCTTAGTGAGTCGAGGTAGGGCGTGAAGCCAGTTAAAGGCTCATTACTTCAGAATAGTCGAAGTTAAAACTCTCTAGCCTTAGAGTGGCAAAATAGACTTGCAACCAAAGTTGAAAAACCCAGAGTGGGCCGCTTTGGTGCAGGTCAATTTTCCCAACAGTTGCCTCGGCCAAGCAGCACGTGAGGTTGGCAAAGATGATAAGGCTAAGGGCCAAATTGTGATTGCTAGCCAGGGCTTCGACCACTGGCATATTCTCGGAGAGGCATTTGTTTGGCTTGGTACAAAAGATGAACTTACAATACCAGTAGAACAAGAAAGCCTCATGTTTTCCCTTCTTGACATTTTCTTTTTCTCGGCTGGCAAAGTGATTGATGAGAGTGCTATAGTTGAAGAAGTTCTTGTGTAGTTTGCTTACTTTGTCCTTTGGTACCTCATCTTGGTTGTCCTTTTTCAGAACTTCGAGAGCGCGCTCGTTGAATATCGTTTTTAAATCCAAGGTGAATTGATACCGAGAGAGAATGGTATCAATTGGAAGACCAGATGGTGAGGTGCCAAGGACAACTGTTATGTCTAGAATGGTTGGACTAATAAGGCCTAGGGGAAACACTATGGTGTTGGTGGTCGAGCACCAAAAACTCTGAGCAACCATCAAGAGCTCTCGATCCATGTTAACCTCGACGGTTGAGAGTTTAATGGCGTCGAAGATGCCAAGTGATTTCCAGTCAACGCCAAAATGTGGTTCCATTCAGCTAACCCAAGCAGCTAAGGCTGTAGGGGTCGAAGGCCAGGCTGCCTAAAGTTTGGTCAACTCCCATTTCGTCCAATCGTAACCTTGAAATAAAGGACTTATGAAATTGTTCTTCAGGATTTCAATAATGACCCTTCGGATGTCATATTTAAACAAAGGGCCCAGGATCTAGTGAGAAGCGACTAAATCCTCTTCAAATCGGAGAGTTTTGATGGCATTCTGATCGATGAGATCGTGAAATTTGTCACATTCTTCAGCAAGGGTTTAGAGGTTTCTTTCTAGGTTTCAAAGGTTGGTTTTTTGTTTCTGGGTTTCAAAGTGATCAGAGCAAATGGCAAGAGCTCTGGGATTTCTTGAAAGCATAAAAGATAAATGAGGCCGGAATTGGTATTTATAAGCAACTGGAGAAGTAGAATGACGGTGTTAGATTTGAAAGTTGAGGGGTAAATTCAGTCAAAATATTTTGTAATCATTACAAAAAGGTCCCTGAGATTGTCCACCATCCATTATTTCTAGACAGCTAAATTGCCATGGTTTGGCCGGAAAACGGCTCGAAAGTGGCTAACTCGAGACCAAGATAGCCACTTTCTAGCCATTTTTCGGCCAAACCATGATGGTTTAGCCATGGAAAAATGTACCATTCTCTTCGTCTCATCGAGAAGTATGATTTTTGTTTTTGAATCACTTGATTTCGTTGAGTATTGAAAAAGTTATGAATGTTTAAAGTTTACCCAGTTTCCGGTGAGCTTTCCAGTTTTCCCGCAGACCAGTCACTTTTCAGGCTATTTTCTGGCCATTTCCGATGACCATTGGGCTTCCAAATAGGTATAATCTTGTTCTACACTTTTCTATCTTCATTTTGATATATTATGGGTCGACTTTGGTTAGGAAATGATTGAGTTACAAAGCTTTGAAAATTTCCCAAACTTTCGGCGAAGAGCTTCGGGACACTTAACTAAGTTTTTAACAGAATGACCAAAATAATGGATGGTGAACAATCTTAGGGACCATTTCTATTGATTTTCAATCTCAGGGACCAAAATGATGTGTTATGCGAATCTGAGGGACCATTTTGGCTAAAAAGCCTTACAAAAATTAAAAATCTAGGCGAAGAGGCCGAAAAGCACGCGAATTGAGGTTGCATGATTACGTGTGACGGTGAACTTTAAGGCACAATCATTACGAAGGGATATTTCGACGTCTACACACCTTGAGCATGGGGCACGTATATCACCGAAGCCAGACAACCGCAAAGAGAAGCTGCCGCGTGTCAGACATTTATGACGTTTAAGGACTGACATGCAAGGTGGGAGATCATGCTCAATAAAGGCATATGATTGGAGAATATTCACTTTTGCAAGGATTTTTTGATCGACTGAAAAGTGTAGGTCGTAGGTTTATTTTTGTTTAATAATGGATCGCTTCTTCAAGGTTGAAGTTCAGCCAAATATTGTATGCCGAAGACCTCAGAAGCGAGGGGCAATGTTTGGGCCCAAAATAACACTTTGGGCCGAGCTTGGAGTTGCTTTCAGTCCAATAAAGAGTATCAAGAATATCCTCTGCCATGGGCCGAGCCCAGTAGAGTTCGGCTGAGTCCTATCAGAATGTGATTTCTGCCTGGATAAAGGTGAAATGGTTGAATCCTAATACAATAGAGATACACGCTTTTGAAGTAGAAAAGAAGCCTAAAATCAAGGGTTGAATCTAAATGATTAAAAAGCTTGGTTCAGAATCTTATAGGAGTTAAGATTGGTCGAGGCCAAATCAGATTGGGATGGAGAATTCCAGTCCGAGTAAAATTCTAGTTCGCTTATTAGGGAAATTGTTACTATAAATAGATGGGGTGCATCATTCAAAGCCCCTCCAATTCAATACACAATTTTCATGCACAAACAACCTCTCAAACATATATCGAATTACATCAATTTGGGCAATGACCTGAGTAACAGAAGGGAGCATGTAATTCTTGAGTTTAGATGTGGCAAAGAATAAAGCCAAACAAAGTTTTTCGATGGCCAAATAATTCATTTCAGCCGAGTTAAGATTTCGACTGAGGTAAAAAATGGCATGTTCCCGACCGGTGTCATTATCTTATGCAAGAAGACAACCAATGGATTCTTCGGCTGCCGAGATATACAACTTGAAAGGTTTGCAGTGCCGAGGTGGCATAAGAATAGGGGGCTAGTGAGAGAGACCTTAATTTGTGTAAAGGCGTCCTGATGTTCCTCTCGCCATTCGAATCAGTCGAAATCCTTGAGTTTTAGGAGTGTGGAACAAGCCTTCATTTTTCCTGCCAAATTAGAAATAAATCAGTGAAAAAAATTGATCTTGCCGAGCAAGGATTGCAATTACTTCTTGGGTGTCAAAGGTGGGGCATCAATGATCACACGAGCCTTGCTATTATCTACCTAGATTGCTCGATGATGCACAAGGAAACCCAAGAAATTTCTTGCAGATATGCCAAAGGCACATTTGTCGGGGTTTATTTTGAGGTTATGCTAATGTATGCGAAGGAAAGTTTGGCGAAGATCCATTAAATGTGTTAGGCAACGTTTGGACTTGACTACGACATCATTGATGTATACTTCAACAATTTTGCCAATCAGGTCATGGAAAATGGTATTCATGGCCTGTTGATATGTGGTACCTGCGTTCTTAAGTCCAAAAGGCATGACGACCCATTCGTAAGTCCCTAATGCCCTAAAGCATCAAAAAGCAGTTTTATGGATATATGCCTCGGCGATAAAAATCTGGTTGTAACCAGCATGACCGTCCATGTAAGATAAAATTTCATGGTTTGACACAGCGTCAATTAATAAATCAAAAATCCGAATTGGGTATTCATCTTTAGGGGTTGCCAAATTCAGATTACGACAATCGATGTAGATGCACAAGGCACCATTTTTCTTCAAAACTGGGACAATATTCGCCAACCATTCGATGTATTGAGCTGCCCGAATAAAGCTGGCTTTTAAAAGTCGAGCAAGTTCGTCTTTAATGCCGAGCTGAACTTCGGTCGAGAATCGTCGTGGAGGTTGGCAGAAAGGTTTACAGCCGAGTTTGATGCGCAGCTTGTGTTCAACCAGTGTACAATCAAGGCTAGGCATCTCATGGTAGCTTTCAGCAAAACAATCTTTAAATTCCTCAAGTAATTTACAAAGTTCACCCTTCATAGGCTAAGGTAATAAAGAACTAATAAATAAAGGCCAAGGTTCGTCGGCCATCCCAACATTTATTTATTCTAAAGAATCTTTAACTTCAGGCTGATTATCTTCAAGCTTGGTCGGTGCAGCCTGAATTTTGTCAAAGGACAACTCTAGGCCGTTATTCTTTTCAACGAGGAACTCTACTAAGTTCATGCCAAAATTCAGCTCATTGGAAATTGTGTACCAGTGGGCCAGCAGCTGTTCCATTGTAGATGAAGCTGTGGCCCTTCGTTCTTTTATTGTGTTACGTCAGTCATCAGGATAATCGGCTAAGTCGGCCAATCCAAGTCTCGCTAAATCCTGTTGAATGCTTTAGGCGCCAACCTCGTTGGCTTTCTAGATAAAGATTATGGTCGACCTTCCTTCTTCGTTAAAGCCGTGTAAAGTGATATAGCCGACCTGGTCGTCGTAATAACGGGCTTGAACCATGTTGGCTTCGAATGGCTGGTTATCGGCCAGATGAACTATGACCGATTTGTCTTCCCAAAAAATATAGACATGGTATAGCGAAGAAGGAATACAACCAGTCTAGTGGATCCAGTCACGACTGAGCAACGCATTGTACTCTTTCTTGGAGTCAACTATTTAAACTCAGTCATGTGGTTTCGACCTGCGATATTGACTTCCAAAGGTAGTATTCCTTTAGTCTGAGATTTATCGCCAACAAAACTGCTCATAGCTACGCCGGATAGAATGAACTTGTCTTTGGAACGGTGTAAAGCTTTCATAATGAAAACGGGCATAATATTGATTGTTGCTCCACAGTCAATAAATTTTTTTTATATCATATATCCTTCAATATAGGCTGTTACGTACAACGGCTTCAGGTGCTGGAGGTTGACGGCCGAGGAAAAAGGAAAGCGCGCAGCTAAGGCTACCTTGAGCTTGTCCTCCTTGCTAATCGGTTCAGCCTCTTTGATAGCCATAAACTCGACTTGTGTTGTTTCTTCGATGACCACATCACCGTCTAAAAAGCTTGGTTGAGACGTGGTTGGTTGGAACTCTGCAGTTAGGACATGGACCATGCTAATTTCCTTGTTGTCGAGGACCGAGGAACCCATTGGGTCGCGATCCCCGTCCTCTGGATTGTTCAGGGAACATCTTAATCTTTAGTCACCCCAACGACGTAATTTGCAACCCAAGGTAAAACAGGTGCAACTGGGTACCCGGCGTGGCCATTTTATCTTTGGCTTGGGCAACTGGTTCCATTGTCACTAGAACTTGATCCTGTGTTTGCAAAGCCTTGTGAATCCGCTCCTGATATGCGATGCGAGCATCTCTTGTATCCAAGTAAGCGTTTAACCTTTTAACTTGCTCCGTCTTGTTGGTTGTGAGGCCAAATAAGGATACGGCCGAAAAAACCTCAAAATGATGCTGCAAATATTGCAGATCATCTAAAGAGAATTTGAGGTCTACAGGGTCTAAATCAATGTATGGTTCGACGTCGAAGTCGAGAACACTGGCTTCGCTAATGTGTTGGAATCTGGCCTTCATTCCTAAATTCAACCATTTCTGGATAATTAGTTCGGCATCGAGGTCGATCAAAGCTAAGTCAAGAGACTCCTGACAAGCCTTTGTTAGGCCATGTAGGTCGTTTGCAAAATTCTGCTTGTGAAATTTCTACATGTATTCTAGAGCCTTGCCAAAAAACAGCGGATGGCGATTCCGTTTGACTTTAATCAATGGTTCATGTGGCGGTCATAGAGGAAGTTTGCTCTCAGCCTCATTCCTAAAATGCTCGATGCGAGCTTTCATTTCTCCAGGCCAAAGAAGAAGTTTGATTCGTTTCTCAGATTTTTCAATCTCAGTTTCAAAATCAATAACCTTCTTACCTTGAAACAACTTGGTCATGATTGTCGGAGGTTGTCGATTATCCTCTTGTTTTGTCGTTTCCTTAGGCTACTATTTCGTGACTAAAACTTCCTGAGCTATTCACCGACGGGCCATGCAATCTATCCTCTATCAACAACGTTTCTGGGATTTAGACAGAATGGTATATGCGTCAGCATGAGAATTGTAACTATGCCACCAGTGATAGCGTGACTCAGATGGTTTAAAAGTTCGTTGGGTCGTGGATGAACTTGAAATTCTAGTGTTATGTACATAGTAATCTTCATCATAAAACGGCCCGTCGAAATCAAGTTGCCGTCTAATTGAAGGCGGCTAGTAATTCTGCTGTTGAGGACCGAGTTTATCAAAAACCCATAGATGCGGGTTCAACTGAAGGTTTCTGTTGACTTCTGACTGGATTCTACTACACAAAATTATTGGGCTCTCAGACTCATCGAAACAAGGTCAAATACTAGCTCAACATGCATTGGATTCGAGAAGAAACTAGATGGGTCATTTTGGGCTGAGAAATCGATTTTCAGGCGTAGCCAGGGATTTTGTTTTGGGACATGGTAGCTCGGGATGAACTCAACTTTTCGTTTTTTCTTATCCTTCGACAAATGAGCGTCCACCATGCCGACCGTTGCCGAAGGGAAAAGATTAGCATCGACCAACATCTGTGTCTTCTCTGGGAACTTTAGTTTGCCATTGTCAATCCAACTATGTATAGCATCATGGAACACGACGTAATTATTCGTCATGTGTTTGTTTAAATTATGATACTTGCAGTATGTTTTCCCTTTTAAATCTTCGGCCTTAGGAATGTCATGCCCTAGCCAAAGCTTAATGATTTTTGCAAGTAGTAGATGGTCAAAGATAGCATCAGCATTGGTGATGTCAAAAGTATATACCTTTGATATTTTGATGGCTGCTTCAATAAAGGACGAGTGCGTTTTGACGTCTTTGGAACTAGCATGAGCTAGTGCCTTGTATACATAAGGTTTGCTAATCATTATCTTGGTCGTGTCTATACTGTCATATTGGGACTCGTCGCCCCTCGGCTGATGCATATCCTACCGTTGCATTATTATAAATTGTCCTACAGGTTGGAGTTTTCGAGATTTTTTCTTCTTTGAGCAAATTATCATATTGCTCGACGTGTTGAGCCAACTCATACATAACTCAAAAGTTTGCCCCCAAGAATTTTTTTTTCTTGTATTCCACATCTAGGTCATTCTGGGCAAGCCTAACAAATTCCACTTCGAGAAGGGGTACTCGCACCAATTCCTGGTTGATTTGAACATGGTAAGAAATTGCATCAGTGACTCATCAGATGATTGAGCCATCTGAGCTAAAGAGGAGACTGACACTTCCATTCCAGGTCGATAAAATTGTTCATGGAATTTCTCAACCAATTCCTCCCAGTTTTGTATAGAGTTTGGTGGAAGGTTAATGTACCACACGAACATTATGCATGTCAATGAGAAATTAAACAGTCATAGTTGATGGAAATAACTGTTCACATCTCCAAATTGGGCAGTGAATCTGGCCACATGTTCTAATGAGGACAACAACAATTCCCCAGCGAAGAGACTGAAATCTAGGATCTTGAATCCTCGAGGATATTCAAACCTTTCTACAAAGGTTGGATATGGGTGAATAAACTTTGGGAATTTCGACCCTTTTTTCAAAGTCGAACCGATCATCTTCTGGACTTCAACCATATCCACGGGTGTAGTTTCTGTTCTTCGGCCAAATTCAGCCGAACTGGTGCTTGGTTCATCGTATATTTTCTCGAGATCGATCATTCTGGGCCTAGAGTGTTCTACCTTGACTGGTATCGACGACAACCTTTCTTTCCCCAAATGAGCATTCTTTAAAAAGCGCTGCCTAGGTTGATCGATGGGCTCATTCTCGTGAGCTTTGTTAACTAAAATTTCGAGCAACTTATTACTTGCTACACTGTTATCACGTACCGCTTCAAGTACGCTTTTCACCTCTCGGCCAAAGATTTGCTCAAACTATTGAGATTGTTCTTCAAACCATCCTCGAAGAAAAGATTTTACATGGTGCACCAGAGGTTTCATCGTCGTCGTTGCAATACTCTACCAAGCCTTCAATAAAACCATCTTTTGCCATCCTAGTAGTATGGGTGAAGACCATGGCATCATGATTCTGTCCGCCGATATTAATTTCTATTTCTTGGTGAGTTGTGTCTGGGGTTTAGGTGTTACGGCAACAAAATGATCATGTGCCTGTGACGCGTTACTTTGGGCTAAACTTTGAACTACGATGCTAAACTGGTAATCGACTTACCCATAGTTGTTTTCTTTAGTATTGACCATGTTTCAATGGTCATGAATTTCGTAGCTTTAACACTGGGTCCCACTGGGCGTGCCAAAATGTTGACCCTAAAAACTACTTAGCCTATTAGTGACGCAGGCTGAGTAATAAATAAGCTAACTACATCATTCGATCGAATGCCAGGCGTGCCAACTCGTCAACCGAGTTCGGTGGGGGAGTAAAATGAATGTTGATGTGGCATTGGGCACGATGCTGACTTTTGCGCCTTACGATTGCGGCCGAGGAAAGAACACGTCTCGGCTTTTAGGTTCTAGAGTCTAAAGACAAGGCTGCTAGTTTCTTCGAAGTTCACGAATCGTCGACTTCGGGTTTGGCCTCAGTAATTATATTTGTGAGAATATAAGTATGCCGAATTGGTACCAGACTGTACAGACATAAATACTTAAAAGAGATAAGTGTTTTGATTGTAAATGTGGTTCGACCATCGAAATGCTGAAGTTCTCCGAGGTCAAGGCTGATGAGATAACCTATTCCAATAAGGACTCGGAAATCCTCGTTGATCGAGACTTAGATAGATAACTAGTCGATCTCGAAGCATTGATGTTTATCCAAACTGAAGGTGTTCATCGGTCGGCTGATTATACGGCTCCAGTGCTATTTATCCAAACTGAAGATGTTGCCGGTTGCCTTCACAGTGCTGTTTATCCAAATTGAAGATGTGTTGGCGAGAAAAAATAAAAATAAAAATCTCAAGGTGTTTGAGAGGTTGTTTGCGCATGGCAGTTATGTGTTGAATTGGATGAGCTTTGAATGATGCACCCCCTCTATTTATAGTAGCGATTTCCCCAATAACCGAAATAGAATTTTACTTGGACTGGAATTCTCCATCCTAATCTGAGTTGGCCTCGACCAATCCTAACTCCTATAGGATTCTAAACCAAGCTCTTAATCATTTAGATTCAACCCTTGAGTTCAGCATCTTTTCTGATTCAAAAGCTTTTAGCCTCTGAAGAATCCCTATTGTATTAGGATTCGACCATTTCACCTTTATCTAAGCGAAAATCACATTCTGATAGGACCCAGCCTAACTCTATTAAGCAGGGCCCCTGGCAAAGGATATTCTCGATACTCTTTATTGGACCGAGAACAACTCCAGGCTTGGCCCAAAGTGTTATTTTGGGCCCAAACAGAAATATATTGAAATTTCATAGCCGTTCATACGAAGTTAAATAATATACGATGAAAAAGAGACTTATAGTTTGAAATTATTATTTTGCAGATGTCACACATTTGATACCTACACCCGTTAACCGGCTGACCAACCATCTGAGAGTCCTACTACATTGACAGCTGAAGGAAATTGATGGCAGACAGCTGATAAGCAAATTTGATGAATTTTATGTATGTTTTTTGTTTCAAAGTATAATTGCATAAGTAAAACAAATGTTGATGATTATAATTGGTTGTTGAAAATGTTGGTTGGCTGTGGACAATATATGAATATAACTATTTGTAGGTTGTGGGAATTATTATATTTTTAAGGAGGAATTAGTATTTTTCTCAGAAGTGTGAGAGGATTTTGCGTGGCACGTAGGCCGAGTAACTAATAAGGCTAACTACATCCTTAAATGGTTGATTACTGATGCAGGCGTGACAACTCGCCATTGAGCTCAATTAGGCAAATAAGATGAATATAATGGTGTGCTAATGAAGCATGTTGTTGACTTGTACACTGAGAAACCTTGGCCGATGAAGGAACGCTCTTGGTCTAATGTTCTAGAAACTGGAGGGAAGGTTATGCAAATGACTACTAAGTTCATGATCTTTTGCACCAAGTTCAGTAGCCTCAACTATTGGTGAGAATATAGGTGTTCCGAATCGGTATCAAGTTATAGGGACAAAGATACTCAAAGGAAACGAGCATCTTTTGGTAAAAGTTATTCAGCCATCTAAATGTCAAACTCTAAATGACACTTGTGAATAATCGATCATAGAACACTCCATTTCACCAAGAAAGCTAATGAAGTGACCTCTTTTGACGATAGAATCAGAGTATATTCGCCTGTTAAGACTTGGGATAGATAACCAGTCGAATTAGCAAAGCTTGTTGTTTAACCAAACTGTCAAGACTCCTGGATCGAATTGATTAAATGACTTCAGTGCTATTTAACCAAGCTATAACTTTTGCCAGTTGCCTCTAGAAAATTTTGTTTAACCAAACTGTAATCATCCATCGGCTGTTAATCAAGTGATGTTTAACCAAACTGAATATGTGATGATGTGCTAGTGGAGTCGTTAGTATTTTTCTCAGGGGTGTGAGAAGGTTTCGCGTAGAGCGTTTGTTTGTGTGTTAAGTTGAAGGTCATTTTTCATTTTCTGTAGACATGCATGCCTTGGATGATCAAGTCTGCCAAGTTGCAGAGTCCTGATAACATTGCAACTCCTTAACATATTCTTATTATACTTAGAATTATCCTTGACCAAAATTGTATCACAACCAAGTCTTCCTCTTCGACTTGAACTAAGACTCTGAACCTAGACTTGTTTGAGGATCAATTCATATCCATTCCAAAACCATCCTGATCCCCAGACAATCTTACTTTCTAGGACTCAGCTACTCCCTCAGTATAGAACCATTGGGCCGAGACTCATAGCCTCCTTTCTAGGTTGGCACAGTCAACTCAGCCTAAACATCAATTCGGCCGAAATGTGAATTTCAAGCCCAAACAAAATTATTAAGGAATGTATGTAGACAGATAATGTAGCTAAAGAAGGCTTGATGTGAATAGGTTTGTTATCCCGATATGGATACCATAGTTTAATGGTGATAAAGACCAATTGGATAAGGATTACATAATGAAAAATATCTTTCGTAAACAACATAAAGCATCAAGCCCTATTGATTGAGTAGTGCGTATAATGAGTGTTTTTTTTTAGTACATCGATATTTTTACACTAAAGAGAAGAGGAATTCGGCTAAGCCATACAATGGGTAGCCTAATTTGGTATCGAATTCGCCGTCC